>JANCRC010000009.1:7502500-8752500 GCA_024362995.1 Heteromeles arbutifolia
TTACCTAATTAATCTATTAATGGCTAATTAAACTACCAATTAACTACAAAATACACTGAAAAACACCACAAAGGGCTGACCACCTTCTCTCCAAAGGGGACTGACCATGCCCTATATATACTACCCCATTTTCTCTAAAAAGCTAAGTTCAACATTTTTGCAAAATTCTCCAAATTCTCTAAACACTTTTCTCTCAAAATTCTAACTTTGGCATTAGAGGTTCTTCGGCCAAAGCACCCCCATTCATTGTTGGCGCGTGAGGCTCTTGGCCTTGACCTATGATGTTACTTGTTTTGTAGGTGCAATTTTGTCCAAGAACAAGGAAGAAGAAATTTGCATCCACAATATTAAGCCTAATGAACCTCAAGTGGGGAGATATTTTTTTATATACTAGGAACACGAGTTGTTACATCAAATGTCATAATATAATTTGAAGATTATTTTTTAGTGTTTCTCAACTTGTATTATGACATGTGGTGTACCGACTCGTATTCTGAATTGATTGAAAATTTTCTCTACATTCACTTATGACTAGGGGTGGGCATGGGCCGGGCCGGGCCCAAAATTAAAGGGACCGGACCGGACCCGTTCGTAAATAAAACGGGGTGGGGCGAGGCGGGTTTTGGATTTTTCAAAATAGGACCCGGACCTAACCCGACCTTTTTGAAACGGGCCGGTTCCTACGGGTCCCCACGTTTCCTCTTCGTTCTCCTCATTTGAAGATTCGATTCTTCGATTATCAGCGGTTCCACCAAAACAACCACCGCAAGATCTACACTCTCAAGGCAAATTAGGGATTAGATTACGGTTTTCACAGAACTCTTTCATATAAACCCACAAATCCAATTTGCCTTTTCATCAACTATGAATTCAAAGAATAAAAGAAAGGGAATATATTAAGGTTTCTGAATCTAAGCAGTTTCAATCAATTCCCATATGATTTCCTCTTCCTTCTCACCGACCAAAAGGTTCTGCAAATAGAAAAAAAAAGAAAAAGAAAAAAAAAGCATTGATCTATAATTTCAAGTCCCAGCTAAAACATAAAATTTCAAGTTCACAAAACCTAAATAATCCCAATAAAAACCCTTGTAGCAGAAACTTAGTCAACCTCGCTGATCTTGGGACCTGGGCCGCTAGCACTGGAAGAGCATCATCATCAACTAGCCGGCACCGTCTCCAGCAGCTCCCAGGTTCACCGTTCACCTTGTGATTGGGTTGCAGATGCTCTCCAACTCCATCTTGTCTCTCGATTGATTCCTCGATCTTCTTCATGTCGGCCGGCAGCTTGCTCTAATCTTCTTGTCCTTAATGGAGTTTGGGGATCGTGGGTTTCTTGGGATAGAGAAGACGAGGGTCTGAGTGAAAAAAAAAATGTGAAATGAGTGAAAAAAAAATAATTGAAATGAGTGAAAAAAATAAAACAAAAATAAAAAGAAAACAAATGTAACAAAAATAAAAAGAAAACAAATGTAGTACAAGTACTAGTGTACTACACAAAACCAATGTAGTACCTTTGGACTTTTGGACCGGGAAGGGAAACTGAGTGGGCTTGGAAGAAACGGGTCCAGCCGGGGCCCTGTTTCTTAGGACTTTTGGACCCACCCCGTCACGTTAATTTCTTGAACCTGGCCCGCCCCGTATCCAGCCCGAACCGCATGGACCCGGCCCGTCCCGTGGGTCTAGTACCCGTTTGCCCACCCCTACTTATGACAATACCTAATGATTAATTTGTGTTTAAAACTTATATGTCGTAAAACTGTGTGAATGCTCACATAATTTGACTAAAGATGAAAGAATGAAAAGTCAACATCGTAGGCTTAGAAGTAAAAGTTTGGTTTTCACTATTTTGGAATGTACATTTTCTTCATACGTTTAAAAAGGTGCCGGATGAAAACCTCTATGTATAGAGATGCGTTTGTAACTTGTACATCACAAGATCAAAAGTAGAAAGTGAATACCAATCTCTCTCTCATCTTTACTTGCTTTCATTGTCTGATATAATTACGAAAATAAAAAGTGTGATACATTACTCCCATTTCATTTCAATCTCTAGCAAATTTCTCCCTCACTTTTGCCTATTAGTAACATTATGAATAATTTTTGCATTATGTTCCATTTCATTTCGATGTCTAGCAAATTTCTCCCTCACTTTTGCCTATTAGTAACATTATGAATAATTTTTGCGTTATGTGATGAATAAGGAACGTCGGTCACAATTCGAACATAGAGTGTAAGTATGCCAATTTCAAAATTTAAGATGTCATTCCAATATCCCGCGGTTCTTGCCTTCTGGGTACAATCCAGATTCCAGATTTCCTAGATAGAAATCCATAGGTTTTTTTTTTTTAATTTCAAATGAATTAAAATGGGTTGATTGACTACCATGCAGTGATATTATTCTTTACTTGTATGTAAGAGGTTTATGATTCACGTTAAATGCGAACTTAAATCAGATTGTTGCTAGCTTAGTTTGACGTTAATTCAACCATATACATAATATCGTTTCTTCAGAAAACAAAAAAAAAATCAAAAAAGTTGATTGATTCTCTCTGCCCTTCTCCCTTGCTCGTTCTCCGTCGTCGGCTACCCTCACCTCAGTGACCAACCGACTTCAACCAGGTTCTCCAAGGTATAATTTTTCCTATTAAAATTGGTTTCAAATTTCTTGGTCTTAGGCTTTTATCCTTAATCGTTAATGTGGTAATGCCTTATGACTTATGGGTTTTGAATGAATTACGTTGTTCATAGAGCACAAGAGGTGGTTAGTTTGGAAAATACTAGGTTTATGTTTGCTTGTTTATCTTTTTGTTAGATATATCTTTCCTTGGACTCTCAAGAGTTTGAATATATTTTCCATATGTGAGCAAGGTTATGTTGGAGCTCAAAATGATCTTAAAATCTCATATTTGAAGAAAACCTGTTCATCATTTTTCTTTATTGTTTTGCTCATCAACTTCAATGGCCATTGCTTGCTGAAATATTTGAGATTGCAGCCTGATAGGATTTTTATTATTTGGGTAAAACAGTTAAAAACACCTAAAATACTTGCAAGAGAAATAAGGTTGTTGTAGTATAGTTGGCTTAAGCAAGGTCGTTTCCGCAGGGATTAATTTAAATAAATTTATATAAACCAAAACCCAACTAATTATTAAGAACAAAATATTGGAAAAAGGTGATTTAATGCCCTAATTTAAGAAAAACGAATTTTATTTAAAAGGTTAACTAAAATCAAGAAAGAGAAGAAGGAAATAATTTTTACAATTCAAGTGAGAAAGCACTAGGGTTCCGCCGTCACCTTAACAATACTATATAGTTCTTCTATTTACTTATGAATTACACATGCCTATTTTGAAGGTTAAGTTTTCCTAAAGTATGTCCTACTTGGAACCTCCAACATAGAACGTATATCTAACATGCAACCCGTCCGTGGCGTCCAGATCGAATGTGAACATGCAAGACTCATTAAGCTTTATGAAAACCCTTTGAAAAACCATATAACCCTTAAAACGTGTCGTCCGTCCTAAGAGGTTACACATATTAACCACAAGAAGCCTTAGTCAATTTCAGGGACAGCCCTCCGCCAAAATTGCATCAAATTACTTTCCTAGATATCCTAATGGTCGCGAATTACTAAGACAACTAGATAGTTTAAACCGGTGATTAATAATTCAAAACCTGCATGCATAGATTCATAAGCAAGTTAAAAGAAACTACATATTCTTGCTAAGGATCATGGCCTCACCCTAGCAAAGAGAAAATTAGTTACGCATATTCATAATAAAAATTAAAAAGAATATCATTAACTAGAAAAAGAATGAAAACACATTGTAGGTAAAAAGTCTGAAATTCTCCAAAGCCTTGCTAAGTTCTCTCAATGTTGTGAGTGTGTAGAGAACCCAATGGCTAAAAAGCCTTATTTATACTACTCCTAATTAAAACCCTCATAGGAAAAGGTTTTCTAAAAACTAGGAAACAAAATAATAAAATGATAACTAAAAATTACATTCCTATTAGGACTAGGAAATCTGCCCATCAAAGGAGAAGCCACGTTTCTGGACCTTCAGGGCTCCAAAACAGACCCAAAACGAATCAAATTAAAGATCAGGACCTCTTCTTCAAGTTCCAAGAACAACCCAAATCCAAAATCCATCATCTTCCAGCCCAAAAGTCGCAACCAAAGCTCTGTAACCCAATCTGCCAGCACCGTGCGCTGACCATAAATTAATTCGCCACGATCAGATGCTTCGGAATAAAATTATGAAATTTTGACACCATCTTCTTGACTGACGCACGAATCCGCTCCAATTAAAATCACTCAAAAATTCCACCGTTTGATTACTTTATGCTCCGAACAAATTCGCACGTCCTATATTAAAAACATATAATAAAGCATCAAAATCTCACCAAAGTAATAACCAAAATATACCAAGAATAGGGAATAATATATAATATAAAATTGACTCATCACAGCCCGATTCCAACTTTTCGCCTTTAATTATTTGCCCTACACACCCTTATTTTTTATGATAGCTTCAGATTATGAATGCTCCTCAATTACTGGCTTCTGATGGTGATCCATGGTTGTTCTCCGATGGACTAATGCCTCTGCATTTTTTCGATATGGTTGTGGATGTGGATGTGGGTGTGGATGTGGTTGAGGTTAATATAATTCTTGATATTCATATGTTTTTAGCTTCACTTGTGGTCACTGGTCAGTCTGAATATTTTCAATCTATTCTCCTCATGTTTTTGGAGTTTACAGACAAGCTTTAGATGACTCTGGTGATTCATGGCCAACATTCCGTACAATTTACTTCCGTTCCACACCCCTGGGATTTGGGGGCTTCAGGTGCAGAAGTTGGTTGACAATAATATTATAAAAATACTTTCTTTGTAAACATATATATTCTGGTTTGGCTACTCGCCGTTCGGAATACTTTTTCATATAATCCTGAAGTTATTAGTCTATTGGCAAACTTTATATCAGTCTCCTTAGTTCATCGTATGTTTTGTAACTGGTTTCCTTGTGTTTCACTTTCACCCTTTCGGATACTTCTAAACAGTTTTATTTTACCTACTAGGTAAAAAGTTCTCCTTTTGCTCATCCTTTGAAATATGGTTTATGTTTCTTGCGCCAATGCATGTTTTGTGAAGTTATTTTTGCAGCTGTTAGCAACATGTCATAACCTTCAAAATTTCTGACTTAGGTTTCAGCGCAAGATGTTTTCTTGTGTTTTGCGCTGTTAGGTATCTTTTCATTAAGAGCATGATCTGTTTCGTTGATAATTTCCTTTTTGTTAAGTTCCAGTTGCCAAAGTAGAAGATCCTCAAATGAGAGACCAACGTCACCAACCCACATCAAATCCCACGATTGAATTGCAAGGGGATGAGTTTTGGCCACTCCCGAAGAAACCCTTTTTTGAAGTCATTATCACAAAAGCAAATGTCAAGCCCTCTTATCAAACGGTAAGTATCTTATCTTCCCATGATTAAAAGGTGGTGAGATATCCGACTATGTCAACTTCTTAACTGTTGATACGGTCCACATTAACATTATTGTCAATAGGCCATTGCCATGGAGTAACAATTTGTTTAACCAGCGCATTTAAGATAATTTGGTTGCTGCTGAAACACTTTTTTTTTTTTGTCTTTGCATCAATAACGCTTTAAATCCATAAAAGTGTGTAGTACTCGTATGCTAATTTGTTGGAATAGGTGATCCCGGCCAAATTTCAACCAACACTACCTTCCTGTTCAATTCCTACGGTTCTCACGTTTGGGGCCAAAAACTGGGAGATGACATATACTGGGGGATCCATTCAGAGAAAGTTCGATATTAACTGGAGAGAATTTGTCAACGAAAACAATTTGAAGGTTGGAGATGCATGTGTATTTGAACTGCTGGAGTGCAGCAGCACAAAACTGGTATTCAGAGCCCAAATTCTCAGAGGTGACATCCCATCTGAACTTCTAGGCAATCTCAAGGGTGATACTGTAGATGCACCAATTATTATTGATTAGTATATTCTATATTCCCTGCCTCTTTCATCAATGCTCTCAGTTTCCCGAATACATTATTTTCAGGAGCTAATATAATTTGAATTTGTGGAACTCCAGCAGATCCTGTTAAGGATGCTAGATCTGTATACTATTGGGTCCCTTATGTTGTTCCAGTCTAGGCGCTATGGTGTATTCTGACATGATATTTTATATATAGGAATCTTTTTTTTGCACATTTGGATACGTTTGAAAGAATGTTATTTAGTAAAGTAGGTTTCGATAACTGTCCACTTTAACAAGTTCATACCGTTCAACTGACCTGATGTCTCAAAATGCATCAAAAAACCTGAGGAATGAATTCTGAAGATCACATAATCCACTACCGTGGCGATACTGTCTATTTCTGACGAGTTGGGAGATTTTCTGTGACTATCACAATTCTTGGTTTGAAGGACTATGTTGTCCCCAAGGGATTCTTGAATCTGACGTCACTGAAAGAGGATGACACCAATTTATTAAACCTCTAAGTTGTCTTTGTTTAGTCCTTACTTATGTTTAATAATTTAGGAGACTGTGTAGTTCCGTCATTTTGATTTAAGATTGTATCTTTTCATTCTGTTTTTTCCTTTCTTTTTCTCTCAGAAGTTGAGCAGTTACTTGGAAAAAAAGAAGAGCTGTTACCGCTGATTAGCTATTTGATTGCTTCTCCAGCCAACAGTAGACAAGAATGTTTAGGCTTTCAAACCTTGGTTAAATATATTGAGTAGGATGTCAAAAAGAAAAAGAAAATCTCAATCTGTTGAACAATAGTTGAACTCTGTAAATCGCAGTAGTTTATAGCATAAAACCAGTTTATAAGGTTTGGGGCTAGCTCAAGCGATGAGGGGATAGGAAAAATGATTAGGAACTTGGGATTAGGATAGATGATGAATTCGACCTGGACAAAAATAACCCGGTTCTTACAGTTATGTTTTTGTTGTTTATATGCTTCTGTAATTTGTACTTTGAAGCATGTGTGAAAGAATACATAAAGAAAAAAAGGACACAACAAAAACAGAAGGGTGAAAGATGGTTAGAACCCATCTACAAAAATTTCTAACGTTCTTCCTGACATCTTACCTTCTACTATGTTACAGGTAATCTCTTTTATCTTCCCAGTCTGAGTAACAAGCATACACTCATTGCTTACATCTATGTTTTCATATCTTTGACACATCTATGTTTTCATATCTTTGACTCTCTTTGAAATCCTACACATCTTTAAGCTCTTCCCGAAGTTAACATGATATGAAAAGCCACACATCTATGAGCTTTTCCAGAACTTACCATTTATAAAAACAGGCGAATTCGAAGCTAAGAGGAGGTTTGTAAGGAGGATTGTGTGACTTGCGTCTTAGTCCTGTTCCTCTCAAACTGATTATAAGCAGTCCTTGTTCGTAGGAATAGTAATAAGCTTGAAGCTAACCCTACTATTGAAATACAGCCCCACCATATGAATGTCTGCCTATAGCATGAGCTTCCCATGCACAATGTTGCTTCCTTTAACAAGCTCACCGGGGTTGTTGAGCTTCCATCATTGGAATCATACACCAAAGCTGCAAGAAGGCCGTATAGGAGTGAGCCAATTGGGATGTTGGTGATGAGGATGTTGTGGTTTACACCAGCGCTGTTTGGGCCAAAAAGCTCTGATGTAACTGACACAGCTGCAGAGAACACAAAGCCGGAGCTTATCCCAATCAAGCCTGTTCCAGCACGCAGCATTGCCTCACTGCCTGATGTGGCAAGCAGAATGAAGGCAATTGGTGTTGGCACCAGAGCAACTACTAGCCATCCAGTCCTTGCAAAATAAACCTTGCTGCATTAGCAAGACGCAGGTTAGTTTTTATTGCATCTGGTTTTTACTCATTCTCCAATTGATAAAAGCATTAGTTTTTTAGATACATACTCACGCAGGAAATCTGGTGCAGCTGAGAGCAAACGGCCGAAGAAGGAGCATGAAGAATATAGTGTGACAAGAGAACTAGTCAGGGAACTGTATCCAAGTGATTGTGAAATCTGGCCAAGATTGTTGCTGTAGACCAACCCAATAGTTCCCCCACAAAAGTATGCAGCATAGTATAGCCAAAAATCCCACCGACGTACAAGCAGCCTAGCTGAGTGCTCTTCACCTAGCACTGTCAACCTATCTTTTTCCATCACCTTCCCAAAACACGCGAAACACCCAAAAAAGCGTTCCTTGTCTACCAGCCCATACGAATTGGAGTTTGTGGAATTTGTGGCATTTGTGGCCTTCGTGGCATTAGCATTTTCACTTACATCAATGAGTTCCTTATGAAGCTCAAAATCATCAGTGTCAACCAGATTGAAGGTTGACAAGTTTTCAGAATGTAGGCTTGAGGGGAAGTTCCTACGAGCCCACTCACGCGCGTATCCCATGCCGGGCAGACACAGAGGTAGGATTAGGAGACAAATCGCACCAACTAAGAGTATCCGAGCTTTTGACACATCAGAGGATAGTGAGTTAAGGAGGAGGAGATATAGGCCTGTGACCACAGCTAGGATGTTTAGGCAAAGAAAAATCATGGAGTCATGACGAGTGGCCTCAGCAGGAAGTGATTGAACTTTGGGCTGACGGAGCACAGGGATGAGTGCTAAGCCGGATGTGAAGAGAGGAACTAGAGCATTAAGGAAGAGGTAGATGGTATCATCGCTCGGGTTTATTGCATTGGCAATGAGGGTGTAGAGGGCGGCACTTACCCCATTGAAACTGACTGTGAGGGACAACGCAAGTGCCCGGTTGGCTTGGAAGTGTCTGATGCATAGAACATAGCAGACTGTGTTGAACCAGCAGATGCTGCATCCAGCCAACAAGCATAGAAGGAATACCTGCCAGGACAAAATACTTAACATTAATCATCTGGTTAGTTGTTTTATGATCCTCAATCTTCCTTTGGTTTTTATTTTGTTCTTAACTCTTTGAAGCGTTTGTCTTATTTATTCAAAGAAATGAACCTTACTTGCTAAGGATTTGCAGCGTAAGTACTTAAGAGCATTTATTCCTGCACTTGAGGTCACGTGTGCTAATACTTTGTGACTGGTTATTTAGGAAATAAACACAAACAAACCTAAGTTTAACAAAACAAATAGTTGATTTATGAAAGGTTAATTTAGTGTGCATTTTTTTAGTTCTGTTTTTTATTTTTTATTTGAGGGTATTGTGAGTTTTCCCCACTGTAAATTCATTTTTCTTCAGAGCTCAGTATTCTCTAGGTAAAGATGGATGACTCCCATGATGTCTAAACAAAGGGATATTTGATATAAAATTATAAATCTCGGGAAAAGAAAATGGATTTATTCTAACATCATCTTTTTTTTTGGTCTATTTTTGGATCTTTGTCACTGACTTGTATGTTTCTAGTGTTAATATAATATTAGCTAAACTCTAACATTAATTTTGTCTTTTTCAGAACTGATATCTTTAGGTCCACAACTTTTTTATTTTCGTTTTCTGGATTACAACGATATAATTACCAAGGGACGGGGTTTTTGGTGTAAGACACACGTGGTGTCAAACTTGTTATCAACGGAAATCAAACTTAGGACTTCTCACTTCTCAATAGAGGAAAATACCATTAAACTGTAGTACCAAGTGACCTACAACTTTTATTTTGACGGTGTTTTTTTCTCTGTGCTAAAACAAAACCAAAACAATAAAGAGAGTGAGGGAAATATTCATCATCTCACGGTTTCTAGTTTCTTTGGGTAGGGTTTCTAGCTTATGTTTATGCAACCTTAAATGGTTTGGATTTTTCTTTTGAAAAGTGGTAGATGCTTTTGTGGTTGTGGTAGTTATCGTGTGGAGCCGTGGAGGTTAGAAGTTCACCAATTTTAGGCCAAACTTCCCCTTGACTTTGCCAAGAAAATACAACAACTAAACAAGAAAAAGAAAACCCACGCCAACAAAATTAGAAATGAAATATTAAACAAGGGTAGCGATTTTCACTCCCGTTTTCTCTTCTTGAACTCATTTTTATGTTTATTTCCGTGGATTCTTCGTTGATTTAAACAAAGAAAATGAGAGTGAGAATTACAGAATTTCGATAAAAGAATTAAAAGAAAGAAAGATGAGAAGTGACTGACCATAACATAAGGCAGAGAGATCAGTCTTTGAATGACAAACCATTGGAGGCCATAACCAAACAAACCCATGAAGGCAGCCATGAACATAACAACCCACAAGGGAAAATACATGAGAGAAACCCCAGAACACCAACCCAATGCCTTCCCCATATCCGAGGCCACCGATAGATAGTTGAGCTGCACCTGAGAAATCCCCAGCACAGATTTCAGGTCAGAAGAATAGGATGCGAAATCAAAGTTCGTCCCTGTGAACGCCTGTATCCATGTCGCCGCCACGAGTTTCATCCATTTTCTTGATTGCCCAACCATTCTTTCTCGGACCCCGAAATCTTTGATTTCTAATTCAAATTGTTCTTTGAATCAGAAACCAAATCCGCATAGGATGTAGAAAAAACAAAATGGATTTGTGGGGTTTGAGGAAGAAAGAAGGGGTTTTAGAGGTAGGTTTTGTTCTGGGTTAGGATTGGATTGGATTAATGTTTTGTTATGGTGGTGTAACTATATTTGGCAACTGCTATGTTTGTACATGTTGGTGGTGTTTGTTGGCGCCCTCTTTTTATATGCATCAGTTTCTCTCTCTACAATCTCTCTCTCTATATATATATATATATGTGCATGTGTGTGTGTATATATATGTAAAGAATCAGATAATGCAGTAATATTTCTGTGAAAGGAAAGGGTTATTTGGAAATTTGTTACGTGCTGGTGGGTGAAAATTGCTTGTGCGTTAAGATATTGATTTGTTGAGCCTTGTTTTGAGGAGTCTATATTATATGTAAAAGGTGGGTAGGAGTTCAAACTTGCAAGCATATTATAGCTGGGAGCCTGGGATATTTATTAGTTAATTTAATATGATTTTTGCTCAAAAAGTCTCTGACTTTTGCTCAGGGAGTTTTTTCTTAGATCGGGTTGAAATCTCCTGACAAGAACCGATATATTTTGTCAAACGATATATTTTGTTAAATTAGATGTTAAATTAGCCATCGATGGGGTTCGAACTTTCACCGTCATGCAAAGGCTCAACACCTGTCTTCCAAATTTGCTTAGGGATCTTAAACTCCTCTGTTTTATTGGTTATGGACAGCAAGACATTCTAAAATGATTTATGAAGGATCTTATGGCTGAATTACTCCTTTTCCTTTTGAATTTATAAAAGGAAGCTTATCGTATCGACCTGGATCGTTGGACTCAAGACTTTCAAGTATTTTGATGCAAGAATTTGATCTCCAACGTATGATACTCTTAACGCATCTGCCATCCAAGACGAAAAGCCCGGTTTCGAAGTTCAAATGGTGGTATCCGATGAGCCACTGCATTGAACACTTGGAGGAATACTACCAAGAAGCAAAATGGCAAGATTTAGTTGTATTTCGTCAAATTTTCCATTATTTGTTGATGTGGCACGCATAAGGTTTTACATGTCTAATTATGTGGTGACACATGAATTATACTGACCGAATAGCCATCAAACAAGTGTAGAGATGTGCATCACTAAAGAGGTGATGAAGCCATATGTTATGATTAAAAATTGGTTTATTTTGTACCAATGGTTCATGAACTTTACCCCTTGTTTAATTTTAGTCAATTAACTCTCATATTAGTTTATTTAGCCTCAAACTTAACATTGTGTTGTACCATCGTCTTTTTCACTAACGCCTTTTTTCCCGTTAAATCTAGGAGTATATTAGGAACTTCAATTTAAAAATTAAAAACAATTGAAGAAGCCAAAAAACAAATTAAAGTTTATAAACTAATATCTAAAACTAAAAACAAAGTGCATTTTGAACTACAAAAATACAAAATGAAAATAGTTGGACTTTAATAGCTTGTAAATATTAGGCAATGTGATTTCAAAGTTGGTAGGGAGATCGAATGTAGCTGGACTTAAGCAACTAACAAATCACTTGATGAACTTAGAAAAAAAAATTCCTAACGTATTTTCATACACACAAAAAAAAGAGATTTTTTACGGTCTTTTTCCATTCTCATTTTTAAATTAATTTGTAGTGATATGAGATGAAGTTACTAATATAGCCCTAAATTTAACGGAAAAATAAACGGTGTTAGTGAAATTAACCAATAGTATAACACATTGTTAAATTCGAAGACTAAAAAAAACTAGTATAAGAGTTGAGGGACTAAAATTTAACTAGGAGTAAAGTTTATGAACCATTGCTACAACTAAGTCTTAAAAATTTATGTATGACAGTAAGAACCAACGAGTTCAATTTATTAAAATAACTTACGATTATCCTGCAAGGAAAAGTTCAACTACAACAAACCCTTTATTACATGTCACAACAGTTCAGAACATAACACTAGTACATGCAACAGTACTCGCAAACAGTCATGCGATGTGCAAACATAAATAACTACAAGTTTGGTTACAAGTTATTACAACTACATAAAGATAAAAGTAAATCACCCTACTTTGCAAAAGAGGGTAAAAAAAAAACAAAACGTGAGTGGACCATAATGATTTATCTAGTCATAATGATTTATCTATTCTAACATTTGAAAAGAAGTACCACTTCACAGTTAATCATCATTGGTTTAAATTTAATACGAGAAAAACAAACAAGGTTAACCAACTCTAGATATGGACTTATTTTTCATATATTTTTTTTTTCAAAATGGTCGTGCTATTTATATACATATTTTTACATCTTATAAACTTTTGTTTATTTTTGTTAATCGATCTTTTGATATCCGTTCGATTTGATGACTAAAAATTAAAAAGAGGGTGTGAAAAATAAAAATCGATTTATGAATAGCATTATATTAAAAAATAAAAAAAATAATAATAAAAAAAGAGAAATCAAGACAAAAGAATCGAAAACCACCTCAGTTAGAGCATAACCATTTGTCCTTCAGGGAGACGACGACCAGCCGCAGCCGCCGGCGCTTCCGCAACCACACAATTGTACTGAATAACAATATTCGTCTTCTTCTCTCCGCCGTCAGTCAGTCTCAGCAGCCCCTCTTCACTCGAAAGCTTGAAAGACAGGAAAGAGAGAGAAGATGGAGATAGAGTTGGAGCCGAGGGTGAAACCTCTGGAATACAAAGTCAAGGCAATGTCACGTGAGTCGCCGTCCCAGAAGGCCGGTCACGTGCTCGACGCCGACCTCCGCTCCCACTGGTCCACCGCCACCAACACCAAGGAGTGGATTCTTCTCGAACTCAACGTACCTCCTCTCCTTCTCCCTCCCTTTCAATTCTAACCCTAACCCTAATTTAAATTATTTAATATGTTTTGTTGTTCAGTTAATTTTGATTTAGTTAAAGTTTTGTGTTCTGGGTTTTGGTAGGAACCTTGCTTGCTATCGCACATACGAATTTACAACAAGTCTGTGCTGGAATGGGAGATTTCTGTTGGCTTACGCTACAAGGTCAGTGTGCTGCTTGGTTTGTTTTTGGTTTTTTGGTTTTGTGGCATGGGAAAGTTCACTTCTTTGTCTAATTTGACCTGTGACGTTGTTTGGGGCTCAAATTTTGTTTTGTTGAAATCCGCTTTAGCTATGTGATGTCTAATGCAAACAGTGAGCAATTGCACATGAACTTCGCATCGTTTGATTGATATGATTTAGGAGTACTGGGAAGTGGGAACTACTGATAGAGCATTCATAATCAGTTAGCATGTTTTTGGTGCATTTGGTGCCAAGTTGTTCGCTTCTGTCGCTCTTATTCTGTTTCATTTTTGAACAGCCAGAGACGTTTGTAAAAGTTCGCCCACGTTGTGAAGCACCGCGACGCGACATGATATATCCAATGAACTATACTCCCTGCCGCTACGTGCGAATTTCTTGTTTGAGGGGAAATCCTATATCTATTTTCTTCATACAGGTATGATATGGGAATTATTTCTGCTACACTATTGGTTAAATCTCCCTTAGAAGATTAATAATCCTGATGGGTTTGTTTTGCGATAAATTTCATTTTATCAAGCTTTGTGTTATTGCCCCCAATGCCACAACACCTCTTCTACAAAATAATGTCCATAGCCAACCTTGGTACCGACCACTTTTCACCCATGAGACCAAAGGTCATATGATTCTAGACAATAATACATCAAAATTCGATAGCTCCTGCACATAAATTTCTTTTGCTTGCTTACTCAGAATATAGAGAATTTCTCGTGGTTAGTTTCTTTTTTTGAAATTTGACTCCTTGTTCAATGCTAATGTGCAGCTGACCCCACTTAGTGGGATAAGGCTTCTTTGTTGTTGTTCTTCTTGTTGTTTTTGTTCAATGCTATTGTGCAGCCGACCCCACTTAGTGGTATAAGGCTTCTTTGTTGTTCTTCTTGTTGTTTTTGTTCAATGCTATTGTGATTCAACATGATTCTTTAGTAAAATATGTGTCTTCTTTTAATAAAAAGGCTTTGTACATGGAGAAATTTCACCTCAATCTCTTAAAAGTCCTATCTTTTCTATGGTTTTGAATATATATATATTCGTGGATTTATTTCCTGCCTAAAACGATCCCATAATTTAATTATCAATCACATCTTGCCTCAGACTTTTTGGCACTGAAATTTCTAATATTTCTACCTTTTCAGCTTATCGGGGTTTCAGTGACTGGCCTGGAGCCAGAGTTTCAACCTGTGGTTAACCACCTGTTGCCGTCCATTATATCTCACAAACAAGATGCTCAGGATATGCATCTTCAGGTATATCCAACTGTGCTATCTATAATATTTACTGTCTACCATATTCTTGTATTTTCAAATCTTTCTGTCTTCTGATGCCCACTAGTTTGTAGTTGCTTAAAGACATGACAAGTCGGTTGGTTGTGTTCCTTCCCCAACTTGAGGTATATACGTTTGTCTCAAATTAGTATATAATTTCTTTTCCTTCTGTGTTAGTCCCCTATTTTTCTTACTGTTTTTCCCCCTATCTTTTTTTTTTTTTTTTTTTCCTTCCTTCTCTTTTTTCTATTGCATTGATGGCCTTTTTTTAATGCAATATTTTTTCCAAATTGTGCAGGCAGACCTTAGCAGCTTTGTGGATTCTGCTGAATCTAACTTACGCTTTCTTGCTATGCTTGCTGGTCCTTTCTATCCAATACTTAATCTTGGGAATGAAAGGCATGTACCTCCTTAACATCTTTCACACATGCTATTTCAAAGTTTGCATATTCGTTATAGATGATGTGTATACTCTAGCTATTATGGATTTTTCAATTCAATTGCTTGAATTTTTCTGAGCACAAAATGATTTAGAATGTTTTCACTTAAAAAATTCCTTGGGTATGCTCTATCTAGAGCATTCACTTTTCATAAATTAATTTGTAGAAAGGTTCTTAAGGGATAATTTATGTTTGATAAGAAAAGGTTCATAAGGGACAATTGATTACATGTTTGAAAATTGGTTATTGGAAGTAGGCTTCCAAGTGGGCATTCTGTGTGAAGGTTATTTTGGGCAGATAGGCTGGGATTTTATGGGCAAGAAGTGTAAGAAGTTTAGGTTTGTAAGTGTAAGGATATCAAATGATGTCATTAGAGGATTATTGGTTGGAGGTTTAACTGGTAACCAAAGGAATTTATTGGGTGCTGTAATTGTGCTAAAATTAAGCCTGCCAGTAGTAGTCCACAAGTGTAGTCCAAGAGCTTTTGTTTGATATTTTTGGGTTGATACAGTGAATGAGAGGATTGGGGTTTGTTAATTATGATAGAAAATGGCTTTGAAGGTCTGGCACTGAATTTGAAAGAGTTCCCCAAATAAGTGTGTTGACGTCTTCTTGAATTTGCTATGCATGTATTAGTTTGGAAGGTTAAATGCTGCTCTAGCATTACCAGAGTGGAGATCTTTTTGCAGGTTAAATGTCAATCTATCTTCATATACTAGGACTACCTTGAGTTTGGTCCCTTAGTTCATGTAGTGGTCTAAACCTTTTCTAAATTAAGTTATTAACTTAACTCTTAAAGTGAGCTAACATTATTGGAAATCATGCATTACTTTAATCCCTCCAATAATGCATTTCTTTAATCCTAAGAATTACCAGACCTCATAAGGTGCAATAACTAAGCACTTTACCCCTTTTTTCTGTTCCAATACCTAGTAAGGCATATGCTCTTCAATAATTGATTTACAATGGTGCAACAAGTCTTGTCTTACTTTATGAGTCATCTAAAAGCTGAACTAAACCATTGCACATCAGTTGCCTATATCGACAAAGACCAGTTTTCGGACCTACACATTTGAAACATGCCATTAAGTTTTCGGTTAGCCATAAATTTGATTTTGTTCTATAAAGTTGGCCTTTCAGTCATCATTGCTCCTGTAGATCTCTCATTTTCGCACGCTTTCACATTTTAGTCTCTTAGCTATGCCAATGTACTTAAAGTTGTTTGTATTGATAATGTAGGACAGCTGCAAAGTCTTTGGGCAATATCTCAGATTCTGAAGTTTCTAAAAATAGCCAGCCGTCATCATCCCTAACCGTGTCTTCTAATTTTGAGGTTGCTTTTGTGTTTTTTCTTTAATCATTTTTCTCATTTCCTTTTTTGTTTGACTAGACATGCATAACTTAGTGGGATAAGGCTTTTTTGTTGTTGTTTTAGACATGCATAACTATGCTCAAATGTCCCCCCTCTGGACTGTGGGGGTGGGGGTGGCATGCTCTACATATTCGATTTGTTAGACTTACAACTTTATTGGAATCATTTCATATTTATATATTCATATGTATATAGGTAATATTGAGTAAAATTTTTCCAACTCTTGAGTTTTGTACTGTCCAAATACAGCAGACAAGAAAAAACAATATCTTGTGATTTTATGCATTCCTTCATGTAAATTATACATAAAGTAACTCAATAATATGCTTTTACTTTTGTTTCATAAATTATGTTAAATAGGTTTTTAATATCTTAACCTCTTTTACAGTGTTATATTTTTACTTATTTTTATCACCGAATTTCTTGTTGTTCTTGATCCTTTATTTTTTTGCTGTTTCTTGCCATAGCTCCCTGCATTATATTCTGGAGTTTTGAAAATATTAACTGAACTTTTCATTATTTGTTTTCTTAGATAACTGTATAAGCCCTCTTGCTCCTTTTATCGTATGCAGCCACGGAGATCACGCAGCACTTTACCTTTTGTCCTATCGACATCCAGTTCTATAGTATTCAGGGCAGATGCAATTTTTCTGCTGTTGAGAAAGGCATATAAAGATTCTGATCTAGGAATTGTTTGCAGAATGGTAATGCATCGGTCTCTGCACTTTTGCCTTTTGGTGGTCATTGACAAGCTTTCGATTTTATTACATCTGCTTTTCATCTCAGGCTGCAAGAATTTTACATAAGCTTATAGAGCCTGTTCCAGCATATGAAGGATCGGCATCTCCTCGTGAAGTGACATCTGAAGATGAAGCAGCAAAGTCTGAAATAACTAATCCTGCTCCTTTAGTTGATTACTCAAACTTGTTTGGGGAAGAATTCCAGTTGCCGGATGATCACTGGAACTCAAGCTCTCTTAACATCTTGGATATAGGAGCAGTGGAGGAAGGGATTTTACATGTTCTTTATGCGTGTGCGTCACAGGTTGATTACAGCAATTGGAACATAATACTCAATACGCATATTCTATTCTGATGTCTGATTTGTTTTGCTGCTATTCGGTCCATCTGCTTACAATTTAATCTGTGGTGTTTTTCAGCCTCTTCTCTGCAGCAAATTAGCTGATATGACTTCTGACTTCTGGTCTGCGTTACCGCTAGTTCAAGCGTTACTTCCAGGTTGATTATCACACCTAATCGCTCTTCCTTGTATTGTCATGTCATATCATACAGAAGTCCTTAAAATTTATTGTTCCACTCTCATTCTTAAAATTTGGTTGATGGTGGTTTAAGTTGGTTGTAATGTTTTTTGGGCAAAAAGTTTAATTGTAATTTCTGTTTTGTACTTTGGCTGTTTTAACTTTATAGTTTGAAAAGTTAATTCAGACTTAAATTGAGAATGTAAGAGGTATGGGACCTAATGGAAACAGTAGTCAATTGCAAAGTTGAGCTATATATGAAGTTATGAACATGATGTAATTCCTAACAGTTTATTTGTTGTTTTTCGTATAGCCAAAAGTTCAGCGTATGTAAAATGTCGTATTTGAGTAAATATTATTTACTCAAATATCTTGGAGCGTTTGATCAATTTGTTTCACATGTTCTTTGCATTTTACAGCACTTCGTCCCTCTGTTAGCCATCCTTCTGACATTGTTGATGACAGTTTCACTCCATGGAAACAACCAATTGTGCAACAAGCCCTCTCTCAGGTTAACATTAATGTTAATGCAAATTATTCATTTCAGCTGGTATTTGTGATTTTGTTTTTTTGTCCGCATGATCATAATAAGTCTGTTCATGGCGTTATTATTGCAGATTGTAGCAACATCGTCCTCATCATTATACCGTCCACTTCTTCATGCCTGTGCTGGCTATTTATCTTCATATTCACCATCACATGTTAGTCACTCTGTTCATTCTTATTATCCTGCTCAGAATTCGATCCTTTCTTTATATGATATGTAAAAAATAAGAATGAGATAAATTTTCTATACATTTAAGAAATGACCTTTTAGATGATTTCATCAACTACAATTTCGTTGATTGAATGAGTCTTTTGATGCGGACAAAGATGATATTGTTTTGTTCAATTTGTGTCAATGTCAAAAAAATTTGAAGTTAGGTGTGAGAGTGTTGGATATTTCGTTGATACTCTCATATTAGTACATAACCCATAAATATAAGTTCTAATATGCACAAACAAATACACTATAGTTTGAAGCATTATTTATCAACAAATCTATTGTTCTCACCTGGGAACAATCTGTGTTGACCTATTTTGTTTTGCAGGCTAAGGCTGCATGTGTTTTAATTGATCTGTGTTGTGGTGTGCTAGCACCTTGGCTAAGTCAAGTTGTTGCAAAGGTTTGTCAGAGGCAGATTTCTTTTATGTAACTTTCTCTAGTGTGGTTGAGTTTTCCCTTCTTTTCGAACTTTTTCTCTTTGGTTTGAATTCTAAGCATCCAAGTTTCACTTCAATACAGATTGATCTGGCTGTAGAGCTTCTAGAGGACCTTTTGGGTGTAATTCAGGTATGCTTGTCAGTTATGTGAGCTAGAAATGTTAATGGTATAATGTTCTTATGTATTAAATCAAACTTTGTATAACTGCCAGTGATTAAATCAAACTTTGTATAACTGCCAGTGCCAACTGGGCAGCTGTTAAAGTCTCTTTGTTTTTGTACATAGTTGGAATTAAATGGTTCCTGGGTTCAAAATTCAAATATATAATAGAACTTCATCCATGATAGAGGTTTACATGAACTATGAATGTTATTTACCTTCTGATAGCTGGCTTTTGTTTTCAATATGTAAAGACTGTTGTTGCTTTTGTTTTAGGGTGCTCGCCAATCCCTGCCTTGTGCTCGTGCTGCCTTAAAATACTTTGTTCTGGCTCTCTCTGGTCATTTGGATGATATGCTAGGAAAGTATAAGGTATTGCATTCTGTTTTGGATTTCTTTTCATCATGATTTGTAGTTTAAATTTGATCTGTTTGTGGAGTTAAAAGAATATTTATAATAGCTTCTTTATTCTGTACTTTCAATGTTTTCAGGAAGTCAAGCACAGGATACTCTTTCTTGTGGAGATGCTAGAGCCTTTCCTTGATCCTGCTGTAGGCAGATTGAAGGGGAAAATAGCCTTTGGAGATCTATCTTCTGCATATCCAGAAAAGCAGGAAGAGAATTGTGTTATTGCCCTCAATGTTATTCGTATGGCAGTGCAGAAACCAGCAGTTCTCCCTTCATTGGAATCTGAATGGAGGCGTGGAACGGTTGCTCCTAGGTAATACATGCGCCTGTCATAAGGTTTTTACTCTATTTTTATATTTTTTTTTTATAATTACTTGGGTTAAAATGGGACTGGGGGATGTTTTTAATTTTTAATGCTATTATTACTTGTTGGCTTTACCGACTGAACTCTCATTTCACTTTTCATTTATTGATTTCTGTAGTGTTTCAAATTAACATTATTGTTTTTTCCCCTGCAACAATATTTATTGCGATATATTGGATTTGGTGATGGAAATACAATTCTTGATGCAGTGTGTTACTCTCAGTATTGGAACCTCACATGCAGTTACCTCCTGAAATTGATCTTCGTACATCTCCTGCCTCCAGACCACTGCAACCTGAATTTTCATCTAGTTTATCTCATTCTTCAGTTTCTCACCATGGGGTAGCATCTTCAAAATCAAACAGCCACGATGAATTTGATGGGAAGACAGATGTTTCTGATACAGCCGTAAAAATTGACATTTCAGAAGACGTCAATCTTCTTTTTTCTCCTCCAGAACTGCATAACATTGTACTGACAAATATATCCAGTGGTCCCAATGAGGATAGCTCTGTCTCTAAGCATGGGGATGCTGGATCTGAACCGAAACATGTTGGGAAAAATTTTCCACACCAGTTTCAAACTGACTTAAAACTAGATTCTGGTTTCTCTGCGGAATATTTCAACGTGCAGGCCGATTATTTTCAACTTATAAGCTATCAAGACTGCGAGCTCAGGGCTTCTGAATTCCGGCGTTTGGCCTTAGATTTGCATTCACAGAACGAGATTAAAGTTGTGAGTCATGATGCTGCTATAGATGCTTTGCTCTTGGCAGCAGAGTGCTATGTCAATCCATTTTTTATGATGTCTTTCAGAGGCAGTCCAAAGTTAATGAAGGAAATAAACACTAATGGGATTAGGACTCCACAAAATCATGAAACGGGGATGCGAATGCTCTCTGGAAAGTCTAAGAGTGAATTAGAAACCATAGCTCTTCTTGAAAGAAAAAGAGACAAAACTGTTCTTCAAATTCTGCTTGAGGCTGCAGAGTTAGACAGGAAATATCGAGAAAAAGTTTCAGATGCAGGAATTAGTCCGTACTGCACTGCAGGATTTGATGAACAAGTCGTTATGGTGTCTGCTCTTGATGTACAATCTGCAGATGCTATCACCTTGGTTCGACAAAATCAAGCTTTGTTGTGCTGCTTTCTGGTTCAACGATTGCAAAGGGAGCAGCACTCAATGCATGAAATTCTTATGCAGTGCATGATATTTTTGTTGAATTCTGCTACTAAGCTATGCTGTGCTCCAGAACATGTGATTGACATTGCATTAGGATCTGCTGAGTACTTAAATGGGATGCTCAGATCCCTGTATTACCAGTTCAAAGATGGCAATCTGCAGTTGGAGCCGGAAACAATACATGGGATACAACGGCGGTGGATACTTCTTCAAAGATTGGTAATTTCTTCAAGCGGTGGTGATGAGGAAGCAGACTTTGCGACCAATAAAAGTTGTTTTCGTTACGGAAATCTGATTCCACCTTCAGCCTGGATGCAGAGGATAACTATGTTTTCCAGATCCACATCCCCTCTTGTTCGATTTCTTGGTTGGATGGCAGTATCTCGTAATGCAAGACAGTACATGAATGATCAGCTTTTTCTTGCTTCGGATCTACAACAGCTGACATATTTATTATCTGTATTTTCAGATGAACTTTCTTTAGTGGATAATGTTGTCAATCGAAAATATGAAGAATCAGGAGGCAACATTGTTTCTGCATCCATTAAAGGATTTAAAATTGATGATCAGCAGCATCGGGACCAATCTTTTTGTCTCATCTACCCTGATCTCGCTAAGTTCTTTCCCAATATGAAAAAGCAATTTGAAGCTTTTGGAGAAACCATTTTGGAGGCTGTTGCTCTGCAGTTGAGGTCCCTTTCTTCGAGTATGGTGCCTGATATTTTGTGTTGGTTCTCTGAGTTGTGTTCATGGCCATTTCTTTATACAGAGCCGCTTTCTGCACGAAACAGTTATGAGAATTTGAAAGGTTATGTTTCAAAGAATGCCAAAGCAATCATCCTTTATACACTTGAAGCCATCATAACTGAGCACATGGAGGCAATGGTGCCTGAGTTACCAAGAGTGGTGCAAGTGCTGGCATCCCTTTGTAGGGCATCTTACTGCGATGTATCATTTCTGGATTCTGTATTGCGTTTGTTGAAACCAATTATCTCGTATTCTTTATGTAAGGTGTGCGACGAGGAAAGGTCATTGGTTGATGATTTATGTGTTAATTTTGAGTCATTATGCTTTGATGAGCTTTTCAATGACATCAAGCAGGCAGCAAATGAAGATAATTCTACAGAAAAAGTGTACAACAGAGGATTGACAATTTTCATTTTGGCGTCTGTCTTTCCTGATTTATCTGGTCAGAGTAGGAGGGAAATGCTGCAGTCCCTAATTTTTTGGGCCGATTTTACTGCCTTTGAGCCAACTTCTTCTTTTCACAATTACCTTTGTGCATTCCAGAGTGTTCTGGAGAGTTGCAAGCTTCTCTTAGTTCAGACTTTACGATTCTTTGGTGCCATCCCACTGGAGCTGCCCACTGATGTACCAAATGGTAGTAGTTTGGAGTCACATTCGTGGTTCATCAGTAATGTCTACCCGAGTGCTTCTGAAGATAAGGTCTCCGAGAAGTTGAATGGTAATAATGTTGATGCTGATATTGCGAACAAAAGGGTCTATCATTTATTTCCCACGGAGATAGAAGAATTCTCAAAACACTTGGAGGTTCTCATTGGTAAGCTTTACTCAACGACTGAGCTGTGTTGGAATCTTCATCATCAACTGTCTAAGAAGATTACTATTATATCAACAGAGTGTCTTATGTACTCAAGATGCTTGGCATCAATTGCAAAAAGAGTCAATGACGCTCAAGAAAATGACTCTGAAATTTCTTTCCCATCTACGTCAGCTGACCAGTTCCTTGATCATTGGAGGTATGGCTTAGAAGTAATTTCTGAGACCATTCTGACCCTTCAGAAAAACAGCTGCTGGGAAGTTGCATCTGTCATGCTTGATTGCCTACTTGCTGTGCCCCATAAGTTTGCCCTTAACAGTGTGATTGGTTCCATCTGTTCTGCAATAAAGAACAGTTCTTGCAATGCACCGAAAATTGCTTGGCGATTGCAAAGTGATAAATGGTTATTGATTATGCTTAATAGAGGTGTCCATTCCCTTAAGGAATGTGAGGCTCCTCTTGTTGATTTGTTCTGTACAATGCTGGGTCATCCTGAACCTGAGCAACGATCTATGGCGCTTAAGCTCTTAGGGAAGCTTGCTGAGCAAGATTTGAGTGGGGCAAGTTACCTTCAATCTTCCATGCTCTACAAAAATTTAGTTTCACCTGCTTTAGTTACATCTGTTCCCAAGTCAATAATCTCTCATTTGGTTTCAAGTACATGGGATCTGGTGGTTGTGCTGGCATCATCTGATGCATCATTACTTGTAAGGACTCGTGCGATGGAACTTCTTGTAGATTATATCCCATTTGCTGAGCGACGTCTGTTACAGTCTTTTCTCGCGGCAGCTGATAGTATTCATGGTTTGGGAGAGCTTTCCCGTTCTAGTTGTGAGGGCCCATCGCTGAGGCTTTCATTAGCACTGATTGCTGGTGCTTGTCTATACTGTCCAGATGAAGATATCTCTCTGATTCCTCAAAATGTTTGGAAGCATATTGAGACTCTGGCATTGTCAAAAACTGGTATCCACCTGCTATAATCTCTACTTTTTTTAATATCATCCCAAAAGTGTTTGGAGCGATTTTTTTTCCATTTTATATTATGTATGGTTTATTTTTACCTTTAATTTCCTATTGCTCCTTCATTAGATGGCAGGTCTGGGGGTGTCGAGAAAAGGGCTTGCCAAGTCTTGTGTAGATTAAGAAATGAAGGGGATGAAGCTAAAGAGGTAGGTAATAGGAAAGTCTTGTTTATTGTTGTCACAGAAACATCTCAAAAACTTGGACTACCTGACCAACATTTTCCTTGGACATGGTTTTGTTTTATCAGTGATTTAAAATTATATTCATTTATTGATTGAACCTCATTTTACATGTAAGGTCCTGAGAGAAGTGTTATCTTCAAGCTCTTCAAAACAATTTGACCCAGATTTTGAAAGTACTCGTGAGTCTGTTCTTCAGGTAAGGAACATTTTAGAGATGATATGGTAAAATATAATTGACTTGCGTATAGTGATTGTTTGATGTTATTGTAATTTTGTTTGTATTGAAAAATCGTTGTTTGATCCCGTCCTCCAGAAAAGCTTAATCTAATTGGACACATACTTAATCTAATAGGACACATAAAAGATCCTGTAAAGGTTAAGTTCTTCTTGAATAGTCATAAATATTTACTGTTTCAAGTACATCCAGAAATTTTACGTTGTAACCAAAATGCTGTACTATTCATTTATGGTTGTTGGAATTTAATAAAGCTAGGATTGCTTGTTAGAGGTCCTTGTCTTTCTTATCAAACAGAGCTGCAATGGGGTTGTATTCTGGGTTCAATACAAATGCATGGTATTCAGTGTATTAAAGGCGTGGGCGAGGCGTCTGAGGGATAGCCCGGCCTAGGCGTGAGGCGAAGCCTCACAAGACCTAAATTTTTTAATATATACACTGAGCGTACAAATATATTATATTAAAAAAAAAGATTATTAACCAATAATCACCCTGAGCACACACATATTATAAATATATATACACACATATATAGACATATATTATATTATATTTTATATATATATATATATATAAAATAGAGGATGAAAAGCACAATGAGCACACATATAACAATGCACGCAGACATCACACACATCCATTATATAAAAAATAAAAGTCAGGAAAAAAGGCAGAGAGACGATAGTGCAAGGAAGAGGTATGAGGCAGTTAAAACCCTACCCAAAATTTGGGTTTGGGAGTTTAAAAAAAAAAAAAGGCCCTGAGGCGCGCCTTCCGCCACCTAGGCGGCTCCGGCGAAGCCTTACGCCCACTCCCTCAAAACAGAGGCGGCAACCCTCAAGCCCAGCCTTAGAGGGTGCCTAGGCGCGCCCTGAGGCGAGCCTTTTAAAACATTGATAGTATTTCATATTTATATGTGTTGGTGATCTACTTGATCTTGTAGGATGTGTTGTTTTACTGATTTTTACTCAAATTTTTGCTATAAATGTTTTGCTTTATTTTTATTTTTATTTTATCAATTTTAGGTCTGACTATCTTTGTTCTTGCAACCATTTGAGCTTTAAAATCCCAAGTATATAATTTCAAACAGCAGTCGTATCTGTTATGGGTATCTACCTATCCATACATCTCAATTGCTATCTGATAGGCATCCATCTGATATTTAATTTACTAAACATATTTGGCATTATCTCTTTACTTTGATAATGCTGGAGCACTTGAAACACATATGGGTTATTTTTTTTCCTCAAATTAAGAAAAATAGGGCTTAGAATAAGAGGCTCAGTTGACCTACTACCTTTCCATCTTGTGAAAGCTAATAATAATTGTAATTTATCACAGGTCCTTGCCAGTTTAACTTCTGCAACGTCGTACTTTGACATTTTCTCAAACAAAATTGACCAAGAAGTCATGGTGAGCCTTTATTAGAATAGATGCCTTTGTTATGTTGCAAACTTATAGATGTGGTTACATTATCTGTATATGTCATAGGAACTGGAGGAGGCTGAATTGGAATTGGATATTCTTCAGAAAGAACAAGCATTACAAGAATCACCTAACGATTCTAAAGATGCACACTGGATTCCTTCTTTAAGCTGTAATCCTTTCATTCCCTAGGTTTTCCGTTACTTTTTATTGCCTGTTTGAGAACTGTCATGCTCAATTCTTTTCTCCGGAAATAGTTAACTCTCTGTTTTTCAGCTCCTCTGAAAGATGATGCACGGCTTCAGCAAATCAAGGATTGCATTTATTCCTTGTAAGTGATACGAATATTCTTGGTATGTTAGTTATTAGTAAAACTCACTGGAATGACCAAGCTTCACAACTTTTATTTTTGTCCAAAACATCAGCGATATATCTAGATTTGAGGCATACCAGCACAGAAATGGAAGGATTCCAAAATCTGAATTTGGGCCAGCTCCGTGATATTATGTTTTATCTTAGATTTGTTTTTCCTGATCTTTTTTCCCCTTTCTTGAGAAACCCAACAGCCAACAAACATGCACCAACAAATGAGCACATGACATACCCAAGTCTAGTTACCACTTACAACTTGTGCACTGCTGAGATCCTCTTTAACCTCTATGGATACCTCTAATATCACTATGAAGTGTACAAAAAATGGTTACTTTTGAGTTGCTATTGGCTGGTAACACAGACTAGTTTGCTCATTCAGGAGTCTTCAAGTTTACCTTTTACGCTCAGATTTTCAGTGCCTACTTTTTCTTGTTATTAACCTTTAGTAAAACTAACTGTCAAGTACTTCTACAAGGCCTTTTAGCGAAACAAATGAGGCTCTTCTCCTAACAAAGGATCCACTAGCTCAAAGTTTGGTTGTCAAGATATTCCGAGTCGGTTTTTGAAATTCTTCAACAGGTGCCATTTGACCTAATCTTTAAGGCACCTAACTTTGATGGACGATGAGCACCAATTTTTAGAACAATCAAATCTTTTACACATAACAGCTAGGAAATCAGAAATAATCTTATACCAAATGCTTCATCTATCGGCCCTTGGTTTTGGGAAGGTTTTCAGTTTCTTTGGCTGGGTGCTTATTAGACTTCAAATTAATTATTATGGTCTTACTTTGCTATCAGAGAAAAGTCCAAGCTACGTGAAGACATAGTCGCCCGCAGGCAGAAAAAACATCTCATGAGACGTGACCGGCAGAAGTATTTGGAGGAGGCAGCTTTACGAGAAGCTGAGCTACTTCAAGAACTTGACAGGTGTTGCTTCCTGTCATCTTGTGTTATATTGTAGTTATTGTATATTCGCTGGTACTACAACTAACATATGGACTAAATGTACCAGGGAGAGAGCAGCTGAAGTTGAAAAAGATATCGAGAGGCAGAGGTTGCTAGAAATTGAGCGTGCAAAAACGAGGGAGCTGCGACAAAACCTCGAGATGGAGAAAGAAAGGCAAACACAGGTAATGCCCTAGCACTATTCAGTACTATATTGATATGTGATAAAAACCCTTTCATTACTATCTTGATCTGTGAAATTTCTGTCAACATTTTTTTGGCTCTCTTGATATGTGATAAAAATCCTTTCAGTAAAATTGGCATCAGAAATGCTGTTACTCTTTGGGCTGTCTGTTGGATAATTGGCAGACTGGTAAATTCATGTGAAAAATTTGTTAGACCATTGTTCATGGTGGTCCTTGACTCTTAGTTCTATGTTGGCTTGAAAGTATCCTTTGTATTCTTATTACTTGTCTCATTAATTTGACCAAAGGACCATGAGGGCCAGGAGGACTTGGACCTATAACTTTTTCTGCTATACCTATACCTGATTAAATTATTAACTGATATACAATGGGTGATCATGCTTTCCCCTCCACTCCATATATTTACTGACTGGAGTTTTTCATTAGAGCTTGCATTCCTCCATCTCTTCCCACCTTTACCTATCTTTACATGTTAGATGTGTCTATTTAGAGTCCTTTGGACAGGACGTTTTTTAGGTTTTAAGTCTCAAATTTTGGGTTCGGCCGAGTCTGATACTTCAAACGTAATGCTGAAGCTTTAAAGCGCCATCCTAATCCTGTCAATAAATGAAATCAAGGTTGAATGAAATTGAGTATTACGTATGATTCTCTCCTCGTCTGTCATTTAAGAAAGAATAGACACCCTCCAGAGAGAATCTTTGGATCTATTTGTGCATATGTATATAGCTGTGTATGTAGGCATGAACAAACTTGAGAATGAATTAAGATCCTTCGAAAGCAAATGAGAATCCATCCACTCTGTTTTGTTCTCTTAGGTTTCAAATTCTATTTTTAGAGAGCTGATAATTTGGCATCACTGGAACATCTGGTCATTCCAGTTTTCTGCCATCTGCAAGTCATCTGATAAACATCATTTTTTGATAAATTTGTTAACATGGTGAGGGAACGGTCTTATGATTCAAGTTTATTATATTGATTAAAAGGTGGAAGCTCAATATTTGAAAGTAATAGGCCTTTTAATGAAGCAGTTTCTATAGCCTCTTGTTTGTGGGCTTTAGATATGTTTACATATAGTACTTTGGCTAAAAAAAGGTTACATGCTAATATCTCTGACACTTTCCATTTGGCAGAGAGAGCTTCAGCGTGAACTAGAACAGGCTGAAGCAGGAGTACGACCATCACGACGCGACTTCTCCTCTACTTACAGCAGGTGAAACTTCTATGCCATTTGTGGGGCTGGTTTATGATCCTAAACTTTCATCCATGAATAGCTAGTGTATGTTAAAATATTTATTTAGCCAATATAAAGGTGGAGGGCATGCCACTGAAAGTTTGAATAAAATATGAATTTTCTTTGTATTTTCTGTAGCTAACCGAACTTGCATCTGTGGCGAATATCGGACATGGTTACTTTCTTTAATTTCTATAATTACCTGCAATTAGTTTTTTGAACTGGCATGTGTTCATTTGTGCTGTTTTCCTTGGTTTATTGTTGTGCATGCATGTTTTGCTGCATTTTTTTATATTCTGCATTTACTGTCAGTTTAGACTCAGTTTGGTATTATTCATTTGCAGTCGGCCCCGAGATAGGTATCGTGAAAGAGAAAATGGAAGAGCGGGTAGTGACGGTAGCACAAGATCAAGTACCGGAAACTTGCAGCTCGAAACTTCAACTACCAGTTCTTCCATGGGGACCATGCCAACTGTGGTTCTGTCTGGGTCTCGGCAATTTTCAAGCCAGCCTACGATTTTACAATCACGTGATCGTCTGGATGATGGCGGCAGTGGTTATGAAGAAAATCTGGATGGAAGCAAGGACTCTGGTGACACGGGTAGTGTTGGAGATCCTGACTCAGTATCAGCATTTGACGGACAACCTGGTGGATATGGGTCAGGTCAGAGGCATGGTTCTAGAGGGAGCAAATCCAGGCAGGTAGTGGAGCGGAGGGAACGGGATGGTAGGCGAGAAGGAAAATGGGAAAGGAAACATTTATGACTAATGGTTTCAGAATGAGTAAAATTGGGTTCTAGGCTCCGATGCTCAAGTAAAATTGGGCTCTAGGCTCCGATGCTCAAGCGTATGTACGGAAATTACAAAGAGATTCTGAACACAGATTTTGAAAGGATGCTCTCGATCGGAGTTCCGACATGGTTGCTCGTTGTAAAACGGTGAAATTCTGATGAGGTCTTGTGTAACATTCTCGTACCTTAATTTGAGAACTTGTATTTTGTGTTTAGTGTCTTGCATACTTGGGACAGAAATCATCTCAGCGCAGAATATGGCAAAATATTTCCTTTTTATGATTTAGAGACGCAGATGGCTAATCGGATGTGTTCTCTCGTATGCACTTGAGTTCGATTTCACACACATCCCCGCCACCTTAGCAGTGGCTCCTGAATCCATGAATTAACGAGCGAAAACATTTGCATCGTGTTGCTCCCATGAACACGAGAAAGACCTGAAAAGCTCACTTAGGGTTTTAACATCCTCCACAGACGGCCATCCAAATCGAAGCAGTCCTTGTCGGCGTTGATGTCTGTCACTTACCCCTTTCGCAACCATTTTCAAAAGGACATGGCGAAATACAAGTTCATATGCAAACAGTATGCCCTCTTTTGCTGCCGGAATCGTTCTGGCACTAATAAAGCCTTGAACTTGTTTGGGACATCCAACCATACTCCCCTCTCTCATTTCTTGTAACTGCTCGCACTGCCCTCGTCGCTCCACCCTCTTTGAACCACCCCACCGACCTTAATTTTGTATACACTCGGAGGAGGAGGCGACCATTTGGCAGCTGACATAATAGGAACAGTAATTGTAGGATGCGTTTCATTGATCACCTTGAAATCTCCCAGCAGTCTCTCTGCCTTAGCCGACAGTCATCACCTTCGAATTTGCGTTATTGAAAAAAAGAGTCATTCCTCTCTGCCAGAGAACCCAACACACATGCAGATAAATCCAATTCCTCCCCAGCAGTCTCTCTGCCTGTACTACCGCATTCCGAAGCTCCATGCAGGAAAGCCGTCCTCCACTCCTGACGTTGCTCCAAGATTTTTGCAATAAAAAGTGTGTTTTTATTCAAAGGAAATCGACTCGGAGGTTGATAGGGTTTCGGACGGACTGTCCTAATCATAAGGTTATGGCTACATGAGGACTAGAAACAATTGAATCTCACACAAACGTTGAGAAGAGATCACTCCACGGTGTTTAAGCATCAAATGCCATTAGTTAGCAACGGTAAACCAGATGGAGCATTCCTCCATGCTGCATTATTGACAACATTTCGTAACACTGTTAAGTTTCACATATATCGTGATAATGAAATTAGACTATATCAAATTATGAATACCAGTTGCCACTAATGCTGATCTAATGGCTGCTGGCGACCAATTGAGTAGAGCCACAATGCCTGAGACTTGAGGCGTCGACAGCGATGTTCCTGAGTACATGGCATATCCCCCAGCCGCGTAGATGCCAAGAGGAGAAAATGCAGTTCAGATGCATTTTGAAGGTTTATGTGAAGGTGATGGCAAATGCGTACACGGTATATGCCGTTGCTCTCCTCCTCCTCCTCAATATAATCAGAAAGAAAAAGGGTTTCATGTTGGAGAAATTTTAAGGTGATAACCGGTATTCCACATGGTGGTATATGGAATGGACTCGCGATGTTAAGCCATTTGGGAGAATTAATGTCAGTCAAAATAAAGGGCAATATATGTTGTAATTTTATCAATAAGGAAATGCGAGGCCAATAAAATCCCCAACTCCTAGTTCGTTGCAACTTGTTTAGGCTAACATGATTTAAACAAAGAAAAATGCTAAGGAGACTTGGAAATCTTAATGGACTTTCTGCCACCTCACATAGTTTTGACACAATGTCTTATAATGTTAACTGTGAGGTATCACCGTGTCAGAGAGTCCATAGAGAGTCCTATTTTGAAAGAGTCTCCTTAACATTTCTCTTAAACAAAATCAGGCAACTCTATAATTCATGTTTTCATAAAAGTTGTAGACAAACAACAAGCACATTAAAAGTGAATTATTGCAATGAAAAACGCTTGGTGCACCTAACAATTTCTTATTCTCCCAATCTCCCCCAGCTTTTTTAAAAGTATTTACAATTTGACATGTAACTAAAATTTAAAATAATGGACTTAATTAGGGATGTAAAAATACCCGACCCCTAGAAGATGTAACAAAATCACAGAACTTAATATCAAGCTCAGCTCTTGTAAAATTGAGAAGCCTGACTAACATATATGCACACTGCAATCTTTGCATGATTGAACCCGAGAGTTATGAGGAAGCATGTGAAGTCTAGACTTTTATGTTTGGTTTTCCTTGTTAATATTGTAATTCCACACATGTTCCAATTAGTTTTTAGAATATTTCCTTAAGGGCTTTTGCTGTTGGGAATAACCGAATAAGTGTTCAAGGCTGTGGCACATCACCTCAAAATTTTATTCATGCATATGCATTTCATGTTTAACTTACTGATGCATTTCGATTACTGAGCTTATCTCGTCATAATTTCTCGCTGCTATCCAGCTAGCTGGGCACGCAATTTAAGACAGCCCATATGGGCTGATTGACACCTTTTATATGGGATTGAGCTTTTCACCATTGATTTGCTCAGATTGCTTGTACATTTGACAAGTGTCTTTTTGTACCTTGTTTGCAGCAATCAAAGGTTTTGTTTTAATAGGGTTAGAGGATTTCGTTTCCTCTTCGGAGAGAAAGTTTACAATTTTTAGAGGGTTGGTTTTTCATCTCCATCTCAGATCTCCCTAGGAGCATCAAGCATTTTTTCTGGGTAATATTCTTCTTGGAATATTTATTAATCTATCTCCAAAAATGCTTGTTTAAATTTTCTTATATGCTCAATTGTTTTGGCTAGGAAATTTTACATTTTCAAAGAGTGTTTTTAAAACCTTGGGTTGCCTCTTGTGTTCTTCATTAGAAACTCTAGCCACAAAACCATGATCATGCATTAAACACACAATCATTGCATAATAGGGTTGCATTGTTCTTCATGGTTTTGCATTAAATTTGTGGTCAAATTTTTCAAGTTTCAAATCTGCTTATTGACTAGTTTTTGGATTCTCTAAGGTTTATTCTTTCAACTGTTTGACTGAAGAAATTGACTAGTCATTGAATCTAGATTGCACACTGTCACAACATGTGCATTTTTTGGTGTTGATCTCGGTAACTCAAGATGAAGAGTTCAAGAGGAGCTGCCATCTTATGAAGATTAGAAACGACTCCATTTCAATGCCACAAGGTGAAGAGTTTAGGAGGAGCTGCCACTTTGTGAAGACCAAAGAAATCCTCATCTCGTGTAAGGCAAGGTTGCACATATGTATAAGCTGCTCCGTAGATTAGGATCTAGGAATTGAACTTGTGTGGATACTTTGCATGAATCTTGTTTACACTAGTGGATTGGACTCAGTGGAGAGTCCCCGATTTTTTAACCCAGAGGTGGATTTTTTTGGCCAAAAACTTATGGCGTTCTTTTCTCTTAAACTTGCTCACATATCTATTTACTGGTATATGTTTCATGCATCCTGAGTTCTTAATTAATATGTGTTTGTCACTATATTTACACTGCATATTATGAGCGATGAACTGAATTGTTATTGAATAGAATATCTTGTAGTGAACTAAGTTTGATTCGTAGATTTGCATTTGGTTAACTGATGAATCTATACTTAGTTAACTGAAAAGCTTGACTAGTCAATCCAACATACCTTAATTCATAATTGCTTTGTCATTGCTGTTTGCATAATGAACTGATATGTAAATGTGTTAAGTTTAGGATTTGGTGTTGTGAAACTGATCTGGGCAAACTTTGATTTGTTAAATGTACTGGTCAACCATGATCTATTCTTGCAAATGTACTTTCTATCATTGACTAACTTGTAACTAGTTGACCAGCTCATTTGGCTAGTATACTGTGCAAAGTTAAGTTGTTTATTTGCAGAATATTCCGCCTGGTACCAATTTCAATTGGTATCAGATCCTTGCTCTAGATATACATATAATGATCTTTGTGAGTTATTGGTCTTGGGTGGAATCTCATTATGGACCGTGACTGATTTATTGGTTCATCTGACTCTTCTCCCTTATTCAATGTAACGAATTACGCTGCTTGGAGTGAGAAGTTTCAAATCTTCTTGGATGCTCAGGGTTTGATTGCCCTTGATTATCTTACTCTTGATATGGAAGATGTAGATTGGAAAAAAGGGAAGGATGTTGCTTTCCAAGGGGTTCAAAAAGCTAAAGTTGATGTAAGATTAAAAGATCTATCTCTTGAAGAGGATTTGACTTTGCTTGTCAAAAAATTTAGAAGGATTCTCGAGAACAAAGGAAGAGATGTCAAAAGGATTGGAGACTCTTCCAAATATCCAAAGTTTCAACCACAAGAAAAGAAGTATTTTGACAATAAGAAAGCAAAACTTTTTAATCTTAGAGATACATCATCTTCGAGTGAGCCTGGACTGTGCCAATAGCTTTAAAAGACCAGTTTATAGTGGAGATAAAGCTAAAACGGAACCTTCAAGTGATTGTGAGAGTAATCATTCTCAACAATCTGACCAGTCATCTGATAATGAAGTGCAAATTGTTGCTCTTGTTGCTTTGATGGAAGAAGGCCAACTTAGTGTTGATGAACGTGTGTTGGATGATCTTTTGGAGGTGACTTATGATGTTATGTGTATCAAGCATGACTCACTTTTTTATGAGACTTATGTTGCTAAAGTGGATAATGTTGAGCTGTTCAGAAAAGTCTCTGAGTCGCCGAAAGAAAATGAGTCACTTCGACTTGTCAGAATGTAACTAGGTGAATAGGTTATTTCTCTTGGGGCTCAAGTCAAGTTTCTAAACGGAAGGGGCCCTGATTGTGATGACAAAGAAGAAGATGATGAAATTGTTGCTGCCATTGAAGCTCAAGTTTAGGACTTAAAGAAATCTCAAGAAAGCATGCTAAATCAAGTCCATGTATTAACGGCCAACAATGTAATGTACCATGAGACTAACTTGACGTAGTTAATTGAATTGAATGAAGCTAACAACATGGTCATTCATCTGGCTATTAGAGCTGAAAAGGTTGAAAAAAATCATGAGTGTTGGGAAGCCATATGTTGATAAAAGTGGTATTGGTTTTGTTGCAAGTACTTCAAGCTTCGTGGTTACCAAGATAAAGTGTGTAAAGGAATAAAAGCTTGTGGCAACTGAAGTTAATCCTAGTCCAGTGAGAAGATTATTTCCTATATGTCATCATTGTGATGAAGTGGGTCATATTCAACCAAAGTATTGGCTGCTTTAAAATGGAAAGAATGACACCTTGAAAGGTCAGGTTGATCGAATGGTCATTGAAGCTAACAGAATTTCACAACTTGTTTAGTCATCTAGTTCGAATCATGTGAAGCCAAGCTCTAAATGGATTAAGAAAGTTTCTGATAAATGTCTTGTGATACTCAATGCAATTTTAGTTACCAAGCTGAATGTGTGGCATTTTGAATGTGAGTGTTCTTGTCATATAACCAGAGACAAAGATGTTTTCTTGTCTTTTGCTCCCTTTAATGGTGGTGACATTGCGTTTGGTTATGGGGACAAGTCTCAATTAACAGAAAAGGGTGCTATCAATATTCTTGATTTTCCTTAGCTAAAGAATGTCTGCTATGTGGATGGGTCGAAGTTAAGTCTCATCAGTATTAGTCAGTTGTGTGACAAAGTGGTTGATGTAGTATGTTCCTCCAAAAGAAACTGCCGGATTGCCGATAAAATTGGAAAGAATATACTTGTCTTCCCAAGGTCCAAAGACAAATGCTATATCCTTAATGCTTCTAAAATTGGTAAATCTTCAATATTCGACCAAGCAATTGATGAAACGAGTGTGTTGTTTCATAGACAACTTGGTCATGTGAACATCAAGGATCTACAAAGATTATCCAAGAAAAAGGTTGTTAGGGGGTTGTGTTTGTGGATCATGGTTTTTGGGGAAACAAACTAAGGTGTCCATTAAGGAATTGTCTAACATTGGAACATCCATGCCTCCTCAAGTAATACACATGAATCTTGTTGGTCTAATTTTGCCTCCATCTTTCAATGGGAACAATTTATGTCTGCTAATTGTGGATGACTACTTTATGTTCACCTGGGTGTGTGTTTTGAAAGAAAAATCTAACACTTGACATCAATTTCTCATTGAGTACAAAGTTAAGCTGAATGAATCTATGTTTGGTCCTCCTGCTCTAGTCAGAATCAGGACTGATCATGTGTGGTTTGTTTCCCAATCTGAGCTAAAGTACATCAAAGTTGCGTTGACTATTAAGAAATGGATCTTAGCTATGCAGGAAAAGCTAAATCATCTTGAAAGAAATGTTGGTTTGTCTTTTGCCAATCAATCATTCATATTACTGGCACTAAATGAATATACATCAAGAAGTTTGTTGGGTCAGGAAATGTAATAAGAAATATGGGCAGACTTGTTACTCAAGATTACTCTCAACTTGAAGGTGTTGACATTGATGAAAGCTTCACTTTTGTGCTCAACTTGAATATGTAAGTTTCTTTCGTGCCATTACATTCAAGCTAAAGTTCAAATTGTTCAAAATGGGTGGCAAAACTTTTATTCCTAATGGTCACCTCAATGAAGAAGTCAAAATTAATTTACCAAATGATTTTGAGGATTATGGTAATTCCAATGGTGTAACAAACTCCAAATGCTCGATGTCTATGAGATTTATGGTTTTAGGGATCCCACAATCTCTTGTTTTTGTGTCAACATGTGTGCAATTGACATTTCGAAGAACCCTGTCCAACAATCAAGAACCAAACATATTGACATGCGACATCACTTCATTAGAGATCTGCAAAAATTTTACTTTAATCTTTGTGCCAACTGAAAAACAGTTAGTTGTCTTTGTGCTAAATTAAATAGGTTGAATAACTAAGATTCCAAGTTCTTCTAGTATGTCCAGCTTCTGTGCATGTTTCTGCCTTGTCAGTTGACTCATCAGATAATTGTATTTCTTTCTTTGTATGCGTCTCTTAACTGTCATACATTGTTAGTATTTTGTTGATTAACCTTGGATAATTTTTCCACTGTGATGTCAAAGGCTCTCTCTAGTACTTTAGATAGCCTCTGAAAATCATTTTTCTTACCTCACAAAAGCTTGGGTTGATTTGAGGATTAAATTCATTTTGGTCTTGATTAAGTTGTAGTGACTTTACTTACTCTATAATATGGACCATGTGTCATTTCTCTTCTTCTTCTTGTCCTCTCCCCAAATCAAAACAAAAATTCCAATGGGAGAGTTGTATGAGAGGAGTGTCTTAAAAAAGAAATCATATATCATCAAAAATGGGAAAATCTCATCAATTTGGCCTTTCCATGCAATGTCATGAAGTTGTGCTTCAAGATCCCCTCTGCAGGTCATGGATTTGAATTTCTAAAAATCAAATGTTGTCTCATAAATATTCACCTTCATTCAATTGACCTTGGCATATCTCAAATTGGTGCCTCACTCAAAGTTCCACACCAAAGTTCACTTTTTTTCAAGACTTGTGTCTTACTTTTTGCAAGTCTTGTCCTTTATTCATATTATGAAGGAAGTGTTGTTTCTTAAGCTTAATAGATTAATAAAAGTTTGGTTAGCCTTTGAATTAACCTTGGGCCTAGTGGCATGGAGCTATGATTTCAAGAAAGCTATCACCTATCCCTCTTCCTATACATTGACACATCATTGTTGCATTATGAGCTTGTGTTAATCTATGCTTTACTGTCCATGTATGCCTTTGAAGATTTGTCATTTGAGATGCACTGCATGTTTATTTCTCAAGTTCTTGAATTGCTAATCATACCTTAGAAGCATATATATTCAAACTACTTCGTGTTTCAATTCCATTGTGGATTGTCTCGTTAGCTGTAATTTATTGGTGCTGAGATTATGCATATCTTCATTGATCTTAATTTTTCGTTGTGTGTTGTCCAAATTGTTTGGGTACATTGTTGTGTGCTCAAAACCATTTTTAAATGGACATGTTTCCTTATCTGTCGAGTAACTGGTTATTGTCAGAAGAGTGAAAAATTTAAGGGTTACTTAGGTTATTTAGGATTGTCAATTTGCAAGGAATGCTCTTATCTATTTTTGATATGGAATCATCTCAGTCACATCTCTGAGGCTTTCACTATATGACTATCTTGTTATCACTTATGCTGACACCACTATGTTTGAGTATCTCCTAAGGGCACATATGTATCATTCTACCACTTTGTGTTGATATTATGCTTTATTCTCTATCTTCATATCTGGGTATTACGGGGGAGTCATGTTGCCTTATGAGAGGACTCATTGTGGGGGAGTATAGTATTTTGTTCAGAGCTCATGTTATGGGGGAATAGGATTTTTTTTTTTTTTGTGTGTACTGTGTGTACTAAATTCATTACCTAACTCTATTCTTTTGTGCTTCTCTCATGTCAAGTTGCAATTCTCTACTCCATCTCCACCATTTTTTTGAGTTACCTATGGATTTGGTCATTTCTGCAGAACCTTGTAGGTTGTATGACTATTGTCCATGAATCGAAAGAAGATGTCTTGGATTAGTGTGGGTTGGTTGACTATGTCTCTGACTCTGTTGCTTTTGGTAACGAGTTCTATTCTGGGGAGTTATGAAGCTTCATTCTTCCCTTGCATTTTAGCTTGAAAGTTGTCGGGATATTTCTTACAAGGATGTTGGTTTTCAGAAAAGTACTATTTTTGGGGAAGTAGTTCATCTTTTAGGACTTTGTGCTAAGTTGCATAACTTGTGCTTTACTTGAGATTATTTGTATGATCTTTGCTTGCTTGTTGCTAATCTAATTGTTACTACACTTTACTTGGGCGAACTCATATGATCTATTACTATTTATTATCTGCTGTGCTTTTGCTATCCTTGCATTGTGTATTTGTTGAAAATTTGGATCTTGCGTGCGATATTCTGGCTTGTCTTTATCTTACTATGACAAAATGGGGGAGAAAAATTTTAGTTGTGTTCTTACCTTGCAAGCTTTTTACCTATGATAAATTTCACTTGTTCTTGTCAAGAGTTGTTGTTGTGCAGAATTCCTTCCTTGGTTCTTTTCTTGAGTGTGGGCAAGTGAAATTAGTTTTAGGCTTGGGGTATTTTGTCAAGGAAAGTCAAAGGGGGAGATTGGGAAGTCTAGACTTTTATGTTTGGCTTTCCTTGTCAATATTGTAATTGTACCACACATGCTCCAATTAGTTTTTAGAATATTTCCTTAAAGGCTTTTGTTGCTAGGAATAAGTCTTCGAGGCTATGGCACATCACCTCAAGGGTTTGTTCATGCATATGCATTTCATGTTTAACTTACGATGCATTTCGACTATTGACCTTGTCTCGTCAGAATTTCTCACTTATGTCCAGCTAGCAAGACACGTAATTTAAGACAACCCACATTGGCTGACTAACACCTTTTATACAGGATTGAGCTTTTCACCATTGATCTGCTCAGATTGCTTGTATATTTGACAAATGTCTCTTTGTACCTTGTTTGCAGCAATAAAAGGTTTTGTTTTAATAGGATTAAAGGATTTCATTTCCTCTTTGGAGAGAAAGTTTACAATTTTTAAATGGTTGGTTTTTCCTCTCCAACTCAGATCTCCTTAAGAGCATCAAGCATTTTTTTTCTGGGTAATATTCTTCTTTGAATATTTATAAATCTATCTCTGAAAATGCTTGTTTAAATCTTCTTAGATGCTCAATTGTTTTGGCTAGGAAATTTTTCATTTTCAGAGAGTTTTTGAAACCTTAAGTTGCATCTTGTGTTCTTCATTTGAAACCCTAGCGACAAAACCATGTTTATGTATTAAACACCCAATCATTGCATAATAGGGTTGCATTGTTCTTCATGGTTTTGCATTAAATTTTGTGGTTAAGTTTTTAAAGTTTAAAATCTACTTATTGACCAGCTTTGGATTCTCGTCAGTTTATTTTTTCAACTGTTTGACTGAAGAAACTGACTAGTCATTGAATCTAGATTACACATTATCATCATTATCACATCATGTGCATTTTTTGGTGTCGATCTTGGTGACTCAAGGTGAAGAGTTAAGGAAGAGCTACCATCTTATGATGATTAGAGACGACTCCATTTCGGTGCCACAAGGTGAAGAGCTCAGGAGGAGTTGCTACTTTGTGAAGACCGAAGGAATCTTCATCTCGTGTAAGGCAATGTTGTATAAAGGTAGACCGAAGGAATCTTCATCTCGTGTAAGGCAAGGTTACATAAAGGTATAAGTTGCTCCGTATATTAGGATCTAGGAATTGAGTTTGTGTGGATACTTTGTATGAATCTTGTTTACACTAGTGGATTTGACTCAGTGGATAGTCCTCGGCTTTTTAACCCAGAGGTGGGTTTTTCCGGCCAAAAACTTATTGCGTTATGTTTCTCTTAAACTTGTTCACATATCTTATTTATTGGTATATGTTTCATGCATCTTGAGTTGTTAATTGATATGTGTTTGTGACTAAGTTTACACTGCATGTTATGAGCTATGAACTAAATTGTTATTGACTAGAATAACTTGTAGTGAACTAAGTTTGATTTGTAGATTTGCGTTTGGTTAACTAACGAATCTGTACTTAGTTGACTGATAAGCTTGACAAGTTAATCTAGCATACATTAATTCATAATTACTTTGTCATTGCTGTGGTGCCAAAAATAATCACAAGGCGACACGTGGATTTTTGGGTGAAAAGGACAAAACTACCCTCGAGGCATACCGGGATTCCTACGCATGAGCAGCGGGCAATCATCCTTTAACCAAGTCAAAAGTGCCCAAAATAGGTAACAATTCAAAACCTATTTCATCCATCCTCATCAAATCCTCTCCACAAGGTAACTCCCAAATCTTCCTCTTTTTATTATATTAATTAGCTAATCAATGAGGCAATTATTCAATTATTCCCAATTAAACACAAATCAAGAACCTAGCCCACAAAGAGAGCCAAGTGGCCGATCCTCTCTTACCCAAGGAGGCCGGCCACACCCCTATAAAAGGCCTCACATTCTCTCCAAAACTCAATTCCAATTCTCTTGCAAAATTCTATAAAATTCTCCAAACATTTTTCCCTCAAAATTCTAACTTTGGCATCGGAGGTTCTCCGGCCAAAGCCCCCCCATTCATCGTGGGCACATGAGGCTATTGGCCTTGACCTAAGGTGTAACTTGTTTTGTAGGTGCAATTTTGTCCAAGATCAAGGAGGAAGAAATTTGCTTCCATGGCTAGACCAGCAAGGAGCATCCTCCACCTCACATCGGAATAGGCAACACGAAGGACGGAGAGAAGCAGTCACTCAATCCAGCTCAAATTCAACTGGCAGCCTGCGAAGAATCCCCTCGCTTGCCATTTAGCAGATAAGCATGCGCTTTGGGACGAGGCTCAGTGAGCAGACAAGGTGCTCGAGCAGCCTCAGAAAGAAGTGGCAGTAAAGAAGGAGGTTGGAAAGCAGTAGAACAACCAAAGCAAGCAAGGGGCCAAGCATAGGGATCGATCCCCGACTACAGAAGGCCTGACGACCAAGACCTACTTTAAGTTCTCGATCCTAACCCCACCAAGTGCACATTCGGAGTATCTTCAGGCAGATTCTTAAGGTACCTAGTAACCCAACGAGGAATCGAAGCACATCTTAAGCAAATCCGAGCGATCCTAGAGATGAAATCTCCTACTACCTTGAAGGAGATCCAAAGCATGACCGAACAAGCAGCCGCCCTCAACCGCTTTCTTTCACGGTCCACCGATCGGTGCAAGCCCTTTTTCAAGGCCATCAAGAGGGCATAACGAGACAAATGGGATGAAGAGTGCAAAAGAGCTTTCCAAGACCTGAAGAAGTATCTCACATCACCTCCTTTACTATCCAAGCCAAAAGCGGTGGATGACTTATAAATCTGCTTGGCAGTCTCAGAAGTAGCAATAAGCTCTACCATCATACGAGAAGAGTTGGGGGCTTGACTACTTGTATTCCACAGTTCAAAAGCTCTCATCGATGCTACTAGAAATTCAAAAGCTAACTTTGGTGATAGTTGTTGCAACCTGGAAGCTCAAGTTTTACCTTTACGCACTATTCCGCCAAATTCAGACGCACGACGATAAAGGTGTAGACACTAGCAGATGCAAAGTTTTCTGACGAACGTAACTACTCGGCCGAAAAGGCACACCAAGGGCAGACGAACACTAGAATGACACAATCGGAAGCAAGTTTTGTCCTCGTTGCCCCAAAAGATTTTACATAGAAGCAACATGTATCGGCAGTTGAACACCGCCTCCTGCTACGTGTCACACGGCCCCAGCCGACCTTTGCTCCATAATTCAACTCTAGAGTGGCCCAATACCGGCAGTTGAGCATCTTCTGCTACGTGTAACATGGCCCAGCTCTATGGTTCCCTGTCGCGCATTCACGCCTAGCTTAGGCGACGCAACAGAACGGCCCAATGACTTCCCGGAGGTAGCCGAACACGCCCTAAGCAGCGCCTGCTCCACTCGATGGAGACTTCTGGCATTTGCATGTCGACAGCGGATCCAACTACAAAGGTTCGGGACCAAGCATGGTCCTTGTCACCCTAGATAGTTCGATGCCCGAGCAGGCGATCACTTTAGGCTTCAAAGCATCCAACAACGAAGCAGAGTACGAGGCCCTACTAGCAGGCCTTCGAATGGCAAAAGACTTGGCGGTGAAAAAGCTCACAATTTATTCTGATTCCCAGCAAATCACCAACCAAACTACTGGGAAGTATACGGAAAAACATCCAAGGATGGCGCAATACCTAGAGAAGGTACGCAAGCAACTTGAGGCATTTCAGACTTACACTCTCACTTAAGTTCCGCGGGCAGATAAGGCCCATGCAGACGCGTTAGCCGACCTGGGCTCTGCTCTCGACCATCAACTCAAATGCTCTATTATGATGGAGTATCTAAACAAGCCAAGCATAGAGGCGGAGCCAGCAGCCGAGGTGTCATAGGTTAATATAACTCCCAACTGGCAAAGTTCTATTATAGACTACCTAGTCAATGGCACACTCCCCACAGAAAGATTGAAGTCTAGAACGCTCCAAGTTAAGGCAGCATGCTACTACATGTGGAACGGCGTTTTCATCCGAAGATCCTACACCAGACCATATCTTCGTTGCCTAGCACCTCTCGATGACTTAAAGGTTCTGAGCTCAATCCACGAAGGCGTTTGTGGAAATCATTCCGAAGGCCGTTCCTTAGCACAGAAAGCTCTTAACGCAAGCTACTACTGGCCCACCATGCACCAAGATGCTAAGGAGTTAGTACAAAAATACAGCTTGTGCCAACGCTATAAGCCAGTACCAGCACTGCCTACCAGCGAACTACACCCGCAGACGAGTTCTTGGCCGTTCATGCAGTGGGCAATCGACTTGGTAGGACATATGCCGTCCGCTATTGGGGGCAGAAACATGATGATCGTGGCAACCGATTACTTCACCAAATGGGTAGAAGCAGAGCCCATGACGACCACGACTCAGATGGACATAGAGCGCTTCATATGGAGGAACATCATTTGCCGATCTGGCATCCCTCAGTCCATTTTCATCGATAACGGCCCGTAATTCGTGGGCAAAGATTTGACGAAGTTCTTCCAAAAGTATGGCATCAAGCAGCCATGTCCACGCCGAGATATCCTCAAGGTAATGGGCATGCCGAAGCATCCAACAAGACGATCCTCGATTGCCTCAAGAAATCCCTCACCAGCAAGAAGGGAAAATGGCCAGACGAACTCCCCGGATGTCTTTAGGTGTATCGCACCACCAAAAGACAAGCAATCGGTGAAACTCCTTTCTCTTTGGCATTTGGTTCGAAAGTTGTCATTCCTCTGAACATTATCCTGCTAAGCATTAAGGAGAATAGTAAGGAGATGACCACAAGCTTAAATCTGGCAGAGGACAAGCGCGAGCAGACCATCACTCATATCGCAGCCTACCAGTAGTAACTCCTCTCTAGGTACAACAAAAGGGCCAAAATTCGGCAGTTCCAACTCGGAGATCTAGTCCTAAGAAAAGCCTTCATCACTGCCCGCCGAGAAGGTTCCAAAAAGATGGATCCCATCTGAGAAGGTCCGTACAAGATCAGCAAAGTATGCGGCAAGGGTAATTACGCCTTCACCACCATGAATGACAAAGAGATCGAGAAGCAATGGAACGCCTACAACCTAAGGAAGTACCATGTGTGACCTCCCATTATATCAAGACCCGAAGACTCACAGCTCAACGGGCACCACCTCGCAAGCCGATGACTATCTAGTTGTTATGCAGTCTTCTACAGCTAAGTTATTTGTTCGTTTCAATTGTTTTTCAATGAGCAATTTAGAAGTAATTTGCAACTTGGCTCGACTACATGTCTATAATAACTGATAACCCTTGCATTTCAAAAGAAGGCCGCGCCTTTTCTTAGGGACTCATCGCAGGAATTGCACCCCCCGATGGACCAACCATGCTCTCCAGTGCGAGAGGGTAAACCAATGCCCCAACACCCACATGGGTCTGATCTCCAAGGCAGGAGGATAAACTTACACTCCGAATATCCAGACGTGGATGAGCCGGGCTGCCCTAGTATAACTAGATGCACGATGGCTTGCGCCAAGATTCCTAGAAGTAGCCATAATGGTCTTTTTCAAGGCTTAGCTAATGGAAGGATTTTGGGTCTCTTGGCCTAATCCGTGGGGAACCGGGCTCTAGAGACGGAGGGGGCACATTACTCAGTACGCCCTAGAGACGGTTGCCCTGGAACCCTAAAACTGCTACCAAGTGCATTAAGGTAACATACGGTTTCCAGAAGACTGCCTATGGCTTGCCCTTCGAGCAGTAAAGCCACACTAGACTTATACAACCGCATATTCTTGTGAAAGTTTAAACAAGCTAGTGTGCATATACGAAGCCGTATCCACTGCCGACATGCTATGTAGTCGATAAGCTTCATCTTTGCCAAGCGTGGAATGATTTAGACCAAGTCCTAAAATGTTGTGATACTTGCTATGCAACCTACGGATTTGGAGGAAGCTAAGGTTAACAACTTAGTGGTTACGCGGACTTGTCTGCTTCTATAAGTAAGGTATCCAGCTACTACCCTATGGCTAACAACCTTGCAAAGTTCTACACCAACACCTATGGCTACGTAGGCTACGCAAGCTTGTCTGCTTATAGAAAAGTAGCACGCCTGCCACTGGCCTACAAAGTCTAAAGGTTAGGGCATGAACAAAAGAAGCAAAGATGGAGAAAAGTGAAGGAAGCAAGTATATTAAATTTTCTAGCAAAATTGATAAACAACTAGCAGAGACCGAATGAGTTCAAGAAAAGCAAAAAGCAACGAGGGAAACAAAGAAAATCCTGAAGACTACCTATAAGACTATTCTTTAGCAGCTTGGACACTCCACGACTACTCGGTCGCCACAACTTCAGCAGCCGCGATATTCTCAGCAGTGGCACCATCAGGCGCTTTACCCCTAGCTTCTTCAGCCCGGGCACCAACATCTCCGGCTACTTCACTAATGGAGGCCTCAAAAGTAAAGGCAAGTAAGTCTTCCGGAGAAATAGAGAAGGTTTCGAAGTCTCTCCCTGCAAACTCGAAGTCAAATGGCCTACCAAAGATATGATATACATAACCCAGCTTGTAGAAATCAGCCTCATTCTGAACAAGCGGAGCCTGGAGCCTAGCCTTCTCATATTTCAGCTGCCTGACCTCCTCGAGTAGACCAACACGGACGCGCTGCAGCTCATCCACTTATTTCTTCAAACTTTCATTGATCTTCAGTGCACCTTGGAGCTTCAACACTTGGGATTTAAGCCTATCAACGACCTTCTTGAAGTGGATCGCTTGGTTATAAGCAGCAATCAACTGTTCATCCTTCGCATAAGGAGCGTAATGAAGCTCAAAAACAGCATACTCAAGATCTTGAATTTGAGGTATGTAACACATGATCTCCTTCATTGCATCTTCATACTTAACTTGGATCGCGTTAAGCCTAGTCATCAAGTCAATGATCTCTTGGCGAACGGTCTCAAGCTGCCGAGAACTGGGGGCAGAGATATTATACCTCTTCAAAATGACGAGCTCAAATTCCAACCTCTTGATCTTCTCGACAGAAGAATAAGTTTCGGCTACCACAGCCCTTGCTACCTTCTTGGCAGCCTTGGTATCCATTTGGTCAAGAAGCATAGACTCGGCTGCCAGAATAGTCGTCTTCTGCATCATGGCAAGTATGGCGGTCTTCCTATACTCGGTCATATGCTTCGCAAAGGAACTTGAGCAAACAATACCTCTAATGCCATCGACAAACTTGGCACAAGCATTCATGTCTTCAAGCAGATCTGGTTTCAAAAGCACATTGATCTCAGCAGTCTTCACAGAAGCTGGCTTAGTAGATTTCTCACAGCTGCCCACGCGAGCAGTCTCCTCATTCCCAGTAGGCGATTCAGTCTTAGCAGCAGGAGGAGTGGGCCTTGGTGCCACTTTAGTAGCAGAGTCCACCTTATTGCTCTTCATAATAGCAAGCATTTCCAAATGTGAGCCAGACTTAGCTCCTTACGGATGTCTTGGTACAGACTTTGGCATTAGGGGTATGGCAGGACCTCTACACTGAGCAACCCTATCAGCAATCGAACTAGCCATCTTTGGCATGGCAGGCATCACTGGCTCAGATCTAGCAGCCCCATCTTTCATCCCGTTGGAAAAGTCAAGTAAATCACAAGCTTGGGGGCAGCCGGCGAACCCTCGTGAGCAGCGAAAAAAGTCTTTGGTTTTTTCTCAGCTGGCATCTCTTGAACAGGCGGGGAAGATCTATTTTCCCACTTTCACTTACAGCGGGATCCACAACAGCGATTGGACGAGCCAATGTATCCGCATTGATCTTATTTATCTTCCCTCTCGGGAGCAACCTACCTTTTTCCCGGCGAAGATGACTAAGCAGCCAACGTCATTCACGGTACTCAGCAGGGGAGTTCAACCCATATTGGCTTTTCCCTCGTTTTTTTCTCTCGGAATAATAGGCAGGAGGCCTGCATGCCCAGCATTCCAGCAGCCCATGAGGCCGGCGACTTCCTTATTTCTCTTAATCGTCGGCCTGGCCCGTGTCAGGTCCCTAACACAACACCTCCTTGGCCCATGCCGAGCTGACTCCTAGCCCCTGCCAGCCGACGTGACGCACCACCCCGACGGTTGCCCCACGACAACACTATCCAAGAAGAAGACAAGAAAAATTAAATTTTTCTTACATCGGTGCGGCACAGAGAAGACGAAGAAAGCAACGAAAGACGGTCCTTTGCACGGGCAAGATGTAGAAGATTGATAGAGGAAAGGGAACAAATATCCTCTAAGCTTTCTATCTTTTGAAGGGTAGAATAAATTGCTCTCCAAAGTTGATTTAATAACCCACTTAAGGTGGACTTAAATAGGCTTTGAGAGAAATTTATTTCCCTTTCCAGGAATGATCTAATTTCCTATTAAAGAAGGAATCTACATCAAAATAGGAAGCAGTCCTAAGTTTCCTAATGCAAGAAAATCTCTACACCTGTTGCCTTTTCCTGGGAGCAGCCCAATAGGCGTGGGGGCATTTGTGGAGCCAAAAATAATCACAAGGCGACATGTGGATTTTTGGGTTAAAAGGACAAAACTACCCTCGAGGTATACAGGGATTCCTACGCGTGAGCAGCGGGCAATCATCCCTCAACCAAGTCAAAAATGCCCAAAATAGGTAACAATTCAAAACCTATTTCATCCATCCTCATCAAATCCTCTCCATAAGGTAACTCCCAAATCTTCCCCTTTTTATAATATTAATTAGCTAATCAATTAGGCAATTATTCAATTATTCCCAATTAAACACAAATCAAGAACCTAGCCCACAAAGAGAGCCACTCCCAAATCTTCCCCTTTTTATTATATTAATTAGCTAACCAATTATGCAATTATTCAATTATTCCCAATTAAACACAAATCAAGAACCTAGCCCACAAAGAGAGCCAAGTGGCCGGTCCTCTCTTACCCAAGGAGGCCGGCCACACCCCTATAAAAGGCCTCACATTCTCTCCAAAACTCACTTCCAATTCTCTTGCAAAGTTCTATAAAATTCTCCTAACACTTTTCCTTCAAAATTCTAACTTTGGCATCGGAGATTCTCCGGCCAAAGCCCCCCTCCCTCATTCATCGTGGGCGCATGAGGCTCTTGGCCTTGACCTAAGGTGTAACTTGTTTTGTAGGTGCAATTTTGTCTAAGATCAAGGAGGAAGAAATTTGCATCCATAATTGCTGTTTGTATAATGAATTGATATGTAAATGTGAGTTTAGGATTTGGTGTTGTGAAACTGATCTGGGCGGACTCTGATTAGTTAGATGTATTAATCAATCAAGGTCTGTACTTGCAGCTGCACTTTCTGTCACTGACTAACTTATAACTAGTTGACCAACTCATTTGGCTAGTCTACTATGCAAAATTGAGTTGTTTATTTGCAGGATATTCCTCCTGGTACCGATTTCAAAGCAGCACAAGATGGTGCATGGCAGAAAGCAATGAAGGATGAACTCTTCATGATTGTGAAAAATGGCTCTGGGGATTTAGTGAAGAAACCCATAAAGAAGCCAGTGATAGATGTTAAGTGGGTATACAAGACCAAACTTAACCTGGATGGTTCAATTCAGAACAACAAGGCAAGGCTTGTTGCAAAAAGGTATTCAAAGGAACTTGGGGGAACTTAGGGGATTTCAATGAAACATTTGCACTAATGGCAAAGTTGGGCACCATGAGGACACTGATTGCACTTGTGGCATAGAAAGAATGGAAATAGTACCAGCCTGATGTCAAATAAGCATTCCTTAATCTAGTGATAGAGGGGGAGGTTTATGTGGATCAATCTGAGTGATTCATTATCAAATGAGAAGAAGACAGGGTCTATTGATTGAAAAAAAAGGCTCTCTATGGTCTAAAACAAGCTCCTGGAGCTTGGTACCAAGAAATCTTCTCCTATTTCACTGCAAATGGGTTTTCAAGAAGCACAAATGAGGCAACATTCTACATCAAAATTGAAGGTCACTTTGAAATCATAGTTTCATTATATGTTGATGATGTGGTATACACTAGGAATTGTGAGAAAATGTTGAGTGATTTCAAAACTCATATGATGGCAAAATATGAAATGTCTGATCTAGGTCTACTACACCATTTCCTTGATATTAGGGTAATCCAAACTGAGAAGAACATCTTCATTCACCAAAGGAAGTATGGTCAGACCCCTCTAAACAAATTTGAGCTCAAAAACTACATGGATCAGATTTGTCTTGGAAGATTTTGTTGAAATTCAACTTGATGCCACTCATCTACTTAAGTCTGCAATTGCCATCACTAAGAACCTTGTATTTCATCAAAAGACAAAGCATATTAATTGAAGGTATCACTTCATAAGGCAAGCTCTGCAAGAAAATGTGATTGAACTAGTCTACTGCAAATTGAGGAACAATTGGCAGATATCATTACTAGAGCACTGCAAAGGATCAGTTTACATAGACCTGGCAATTTCTTACACGACCCGTTAACACGATACATAAACGACACAAAAGTAACGGTTTTTGGGTCAACACGATAACCAATCGGGTCGTTATCGGGTCACACGATAAGAACCCGGTAATAACGGGTCCTTAACAGGTTTACACGACAGTGACACACGGGTAACTTATCACATCCCAGACTCAGCTCTGCCGTAGCACGATATTGTCCACTTTGGGCTTATCATTCCCTCACGCTTTTGTTTTTGGGGACTCGGCATGAGAACTTCCCAATGGGTCACCCATCTTGGGACTGCTTTCGCCCAAACTCGCTTAACTTCAGAGTTCCAATGGAATCCAAAGCCAATGAGTCCCCAAAATGCCTCGTGTTATAGGGAGATGAGCATGTACATATAAGGCACATTACCCTCTCTCCGTTGGTCGATGTGGGATCTCACATAACCTGTTCCGACACATTAAGAAAAAGTTATTTGGATGATTTTAATTTTTTAAACTACTAAAAAAACTTACTATAAATACAATAGCCGTAGTGTATATGTATATATATTGTATATTAAATATGTATTATTGTATTATTATTCTATATGAATTTAAAAAATTTAAGTTTTATTTATAGTATACTATAGGCAAAGAGTGAGATTAAAAAATTATAAAACACATAAAATAAAAGTATCAAGTAATTTAAAAATACCAAACACATTAAAAAATCATAATAATTAATTTACAAGTGCGAAAAATGAAAAAATATACAAAGGCTCGTGATCAACATCCTTTACGCTATGAGTATGGGTACATCGTTGTTTGAATTTTAAAACCATACAAATCCTCATGAATAGTATTTTTAAGGGAGTTCAAAATAAATAAAATTCATAATCATTAATGTACAAGTCTAAAAAACGTTAAAGCATATATAAACGTGAAAGGTTCCTCAACCTTGAAACACAACTCCTTTCATTTTGCATATTCTTGAACAATTGATATTTTATAGTAATGTATGTACTAATGATTTTTCATTAGGCTCTTACTTTAGAGTATATAATACTTATAGGACAAATATTTTTTTTTAAATGTTTGGGAATAAAATTTATGTGACAATATGGTATGCATATACTGATTTAGTATTATGTTTCTTTTTTTTTTTTTTTTTTTGGGTCAAATTATGTTTTTCATTTTCATTATTTATTGATTTAAAATAAATTTTTTTTTATCAGGTAACTGGTCGGATCATATTACCTGATAATATTAACGGGTCGATTTTGGGTCGGGTCATATTACCCGTTTACTTTAACGGGTGTTACACGACACGGCTTGTTAAGATATCGGGTATGACATGAAAATGGCACGAACACGAGAAACACGACATGAATACTAGATCTAAGTTTACATATCTCAGAGAAATTCTTGGAGTGAAGTCAGTAAGCCAATTAGAAGGGAGTGTTAGAGTTAAATAGCTTACTAAGGTCTCTTTTTGAAAATTTGTCCTTTTTTTTTGTAAGTTTCAGTTTGTAAGATGCCAAGTGTATCTCTTAGATTCATTCCTAGCTTATGGCCATTGAATCTCTATGTGTCATAATCTCATGGAATCTTGCATTAGGTTTGGATCTTCTCTTACATAGCATTAAAGGCTATCAAAGTAAAAGTCAAGTACGGCTGCTGTTGTTTGAAAAACAAGGCAGGTATAGAAAGTTCAAAAAACATGCTAGCTAAATGGGAATTGGATTCCCTCCTGAGCAAATGGTGGGGATCCTCATGATCAACAAACACGGACCGTTGAATTTTGATCCAACGGCTACAAACAGGAAGTTCATCTAAAGTTATAGCAATTGTAGCCGTTGGATCAAAATCCAACGATCCGTGTTTGTTGGTCATGAGGATCCCCACCATTTGCTCAGGAAGGGATCCAATGGATGGTTGTGCAGCCTTATGTATTCAACCAGTATGTAAGTATTGGCATTATTGGCATTTATAGGCGAAACGGTGCTGCGGTGCTAAACCAAACAAGAGAAGTATTGATTAATTGAGTAATTTGAGTTAGTGATGCACATGGAGTTTCAATCAAAGAAGCAAATAGCCATCATCTGTCTGTCCGTAGTGACCTGGTTTAGCCTTCTAGGTCTCTTGTTTGCCGAAAATATTGTTGTTGAAGATGTTCATGTAGGTGTGATTCTTGACATGGGGTCAAGGGAAGGGCAGATTATTCTCAGTTGCATTTCTACGGCCCTGTCTGATTTTTACCAGCTGCATAAAAACTACACCACAAGGCTACTTCTACGAACCAAGGATTCCAAAGGAAAACCTCTACATGCTCTATCAGCTGGTGAGTCGCATATATCTTTTCTTTTTAAGTTTTTATGGCAGCTGCATACCATTAAATAATTAGCTTTATGTATAGTGGCATGCAGTTATACTTAGTAATTATGTAAATTGGTGCAAGTTTGATCTCTACTAATTTTTTTCTTTCTTAACAATTAACTATTTAACACACTAACGTCATCGTTCTATGAAAAAAAATAGTAATGATAAGAAGCTGTCATCAAATCTCATCTATGTTGTTTCTCTAATCACTTTGATATATTCGCAACCAATAAAAAAGTTTTGACCCAAAAAATAAAAAACCAGTACAATATTTGTTCTCCTTAGTCAACAAAGGGATCATACAAGCAGGGCTGCGAGCCTGCGCCATGGATATTTGAATTCCGGCTAACAAAAAGTTATGACATTTGTACCAAGTGATCTTGGGATTGTAATTGGAGATTTAGGACAGAATATGTAGAAGAGTATATTTGGGACATTCGAATTACATAAAAGAGGTCCAATTTTTATGCAACAGAAAGAAAATCCAAAAGAATTGTTTACAACGATAGTCAACTCCAATTAAATAGCATAATTAACAGCTCTCATAAGTCTTAGGAGAAGGATTCAAATCTTAACACTCTTCAAAGTTGATCCATCTGCAAGGTGATCTCCGGACTGCACGTGGGTTGGCTTCCCCCAAAGTAGTAAGTCCGGTTCTGGCGGGCTGCTATCTATAAAGCGTCTAATTTACTATTTTGCCTTATCACTTGCTCACTTATATCTTCTTCGTTAAAATTCCATTTCACGAACAATATTCATCTACACATTCGTGGAATAGAGCCTATCTGGAAAGTCCACGATTGACCCAAAAAGGTCTACAGATTTTTAATGGCTAATTACAAAAAATTAAACTTTGTAACTAACTAAATTTATAAAATTTAACGAAAATAAAATACATTCGCGTAAATGCGAAATACGAAAAATTAAATAGTGAAATCCAGGACGGGATTTCACATCCTTCCTCCCATATAAAAGTTTCGTCCTCGAAATTTTCATAACACTTACACATACCCAAAGGTCTTCCTCTCTCTAATGTAAAGATACGAGAACCTAAAACCTAAGCTCTAATACCACTAAAAGTTGTTACTCGCCCGATCTCGAGATACGTTCAGGATCGACAGGTGACATCTTAAACTACCTATCCAACTCATGCCTCGCTTTCGAGAAATGACCAAAACTAACCCAACGGTTCATATCATAGTAATTTTTCTTTTATTTCAGCGTTGTATCTAACCTCTGTGTACTGCCTATGTACTCTAATACGAGGTTAAGCCTTTGTAGTTCACATTTTGATAAACTCCGTCGTTTCTCATGACATTCCTAGCATAAAAATGTAAGGTTCTAGACAACTGACGTAAGTGATGCACCAATACGTCATTCCATCTTCACATACCTCACAATGAGTTCTAGGGTTTCAGACCAACTCAACAGAACCAATAGAAAGTGAGATTTCAGACCAACTAAATAGAATCCAAACAGAGCAGAGTTTCAGACCAACTCAACGGAAGCGAGATGGAGATAGGGTTCCGGACCACTCAACGGAACCAATAGAGAAAGGGATTCATGACCACTCAGCAGAATCAAACAAGATAGGGTTCCAGACCACTCAACGGAATTGATAGATAAAAGCAATTCCGGACCACTTAACAGAATTCAACGAAGATAGGGTTGCAGACCACTCAACGAAATCGATAAGGATAAGGATTCCAGACCACTTAACAGAATCCAACAAAGATAGGATTCCAGACCACTCAATGGAATCCAAGGAATATAGGGTTTCAGACGACATAACAGGACCGATAGGGAAAGAGATTCTAGACCTCTCCAAGAAATCCAACGAAGGCAGGGTTCAAGACCACTAAGCGAAACTGATAGGGAAAGGGATTATGGAACACTTAACGAAATCCAATGAAGATAAGATTTTGGACCAACTCAATGGAACCCAGACAGAGCACGATTTACGAACCACTCAACGGAACCGAACAGAATCATAGGAACCTGTTTTAGAACAACTCAAGGGAACTATACATGATTTGAGTTCGGTGTCACAATTTCCCATAATAATGGGTTAATGGTCCTTTACTAGCCCTCTCGTTTCCCAAACATTTTAAATATGCATAGCAAAACACATTTCATAAAATAGATCGATGACTAAATTCAAAAGCAACAATCTAGCAGAAAACACATTTTATAAATTCATGCCATGTCCACTAAGTATACTAGCATAAAAATTTTCAGGGTAATAACCATACCACATATACTAAAGTCACTAACATACATATAGAAGCCCAATAACCACGTGAATTTTGGTAAGCCGTCACTTACACGCAAACTGAGGTACACGTCCCCATGATGGCTCGCTAATCAAAGTAGGCCTAGTAGGCTCTATTAGGTCTTAAGTAATGCTAATTTTGGTATTTAAGAACGATTCAAGACACTTTAACCAAAAGTTAACCCTTGTTCAACGTGGTCAACGGTAGGGTCAACAACCATACGTAATCCCCTCAAGAAGATCCACAAATTTGATTTTCGATCCACAAGTTCCTAAGGTTAGCACAATACTTCACAATAACATACTTCAATTCCATAATGATCCAATGGTCAAATCTTTGCCAGCTCCAAAAGTCAAGTGGCAATTAATAACGGAACTAGGTTTACAAGATAGAATCTCGTCAAGCAGATATCAAAAATGAATTCAGACATCGAAATTAGCTAAATGGAAAAAGTGGGTAATCGGCCCACCTACTGGCCGTTGTAGCCATGCGCTTAACAGAACCGATAGGAAGAAGGATTCTGGATCACTCAACGGAATCCAACGAAGACAGGATTCTAGAACACTCATCACAATTGATAGAGAAAGGGATTTCGGACCACTCAAAGAAATCCATAGGGAAAGAAATTCTGACCACTCAACAGAACCAATATGAGAAGGATTCTAAGACCACTCAACAGAATCCAATGAAGATAGGGTTCCAGACCACTTAATGGAAATGATAAAGAAAGGGATTCCAGACTATACAACAAAATCCAACAAAGATAAGGTTCCGGACCAATTAACAGAATCCAGACGGAACACACGGTTCCAGAATACTCAACGAAACCGAACATAATTCTAAGATCCTAGTATAAAACAAATCAAGAGAACTAGATATCATACGAGTTTGGTGTCACAACTCCCCATAGCAATGAGTTAACGGTCTTCTAATTGCCCTTTCGTTTAATAAACATATCAAATATGCATACCTAAACACATTTCATAAAATAAATTGATGACTGAATTTAAAAGAAACAATTTAACAGAAAACACGCTTTATAATCCATGTCATATCTACTAAGTATAATAGCATGAGAATTTTCAGGTAATAACCATATCACATATATTAAAGTCACTCACATATAGAAGCCCAATAAACGTGAATCCTCATAAGGTTTCACTTACATGCAAACCAAGATGTATATCCCCCAGGATGGTGTACTAATCAAAGTAAGCCAACTAGGATCTATTGGGTCTATAATAATGATAATTTCAATATTTAAGAACCAAGACATTTTGACTAAAAGCTAACCCTAGGTGAATGTGGTCAACGGTAAGGTCAACAACCCTACGTAATCCAACCCAAAATATATGCCTATTGGATTTTTGATCCACAAGTACCTAAGGTTAACACAATACTTCCACAATAAAATACTTCAATTCCATAATGATCCAACTTTCGGATCTTCGCCACCTACAAAAGTCAAGTGGCAGTCAATTGCGAAACTAGGTTTACAAGTTTGAATTTCGCCAAATGGATGTGAAAAAAAAAAAAATCAGGGCATCAAAATTAGCTAACTGGAAAAAAGTGGTTTATTGGGCTCGCACGCCGTTGCCACCGCATTGCTGAACGCAGTGGCTTGTGGCAACGACTCGCTGGAATACAACCAATACCAAAGTCGACTCATAATATGTTAAAATGAAGCTCGTGAAGAGTACAACAATTTTCTTACCTTCGCTGGAGTGCGAATCTGGCTGAAATGAGTCAAAATTAGCCAAAAAGCTGTTGGATCCGAGAATAGGTGCACCCTCACCGTGTACTCATCGAAGCTTGAACATCCAAACCAAAGCTCGGTTTATAATGAGGTCGCTGTGAGTCTTAGTGGTTGTGGTTGGCGTCGAGGTGAACGAAGGAGGTAGATCTCTTGCGTTAGAAAAGTCGAGCCTTGATCTGTCGAGAACGGTCGCTAAACGAAGAAAATATTGGGTGAAAAATGATCCTTAGGATGAGGGTAGTTAAACCCAAGTGGAGCTCGAGATCGATTTGCCGAGAAAACATCGGAATTGGCCTCAGAAATTTTGCATGAAAATGGGCTAGTCGTCGGGTCGGGGAAGGGCAACTGGTCGACTTGCGGGTTATGTTTCCCCAAAATAATAAGTCTGGTTTTTGGTGAACAAGATAATATATTATCCGTGCAAAGATGCCAACGATACAAAGACGCCTACCCCGAGGCAATCAAGCCAATAAAAGCAACTAGAAGAAGTAATACAAGGAGGTACGAACAACACCGTATCTAATGCTAAAATTGTCACTCCTCGTACTACCAAGTAGAGATTAAGGGTTACAAGGAAGACCATCATTACACAGAACATGCACTAGGGAGCATGGGGGGTCTGTTGACCCAAATATTATCACATACTTCCCTACTTTGCCGCGACACCAAAAGGTCCCCAACCATATTGGCTAATCTTGGAACTCAAGACCAGCGGTAGTCATGAAAAGCCTCCCCCATTCATTTGCTCCGCGCTAGAATTGAGAAAGCTTCCCAACTGCCCATCGTAGCCAAATCTCGAAGATAGGAAATAGATTCCAAAGAGTCAGATTCCACGATGATATAATTCCATCCCATATTTCTCCTAAGCTTACATCCATGCAGTACAGCCAATGCTTCCGCCACAGTCACAGTAGAAGTCGTCACCTTATATCTACTCGTTGCCACAAACCTGCCCACTTCATCCCGAGCCACCACACCCATAAAATCGGAACCCCAGTTCCTTATCCAGCTTGCATCCATATTAATTTTAATGAATCCCGTACAAGGAGGAGACCAATGGATATCAGATACCGTACCTGGGTCAGAGATCGGCAGACTAGTGACCGAGACCTGATTAGTTTCCTTGAAAGCAGCCACCGAATGAGTGATAGCTGCAATAACCTGACTTGGGAATATGGGTTGTTGATTGAAAAGGAAGTTGCATCGTGACTTCCATATATGCCAACAAGTGATAGCAACATATGAAAGCAAGCTATTCCTAGCACTCGTCTGCCCATTTACCGTGTCAGAAATAACACCCAACAAGTTCGCCCAAAATGTAGCCTCCTCCCTGTGTAAGCCTCTTGTCAACATTCCCCTGTGCCATACCTTCTCCACCCACGGACAATGAAGAAAAACATGTTCCATTGATTCTTCCTTTGAGTTGCAGAAAGGGTAGATTGATGAAAGAGAAGATTGGCGCTTAAACAAATTAGCCTTCGTTGCCACTGGCTCCTGTAAAGTCTTCCATATAAAACATCTTATTTTTGGCGGTACCTCAAGCTTCCATACACACTTCCATGACTGTTTTGGAATGAAGGCAGACCTACGAGGGTTACTATTCCTTTGTAGCCGAGTCCTGTTCATAGCCTAATGATATCTAGACTTGACCGAATATATTCCCTTTTTCTCGAAAGGCCACACCAATTTGTCCTTCAACGTCGGGTCACCTGTATGTGTTGCAGAGATCGCCTTAAGCTCATCCTCCACCACAAAAGGTTTGAGAAAATCAATATCCCAACCCCCATTTTCAATGCATAACAAAGAATTAACCCTGAGGTTTAATGAGACTAGTACCGTGCCCAAGGTAAAGGGACGTCCCGAGGGAATAGATGGTAGCTATCTATCCACCCAAACCCGAACTTCTTTTCCATTCATTATCTGCCAATGAGCACCTCCCCGAAGAATTTCTCTACCAACAAGGAGGCTTGACCATGCCCAAGAAGCTCTTCCACCCCGCTTTGCATCAAAGAAAGAGCAAGTGGGGAAGTAGCCACAAGGAATTTGGCTCCATTAATAACCTCCAACACTGTTTCGCCAATAGAGTGTCGTTGAACTCCACAAAGCACCTCAAACCTAACACGCATTCTTCTTTCGAGAGCCCCAATTGCTACCTGGAGACCCAATGAATCCGGTTATCCCCTTCCTTTTGTCCCCACCAAAACTTAGAAATCATTGCATCCAAATCATTACAAAATGTCGTAGGAAACTTGAAATGATTCATGGGATACGCCGAAATTGCTTGCGCCACCGCCTTAATTAGAACTTCACGCCTCGCTTGTGAGAGAGTTGAGCGCTTCCAACCTTGAATCTTTCCTAAAAGCCTTCATTTCACATAAGCAAGGCCACTTCTCTTTGATCTACCCCAAATAGCCGGTACACCCAGGTAAACTCCCGGATCCCCAACTCTCTCCATCCCGAGTACTCATCAATAACCTGAATTAAATTTCTGCAATTTCTTATCTTCGCTTTGAGGAAAATCAGTGTATCATCAGCAAAGAAAATGTGAGATATCATGGGACCGGCACGATCCATTTGAACCCCCTCAATCCGCCCCCTATCACTCTTCTGTTGAATAAGGAGCGATTACACTTGACTGACCAGCAAGAATAAATATGGGGAAAGAGGATCACCATGTCTAAGTCCTCTTGAAGGAACAAATTTGGAGCCAGGTTGTCTGTTCAGAAGTATGGCAAAATTCACTGTTGATATGCAACCCATAATCAAATTCCTTCATCGACTATCAAAACCTATCTTCTCCTTAACTGCCATTAAAAAATCCCACTCCACCCGATTATACGCCTTATGCATATCCAATTTTATTCCCAACTCCAACTTGCTCTTCGTCTTTCTTGTTTTTAGAAAATGGAAAAGCTCATGCGCAATGCCGATGTTATCTTGGATTTGTCTTCCTTCCACAAACGCATTTTGGGTTGTAGAAATCAACTCCGGCAGTAACCTCTTTAACCGGTTGGCCAAGACTTTGGAGAGAATTTTGTAGGAATAATTGCAAAGGCTTATAGGGCGAAATTGAGACACTGACTCCGGGTTTTGGACCTTTGGAATTAAAGCCAGGTGAGTAACATTAATTCACAAGGGCTACAAAAACCCAAACATCAGGTCCTCAATCATTTTATTAATGTTCGTGGCAATTATATCCCATTGTGATTGGTAGAAGATCCCTTGAAATCCGTTAGGGCCCGGGGCTTTAAGTACTCCCATTTTCATGGCAGCATTTTTTATTTCCTCTACAGAGATCGGAGCCGTTAACAATACATTCATCTCTTCAGAAACCTTAGGGATGACGCAGTCAAGAATGGCTCCCCACTCCTTGTGACCCGACGAAGTGAAGAGATCCACAAAATGCTCATCAATTAATCGCCGAACCTATCCTGGATTATCCACCTAGTCCCTATTCCCATTTTTAAGCGATATTACTTGATTTCGCCTTCTTCTGTGCATGGTAGATTGATGGAAAAACTTTGTATTCGCATCTCCTTCCTTTAGCCATTGCACCCTTGATTTTTGTTGCCAAATGCTCTCCTCCTGACTCCACGAAAGGTCAACCTTTTTTTAAAGCTCTTCAATTTCCTGGGAGTTACTCCTCCAATCAATTTCGAGCCGTCCCAAGTGGCACATCATCACCTGAATTTGCCCTGATCTGTGGCTAAATTTATCTTTACTCCACTTGGATAGATTAGAGCGGGCCTCACTGATTTTTAGATTCCACCTCTCCATAGAGTTACCTTCTCGAGATTTATCCCAAACTCGTTTCACAATTTCTCTACAATCTGCATCATTTGCCCAGTGAGCTTCAAAGCTGAAAATCCTCTTTCTCTTTCCAGCACGCGAGTTGCACTGTACAATAACTGGGCTATGATCTGAACCTAGTGACATGCCATTAGTGACCATAGCGTTAGGCCACAGAGCCTGCCAACTTTCATTCACCAACCCTTGATCTAACCGAGCCTCCACTAACTGCCCATTTCTCTTCCCACGCCAAGTAAATTTTGGGCCAGTAAAGCCCAAATCCGAAATCACCAGCTTGCTTATATACTCCTCCAAATATCTAATCCGGTTATATCTCACTTCAGCTCCACCCGATTTCTCATGGTCCCACAAGAATTCATTGAAATCACCACCACATATCCACAAGATGTTGTCAGGAGCAAACTTTTGAATCATTCCCCCCACCCAAAATTCAGCCTTCTGCACGGTAGGAGGTCCCGTACACACCGGTGAACCTGAACATAGTTTGTGAATCCACCAAGCTACATTTAGCATCAATGAAGTGTTAAATTATTCACAATCACATGTACCGATTCATCTCACCATAGACTAAGACCTCCTGCCTTTCCAACAGCTGCAACATCCAACCCATTACAATACCCCATTCTTCGTCTCACACCTATTATTCTATGATCTTTCATTTTTGTTTCTGACAGAAAGATCATAGAGGGTCTATGTTTCCTTATCAGTCCATGAAGGGCTCGAACTACCGTGTCCGACCCCAGACCACGGCAATCAGAATAGGTGTATCATGGCGATCGTGCAGCTGTTGAAGGCTAGCCGCCACCACCCCACGAAGAGGAACCCGATTTCTTAGCCATCAGTGCTTCCTTTTCCTTCACAAAGATCCTCTCAATGTAATCCCATATATCCTAATACTCTATCGGGACATCCTGCAACTCCTCGTCTGCATAGATTGCCCTTTCCATCATCAGACACCTTTCCTTCGTGGTCATATTCCTCAGCCGTTCAGTAGCCTTTTCCTTCATCTCCTTCACCTTTTTAGAGTTCTTCTCTATTCTAGTTTTCTTCTTAGATGATAGTCCCACCTCCTTACCCTTTTCTTCCAACTCCCGTTTATTGTTGCTTCCAACCCCTTCTATCTGTGGAACATAGACATGGTGCACTGCTACCCCTCCTGCAGGTAAGATTAGTTCATCTTCCTGTATCTCTTCAATCATGACTGCCGGGTTACTTATATACTTACTTCTTAATTCCACCGGTTCAAAGCCCATCACAAATCGTTGTTGTCCCATAGGCCAACATCCTTCCATTATCCACTGTGCTGGTTTAAAATTATGTCCTTCTTCCCTTCGTTGGACTCTATGCCATCTCTTTGAGCCTTTGCCTTTACCCTGTAGCAGAACAGAAAGGTTGAGGTCCCTATCATTCAATGCATTTTTAGTACTTGTTTCCCTAGTACTTTCCTCCCTACCTCGTTACCCCAGCATGCCTACGCTCGCCCGCAGTAATAGCCAGAGGTCTTGGAGTATCAATGAAATCCCATACAGGAGCTGCTTTAGTCCATTCTCCATACCCTGCCATCCCCCCCTTCACAGCTTCGAAAGAACACTCCGTATTTGGATGTCCGATTCTTCCGCATTTGTAGCAGAAGTCCTGTAATCTTTCGAACCGAAACTCAATCCATGTCTTACTGTCATTTTCCCTCGGAAGCCAGCAACCTGTGGTCAGTGGGTTCGAGGTATTGACCGCCACCTTAACTCTAAGGAAACCTCGCGCTTTATCAGGGTCCTCAAAGTCCTCAAACTCACCTATCTTCGCAGCCAGGCGTTTCACATTTTCTTGCGAATTGAGATAAGGGGGAACACCCCTAATTTGTATCCAAAACGAGACTATTCATGTTGATTTCCTCCGGAGCTAACTCTTGAGCTCATCCTTTTACTGAAAAGTTCTGCTTCATGACAGCCAACGGGACTTGGTTTAGAATCTAAGTTGCGGTGCTTTCGTCTTGGACAGTGATAATGAAGGTGTTGTCTTTAACCCACTTTACTTCAACTTCCCCCCACTCCTTCCATGAAGATCTCAGGATGTTCCGAACGCCCCATTTGTTTAGGGTTTTGTTAACCAATACCGAACCCACCAGTTTGACTCCTTGCTTCATAGTTGATAGGTCCATGTTTCTTTCCAGATGGACCACTAGTTCCTCTACATCCGCTGCTGCCATTTGACCCCAGATTTGTTTTACTTCCCAAGCTGTATGATTCGAGATTTGCAGAAGGATGACCGGTGGACCTCTATCCCGTACCTCTTTGTTTGTCGTCTGCCCACTTTTTCTCTTCACAGCTTTTTAATTCCAATTGACAATACACCAGGAACACAACCATAATAATGAATGTTTGTATCCTATTGTTGAGCCATACCTCGCCATACCTCGCCATTAATGCCCCACTTAGGGTAAGCAGGGTAGATGGCCTTCACTACTGTTGTTGATAGCATCCGAGGGAATTTCTGTCTCCATTTGATACCTCGGTTTGATTTTCTGTCTTTAATTCTGTACCCACTCCTCTGTACTTTGGATCTATCATCCTCCTTAATTTTTCTGATACCTTTCTGCTTCGTTAATGTCTTCCCCCTCCCTTTGCTTCCTGCCATCCCAACTCCTGACACCTGACCCGGTTCTGACCCTTCCGAGGAATGAGCCTGTCCGGGAGAAGGGGAGAACAGAACTAAAGCTTTGGAGAGAGATCACAGAAACCAGAGAAGCAACTAGATCCACAGTAATAATGAAGCAGGAGATCCTTGGGATGAAATAAATTCAAAGCGATGGGTTAAAATTGAAAAATTGAAAAATTGAAAAGGGGATCTGGTGGAGTGGTGAGCAGTGAGCAGTGAGCAGATCTGATTGGTGGGTGAGCAATAACTCGATTCGGTGAAAGGGTGATTTGAGAAGGCTATGCGAAAGGTAGGAGTTATGTGGAAAAAGTTAAAGTTGAAAAAATGAGATAGATTAAAAGATCAAAGAAAAGGGGATCTGGAAGGTTGGTGGGGAAATTTGATGAATGGGTAGGCAATAACTCGGGTTGGTGGGTAAATGGTTTAAGGATCTAACCCTTGTTGATGGAAAGAGTAAAGAGAATATCAAACCCACACAGAGGAGGGGCTCTCATAGAGGAAGGAAAAATGTAAAAAATTCTAAGGAATCATAATAAGTAAGTCTGGTTTTGGGTTGCTATTTGTAGTGTCTAATTTACTATTTTTTCCTTTCCTTTACTCGTTTATATTTCCTTCGTTCAAACTCAGTTCCACGAATGATTTTATCCTACATGTGCGTGAGCCCTATCAGCAAAGTCTAGGAATGATCCCAAAAGGTCTACGAATTTATTTTATGGCTAATTACAAAAATTCAAACTTTATAACTAACAAAAATTCTAAAATTTATTGAAAGAAAAATAAATTCGAGTAAATACAAAGTACAAAAATTTTAATAGTGAAAATATGGGGGTGAAATTTCACATATGGAGGCAACATACATAGTCTGGGTGTACGGGTTCGAAGAACACTAGAGGTTGAGCCATGTATGTGTTTGGAGGAACTCATGTATAAGGCATTTTTCACTTCTAGTTGACAAAGAGGCCAACCACAAGAAACTGCTAAGCTCAAAACAATGTGAATTGCTGTCAGTTTGCCACATGGCTCAAGCCTCCAATGCAGTTGTTGCCAAAGGCTGAAGAAACCCTTTGCCACTAAGCAAGCTTTGTAACGTTCAACAAAGCCATCAGGTTTGTGCTTGATGCAAAAAACCTATTTGCAAGAACCTGCGTTTTGATTAGGGTGAGAAGGAACAAGGGACCATAAATATTATTGCGAAGAAGAGCATTAATATCCTTGTTCACAACCCATATAAATGCCAGAGATGATTCTTAAAAGCATGAGAAAAAAAGATAGGTTCATCAATCGCAAGAGAAGCTTAAAGAGCATGGGGGAGAGGATACCGCAATTAGTGCACGTCCTTGGTTTGGAGATGCCATCTTGAGGCATGGTGACCATTAGATGAATGGAGGCCGTGGTAGATTATGCAGGAGGCTGACTGGCATGAGCATAAGGCAGTACGCTGGGTAGAAGATGCTGAGGTGGAAGGCACATATTGGATATAATTAGCAGGTGCATGTGCAACTTGAGGAAATTTGGTTAGGCTTAACTATGTGAGGCGTGCTGAAAAGGGCACGAACCGGCTGAAGCTAGAGAAGGCATATGGTCTGCGACATTTGGCATGGGTTAGTCTGTGGGCTCGTAGAGGGCAGTGAGATTTCAGAGGAAGTGACCAGCTGATTATTAGACCATGGAAAAGTTGGGCTAGATAAGGATTGGCCTCACATGGAGACTTATACATACAGGGAAGCATAGTAGGAACTGCAGGTTGAATCGATGGAATGTTGCACAAATGTTGAGTTTGGCGTGGAAAGCTACGTGATAGGGAATTTGATATGCAAAGTATTTTAGATTCATCTATGAAAATGCAATCATGTACTCACCTCATCAAATTGTTTGGACCCAATATTACACCATAGCCCTCGTGTAATCGAGATCGTTGAATGAATTAACAAGTTGGTTGACAGCCTAGAAATGAGGCTTTCAGTCTCAGCCCAGTAAAACATTGTTGGTGGTGTGGCTAAGAAAGAAGGCTTTGAATTTCGGCATGGTAGTGTAGTATGTTGGATAAATGTCAACAATCTGTGATAATTTATATATGCTAAAAAAATAATAAATGCGAATAAATGAATGAACAGTGTACTAGCAACGAAATAAAGTTATACAGAAATAGTAAAGATCGAGGCTTGCGTACCGCAATGTCCTTGAAACAGAAATTTCGTCCCTACTCAGTGCTTGTAGTTCTACGGACGTCTGCTTCACCAGGATTCAACGATCTAAGTTAGAATTCCAGCACCGGAAAACTAGACTTCTGGCGAATTTGTTTGTGGTACTCTCAGTATGCTTGGTGTAAAAGGATTGATGATTTTCAGTGTCTTAAATGATATGCAGATGCATATATTTATAGTGTGCATATGTCTGTTTGCAACAGACAAGTTTTTGGGAGGCGACTGTTCGCAAGAGGTGTGTTGCTTCATCTGTTTCTCAGATAGACTTTCAGACTTCATCTGAAAAGATGAGTCTGTTAAGTTTAAAAAATTAAATTCAAAATTAATTAATTAAAAAATAATAATTAATTAAATCCGAAAATAATTAATTAACTAATTTAATTATTAGAGCCCGAGGCTAAGAGCCCCATGGCCCAAGGCCCATCTTTTGATAATTAATTATATATATATTAATTATCAATTAATTAGCACACCCCAAAGCCCAACCCCAAGGGTGAGCCCAATTTTAGTCTCCAAGGTCCATCACTCCAATCACTTTCTATAATGGACAAAGCCCTATAAAGTGTGGAAACCTTGTGGGAATGGTCAATGTGGGACAAACCCAACATAAGAAATTTCTACTCAAAATTTCCAACAATACCCCACATTTGAGTTGAAATTTCATTCAAACTCTAACATTGATAGAGTGGTCGAGTCCTAGACGAAGTATGACTGTTTGAGGATCATGATTGGTTTATGATAAGATTTGAATTAATTGTTTAAGGATCAAGATGAATTTCTGGATAAAGTATGAATTGACCACATATCAAGACTAGGTTTAGAATTCTAGTTTGAGTCAAAGAAGGTGAGACTTGATGGTGACGGAGTACGCAAAACCTTTTTCACACCTTTTTGTAAAAACTAACTGTTTCACTAACTGCTAGCTCAGATTTTAAGTGGATAAACGAGTTTGGGTTGGCAGCCGACGGACGATGATCGACTATATAGACAGGATTTTCCTAAAGAAACCAGTGAATACCACCTCCTGAATAGACATGATTGAAGTCATAGTGACATGCCCCGATCCCGATGTCCTGGGAACATCGGGATGGTCACGTGTTGGCCGACACCCAAAGGGTGACGAAAGCCATTTAGAAATGCATGAGAACAAAAATTAAATAAGATTTATGAATTTAATGGTAATTAATATGCAAATTAGGAACGTGTTCAGAGCATACAACTAATTTAGAATACCAAAAAGAAATAATATAAAATTGAATGAATAAAGAGGACTCGAAGATGCCGATACGGAAGTGCCTTGACGCCGGGATTGTATGCCTCGTTTCTAAGTCCTGAAGAGGACGCAAAACAAACATGAGTGGACCAAGTTGATATATATATATATATATATATATATATAATTAAACAGTTATCAACATACTAACCTCCAGATTTTATGAAACACATATATATGATAAAATAGGTTTTTCGAAACCTAGCATGCCGCACAGTGTCTCAAAAACATAACTCGCATATGCATAGTCAATGTCCACAACCCTCCAGGCCCTATGCCATCTTCCCGTCCCTGGTCTTAAATGCCAGAGGAAATAACTCTCCATGCCCTATGCCATCTTCCTGTCCTTGGGAATACTCATCCAGAGGAAAAACCCTTCAGGCCCTATGCCAGCACCGTAACCGTCGCCCCGTAGCGGAATGAGGACCACTAGGTAAGTACAAAACCATTGAACGTACGTACATTTGAACAACAACTTCATAGTATAAAGTCATCCATCATCTATACTATAAAGAGGTGTTCTAAACATGTTCTAAATATCATATCGTCATCCATCAGATATTCTATAAGAACACAGGTTATAGGAAAAATAATAATAATTCAAACTAGCCTCAATAAGCACGATATCTCATAAAACGTAATCATTAAATCATGCTTTTCATGTATGGATTTCTACTAATAAAACATGCATTTTTAGATGGGGTCCACTCACAGTACTTCACCGTCAAAAAGCCAAGCAACCTGGCGAAAAAGGAAACGCCACATATAATTGCTCCTAAGCACATAAATGGTACAATTAGTCAAACTCTACTCAAAATATTTAATTTGGGAAAACAGACGTCAAAAATGGGTCCAGGACGTCGAAATTAGCCTATGAGGGGTTCGGACGAAACCTGAAAAAAAAGTGAACGAAAAATCAACGTTGACTATTGACCGATCAAAGTCAAAGTCAACAGTCAGCGTTGACCGGGCCTACGGTCAGACCGGGTCAACGGGTCCGGGTTGGGTCTTAGGGTTTGGACTTTGGTTTGCGTTCTGATGGGTTTGGACTTGGGTTTGGGTTCAGATGGGTTTGTGTTTTGGGTTTGGGTTTTAAAAGGGATTGGGCTTAGGTCACAAAGGCCCAAGGTTTTGGGCTGGGTTTAGTATTGGGTTAGGACTAGTGGGCCAAACCTGGCCCAAGGCCCGATTGGACTCACAGGTTTGCACTCGCCGGAGCCAACTGTAGAAGAACACTGGAATTTGAGGTTTTTCGCCAGAAAACTGGGCTAACTTTAAACATCTATAACTTCGTCAAAACTCAACGAAATCAAGTGATTCAAAAACAAAAATCTTAGTTCTCGAAGAGACAAAGAGAATGGTATCCACAGGACATCTAACTCGCTGTCGTTTGGCCGAAAAACGCCTCGAAATCCACAGAGGTCGCCGGAAACTGGGTAAGATTCAAATGAGTATAACTTCTTCAATACTCATCGAAATTGGGTAAAAAAAGAGAGAAGGAAAGTTGTAGTACTCAGTGAGACGAAGAGATTGATACCTTGCACGCTAGCCAAATCGTTGTGGTTTGGCCAAAAATTGGCTCGAAAGCCGTCGGACTCGCTGTAAAACTAGGAAAATACCTCCCCGAGTTCTTTTGTGCTATATCCTCGATCCACAAGCATATTTTAGGTTAGATTTTGGCCACAAGGACAAAAATGAGAAGAGTTCAAGTGTCCCGAGGCTTACCCAAATCGGAGGGACGAGAAACCTTGTCAGAATTCCTTCTCTGTGCTCCATAGAGACGAAATGAGAGAGAGAATGTAGCACGGTGGTGTGGTGATGTCGCCGTCAAAGTATCCTTGGGTGTGGGGGTGACTGGGTGTGTGTGTGAGTTCAGGGAAGAGGGAAGGAGAGAGTTGCAGAGAGTCGAGAGGGAGAGATAAGGGAGAGTGAGGGAGAAGAGAGAACTGAGAGAGATGAAAGGCTCGGGGGACAAAATCAGGGGGGTGGGACCCTTGGGCTCACCAATTAAGGTCCAAAAACAATTTTTAAATAAAAAGGGGGGGGGGGGTGGGGTGTTACACATAGAGTCCATTTTCCTAACTGACTATGACTGACTATTATCTCAAGTCTCAAGCAGCGAAGAGTTTTTGATACTTTCGTTGAAAGAGGTGACTTCACAAGCCTTTTTGACGAAGTGAAATGTCCTATAATTGGTTACTCCCAGGTTACATTTAGAGTATGACACATTGACGGCCAAACCACTTTTACGATTAAGACACTCATCTTTTTCAAGTATCTTTGTCCGTATAGTTTGATACCAATTTGACGGACTTATATTTAACAAATATAGTTTAGGCTGCCGAACCTGATGCAGAAAATTCGAACTTCACAGTGATTTGCATCGTGTTCAGGTTCTAGAACACAAGGCCGAGAGTGTTCTTTTCTTGGTCAAAGTCGCTCAATTCAGAATTCAGCAACACATTTCACCGCATCACCAATCAAGATTATTTGCCCCGTCGAGCTGGGCAGGGAATTGGCACTCTCGCATTAGTATATTCAAGGCACCAAAAGACATAATTAGCTCTTAGTACTTCGGCCTCCGAGCCATGTAGCCTATATAATTTTTATGACCAACACAAGTCCAAACATTTCCAACCTGCAGAGCAAGAGATCAACAGAGTCTTTACTTCCTATTTCTAAAAACCCATTAGGCTAATAAACGAACATTACTACTCAACTCTTGTCTAATTTGTTAAGGAAAAACTGGACTACACAACTCTAACACAAGTGTTGGAGAGACAAAATAAGTAAACAAATTACTTGTATTAACTCACAAAAGATTACAACACACAAACTCTCAAGGACACTCTTTAGAAGCTATGACACTCACTCTTTCTAGAGACACACTCTAAACCACTCACACTCCTCACAAGACTACTCTTACTTTTCACTCTCACTTAGCTCTCTCTTGATTCTTACTTCTTGCTTGTTGTATTGTTTAGCATAGCACTTCACCTATTTATAGCCACACAATATTACAAGCTGGTAGAACTTTCTAGCTTAATCACCTACTTAAGATGCAGATTTGAACTAGAAAAATCTAGTTCATTTGCAGTTGCCCACCGACATGCTTACTAGAGTTCTCTAGCAAAATCCCATGCATGATTCTTCTAGAATACCAAGACCTTCATAATGGGTTGAACCTTAATCTTTGGGCTGGCGTTGTACTTTTAACACTCCCCATCAACACCATCTCATTCTTTTCTCCATACCGAGTTGATAACGAAACTTTTCAAACTTGCTGGTACTCAAACCTTTAGCGAACAAGTTCGCAACTTGTTCATCTATATTGATTTGTCTTTTCACAATCTCTTCTTGCAAGACCTTTTCTCTAATGAAATGATAGTGTACCTCCACATGTTTAGTTCTTGCATGAAAGACCGGATTTTCCGCCAAGCGAATTATCGATTGGTTATCATAGTATAATGGTATTGCATAATCTACTGATTGATGTAGATCACTCATCAACTGTACCAGCCATGCATTCTCTTGAGCTGCCATTGCTGCTACTCTATACTCTGCTTCTGTGGTTGATAAGGACATTGTTGGTTGTCTCCTGTTGCACCACAAAACTACTCCAGAGCCAATTCTGAAGACATACCCAGTGGTCGATCTCCTGAAAAATCTGCGTCACAATAGCTAACTAACTTACCGTATTCACCTTTCTTGTACAAGAGACCATAGTCAATCGTACTCTTTATATATCTCAATATTTGTCAAACCACTTATAGATGAGGCTTCTTTGGATTTTGCATGTACCGACTCATCACACCAATTGCATAAGAAATGTCAGGTCGAGTCAGAGTCAAGTAGATCAGACTACCTACCAATTGTCGATACATTGTTGCATCTTCCAAGTCTCTGCCTTCATGTGCACACATCTTGGCATTAGGTTTCATTGGTGTCGAGATTGGCTTGCATTCAAGCATCCCAAACTTCTGCTACAAGTCTTTTGCATACTTTTGTTGACACAAAAATATCCCTTCTTATGTGTGATCAACCTCTAATCCAAGAAAATGCTTGAGTTGTCCAAGTTCTTTCATCTTGAACCGAACTGACAAATTCTCCTTTGTTCGACGAATTTCTGCCTCATCATCGCCAGTGATGATTAGGTCATCCACGTACACTAGCACGACAGCTAACTTTCCTCCATTAGCTTTAATGAATAGGCTGGAATCTACATGCGCCACTAAGTAACCATTTTGTATTAGAAATTCTGCAATCTTATCGTACCACGCCCTTGGTGCTTGTTTCAGACTGTAGAGTGCTTTCCTCAACTTGCACACGTACTCATGATCAGCTTTGCTTTCAAAAGCTAATTGGCTGCATCATGTAGATCTCCCGATCTAACTCTCCATGCAAGAAAGCATTCTTCACATCCATCTGGTATAAATTCCAATCTTTGTTAGCAGCAAGTGCAAGTAGGACCCGTACGGTCGTAAACGTTTCATTACAGTCTAATCTATACTGCTGAGAGAAGCCTTGAGCCACCAACCGAGCCTTGTACCTTTCAACTGAACCATCAGGACGCTTTATCTTGTACACCCATTTACAGGATATGGGTTTCACATCCATTGGTTTTGGCACCAAATCCCAAGTCTGATTCTGCTTAAGCGCAGTGTTTTTTTCTTCCATAGTTCTTACCCATTCAGAACTCTGTGATGCATCTTCAAACATCTTAGGTTCTTTTGCTGCTCCATCAGCTATAGCAGCATTGTCATATTTAGGATTTGGCTTTTGTACTCTTGTTGACCTTCTCAGTTGTGATTGTGGAGTTGATACTTCCACTTCACTAGGTCTAACTTTTCCTGGTTGTTGATACACACCAGTTTGCCAAGGACTCTTAGGTACTTCTTGCTTAACATCGTCACCATCAAGCAATTCCTTGAGCTCATCTGGACTTGATTGGATTTGGGCAGCTTGGTCACCCATTTTCTCCTACAACGTATCTTCAATCTCTTTCGAGTCAAGCAACGCCCCATTTTCTGAGGACTAACAAGATGATGCTTCTGCTCCCATTCTTCCTCCAAGGCTAGAGACGCTACGGTGTCCCAGTCATCTTCACTTTTCTTCTTTGAGTTGGCGACATTAATCTATGCGAGCTTTTTGAACTAACAATCCTTCGCCATGTGGCCCTTCTTTCCACAATTGTAACATTTTCTCTCAAATCTTTTATTATTTTGGGACTGACCATGGTTGTCGTGATATGTTCGAGCTCCCTCTCGCTGAGAACTCCCCTCCTTCTGATGACCTTTCTCCTTGTCACCATTTCTTTTCGATCCTTCACCAACATGCTACTTAAAGTTGCCTTTACTTTTATTAGTGTAGAGCACTTCCTCCTCACCTTTTAACGAGACCCCTCCCATTTGCTTTGCCAAAGCTTCTTGATCGGCAAGAAAATTCTCAAACTCAACAAGTGATGGTTGGGTCAGTCATCCTTGTATAGCAGCAACGAAGCCTCGATATTCAGGTCTTAACCCATGGATAATTATTCTTTTTATCCTAGATTCTACAATGGCAGTACTAGGATCTAACTCAGAAATTTCACGGCAAATAGACTTTACCTTGTGGAAATATTCGGCAATCATCATGTCTCGTTGGGCCACCGATAACAATTTATTCTCGTGAAGCTGCAGTCTTGTATTGTTCCTCTTTGAAAAGAGTGTGGCGAAGGTGTCCCGCACTTCTTTCAATGTTTTGGCTTTCCTTATGTGCTCTAACATGTCCTCTTCAACTGTGGTTTTCAAGGCAAACGTGGCCTTACCTACCTTGATCTTCTAGTTCCGCAAAGTGCCGCTGGTGTCTTCTTCCGGCTGTGTAACTTCATTACCGCCGACGACATCCCAAGGATCTTGGCCTTGTAGGTAAGACTCCATACATGTTGCCCATGTGTTGTAATTTTTGTTGTTCAACTTCTTGATTGCTTCACTAGAGATGGTCCCTGATCGTACCGCTCTGATGCCAATTGTTGAGGAAAAACTAGAGTACACAACTCTAAGACAAGTGTTGGAAAGACAAAACAAGTAAACAAATTACTTGTATTAACTCACAAAAGATGACAACACAAAAACTCTCAAGGACACTCTTTAGAAGTTATGACACTCACTCTTTCTAGAGACATACTCTAAACCACTCACACTCCTCACAAAACTACTCTTACTTCTCACTCTCACTTAGCTCTGTCTTGATTCTTACTTCTTGCTTCTTGTATTGTTTAGCATAGCACTTCACCTATTTATAGGTGAGCTTAACGACCTAGGCTTTGCATAATAGCCACACAATATTACACGTTGCTAGAACTTTCTAGCTTAATCACCTACTTAAGATGCAGATTTGAACTAGAAAACTCTAGTTCATTTGCAGCTGCCCACCGACATGCTTGCTAGAGTTCTCTAGCAAAATCCCATGCTTGATTCTTCTAGAATACCAAGACCTTCATAATGGGCTGGACCTTAATCTTTGGGCTGGCATTGTACTTTTAACATAATTGTCTAGGAAATTACCAATCTAAATTTAGAACTTTAGTACCACCACAGGCGGTGTTCAGGTGTACACAGAAAAAATTCTTGATTTGCGTATAGAACAAATAACCTAATACAGCCAATTACAGTAATTACATGAAACCAACGATTACAAGGTCAACTCCAGTTAATTAGTCTAACAAACAGCTATCTTAACAGGTTATCTTGCCAGGTAGTTGAATTAGTACGTAGTAGGTACTATTATTCATCACTAAATACTTTTTTTTTTATTTAACTCTGCGCACGATCCTCAACAATTGCAGCTCTTAATCTTTTGGATAACATCAAAGTGGAAGCAATAATTGGTGCACAAACAAGAATCGAAGCAAGCCTACTGGCAGAAATAGCAGAAGAAGTTAAAGTCCCTATAATGTCTTTTTCTGGACCGAGTCATTCTCCACCTAGAAAATATCCCTTCTTTGTCGAGACACACAGGATGAAACTTTTCAAGCTGCGGGAATAAGTGCCCTCATTGAAGCTTTCAGATGGAGGGATGTTATCCTTTTATATGAGAACTTAAATTATGGGAGGGACATCATTCCATCTTTTACAAGAGGCAAATGTTAATGTTGCATATAAAAGTTGCATTTCTGCCTCCTCGACAAATGAACAGATCAGTGAGGAGCTCCGCAACATCATGAAGTTGAGGACTACGGTATTTGTGGTGCATATGTCGCACTTGCTCGTTCCTCGCTTTCTCGTAACTGTGAAAGAGTTAGGAATGATGAGTGAAGGGTATGCTTGGATAATGACATCAACTAGCCTTAGTTTCTTGCATTCCTCCACGGACTCATCTGTGGTTGAGTCAATGGAAGGGGTATTGGGTTTAAAGTCTTATATTCCAGCATCAACCCGCCTCCACAAACTTACTTCAAGATTGAGGAGGAAGTTTTACACGGAAGATCAAAATATGGAAGTAGGTGAGTTAAGTCCAGATAAAATTTGGGCATATGATGCAACTTGGGCTCTAGCAGAAGCAGTAGAGAGGACAAGGACAAAATATTCTACAAGACTATTGAACCTAATGGATTCGAATAATATTACCAAACAGGGCCTTATTCTTCTTCGGGAGATATTGCATACTAGGTTTACAGGTTTAGGTGGAGAAATTCAATATCCAAATGGGAAGCTAATTTCAAGTGCATTTGAGATTGTAAATGTGATAGGAAAAGGGGAAAGAAGGGTTGGATTTTGGCCTTCTTACAAGACATTCCACCAAATTAATAACAGAAGAAATTTACTTTCTGCTAACGATCTGAAGACAATCATATGGCCTGGAGGGTCATCAACCTTCGTGAAGGGTTCCAAGCTGCAATTGAGTACTGAAATAAAACTAAGAGTTGGTGTTCCACTAAAAAGTGGGTTCAAGGAATTTGTGCGTGTGGACCATGATTTTCAAACCAATAGAACATATTTCTCAGGGTTCTGTATAGACGTATTTGAAGCTGCAGTTAGAGGATTGCCATATAAAGTACATTATGAGTTTATTTCATTTCAAAATGCCAGTGGATATGTGGCCGGGACATACAATGATCTTGTCTACCAGGTTTTATCTTCAGGTATATATGCTTACTTGGAAATTAACTGTAGAAAACATAATCTAAAAAATCTATTCAATTTTTTAGATGAGTGTTGCTATTTGGATTCCACATGCAAAATGACGAGTAAACGTGATACAAATAACATTATTCAAAACACTTTCTTCAAAATCGGTGTGGTTGGTAATTAACGGAAAAGATCTATGTTTAATTTATTAATTATATGGTATTTCTTTTCTTCTTTTGGTCGAGAACTATTTAATCTTTCATTGTGAGTTACTTTTGATTACTTATGAAATTTCTAATTAAATTATTTTGTCTTTGTGACTGGGGGTTGTGTGGACTGGTACGCCAGAATTACGATGCTGTTGTGGGAGATACGACAATCACATCGAACAGATCTCAGTATGTTGATTTTACAATACCATACACTGACTTGGGCGTAGGAATGGTAATAAAAAACGAAAAGAAGAACATGTGGATTTTTTTGAAACCTCTTTCAGGAGACCTTTGGATAATAACTGCCTGTTTTTTCATCTTAACCGGTTTGGTTGTGTGGGTAATCGAGCGTCCAGTCAACCAAGAATTCCAAGGCACGCCATTGCAGCAAATTGGAACAATATTTTGGTTCTCCTTCTTAACCCTTGTGTTTGCTCATAGTAAGTGCTCTATAATCTCATCACTTATCCAGTTAATGTTATACAACTTTTACTTGAGCTAATGAAGAAATGCTGAACTCATAAATATATATATTTTAATATCTTTATTGTTAATTCATACAGGGGAGAAGATGGTAACCAACTTGGCAAAGTTTGTTGTGATCATATGGGTGTTTGTTGTGCTTATACTGACTTCCAGTTACACTGCAACATTAGCATCAATGATGACTGTCAAACAAATACAGTTAAACTCGGGGAACTATATAGGTTACCAAGGAGGTTCATTCACCCAGAAAGTTATAGAGAACTCGGGGTTCAAGGGGTGTAGACCATATGGTTCAATTGAAGAATATGCTGATGCTTTATCAAGAGGAAGTAAGCAGGGTGGTGTTTCTGCTATCATTGACGAGGTTCCATACATCAAGGCCTTCCTTGCGAAGTATTCCGCTGACTACTCAATGATTAAGACCGAGTCTACAACCAATGGTTTTGGCTTTGTTAGTAACCTCGCTCCCTATAATAGACATGCACTAATTAGCGAAGAAGCATGATATTTTTTAGCTTGAAGATGTATTTCTACTCGATAATTAAAGTGCAATCAGATTTTTAATAAACTAGACAACAAACTTTCAATAAAAAAAAAATTAGGCCAGATAGCATAAATTTATTATAAGCTGATTAATTCGTGTTCATGTTAACTTTATCTTAAGCTGATTAATTCGTGTTCATGTTTTGTAACAGGTTTTCCCGAAGGGTTCGCAATTGGTCCATGACATATCAAGGCAAATTGAAATTCTAAGAGAAGAAGGAAAACTATTAAAGATGGAACAAACTTGGTTTAGTAAAACACCTCTTACATTTGACGACTCGAATACTAATGATCCTAATGCTCTGAACTTCAGCACCTTTCGCGGTTTATTCCTCGTTAGTGGGGTTGCTTCAGCTTTTGCTCTTTCCTTATTCACTATTTTCTCACTCAATGAAAAATGGCATGTCCTGGAGAAATGCAAATGTTGGAATCTGGTTCGAGAAAAGCTGCAGTTTGTAAGGAAGTTCTTGTCTAACAAAGTTTCTAGTCATAATGGAGAAAACTAGTATTGCACGCGATGCTAGCTATAAACTATTTGTAGCAACTAGTGGAGTGAATTCAAATACATTGTTGTATTAACTTACTAATTGACCAGTTATGGTTTCAGAGCTCTTCAGAATTTTTGAATGGAATGTATGTATTTATTTTTATTTTCATTTTAGTTTTATTAACTTACTAAGTGACCTAAATAAGCTTATCTTGCTCATCAATCTTGCTACATCCTGAAACAAGATGGATGATGTTAACATTAAAAATCTGAAAGAAAGCAGCAGCCAACAACTTAATAAGTTATACAAGAATCAAATATGGCACATAGATCATCAATAAGCATGGATAGCAAGAAATATGCAGAGTGTATGAGTGAATGTATGTATATATAATAGAACTAGTAAAAAAGAGGAACAATTGAAGGAGCAAATATCAAAAGCTGTAAACCCCCTGATATACAATAGGGGTAACGTACGTCTCCCCAGTTTTGAGAACATATTGCAAAATAGGGCAAATAGTTGGATAATATATACTAGCCTCCATGCACGCGCTCACGCATGTGCAGAAGACATTTTTTGAATCACGGCATACTACGTGCGACTTACACGTTTTAAATCATGTTACAATAAAAGTCAAATATTTGAAGTAAATAAATAATCTTAGATCATGCTAGAATAAACCCCTCATAAACCAATTAAAGCAGCTGAATTCACATTATTATCTGTGTATGAAAAACTTTTTCATAATCGGTATTACACGCCTCTTAAAATGTTTTGAACGTATTTAAAATAGAGAAAATAATATTTAATAAACAACTAATTGAATCATATTATTGATAGCCCATTATAAGACTAAGTCCATCTCCCTCCCCCTTACTATAGATAATATCGTTTATTACAAAAAAAAAAAAAAAAAAGCACTTTTTGAATCACGACATGCTACGTACGACTTACACGTTTTAAATCATGTTAGAAGAAAAGTCAAATATTTGAAGTAAATGAATAATCTTAGATCATGCTAGAAGAAACGCCCCATAAACCAATTAAAGCAGCTAAATTCATCTATCAAAAAAAAAAAAAAAAAAGCAGCTGAATTCACATTATTATTCGTGTGTGAAAAAACTTTCTTATAACCGGCATTACACGCCTCTTAAGATGTTTTGAACGTGTTTAAAATAGAGAAAATAATATTTAATAACAACTGATTGAATCACAGTATTGCTAGCCTATTATGAGACTAAACCCACCTCCCTCCCCCTTAGTATAGATAATATCGTTTATTACAAAAAAAATAATAATAATCATTTGACAACTAATTTAATCACATTATTATCCGCGTACGAATAATTTTTTTTATAATCGGCATTCCATGCCTCTAAAGATGTTTTGAACGTATTTAAAAATAGATAAATTGAATCACATTATTGCTAGCCTATTGTAAGGTACTAATTAGAAGAAAAAAACAAAATAACCCCCTCCCCTTAGTGTAGATAATATTATTTGGTAAAAAAAAATCATTTGACAATTAATTTAATCACATTATTATCTGTGTGCGAAAGACCTTTTTTATAAAGAAAAAAATTGATCATTTGATAGAATAGAGAAAATAATATTTAATAAACAATTGATTGAATCACATTATTGCTAGTCATTGTGAGACCAAGCTTACCTCCTTCCCTTTAGTGTAGATAATATCGTTTGTTTAAAAAAACAAAAAAACAATCATTTGACAATTAATTTAATCACATTATTATTCGCGTGAGAAAGACCTTTTTTTATAACCAGAATTACACACTTCTTAAGATGTTTTGAACGTGTTTAAAAATAGAGAATGAAAAAGTGAACAGTACACATGCGGACAAAAATTTTGGTGTCATTGGCTTCAACAAAAATGCCCCTCAGCCAAAAAAATTCAAAACTTGCCCAAAATCATATTTCAAATTATGCAAAGGTAAAATGGTCATCTAGCCCTAAAAAAACTGTGCAGCGCTGTTACCTTTTGCTGCTGGCTTTCTATATAGATATATATTTTTTTTTTTGAATAAACAATATTGTCTACACTAGGGGAGGGGGAAGTGGGCTAAGCCTCACAATGGGTTAACAATAATATGGTTCAAATTCGTCTTTAGCGAGAATCAAGCCTAAGACCTCTCACTTATAAGTGAAGAGGAATATGATTAGATCGTAGTGCGAAGTGACCAAAACAACAGCTTTTAGAAGCTACTTTAATAAAAGGCTGAGTTGAGCCTTTAATGAACATTTTCAATTGCTGTAATAACTTCATTAATTTTCTGAAAATGACATTTTTAGCATTCCACACACATTTTATCTCTTAGAGAATAAAGTGATCGTTATTACCTACCACCACCACCACAACCTTCACCACTGTGTCCACAACCACAACCGTCATTCCCACCATTGTCACCACCATCATTACCACCACCGCCATCACCACCACCACGACCATAACCGCAACCGCCACCACCACCACCATAATCACAACCGTCACTACCACCACCATAATCACAACCGTCACTACCGCCATTGTCACCACCGCCATTGTCACCACCATCATTGTCGCCACTGTCGCCATCACCACCACCACCACCACAACCGCCACCACCGGTGCTACAACCACCCTACCACCATTGTTACCTCTGCAACTGAACCATCACATCCTACTATTAGCACCACCATCATACCTCCATCATTGCTACTACCATCACCATCACCATCACTGCAACCACCACCACCAACCCGCCACTGCTGTCGTTGCCCCCGCTCCTACTACTATGTCCATTTTGTCATTATATACAATCATATTACGTTTTTATTAAAATTTACCAAACAATTTTATACTGCTTTTCAAACTCACAGAACGTTTAAAATACAATCAATCAAACGCTTATTTGCTTTACTTTACAACTGATTATTCTTAAAGAACAGTAGAACCAGTTTTTTTTAAAAAATACAGCAGAAGCAATTTTTAAACACAGCAATCCAAAACTGACCCTTAGTGTAATTTCCAGAACCTAAGGGAGTTTTGTGAAAATGAAAACAAGAAAATCCTCGGGGGTGTTTGTGATATTATCCCCTGTTATGTGGGTGTTAAGTCAAGGGACAGATGTCAAACAACTAGAGTGGTTACTGGGTTGGCACAGAGGATTGGACACAGCAGAGCACACCCGACAGAGAGGAAGAGGCAAAGAATACGGAGTCGGGTTTTGTCCACTTCATATTCGTCTGTACTCTGGAGTTTGCTGCCATCATTGTACTGCTCTCCCTCACTTGTAAGAGCAGCATCCCACCCAAAAGCTCCTATATTTACAACAGGTACTCTCTCTCTCTCTCTCTCTCTCTCTCTCTCTCTATCTCATCTAGATTGTTGAATGTTAGATCACTGCCCTCACTGTCTTTCAAGGGTTTTGGACTTTGCCCCCAACCCTCTTATGTGTTCGACGAAATGCCTGAAAGAAATTTCCCAAATGCTATCTTAATCATGAATCTTTCGGCCACTGATGGATCTGTTTACTTTACCCTTTTAAAACTCAAAATTTTGTGCCTTTGAGTCTGCATTTTGCTTATTTTATGCTTGTTTATGTGCTAAAGTTAACAATCAGACATTGGATAGATTGTATTTTCCCTTTTGAGATGTTTACCATTGATGGGGTTTTCTTCTTGAAACACTATACCATGATCTGTTCTATCCATTGTACAACTCCAGTGTAGCGCGGCAACGGGTGCACGTTTGTGTAGCAATATATGCTCTAGTAGGAATGAAATATTGTTAATCTAAGTATTTTTTCTGTTTGATACTGCTATTGTTATTATTATTATTGCACCCATTACGATAAATTCCTGGCTCCGCCAGTTGTTGACGTGAATTAGGACAACGTGAATCGTATCTTTCATTTAAATCCATTGAAATAGCATGTGTTGATGAAAAGAAAGCTCAAATTGAACATTTATTATGGTCCCATATTTTGTACATGCTCAAGAAAGTGATTCTTTTGATAGGTTACCATGGCAACCCTAAGAAATCTGAAAATCAAGACTGGTACTTGCAAACGCATCATTAAGGAGCTTCATTCTTATGAGAAAGAGGTTGAGAGAGAAGCTGCAAAAACAGCAGACATGAAAGAGAAAGGAGCTGATTCTTATGACCTGAAGCAACAGGTTTGGTCATGAATCATGAGTCATGACATGCATCAGACACCATGTAGAATCATTAAGTTGTCATCTTCTTTTAATTAATATAATCTTGCAGTTCTTCTCCTGATGAAACTATTGTTGTCACAGACATTTGATTAGTTGAAACCCAAAAATTTGTTTTGTGGTACTTCAAGATTTTTATTCGTTCAGTCAAGATTTGTACAATGGATAGTGCTTTTCACACATCCCATTTTACCTCTCATACACCCTTGTTAATTTGTCCATTGATCTTCTTCAATTCATTCGATCCGATGGCTGGAAATTGAGAGGGGTGTGTGAGAGGTAAAAATGGGTGTGTGGATAGCACCACCCTTGTACAATTAGGAATAACATGGTTTCTGGGTTTTCTAAACCTATAAGTTCCTGAACTTCTCTCTGCGTTGCTTAGCTGTCTTGATTGCAGCAACCTGTCATATATTCTGTTTGTCATATGCGAGTCAGTTATCAACTGTTTTTGGATTTTATGTGTTCTAGCCTTTTAGGTATATTTCATTCCTTGTAGTGGGTATATATTACTGGATTGCTAAGTATACAGCTTTGTTAAGATTTCTCAAATTAGGTTGCCGTTTTTCTTTTGAATAGTTTCGGCATAAATCAACTTGTTCTACTTGTTTGCTTAACATTATATTGTTATTGTAACCTATTAATGTTCAGAAATGGGTAAGATGTACATTGCGCCCATGAATAAATGTGGAAAGTCACTTGCCAAGCCTGTACCGCAGTAGTAGAAAAATAACTCCTAAATTTTTGTTTCTTATTTTTCACTAATTCTAGTAGTAAACTTTTCGAACCAAATTCCTGTTGGCTGATAACTTGTTTGCTTGCTTGTGTGTAAAAATTGTGGTAATTTACAAGCTTTTGACAGAAGAATGAAGGTTTAAAATGCATAAATTAGTTGATTGACTGTTCTATGTTTTTTTTTTTTTTGGAGACCCATTAGTTCTAATAGGTTATAGTAGTTTTTCCCATCACCTAATGTTCAAACTAAAGGCCATTGAATCAATCTTGCTTCTGATTGCTTGAAGTTCTCCTATTTCCTTTGTTAAGCTACTTCATTGAGAAGTAAACTGAAGAAATGAAAAGTTAACGGATAGATGCATATCCCTTCCAAATAAAATTGCTGTCTTCTTGGTTTCCTTACAGGAAAATGTGCTGGCTGAATCTAGGATGATGATTCCCGATTGCCGGAAACGCTTGGAGGCCTCATTAGCTGACCTGAAAGGAATTTTGGTATGTACAGTCTTGGTTAACCTTAATTTCAATTAACGACTCCGATAACCCCAATTTGTTAAGCAACATAATTACTTTCAGGCTGAAGTAGAAGAAGAGTTGAACCAGAAGGAAGGCCCTGAAATTGAAGAAGCTCGAACCATTATTGGAGAAGTTGATACACTGTTTCAGACAACAGAAGCCTAATGTCATAGTTGTTGTAACGTTACTAACATCGCGTGGTTTTGGATCTCCATTGTCTTTTGTACTGTTTCATACGATGGTTTTCTATGGATCCTTATTCTCTTGCATGTATTGATATTTTCCGTTCCCTCGACAATCTTTGAATTTCAGTTTGTTTGCAACTGTGCTATTGAATGAAGAAACAAAAGATTTGATACTAGTTATTCTTCTATTCTTTCCCTTTCCTTCCTGCTGGATCTATCTGTTCCCGAATAAGTCCATAACGCGTGAGAACAACATGGAATCAAAAGAACCAACCTAATTGTTTCTTCTTCCCTTTCTTTTAAGTGACATCTTGGTTTTGCCGTGTACTGCTCGTTGAATAGCTAACAAACAATTGTATGTGTAACCAGTTGCATACAACCCGCAACCGGTGATACATAAGTCTTCTTGCTTATCAAGGCATCCCACCATATTGGCCTAAACGAATTTCGGGCACCTAATTCTGCTTGAGGGCCAACGACTCTAGAATTTCCTAGGCTTTTAGGGTTTTCCTCTGAGGAAATGAAGAAATTCACCAAGTTTTCAGTTCGATTTATAAGAAAAAAGTTTTATGTTTTCCCAAAGCCTATCCTCCCATGATAAAATAATATACTGCCCAACGAGATGTATAACGACGCCGTGTTGGCTTACTGCTACCATGAATGAGTACTTAAACAATCTTTGAGAGTTCTAAATAAGAGTTTTCCTGTACACGATGCCAGATGTTACATCAATCAATAAAAACTATAGCTGTTTTGTGTGCACGGAATCATATAGAAGGGCAGGAGGGTTTCCTGAACTTCTGGAAGGGCCTACATGCCTCAATGCTGAGATCAACTGCAGCTGCAAGAGCCATGAAGATGGCGGCATCCTCCACACAAGTCACATGCCTCATTGCTAGTTGTACCAATGGCTTGCTGGCTTTTCCTTCCCCTTGCACTCTACAGCTCATGACGAAACCACCAACATCTGGATACAAACCTGCAAAGTCTCCACTGGTTTGTGGGCTTGGAATCGGACTGGCGGCTGCTGTTGCTGCTGTTGCCGCTGCTGCCTGCATCTGTTTGTCTGTGTCTATGGAAAACTCTCCACCCTTTTCAGCATTGATGCGGATTTCAGACATGAAGAGATCCACAGCCTCCTGGCATTCTGACAGAAGGCGAAATCGACAGCAAACGGAGTCTCTGATGCCCCGCTCACGCCATGCCTCAAGCTTTCCCCATGGCTGCCAGCTATCAGGCCTGCAAGCATCAGGACTAACAATCAACCAAGCTCCTGGGTTGGACCTTGCAACCCAATCACAACCTGTTACTGGAACAAATGGGGTTGTTATAAAGGCTGCTGCAATAGCCGAGCCAGATAGATCATGTATTGTCACCTTCCATCCCTTTCTCTCTCTTCTCTCTGTATCCAGATCAGGATTGTTAGCAGCACCTGACCAGTATGTGCTCAATGGATCCACCTGGGGAACCCTGTAAATTCATTAAACTATCAAAAACTACATCGACACAATTGTGAATTCAAATTAGAAAACCAAACTGTCGTTGGATACTGTATCGAACACTTCCTGGATATTCATTAATAAAACTAAAAAGTTCTGATTAATCCGAAATTTATTATGTAACATTGTAGGTCACGTTGCTTCCTGACAAGGCACATGTTAAAAATCAAATAGAAAATAAGAAAGCAGCTGTTTTGTGATGAGGCAAACAAGGGGACTCGGGAAAATGACACAAGACAAGTACAGTGGCTTTTTTAATACAAAAGACCGTATGACAATGATGTGGCAAGATAATCAACAAACTTTTTTTAGGCACCCCCAAGTTGTCACTGCAATCTGCAAATTTAAAACGACAAATTGCCTCTTGAAACTAATGCAGTCAAAACCATACAACTCGGCAATCCTTGTTCATCGAACAAGAATCTAGAACCAGTATTAACATTTGACAAACAAAAGTTTTGAAATCTTAAATGTAGCCTCCTCAAAAATCTTAAACAAGTATTGTAAGTTATAAAGTTAAAATAAGTCACATCACCTGTCTCGGATGAACTTGCAGCTGAAAATAGGCTGTTTAATGGAGCCTTGAAGCTGAACTATCTGAGGACTAAGTTTTGTTGCATCATCAAACTGGAAAACATATCTCGGATCAGGATCTAATCTTACTCTCAAATGAAGCTCCGCACTCAATTTTCCATTCTCCTGCTTGTTTTTGCCGATTGCTATCCACCCACTGAAAAGAACCACTGACTTTCCTTCCCCCCATTCAGGACCAACCTCAAGCTTATATGTCCCAATTTGCTGCCTTTTGGTCCCTACACCACAGTGGGATCCCTTCTTCCCAGTGAAAATAGCGATCTCCAGACAGGAATGAGGATTGTAGAAACAGCCGGGTTCCAGCAGTGCTTTAATATCAGATTTTTCAAGATAAAAACTGGAGGCAGTGCTATGAGAATCAGGTGTAGCAGCTTCAGGAGAAGATACTAAGGGAATTGATGCTGTCTGCATAGGGAATCCTCGAAGGCGAATTTCACACGAATATGGGGAAGAAAATGCATGAATACCAGATTTTTCAGACTTTAAAGGTGTTCCAGGAATCCTTAGTCCAAGTGAGCCTATTGACAACCTAATAAAAGCCTGAGGATCCATTCTGGTCACAAAAAATTCCCCATTATATCTAAAGCCATGATCTTGGACAGCCTGTGGCATCAACAGAATAGCGACAATTAGATCACAAAAAATTAAGTAATGAAATTCGATGGCATATCAATGTCATAGGGTGTTAAACTGTTATGTGGGGGACTAAGAGTTTCTCTTTGTAGGGTCCTATTTCTACAATAAAAGGAAAGCATAAAGACAGCATCACATAGTAAGTCGACAAAATTGAATAATAAATATTACTTTTATTATCATCTAAAAAAAACGCTGTTATAGTGCTCAACATGACAGCATTAGAAAAACGTAAACACTATCTGAAAGGCCGCCGAAGGCTTTTGGCAAGATGAGAAACAGAAGGTTTTAGGTATACTCACCCACAGTGACCGTTCCTTCTGTACTCAGAGGTCTTAACAATTGTTGAAAATTTCAAATCCCTTGACCATTTGCGCCCGAGTAGACGCCTAACAATCCACATGGCAATAACTATTTAATATTTGAAAAATAAACAAGTAAAAACAAGTACTGTTATGAATATCTAAACAGGATCTGTGACTTTCACAATTTCTATCCAATTTTCTCAACTTTAATAAACTGAACTGATATGGAGTGACAACAGAGCCTGTATGAACATTCAGTGGAGAACCACAAGTATTTAAACAACAACGTCGAGAAACAACACCATAAGACCACGAAAGGAAGATCTGAAACCTCTAATATAGCTCTAAACCTCACCACAGCAGGTAACATTACAATTTTGGCATAGCTCAACTCCAAAATTGAAACATAAGTAAAAAACATTATCTCATTTTTGCTTTTCAGTTTTTAGCGAATTCTCAGAACTAACTACCTGCCATATAAGGGGGCTACAGTGAGAAAAATGTCAAAGCTTTGCACGCCAAGAAGAGATTCCTCAATATTTCATTACAAGTCATAGAAGCAGATAAATCAATTGGGTGGAATAAATCAAAGGAGAACACCAAATAACAACCCATAGTCAGTTTCAGCAAGAAGAAGCTTTGATTGTATGAAAGAACCCGGCTTCAAAGCTACACAAAGTCTTTAACTTGCACAGCTGCAGAGCTCTAATTGATCAATTTAATGTTGAACTAATGCCAAATCATATTCAGGATTTTATCTGACAATTCACGCAATATCCCAGAACATTACAAATCAACTAACGTAATGTAATGTTCCTGATGAAGTTAACGACTTTCTAACCAATTATTCAATGATGTTATACAGAAAGAAAAACATACAATTACCTCAGTGGACTTGGATTATATACACAAACCCAAATTTACAAATGATGGAATTCAGCTTCAGGCCTTGAGAATTGTAGCTCAAAATAGTTGTTATACACATGATTAGTTTTCTGCTGGATTTCCCACATATAAGAAAGATGCTAACAAAAGATAGGATCATACTTTCTTCTTAGAATAAACATAAAACTACTAAGAGAACGAAAGCCGTGCAGTGCATCTATATGTTCTTAATATAAGATACTTTCACAGTGTTTCAGTTCATTTATACAAGAAGTTACTGTGCTATCTAATGCACCATGTAGCATGCTGACGCAGTGCATCAAATCCACATATATAATAATGGGTGTAGAATCATTAATACATAAGTCCTAAATGTTGAACTTTAACCCATCATACTGTATTAATGATTGTACACGCGTTATTATACAGGTGGATTCAATATACACCACAGCAGCATGCCATGCGTTGTATCTCATACACAATTAGTTATGCATTTATACAAAGAGCGATGTTATTGGAGAAGAAGTAATGAATATAAGGCCCATTTGGCGTTTTATCAAACCTCGGCCAGTAAGTGAAGCAGGGTTTCCATTTAAATAAATGAACATTCAAGCCAATTTAACAACAGATAAGTTTCCATTCAGGGTAAAACATCTCGTGTCATTTGTAAGGGTTGTTCATGGGACGCAATTGACTTGCCCTCTTTACCTCATGTGACAAGTCTTCGACTCAATTTCACACTAATTTAGTAAACTCTGGTCAAATTACATTAACCTAAAACCAACTTCGCATTCCTTTAAATTCAAGCCAACCACAGTCCACTCTATACAGATAAACGGGGAAAAGAAGATGCACTTACAAAATCTAAGAAAGTAACAAATCAATGAGGTCAACAATGCTTCACCTAAGCAGATTGTCTTGGCTGTGTTCAAATTATGAAGCTTTTTGTGTGGATTCACCTGAATTTAAAAATTTCCATTACTCGTATCGTCTCGTGCAGTTTCCCATGAGAACAGCAAAGATTAGGCTTCTAAGAATCAGTTGCATAGAAATCTAAGACTAATCAAACCAATAAACATCAGAACCCTCCCTTAATCAGAAGTTGAATTAGTGGGGCAAGTGGATAATTACTAATTAGTAACCAACATACTCAACCACAAAACTCATGCATCCAACAGACCATTGAAGCTAAAACAAGCCAACCAACACAGTTCAAGTTTCAACACACTAAGCTCAACCCAATTCAAATTTCATCAAACTAAGCTCAACCCACGAAAATTTTCCATACAAAGTACACAATTCAGCACAATGGAACCCCCAAAATATCAGAAACATTGAGAGTACATATAAAAAAGCAGAGTCAAGAGTCACACAAACAAAGTTAATTTGCAAGCATCACGACAGAATAAAAACAAAAGAGAAAAAGAGATAAGAATTGCGGGAGTACCTAAATATTGCGCAGCTGAAATAAAACCACTGATTGAGCAGCAGAGAACCGAAAGGCCCAACAAAACAAGAACAAGAACAAGGACGAGAAAGAGAGAGAGAGAGAGAGAGAGAGAGAGAGAGAGGCCAAAAAGTGGATTACCCAATAGGACAAATCTCTTGCTCTTCTTTTAGGGAAAAGGAACGAACCGAATGTGGGTGCAATAAATATATGAGTAAATGATTGATGTGAACTTCAGCAGCAACTCTAGAGAGAGAGAGAGAGAGAGAGGGAGAAAGAGATGGGCAATGGGAACTGCTGCTGTTGGGTGTCTTACTGTACTGTGAGTCGGCTTTGGATATCACGTAGTAGGCTGTGGGGGGATCAAAAGGACACACAGCACACCAGAACACCACTCTTTTCCCTCCCCTCCCCTCTGCCTTCTCACCATAAACAAACCAAAAATACCATCGTCATTTTCTTCTCTTACTTTCTCACTCTGCTCAGTTCCACCTGCATCAGTCATCACTATATAACGTATTTTACTTTCATTTTAATTCCCACTGTGTTTTCTTTATTTAATTCATAAACAAATTAAATGAAAATAATCTCCTCTTCGTATATATGGAAAATAAAATTTTAGTGTACCGAGAACACGACTTGTTACATAAATTGTCATAATACAATTTATTGTAATTATTTTTTAAAGTTTCCAACCCACTTTAATATTACACTCGTTCTACCGTGCCTTATTTTCGATATACTAAAAAATTTCTCATCTATATGGCAATATTTTGTCACGTTTATATTGTCATATGCTTGGAACCAAGAAATAACGTTGAACCAAAAAAATAAAAAAAGTTGTCACAACGGTAAAAAGGCCACATCAATTTAACCGAGAGTCATTTTTGCACTCATCTTTTCACCTCCTGCATTTTCTTATTTATTTTAGCAGTTTAGATTGAATAATTTAGAAAAGAATCGATATAGTGAATTGAAATGGGTGGAAACCACTCCTTGAACGTAAATTGTGACCCCGGCAACCATTATCTTATAAGATATTCCAAAAATATATATTTAACGTACAAAGAAGATAAATAGTGCAAGTGGTGATTGTTTTGGTGGTTAAAGCATTTCACTTCAACTAATTGTATTTCAAGTTCAAACATTTTTTTTTTAGTATAAAATATTGCTTGAAAAAAAGTAACAATCTCTCAACAAATATTCATAAATAAAAATGGGCTGACATCCTGCGAAAATAAATATATAAAATTAAACGTTCTCTTAATTATTTAGTAATTTAAAAATGCACTTTAATTTTGACGTTTAATATCAAATCCAATGCCGCATATTTTATTTTTTATTTTTTTTGCCAAAAAGGATGACTTTATTTTCCGGTGACCAGTGACCACGAGAATGAAGATGATTATTGTGTTATTATTACTAATACATGGATTATTATTTAATATATTAAAGAAATAAAAGTAAGAGATGAGCAGATGAGAGGGATAGCGGTGGTCGTGAATACAGCTGTAACCAACACTTGTTTGCTTAGCAGTTGAACACTTGAACTCCCTCCCTCAAATCCGTCCCTTCCCTATTCTAATTTTCTTCCACAACTCTGACTTCATCTCCTCTTCTCATTTTTTTTCTTCAGATTACTTATTATTACTCTCACTGATAAGTTAGACTAAAAAAATGAAAGAGTTGAAATTGAGATGCATTGAGTTAAAAAAGTAGCACAGGTTTGCGGTCCTAGTACTAATAAGTTAGACTAAAAAAATGAAAGAGTTGAAATTGAGATGCATTGAGTTCAAAAAGTAGCACAGGTTTGCGGTCCTAGACAAGCTTTCCAAGTGAGGTTTAAAGTTTTATGATTTTCGGTTCTTTGTACATTCATATGTATAAAAAAAAAATCGTTAAATACATAAAAAAATTATTTCACATCAAATATCATTAAAAATGAATATCAAAAAAAGATAAATAGACAAACATTACTTAAATATTGTACGTCTCACATTTTTAGACGCAAATGTACTAAATATTTGTAATCAAGAGTCTAAGATTGAGAGTAAAGAGCAATAAAACTTGATGATCAAGAGAGTAAGGAACAATAAAACTTGATTGACGAGTATAATAAATTTAACAACACCAATTGTTTTTTTTTTTCTTGAATCAACATCACACTAACAAATCAAATATTAAAATAATTCATTGAATAATAAATTATTGAAAAGCAAAATATAAATTCAAAGTTTTAATTACCTTAAAGTACAATATTTAAGACAATGTGATAGTTAATTTAAACATTCAATTGAAATGAAGAGATTGGGAAGTTGAAAGAAACAAAAAAATTGCAAAGAGACTTGAGTTTTATAACTTTATATGCATTTGGACAAATGGATTGTGAATAAATTTGAAAAACAAGAAAAAACTAGTGACTAAAAAATGCAGCTCCAAGTTTCTAACTCAAAACCCAAAAGAAAAAGGAAGCCGAACATTTCCACTACACCAACAAATGAATTATGATATTTCCTACTTTTTCTGTATTTGTATGTTAATTACGGGATATATAAATTTTTGAGAGCCTCTCCGAAGTGGGAACCTAGGCAGGCACCTACATGAACTATCTTCATGGCCAGCCCTAAAGAGCAAATGCCAAAAGGATAAGGTAAATGTTTTGAAATAATTGCGTGTTCAACACAAATAGATACGAGCTGCTCACAAGCGTTAAGAGCCTAATAATTTGTTCAACCTTAGCTCATTTTACTTATGAACCGAGTTTGAACAAGCAAAACACGAGTCAAACTTTAATCGTTCTAGCCACACTACCATTCTATTCTTAACCTTAAATCCACACTATCTAGTTGATCAAACTTAATGTACTATTAATCTTTCCCTTTTATTGATTAGGTTTTTTTTTTTTTTTTCAATATGGGACCGGCTAGTAGTTTTGTTACGACATTTCACACTTTTGGGCCCATGAACACTCACATGGGTATTTCAACCTCCTTTTGACTACCATCATATGATTCACAAGTGTGAGGAATCAAACTTAGAACATATTGAGATCAGACCTAAAATTCATCCCCGACTACTGGATCATCCTTGGTTCTTTTATTGATTAGTTTGTATTACTATTAGTAAAATGGGTAACACATGTTCTGAATAATTTATGGGGAAAAAATAGTCATATATACTCGATACTTTTATAGATCCTTAAATTTAATCTGAAGAATATGTCAGAAGTGTCATGTTATATCATTGACTGGGATTTCATAAAAGATGATATACTTCAAGTCTTCAACAATCCATCCAACCACACAAACCACTAATAAAAAATTAGTAATTTATAATATATACGGTTCGATTATAAGTAGAAAATTTTATGAATAGACATCGAAATTGTTTTGTTGGAGACTTCCTCCAAAACCTTGAGTAGCAACGTAGCTCTCTATCAATTTATCTTCCTCATAGAAATGTTTTTTGGGTAAATTACATAGAAATCCTTCAGGTTTTACAACTCTATACAACATCTTTAAAACATTTCACTTTCATACCTTACATATTATTTTATTTCAAAATAATACATCCGTTACATTTTCCATCCATTAATCCGTTAAGTGCTGACGTGACTGCCAAATGTGTGCCATGTGGCAAAATTTTATTTTTAAAAAAAAAAAAACCTTAATCTTCTAAAAATTAAAAAAATTAAAAAAAAAACCTCAAAAACAAACGCAACCCCCGCTTCGTCTTCCCTCCCTCTCCCCCCAGTACCCAACCTGCAACCCAGAAGAAGAAGAAAAAAAATTTCCCGAACCCCCCTTCCTTGCAACCCACCCTTTTCTTGCCCCTCCCGTCTTCCCCAAACCCACCGCACCCATCCTCCACGTCCTCCTACGCACCCACCCTCTTCCCTCCTCTACACACCCCACTTCTTAAATACACACCCATTAGGGAAGACGGGATCTGGGTTGAGGGAGATCTGGGTTTTTTTTTTATTTTTTATTTTTTATTTTTATGCGTTGCAGGTTGGGTGGATGGGTGCGGAGGAGGATGGGTGTTGTGGAGCATGTGGACGACGCGGGCGGAGGAGGATGGGTGGTTGTGGAGCATCTGGATGACGCGGGGAGGGGGGAAATCTGGGTTCAACAGGTATGCACAGGGGGGAATCTGGGTTCAATAGGCATGGGATTTCGCGGTGGCCGCGGGGGGTGGGGGGATGGTGATAGGTGTTGGGGAGGGATCTGGGTTCAGGTATGGTGTGGGTGTGACGAGTGGTGTGGGACGGGGTGGTGGGATCTGGAGTATTTTTTTTTTTTTTGGGTTAAAGATTAAGGTTTTATTTTTTAAATTTTTTTTTTTTGCCACACACATTTGGCAATCACGTGGCATAAATGTGATAGCCACGTTAACACTTAACGGATTAATGGATGGAAAATGTAATTGAGGTATTATTTTGAAATAAAATAGTACGTGAGGTATGAAAGTGAAATGTTTTAAAAATGTTGTATGGAGTTGTAATAGATCTTAAACCTGAAGGATTTCTACGTAATTTACCCATTTTTTTTTAGTCTTTTATTTAGATAGCTAAGCATCCCCCTCCTTCATAAGCATTTAAAATTTCCTCAGTGGGATCGTGGTAACATATGTAATCATTGATTAGTACTATATCTTGAGCCATGATACATGATAATGTCATACAATCATATTACAACACGTAAAATTAATAATACGACTTGAAAATATGACGAGATACGAAAACTTCTAACGATTTCTTCCTTTTGTGACCATTACACTTCCAAAATCTCATGAAGGTAAATAGAAGATTTGACGTCGTATTTTTTAAATTTAATCGTACGTACGTGTATTGATTATCGACAAACAATTGTATGCACATGTATGGTTAAGGACTAAACAAAATTAATATTCGTTTTCATTTGGCAGGGAGTGCAGACAGACACCGTGGGTGAAGCACGGGTGGGGAATGGGGATGGGAAAAAAGCCACTTTTCTGTTGTCTTTTGAAAAGAATAGAGCCAATAGGCAATAGGCAAAGCAAAATCTTTAAAAGAAGAGTTTGAAGAGGTAGCTCACACAAAGTTCCAGTGCAAAATGACACCATAAAGTGTATAGGATGGTACATAATCGTAATGCTTTTATAGTACAAAAGACGGTAGGAATATTGACACGATTTTAAATTTAGGAAAGCTCATAACCAAATTCAAACTTCATACAGTAAAGTAGGTCAAGATGTCTAATTCAGGGTGCATTGCTAATAGATCCTTTGTTAACCATCGTTTTCAATTTGCAATTTTTTTTTAGTATAAGCAATATTCTTACTCTAAACTACACGAAGGGGAGGTGAGAAGATTTGGACGCATGACGCAATGGGTTAACGAGGAATGTCTTAACCATTATAACAATTCGCCACTTGCCAATTTGTAGTTTTTGTTTTCATATATATATTTTTTAAATTAAAAACTGAAAACTCGTTTGATAACTACTTTCAATATTGAATGAGAAAAAAGAAAAACTGAACAACTGAAAATCTAAATCTAAATCTACTCTTTTAGTTTTCAAAACTACAAGTTTTAATTTTTTGTTTTTAATTTTTCCAAAACTAAAAATTGAAACTAGTTGCCAAACAAGTTTTTAGTTTAAAAAAAAAAAAAAAAAAAGCTAAAAATTAAAAAACTAAAACTTGAAAACAAAAATAGTTATCAAATTATAATATGTTTCTGTCTTTGAAATCGATCCAAATTGGATTACGCTCGCCCCAAATTTAGTACGTTTCCTAAAATTTTCCTTTAACAATAACTAGATGATGCGTGATATACCTTATAATGACGTATATATCTAATTTAATAATGATATAACTTGGCTTATAATCATGTTGATTTCTAATTTAACCCATTTGTTTTCAGCAATGGAAACGCAAGACAGTTGACTACTTGCTGAAAGTGACTGGTTCCCACAAATAAGAAATGAAGAGTGACTGCTTCACATTATCAGCAGCAAGCTAACATGCATCTCCCTCGCCCAAACCACAAGTCCACATGCCCCGTCTTATCAGAAAATACTCGACATATTTATACAACTTAATAAGTTGTTGAAAGATTCTAAATTAGAACAAACATTCTTAATATTTAATTAGCATGCATGACAGATGCATTTTAAATGATTCAAAATTAACCCCAAGAGGTTGGTCTAGTAGAAAACGAACAAAGGTCTTGAACTCCTAATTTGATTTCGAACTCTTACAAATGCATTTTTTAAAGCCATCGACTCTACTTTGATGTATTATTTGACCTGAAGTCCAAAAGTGCGCTAAAAATTAGGTACTGCAGTGACAATTAGGAAAACCCATTCGAGCATCGCCTTTGGCTTGATCAACCTTTCCATTCTAAGTTCTAACTATGATATCATGCTCCTTTCTAATTCTCATTCATTTTCGAAGAACCCAAAGTAAGTTTTCATGTCCTAAAGGAAAAATGTCATTACATATATAGCAGTATGGCTTCTAGAAATTCGTAGAAACCAATCACTTGCCTTTTTTTTCTTGATAAAATAACATTTTAAATTACTCTACTGCCCTGTAAAGAGGGGACAAATGCATGCAAGCGAGCAAACACATCATCTAATAGAGTAGATTAAGGCAAAGAAGCAAACACATTGCTCTAACAAACTGCATTATTTTAATGATTAGAAGGACGGAAGCAAGTAAACTCATCATATTGTAGGGTAGATGAACGCAAGCAAGCAAACGCGGCATCTTATATAGAATAGACTAAAGCAAAGAAACAAACACACTACTCTAATTAACTGCTTTGTAAATTAGCAAAGATGCAGTATAATCTGGCCATTGTCACCAAATACCACAAGTAGTCAACAAAACAAAGCGACATTTAATCGTTTAAAAGGGATATGCACGTAAGGACATCTGTAGTGCATGTGAGAGCAGGAGCATGTGGACCCTCATCTAAACCACTCAATCCCCAGGAACATGCAAACCAAAAAGTTGCGCAACTTTGCTTTCTATTCTTTTGGATAAATTAAAAGGAAAACAAGAAAAATGAAATAAAATTATATTAAAACTAGCAACAAGAACCTAGCAAGGGACCAGGAACCATGCAAAACCTGTTGGTGAGTAGGTGATCGAACGGTGGTTGATTCTTGACTTTGACTGCATGAGTTGGTTTTTATTTGTATATTTTGTTGATAAATTATTTTTGTGATCTTTTTCTTGTAGGAAAAAGATTTGCATAAGTCATTCAACAACCAAGACTTTGGCTACTGAGTGCTGGCCTACTATTTAACTAATAAGAGCTTAACTAGATTTATACGATGCATATAGTTATATTATTCTGAAACGGGTCCGACTAAAATGAGCTATAGTATATTAAGGACTAGTTTGATGCATATTTCGTTTTTATTTTATTTTTTTGTTAGATATAAAGAAGAGATTTATTTTTTTTTTTTTTTTTTGTGGGGTGTTATATTATTCTGAAACGGGTCCGACTAAAATGAGCTATAGTATATTAAGGACTAGTTTGATGCATACTTCGTTTTTATTTTATTTTTTTGTTAGATATAAAGAAGAGATTTTTTTTTTTTTTTTTTTTTTTTTGTGGGGTGGGGGAAAGCTTGGAGGAAAGATGGTGGAAGAGATATAGAAGAAATGTTGACGCAATAAATCAAAACTAAAAATAAAAGACAAAAAACTATTGCATATTATTTTAGGATCCGTTCGGTAATTCCAAAACAGTTTTTAGTATTTTGCAAAGGGGCTTTTAGATCTAGGTCCAAAAACATAGATGGTTTTTAGGACTGAGTTTAGTTATCTAATTACCTGTTTTTATTTTTTTATACTCATTTTATATTTTTTTTAAATATTAAAAATCAATTAAAATCTTCTAATATTATGCATTTTCAACTCCAAAAAATCTAATTAATATCTTACAACAAAAAAAAAACTAATATACTAACATAAATTATTTACAAAACATTCTACCTTAACTCAAGTAACAAATATATGAATATATATTATACCTGTAAGCGAGATATGAAACCTAACTAAAAGGTAAGAAAAAACATAATATACCTATAGGCAAGACACATTAATTTGTGACACGTTGATTATAAAAAAGAATCTATCATATAGATACATAAAAATAATTAACTTGTGATATAGGTTGATTATAAAAATTAAAAATAAAATCTATAAATGGGGTTTAAAGCAGGAGGAATAACAAGAAATAACAAAAAATAAAAATAAAAACAAATAATCAAAGAGATAATTAGGAAGAAATTTGATTTTTATAATAAATCTTATCATTGAATAGATAATTATTGATAATTAAATAATTAAATTTAAGAAATTGGACTTATTTTAATAAATTGGACTATTCCTACTATTGGCTAAAAAAATTGGACTTATATCAAGTTTCATGCGTTTATCAAATTGTTTTTAGAAAATGAAAAACGCAAAAACAATATTAAAGTCTAGGTTCAGTAAAATATTAGATTAATGTTGATTGTGCTTTCAAGAATAAAATCCAAAATAATAGAAGGAGAAGATACAATAAAAAACAAGGGTAAAAACTCAATACACTCATCATAAGTGTATTTTTCTTTCTATGTATAGAAATTTGGAAATTTTTTTAGAACTTGCCATTTTAATCACCATCCAATAGATGAACTCTTACTTCCATTTCTTGAACTTGCCAAATTTACCGAGCTTCAATTTTCCATGTTTCCCATGTTTGAACTTTCACCAAAGCCCCCATAGATGCCGTGACCATGTCTTCTACCGTGGTGGCTCCCATGCACAAGATGGTGAACTCCGTAGCCAGCAGCTGCGGCAGCAGCACCCCCAGCTAACATGGCCCTCATTCCCATACCTGGTGATCCATGACCTGTAATATATATTGTTTTTTCGTTAGTCGAAAATCGCAATTGATCCATGCCTCTACTAATGAGTCCCTTTTTGTGATCTTCCTATATATCTGATGTTCGTCAGGGTCTAGTAGAGAAATGTAATATTATAAAAATTTGGCAATAAGCCGTGTTTAACGGTCCTCATATTGTACGGAAGAAAAAGGAGAAACAGCGGCAGCTTTTGGAATGTGCAAGTAGGTACCCTTGCACAGGGCCTCCAATCTTAAGGGCCCTAAAAAATGATATCATCTATATACGTATACCAACTTGGTTTGTGTAAAAGGACTTCATCTTAAGAAAAAATTTACAAAATTTGCATATGAATAAGAGAAATAATGACCATATATGAGGAATCACTTTTATGTGTTTTAGTTTTGTTATGCTGGTTTTGCTCTAAATTGTGTTTTTTATTTTGTTTTTATGATTATTATTGATTTGAACTATAACTCACGAGTACTAATGCTCTATTTAGATCCATCATTAATACAACTATAGACATATAAACTAGCTTTGTTATATAAGGATTTTTTTTTTTTTTTTTTATTTTTTATGTGAGGGCCTATCTTCCGCACATGCCCCTAAAATCTTATAGCCAACCCTGAAGAGGAAGGGAACACTACATGTACTACATGAATTTCTATAGATATAAAGTGATGCAAAACACTAATATTCTTAATGAAACCCTAAATTGATGCTCGTCATCTTTTAAAACAAAGAGAAGGGTGTATATAACTCTACCAACAGCTTTCTATCAATTCTCATTTTGAATGGTCATCAGCATCCTTTTGGTTCAGTTAAACCTTGTTTTCTTTCTTTTCTAGAACCAAATTTAACTGCAGAATAATGGTCGAGAAGAACCCTGAAAGCTACAAAACATTCATCAGTTTGGATTGCTTGAGTGGTTCAGTTCTTGGACAACACTAGGGTAGGTTCGGAGAGTCATGAAATGACTGTTAGGATGAAAAATTTTGCTACGACACATGCAGATTCTTTTAGGCTTGAAATTAACAAAATGCATGGAAGGACCGTTGAGGGCAAAATTTACCAATACGATTGAAAATGAACTATACTTACGTATCATAAATTATATAAGAGAACTAAGTGACAGTGATTCGGTTACCTGAATGATGTTGAGCTGATTGACCTGGATAACCGGCTGGTGGATATCCACTAGGGGAGGGATAGGCTGTTTGTGGATATCCAGCCGAGGGAGGTCTGCGAAGATACCCAGATGGAGGGTACCCACCGGAATGAGGGTAACCACCTTGAGGAGGCTACCCACCTTGAGGAGGATATCCACCTTGAGCAGGGTACCCACCTTGGGGAGGATATCCACCTGGGGATATCCATGGTGATCCAGGTCGTGCCATGTGTCCAGCAGCAAATCCAGCAATATTTGAAAACAGTTCTCTGTGATCAGTAGACTCATCGTTGTTGGATGTTCCCCCTCCCATCTTACTTCAACTTCAAATTAATGCCTACAAAAAATTAACATTCAAAAACATGATAGAAGCAAACACAGCCAACAGCCATGCATAAGGCAACCCAAATCACTTCACTCTTTCTTGGAAAAGTTTAGGGCTTGTTTGGTATCCTACTTGAATCCAACTTTTTAAACTCAAAAACAATTTTCAAATTTTAAGCCTTAAAAACTTGTTTGGTAGGATTATTTTCAAAAACTGAAATCAATACCAACTTACAAATATAGTCTATTTTCTAAAAATATAAAAAGTGAGTTTTTAAGAATTTTTAAACTTATCACTCATTTCTTTTCTCTCCCTCCGCCCCTCTCACTCCAAATCTATCTCTCACTCTTTTCTTTTTTCTCTCTCCTCTTTTTTTTTTTTTTTTTACCTTTTTCGTCTCTCCTCCAATCCCCTCTCTTCATTTTCTTGGTTCTTTCTCTCACTCCTCTTCCTCTCTATCTCGTCCGATCATCTCTCTTCTTTCTCTTTCCTTCAATCATCTCTTACTTTCTTTCCTCCTCTCTCCTCTTTCTCCCTCTCCTGCGACCCAGTCTTTTTATATCTCTTTGTATAGTGGTAAGATTTACAAATTTTAAATAGCAAACCAATCAAGTTTTTGAGTCTTAAAGAAAATTGTTTTCAAGAAATGTTCTTAAGAAATGTTTTGAGAAATGATAAAAAATTTCAAATAGGATACCAAACAAGCCCTTACTACTTTGACAAAGTTCAGAATCAAGAAATTATGTTTTGGAGAGGTGTTCATATCACGGCCAAGATTTTGTTCTAAAGATTCCTAAATGAAACAACGACCGTTTGCACAGCAAATAGCAACAATTTTTCTGCAAAAATTCAACTGCAAATAAAATTTCCAAGTTGGACATACTCTACAACATTGTACATAAATTTATATAACAATTTAGGATGAAATATCAGCAGTTCAAGTAACCAAATGTAAGAGTTTGCGTCAATGCTGTGGAAACAGTCTCCTGAGTGTAGGATTTTGGAATTCTTAATTCTAATTTCTACAAGATATAAACCCTATTGTTAACCAATATCAATTGAAGAACCATGAAGAACAACTTCTAGAGAGAGAGAGATTGAGAGATCAGGAAGAGAGAGAGAGGATAGAGAAATGAACTTTCTTTCTTAATGAGTAAGTAATGCAGTATACAGTGCTATTTATACACAACAATCTTAACTAACTAACCATCACATCCTCTAATCTTATGCCAAGTGTAACAATCATATCATACTCTAACATCCCCCCTCAATCTCTTGCTTTGATAAACCAAGCATGAGATTGTTACAATGAGTATGAAATAGAGGAGCACTTAAACCTTTGGTCAATATATTTGCAAACTGTTCTCTGGAAGACACAAACTGCACAAATAGCTACTGTTTTGCCATTCTTTCTCGAACAAAATGAACATCGATTTCAATATGTTTTGTCTTTTGATGTTGAACTGGATTGAAGGATAGAGCAATGGCAGATAGGTTATCACAAAAGAGCATAGGTTGCTTAGCAATAGGAACCTTCATAAACACTAGTAATTGTTTGATCCAGTCAAGTTTTGCAGAAGTGGAGGATCTGGAAACAGTTTGTTGTTTCTTAGAGAACGAAGACACAGGATTGGAACCAAGAAACACAACCAACCAGTAGTGGACTGTCGATCATTTGGATCTCCTGCCCAGTCAGCTTCACTAAATGCTGTTAAGTTCAAGTTTCCTCGATTATAGCTAATGCTTAATTGCATTGTGCCCTTCAAGTACCTGAGAATCCTCTTCACAGCTGTGAAATGTGCCACCATTGGAGTTTGCATGAATTGACAAACCTGATGCACAGAAAATGCAATATCAGGCCGGGTGAAGGTCAGATATTGCAATGCTCCTACAATACTTCGATACAAGGTGGGGTTCCTATAAGGCTGACCATCATCTTTGAGCAATCTGTGATAAGGAAGGCTGGGAGTATCATAAGCTTTGGCTTCAGTCATTTCTGTTTTGACTAGTAGATCTTGGACATACTTAGACTATGATAAAAACAATCTAGCTTTGGGTTTTGGTATGTGAAATTTGGATTCCCAGAAAATAATGCAAGTCCCCTAAGTCTTTGATCTCAAACTTAACTGTGAGAGAGTGAATAACCTCCTGAATTACACTGATAGCACTGCCAATAATTATGATATCATCAACATACACCAATAAGATGACAATTCCAGAATCCACTTGTTTCACAAATAAAGATGAATCAGAGTATGTATTTTGAAACCCAAATGTAGGTAAAAATGAAGTGAACCTGTCCTTCCAAGCTTGGGGAGCTTGTTTTAACTCATATAAGGATTTATGAAGTTTGCAAACCAAAGTTGGATGATTAGGATCCTCAAATCCAGGAGGTTGAGCCATGTACACCTCTTATTGGAGAATGCCATGCAGAAATGCATTCTTGACATCTAATTGTCTTAACTTCTAACCAAAATGTGCTGCAAGAGCCAATACAATCCACACTGTAGTTGGCTTAACTACAGGACTAAAAGTTTCCCCATAATCTTGACTTGGTTCTTGACTGAACCCTTTAGCAACTAATCGAGCCTTGTGTCAAGCAATAGACCCATCTGCATGCTTTTTGATCTTAAAAATCCACTTACATCCCACCAGATTCTTGTTGGGAGGTAATGGCACCAAACTTCATGTCCCCTAAGAATGAAGAGCATCTACTTCCTCTTTCATAGCAGTCAACCAAACAGGCACTTTTAAAATAGTCTTGTAAGTGGCAGGCTCAACTAAGGATAAATCAACACCCCAGACTCCTGTAGAGTTGTTAGAAAAGCCTTTTTCTTCACAATGCCACTTTTACTTTGAGTTTGCATTAGATGCAGATTCATAGGAGGAATCTCAAGAACTACTTGAATGGATTCAGGTTGAAAAGATTCAACCGGTGGCAAAGTGTTAGTTGACATGTCTTCAGCATTGGATTTAGGTACCACATGGATTTAAGAAAAAGATGTAGATGTGCCAGTAATGGACAGAGGTCAAGTAGAGATATATAAGAGTAGATGGTAGAGGTGACATAGGTGATGTAGTGGGTGGTGAAGAGGATGAATCAGGAGTATTGCTAGGTAAAATGAATGTATCTGATGCAGTAATGTCATGAGATGTAGGTAACTCAACAGTATTGTTATTGGTGACAACAGGTAAAGAAGAAAATGTACTTGGCATTTCAGGAGATAGAATATATACTTTTGAATGTGTCGCTAAGGCTGCATATGGAAAGTCATGTTCATCAAATACAACATGCCTAGATATATAAATGTGTTTCCCAGACACATCATAACATATGTACCTTTTATACTGAGAAGCATATCCCAAAAAGACACACTTAATGGTTTTCAATTGAAGTTTGTTGGTAAGGTAAGGTTTTAACAAGGGGTAACAAGCACAACCAAAAATTCTTAGATGAGAAATGGCTGGAATATCTCCAAAAAAAACTTCAAAAATGAGATCTATCATGTAAAATTGATGTAGGCATTCTGTTAATCAAATAAGATGCAGTTTGGACAGCATAGGTCCAGAAAGAAGATGGTAGTTTGGCATGTTGTAATAAGGTGATGGTAGTTTCTATAAGATGTCTATGTTTTCTCTCAGCCAATCCATTTTGTTCAGGTGTGTATGGACATGACTTTTGATGAATTATACCCTTATCTGCAAGAAAATATTGAAACTGTTTGCTAACATACTCTCCAAAAAAAACTTCAAAAATGAGATTTATCATGTAAAATTGATGTAGGCATTCTGTTAATCAAATAAGATGCAGTTTGGACAACATAGGTCCATAAAGAAGATGGTAGTTTGGCATGTTGTAATAAGGTGATGGTAGTTTCTATAAGATGTCTATGTTTTCTCTTAGCCAATCCATTTTGTTCAGGTGTGTATGGACATGACTTTTGATGAAATATACCCTTATCTGCAAGAAAATATTGAAACTGTTTGCTAACATACTCTCCCCCTCCCCCCCCCCCCCCAAAAGAAAAATCACTCTGAAGAATTTGAATGGATGTTGAAAATTAGGTTTGAACATATTTGTAGAAGGTAACAAACACATAATACAAGTCACTTTTATTGATTAATGGAAAAAGCCAATAATGCCTTGTACATTCATCAACAAATATCACATAGTACCTGTATCCATCTACTGAAATACAAGGAGAAGGACCTCAAAGGTCACTATGTATGGTATGAAAGAGTTTTTCACACTTATTGACACTGTGGGGGAAGGGAAGTTTACAAAACTTACCCTGAAGACAACTGTGACACATGACAGAAGAAGAACCTGGTTTGCATTGTACATGTGCTTTTTGTAACTTCAATGTAACAATCTTATTTGTAGGATGACCTAGTCTATGATGCCAAGTAGAAGAGAAAACTAGCTGACCAAGATATGCTCGAGGTTGATGTTTGTTAGTTGTGAGAACAAAATGAGAAGATGCTATAGAGGAATTGGATAGAGTCCATTACTGCACAATCCTTTGTAAAGGATCCTCCATGTGGCTTTGTCTTGAGTCCAAAAGCAAAAGGCATTAAAAATTAACCAACAGATGTTATCCAAACAAATCCGATGAACTGACAACAAATTTTGAGTCAACTTTGGAACATATAGAACTGAATTCAAGTTTATTGGCTTTACTCGTGTATGAATAACAGAGTTACCAACATATGATACTAACAAACCTTCACCATTAGCAGTTTGAACTGTTTCATTTGTTAGATAAGGTGTGGCCAAAGATAAGTTGGATAAATCTACAGTCATGTGATTGGTTGCCCCAGAATCAGTAAGCCATACTTGAGGTAGACTCTGAGATGTGGATGCCTAAGATGGTTGCATGACAGTATACGTAGCTTGCATTGGGGTTTGTTGAGAGTGATGATACTGAGCTGGAGAGTGTCCAAATGATGGAGAAGACATCTGAGGAACATTAGGATAAGAACCAGCACCAATAAAGTTTGGACCTTTATTATTATAGAAGCAATACCATGTGGTGTGATTTGTTTTACCACAAATGTGGCATTTGAATTTCTCAGGAGGCTTAGATCCACAAAATGGGGCAATGTGACCTTCACTGTTGCACAATTGACAAGTAGGAACAAGTAGAGCAGATGTAGAGGTATATTGGGAAGTGGGAAATTGACCAAGAACACTTGGAGTTAGTGTGGGCAACACATGAGTTTGTGTATAAAACTGTGGTCTCAGATTAAATGTTCTTTGGCCTTGATGAAACTTGCCCTTGCCCTTGTTCCTATTGAAAGGTTTATAGTTGCCATTAACATAAGAAGATTGTCCATGAGCTCCATTAGACTGCTGAAAAGATGGTGCAGATGACACATTAGGTCCAGAATTTGCAGCCATAGCAGTGAGGTTATCCATAATACTTTCTTCAGCTAGTAACTAAGATCGAAACTCTTTCAGAGTAATAACACTTTCACTACCCCTAACCACACATCGAAATGTATTATATTCTGGAGGTAGGCTATTCAATGCTAGAATCATAATATCTTCATCAGCAAAGTACACCCCTGCAACTGCCAAATAATCTCTAGCCTCTTTGATTTTATGAAGATATTGACTTATAGTATCAGATCCTTTTCGGATATTTTGCAAATTAAACTTCATTTGGAAAATGCTCGTCCTTGACAAAGTGGAAAATTGTTCTTTTAATCGAATCCAAAGATCTTTAGAGCTATTACTACCAATCGCATAAGACATAGCAACCGGAGACAAGGTCGCAGTAATAAGTTGCATAACAGCCCGATCATGCATCTTCCATATCAGCAAAGCATCACAGTCAACAGAAGATGAAGAGTCAGAAGAGCTTATACCAGATTCAACAGAGGCACAGAAGAGGTTATACTAGATTCAACAGAGGCAGCATTAGTAGGGCAATGATGAGATCCATCAACAAATCCTATAATGCCATTGCTTTCCAGCAACAGTTGCATCTGAAAATGCCATTTCAGGTAGTTCGAGTTGTCCAATTTCACGTTCACAGACGTCGAAATCATAGAAATAAGGGCCGTGATCGGAGATTTCAGAATCTGAAGTTATGCTGCAATCACCGTTGTTGCAGTAAAGAACTAAGTAATTCACTGAGAACTTATCACAAACACTTGAACTACACATTGCAGAGAGAGGAGAAGAAGAATCAATCACACTTCGCGATCGAGTCGAGAAACCCTAGAAATTGGGATTGTACAAGATGACGAAGAAATCTTGGAGAATCAAGAAACAAAGAGATCAGAGGTAGCCGAATACCAAATCGAATGCAGAGATAGCGGAAGCAATAAGCCGGATCGAAGAATCTGCATGAGCATTAGAGGCGATTGATACCATGTTAACCAATATCAATTGAAGAACTATGAAGAACAACTTCTAGAGAGAGAGAGAGAGATTGAGAGATCATGAAGAGAGATAGAGGATAGAGAAATGAACTTTCTTTCTTAATGAGTAAGTAATGCAGTATACACTGCTATTTATACACAACAATCTTAACTAACTAACCATCACATCCTCTAATCTCATGCCAAGTGTAACAATCCTATCATACTCTAACACCTATGATCATTAAACAATAATTCTTTAACTTTTGCGACACACCTTCTTTTCTTTTGGTATAAGAATTTGAACCAAAGATAATTTAATGATGGTTATGTAACTTAGGGAAGTAAATGGTGCATGATGTATCTCAAGCAAATACAAAGATTTCAATCGTGGTTTATCACCATGAAAAGAAAAAAAAAAAAAAAAAAAAACCAAAATAACTAAGTGATTATCACAATGCTAAAAGATATCCCAAACGAAACTCATGTCAAAAGCACTTCAATGAATTTCAAACAATAAAAAGAAACAATGACAACAAAAATCAAGAAACCACAAACCCAGAAGAAAAAAAAAAAAAACGAAAAATATACATAACCACAAGAAATATTCATGGAGGCAATGAAAAATCACCATGATTTCAAAAGCTAAAATGAGAAAATTATAGAAGGCTCACCAATTGGTGTTGCAGAATATTTGTGATTGGTGTGACAAATTTTTGGAAACGTTGTTTATTGTTCTCCTGTTGCATGCGCAATTGGATCGTCGGAGGCTTCGACCATATAAATACACAAACAAATGCTTGTGCGTTTATTTTTTATTTTTTATTTTATATTTTGTTGTGTCAAACGCGCGAGTAAAACTGATAAAAAGAACACAACTGTGGATAAGGGGATGCAAAATAGTTATATTTAGGACGAGAGTTGTTGGGAATGGAATCGAAAGAGGGAAAAATGGGAGGAAGATGATTTGTTAAGAGCATCTCTAATGCCATCTTCAAAAGAGATGTCAAATCCCAAGTGGAATGCCATGTAATCAAATTTGAAGGTAGGAGTAAGCTCCAACAGACATATGAGTTTTCATATGTCAAATTTGACATATGCGAAAAGGTGATGTCAAATAATTTTTAATTATTTTATTGTGTGGATCTCATTAATGCACTAATTATAGATCTTGAAAATTTATTTTAATTGATTTCTTTTAAAAAATGAGTCCTACAAAAAATGAGTCCTACAAATATCATTTATAATAAAAAAAAAAAAACGTATCGGTTAGAAAAAGAGAAAATATGACATTACCATGTCATCCATCAAATTAAAATTTGACATTTATCCTTTGACATCTCAATTGGAGATGCTCTAATATTGCTAGATGCAAACGGACATGTAAAGACACATTTACATCCAACCACCCAATAATTGCTTTAATAAGCTAGATTACTTGGATATAATATGTAAATAAACAAAATGTTACATTTACATTTTATTTTACATCTCCAAGCATAACAATTACACCGTCACGTTTTTTGTTAACAAGATGTTTCATTCAAAATCTGCCAACAAGACAAAGCGGAACAAAGCACAGGAGCTAAGTCCTCAATAACAAAGACGAAGGCCGTTGGAGGTCTTTGAACCCGTCCCTTAGACCAACTCCAACCCTTGGAGTAAGTCCTAAAATTTCCCTTATATTCGCGCCCCCCCCCACAAAAATAAAAATAAAAATAAAAATTTCATTCCAACCCTTGTTCTAAAATGGAGTTAAGTGTTAAAAATAAAAATAAAAAATGCCAGATTCCGGTCAGAATTTAGGCCAAAAAAAATTGTGGGGCCCACAAGTGAGAGTGAGATTCGGCGCATGAAGCCCATCGCCAAGCCTGGACGTGCGTACGGGCCAAGCCCAACATCAGGCATGGCCCCACGACGTGGGCATGTCGCCCACTTGTCTGCTGGCATTGATGAGCCTAACAGCTACTTTTCTGATCCAACGGCCACAATCAACTAGGCCGTTGGTTGATCCAAAGGTCCGCATTCAATTTTTTTTAGTTTTATATTTATATATTTATTGAATCCAACGGCTAGGATCAAATATAATCAAATCTAACGGTAAAAAAAAGATCTAATGGCCCAAATTTTAATCCAACGACTAAAATAATTATAAAAAAAAATGATTTAACTCAAAATTCACCCAAAAACTCTATAAATACCTGTATTTTTCAAGATGATGATTCATCTCAAGGCTACATCCCAAGTCCACCACCAAGTCAAGATGGGGATATCATTATTAAGTTTATGTAGTTTATTAATTATCGATTGTATTAAGTTTATGTAGTTTATTAATTGTCGTTTGTATTAATTAAGTTTATGTAGTTTATTAATTGTCGTTTGTATTAAGTTTATATAGTTTATTAACTATCGTTTGTATTAAGTTTATGACTTATTAATTATCGTTTGTATTAAATTTATGGTTTATTAATTATTGTTTCATGAGTTTCATGTGTCAATTTAGTGATATTTTCAATATTTATCGGAATTTAAATATTTTTAGGTTAAAATGTTCATAAAATTAATTTAGGATAGTCTAAATAATTTTTTTTTTAAAGTTATTTAAAAAAAATTAGCCTAAATTCATTCTTTAATAATCTAAATTTTAGGCCATAAGGAATGGAGCAGAAAAGCTGTTTTTTGGGTTAAAACCTAAATTTTCTGGGCTAAAAATTTTAGGTTTTACTCCAAGGGTTGGAAATGGTCTTAGCGGCAACGTCCTACATTCAGCAGTGTGGTTTGCTTCACTAGAGATCCAAGACTATCGAAGAGAAGAAAACAAAGCATTCATAGTACCTAGATGAATTAGATGGACCTAGATGAATTAACAACGTAATGTGAAGTTATTAATCGATATTCCATACAGTATAATAAAGATGAACAGCATGGTTGACATACCATGGACTTAGAGTACCTAGATGAAGTAAATAGACCGAGGTTGATATTGCTGTAAGAAATGAACTCCGACTTCTAAACTGCGTCAAAGTGGAAGGAACTATAATTAGTCATGAAATAAAAACGAGAAGTTTATGTCATAAGTAATGCGTCGTCTATTTTTAACATGGACATAATTTTAAAATGAAAAGAGAAAATCCATCAAGTTGCTCATTCCTAAGGATTATAGAATAGAGAGATATATTCACATCATAGGAACCAAAGGAATCAAACTGACATACAGCAGCATCAATTAGAGAGGTAAAAAAATCCAAAGAATCTAGTTAATTATTAGGAAACCAATTAAAATCTCAACAACATCAAACACAGAGACTTCGATTTTCAATCTGCGATCACTTCCACTTCTTGAACTTTCCCCCGAATCCAAAGCGCTTGCCAAACTTCCCGTGCTTAAATTTTCCATGTTTGAACTTCCCATGACCGTGGCCATGCTTAAACTTCCCATGTCCATAGCCATGGTGACCTCCATAACCGTAGCCATGGTGACCACCACTATGCACAAGATGGTGTGCCCCGTAAGCAACAGCTGCAGCAGCAGCACCCCCAGCTAGCATCCCTCCCATATTAGGTCCATGACCTGTTAGAGTTACACGTTAGCAAAAATTGTAACAAAATTAGTGGCATATCATATATTACTCTACGAACAACCTTTTGGTTCTTCTTATCTGATGGTTATCAGCATATAGTACAGTGATGTGATATTACATACCATTATCAGGTTAATGATATTCAACCGCTCTTTCTCACAATTCATGCATGCCTTCTAGCAATTCAAACATTTTGGTCATCGACACAGGTTCCGTTTGGTTAACACTCTTTTCCAAAACCAATTTTTTCTCTTTCTTCTTACAGTGGGAATTAAACCTAGGATTTCTTCCCTTACCTCAAAACATTTTATGGCTGTATAAAGTCCAAATTTTTCTCATAAACATTGCACCCCACTGATGCGCATAGACCCGAGGAATCATGGGGAATTTAAATAAAACTTAACTGCAAGATAATAATTATAATATTGAAATAAAAGAAAAGAAAACCCAATCCAGATCACAAAACTTTGATTGGTTTAGATAGCTCGAGTTGTTGACTTTGATTCTTGAAACAGCCCTAGTTAGACAAGGTATAACTTTACTAAGTCAAATTCTCACAGTTGAAAATGAAATATACTAACAACATCACACATTACACTTCATATGGTATAGGAAACTAAGTGACAGCGATTTGATTTCCTGAATGATGAGATGATGAACCTGGATATCCGGCTGGTGGATATCCACCATGGGCAGGATAAGCGGACGGTGGATATCCCCCAGGGGGAGGATAACCGGATGGAGGATAACCGCCCAGAGGAGGATAACCGCCTGAAGGAGGGTACCCACCATGATGCGGATTCCCACCTTGAGGAGGGTAACCCGGTAGTCCATGTGCTTGTGGAGGATATCCATATCCTTGTGGAGGGTAGGCTCCATGCTGTGGGTAGTGTCCAGCAGCATATCCAGCAAGATGTGAAAACAGGCCTTTGTCATTATCATCTTTGTTGTCTCTTCCACCATCCATCTTTCTTCAACTCGTAACTAATTGCTACATACATCATTCATCTAAAAGATCAGTTGGGAAACAAAGAACCAAAAGTAATCAAATAGAAACAAACACACCCAACAGCCACGATGCAGTACCAAATCACACATACTATATTACAGAAATACTTCACAAAATTAGCAAAAAATATGACTAATATATTCTTAATTCTGGGCAACCATGGATTGATCATTAATCTTTCACACAAAGGTTCTCTAATCAGAATGGTTTTTGGTTTGCAAAAACTGTTAGGCTTTGGCAAAACTTCAAACACAGAGATCATTTGGGCAAAAGTTACAGAATCCCAAATAAAGTAAAAATTCGAAGCAGCCCGGCGATCATTTAGTTTTTGATAAAACTGAAAAGAAAAGTGATTAAGAAGCTGCAACTCTATAGACTTCATTCAACAAGAAAGAAGTAACACAAATTCACAGATCCAAAAACCCAGAACAAAATTCTTGTAGCAATTAAAGATTACCATGATTTCGACATCAACTAACATAATAATTAACAAATAACAAGAAGATTATAACTGGGGAGGGAAGAAATATTTTGCTCACCAACTTGACGTTATCTTTTGATTTTCTTTTTCTGGGTAAATCACCAAATCTATATATATGTTGCTGATTGCACAGTGTTTGGGTTCGGAACTTGGTCGTCTCGTGGTGTGACAATTTCTGTGTCAAGATTCCTATGCGGCTTCGGCTTTAAACACACAGGCCCTGTTTGGTACGCCGTATATAGTACCGGATAGGATTATTAATACGGAATCAGATGTTTGGCGCTCTCTCGTATTAAATTGGACCGGACTAATTTAATCCGATCCACTTATTTTATACGGCATATACCCTCTTAGCAAACCAGTCCAAAATGGGCGTATTAATTAGTCGGCTCCCTTTCTTCTCTCTCGCGTGAACTGGGCACTCTCTCTTGCCATCCCCGCCGCTTGCTCCATCTCCTTCTCTTGCCGGCTGTGTTCTCCCCATCTCCTTTGGCAAGCTCTGTTCTTTGCATCTCCTCTCGGCGGCTCAATTCTCCCTATCACCTTTGTTATCTGATAACACCCACAGAGAGACGACTCGCACCACCACCGCACAAATTCGGAACGATTTCATCTGGGTTTTAGAACCTTGATTGGGAATCGATAATAGGATTTGAAAATTCAGAAAGGTTTCATATGGGTTTTACGATTCAGAAAGATTTCTTCTGGTTTTAAGATTTCATCTGGGTTTTTAATTTCTGGGTTTTAAGATTCCATCTGCTTGATGGTGTTTTCAAGCCTCTTTGGGCCAAGAACAGGTACGAAAATGAGTGACAGAGGGATCTGGGATCTGGGCCAAGAACAGGTAAGGAAATGAGGGTGTTTGTGGGGGTGGTGCGACAGAGGGAGCTGGGATTCTGGGAAAGAGATAGATTTCAATTTTTTTTTTTTTTTTTTTTTTTTAGTAATCTGATTTAAACAGGGGACAAATATGAAGTGAAATATCAAAGTTACTTTGAATTCCTCTTCTTCGGTTAAATACCAAATACAGTATAAATAATTCGATTATTAGTCCGATACCGCACCAAACGCCCGACTAATTTAGTCAGTACTATCCGATGGCTATTTATCCTATCCGACAGAAATAGTCAGTACAGTCCGAGCTGCCAAATGAGGCCACAAAGAAAAGCGCGTGGAAATTAATTTTTTGTTTTCGCCAAACGCGTGTCGGAAACTTGAAGAAGCTTTGAAGATAACGTAGTGAAAAGTTGTTCTAGAAAAATAGGAAGGGGAAGTAGATGAGAATATATGGGAGGAAAGGGGATGTAATTGAATTGTGAAGGAGCTGACAATGATTAAGGTTTAGTCTCACAATAAACTAATAATAATATGATTTAAATTCGTTTTTTACGAGAATCGAACATAAGACTTCTCATTTACAAGTAAAGAATAATATTATTAGAACATAATACTAAATGACTATTGCTCTCTCTTTGACGAGAGAAATTTTATTGGTTTGAAAAAAATTCAAATAAAACATAAATGATTTGATTTCTTATTAGAGGATCTTCTGTATGGGCGTTATGAATAAAATCAGAGGCACTTCTAACTAAATGAACCTAGCATCATTCGATAAATTAAAATTTGCAAGCTGATGAGCAACTTTATTGTCTTCACGACACATATGATTAAAATTTATATTTTGTTCGTAATATTTGATATGTTGTTACAATTCTGTATAGTAAAACAATGTGTATATTTAATAATCTTTTAATAATCTGTTTCATCTCGAGACTCGATTTCTCATCTTTTGATTATCCTTCAATTTCTCCTTATTTCTTGTTATTGTATACCATATTTTCAATAGCCCAAAAGGAACCTTAAACACTTTTTTCTCTCCTCCTGTGAGAGCTCTTCTCTCTACTAGTGAGAGTCATTCTCACCTTAGTGTGAGTTTCAACTTTCTCTTCCGGTTTTCTATGTAGCCGTCGGCCCTGCTATGGGCAGGACCGGTGGCAGTCCATGCTTTTTCTGTTTCCTTCTTCTTTTCTTTTCCCTTTTTGTTGTCTGCAATAAGCCCACTCCCTTTTCCTTCCCGATCTACACCCTTCTTGCCTCTATTTTCACCATATGGATCCCAAATTCCATATCTTCCATTTCCTTTACCACCCCCACCATTTGGCCTCACTATCTTTCCACTAAATCTCAAATCGATTTGCCTACCTTTTCTTGCGATTTTTCGCTTTCTAACGGGAGGGTGCATAGAGCTTTGGCTTGGGTGTCCACACCACCACCCTTGTTGACCCATGTTGGTCTTTCTCGGTGTTCGCCCTTGTTGGCGATGTCGCTCGTCGGATATTTCTTCCTGTGGGCTTCCTTTGTTTTTGGGTGGCGTATGTTTTGGTGGTTAGTGGAGGATGGTGCGGCCTTTTTCTTCTTCAACTTTGGTTTTCTGGATGGTGATGGAGATTGGCTTCTAAGCTTCCTTCTTAGGTGTGTCGGCGGTGGAGAGAGTTTCTACAGTAGCTTTAGAAACTTAGGGTTGTGGTTTGTGTATGCTGGGCTACAATGTAGAGTTGGGCTTGTTTGCTTTTGTTTTTGGAGGTCCATGTTTGTTCTTTGTAATTATTATGGTTTTGGACCTCTTTGTGTTTAATGTTTCTGTGTTTTTCTCTTCTCGGTAATAATATTACCTTTTAACCAAAAAAAAGAAACCTTAAATCTCTAACCCATACTACTTATCTTGGCCTCAAGACTCTCAATTGTTGTTAATTTGTCCGCTTTCTATTGAAAAGTCTAACAGGGCCGTCTATCCGTTGCCCATCCCCGAGAGTGAATCGTCGCTCATTCTGGTGAAGGTGTGCGAAAACAAGGCCTTGGTTTTAGAGTGGAGCTTTCCATCGCCTCCTTTCATGGTTCTGAATTCATGCCTTACTTTGTCGGCGCTTAACAGGGCCGTCTATCCGTTGCCCATCCCCGATAGTGAATCCTCGCTCATTTTGGTGAAGGTGTGCGAAACCAAGGCCTTGGTTTTAGAGTGGAGCTTTCCATCGCCTCATTTCATGGTTCTAAATTCATGTCCTACTTTGTCGGCGCTTGAATTGTGTTCTTGCTGGCCCTGGCTAGGAATATAGCTGTGGAGTTTGGCTGCTCTTTTCGGTTGGTAGGTTAATTTGTAATAAACTTCCATTTTGTTTGGACTATTGTGTATGTTTGTGGTTTAGTTTTGTTTATTACTTGGGCCTTTTGAAGTTTTGTTTTTGAAATTGGCGGTATGGGTTGTCGACTGCTTCTGGTTTCTGGGCAGCTTGGCGGATGATCCACCACCTAGGCTTCAAGGGTTTTTTATACTAGCCACCTTTCGGTCTCTATTGTTTGAGCCTCTGTGGAAGATTTTTTTTTTTTTTTTTGTGTGCAGTAAAACCCGTTTCTGTTATTTCATTTATGTATTACTTTGTAATAGTTGTAGTGAAGAACTAATAGTCATGCTTTGTTTGCGTAAGTGTGGCGTTTTCTTTTTGTATGCTAGTCTTTTCTAGGACTATATAAGCTATTTCTTGTCCTTTTGGACTTTGTTTAATGCATGTTCTCTACGATTGAAGAAAAAAATGTGTATATTCTAAGAGGTATTTGTCGATCCCCTCTCTTTCAACTTGCAAGGAGTTGCTAATTTCTCTCCTAATTTTTAATTTAGCCGATTATCTCTCTGAACTTTTATAATTAGTTCATTCCACCCTGACGTTAGATTTGGAAATTTTCCATCCAACTTTTTGTCCATTTTGGTCAGAAGACAAATGTTTGAGGGCATTAAAGTAATTTTATCCCTACAACAACATCAAAGCCTTATCCCACTAAGTGAGGTCGGTTGTATGAATCCTAGAGTCTCTTGCCAAGTATTCTTGGAGTCACTTGCCAAGTATTCTTGGAGTCTCTTGCCAAGTATTCCTAGATCTTCCTCTACCCCTTCGGCCATGAACCTCTGTCTCGTAATCACATCTTCTAACCAGAGCGTCTGTAGACCTTCGCTTCACATGTCCAAACCACCTTAACCGATTTTTTCTCATCTTACCTTCAATTTCGACTACTCCTACTTTACCTTGGATATACTCATTCCTAATCCTATCATTTCTTGTGTGCCCACACATCCAATAAAGCATTCTCATCTCCGCTACACTCATTTTGTGTACGTGTTGATGTTTCACCGCCCAACATTCCGTGCCATAAAGCATTGCTGGCCTTATTGCCATCCTATAAAATTTTATCTTGAGCTTTAGTGGCATATGACGATTGCACAACACACCCAATGCACTCTTCCACTTCATCCATCCAACTTGTATTCTATGGTTGAGGTCTCCATCCAATTTTCCGTTCTTTTGCAATATAGATCTCCGCTGGTTGATTTCGTACACTTTCTGTTTGAAATAGTCTTAAAAACTCTATACAAATTCGAAAAACAAATCACAAATAGGCCAAGAAGTAATATTGCTTTGCTTTACACCAACGCTTGAACTCTATATGTCATCCACAAAAACTTCTAATGGTGTAAATTAGTAAAATATCTGATAATTATTATTTGTATAAAAAATAAATATTTCAGAACTAATTGAATCTACAACAAATGTTATAAGTTTGGGGTAGTGCTATCTATACCCCATTTTTAACTGTCACACACTCCTTATTAATTATGTTATTTGATTTTTTTCAATTCATTCAATCCGACGATCGAAACTTGATAGGGAATGCGCGGGAGGTAAAATGAGTTTGTGGATAACACCATCCTAAGTTTATGGTTGGCCTAAATAGAAACTTTTGTTGTCTTATCATAAAGTGCCTAGTCATACTAATTGTACGCCCTAGTCTGATTTAGAAAACTATAAGAATAAAAAATTCACATGATACCTAATTATACAAGTGACATTGTACACTAAAAAGAAAATGGAGAGTTTGAACTCGGAACACGGTGGGTTAAAAACGAAGACATTAACCAGCATCAAGATGAAAAGCATTTCTAATAGAATGGAAGAGACAAATAAGATTTCAGTTTTTGGTTCTCAAATTTCATTTTGTTTAACTAAAAATAAAGTAGTTATCAATAAGATTTCAGTTTTCAGTTTTAAAAATAAAAGTGAAAAAAAGAAGTGAAAACGAAATGTTTAGCAATCAGCCCCTAATGTATTGAAACAAAATTAACACTTACCTCTTTGAAATCTTTTAGGACAGTTTTAAGCCTCCAAAGACAATCCAAACAAATTGAGTGAAAGGGCAAATGTTAAATAACCGATCCACTATTCCAAGGGAAGAATGACACACACGGAGCGTGTGGGATCAAATCAACATAGGTAATACGTGAAGCAAGTCTCTAGCTCGAGATTTTAGCCCGTCCCTAAAACAAAAAGTCAAGCAAAAGTTTTAACCTCTGACCGGTGGTTAAAGCCGGTAAGCTTGGTCACCGCTGATTTACAGAAATCCTTGTCTGAGTTTAATCCACTCTATATTTTACAGATTTGAGGGGTTCAGCCGATTTGTTGCCCATCCCTATTGGAGTAAGTTTATTCACATATAAGGTGCATATATCTTTTGGTTTGATGTAGTATTACCACTGTTCTTATCAATCCCAACGTTATAATGCTTGATGTATTTATTAATATTATAATTAAAATACAAATTTGTTGCTCATTCTTTTTTACATACAGAGCATCTCCAATAGCTTTTCCAAATGAGCTCCCAGAATATAAAGAGAGGTTTCATCTCCAATCACACTCATCAGTACGTGGATTATAAGTTATCGGTATTGCTACTAGCACTCTAAACTTTTTATATTTAGAAACAAAATACTTACTAGGAGTGCACAGTTTTTCGAACTGTCAATAGCAAAAAGCTACATGGTCAACTAAGATGAAGAGCATTTTCATTAGAATGGAACCAATAGAATGGAAGAGACATGAATCCAAGTACAATCAGAGCTTTGCCGTGTCCAAATTTAGTTTTTAGTTTTTGGTTCTCATATTTTTTTTAAATGATAAATAAAGTAGTTATCATACAAGATTTTAGCTTTCAGTTTTAAAAAAATGAAAATAAAAAATAAAAAACGAAATGTTTATCGAATGGCCCTAATTAAAACAAAATTAACACTTAACTCTTTGATACCTTTTATGACAATTTTAAGCCTCCAGAGAGTCCAAATAAATTAGGTGAAGGGGCAAGTGCTAAATGATTGGTCCACTATTTCAGGGGAACAATGATACACAAAGGGCGGGTGGGATCAACACAGTTAATATTAGGGGTGGATACTTGGAACTGAAAATCGAAATTAAAGCACGAATCAAATCGAACCAAACAATTTGGTTTTGCGGTTTTGAAATAGTTTCGGTTTGAAACCTAAACGGAGTGTAGAGAAATAGTTTGATTTCGGTTTTGGCTTTTGAAAATCACATCGAAACTGATCTGCACCACAAATATTAAGAAAACATTTAATTAAATATTCATATTAAATATTACTTTAATTGGTTGTTTGTTAGAGTCCATACATTTAGTATGGACTCATTTCATCACTTTCCTGCTCGTGCTCAGTGCTGCTTTCGCCTATCTGATTTGGTTAGGCCTTTTCTAGTAGTTGCAGACTTTTTCTATTTGATTTGGCTAGGGTGCGTATTCAAGGGCAGGAGGAATGCCATTGGTGTCGGTAAAATTAAGAATGTCATGGTTGAAAAGAAAATTTTCTTAAAAATACTAATGTTATTGAGAGACATGCAGACAAAGGGATTTTTTATCATTTTGTAGTAAATGGTTTGAAACCAAACTGAAACCGTTTGAAACCGCACCAAACCAAACAATGTGGTTTCATTTCGATTTTGGTTTCAAAATTGCACCGAACCACACTGCAAAACGTTTCGATTTATGTGTCATTCAAAACTGTACCGAACCGAATTGTATCCACCCCTGGTTAATATGTGAAGCAAGTGTAGCTCAAGATTTGATTCAATATTTTTCGACAAAAGATAATGAATTTTTTTTTTATAAAAAAAAAACGCACTAGATTGATCTGACCAAACCGGTTCGGTTTGGTTTCATGAGCTAAGATGACTTAGCCCTAAAAGCAGTTCCAGCGTATTCAATCCCCTAAGGTCATCTCCAACCGATGGCTAGCCAGATGGCTCGTTTTAGCCCTCTGGTCCTCCAAGATATTAATATTTTAATGAACAGTACATGGCCATATTTGCCTTCGTCTCCAACCGAGGACCAAATGACCATAGGACTCATTTTAGCCATGTCACAAAAAACCGTCTCCAACCGAAAACCAAAGGACCAAACATAATTTATTATTTAGGAAAGCTCATAACCAAATTCAAACTTCATACAGTAAAGTAGGTCAAGATGTATAATTCAGGGTGTATTGCTAATAGATCCTTTGTTAACCATCGTTTTCAATTTGCAATTTTTTTTTAGTATAAGCAATATTCTTACTCTAAACCACACGAAGGGGAGGTGAGAAGATTTGGACGCATGACGTAGTGGGTTAACGAGGAATGTCCTAACCACTATAACAATTCACCACTTGCCAATTTGTAGTTTTTGTTTTCAGATATATATTTTTTAAATTAAAAATTGAAAACTCGTTTGATAACTACATTCAATATTGAATGTGAAAAAAGAAAAACTGAAAAACTGAAATTCTAAATCTAAATCTACTCTTTTAGTTTTCAAAACTACAACTTTTAATTTTTTGTTTTTAATTTTTCCAAAACTAAAAATTGAAACTAGTTGCCAAACAAGTTTTTAGTTAAAAAAATAAAAATTAAAAGCTAAAAATTGAAAAACTAAAACTTGAAAACAAAAATAGTTATCAAATTATATTATGTTTCTGTCTTTGAAATCGATCCAAATTGGATTACGCTCACCCCAAATTTTGTACGTTTCCTAAAATTTTCCTTTAACGATAACTAGATGATGCACGATATACATTATGATGACGTGTATATCTAATTTAATAAAGATATAACTTAGCTTATAATCATGTTGATTTCTAATTTAACCCATTTGTTTTCAGCAATGGAAACGCAAGACAGTTGACTACTTGCTGAAAGTGACTGGTTCCCGCAAATAAGAAATGAAGAGAGTGGCTGCCACTACAAGAAAACATGGATTAAGTGACCGAATTTTTTGTGACGTGTGAAAATTCATCACATATAGGTAAAACAAGTGACGTTTTTTTAAATATCGTCACTTTAAGATTTTTGCAGGACATCAAAATATTTTGCGTCACTTATACTTTTGGATTCGCCACAAAAAAGTGGGCGGGAAAGTTTACTGCCAAAAGAAATTTTAATAAGTGACGCAATGTTAAATTCATCACATAAGAAGAAGGAAGGCCACCTGGCCATTCCTCACATATAATAGTGAATTAAAAATAAAAAATATAGATGCAATTATCAAAACCCCCAAATAACAAAACCTATCCATTTATTCTCATTTCTTCCCAATCTTCAGCATCCTTTCGTCTACTCCTTCAGACGACCGGCTACTTGGTGGTTGCCAGCGACGGCGACTACCACCTCTCCTTCGTCTCCCTCCTTCAGCCATTCTCCCACCCTTTGATTCTCGTTCACTAACTCTCTTATCTCTCTGACATAACAAGATCAAATTGGGCAAAGAGAAGTTCGATTTTTTCTCAAGTTCTTTCAGTTGACAACAAGGTACTTTGTTTCTCTATATTTTCTTTAATTGTTTTTGGATTTTTTTTTCTTTAATTGTTCCCCAGATTTTGATTTTCTTTCATTAAAGATCCTATTGCTGGTGAATTGTTCTCCGCTTTAGGGAGAGTTATACTAGTAGTGAGTTTTCTGTTCCAGTCTTGATTCTTCTTTACTCTTTGGAGTCAAAATTTTGGTCTTGGTGGTTAATATATGTTTTTATATTTTTTCTTAGTCCCCTGACTAAGTGTTATCTTTTTGTTTTTTGTTTTTGTTCAAATGTTGGAAGTCTGTAACCATTAAGTTGCGTGTTATCTTTCTTGAGAGAGGTGTTGTCAAGAGTCAAGACTAGGTTCGCCTTGAAAAATTTTGGGTAGGGCCTACAATGATCTTAGTGCCGTTTCTTACTAGCTATTTGTGTTGGGAATTCTTTAGATGTGTACTTTCTTGTGTTTTGGCTGACTGAAAAATGGTGATGGTAGGAGATCTGGTAGCACATAAATATAAGAAATGATTAAAACTACTTACATCCCTCAAGTAGAGCTTCCCAAATCACTCATAGAGTTCTCTAGAAATTTTAAGTTTGTTTGAATGTATTTTTCATATATTGATTGAATGTACAATAGGGTATATATAATAAGGTAGAAGGTTACAAGCAACCCTACCTTGGCAAATCTTACTAACCCGGTAAACCCTAAAGCTGTCACTCCTTAAATTAAGGGAGTGCAGCAAGTAGCTAGCATACAACTATCAACAAGTCATCTAGATGTCAATCTTCTTCATATTAAGGGATTAGACTTAATAGAGAATCGCATGGAAAGAGGAAACATAAAATCTGGTAGCATCAGTCACCCCATATCGTCTAATATCCATATGCATATCAGTCACCCCATATGTATGCAGCATCAGTCATATGCAACATCAGTTATGCAGCATCATTCATATGCATCATCAGTCATATGCAGCATCAATCACCCCATATCGTCTAATAATCAGTCAGTATGCAGCATCAGTCACTCCATATGTATGCAGCATCAGTCATATACAACATCAATTATGCAACATCAGTCACCCCATACGTATGCAACATCACTTTTTCATTGTGATTCGGGGGAAAAAAGTGCTTATATGACATGAAGAGGAAATGTGGGAAAAAGTGAATATGATAGTTTGAGATGATGGATTAAGAGCCGCAAAGTGGACTCCATATAGCACCTTACGATTGCGCTCTCATCTAACTATACTCTAATGCACATTTATCTTTGTACATATATGAAAATTTTATACTTTCATGATTTTCAAGATTGAAGGTGCTCAAGGTCGAGATTACTTAAGTACAAGACCAACGCTCCAAGTTGGTATGTTGTCTTTAATGCTTGCAATTTACAATGACATATTATTAATGCTACCGCTAGCCAAATAATCATTGCATTTGAATAGTAATGATGAATACGAAGTATTGTGCATGTATATGCTGAAATAACCATGGTGGTTTTTCTGTTCGATTATTGCAAATTTAGTATCTAGCATGGTGATTTTTGTATGATTTCTCTATTTTCTAGTACATTTGTTTTAGCATCTAGTTGTTGTTGAGTTAGGATATGTGAATTTTTCAATTGAGCTTCTTGACGTTTTTGGTTGTTATATTATACGTCTATCTTAACAATTTTACATATATATTCGTATATATTTTTTTCTATTATGGCAACCTATTGAAATATGTCATAGTATGCAGCTCAATACTAGGATTGAAGTGATCTGATTTCATGGATCGACAATGGATTCGTAGTCGGGATCACCTTAGTTCCGAATATAGAAAAGGGATCAAGTCATTTATTGACATTGCTTGTCACCATGTGAACGAGAATAATCAAATACCATGTCCTTGTAGAGTTTGCCATAACACATTTTTTCACTTAGTTGAAGATGTTCATCTCCAGTTGTTGAATTCCGGTATGGATATGAAGTATGATAGATGGATATATCATGGGGAGCATATCCAACAAGTGCAAGGAGAATCTTCAGTATCTACGAATAATGAGTCAACCAGTAACTCTAATGTCAACATGTTTAATATGATTGAGGATGTCTTTGAAGGAATAGATGATGATGATGATCAAGATACAATGGGGAACCAAGATTGCATGTGGGGTGGTGATATGACCAATGCGTGGAAAGATGTTGATACTTATGAGATGTTGCTTGGTGAAGCTCAAAAGGAACTATACCTTGGATGTAACCAATATACAGTTTTGACATACGTCGTGGAGTTGATTCACACCAAAGTTGACAACCATATAACAAACAAGGCAATTGATAAGATGTTAGCAATGACGAAGCAGATGTGTCCCCATCTTAACAATGTTCCTAACTCATTTCGTGAGTGCAAGAAGATATTGAAAGTTCTTGGGTTGGGGTGTGAAAATATACATGCTTGCTACTATGATTGTGCACTATTTTATAAAGAACACGAAAAGAAAGATAGATGTCCAGTCTGTAATGAGCCAAGGTATAAGGATAGTCATTATGAGCAGAGGAAGAAAGTTCCAAGAAAAGTGTTGTGATACTTTCCACTTAAGCCAAGGCTACATAGGTTGTTCATATCGAGATATACGAGCGAAGACATGAGGTGGCACAAAGAGAAAAGAATCAATGACGGGAACATAATGAGGCATCCAGCAGACTCGAGTGCTTGGAAAGAATTTGACCAAATGTACCCTAATTTTTCTCGAGACCCACGAAATGTCCGATTGGGCCTTGCAAGTGATGAGTTTACTCCTTATTCAGATATAAGTAAGCCGTATAGTATGTGGTCAGTTGTTGTATTTCCATATAATTTGCCCCCATGGAAATGCATGAAAAAACCTTTTTCTTTTCTGACCTTATTAATTCCTGGACCAAAAGCACCTGGAAATGAGATTGATGTTTATTTGCCTCCATTGGTTGATGAGCTTAAGGAACTGTGGGAAAATGGTGTTCCAACCCATGATAAGATGATTGTGAGTACATTTAATTTGCATGCAGCTGTTATGTGGACCATTACCGACTTCTCGGCTTATGGAAATTTATCAGGTTGGAGCACTCATGGCAAGTTGGCATGTCCAGTGTGCAATGAGGATGGATCTTACACTAAGTTGAGAGACAAGTATTGTCATATTGGGCACCGTCGTTACTTACCTATGAATCACTCATGGCGCAAAAATTCTCAACTCTTTAATGGTCGCCGAGAGATGAGATATCGTCCCAGAGAATTTTCAGGTGATGACATACTTGATCAACTTGATTCGCTTTTACCTCGTACACTTGGCAAGCATTGTACTAATAAAGATAAGAAGAGGAAGCGGAATGCCAAAGAATTAAATTGGACAAGGAAGAGTATTTTTTTTGAGTTGGAATACTGGTCCAAATTGAAGATTCGGCATAATCTTGATGTTATGCATATTGAGAAGAATATATTTGACTGTTTGATTAGGACATTGTTGAATACGGGGAAGTCGAAGGATACCCTTAAGGCATGGATGGATTTACAAGACATGAATATTAGAGAGAGTTTGCATTTGAAACTAAATGCACGTAACACATTGGATAAGCCTTTGGCTCAATATGTATTTAAGCCATATGAGCGTAAAGATTTCTTGCATTGGTTGAAATCAATTAAATTTCCAGATGGTTATGCAACAAATATATCACATAAAGTGAATGTGGATGAAGGAAGTATATTTGGTTTGAAGAGCCATGATTGTCATGTGTTGATGCAACGTGTGCTTCATGTGGGAATTCGAAAATATTTGAAAAAGCATATATATGGTCTAATTGTTGAGTTTTCTAGTTTTTTTCAACAAATATGTGCAATGACTCTGACTGTTACTGATCTTAACAAGTTGGAAGAAGACATTGTCTTCATGTTGTGCAAACTAGAAAAAAATTTCCCACTTGCATTCTTCGTTCCCATGGTTCACTTAGCAGTGCACTTACCATGCGAAGCAAAATTGGCAGAACCAGTCGGATATCGATGAATGTATCATGTAGAAAGGTAAATGGCCATGATGTTTCTATTAGTTACATAATTTTTTTATTTCTACGTACTAACAATTGTTCATTTATCTATATTGTTGGGTTCATACAAGAAATCTGTTCGTAACAAAGCTTGTCCTGAAGGCGCTATTGTGGAAGCACACTTGGCATACGAGTCTTCAACTTTTTGCTCAATGTATTTATGTGAAGTTGAGACTGAATTCACCTGACCAGAAAGAAACGACGATGGTAGTAATCCCAATGCGCTTATTTCAGTGTTAGCTAAAAAACCACGTCCATTTGGTGCTCATGTAATGGTTCAACTTTCAAGGGAAGATATAGAAGTGGCTTATTGATATATCTTAGATAATTGCAACGAAATAGAAGACTTCAGAAAGTATGTGATAGTAATAGTTGAACATTTATTTAAATAATTATAATTCCACAACTTTCACTTACATTTTATTTATTTATGCAGTGAGCATATCGAGATTTTGGAAAGAGATAGTCATGCTAATGTACAACAAAGGCATAGACAGTTGTTTCCGGAATGGTTTAGGCAGCAGGTCACGTCATTGTATTATCAAGAGCCTAGATTGGTTAGTGAAGAGATTTTTTCATTAGCCCAAGGTCCAGATCAACGTATTGTCCAATACACCGGTTATATTGTCCAATACACCGATTGTATTGTCAACGGCATTCGATATTTGGTCAGACATGTTGATCAAAACCGTACAACACAGAACAGTGGGGTTATGATGCCGGGGTTGCATAATGGTGAAACATGTAACTTTTATGGCATCTTAGTTAATGTCATTAAAGTACAATTTACTAGAGGTTTTAAGGTGATTCTTTTCAAATGTCATTAGTACAATACAGATACAAGAGGTAAAAAAGTTATACAGGATTATCATCTTACATCATTGAATGTAAATAATCGTTGGTACGATGGTGATCTGTATGTGTTAGCTAAACAAGCACATCAAGTATTTTATATTGATGACTTAAAATTGGGTCATCCATGGAAAGTTGTGCAAAAGATACAACATAGACACATTTGGGATGTTCCTGAGAAAGATGAGGAGGAGGAGGAGGAGGACAATGCCACTGACGAAGACGATGATGAATATGTAGATGAAATTGAAAGTCCTACAAGGCGGGTCCATAATGACGATGAAGTTGATATATCATTATGTAGAGATGATGTTGATCCTAAATCTTTTGATATTAACAACGAAGAGGTTCGAAGAATGCTAGGGCTATAGAGGGATGAGAAGGAGGAGGAAGAAAATGACGAGGAAGAGGAGGAGGAAGAGGATGATGAGGATGAGGAGGATGATGAGGAGGAGAATGTTGGAACCAATGATACTAATTATGATTACAATTGATGACAATGGTAAGATCAATGCATTATAAATTAATGTTTATTATCCTACAATAGTAAATATATTTGCCTGTCATTTTACAAATAGTCACTATGCTTATAATGGTTTGTGTTTGTATATATTAATATTTTGGTTGTGTTATTTACTTTTATGTTTCATATTTAGATGGCAACTTCTACACAATAAGGAAAGAGGGTGAAGCGGGTAAGGGATCCCTTACCTCCTCCAAATGATGCATTTGCACCGCCATCGCCACCTCCTCCGCCACCTCATCCGCCACCACCACCTCCACCACCACCTGCACCTCTGTGAGGAAAGAGGGTGAAGCATGTGAGGGATCCCTTACCTTCTTCTCCAAATGATGCACTTGCACCTCATCCACCACCTCCTCCACCAACACCTCTTCCATCACCACCTGCACATTCGTCAACAAACACTAACCCAGGTAAGAAAGGTAGTTACAATTATTTACTGTTTCCTTATTAACGTAGTTTTAAACAACACATTACATTGAATAGAGATACGTATATTTTTCTAGTGACAGATTTTGATTTTTTTGCAAAAAAGATGACTTATGGAAAGTCATGTGGGAAAGGCGTCCATGATATTTTGGAGGCCAATAACGGGCTGAAGATGCCAATCATCTTTGATTTTAAACAACAAGTTCCAAGTGATCCAATTGTGTCAAGTTTTTTCACGTCCGAGATAGGGAATATTGTTCGGACTTATTCATCGGTTTGCTATGAGAGATGGTTTAAGGTCCCAGCTTCAGAAAAGAAGAAACTGCAAGAGAAGTTGCTATTGAGTTTTGAATTTAATTCAATTTATTCATTGTAATTTCAAGCACTCACTCACATATATTTATGTTTAACAATAGGTATTATTTGTTGTGGACTTATCCCATCCGAAGATTATTGAATATGTTGACAAAAAGATGGCAAAGTTGTACTCTCAGTTTAGGCACCATTTACATCTACACTACTTGTCATGTGGAACACCTGCGAGAGGACGAGCTAAGCTTCCAAATGATATGATATGGAATGGGAGACCAAAGAGTCGTTGGGATTGGTTATGTGATAATGTTCACAATACTACACTCTTTTTGGTATGTATTCTATACAATCTTTTCTAGTATAAATCCAAGTTAGAAACATAAAATCTGGCAGCATCAGTCACCCCATATCATCTAATATCCATATGTAGCATCAGTCACCCCATATGTATGCAGCATCAGTCATATGAAGCATCAGTCACCCCATATCATCTAATAATCAATCAGTATACAACATCAGTCATATGTAGCATCTGTCACCCCATATCGTCTAATAATCAATCACCCCATATGTATGCAACATCAGTTATATGCAGCATCAGTTACCCCATATCAGTCATCCCATATCATCTAATAATCAATCAGTATACAACATCAGTCATATACAGCATCAGTCATCCTATGTCGTCTAATAATCAGTCACCCCATATGTATGCAGCATTAGTCATGCAACATCAGTTATATGCAGCACCAGTTATCCCATATCGTCTAATAGTTTCGATAGCCATATTTGAAATAAAAATATCCTAACATGCATTAATGAATTTCACCTTGTGGTTGAATTGATTGTTACTTCTTTACACTTAGGTAATTTTGAGTTAAAATCTAAAGTTTGTTGATTGTTACTTCTTGACACTTAGGTAATTTGGAGTTAAAATTTAATGTTTGAAAATGGTTATCATATACTCATCTGACTAACTGTGTTAGCCTAATGCCCTTGGTAGAAGAAAGAGTATCTTCCATTCAATTTCCTTAAGCTTGGTGTTTATATATATGTTTCTCTCTTCTTAGCTTGTGATGTTTCTAACATTGTTGATCGAGAGAATATATAGAAGGTGAGGTGAGATAGCCCTCAAAGGTGAATGAATATGTACAACTAAAATACATGACGTTATATATGACAAGTTTGAGAGCTTGAAACTTTCCAAATTGTACACATGTATAGCTAACTAAATCTTCTTTTGTATGTCATGTACCAAATGTGTAATGTAGGAGCTTTCAAAGCAAAATGTTGATAATAGGAAGAAACAGAAGTATCACCACAAAGGAGGGGTAAGGCCATCTATCCAACATGCTAGGAGGGCCTAGATGGTAATGAAATTAAATTACTTATTATACTCATTATGGAATTTACATATTCTAATGTATGTTTCTGCATTATTGAGCAGAAAGGAAATCCATTATCTGTGATTGACAATTAGGGGGCTCTCCATAAAGACAAGAACAGTCAGTGGATAAATGATGTTGTCGGGGACAAATATGTAAGTCATTCACGGACTTATCATTTGTGTCATTTTAAGGGAGATGAAGATTAAAAAAAATCAAATTTGACATGATTCAACTTAGGAAACACAAATGAAGTGAACATGCAAGATTGAATTGAAAAAAACTTAATATAACTAGCTAGAAGCTGAAAGGTTATACCTAACATACATTCAAACATAAACTACTTTAAAGGTTATACGTTGTATGTTGCCTAATCCTATGTAAAACACATTGAAGCATAAACTACAAAATCATATGTAAAGACAGTTTATACCCAATGGTTACAGTTTATACCCAATGGTTTCCTTCTACATCAGTTCAGGATCACATCCAAGTATTTAAGTGGTGTTTTCTTAAGCATATTGTAGCTGATTTGTTTGAAACAAAAGAAACTTATTTGTTTGTATTTACTATTTTAATATGAAAGGATAACATGAAGAAAAAGAAGGATGAAGTTAGGGAGAAACTAATCCAAGAAGCGCCTGAGGATACTATATTCAATTCCATACAAGTACTATTGGAAAATGAATTTGGAATCATGGCTGAGAACCTTTGAAGGAAGGGAAAATCTGTTAACGGTGTAGGTTTTTTCCCTCGTACGGATACCGTTAATTGTGTTTCTTCTATGGCTTCAAGTTCTGAGTTAACTGATATGAGATATCAGATCAAGATTCTATCAGATGGTTTCCTTAAATTGCAACAGGAAAATGAACAATTGAGAGCTCGGTTGGATTTACAAAATGATGATGAAACCTTGGCATAAAAAATTATGGCTTTTTTTTGCTGCAAGTCAGGGGCAGACCAACAACAACTCTAAGGAATTTGATGGTAATAACTCATCTAGTGAAAATGTTTATCCTGAACTGGAAGAACATGATTCAGAAGAAGAATGATTTCGATAGTTATGTCTTTTGTTATTAGTTAAGTATGCACATGGTAGACCTTTTTGTTAGCACCTCAACGTGTTTTAGACTTTTCTTTTGTTAGTTAGTACCTTAAACGATCCACGTATAGGCCTTGGTACCCTTCTTCACAAATTGCTATTATTAAGATAGGTCACCATGGGCTAGATTGATTTTGGGATGTTTATGTTATTTTGTTGGATGTATAGTTGTTGAACATATTCGAACTTATGTGGTTTAATTGTTGATTAATGAAAATGGGAAGTATTACCTTATAATTGTTATGAGTTGCTATTCTAGATTACGAAACACGAATAAGTAATGGATTCCTAAAATATTATTTCTAAATAGTTATTTGATTATAACATATGTGACATAAGCCCCTTTACCCATCAAAAGAATATGTGACAATTTCAGCGTCACTTAGTGTAATTATATAATTCTAGGATCATATTGAGTGACCCAAAAAGCATCACTTACAAATCTGATATGAGACGAAAAACATAGGTCACTGAATTTTGTATTTTGTGACGCTAATTTCGTCACATATTAGAATAATAAGTGACGGAAGAAGCGTCACGTAAAAGGAAAATATGTGGCCACTCCAATATTCGTCACTTAAACTATCGGTGACGCTGTATAGGTGACGCTAATTGTGACGCTGAAATTTTGTCACATATAGTCAAATGTGACGATTTTTCATATTTATGTGACGAATGTTGGTCGTCACAAAAGCCATGTTTTCTTGTAGTGTGCTTCACATTATCAACAGCAAGCTAACATGCATCTTCCTCGCCCAAACCACAAGTCCACATGCCCCGTCTTATCAGAAAATACTTGACATATTTATACAACTTAATAAGTTGTTGAAAGATTCGAAATTAGAACAAACATTCTTAATCTTTAATTAGCATGCATGACAGATGCATTTTAAATGATACAAAATTAACCCCAAGAGGTTGGTTTAGTAGAAAACGAACAAAGGTCTCGAACTCCTAATTTGATTTCGAACTTTTACAAATGCATTTTTTAGAGCCATCGACTTTACTTTGATGTATTATTTGACCTGAAGTCCAAAAGTGCGCTAAAAATTAGGTACTGCAGTGACAATTAGGAAAACCCATTCGAGCATCGCCTTTGGCTTGATCAACCTTTCCATTCTAAGTTCTAACTATGATATCATTAGACCTTACATTCGTGTTGTGTTTTCCGTGTTCGTGTCATTTTCATGTCATACCCGATATCTTAACGGGTCATGTAGTGTAACACCCATTAAAATAAACGCATAAAATGACCCGACCTGAAATTGACCGGATAATATTAACAGTAATATGACCCGACCCGTTACCCGTTACCCGTTAAGGAAAATATATTTTAAACCAATAAATAATCAAATGAAAAACATAATACTAAATAAGTATATACATACTTATTTATCTTGCTGCTGTTATTTAACAGTACAGATTTACTCTCATTTATCTTACGGCTATTATTTAAGTAAAGTCTTTAATAGTTTTTTAATTAATGTAGAAGTGTAAAAAATATAGAAAAAATATATAAACGCTCGTAATGACAAGCTTTACAACTTTCGTGAAGAGCTTTGTTTGTACCATACTTGACCAATCCCGAAACTACTGAGAACCGGTCAACATTATACTGTCAATGACCCACAAGGTCAGAGGCCAATCACAAGGCGACACGTGTCAACATCAGACGCCAATCACAGCGCGACATGTGTCAACATCAGAAGCCAATCACAAGGCGACACGTGTCAACATCAGATGCCAATCACAGCATGACACGTGTCAATGTCAGAACAAAGCTAGAAACTTTCTTCTATAAATAGGGATCATTCTCCCACAATAATCCCTAATGTCATTTGTACTAGACTATTCACTAGAACTCACAAAATGAGAGCTTGAACCTATGTACTTGTGTAAACCCTTCACAATTAATGAGAACTCCTTTACTCCGTGGACGTAGCCAATCTAGGTGAACCACGTACATCTTGTGTTGTTTGCTTCCTTGTCTCTGTCCATTTACATACTTATCCACACTAGTGACCGGAGCAACCAAGGGAAGGTCACGAACTTGAAACTTTCTGTTGTACCAAAGTCCTCACTGATTTTGTGCATCAACATTTGGCGCCGTCTGTGGGAAATCGACACTTATTCCCACTCTCTTCAGCTTTGTCAAGTTGGTTTCCACCATTCGTACACTCTCTTTTGATCAAGCATCCCTCTCCAACATGGGGAGCGAAGGAAGCCACAGCTCACAGAATGACACCCATCTCGCACCTAGTGCGAAGCAACGAAAGAAGGAAGGAAAAAGGGTTTCTCTTCAAGCTAAAGTCGATGAGCTAGAAGTTCAGAACAACAAGATAGCAATGAAAAATGAGGTCCTTCAAGAGTAATACGAGAAGCTCTTCGAGACGCTCCACGAAGCTAGGCATGCTCAAACACACGAGCTCATTGCCCCTGTGAACGTCAACCATCAATCGGATGCCTTCCAACACGGAGGGTCACCTGCTTTCAATATGGGTATTCTTGATAAGGAGCAAGCTACTCCTCAAAATGTCGATCAACCTGAAACTTCTCTCAACCTAGCTGCTTCAACCCGAAGCAGAAGAAGTGGAGGAAGACACCTCCTAGTATAGGGAGCGGAATGATCGAAAGCTGTTTATCACGACTGTCGAGACTTCCTGAAGCAACGTCGAGAGAACCCCATCCACATAAACTCAAAGATCAATGACCCAAGGGTTTCTGAAAGACTCGGTCCCCTACCACGGCCCAGGCCGGCTACCAATTTGGGGAATGGGCAACAAGTCCTAGAGAAACATGAGGGTATAGGGGACTCAGAGGTGTTCCGACAGACATACCCAAGAAGTCAGTACGGCGAGTCCAGGGAAAAATCACATGCTCTTGATCAGACTTTCCTACTTTCAAGAGGGGATGGAAATTTCCGAAAGAAAGCTCCAGTGATACAAAACTCCACCCAGGACCCCCTTATCCTTCAACTCCTTGAAGAAGTAAACAAGTTAAAGGCCGAACGACAAGTTGAGATACCTGACTGGAATCAACCCAGGCCTGGCCCTCTTACAAGGAGGATCCTCGACACCCCCCTCCAGGCGAAGACAAAACAGAAGCTTGGCTTGTAACTCTGTACTGGAAATGAGGATCCAATTGAACAACTTAACCTCTTTGAGTCTACCATGGCATACCGGATGCACACCGACGAAGAGCGATGTCTTCTCTTCCCCTCCACCCTCTCTGGTGGAGCTTTAAACTGGTATTGTCATCTTCCACCTGAGATGGTTGACTCATTTGAGGAATGGAGGAAACTGTTTGTTTCTCAACACATCTTCCAGACCGATCGCTTGCATTCTGCAGATGATTTGTACACTATCCGCCAGAAGCCGGACGAGTCACTACGAGAGTATGACGGCCGCTTCAGCCATGAATATTCTCGCTGCGCTGAGGCAGATGACAAGACTGCCCTCAAGGCCTTCACAATAGGCTTACGTGACTGTTTCTTCAAGTACATGATCAATGCCAACACTTGGAAAACTTACTCCGAGGTGATGGCACAGGCCTATAACCACGCATCCACTGAGGCAAGAACATATCAAGGGAAACCCCCTACAGCCACCCCTTATCAGCAAGTAGGGAGTGGAAGCTAGATCCAACCAAATGAGAAGACATTGGCCCTCCAAACGGCAACAAAGTATCCCTCTGCTTCACTTAATGCTTCGCCAAGTCAACAGACATACCAATCTCAGGGCAAGAGGAAGGATTTCCATCCCTACCACTCTCATTTTAGTAAAAAGAGTAAAGGGCACTATCGCGATAACCAAGGGTATCGCCACGATAATGCCCGCCCTCAGGCAGTCCATGAAGTGGGCCAAACACGTATCAAGACACGCCCTACCTCGAGGTATGAGACATACACGCCCTTGAACACCACATGCGTGGCCATTTACCCCAGTATAGCTCACCTGATACTGAAGCCAAAGCCGAGAGAGCCAGTTTACAAGTCCACGAAGAACACGGGCATGTTCTGCTGCCACCATAAGCATAACAGTCATGACAGCGAGAAATGTATCATCCTCCGTGATCATATTGAAGCTTTGGCACGTGAAGAAAAAAATTGATCAATTCCTTATTCACTCTCCGAGGGATAACTGTAACCAACGCCAAGTGAATGTGATATATTCCATAAGCGGCGGCACACCCATATCTGAATCTTCCAACAGGGCCATGAAAAACAGTGAACGAACTTTGAGGCCTGGTCACCAAGTGTCTCACGTGGAAGACATCAGGGGAGGCAAGTATCAAAAGCCTAACTAGGATCCAATATGTTTCTACCCTGAAGAAAAAAAGAGGTCTACCAACTTAGAGACCCAATATGCATAAGCCAACCGAGCTTCAAAAGGATTCACAGTACTCCAAAAATTATTCGGCAGCCTGCCATTATTACCACCAACCAGGTGATCAAAAGTACATCCAGGTTTCCACAATCATTCGGCAGTATACCGCTATTACCACCAACTAGGTGATCAAAAGTACATCCAGTACTCCAAAAATTATTGACAAACCTACCGCTATTATCACCAACCAGGTAATCAAAGGTACAACCCGTACTCCAAAAAATTATTCATGAGCATCACTCATGACAATCATACATAATCATACATGAGCATCACTCATGTCAGTCATACATTAGCATCACTCATGTCAATCATACATGAGCATCACTCATGTCAACATCCATGAGCATTACTCATGTCAATCAACATACACATTCATGAGCATCACTCATGTCGATCAGCTTCGAAAGCTTCATTTACAGAGCTCTAGCTTCGAAAGCTTCATTTACAGAGCTCTAAGCTTCGACAGCTTCATTTACAGAGCTCTAGCTTTGACAGCTTCATTTACAGAGCTCTAGCTTCGAAAGCTTCATTTACAGAGCTCTAGCTTCGAAAGCTTCATTTACAGAGCTCTAAGCTTCGACAGCTTCATTTACAGAGCTCTAGCTTCGACAGCTTCATTTACAGAGCTCTAGCTTCAAAAGCTTCATTTACAAAGCTCAAGCTTCAAAGCTACAATTACAAAGCTTCAGGGCTACAATTACAAAGCCTCAGGGCTACAATTACAAAGCCTCAGGGCTACAATTACAAAGCCTCAGGGCTACAATTACAAAGCTTCAAAGCTACAATTACAAAGCTTCAGAGCTACAATTATAAAGCCTCAGGGCTACAATTACAAAGCCTTAGGGCTACAATTACAAAGCCTTCATTACAAAGCTATAATTACAAAGCTTCAAAGCTATAACGCTTCAAAAACAAAAAAGCTCTCAGGCTTATAACATGGCACACGCCATACAAACAACAAACTAGTACATTCAGAGTACATGCAGAAAGTGAAGACACTTCTAGTCATCCTCATCTGAAGTCGAACCCCTGACAAAGTGGCGATGGAGTATGCTCTTCGTTTCAAATTCAAGGCGTCGAACAACGAGGCCGAATATGAAGCCCTTCTAGCAGGCTTACGTTTGGCCAAACACCTTGGGGTTAAACAAATTGATATCTTCAGTGACTCCCAATTGGTGGTCAACCAGGTCACCAACAACTTTGATGTTAAGGATAGCTTTATGGTAGCACACCTTGCGCAAACACAACTTTTGCTCAAGCACTTCCACTACCAGATCACTCAAGCTCCTCGAGCGGCAAATAGTCATGCAGACGCCCTGGTTGGCCTTGCCTCCGCAGTGGAAGACAAAGGTGGGAGAAAAATTCATGATGAACTGTTGGTTGCTCCTAGCACCATGGCCGCCGAAGTGTGCAACTTACAACAGTGGGATAGTTGGATCACCCCAATTTATAAATTCCTTGCTCATGGCTTCCTCCCAAATGATAAAGTCCAGGCTAAGCAAATTCGATACAAGTCTACCCGCTACCTGATCATCAACGATCAACTCTACAAGCGAGGTTTTAACTTGCCGTACTTAAGGTGCCTTCCGCCTGCCGAGGCAGAGATTGTCCTCCGAGAAATACATGAGGAAGTCTGTGGAGATCATGCTGGATCTCTGTCCCTAGCACATAAGACTTTTCGCCAGGGATATTACTGGCCAACACTCCACCAGGATGCCATCAAAGTATCCCACGCATGTGACAAATGTCAACGCTATGCGACTATTCCTCACTCCCCTCCAGAACCTCTCACTCCCATAATTAGCCCTTGGCCCTTGGCCCAGTGGGGGCTTGATTTGATTGGCCCAATGCCTGTAGGGAAGGGCAATGTCCATTATGCAATCGTTGCGGTTGACTACTTCACAAAGTGGGCTGAAGTAGAACCCTCGGCAACCATTACTGAGGCAAAGATAGAAGACTTCGTGTGGAAGAACATCCTTTGCAGATTTGGCATTCCCAATGCGATAGTCACTGACAATGGGCGACAGTTCGACAACAAGAAGTTCAAGATGTTCTGCTCTAAGTTCAACATCAACTTATGCTTCGCCTTTCCAGCTTATCCCCAATCTAAATGGACAAGTTGAGGCCATCAACAAAATAATTAAGCGCACTTTGAAAACCAACTTGGACAAGGCTAAAGGTTGTTGGCCTGAATTTGTACCCCAAGTTTTTTTTTTGGTCATATCGCACTTCATATCGAACTTCAACAGGAGAAACGCCATTCTCACTTGCCTTTGGCACAAAGGCAGTTGTCCTAGTTAAGCTTGAGCAAACTACCTTCCGAATCCATAACTACATGCAAATTGAAAATGACAAACAACTCACCCTCAACTTGGATCTAGTCGAGGAACACATAATTCAGGCTCACTTGAGGAATATGGCTTACAAGCAGCACATCTCCAACTACTATGACTGTAAGGTCAAACCTCGCTATTTCAAAGTAGGGGACTGGGTATTAAAGAAAAGACTACTTTGCGACAGAGTCCCGAGCGAAGGCACACTTAGTCTAAACTGGGATTGAGCGTTTGAAGTCATTGGCATCAGTCGCCCTAGCTCCTACAAACTCAGAAGCTCCGATGGCAAGACCCTTGGCCATCCATGGAACGCTAATCACTTGAAGTACTACTACAAGTAGACTCACAATGTACAAGTGTTGAGCTATAACCGTTCAGAATCTTATGTAATGAAGGTCATTTGGCAATATGCTCTCTCTCACTCCAACATGCACACTCGGCATAACCAGTGCATGACTTCACCGGGCGCATCTTATATCAGTAGTGCCACTGATGGAAGGAGGACTCACCTAATCCACACTTCATCCAAATAATATAAAACCCGATCAAGGTATCCCAAAAACCAGGGTTGAGTTGCCAGGCGCATATCTAATAAAAGATAGCATCTGCTGCAACCACGAGTGCAAAGGCAGCTTCACCCCTAAGGTCATTAGTATCGGGGTGTAGAACATAACATGACCCATGGGCGGCTCAGAAGGCAACTCCTAATGATGCACCAAGCGCATTCCTACACTAATACTACATGACTGCCTTAGGGCCTCAAGCTGCTTTTCGCTATCTAATAAGTTGTTTTCTAAATGGTCTGCTTGGAACTCAGAGCGAATTATGGGTATGGCGTCACAAACAACTCCCCTCACCCACTAGCATGGAGGAATAACCAATATTGGCTAAGGTTTGACAATTGTGAAGATCAAACCATGAGAAAACCCCACATGGAAAATCTTCAACTTCCACACAAGCTAGAGAGTTTCAAATTTCAAATGTTTAGTTCCCCAACTCCAAAAAAAAAAAAAAAAAAAAAAAAAAAACAAAAAATGGAAGGGGGAACACAACAAAGCTTCATCAATGGAGGACAACCACAATTCTCAAAAGCTTCACACACTCTTGATCAAGATAGTGTGAAGCAAAATCAATTTATGATGCAAACAAAGCTTCACCCTACAAAGCTTCACCATACAAAGCTTCACCCTACAAAGCTTGACCATACAAAGCTTCCCCCACAAAGCTTCACCCTACAAAGCTTCACCCTACAAAGCTTCCCCCACAAAGCTTCACCCTACAAAGCTTGACCATACAAAGCTTCACCCACAAAGCTTCACCTTACAAAGCTTGACCCTACAAAGCTTCCCCCACAAAGCTTCACCCTACAAAGCTTCACCCACAAAGCTTCACCCTACAAAGCTTCAACATCAAAGCTTCATATACAAAGCTTCAACATCAAAGCTTCACTTATAAAGCTTCAAGATCAAAAGCTTCAACATCAATTTATGGTGCCAACAAAGCTTCATCAATGGAGTGCAACTACAATTCTCAAAAGCTTCACACTCTTGATCAAGATAGTGTGAAGTAAAATCAATTTATGGTGCCTACAAAGCTTCAACACCAAAGCTTCACCTACAAAGCTTCAACATCAAAGCTTCACCAACAAAGCTTCACCCACAAAGCTTCACCCCACGAAGCTTCACCCACAAAGCTTCACCCCACAAAGCTTCACCTACAAAGCTTCAAGATCAAAAGCTTCAACATCAATTTATGGTGCCAACAAAGCTTCATCAATGGAGTGCAACTACAATTCTCAAAAGCTTCACACACTCTTGATCAAGATAGTGTGAAGCAAAATCAATTTATGGTGCCTACAAAGCTTCAACACCAAAGCTTCACCTACAAAACTTCAACATCAAAGCTTCACCAACAAAGCTTCATCATCAAAGCTTCACCCACAAAGCTTCACCCCAACAAAGCTTCACCCACAAAGCTTCACCCACAAAGCTCCACAAAGCTTCACCCCAACAAAGCTTCACCCACAAAGCTTCACCCACAAAGCTTCACCCCACAAAGCTTCACATACAAAGCTTCAAGATCAAAAGCTTCAACATCAATTTATGGTGCCAACAAAGCTTCATCAATGGAGTGCAACTACAATTCTCAAAAGCTTCACACACTCTTGATCAAGATAGTGTGAAGCAAAATCAATTTATGGTGCCTACAAAGCTTCAACACCAAAGCTTCACCTACAAAGCTTCAACATCAAAGCTGCACCAACAAAGCTTCATCATCAAAGCTTCACCTACAAAGCTTCAACAACAAAGCTTCACTACAAAATTTCAACACTAAAACATGCAAGAGCTTCACACACTCTTGATCAAGATAGTGTGAAGCTAAATCAAATTTTGTGTCCAAAAAATAGCTTTAACTAGTCAAGCCTTTTTCCCTCTCTCCCTCTTCCGTCACCTTTCATCTATCAAATTTCCGCAACTTCTGCTCTTCTTCAATGGAGCCGAATTTTGGATATCTTATGGTTCTTGAACAGATAAACAACTTTCAAGAAGGAAATATTTCTGTTTGAGCGAAGGAAATTAGAGTTTTAAAGCTCCAAACATGACAGTCAGATTCCTGCCGATTCCAAAGCTGTTGTGATGTTTCAAAGATCTGGAAGTATTTAACCACTAATTCATTCTGAATTTTTGATATGTTATGGAAGAGATAATGAGGAACAACTTCAATGAAGAAAGTATATTGATTGGAGCAAGATAAAATGGAGTTACGAAGCTAACAACACGTCTGATGGGTTGACAGACAAATCATGAACAGTTATTCATCATACCTGAATCTCTGGAGTTGTACTGCTCCAATGGATCTCAAATTTGGATATGTTGTAGATCACAAGTTAAGGAACAACTTTCATGAAGACGACTTTGCGATTTGAGCTACAGAGAAGGGTGTTATAATTGCAGCGACTCAGGCTGATTAGTGGAAACGAAAAGCAATTCCACCACAAAAGGGGGAAGCAGAAATGGGCAAAGGGATGAGACCTTGGGTCTCATTTTTATTATTTCCCTACCTCTCAAACATGAAGCAAGAAAGAATTGTACTTCACTAAGAAAGAATTGTGCTTCACCAAATGAAGCAAGGCAAGGCATCGATATTCTGACAACTTGGTAACAAGCAAGACACCTCCTTCGGCAACTCTCCTCGACCGACGACTTGGGGCACTCCTATCATATGCTACTACACCTTGGTACTCGAAAGTTCCGCTACTACTTAGTGACTTGGATCTTTCAAGTCCCCAATCGAGAAGTTTTCCTCACTCGGGAAATTAGGGGAGCACTATTTCAACCTACAGGATCCACCCATGAAGTTTCAACATGCAAATTTCAACAAAAGAAATAATTCAAAGAACTTAGTGGAGGATGCCTTAGTGTATTTAACACAATACGCTGAATGAAGTAAAGCTTGTTTATTGACATTATCGATAAATTACATATATGTACATACACAAGAATCAAAACAAACAAACAGGAGGGAACCTTCACAAAGGTTCCCCAGGAAAAGCCTCAGTACTCGACAAAGCACCAGAAAGAGGAGGCACCGGAGGGTGGTCATTTGGAACCTCTGTACTGGGCAGAACCCCAGAAGGAGGAGGCACCGGAGGTCGATCGTTTGGAGCTTCAGTACGCGGTAAAGCTCCAGAAGACGAAGGTAATAGATGCCCTTGCAACAAACCCACAAACCTCTGATGATCACTTAGAATCTGACTCTCAGATTCCTCCAGCCGGTCAAGCTTTCTCTTCATGCCCGTGGAGTAGCTAGGTGCAAGCAGGTGCAACTGTCTATTCTCATGCTTAAGCCCTCTGATCTCCTGTTTGAGGCTTATCACCTCAGCCACCAAGGACTCAACCTGGCGGGTTCGAGCAAATAGGCACTGGGCCATATTAGACACAGAAGCCGCACACTGAACACTGAAAGCCAGAGAATCCTTAACAGCCAACTCATCGGACCGTTTGGAAAGTAGTCTGTTATCTTTGGGAGTGAGAAGATTCCTGGCCACCACCGCAGCGGTCATGTCATTCTTCATCACAGAATCCCCAACGGTAAGATGACCAGTAGGGGATAAGAAAGACGGACGCCATGTGTTGTCTTGAGGAGACCTGGCTGCCTCTTCCTCAACATTCAAGTCAAAACGACGATCGGATGGGCCAGACATTTTCAAAAATGACGAAGGAAAAATGAGGTCCAATAAATCTCAGAAGCACAAAAATGAAGGGAAGATTTCTACAAGCAGTAACTCTCTGAGCGTACTTCTTGAACACAATTGGTGCCCCTATAAAAGAAAAGGCAACAAGGCCGTTTGTTCGAAAATCAAAGAGGCACCGCTCCTCGAATTTCGAGAGCCAGATCTCCTTGGATAAAATGTGTCTGCAATCTTCACACGCAACATCAGCTTTCCGGATATCACAGACCACTTTTTCAAAGTGCTCTGACAAAGTTAAGGCACGAGAATTTCGAAGTTCCAGCTACCTTACTATTACCCACAAAGGTAAAGGAATAGCACCACTACTTGCTAATTGGGAAATCACTATACGAGTCAAATCTGTCCTCTATGCAAAGCATACCCACAAGAATGCCTAATTTTTCCTCATCTCTGAGAATACACCTTCAACAGATATGCTTGTTCAAAAGTCGAAGGGGCAACGCTTTCCGAACTTCCAGAGCCAGAGCTTCAACAGATTTTCTTGGTACAAAAATCGAAGGGGCAACGCTTTCCGAACTTCGGGAGCCAGATCTTCAACAGATTTGCTTGGTTCAAAAATTGAAGAGGCAACACTTTCCGCATTTCGAGAGCCAGATCTTCAATATACCCGCTTGTTCAAAAATCGAAGAGGCACCTCTCTTCGAACTTCGAAGAGCCAGATTTTCCTGGATATAATTTGTCGGCACTTTTCAGAAGCAACATCAGCTTTCCGGATATCACGGAACACTTTATCAAATGATCTCTAACAAAGTTAAAACACGTGAATCTGGCAGCTCCCACTATATCGATATGACCGATAAGGGTAAAGGAACAACATTACCATTTGCTGTTAGGGAAATTCCTAATATATGTAGACCTCCATCCTCCATAACCAGGTAGACCTGCAAAAATGTTCAACTCCTCTTCACACCTGAGAGGACACTCCCAACGAAGCCTCTCGAAATACTTAGCTTTATTTCCCCCCAATAATACCTCTACAAACAAGCCACACCAGAGCAAGAATATCTCATATCATCAGGGACAAAAGTAAGAGTATCCCATATCATGCTTTTTCCCTGTCTTTTCCTTCGCCCTTGCTCTTACCTGCAAGACAAGGAGAAAGAGAGCAATCAGCCAGCACTTGGAATCAAGCTTCCAGTCAGGAACCGATTGCCTGGAACCCCTTCCTGATTGCTTACCTAGCATTGCTCTCGAGTACTCATCTTCAAGATTTTGTGCTTCTAGAGAAGATGCCACATCTGCATGGAGAACAGATAAGGCAAGTGAAACTGATACCTTGAAGCTTGTGGAGACAACGTGCTAATTCATCCTCAACTAAACTGAGGATCACTTGCCATGTGAGATTACTCATGGTCCGATTTCCTTAAAAAATCAAGCCACCAACGGCCCTTGAAGAAATTACAAGTCCAATTCAAGATCAAGTCTCATATTCATTGCTAAGAAGCCCTCTAGCTCATTTCAAGAATAAACCTGTGGAAAGATACTTCTTCAAAAGCAAAAGTACCCCATATCATCAGAGTCGAAGCCAAAAATATCTCATGGCATGCTTTTCCTTTACCCTTGCTCTTGCCTACGGGACAAGGAGAAAGAAAGCAATTGGTCGGCACTTGGAAAGATTGAACAAAGAAACAGACCATCACCTCTACCTCGTGCCTGCCTGCCGTTGAAAAGAAACAAGCAGAGAAGAATGCATCATGATGAGCTGTAACAGATCGCTATGGCTTGATACCCCGCCCTGCACAATCATATAACTCAGCAGAAGAAGTCTGAGTTGAATCCAAGAGCTCGAGAAGCTTCAACAACCTTTCGCTGGCACCGTTGCCAAAGAGCAAAGCCTCGCCATAAAAGTATCCCATATCATCAGGGTCAAACGTACTCTAGATTTGACGGACTTGCTTTGACCCTCAAATTCCTGAGTTGGTTCGCTTATTTGGAGGAAACTAGAAAACCCTCCAGCCCAGTTCAAGAATAAGCCTGTGGAAAGTTACTTCTTCAAAAGCAAAAGTATCTTATATCATCTCTTCTCCCTTTTCTTCTCTTTATCCTTCTTGCTGAATGAGAGACAAGGAGAAGGAGAATAATTAGCCGGAACCCGAAGTCAAGCTTCCGACCTAGACCTGATTGCTTGGAACTCTGATTACTTACCTTGTCTTTCACCTCTTTCGGCAGATCTCCTCGCTCAGAGACTTGGGGGACTCCTACTATAGTGTTTGTATCACACTTGACCAAGCCCGAAACTACAAGTAAGCTTCAAGTGAAAATGATACATTACCTTGTGCGTCAACATCAGCTAGAGATACCACTCATGAATAGAGGATAAATGCTTCCAGAGAAGATGCCACTTCCACCTATGGAACAGAAAAGGCAAGTGAAAACGACACCACAGTTCAGTACTTGGAAGTTTCGGGATTACTCAGTGGCTTGGAACTTGCAAGTCCCCAACCGAAGAGCTTCCCTCACTCGGGAACTTAGGGGAGCACTGTTTGTACCATACTTGACCAATCCCGAAACTACTGAGAACCGGTCAACATTATACCGTCAAGGACCCACAAGGTCAGAGGCCAATCACAAGGCGACACGTGTCAACATCAGATGCCAATCACAGCGCGACATGTGTCAACATCAGAAGCCAATCACAAGGCGACACGTGTCAACATCAGATGCCAATCACAGCATGACACGTGTCAATGTCAGAACAAAGCTAGAAACTCTCTTCTATAAATATGGATCATTCTCCCACAATAATCCCTAATGTCATTTGTACTAGACTATTCACTAGAACTCACAAAATGAGAGCTTGAACCTATGTACTTGTGTAAACCCTTCACAATTAATGAGAACTCCTCTACTCCGTGGACGTAGCCAATCTGGGTGAACCACGTACATCTTGTGTTGTTTGCTTCCCTGTCTCTGTCCATTTACATACTTATCCACACTAGTGACCGGAGCAACCAAGCGAAGGTCACGAACTTGAAACTTTCTGTTGTACCAAAGTCCTCACTGATTTTGTGCATCAACAAGCTTAACTTCGAAATTCGCCACTATAATCATATAAATCATAGATCAAAATTTAACCGTTGATTGTTGTTTACATTTACGCTTCATTTTTCTCATCAAATTTTGTTTTTTCGGATTTTCTTTTTTGAAAACATGATCTATTAAAGGATGCAGGAAGATGAACGGTTTGGACCATTGATATTATGTTCAGAGTTTTATGGTTAGTGAAAATATTGCTTGATGTTTATAAAGTTTCTACAAACTATGTGATATCGACTCATATTTTAGTTAACCGTAAATATCGAAACGTGATATCAAAGATCTGAACCGTTCATCTTCTTACATCCACCAGATGATCACGTTTTCAAAAAAGAAAAATTTTAAAAATGAAATTCAGTAAGAAGAATAAAGCGTAAATGACAATCGACGGTTAAATATAAATTTAAGGTTTATAGATTATAGTGTTGGATTTCGAAGCTAATCCCTCCATGAAAGTTGTAAAGCTTGTCACTATGAGTAATTGTATAGTTTTTTTACATTTTTTACACTTCTACAATAATTATTATTAATTTTATTAATTTTGCCCTCAAATAAAAAACATTATTCATGAGGGTTTGGAGGATTTTAAAAATCTAAACGATAATGGAAGTGTAACCATTATCTACTTATGGAGGAATAATGATGAATCACGAGTGTTTATATATTCTTTCACATTTTTCATACTTGTATGTATGTCTGCTTAGTTCTTGCCCATACAAATACTATACTAGTTTATAATTTTGGACAACAACATGTTAAGTAAAATTTATCCTAGTAATGATAATAATGAACTCTCATAATAAAAATAAATAATGACTAAAACTTTTTTTTTTTTTAACTTATGTAGAATAATAATACAAGACTATAAATTTAATATAGAATATATTGTATATATTAATATGTTGTGGTTATTGGGCTATAATTCACACAACTTTGAATTCAATCTATTTCAATTCAAGTTTGCAATGAATTCCAACTTTGGATCTTCTTCGAATTCCAACTAGGGGTCCTTATCCATTTCCAAATTGGAAGAAAAATGGGTACAAATGAGACGAGAAGATGAGGAGTCTGATGAAGAAGAAGTTCAAGTAAGGTGCAACAAACAAAACAGAGCAGCAGCCATTGCTGGGGCCATGGTGTGTCAGCCAACTGAAGAACAACCTCACTGGGGTGGCTCTGTTGCTGGTCGCTCTTACAAACCACGAAACAGAGTGATGACGCATACCAATCTGATGAACAACTACTTCAACCCCAACTCAGTGTACACAAAAGAGGATTTCAGATGTCGCTTCCGAATGAGGCGTCATGTCTTCGAGCGTTAACTTTGTGATGTCCAGCAGGTCAATCCATACTTTCGACATAAGCGGGACAGAGCAGGCCGCCCTGGTTTCTCACCTCATCAGAAGGTTACTATTGCACTCCAAATGATGGACTATGGCTCCCTAGCTAATTCGGTGGATGAAACCCATGGTATGTCTGAGTCTACATGCCTTGATACTCTTGAGCAATTATGTGACACAATTGTTCAGGTTTACAAAGACGAGTACCTCCGCGAGCCAAATCAAGAAGATCTGAATCGGCTCCTTCGCAAAGCTGAAGACCGTGGGTTTCCGGGCATGATAGGGTCATTAGACTGCATGCATTGGGATTGGAAGAACTGTCCCACCGGATGGCTATGAGGCTTATGCGGAAGGTCGAGAAAGCCAACTGTTGTGTTAGAGGCGGTTGCCTTATATGACACATGGATTTGGCATGCTTTCTTTGGAGTCCCTGGATCGCAAAATGACATTACAGTTCTTAGGCGTTCACCCATCTTCAATCGCCTGACGGAAGGTAAAACACCTTAACTTGACTACTACATGAACGACTGTCAATACAATATAGGGTATTACTTGGCAGATGATATCTACCCAAAGTGGGCGACACTTGTCCAAGCAATTCCAAACCCTAGGAATGACACGGAAAAGTTTTTTACCTTACACCAAGAGGCATACCGGAAAGATGTTGAGAGAGCTTTCGGTATTCTACAAGCACAGTGGAAGATCATCATCGAACCGGCAAGAGGGTGGAGTCGAGAAAATTTGGACTCCATCATGATGTCTTGCATCATATTATACAATATGATAGTGGAGGATGAGTGAGATGGGTATATTGATGGAGAGTCCGATGATGACCAAGAAGATCCAAATAGGTCAAGAAAGGGTCGTGCAAAAATATATGATGCGCCTAATTTGCCTTTCAATCCAAGAACTGGTAGTATCTCTATAAATGAGTACATGAGGTGTTATAGAATGATACATTCCTATGCCACAAACAAGTACCTACAACAGGATCTTGTTGCACATCTTTGGGCCAAAAATAACATGGAGTAGGCGTTTAAGTTTTATGTTGTTAAATGTTTTTTAAAATGTTGTTTAAGTTTCATGTTGTTAAATTTTTTTTTTTTATGTTGTATAATTTTTATGTTGGTTAATGTTATTCAATGTTGTTTCATATTGTTTAATGTTGTTTCATGTTACTTAATGTAATTTAATGTTGTATAATGGCTTAGAAAGTTATAGGAAAAAAAAATAGAATTTAAAAAAATATGAAACAAATTTTGTAAAATAGAAGTTATACGAAAAAAATAGAATTTAGAAAAAATATAAAACAAATTTTGTAAAATAGAAGTTATAGAAAAAATAGAAGTTAAAGGAGAAAAATTGTGTAAAAAAAAAAAAAAACGTAAAAAAAAATTAAAAAATAACGACTAGCTGACGTCAGCTAGCCGTTGGATTAAAAAATTTGTTTAAGCATTCCTGTCGGTCATATCCGACAGGATTGCTACAATTTTTTGCTAGCCTAGAGCTGGCTGGCTGGCTGCATGGATTGAGCCAGCCCTTTGGCCCTTTGGCCTTTTCAGATTTCGTGGGGCCCACGAGCAGTCTAGCTTAGCTCTCGGTTGGAAACGATTTTCGAGCTATTTTCTGCCATTTGGCCTTCTGGACCATTCGGTTGGAAATGGCCTAAGGGATTGGTTGCGAAATTCCAACCCTTGCCCCCTCAAAAGAAAAAAAAAAAAAAAAAAAATCCTACAGCCCAATTCAGTCTTGTCAAGTTGGTCACCCATGCAGAAATCGACAAGCCTAACCACTATTAAAAAATTCATAAAAATAATTAATAAAAAAAAATTAAGTTTTTTTTTCTTTCTATAAATACCAAACCATGATCTTTCATCTTACATCACATTTCAATATGTTCAAACACTTTCAACCAATCTTTTATTATTATCCAAAATTAAAGGTAAAACTATATTTATTATTTTATAAAATAAAAAAATACTAAACTTTAATGAAAAGGGATTGGACTAAGTTTATTTTAACAAAAAAATTATCTTATAACTTTATTTAATTAAAAAAAACGACTTAAATTTTAATGAAAATTACTTAAATGTTAATGAAAATGAAAAAAGTTTAATATAGTAAAAAATAAAATAGAAAAAGTAATAAAAAAACTGACACGCGTGCATGTTCATTACACACACTATTTCTGAAACTGAACGGCACTACACTATTTCTGAAACTGAACGACACTTGAAACTAAACACAAGTACTGCACTATTTCTGCAACTGAACACGGGTACTACACTATTTCTGAATATGAACATAGACACTATTTCTAAAGCTGACCATAGATACTATTTCTGAAATTGAATACAAGTTAGTGTGCACTGATCTCTCTAGGAAGTTTAACGATCATTCTTCTCCCTCTATTCTTGCAATTTATTGGTATTTTCTCACATTCCTACCTTTTCTTCTTTTAATTTTCTTAGATTCTCATCAAATTTTCTTTGGATCTCTTCAATTTCTTAGCTTTCTAAACCAATTACTTAATTCTCTTCCATTATCCGCACATTGGCAGCTTCCTCTTCTCCTCCATCCACAATCTCACCTTCTTCCTTTGCAAAATCGAAAAATAAGGCAAATCAAATCAATAAAATCGAATACAAAAATATTCATCAAACTACAAATTTGTTGAACGTTAAAGCCAAGAAAAGTAAAGATACTGGTGCTTAATTTCAAGCTGCTTCCTTGCCAGCAGATCTCACGCCAGCCATAGGCTTGATCTCACACCAATCAGCAGACCTACACTTGAGCTACCAACACCTAGGCTTGTCGAAACCTAGAGATTTTGTTGGCTTGATGAATTGCTTTCTAGTTTCTACCTAATACATGATCAACCAATGCTCGGTACTTATTAAAAAAAAAAAAAAAAAAAAAAAGCATTGCACGTGCTTTTTATAGATTTTTATTTTTATTTTTTTACAATTGTATAAATTTTTGGTTAAAATTCAAAGTTTTGAAGTCATTTTCATTAATTTTCTTATTTTAATACGAATTGCCTGAATTATTCAGTTTAGGAGTGGAGATGCACTTGAGCAGTTATTGTTCATTAAGCGGGTTGAGTTGCTTATAGGCTAGGGGAGGCTGTCAATGGTGGAACTGCTCTAATTTTCATAGGGAAAACGAGAATTAAAGTCCCAAAAATTAATATATGGGCTCTTGGAAAGAGAAACAAAAAAACAAAATACAAATACATCTATTTATTTTTTGAGTATTTATACAGTAAAAAATACAAATACGTCTTTATTATAAAGTAACTATTAGAAGGGTGTAACTCGTAAGTAGATTATTTTAGACTGGATTTGGATGTTGATGAAGCGACCATGCTATTTGCCTTAGATCCACCATATCATATGTTTTAATTCCATTTGTTGAACTTGCCCCCAAATGGTTTGCCAAACTTCCCATGCTGAAATTTGCCATGAACACAGCCGGGGGCACCCCCTTGGCCATGGTAAGCGCCACAGCCATACGCAGGAACACCTGCGACAGCACCTCCAGCTAACATGTTAGAAATTATATATTATAATTAATATTATAATATTGAATTTTTATATGAATGAAAAATAAGAGTCATGTGTCATAGTTGAATTCAAATTCATGAGTTGCGTCTGTTCGTTGGAACTTTAGGCAACAGTCACAATGTTTCATAATGGGTGGTTTGACTTCTATATAAACTCAAACATCCCACATATCTAATGAATCGAAGAAAAGAGTTTTCCCCAATGTCTTTTATTCTTTGTTAGTCAAACTCCGAGTCGTGTCTTGAGAGTACGGAATATATGAAGTTCGCCAAAGTCCGAAGTTTGAAATGCTTTGACTTCGGATTATAAATTGTTGAATCTTGAGAGATGGACGCCTAGCGAACTACAAGCACAAGAGTAGGGGCGAAATTCTGTCTTTAGGACATTGCATTTATGCAAGCCTCAATCTCCAAGTTTGTTAGTTTTCTAACTTTCTCTCTAGTTGTTTATATTAATCTCATATATGATGTTGTGAATTTCTTTATATTTATTATTATTGTAATTCTTGTTGTTATTTTCATATTTTCTAATATTGCTCCAACAATCTAAAGACAGAAGTTTTATATGCATTTGTTAGAAAATATGGTTCGAAAGATTATGGGATGTAAGACGTATATGCATATTAGACGCATTAAAACAAGGATGCATATAATATTCGTGCACCATTTTATCTGTGTGAAATGTTCGATGGTGTATTATGAAATCTGGGAAATCATTCACGTGGGTTCCGTATTGATGATTCGCGTATATATATGTGTCGATACATTATTAGATACTTTAAACCCATGATATGCATACTAGTTGTACACAATTTTATGCCTGAAATGACCGTTTGAGGAACCACTGAACCATGCACATTGGTTGTTTTGTGGTAATTTATAGCATATGTGTTGATTTATATTATGTTTTTGCGATTAGTTTTAGAACTTTATATATATGAGGCAATTTTAATTCAACTAGTGTCAATATCTAGATGGAATTAAGCCACTCAATTATACTTAAAGCATGTAGATAACTTCCCAACAGCAGGGTTATTCATGAGCTTGGTTCATGTAGAGTCTGGAACTCATACCTTTTGATGAAAAAGTATATATTTGTATATGCTGATGATCAGTCATTGGACTGGTATCCTTGTGTCAAGGCTCATAGGAATTGGTATGATTGTAGATTATATGAAAATATATCTCTAAATATGCACTACTTGGCGGAACGGCGATATGCTGGAAAGGCATGACTATTTTTGTAACCGTCATGACAACAAATATCTGACTTTGAATTACAACTGAGGCTGACTGAATACCTTTCAACTGATTTGGATGATGAGGAATTATATTCCTATCCCAACATACTGGATCATGGTTTCTTAACCATTGTGGCTTTGGAAAAGTGGTTTCTTATTGGAAATCTACGAGGTAGGATTGGGTTTTAGTGCTTAATATCCCCATGTTGTAGTATGGTCAGTTTACGCACACACTGAAAAGATGTGTCGGTTAAAGCCACGTGAACTGCAGGTGTAATGGATTCATACCAGTTCATGAAAGAATTCCTTTTACAGAAAGGAGATGTGCCGAAATAGAGAAGTTTGGCATTTGAAATATGCCAAATGCCATTGGAATTTTCTAATAAAAGGTATGTAATGGTTTGTTTGATTCTAATCAGACACACCCATGAAGGTTTTCTTTATGAAAAAATAGAATAAAAATGTTGATTTGAATTGGTATATCTGACAAGCGATGCGTAGTTCGCATTCTAAATGCAGACGTTGTGAAAGAGCAAACTTTGTAAGGATCATTTGGTCCAAATGAATGAGCGGGTTTCAGAAGTTGTGTCTCTCTTCCATTGGTATAGACATATGTGTAACCGCTCGTCTGAATAAGTTATGAACTGCTTGGAGACGCCATTCACCAAACTGGTAATCTATAACCATGGTGGGTCAGTTGGCAAGTTGTATATATCAAAGTGAATTTGATCTGTGAGTGGTTTCATGATGATTTGCGTTGCTAATTTCTCTTCTAAACTTTAAATTAGTCGATTACTTCCCTCTCTAAACTTTTATAATTGGTCAACTCCCCTTGACGTTAGATTTGGGAATTTCCTATCCAATTTCCTATCAATTTTGGTCACAATGCAAATATTTGGGGCAATAGAGTAATTTTATCCTAAAATGGACATATTGCTTTTTTATTCTTCTTTTCTTCCTCTAGTTGATTTCGTACACTTTTTATGTGAATTAGCCATCAAAACTCTATACAAGTACAGGGAACAAATCACCAATAAGTCAAGAACTAATATTGCGCTGCGTTAAATCAACGCCTGTACTTTATATGTCATCCACAAAAACTTCTAATGGTCCTTTGAAACCGTGACATAAATTTTATAGTAAATTAGAAAAATATTAGATAATTATTATTTTCATAGAAAATAAATATTTCAGAGCTAGCTGAATGCACACGAACTGTTATAAGTTTAGGGTAATGCTATCTATATACTCATTTTACTTTCCACATGCTCGTTGTTAATTTCCATCATTTAATCTTCTTCAATCCATTCGATCTGATGACAGAAATTGAAAATGGTGTGTGAAAGGTAAAAAATGATGTGTGGATAGCCCCACCCTAAGTTTATGATTGGCCTAAATAGAAACTTCAGTTATTTTATTCTAAAGTGCTGAGTCATACCAACTATACACCCTGAACAAATTGGGCAAAATATGAGAATAAAAAATTCGTGTTATATCCAATTATATAAGTGACATTGTACGCTAAAAAAGAAATGGAGAGTTTGAACTCGAGACACGGTGGATTAAAAAAGAAAGGTTTTAAGCTTTTAACCACCAGAACAAACTATCACTTGTAGGTGAATTGAAATGAAAAAAGAGAAAAAAGATGGATTTTGAAAGGAGAATAAATCATGGGTAGTGCTATTAGCACTTCAAACTTTCTAAATTTAGAAGATAAAAAAAAAACTTACTAGGAGTGCACATATTTTTGAAGTGTAAATAGCAAAAAGCTATGCGGTCAACTAATACAAGCAGCCTCAAGATGAAGAGAATTTCCAATAGAATGGAAGAAACATGAATCCAAGTACAACCAGAGTTTTGGCCGTGTACAAATTTAGTTTTCCATTTTTGGTTTTCAGATTTCAATTTTTTTAACTAAAAATTAAATAGTTATCAAACAAGATTTCAACTTTCAGATTTCAAAAAAATGAAAATAAAAATTGAAAACAATATGTTTATCAAACGGTCCCTAATTGAAACAGAATTAACATTTAAACTCTTTGATATCTTTTAGGACAGTTTTAAGCCTCCAAGGACAGTCCAATTAAGGGCTGGTTTGGTATTGCAGTGCTTTGAAAAAAAAAACTGTTTCTGTTCTGCTGTGAGAATAAGCTCATTTTTGCTGCTTCACGTTTTCAGCTTTTTTTTCACCAAAAACTTTGAAAATAAGTTGTTTTTAAATGTTTGTCAAACACCTTTTTGAGCTCAGCTTTTTTTTATATCCATTTTTTATAAAAGCACCTTAGTACCAAACCAGTACTAAATTGAGTGAAGGGACAAGTGTTAAATAACTGATCCACTATTTCATAGAAAGAATGATGCATAGAGGGCATGTGGGATCAAATCAACATAGTTAATATGTGAAGCAAGTCTAGTTCGAGATTTTAGCCCATCCCTTAAACAAAAAGTCAAGCAAAAATTTTAATATGGGGGGAGATTAAAGTTGGTTAGCTCAGTCACTGCTGATTTATAGATATACTTGTCTAAGTTCAATCGAGTCCAATATTTTTGGTTTCATGAGCTAAAATGGCTAAGCCCGTCCTAAACGATAATCTATGGGCTCTTGGAAAGAGAAAAATACAAAAATATAAATACGTCATTATTTATTTTTTCTATGGAAATATAGTACAAAATACAAATACGTCTTTATTTATTTTTAAAGTAATTATTAGAAAGGGAGTAACTCGTAAGAAGATTATTTTAGACTAGATTTGGATCTTGATGAAGCGACCATGGTATTTGCCTTAGATCCACCATATCATATGTTTTAATGCCATTTGTTGAACTTGCCCCTAAAGGGCCTGCCAAACTTCCCATGCTGAAATTTGCCATGACCGTAGCCGTGGCCACCCCCATAGCCATGGGAACCACCATGGCCATGGTAAGCACCATAGCCATGGTGGGACCCACCTCCATGCACAAGATGGTTAGCCCCATACGGGGGAGCAGCTGCGACAGGGACTCCAGCTAACATTCCTCCCATTCCCATGCCAGCAGCTCCATGCCCTGTACGTGATAATCTTTCATTGGTCACCAAGAAAACGAAAATAATATTCTACTTTAATGTCATTCCAATTGGTTCTTCATATATGATGATCACTAGCTGGAAGAAAATTAAGAACATCACTTGATAGATGTCAATGCGAAATGAGAAAATATATTTTCAAAACGTAATTGTTATTGACTGTCACATCCCGGCCCGGGACGGATCACTTTCCGGGCCCGCTCCACCACCATAACACAATATTGTCCGTTTTGGGCTTACCATTCTCTCACGGTTTTGTTTCTGGGAACTCACGAGCAACTTCCCAATGGGTCACCTATCATGAGAGTGCTCTAGTCCCCTTTTCGCTTAACTTCGGAATTCCTACGGAATCCGAAGCCAGTGAGCTCCCAAAAAGCCTCGTGCTAGGTAGGGATGAAAGTATACATTTAAGGATCACTTCCCTGGGCGATGTGAGATGTTATGATCCATCCCCCTTAGGGGCCTGACGTCCTCGCCGGCACACTTCCGCCCAGGGATTGGCTCTGATACCAATTTGTCACATCCCGACCCGGGGCGAATCACTTCCCGAGCCCGCTCCACCACCGTAGTAGCACAATATTGTCCGCTTTGGGCTTATCATTTCCTCACGGTTTTGTTTCTGGGAACTCACGAGCAACTTCCCAGTAGGTCACCCATCCTGGGAGTGCTCTAGCCCCCTTCTCGCCTAACTTCGGAGTTCCTACGGACCCCGAAGCCAGTGACCTCCCAAAAGGCCTCGTGCTAGGTAGGGATGAGAATATACATTTAAGGATCACTTCCCTGGACGATATGGGATGTTACATTGACACTCTAAAATACTCATTGTACACTCCAAACTTTCTTTATTTAGAAAGAAAATACACGTACGAAATGTGTACAATGAGAATTTTGAAATGCCAATAACATTTTTCGTTTTCGTGTCTAATGTATTGTCATGTCTTACCAAAATGTTGTATATCCACAGCATTTGCTTTTATATTATCTCTTCCATTGAAAAAAAAGGGGGAAAACTCAGATTGCCATCCTTCAATAAAATTTTGAATTTGGCCTTGATTAATATACCCATGAATATTATTGGCCCTATAATTTTGTAGTGCCCATGTATATATTTCAGAATAATTATAACCCAGAAAACTGGTAAAGTTACAAAAATGATTAGGGACGACCGTGATGTGATTCGATTGCCTGCAGAATGATAAAGACGCTGATGTACCTGAATAACCAGCCGGTGGATAGGAGGTTGGTGGATATCCCCCATAAGAAGGATAGGCAGCTGGAGGATACCCGCCAGGAGAAGGGTATGCTTGATGTGCTTGCGGGTATCCATATCCTTGTGGAGGGTATGATCCATACCCACTACCATATGAAAATAGTGCTTTCTCAGTTGTCTCATGTTTCTCGTCCTTTCCACCTCCCATCTTAGCAAGTGCGTAAGGTTGATACCTAGCTGCATATCATTATTCAAAATGAACATCTACTTATCAAATGGGAGGCACCATGTTAGAGAATTTTGTTGTAACATAACATAGATAATTGCAACAAGCAATAAATACTAAGGAAATTCTTTCAAAGTGAGACTCTCTAACGACTCTCCGCCACCTTATTTTTTTTGCACATTGTTTTATAATATTGGCACTGGTATTGTGCCACAAAGATAAGATGGCGGATAATTCATATATTTTTAAAAGAGTCTCCTTAGCATTTCTCATTGCAACAATTATTATGCTGATCAGCTTTAAATAATAAAAGATATATTACTCAGATGGGACCAATCTTTAGAACCCTAGACAAAGAAAATTCTTTCCAATTAAGCAGGACGTAAATCTCAAAACATTTGTGCGCATCTTATATATCTCACGAGCTTATGTAACTAACCAGCTACTACGCTACAAATAATAAGAAATCCATCTTTATAGGATTTGGATTCCATCCGGATTCAAATTGAGGGGATTATAGGGATCCTCACATCTTAACCATTCATCGTACATCGTGCGGTCAGAAATCATTTGAATTTTTTTATTTAAAATTAAACATAAATAGTACCTAACGAAACTGACCGTACGTACGATAAACGGTTAGAATGTGAGGATCCTTAGAATCACTACAAAGAGAATCTGGAGAGGATCCTCATCCCATATATAAATCCTATATGTTAATGCAGAAACAGAAGACAACTAGAGATTAGAGAGAGAGAGAGATGGCTCACAAACAGTTGTGCTGGGACTCTTAAGTTTGCCCTCAACACTACTCAAACAAACGTGTGTGTGAAACTTGAAGAAATGAAGTACGTATATATAGGGATCATAAAGTAAATGAGTATATGTTCTCATGAATTTGATCCCAATGAATATGAGATAATATAAATAAACAAGTATATATTCTTATCAATTTGATGCCGATGGACATGATATAATGACAGATAGATTCCATAAAGTTCATGCACCGCGTTTCTTCCACGTGCATTTGCTTTATTTTATGCCCCCATAGTAAAGTACCACTAACTTTTTTTTTTTGGGTCAACCACTAACTCTTAATGACATGTGATTTTTCTAGGATAAGTAGGAGATATTTTTAATGTGTCCGAAACACAAGATAGTATACTATGTATCATTGTATAAATGGTGAGATATTTGTGCTATAAAATTAACAATTTAAAAAGTAAATGCTTAACTTGTTATTCAAAACTAAGCCAAACCATTGGTTTGGATCAACAGATTTGAGGTATGCTACCACTGTTGTTATCAATCTACAACTTTATAATGCTTGATGTATTTATTAATATTATCTATTCTAAAGTTGAGGAGTAATTTGATTATAGCTTAGCTACAGTCAAATTTTTGCCCCTTGATTTTGCTTTATTTACACAATGCTGTTACCAAATCTGTGTTGGGCTGGGGTTTGGGCTCCCCCTTTCTTTTCATGAGCTTTGTGTTGGTTTTCGCTAAGAAGCCCGACCCTTAGTCAGGCCTTCAATGATTTAATTACGGTTCTGCCCATCAAAGATTACAATCCAATGGTGTATTAGGAAGGGCAATTTTGTCCTCTTGGTTTTGAGTGAATTAGGGGGTAGCCATGTAGGTTTTCATTTGTTGTCGTTCAATGAGGGTTTCGGGGATGAACTGGACTTGGCTGCTGTAAATTCAGCAGCCGGTCCTGCTTACACCCAATCACGGGTGGACGCGTGTCAAAACTTGAACACGCGTCTACCCGTGATTGGGTGTAAGCAGGATCGGCTGCTGAAGCAGCCAAGTTCTTTCTTTCGAGGATAGAGGCTCTCAGAGAGAGAGAGAGAGAGAGAGAGACAGACAGACAGACAGACAGACAGAGAGGGAGACAAATAAAGATAGATGGCGATGGAAAGAGAGCAAGGGGGAGGGGTAGGGGTGATTGATTTCACAAGTGGGAGAGTGGGGATGGTTAGAGAAAACCATAGGGGTCGTCCAGATCTTGCGCTGCATGCCTGGATTTCCAAAGATAAGTTCATTTTTTTAATTTGATTCTTCACCGTTAGCTTAGATTGTCATCATTTCTGCCTTTTTGTTAGCTTAGATTGTCATCATTTCTGCCTTTTTGTTGTGAATTATTTTTGAATTTTTAGTGCATTAGGTCAGGTTTTGGGGGATTCATCTCTCTGTTTATTCCCTTATTTGTTTCATTTTCTCTCATTTTGGGGATTAATCTCTCTGTTATGTCTGTTTGTTCTTTGTTTTGGGGATTAATCTCTCATTTTGGATTCTTAAGAACATTTTACAAGAGTGTTAGGGTAGCAAGTATTTGGACATGCTAAACAGTCTCTGCATATTCTTCTGAAACATGACATTCCGAGTCAACTTCTAAGTTCTTAGTTTGGTTTGAAACCTCCACATCCAATATGGGCTGAAGCTGAAGGACCAATTGGAAGTATTAATATGATTTTTTCTACTGAAGCTTCTTGCTCATTTTTCTGGGATTTTAAGCTTTCAGTTGCAAGGGTAACAAATAACCCTAAAATCCCAGAAATCGGTATTGGCATTTGAATTAATGGATTTCCATTTTCTCTCCCAAAACAATTTGTTAGATGAAAAGTGTTTTCTTTCTGTTGAAGGTGGTGCTGAAATTGGATTTACATAACAACAAAGAAAAGCAAAAAGCGTTGAAAGCAATCTTCAGCCTTACAGGTATCATTTTTTTTAAGCATATAGGTTTAATTTGGCTCTGTGAAAAATTGATACTTTGGGTCCTACATATGATAGATTGTCCAAGGAGGAGGAATTGCGTTTAAAGGCTCATGATGCCCTTCAGATTCAAGGTATTTTTTTAAGGGACAAATCTCGTGTTCGTTGGCTATATGATGGTGATCGCAATACTTCTTTTTTTCACTCCATGATTTGCTATAGGAAGCTTCGTCATTCTTTTTCACACATTCGTAACGGGGATGTGATGTTGGTATGCTATTAAGGATCATATTATCTCTTATTTTTCTGACATGTTTTCAGCTGATAATAATGTGGTTAATACAGGTCTGGTGGAGCGGGTTATCCCTCAATTAGTTTCGGTGGATGATAATCTTGCCCTCACTGTTCTTCCATCAGAAGAGGAAATTTTTAAAACAATTTGTTCAATGGATTCTTTTATTTCGCCTGGCCCGGATGGTTTTGAAGGTTGTTTTTTTGTTAATTGCTGGAGCATTGTGGGTCCAGAGGTGGTTAGTGCGGTTCTTAGTTTTTTTTAGCATGGTTTGGTCCTTCCTCATTTCAATTCCAACATGATTATGCTTATTCCTAAGGTCCCAAATGCTGACTCTGTTTCCCAGATGCGGCCCATTGCCCTTGCCAATTTTTCTTTCAAGATTATTACAAAAATTATTGCTGATCGTTTGGGGCCTATCACTTCTCGTATTATTTATCCTCAGCAAAGTGCTTTTACAAAGGGTCGTTCGATTTCAGATTCTATTATTTTAACCTTTGAATGTATGAATCTTCTCGATGCTAAATGCTTTGGTGGGAATGTTGCAGTAAAGTTTGACATTAAGAAGGCTTTTCATACTATAGATTGGAATTTTCTATTGCGGGTCCTTCGCTCATTTGGATTTTTTAATATTTTTGTGGACTGGGTGCAGGCTCTTTTACGCTCTGCCTATCTTTCGATATCGATCAATGGATCTCTCTTAGGCTATTTTTCTTGCTCTAGAGGTGTTCGACAGGGGGATTCATTGTCTCCTTTTTTGTTTTGCCTAGCGGAAGAGGTATTTAGTAGAGATCCTTCGCTTCTTGTGACGAAAGGTAAACTACTTCCAATGTCTGCTCCAAAGGGTGTTTCTCTCATTTCTCATGTTTTATCCGCAGATGATATAATGGTTTTTTTGCGAGGCACTAAGCGTAATCTACAGATGCTAATGAGATTTGTTGAGGAGTATGGTAAAAATTCAGGGCAATTTATTAATAGGGCCAAGTCACTTGCTTTTTTGGGTTGTTTTGCTCACCTGCGTCAAACTTCCATTCTCTGTACTCTTGGGGTAACTTTCGGGTCCTTACCCTTTACTTATCTGGGGGTACCTATTTTTCAAGGTAGGCCAAAAAAAGCTTATTTCCAAGCTATTGCAGATAGGGTGCGGATAAAGTTAGCCTCATGGAAGGGTGCTATATTGTCTTAGGCAGGTCGTTTAGGTTTCTCAATTGCTTCTTCTTATAAGAAATCTTCAGTGTGGCTTGGTCTAAAGAAAATATTTCCAGATCTTTTGCCTCAACTACAATGGTTAATTGGTGATGGTTCTCAAGTTCGATTTTGGACGGATAATTGGCTTGGAGAGCCAATTACGCATAGTTTAGGCATCCTTCATCATATGGCATCCACTTTAAAAGCAAAGGTTTGTGATTTTATTGGTCCAAGTGGTTGGGTATTGCATACTAATTTTTCTTCATCCTTTCCTGTTATTGCTGAGACTATCACCTCGACTCCTATTTCTTTGGAGGCAGGTGTTGATAAACTCATTTGGACAAGTTCTTCATTAGGTCTCGTGACTGCTAAGGATGCTTTTTCTTATTTGAATCGTTAGAATTCCCAGCTGGTTTGGGGTAAAGCCATTTGGGTTTCCTCTATTCAGCCTAGGAAAAGTATTACTACTTGGAAGGCTTTGCATGGATGTCTTCTTACTGATGATCGCTTGCAGCGTCATGAAGTGCCTTTGGTTTCTGTTTGTTGTTTTTGTTTGAATGTTGCAGAGACTGTTTCTCACTTATTTTTGGAGTGCCCGTTTGTTCAAGAAATTTGGAATTGGTTGTCACTCATGTTTAATCGACCATATGTACAATGTGGTTCCTTGCATAATCTTTTTTCATCTGCTTTCTTAGCTGCTTTGTCTTCCTCTTCTCACCGTTTGTGGGTGCTTCTTGTTTGTAATGCTATTTGGAGCATATGGTCTCTACGCAACAAGATTCGTTTTGAGGGTGCTAAGCTATGTATGGCTCATGCCAAGGCTAGGATTCTTTCGTGTTCTAAAGAATTTGCCTCTTTGGTTTTTTTCTTTGGTTCATTCTACGTCAAGTGCTCCTATTTTTTCAGACTATATGCGTTTCTCCTTTGTTGTCTACTGCCTCACGTTTCATTCCTGTTGTATGGAAACCTCCTAGGGTGGGGTGGATCAAGGTGAATGTTGATGGGTCATTCAAGTCTACAGGCCATGCAGGTTATGATGGTGTATTTCGGGACTCTCAAGGTATTGCTTTGGGTGCTTTTGCATCGTCCACGAATTTTTGTAGCTTGCTTGCATCTGAGGTTCTTGCTGTAATTGAGGCTATTCGAGTTGCATGGGTATGTGAATGGCATCATATTTGGTTGGAGACGGACTCAACTACGGTGATTCATTACTTAAACTCTCATAGTTCTATTATTCCTTGGTATTTGCGTGTTGATTGGAGCAATTGCTTGTGGCAGATTAGGCATATGCATGTTTATGTTTACCATATTTTTCGCGAGGGTAACTGTGTAACCGATGCCTTAGCTAACTTTGGTGCAGATCACGATGCATATTATTAGTGGTCCAACGTTCCTTCATGTGCGGCGTCTGCTTATATTCATGATCTTTTTGCTTCTACCAGCTATCGTTTCAGATGATTTTCCTTTTTTTCATATGTTTTCTTCATAAGTGGGGCTCCCTTATCGTGTTACTTGCTATGTTATTTCCATTAATGAGGTTTGGCTTTATGTTCGCCTAATTTGTATTTGTATTTTTATCTTAATAATATATATATATATATATATATATATATATATATATATATATATATATATATAAGTAAGGCGTAGTCATTCACAAGTTTTTTTATTTGCGTAGTCTATGCCTAGGAAAGTCAGAATATCTGGGAGGGCTGCTGAAATTTAGCATGCCAGTTTGGCAATGTTTATCCGGAGGATGTGGTTTTGCAAGATGTCCCAACTTCTTATGATCATGAATATAACAATGTTTCAAACTCTTTACTGTTTCGTAACAATACGACCAATCATGTCCAACCTTATACATCTATTTTGAAACAAAATGCATCTGTTGGCGATGGATTCAACTCATCTTCATCTGCTGCTAGCACTTCACATGAAATCATTGTCCCTGTTTTTCTTGCCAATGATGCCACTTTGCGTGGTATATTGGCCACTGATATTCCAGGTGGTCATCCTATTAGAAGCTCACATATGATTGGCCAGGCCGCTTCAAAAAAAAAAAAAAAAAAAAAAAAAAACGTATCTGCTCTTACATCTTTGCATTTTTTTTAACTTATTCAAAAAGTTAACTTTTGTTCGCTGCTTTGGGGATGATTGTGTCAATCTTTCTTTTCATAGGTGTTGATCCAAACGGTTGATTTTGGCCCTAGAAATTCTCAATGTCAATATTGTGGCGCTTTGTTTTGGTCTACAGAGCAGTTAAAGACAAACGTTTCTTGTATTAGAAGGCCATAGTTCGCTACATGTTGTATGAGTCAAAAAGTTAAAATTCCCACTTGTTAAGCCCACCCCTGCTTATTTGGACCATCTGCTAAATCCAACAAATTCTCAAGAAAGTTCGCATTTCAAAACAAATGTTAGGTTGTATAATTCAATGATGGCATTCACTTCAATGGGGGCTAAAGTTGATGCATCAATAAACAAGGGTCAAGGTCCTTACATTTTTAAGATTAATGGTCAAGTGCATCATTTAATGGGTTCTTTGTTGCTTCTTGAAGGTGAGAGCCCTAAATTCGCCCAGCTCTACATCTATGACACTCAAAATGAAGTCAACAATCGTATGAGTTGTTTTCCTCATTCAGAAGCATCTTCAAAGGTTGACGAACAAATTTTTGGTGGGCTCATTGAAATGTTAGATGGGTGTAATGAGTTGGTTCAATTATTTAGAGTTGCAAGGTATAGGATTAATGAACAGTCAACAAGTTCTTTGTGTTTGCGTTTGTATGGTACACCGAGCAATCGTGATGCGCAATATAATATGCCAACATGTGATGGGATAAGAGAGTTAATAGTTGGGGATATTGGTCAATTTCACACTGAAATAGATATTATTGTAGAACACATGGCAACTGGTCTACAAAGGATAACAAAGTTGCATACAAAATATATGGCCCTTCAATATCCTCTTTTTTTTCCCATATGGTGAAGATGGATACAACAAAGGTCTTCCTTGGAATCCAAGTTTCAAAGGGAAAAAACCTAAGATTGGCAGGGGTGTCTATGAGAGTATTTATGGGTTACCAAATTCAAGATAGACCGGGACAGGATAGCACCCTGTTAAAGGGTGGCAGATTGTTTCAACAATATTTAGTAGATGCATATGCCACGCTTGAAGAAGATAGACTTGATTTCATTAGGACAAATCAGAGTTCTTTTAGAACTGAGAGTCTTAATGGAATTCATGAGGCGTTGAGAAAAGGAAATGCAAGTGGTTTGGACATTGGTAAGAGGATTATCTTGCCAACTTCATTTACTGGCAGTGCTAGATATATGATAAATAATTATCAGGATGCTATGGCTATATGCTGTCACTTGGAAAATCTTGATTTATTTATCACCTTTACAAGCAATGCTAAGTGGCCTGAAATTATCAAAGATCTACGTGAAAGACCTGGTTGTAGGGCTGAAGACAGACCACACATCGTATCTAGAATTTTCAAAGCAAAACTTGACCCTATGGTTAAGTATATAAAATCAAGAAAACCTTCTGGCAAAGTTCAATCTGGTTAGTTATTGGCTTTTCCCAGTTCTTAAGATTATTTGTTTGTTTTCTGTTATGAGCATAAACATTAGGCGTTTTGTTTTGAGGTTTTTGTCTTATTTTCTTGAAACAGTTATTTACACAGTTGAATTCCAAGAAAGAGGTATCCCGCATTGTCACATCTTGGTTTAGATCAGTAAAGAGTATAAGTGTCATTCTCCTTCCAATGTGGATTCAATCATTTCGGCTGAAATTCCTAGCGAAGAATTTGACAAAGATGGGTATGATGTTGCACAATACATGATTCATGGTCTATGCGGTCTTGCAAATGAAAATTCCCTTTGCATGAAAGAAAAAAAATGCTTAAAGAGATTCCCAAAACAATTTGCAAATGAAACTACTTTTGAATCTAATGGTTTTGTCGCATACAAGCGTAGAGAAAAGGAAAATTGTTTTGTTGTAAAAAATGGAGTGAAGCTTAATAATGTGTTTGTTGTCCCTTACAATCGTGAATTTGTTATTAAAGTATCAAGCACATATAAGTGTTGAATCGTATTGTCAATCAATGCTTATTAAATACCTTTTCAAGTATATAACCAAGGGTGTTAATAGGGTGTTAACCAAGTATATACAAGCGTAGAGAACCAGCTGTTCAAAGATTGCGTGTGCATCTTCCTTCTGACCAAAATGTTGTCTTTAAAGAGTATGATAATTTAAACTATGTTGTTAACCAACCTGATCTTGAAAGCACAAATGTTAACAAAATGGTTTGAGATGAATGCTCAAGATCCTGATGCGCGTCAGTTGTCTTATGTTGAATTTCCTTTGAAATAAGTTTGGAATAGTGAAAATAAAGAGTGAACCCGAAGGAAAAGCGGTAGATGTCCAGGTAGAGTTGCGTATGTTCACCCTGCTGCCGGTGAATTATACTATTTAAGATTATTGCTTAATTATCAAAAAGGTGGCTTTTGTTTTGATGATTTAAGAACAATTAAAGGTGTTTTTCAATCCACATTTCAAGCTGCATGCAACTCACTTGACCTGTTGGGAGATGATAAGGAGTAGAACAATGCAATGTTAGAAGTGGTGGTCATCGCATCATCGTATCAGTTGCGATAATTCTTTGTTACATTAGTTTTGTTTTCTGATGTTGCTAATTCGACAACTTTGTTTGAGGCACATTGGAAAATGATGTGTGATGACATCTCGACAAAGATGGTTAATGCTTTTTGCTTGCAGGATATGTCTAAGTATGAGGATGAACTTAAAAATTCTCTTTTGTATGAGTTAAAAAAGTTGTTTGTAGCTTCAAATAGTTCTTTGTCTAAACATCACATCCTAGTTCCAAACAAAGATTTGATGGATAGACTTAAGAATAGAAGTTTAAGAGATGAGTTAAACTACGACACTGAATCACTGAAAGAGTAGCATTCACTATTGGTGGTACAGTTGAAAAAAGAGCAAAAAATAGTTTATGACAGTGTCATAGAAGTAGTTGATGGCAACAAATCTGGTTAGTTTTTTTGTTCATGGTCATGGTGGAACTAGTAAGACTTTTTTGTGAACCACTATCATAGCTAAAGATTAGATCAGATAATCATATTGTTTTGGTAGTAGCTTCATCTGGAATTGCCTCCCTTTTGCTTCCTGGTGGAAGAACTGCACACTCTACGTTTAAAATCCCTATCAGCATTACAGATTGTTCACTTTGTGAAATAAAAAAAGGAACTCATCTAGCACAATTAATTAGTAATGCAACCCTTATTGTTTGGGATGAAGCACTTATGAATCGTAAACAATGTTTTGAAAGTTTAAATAGATCTCTTCGTTATGTTCTCAAATGGTCAAAACCAGGTTTTGATGATTTGCTATTTGAAGGAAAGCCAAATCTCTTTGGAGGTGATTTTAGACAAGTTTTGCCTATTGTTCCAAATGGAACTAGGGCCGACATTGTTGAAGCTTCATTGACAAGTTCTTATTTTTGGACTTATTTAACCATTTTTTCTCAAAGAAGACATGAGGTTTTCAAAAATAGGTTAGAATGAGCAGGAAAAACAAGAGTTAGCTGATTTTCTAAATTAGATATTACAAATTGGAACAATAATATTGCCAATTCTATATTGTCAACTGATAAAGAAAGTTCTTGGGTTGAAATATCTAAAGACTTTCTCATTAATCTTGATGACAATCCCATCGAAAACATGGTTTCAGCGGTGTACACAGATTTTGAAAGAAATAGCCATTGTCACACTACGAAACAACACAATAATTGAGATAAATTATTTTATGTTAACAATGGTGCCTAGCGAAAGTCGCACGTACCTCAATTTTGATTCTGTGTCTTCTTCAACAGAAAATGTTGAAAATGTTGATATACTTTATCCGCTAGAATTTTTGAACCACCTTGACTTACCTGGTTTGTCGCACCACAAGTTGGCATTGAAAGTCGGTATGCCAGTAATGTTACTTAAGAATTTAAATCAAAGTTGTGGATTGTGTAATGGGACAAGGTTGGTGGTGATGCAATTAACTGATAGAATTGTGAAAGCAAAGATCATAACGGGTAGCAACATTGGTGAAAGAGTCTACATTCCAAGAATCTTTACTAAGTCATTAGAAAAAAATATCCGTTTACTTTGCGAAGAAGACAATTTCCTCTCAGAATTTGCTATGCAATGACAGTTAATAAGAGTCAGGGACAGTCTTTGAAGATTGTTGGGCTATTTCTATCCCAAACAGTTTTTTCTCATAGATAGCTCTACGTTGCATTGTCTAGGGTCACCTTAAAAAAGGGTCTTAAAATTGTGATTGCTCATGATAGTGATATGTCGTACGGATACACAAAAAACATTGTTTATAAAGATGTTTTGAATCGTTTACATGAAGGTGTGTTGGTTTGTGTTTGTCCATTCATTTTTCTTTTTCTCTTTTTGTCTATTTTTCAAAATTCTAATGTATTCTTTGTTTCATGTGTGTGTTGTACTATTTTGAGGATTTTATTTGCTTCTAAATTTACTTTGTATAGATTGATGGAGCATATGCCAATTCATCTTTTATTACCATACAAGCCAACAAGGAAACTACAAATTAGGATATGCAGAATTTGGGTGACAAAGAATATTGGAACTGATTATCAACTTGCAAGTTTGGACTATGTCTTTGTTGACAAAGAGGTTAAATCTTTACACTTTTTTCTCATCATTAAATAGGGACAGTTTTATATCTGTCGAAATGCATCTATCATACTTTTAGTATTAATTCGAGAAATATCTAAGTTTGTTACTTTGCATGATTTGCTCCATGATTTTATGCATGTGTTGCTCTATACTATAGCCATCCAAAAGATATTTTATAAATATTTTGCTACGTGATTTAATGCATTTTTTACTCCTTTAATGATTGATCTAATTTTGTTTTTCCCTTCTAAAGGGGACATGCAATTCAAGCGACCATGAAACCCTGGGACATCCAATTCTTTTTTAAGTGTCTAAAAGTTGGGTTTGTGTATGAGATAGATAAATTCCGTGTTATCTGCAACAGAACGTCAAGCAAAATTGTCCCTCATGATGCCATGGTTGAGTTGAACAAAAACACTACCATAGTCCTTGTTGAGAAACCAAATCAAGTGATCCTGATGCATTGGTTTAATTTAATTGAATTTGATGAGCTTCACACGAGAGTGAGATGTAAACCTCACAGGTAAAGTGTCTAATTTTGACTATTGCCACTACTCTAAAATCATTATTCTTAGTTTTAACTTAATTTAGCTTAAATTGGTTCGTATAACTGTATCAACCGATTGAGGACATCACTGTGCAAAATATCAAAGTTGAGAAAAAGTGAAACCTCCAACTTCAAAATACGAGGTGAACCATACTTCTCTTAAACTGTGATTGCATATTTATACATATATAGCCATATAAAAATTACATAGAAAGTTATGACTCCATTATATAATTGTAGAGGTGAACACAAGTTACAGTGACCCTAAGGGCAGAAACTGCAACAAGCTTTCAAGATGATGCATTGCAGTCATTTTCGTTGCCTGTCTTCGTTGTTTTGACTTCACTCAAAGTGAAGCAATACAAAGGTTATACCTTAACAAAGTCTATATGTGACCGCTTTACTTTTGTATTTATAATTGTTATCTTTATATTTATAGGAAAACCTGTTCTGGGGAGCACAGGCTCAATAGTTTGTATTTTCAATTTTGATATCCCACAACTTTCAGAATATAAACAACAGTGAGTGAACAAATCTTATTTTATGTTTTTTTTTGTTTATATTTTTACCGTCTATATTCTTGGACCTAAAAATGTGAAAATCAGGTTTGAATACCTCAAAACACCAATTGAAATTCTACTGACTTCTACTGAAAAGTATGGAAAGGCTACTGTTATGGTTGATTCTGAACAGAAGACAATTAAACAATTGCTTCTTCTTGATCTAGCATTAAACAAAGGTCAATCCACCATCACTAAATTATCTCAAGTTTTGTCAATTCTATTTTGGAACTGCTTTGCAATTGATTGTTTGTTGTAATTTGGAAATGACATTATTTCTTAGTCTATACTGTGTTGTGCATACAAAGTGTCATGTTGTTTGTTTCATTGTTCATTTATAAGCTTCAGTACAAAAAATTAAACAACTTTCATGATTCAATATACATTTTCCAAAATGTGATCTCATGTCCAAAATTTGTATTCTGTTTTATAATTTGGGTGGAAATGCATTTTCTAGGGTGCAAGTGTCATGTTTGGGAGTTTATTCTTAAATGTCTTTTGTATTTGAAAATTTATATCATATCAGAATACAAGTTTCGTATGCCAAGCAACAATTGTCGGTTACAATCTGATCAAGAAATGGTGGTACAAGTCGTGCCCGTATTGCCACAAAAGTGTGAAAAATACATATGGAACCTTTTAGTGTTTTGAACATGGGCCACTCAAAAAAATGCCTGAGCAATGGTAATTTCCTAATTTATTTTTTCTACGTTCTTTATATCTCTTTGCAATGAATATGGTTTTTATTGGAAGCATTTTTTTAAACTGCTAAACTCATGTCATAATATTGTCTTTTATTTAGGTTTAAGATGAATTTTATTGTGGATGATGTCACAAATCAATTCAACTTTTTAGTGATCAGAATAACTGTTGAAAAACTTATGGGTATTTCTTACTACTCATTGGTCATAAAAGTAGGCTATGATGACTCTTCTATGTTGCCGCCGCACCTCCAAAAATTGGTTGGCAGCAAGAAAAAATTCCAAGTACGTTTTGGTAATCAAAACAATGAGTTTGGCAGCACCGACTTTGTTGTTCATGGAATAATTGAGGAACAAGCATCAATTAACCCAAAACTTAGTTCGATTGTACCACGTACACCTACTAGCAACATTGGGAAACAAGTTATTGATGTAGCAACCCCTCTCCATTTTACAACCCTGCAAACGCGGACTCGACAAATCCAATCAATTGCGACAAACAAGGTGTAAAAAGGACACTATTTGTTGAAAATGAACCTTCAAAAGCTCACATGTTAATTTTCCCTTTCAAATAATGATGGTATTTCATTAAACAAAAACATCATGCATGCACTTTATAATGTTCATTTCCATCCTTTTTAAATTTGACATGTTTTCACAGCAAACATGATGAGGGGAGCCAACCACTGTCTACTAATTTAGCCAGAATATCTACGGAATTCTTTACTTTATTGTCCCAATACTTGAACTTGCAGACAAAATTTCAATCAATGCATTAAGAAGTAGATTGCAGACAAAGAAAATCAAGGACAGGTATAATGAGATATTGTTTACAATAATATATGGCAACTTGGACAATTATTGAATTTTTGTTCTGGTTTGCTGCTCAATGTTGGAGATGTTCATTCGCAAAAGAAATGAGCTATAGAAGACTTCATCATGGACTACTGCAAAGGATCAAATATATATATTTTTTGACCATTCCAATACTATAGATATATACTTTTTGGGCATTCCACTACTAAAGTTACCTAATGCACATACCATAAGAACATGTCTTATTATTTTTTGCAACTGTTGGAACGATAGAAAGCCTTGCAAAACATGTATTTTGTCATGTTGCATGAACAAACAAAATATGTGTAAACTGCATGGTACTTTAGTCTCTGATGCAAAGACACTGAATTTTGTCATTGCAACTTTTGTCAACGTAAACTTTCCTTCAAGTCATTTTGATTGTATATGGCTCCCGATGTCGACATAATCGAGTAGCAATATTAATTAAACTGCTTATTTTATGTATCAATTCACCTATCTCTTGCTTTTTCTTTCATTTGGAGATAATTGTGTAAATGTGTGGTTTTGTGAGCGTTACTCATGTAAAACGTGCGTTGTGTGAATTGCTACATTTAAGAATGCGATTGTATTGTTGTAGCATTTTCAGTTAATTTTTCTATGAATATTATTTGAAAACCCGCAGCAAAGCGCGGGCATTCCTGCTAGTTCTAACTAAAATACAAATGAGCAATCATTCTTTTTTACACATGAATAAAAAGCATATCTCCAATCGCTTCCCTAAATGATCTCCTAAAATATAGGGAGAGGTCGAAAATTCATTTCCAATCACACTTCATATCATGTTTTTAGGATAGCAAAATCTTTTTGAGATTGACCAAACAGAACCACCCGCGTATGGTCTTTTTTTGCCCAACCGAGTATGTTCTTCTGTTGGGCATCAAATAGAACCACCCGAGTATGGTCTTTTTTTGCCCAACCGATTATGGTCTTCTGTTGGGCATCAAACAGAACCACCCGAGTATGGTCTTTTCTTTTCTTTTGGGAGAGATTTTTCATTGTACTCAAAATATGGGCCATACAATCATACAAAACGTGCCATAATATAAGTGAAGACACTTTGAAAAATATAGCTTTTCTCTATTTATATTATGACACGTAATGTATCGGCTTGTTTTCAAGGTACCTAAAAAAATCTATCCTTCAATTGGTCAGTTAATTGAACCAAACCGAACTACATGAGAATGGTCAATTTTTTTTATAATACAAAAGAAAATATATAATACAAAATTGAACCAAACTGAACTACCTGAGAATGGTCAATTTTTTTAAAAATTTTTAGAGATATTTTTTAAGGTACTCGAATACAAGCCAATACAATCATACAACACATATCACAATATAAGTAAAGACATAATGAAAAAATACACTTTTTGCTTATATTATAACCCATATCATATCGACTTGTTTTCAAACTACTAAAAAAACTCTCCTTGAATTGATCAGTTAAAATGCCTAACCATAGTCGTAGCGTAGGAACAAAGAGAAGCAAAATGCCATATTTGCATCTTTGAAAGAGAAAATTACAAAATACCCCATTTCCTTTTTTATTTTATTTTAATTATAGACAAGGTAGCTCTATATCTAAACTATATATTAATATAACATTCTTTGTCAACAAAAAGAGGGTAAAAAGACTATTTAGTCTTCTATCACACCATAAAAGTTAAGGGTATTAACGTAATTTCACAAAGTAAAATTTTGCTATCTTTTGTTTAAGTCTTACCTACAAGTGATTTTAACATTTCTAATTTAAATAAATAAATAAACCTCTCTCCCTCTCTCCCTCTCTCCCCACTCCCATGTTCTCTCTCTTCCCCTCTAATTTTACAAACAAAAATAAAAAATTTCACACACACTTTGTGTGTAGGTGTATATAAAGTGAGAAGCCCAAATAGATGAAACATTCGGAAATTTAAAATGTCCCTTTGTTTCCTTCACAATTGAAATCCAAAAAATTCAACTACTTAGTAATACGGTCTAGTGGTATTCCTCGCCACTTGTAAGTGAGAGAAGAGGTCTTAGGTTTGATTCTTGCCAAAAGTGAATTTGAACCACATTAGTATGGTTAGTCCATTGTGAGGCTTAGCCCACTGCTCTACTCCCTTAGTATAGATACTACAGTTTTCTTACAACCCCCCCCCCAAAAAAAATCAAAATTTGAAGACAAACTGGTAAAAAACATCATAATCTATATATAAAAAATGAGATAGGTGAAACATTCTAAAATTCCTAAAATGTCCCTTTATTTCTTCACAATTAAAACCCAAAAAATTCAAAATTACGGGGCAAACTGGTAAAAAAATCATAACTAAGTATAAAACTGGATTGAAATAAAAAAAACAAAAACATAAAAATCATCCTCTTAAACTCAGTTATCTGGTTAACTACTTCGCAGACACGCGTACAAGAACAACACAGTTGCACCAGTTGTAAAGAGTGGAAAGCGATGAAAACCGTCTTCTACGCATTATCGAGAAGAGAATGGATTCATCAATTACAATTTACAACCCATACATTCATCCCGACTGCTTGCATACCTATTTTCCTTCTCAATATTCTCTCTCTCTCTCTCTCTCTCTCTCTCTCTCTCTCTCTCTCTCTCTCTCTCTCACTCTACCTTGAGAGTCTCCCGAGCATATTGTTCTTGATAATTGCTGTTTGATGAATTTATGCTCTTTGATACGCTCACAAAGAAAAGGTATTGTTCATCTCATTTTCCTTAACACTTTTTTTTTATTGGATGAAGAAATTTAAGATTACCAAGAAATTTTAAAGTGACAAAATTTGAATGATGAAATTTTATTATCTAGAATTTGTGAATTTTTTTGTTTGGTTAACCTAAAAGAACAATAGAATTTGTATACGGTATTTGTTATTTTTAAACTCTCACCCATAGAAATTGAGAAATGGCACCTATTTATATGGAATTTAAACTTAGGAATTGGAGGTCCCAAATTCCAAGTTTCTTTTTCACACAGAAATTCTAAATTTTACGTTTAAGATTACAAACAAGGGAATTGGTGCATGTAAATTTATAAATTCTGATTTTTGTCAAAATCCCAAGTTTATTTCTCTTATCCAAACATAGTGTAAAGGTAATAATAGAGAGACTAAATTTGAAGATAAAATTTGAACATGAAATAATGTGTCACTAATATGAATGAGTATGTTTATCAACGCAGTAATCAACTTCCATGTCCTTTAATTTCAAAAAAAAATTCTACAAGTTTAGTCTCCTTAGCATTATCCTTTCTCTAATTCCAATCCGCTAAAACAATTACTATTATTAGTATTTCAAATTTTTAATCAATTAATTGCCTTTGTGAAACTTTACAGGGTGTTAATTCCCATTCAAATTGTAAGTTAGTGTTTTCAGTTCAGGCCGAGTCTGTGATGAATTTCTAGGGTTTTTAAGTCCACGAATGAAAAGAGGAAGGAAATCTGAAGAGGGAGGTGGAGTAACAGAGCCTTACGCTAGAAGATGGCCACTCTGTAATGCAAGTGCTTTCTCTCCGCGGCTCCATTCTCATCGAGGTGGGCTCTTCTATTCCAATTTAATTTTTAATGGTTTTTTTTACACATGAATAAAAACCTTTTAAAACCCTAATCCCAAATCAATCTCTTGGTGAGAATGCAGTTGCGGGTATCGATCAATTTGTATAATGTGTTTAGAATTGCCTAACTTGCTTCTGATTCTGCTGTAATTGTTTAAGGTAATGGATGAAAAGGGAGAAAAATCTTTGGTGCTGTTACTGGCTAAGTTTTCAAAGAGCTTGTGGATAAAAAGAGGTTGGTTTCCTATATACGTGTCTCATTTCAACATATTCGAGCAAATGTAGCCAAAAGACGGTAATTTGAGTCGATTTTCGATTGGCAGGGAGTTATGTTGTGGTTGATGTAGGTGGGAATGACAAGGTTCTTGAATCTGGCAGTAAGGTGGCACGCATTGTTTCGCAAGTTCTATTTTACGAACAAGTACGAGTACTGAAGTAATCGCTAAAAAAAAAAAAAGCAAGAAAAAGAATAAGAAAATAAATTAACGTGAAAAAGAGGAAACGTGGTTTGGATCTCAATCCAAAACCGCCTGCAATTCCTTCCATGTTTTTGTTATTAATACCCGCCAGTTGCTTCAATAGCAGATAACTAGATATAAACAAACACAAGCATCCTTGATTTCCTGCACTTTTCAGCTTTGACAAACAAATAGGCGCGGTTACATGGAAGGAACAAACCGCCATTTTTCTTTCTAAAAATGGGTGTCAGGTGTGAAGAAATTAAGATAGAATGACACTTATAACTCTCCTCCCCATCGACCTTCTTCAAATTTGGACTACAAGAAGGGATCGCAGAAGAGGCATTGGTCATTTTTTTTTCCTTCATTTAGATGGTTGATCTACTCTCTTATTTGTTGCTCAGACTTTTTTATGTGCTTCTGTATAGGCGGTTGGGGGACGAAGGCATGTTATAGGCGATTGGAAGAAAAATGTTACAATTTCTCTATTCTGTAATGGTTTTAAGCCTCTATAGATGTCCTTAATTGTTTATGCCATATTTAGTTTACCGTAATACTGTAATCTACGATCGAGCCTATATATGTAGTATGAACACTATATTACAGAAGGCATTTTTATTTTCTTACTTTGTATTCAGAGGAAACAAAGACGAATCATGGGAAGACATCCACAATCTGTCCAAGAACAATGATTGCTATAGGCAGGCACTTAATACCTTCTTAAAATTCCCTATAATCAGTTTAATTTCTTCTTATTTCCTATAATCGGTTTAATTTCTTCTTATTTCCTTATAATAATCTGTTGGATTTCTTCTTCGTTGGGGTTGATTATTGAATTTGGGTTTGTTCATTTGGTGTTTTTAAGTAGTCGTCAGCGCGTTTGCTTATTTTTTAGGATGATATCTTTATCCCGTTGCACTTTACTTGGACCAAAATAAAGAGACTTGGAATCCTTACTTTCTGTAACTTTTTTTAGAAAAGGGGAAAAGTACGGGTAGCACTACTCCTTTTATTTGAATAGGAGTGAGGAGACAAGAATGCATATAAATTCATGAACAAAATTTGGGGTTATGTTCTATCTTTTATTTTTATATCGAATTGATGAAGTCAACATGTTATTTATTTGAGTATGCTTTGTCTGTTATTGTTACTTCATGTTTCGATCAATTTTTCTTCACATAAACAAGATGCAATGCAAGCAAGTAAAGCTTTATGGGTTTAACGTGTGTACAGATTCAGAAGCTAGAGTGTCCATGGAATTGAGTTTAAAGAGTTGCTTGACTATTAAATATTTTACGTTGTTTAAAATATTGTTCAACGAAGAGTTGCTTGACTAGTGTAAGATTCAGGGGAATGTAGTTTATCATACTCAAGAGTGCAGATAGTATACCATGATTTGCATAATTTTATATGTGATTGATTTTTCTTCTCTATTAATCTTCCCCTATTTCCTTTTGTTTTGTATATGATGGATTGTCTTAAACTTAGCTCTAATAGTGCCTTTTCGTGAGTTGGAGATCTTTACAGGTTCATGGCTTATTCAGGCTGCAAAGGATTCTATTATTTCTTTTTAGGAATATGAAATGGATCAACTTTAAGTTCGGGTGTAATTATATGTCTTATCAAGTAAATAAACTGTATGTCATCTGTTTGTTTTTTCATGCATGGGATTGTATCTTTGATTTGAAGGCTATAAAAATGTACACCTTTTTCAATGCTCCAAAATACGAAAGACATACATATCTTGCACGAATAAAAACAAGATTATTACTACATTATGTATTGTTTATGTGTCTGTATGTACATATTATTTATCTTTTTGTCTTGAATCAATGTATAAAAAGTATCATTATTTATCTTTATGTGTTTGTACGCCACACAATTAAATATTAATGTTATTTTCGTTTGCACATTTATCAAACAAATTTAAAAAATTATTATGGCCGCACAGTGTTTGTGATAAATAAAAGGTCTTTTACAGGTGCGTATGTGTGTGCAAAGAGACTATAGCAGATTATCTTAGAATGGATTGACTTGAATTTTGATAAACCGACCATGATATATCATTTCCATGTGTTGTACTTGCCCCCACCGAACCTGCCATAGCCATGGCCTTGGTGATGTGCGCCACCTCCATGCTTAAGTAGGTCAGCCCCATATGCAGCAGCTCCACTAGTCGATGATCCATACCCTGCATCATTTTTTCAATCATCAGGTAAAGAAAGTATTATTTGATTAGGAACGTGATTGTATAAATTGTATCGGAATTAGATTGCATCTTTTAGATATTGCCCTATTTCAGTTGTAATACTTATTTTTTCTACTACCATAAATAATGGCACAATGGGGTGAAATCACACACCTCAGAATTCACCAAATCTCTTTGTGTCGCCACACCCTCTCTCTCTCCCTCTATATAATTCTTTAGTTAAATATGTCTACAACACAGTATCATTACGCTCTTGTTGACGCTAAGGAACTAAAGGTTCATGGAGGAGGACCTTTTACAAATTCAAAGGCTCAAATTTTGTTTTTAACCAATCAGGTTCTTCTAAAATACAGACTTGAAAATGTTGGAGAGTTTACATTGTAGTCTTTCGATGGTTATTGCATGTTAGTTGGGATTGAAGTTGAACTTCCAGCACGCCATGTTCACACCCAAAACGACTTGGCAGAAGCTCTCGTAAAACACCTTCAAGTGATCCCTCGGATCTTGGTCATGTGCACCAAGTTGCCGATACTTGCCTAGGGCTACACAATATTGCATGCTGCCATGTTGGTCTGCTTGAGGCCCAACGCTACCTAATCCTATTCACCATAACAATAAGTTATTAAGTACGAGCCTAACGTCTCGCACTTACGTGTGTTTGGGTGTGCATTTTATGTGCCAAGCACCGCCACTACGCACCAAAATGAGTATTTAAAGAAGAATGAGAATCTATGTTGGTCATGATTCGCCATCAATTACTCGTTATTTATAACTCTTGACAAACAATCTCTTTACTGCACATTTTTCAGAATGTCACTTCAATCAGATAGTCTTTCTATCGTTAAGGGGATTTAAGAACGTTAACATTCCTGAAGAACGTCGCAATTGTTGTGTAATAGTTTTGACCTCACATAAGATAGTCTTAAACTAAACTGCGTCGTATTCTAAGTCGCGTTGATCAAAGCATGCCAAATGCTTTTACTGATCTAGCAAAGATTACGAGATCACATATACCTGATGCAGAAGTGCCTGGAAGGACATATGTAGCAAATGTACGTTGGAACATCGCCATGGAAAGACCCTTGAAGGACAGTTAGATGGCCCTGATGTGTGACCCGGTACACTAGCGCCTAGCATCATCTGCTCCTACCCTGAATCATGGTAGACCAGCTGGTTTAAGGGATTTCACAACCCTGGAAGATGAAAACGGCGCAAACTGGTGAACCTAGTGTGAATCCGACCATCGCCTACTCAACCGTTCCAACACATGAGGTTATTCTAGATTATGAAACCGTCATTGAAGAGATGAATCCATCTCTTCAGAATCGAGAGAGAGAGAGAGAGAGAGTTCAATTAAATGTGATGCAGTACACACACTATGTGTGTAGATTGAACTCTGTTGGTGACTAATATTCTAACATCTAATCTAACAAAATAAGTAAAATTATTATTATCAACTATATGCAGTACACACACTATGTGTATGCTTTAAAATTTAGAAACATTAATTTTAATTAATGTCAAGTTGTGTAAAAAAAAAAAAGAAAAAAAAAAAGAGGATTGCGGAAGTTATAAAAAGTAGAAAGAAAAGTAGACGTGGGGTGCAAATGTGGGAGAGAAAGAGAGAGGGTTTAGGAATTGATATAGTGACATGGTTGCGAGGTTAAAAAAAGCAAAAATTTGTTTGTGCAAAATTAATTTAATGCTCAAATTTTTCTTTTTTCTAATATTTTCTTTCAGTTATGTATAAAAGGGTATAATAGCAATTTTATTGGTTTTTGGTTGACAAACAAGGTTCTACTAATATGTAGTTTAGATGACATTTTGGTTATTCATAATTGATTATCATTACATAAGGACGTCTTTGGTTACTCTCGTTTAGCTTTTCATTATTGAACTTTGTTTCCATTGAAAATAGTAAAATTGGATAATACTGAAGTAATCGCTAGTGAGTATGGTATGTATTCATTTTCTAATTTGGCCCAATAAAGAAAATTAATGAAAATAGCTTCAAAACTTTGTATTTTAACCAAAAACTATCTAATAACTTTATTTAATGATAAATAAAAAAAACATAAAATATAAACATGTGTGCCCAGCTCGCGTCCCCCATTCCCCCCTCCCCCCTCCCCCCTCCCCTCCCCCCAAATATAATTAAATAAGAAAAAGTAAATGAAAATACACATACATATTATATTATGTATAAATTAGCTCACTGTTACAACGATGACACCCATTTTTAGGTCCTTGACAAAGCAAGATAAAACAAACACACGTCGGGTACTATAATCTCGTAAGGTGTAAGGTATATTTTCATGTATATAATAAATAATATATATATATATATAAGTGATATATGTAGATTTCACTAGTACCTACTTAAGCAAAAGAAATAATATACATATATACACAATGTAGTACTGTTAAATTTCACAAATAGTGTAGTACCGTTAAGTTTCATAAACAGTGTAGTAAGTTTCATAAACAATATGTGTGAGGACGAATGGGTCCCATGCGTCAGTTTTTTTAATTTTTTTAATATTAAAAATTATGTCTTTTTCATTCAAATTTAAGTTCTTTTGTCCTTTTTATTATAATTTAAGAGTTTTTCATTAAAATTTAAGTCTTTTTCATTAAATAAAGTTATAACATAGTTTTTTATTAAAATAAATTTAGCCAAAGTCCATGTGTTCCTTGTTTTTCAAGATCCAAAAAAAAAATAATAATAACATGTCTATTATTTTCTAAAACAATAAAATATGTGCTAAAATATTATGGGTAAAATCAAAAGTGAGTACTCACTAGTGAGCATTTAAGTATTATCTTAAAATATCATAGATATAATCGAAAGACTTTTTATAGAAAGTATGATCACATGATAAATGTCGGAATAGGATCCGATCCAAATTCTCTTTGCGAGAATTCTAGGGATCAGTTCATCCTATCTGTTCATCAGTCATCTTGCGGCTAAATTTAGAATTTTTTTATTTAAAATTGAACACAAACAGTACCTAACGAAAGATGGCCGCATAATGTACAATGAACAATTAAGATGAATTGATCTCTAGGATCCCCACAAAGAGGATCTGAAGAGGATCCTCATCTAGAAATGTCAATGCGAGAGGAGAAAATATATTTTCAAAATTTTAGATCAATATTTATTTCAACCTTGCATCTCTAATTTATATCTAGCCAACTCCATTATTATTAATTATTACAAGCGATGTTCTAGAAGAAGACCATAGTTATCAGGGAAATATACCACTTCTACCTTTAATTCTTTGATATATCTTCCTTTAAGAAGATAAAAGAAAATGTATAACACTTGTATTCCCCTATTGGGAGATGAGCTCATTTTCCACTTATAAATAATGTATCTTTACTGTAGAAATTTCGTAGTCGAAATTGTTTAATTTCTTAATTATCATCTGAAGATCATTCCTAAAAAAATTATATGAAGATCATTTGAATGATTTTTTGTAAAGATGATCTTTAAACAATAATTAAGAAATTAAACTGTTCCGATTAGAAATTTCTTATGTAATGATACGTTTTTGAAAGTGGAGGAATGAGCTCGTTCCCCCCATAGAGAAATGGAAGTATTATTTACTGAAAACTATGACCATATTATCATCCTCTGATAAATTACCTTTTTTATTCACATTAATAATCAGTGACCTATAATTTTGTAGTACCCAAGTATATATATAATTTCATTAGTTTTCCTTTAAAATAATGATAAACCTGAAAACTTATAAAGTTACAAAACAGATAAGTAAGGATGTGGTTTCATTACCTGATAAATAACCACCGGCTGGTAGACATCCAGTAGGATAGGAGGTTGGCTGATATTCGTAGGAGGAAGGATTTCCAGGTGGAGGATGGCCGCCAGGGGAAGGATATCCAGGTGGAGGATGGGAGGTTGGCTGATACCCGCCAGAGGAAGGATATCCAGGTGGAGGATGGCCGCCAGAGGAAGGATATCCACGGGGAGGATGGGTGCCAGACGAAGGATATCCAAGGGAAGGATGTGCGCCAGAGGAAGGATATCCAGGTGGAGGACGACCGCCAGAGGAAGGATATCCAGGTGGAGGATGGCCGCCTGAGGAGGAGTATCCATATGGTGCATTACATGCTTGTGCTTGTGCTTGTTCCTGTAGGGGATATCCATATCCTTTTTGACAGTATCCATTTCGAGCACGTCTAACAAATGAAAATAGTCCTTTCTCACTGGTCTCATGGTTGTCGGCCTTTCCATCTTCCATCTTATATATAATTACTTCAAGTACGTGAAATTTGATACCTAGCTACATATACATTATTTATTCAAAAAATCAATGAGAGCAAATTAAAAAATAATAATCGTAAACATTGGCAACGACCAGTAGGGATGGCAACGGTTCGGTTTGGAGACAGAAATGTTATATCCATCCCCATAATCATGAAAATTAACCATATCCATAACCGCAAATTAACCATCGGGTATTATCCATAACCATACCCACCGGGTAACGGATTCTCCATCGGTTAACGGATATATTCATCTTCGTCAATACAAAAAATATATTCGTTCAATTGAGAAATTATAAGTTAGTAGATATCAATTTCGTCATTAAACATTTGATGTATAAAATGATCCAATGAATGGATCTTGTTGAGTATAAAAATTAAAACACTGATGATGTTGGCTTGTCTTTGTTATGTCTTAAAAGCACCATTCAGTTCGCATTGATTTTGATTCAAAACTTTACTTTCCTACAAAATGCAACTTTTGTATTCTCAAGCTAATGGTTTGGTGAATAATGGATATGCAAATACATATATATATATATGTATTATACTATTATATTATATATAAATTATATTATTTACTAATCGGATCGGATTCGGTTATGGATACGGTTTGGAGACCTCTATAACCATATCCAAAACCATAACCGAATAATATAAACGGTTTTTCCCCATATCCAAACCATACCCGAATTTTCATATCCAAATCCAATCCATTCGGACGGTTATCTACGGTTATCGGGTTTAACGGTTAAAATTGCCTTCCCTAACGACCACAAAATCATACTCATGCCATTAAAGATTCACTTCGTTACGTTGTGTTACATTATTAACTGGAAGGTAAGTTCTACCTCTCATGAGTCACGATTAATGTTCTCCTACTAGATATGTGGAATGTTATGTTTGATAACAATGATTGAAAATGCATATGAGTACATTACTCAGTCAATGGTATATACAATATAGCATGTTAGAATTTTGTTGTAACTTATCATCTGATTACTACAAAAAAAAAATTAAATATTATTTTTAAATTAATTTATTCCTATTGGCTCATCATCTGATTACTATAAAAAAAATTATAAAAAAAAAAAAAAGGGAGCATGGTTTAGAGTGAATTTTTTTGAGAGTTTATAAATTAAATTTTACTCTTTTTAGTTAAAATTGAACTTTGAAATAGGGAGTAATTTCCAACGAGTCTCATGCGCCCGAAAGAGGTGGATAACCGTAATTCGTTACCGGTTGTCCCTCTTTTAAAAAAAAAAAATTAAAAAGATGTTTTTAAAGAAATTTTTGTTTCATGGCACGTACTGCTCAGTGGTTAAAAAAATCAACAGTTAAATATTTCACATAAGAATCTAATGAATCTTTGCAATATTTAAATCTTGAATAAAACCCATGCCATTTAGATTGGTCCACTTTTAATGGTTGAGATCTAATCTAGTAAGACAATTAATTAGTTTGATATTTATTTTTTCAAACAAATTTAAATTGGAAATAAATCTTAGAACTTTCTTATTTTAATTTCATTCTCGCTCAACCTCATTAATTATCTCCATTAATTCCGTTTCATTCTCTTATTTTCTCATTGTTTTTGTCTGTTCATCTCCCACTAACAATCTGATTACTTTGCAAATAGCCATTTATCACAGTGGTGAAAAGGAGTTGTGCCTTTGCATTACGGCATGGGTTTAAACTCCGTTAGCTCCCTAATCTAATATCCAACCACTAATGGTATCGTGATTACTTTGTTGAATTTCTTCAAAAACTCATACTATTTTCTTGTACTAGTCCACCTAATTTTGTTGTCAATTTTTGGTGTTTAGACTCGCCGAATGTGGTTGCTTTCGAGTTGTAGCCTAATAACTTTTTAATTCTAGAACAACCCCAAAACTAGTTTATCGTCGTCGTCGTCGTGGTGGAAACTGGACAATATAGGATTTCTAAGATGAAACTAATTGCACAGGATGAGAAAAATTTCTTCTAATTTTCTTATAGCCATGCATGATTTTATATATTCAATATAAGGCAGTATAATTAACAATTTCCAAATGTCCACTCTAGATAATTATTGATCATCTCAAAAATAATGTGAATGTTGATGCAATAACCAGAGCACCATAACAGACTAACAGTGATGGCAAGAGAAGAGGAAAAAAAAGGAAAGCAAGGGAACAAATCAATCACAATATTGAGGAGAGAGAATATAAGTGGTAACTAAAAAGTTTCAAAATTTTAATTTCCAATGTATATTTTGTTTAGAAAATCAAAAGTCAAATTAAATGTATGTTAGACTAGATCTTAACCATTCAAAGTGTACAAATCTAATGGTCTAAGATTTGTATCAAAATTTGTGTAAAAAATATGGTGTCACGAATCTACTCCATATATATATATATTAAGCTTCAAATAACAAATATGATACAGTACCACTCAGTAGTGAGAGTGGCATGGGTTTTATGCAAGATCTAAATGTTGCAAAGTTTCATTAGATTCTTGCATGAAATATTTAGCCGTTGATTTTTTGAACCATTCAGTAGTACGTGCCTTGAAACAAAAATTGCATCGAAAACATATATATATATATATGATGAAATTGGGATTCCACCATAAAACCAATTGACAATATGGAAAGTAGCCCAAGACCATATAAGCACATAGCAAATCTTGTCCCTCACCAATAACATTCTAGAATTTTCAGGTAGACGGGCCGAGGGCTCACTCCAACAATATCGTTACTGTCCCCACTTTACCACCTGCCCAATCCGTCAAGTGTGGGTTTTTATCACAAAAGGCCTCGGTGTTAGTTAGAGTGGGGTAATTCTATTTAAACTCATCTTCTCTCCTCCCTCTGTCCAATGTGGGACAAATGGGATTCCAACAATATAGAATGTTTCACTTGCCATAAAGACTCTATCTTCTCTTTCCCTTGCATTACAAACAAAGTGATCCGCTTTCATAACTAGTAAGGCATAAAAGAAAGGAGTGTATTCGATGATAATATATATATATATATATATATATATTGCAAAAGGGGGACAACTGGTGGCAAACCACAGTTATCCACCTCTTCCAGGCTCGGAGGAGACAAGTTGGGAATTGCACCTTACCCGTGACCACGATCATGCAAATTCAGAAGGAAAACAGATGCGGTTGATAAGCAAGTCCATCGAACTCATTCATTCATGAATAAAGCAAGATATAGAACATATAGGCGATTCAAATCGGATATAATAGACATATTAATGCAGAAAGAGAAGATAATAATTAGACATTAGAGAGATAGAGATGGCTCACAAACTTGTATGTGGTGTGACTGCTAAGTTTCCCTTCAACACTCAAACAAATGTGTGTGTGAAATTTGAGAGAAATTAAGTGTATATATGGGGTCATAAAGTAAACAAGTATGGATTCTCTTCAATTTGATTCCATCAAGCTAATGCACCGCGTTACTTCAACGCATGTGCTTTATTATATGCCCTCTAGTTGTTTTGCCCAAATGTGTGTGTGAAATTTGAGAGAAATTAAGTGTATATGGGGTCATAAAGGACACTAAGTTTTAAGGACACTTGTACTTTCTCTTTAGAAGATAAGGGTCAGAACGATTCGGTCACTCAAATTGTGGTTACTCAATAACAGATTGGTTTGGTTTTAAAACTATATGAAATTGAATCAAACTAAAATATTGTTGTTGGCGGCGGAGCCAGGGTATAGGCTAGTATGGGCACACATTTTGCAGTGATATCACAGACTTTTAAGTTCCATTTTAGCACGTCTATCTCCTGGAATTTAAGCACTAGCACTCCAGCTCCTTAGAGTTTAGAGAACAAATCGGCTTCTCTGTGCATATTGGGACAAGGATATATTGCATGTAGCAGATATCTCAAACAATGATGAGCCAAAAGCTCATCACGCTCTGGAGATAATAAAGTCATGAAGGATAATACCATTCCCAATATACCAAAAGCATGGAGGTTGTGGAGCCAAAAATAATCACAAGATGGGATGTAGATTTTTGGGTATAAAAGGACAAAAATACCCTTGAGTCATACCGGGATTCCTACGCGTGAACAGCAGACAATCATCACTCAACCAAGTCAAAAATGCCCAAAATAGGTAAACAATTCAAAACCTATCTCATCCATCCTCATCCAATCCTCTCCACAAGATAACTCCCCAAATCTTTCTTTTTTTATTATATTGATTAGCTAATCAATTAGGTAATTATTCTATTAATTAGCTAATTGATTAGGTAATTATTCCATAACTCCCAAATTAACACAAATCAAGAACCTAGCCCACAATGGGAGCTAGGTGGCCTGTCCGCTCTCACCCAAGGAGGCCGGCCACTCTCGTATTTAAAGCCCCATCATTCTCCTCAAAAGTTCACTTCTAATTCTCTTGCTAAAATTCTCTAAAAATTCTCAAACACTTTCTCTCTAAATTCTAACTTTGACATCGGAGGTTCTTCGGCCAAAGCCCCCCCCCCCCCCCCCCCCCCAAATTCATCGTGGGCGCATGAGGCTCTTGGCCTTGACCTAAGGTGTTAATTGTTTTGTAGGTGCAATTTTGTCCAAGATCAAGGAGGAAGAAATTTGCATCCACAAATTGGTGCTTTTATTAAGGGTTGAGTCCCACACTCGTAGAAGACTCTCGCATCCAAGGTTTTCTATTTTCTTATCCATTTGTAGATTTTTCGTACGTTCTTATTTTTAGAATTTTTTATTTGCAAAAATTCTTGATAAAACGTAAAAGAGAAGTACAATGGCTAGAAATTTAGAAAATTCAACAAGTGAAAATTCCAATATTCAAGAGATGGGACCGCGGCAATCCACGAGGCTGAATGTGGTGATAAGTGGAGTGGCACCACCACTACGAGGCTCCACCATGGCAACCACCGTGGTGGCCACCATGGCAACCACCGTGGTGGCCACCACGACAACCACCCGCGGCGAGGTCTATAACACCCCTACCACGGCCCGAGCTGTGCCACCGAAGCAAGCCTAAGCCGTGCCATCCAAGGCCTACGGCACCAAGGCCACGGCCCAAGCCATGTCACTCCAAGACCAACGCAAGCCCAATGCGTTGCTAAGTCGAACCCAAGCCTCGCACTCGCGTGCACCGCGCACCGAGCAGCCCACTCTCGTGCCCAACCTGCTTCCATAGCCCAGGTTACTCCCATGGCTTCCCAAGCAGCCCAAGTCGGCCCAAGACTATCTCAACCATCTGGACCTACCATCGAGCCGAGGGCATTTTCACCACCTTTCTCTGCGAATTTGACATTTCCCAACTCAAATCTCGTACCCGAAGAATACCACCCTTCCACCGCTCAAGGAGGTGCATTCCTTCCAAGCTCTTCCAATCCAAATGGCGAACAACACTTGTCTTGACAAGTCAAAGAATTGACGAGCACCCTTGAACAACAAACAACCTTGATGAATCAGCTTTTGCAGCGCACCGAGATCCAACATGCCCCAGACGAGGTGTCCCACACTAGGACAAGGGCAAACAAGGAACCTCTCCAGCAGCGTCCTAGCAAGCAGCCACTCGACCAACCACGAACCGAGCATTCGAGCAGCATACATTCCCGATTGGGCCCCCAAGATAGCGTATACTCCCGTCTAAGCGCGCAGAGGAGCGTGCACTCTCGACTAAGCCCACGAACGAGCATACATTCGCGGTTGGGCCACACTCTGATAATCAACGTGAGTAGTTTTCCAGGAGAAGCGTTCATTCGCAACTAGGCTCGCAAGGAGCATCACCCACATCACATCGGAGTAGGCAGTGCATCGGACGGAGAGAAGCAATCACTCAATCCGGCTCAAGTTCAACCAGCAGCCTACGAAGAATTCTCTTGCCTGCTAGGAATAGATCACATGCACCGCCGCCACGACATAGACGAGCTGAAAACGTAGAAGAGCAGCCCAGACTAGCAAGTCAAGACTGGGGGCAGCCGAGAGCTCTGCCACCTTAACAAAGGCAAATTCAAGAAGAGGTAGAGAGACTCATCAACGAGCAATTGCGTAATTTCTAATGCAGCGAATGGGCCGATGAAGCACTTCAACGGGATATGACCAACATGAGCAGGTTACCCTTCACGGATGAGATCGAGCAAGCAAAGCCTCCATGCAAGTTTAGCATGCCACACTTTACATCTTTCATAAGAGATGGAGATCCGGAGAGGCACTTGAAGCACTACTGAAACAGGACGGTCCTTTATCGGAACAACGTTGCCCTTATGTGCAAAATTTTTGTCACCACTTTACAAGGCAAGGCGCAAGATTGGTTTCACACCTTGCCACCACGATCCATCCGGAGTTTTGATGATCTTTCCTTAGTTTTCACCAAAGAATACTCATCTTACCGCTCGATCAAGAAAAAGTCTGATCACTTGTTGAACGTGAAAAAGAACCCAAATGAGTCACTTCGGGACTATGTGAATAGGTTTAAAGTAGAGAAGGCAAAGATCGTCGGATGCGACGATTCGATAGCAAGTGCAGCCTTCCAAAATGGACTCCTAGCAGACCACCCACTGTTTGGAGAAATGATCATGAAAGAATATCTAACTCTAGCAGATTCATTTGCTCTAGCAGAGAAGCATGCACTTTGGGATGAGGCTCGACAAGCAAACAAGTCACCTGAGCAGCCTCGAAAAAAGTCGACGGTGGCTCAAATGAAGGAGGACTGGAAGCAACCCAGCAAAAGCAGGCAGGAGGCCAAGCGTAGGGACCGACCCACGACCAAAGAAGGCCCGATGACCAAAAACTATTCTAAGTTCACCATTTCGATCCACCAAATCCTTCGCAACATCAAGAATGAGCCATGGTTCAAATTTCCAAAACAATCAAAATGAGATACTTCCAAGCTGGATCACAACAAATATTACGCATTCCACTGATGTCTCGGTCACACAACTGACGACTGTTACACTTGGAAGAACTACCTAGAGAATCTCGTAAAAGAAGGAAAGGTTGACAGATACTTAGACAAGCCAGCTGCGCAGCCTAGAAAAAACACAAACGACGACGAGGAACCGCCAACTAAGACCATTTGAATCAATGGCATCTTCGCCTAATCCTAGCACTTACGGGCCACCAGCAACTCCAAAAAAAGAAAGATCCAGCAGGCTCTACTAGTCTCATGGGTCCAAACAGTCGAACCCCAACCTGGACTAATCATTAGCTTCACCGAGCAAGATGTAGAAGGCGTCAATTTTCCACACGACGATGCATTAGTGGTATCTGTCCAACTAGCCCATGCCATAGTCGACAGAATGATGGTCGATAATGGAAGTGCGGTCAACCAAGTTTAACTCTCAGTCATTCGAAAGATGAGCCTGGAAAGCACAATCATAAGCCGAGGGGAGGTACTTACCGGATTCAACGGGCACATCTTGACTGCTATCGGTTACATCACACTTGACGTGAAAGCACCGCCAGTTGTCTCAAAGCAAACATTCACGAGCGTAAATAACCCATCTTCCTATAATGGGATTCTTGGGAGACCTTGTTGATCAAGCTGGATGACCGTCACTTCGGTCAAGTATCAAAAAATCTGATTCCGCATCTTGGGAGGAGGAGTCAGAGAGATCAAGTCTGACCAGGCCACATCACAGCGATGCACTGTGCAAGTGTTGAAAAAGTCAAAAAAGAAAACCTTTATCCCCGTGGAGGCTACCGAAATCCAAGGGGACGAAAAGGCCACCAAATAGCAATTACAGCAAGTGGATCAAGAAGATGGCACCTAAGCAGACGAGATAAAATGGAAACCCAAAGAAGACGCCGAATACATCATTCTTGATCCTCAGCAACCGAAAAAGATGGCTAGAATTGGCTTACATCTAAGCTCAGCCAAGAAGGCAGAACTCACGACTTTCCTTAGGGAAAACCGAGACATCTTTGCATGGTCACTTTCCAACATGCCTGGCATTGATCCTGAGATAGCTTGCCACAAGTTGCACATCGACCCCGCTGCTAAACCTGTGATCCAAAAGAGAAGACATTTCGCACCCGAGCGAGTGCGATCATCGAGTTAGAAATTGACAAGCTACTAGAGGCTGGATTTATAGGAAAGGTAGCACACTCAGCATGGCATGCCAATGTCGTGCTAGTCATGAAGAAAGAGAATGGAAAATAGAGGGTTTGCGTAGACTACACCAACCTCAACAAAGCATGCCCAAAAGATCCTTATCTGGTCCCTCGGATCAATTTACTGTTAAATTCAACTTCCGAAAACCAGCTGTTTAGCTTCTTGGATGCCTACATCGGCTATAACCAAATAACCATGTACGAGCCCGATAAGGAAAAAACCGCGTTCGTGATCGAGCGAGGCACCTACTGCTACAAAGTCATGCCCTTTGGCCTCAAGAATGAGGGAGCCACTTTCCAAAGATTAGTAAACATGATGTTCAAGAAGCAAATTGGGGTAATTATGGAGGTCTATGTCGACAACATCATGGTAAAAGACAAGCAGCGGTCAGACCACATCCGCAACTTGGCAGAAACTTTCAACATCCTCAAAAAGTACAAGATGAAGCTCAACCGCACCAAATGCACATTTGGACTATCTTTGGACTGATTTCTAGGGTACTTAGTAACCCAACGAGGAATTGAAGCACGTCCTAAGAAAATCCAAGCGATCCTAGAGATGAAGTATCTAACTACCTTAAAAGAGATCCAAAGCTTGACCGGAAGAGCAGCTGCCCTCAACCGCTTTCTTTCGCAGTCCACCAATCGATGCAAGCCCTTTTTTAAGTCTATCAAGAGGGGCACAACAAGACAAATGGGATGAAGAATGCGAAAGAGCCTTCCAAGACCTGAAAAAGTATCTCACATCACCTCATTTACTATCCAAGCCTGAAGCAGCGGAGGACTTATACATCTACCTGGTAGTCTCCGAAGTAGTAGTAAGCTCTGCCTTCATACGAGAAGAGCTATGGGCCTAGCAGCCAGTATTCTACACTTCTAAAGCTCTTCTCGATGAGGAAACAAGATATCCAAAGATCAAAAATTTAATTTTGGCACTAGTTGTTGGGGCTCGGAAGCTCAGATCATACTTTCAAGCTCATACAGTCATTGTCATGACTCAGTATCCTTTACGATCAATTTTACATGGTCCGTACGCTTCTCAACGAGTGATGATGTGGGCGTTGGAACTTGGCCAATACGATTTAGTTTTCCGACCCTGCACGGCAATAAAGGCCCAAGCTTTGGCGGACTTCATAGCAGAATTCACACCCAGCCTAGGTAACGTAACAGAGTAGCCTAGCAACACCCCAGAAGCAGCCGAGCACACCATAGCAGTGTCTGCTTCCCCCGATTGAGACTTCTGGCACTTGCATGTCGACGACGCATCCAACTACAAAGGCTCAGGAGCAGGCATGGTCCTTGTCACCCCAGAAGGCTCAATGCTCGAGCAGGCGATCACTCTAGGCTTCAAAGCATCTAACAACGAAGCAAGTACGAGGCCCTACTGGCAGGCTTTCGAATGGCAAAAGACTTGGCAGTGAAGAAGCTTGCAATTCATTCCGATTCCCAGCTAATCACCAGCCAGATTACTAGGGAGTACATGGCAAGACATCCAAGGATGGTACAATACGTAGAGAAGGTACGCAAGCAGCTTGAGGCATTTCAGACTTACACTCTCACTCAAGTTCCACGAGCAGACAACGGCCACGCAGATGCACTAGCCGGATTGGGCTCCGTCCTTGATCATCAACTCAAACGCTCGATTCTGGTGAAGTATATAGACAAACCAAGCATAGAAGCGGAGCCGGCAGCCGAAGTGTCGCAGGTTAGTGTCACTCCCAACTGGCAAAGTTCTATTATAGACTACCTGGTCAATGACACACTCCCCCCGGAAAGATTGAAGTTTAGGAAGCTCCAAATCAAGGCAACACGCTACTACATGTGGAACGGCATTCTCATATGAAGATCCTACATCGGACCATGTCTCCACTGCCTAGCGCATCTTGATGACTTGAAGGTTCTTAGCTCAATCCATAAAGGTGTTTGTGGAAACCATTCCGGAGGCCGATCCTTAGCCAAGAATGCTCTCAACGCAGGCTACTACTGGTCTACCATGCACCAAAATGCTAAGAAGTTAGTACAAAAGTGTGATCGCTGCCAACGCTACTAACTGGTACCAGCACTGCCTGCCAGCGAGCTACACCCGCAGACGAGTCCTTGGTTGTTCATGCAATGGGTAATCGACCTGGTAAGACCTATGCCACTGCTACTGGGGGCAGGGGTATAATGATCGTGGCAACCGACTACTTCACCAAATAGGTTGAAGCAGAACCCATGACGACCAAGACTTAGATGGACATAGAACGCTTCATTTGGAGGAACATCATTTGCCGATTTGGCATCCCTCAGTCCATCATCACTGATAACGGCCCATAATTTATGGGTAAAGATTAGGCAAAGTTCTTCCAAAAGTATAGCATCAAGCAACACATGTCAACGCCCAGATATCCTCAAGGCAATAGGCAGGCCGAAGCATCCAATAAGACGATCATCGACTGCCTCAAGAAATCCCTTACCGAGAAGAAGGGAAAATCGCCAGACGAACTCTCCGGATGTCTATGGGCATATCGCACCACCAAAAGACGAGTAACCGGTGAGACTCATTTCTCTTTGGCATTTGGTTCAGAAGCAATCATTTATCCCTACATCATCGTGTCAAGCATCAGCACAGCAGAACAATAAGGAGATGGCCATAAGCTTAGATCTGGCAGAGGAGAAACGCTAGCAGACCATCACCTGCAGCCTACTAGCAGCAGCTCATTTCCAGCTACAATAAAAGGGCCAAGATCCGGCAGTTCCAACTCGGAGATCTAGTCCTAAGAAAAGCCTTCATCACTGCCCGCAAAGAAGGCTCCAAAAAGATAGATTCCATCAGGGAAGGTCCATACAAGATCATCAAAGTAGACGGCAAAGGTAATTACACATTCGCCATCATGAACAACAAAGAGATCGAGAAGCAATAGAACGCCTACAACCTAAGGAAGTACCATGTGTGACCTCCGATTATATCAAAGACCTGAAGACTCAAGCAGCTCAACGGGCACCACCTCGCAAGCCGAGGACTATCTATTTGTTATACAATCTTTATAGTTAAGTTATTCGTTCGTTTCACTCATTTTTCAATTAGGAATTCAGAAGTAATTTACAACTTGACTCGATTACATGTCCACAACAACTTATCTCTCATGCACTTCAAAAAAAGATCAGCCCTTCCTAGGGACTCACCGCAGGAATTGCACCCCCCGAGGGATCAACCATGCTTTCTAGTGCAAGAGGGTAAACTAATTCCCCGACACCCACATGGGTCTACTCTTCAAAGCGGGAGGATAAACTCTACACTCCGAATATCAAGACGTGGATGAGTCGGGCTGCCCTAGTATGACTAGATGCACGATGACTTGCGTCAGGATTCCTAGAAGTAGCCACGATGGTCTTTTTCAAGGCTTAGCTAACTGAAGGATTTTGGGTTTCTTGGCCTAATCCGTAGGGAACTGAGCCCTAAAGACGGATGGGGCACATTACGCAATACGCCCTACGGACGACTACCTTGGAAACCTAAAGCTGATACCGAGTGCACTAAGGTAGCCTACGGTTTTTGAAAGACTGTCTACGGCTTGCCTTCGAGCAGTAAAGCCGCGCTAAACTTATGCAACTGCACATTCTTATGAAAGGTTAAACAAGCTAGCGTGCATATACGAAGTTTCATCCACTGCCGACATGTTACGTACTCGTTAAACTTCACCTATGCCAAGCACGGAACACCTACACGAAGTCCTAAAGTGTTGTGATACTTGTTACATAACCTACCGAATTGGAGAAAGCCAAGGTTAACAGCTTAGTGGTTACGAGGACTTGTCTGCTTTTGTAAGTAAGACATCTGACTACCAACCATATGACTAACAACTTTGCAAAGTTCTACACCAACACCTACAGCTACATAGAGTACGCAGCCTGTCTGCTTATAAAAGAGTAGCATGCCTGCCATTGGTCTATAAAGTCTAAAGGTTAGGGCATGAACAAAAGAAGCGAAGATGGAGAAAAGTGAAGGAAACAAGTTTATTAAATTTTCTAGCAAAATTGATAAACAACTAGCAAAGATCGAAGGAGTTCAAGCAAAACAAAAGCAACAAAGAAAACAAAGAAAATCCTAAAGGCTACCTAGAAGACTACTCTTTCGCAACTTGGACATCCCACGACTACTCGGTCACCACACCTTCAGCAGCCATGAACGCCCTCAGCAACAGCACCGTCTAGTGCTTCACCCCCTGTTACCCCAGCCTGGGCACCAACCTCTCTGACTACTTCACCAATAGAAGACTCAAAAGTAAAAACAAGCAAGTCTTCCGGAGAAATTGAGAAGGTCTCGAAGTCTTTACCAGAAAACTCAAAGTTAGATGGCTGCCCAAAGAGATGATCTACATAACCCAACTTGTAGAAATCAGCTTGACTTTGAGTAAGCGAAGCCTTAAACCTAGCCTTCTCACTCTTCAACTTCTCATTGTCCTCTACTTCTTTCTTCAGATTGTCATTGATCTTCAAAGCACCTTGGAGTTCCAACACTTGAGGCTCAAGCCTATCAACAACCTTCTTGAAGTGAATCATTTGGTTGTAAGCAGCGATCAGTTCTTCATCCTTTGCATAAGCAGCGAAGCGAAATTTAGATATGGAACGATCAAGGTCTTGAATCTGAGGTATGTAACACACGAACTCATTCTCTACACTTTCATACTTGGATCGCGTCAAGCCTAGTATTCAAATCCATGATTTCTTAGAGAGCTGTTTTAAGCTGCAGAGAAGTGGGGGCAGAGATATTAGACCCCTTCAAAGCAGCAAGCTCTAATTCCAATTTCTTGACTTTCTCTGCCGAGGAGTAAGCTTTGGCTGCCATAGTTCTTGCCACCTCTTTGGTAGCCTTGGTATCCTCTTGATCAATAAGCATAAACTCGGCTGCCAGAATCGCCATTTTCTGCATCATGGCCAGTAGAGCGATCTTCCTGTACCCGGTCGTGTACTTCGCAAATGAGCTTGGGCCAACAATCCTTTTGACGCCATCAACAAACTTGGCACATACATCCATGTCCTCAAGCAGATCGGGTTTCAAAAGCGCACAAATCTTAGCAACTTCCGTATAAACGGACTTGGTGGATTTCTCACAACCGCCCGCATGACTAGCCTTATTCTTCTCAGCATATGAGTTGGTCTCGGTAGCAGAATGAATGAGTTTTGGCACCACTTTAGCAGACAGAGGCACCTTGTCGCTCTTCATAGTAGCAAGCCTCTTCAAAGGTGAACCAGACTTAGCCCCAACTGGATGCTTTGACACAAACTTCGGCATTGAAGGCACGGAGAAACTTCTACGCTGAGCAATCCTATCATCAATCGAGCTAGCAGCCTTCAGAACGGCAAGCGCTTCGACACAGATCTAGCAATCTCTTATTTCCCGCTCCTGGAGGAAGTCAAGTCAATCACAAACTTGGGAGCAGCAGATGAACCCTCGCGAGCAACGAAAGAAGACTTCAGTTTCTTCTCAGCATGCATCTCTTGAGCAACAGGTGAACCCCCGCGAGCAGTCTTCGGTTTCCTTTAAGCAGGTAGAGAATGCCTCTTTTTCCCACCTTCATTTGTAGCAGGCTCCACCACAGTGATAGGACGAGCCAACGCCTCTGCCTTGATTCATTTTATCTCCAATTTTGGGGGCAGCCCATCTTTTTCCCTACGAAGATTACTAAGCAGCCAACGCCACTCACAATACTCAGAGGGGATACCCAAAGCAACATGCACTTTCTTCATGTCCGAAGAAACCTTAGGAGTTGAGCCGAATTTCGAATCTACAAAAGCAGCGGAAGACAATCAAAAAATTAAAGAATAGCTTAGCATAAATACAAAGCAGCCGAAAGATTGAGCAGCTTACTTACCAGATATGAAGATCATGGGAACACGCAGCTCGGGGGAAGAATCAGACTCACATTCTCCACTTATCTCCAAAGTCACCTTGGCCCAGTCATGATCTCCCTTGCTCGAATTATCAAAGAGCCTATGGCAAGATCGTAGCTGCCCAACTCCCTCGACATGGCCTATGTCAAAGAAGTACCAAAATTCGTTGATTGTCAAATCTAAGTCAAAGAATTGGCTGAGATTATGGAATCCCACCATCACGCGGACTGCATTCGGAGAACATTAAGCGAGGGCACATCTCATGGAGCAAGCACTTCTTGGAAAAATCACAGCATAGGAAAGGTAAGCCCCATCACATGGCTCACGACTGCTACCATCATTAACATGCTTCACACGCACTCCCGACGGAATGACATGCCAGTATGCTTTGAGGAAGTCTCTAAACAAGTCATCAGAGCAAATCTTGAAGTGAGCAGCCTTGAAATAGCCAACCTTGCTCAAAGACCTGCCTTGACGATACAACGGTGGCACACTATCATCGTTCTTGTGGCTCGAGGAAGACATACTTGAAGAAATTTTACAAAGGTACAAGAGGGATTCGTTAGAGGGTTGCAAAAACAAAAAAAAACAAAAAAAAAAAAAGGGCTCAGCACAAATAGGCCTCAGGGCCCAAGCCCTTCTGGGCACTCTCTCCCCTCTTAGCACAAACAAGCCACACGGCCCAATTTCCTAAAAATAAAAAATGGAGATGGAGGTCCAAAGCCGCAGGAACCCAGTGCCCAAGCCACGCCAGGCCCCACTGCTTGGCTCAATTCCCCTCGCCTCTACACCATGCCGCACCTTACTACCCACAGCCACAGTGTCGTGGCTTCCTCCCATCAACTTTTTCACATCCTCAACCCCTGTCGAGCCAAATTTCAAGTCCCGAGACTCCAAGAAAATCAAGAAGACAATAAAAGTAAATTTTTTCTTACCTAGAAGCAACGAGAAGACGAAGCAAGCAATGAAAGACGATCCTTTGCACGGGCAAGATATAGAAGATTGCTAGAGGAGGGGGAACAAATATCCTCTACTCTCTCTCTCTCTCTCTCTTGTAGGGTAGAATAAATCGCTCTCCAAAGTTGCTTTAATAATCCACTTAAGGTGGACTTAAATAGGCTTTGAGAGAAATTTATTTCCCTTTCCTAGAAGGATCTAATTTCTTATTAAAGAGGGAATCTACATCAAAATAGGAAACAAACCTATGTTTCCCATAGCAAGAAAATTTCTACACATGTTGCCCTTTTCTGCGAGCAGCCCAACAGGTGTGGGAGCATTTGTGGAGCCAAAAATAATCATAAGGTGACACGTAGATTTTTGGGTAAAGGAGGACAAAAATACCATTAGGGCATACCGGGATTCCTACGCGCGAGCCGCAGGCAATCATCACTCAACAAAGTCAAAAATGCCCAAAATAGGTAAACAATTCAAAACCTATTTCATCCATCCTCATCCAATCATCTCCACAAGATAACTCCCCAAACCTTCCCTTTTTTAATATATTGATTAGCTAATCAATTAGGTAATTATTCTATTAATTAGCTAACTGATTAGGTAATTATTCCATAACTCCCAAATTAACACAAATCAAGAACCTAGCCCACAATGGGAGCTAAGCTAGGTGGCCGGTCCTCTCTCACCCAGGGAGGCCGGCCACTCTCCTATTTAAACCCTATCATTCTCCTCAAAAGTGCACTTCCATTTCTCTTGCTAAAATTCTCTAAAAATTCTCAAACGCTTTCTCTCTAAATTCTAACTTTGGCATCGGAGGTTCTTCGGCCAAACCCCCCCCCCCCCCAAATTCATCGTGGGCACGTGAGGCTCTTGGACTTGACCTAAGGTATTAATTGTTTTGTATGTGCAATTTTGTCCAAGATCAAGGAGAAAGAAATTTGCATCCATAGAGGTCATAAGGGATGGAGCCATTCTGGTTTGGGAATTACATGAGTTGGAAATTAGAATGCGAAGAACAAACACACGAAAAATAACAAATTGAGTAACAAACCGACTAAAAAAGAATAATTTTTCTAACTCAAAAAATTATTGCCATGACGGCTACATAACCCAATAGACTATATTGTGACTAACTTATCAAACTGAATATCATAATACACTATTTATAGAGAATTAACCCTAATCTCTAATAGTTAAGAAATACCAACCCTAATTTCATTAGGCTAGGTCAAAATCCTAAACTACCAAAAATACACAAGCAATTTTTTTTTTTTAGAACAAACGATATTATCTACACTAAAGGGAAAGGGGTGTGCTTAGCCTCACAATGAGCTAGCAATAATGTGATTCAAATTCGCCTTTGGCGAGAATCGAACCTAAGACCTCTCACTTACAAGTGAAGAGAAATACCACTAGACCATACTACTAAGTGGCTAAAAAACGCAGGCAATTAAATAAACCTAAAATACTAATATTTGCCAACAACATGTTCTCCTTAACCGGCCACCACGAGTGGCTTATTGGTTGAGGACGAATTTCATGACCATATTTCACACGCCACGTCCTGGTTTGATTCCTGGAGTTGATGAATTGCACAATGGTAGCCAGGAGGTCTAAAATATCTTTGTGGGTATTCCCGCCACCCAGAAAGGTAGATTGGTCCCTTTATTAAAGAAAAAAAAGAAAGAACATGTTCTCCTTAGTGGAGGTGCATGGTTAATTGAATACCTATGAGATAATTAACACATGGTAAATGTAAGTGGTATTCACAGGCATTGACATCACAAGAAAGATAATACAGGGCCTTTTCGACGCACTAGTTTCACAAGAAACATAAAAACAAAAAGTAATACTGAAGAAAAATTATTAATAAAGTACATTAAATTCATCTTCAACACAAGTTAACACAAGTCACAACGGTTCGTGTGTTATTGTTATTTGGTCAATTTAGTCTCTGTATTTTCAATTTGGCCAATTTAGTCATCGTGTTTATCTCCGTTAGTCAATTAAGGACATTTTATTCAATCTTTGTTAAAAATTTATAAATTTTTTACAAACTATTACAAAAAAGAATTATATTTTAAATTAAAATATAAAGAAAAATAATTTCAAAATGAAAAAAAAAATTAAACAAACCCATGCTCCCATCCGTCTTGTCCTTGAAATTGAGAAACATACCGCAATTGAGAGAGTCATATATTACCCTTTCTCTTTATTTAAATTTAAATTTAGAAAAATACAAAGAAATAACACATATATAAAACTTCCAATCTGAAAAATTATTAAGGTGTGACGCATAAAAGAAAGGAGGGGAGTGCAAGAAAATTAGGAGAGGATAGAACGTTAGGGAGAAGAGTAATTTTTCTTTTCATTTTTAAATTTGTTTTATTTTTAAATCAAATAGATAATTTTATAAATAAGTTTATAATATTTTATGAATTTCTTAATAGAAATTGGATGAAATATCCTTAATTAGCAAACAAAAATAAATATGAGGACCAAATTGGCCAAATTAAAAACACGAGGACTAAATTAACCCAATGACTAGAGGATAGGGACCATTGTGACATATAAGGCTTCTTATCTTCTACAAAAATCTAAATTCAAGTTAGGAGCTTAGGAGATTTTTTTTTTTTTTTTTTGGGAGAAATAAGGTTAACATTCCTCATTTTTATAAATCATTGGTTGAGACCTTATTCTTGTTTAATATTTTATCAAGGTCCTTTGATTTTTATATCCACCTCATTATTTCAATAAGTAAATATTTACATGTCAACATATTGATATTTTATAATTAAAAATTATTTAACCATTATCAAAGGCAACCATTTAGTGTTAGAAATGTACATTTGATATATTTAATTCGCAACCATTTTCTAAAAGGAAACTAATAAAAAAATACTTTAAAATTTTGAATTTTAACAAAAAATCATGTAATAACTTTATTTAATGGTTAGTACAAAACCTAATATTAAATCAGTCTAAATAAAATGGCCCAACCTAAATAACATAATGATTTCTCAATTTTACCCTTGACATTTTTAGGTTAAGTAAGTTTTGTTTTTCTCTTAGTTTAGTTATGTCTAGGAACAGAGTTATAAAGACCATGTGTTTGAAAATTTTTAGATACTCCATTAGTTTAAACCAAATGCTAGCCACGTTTCCTTCCCACTCAAGAGTTAATGCCGCATGTGGGGTCCCACCATTAACTCATTTAAAAAATTAATAAAGCAATTAAATTAATAATTTCTCTTTCTCTCTCTTCTCTCCCTCTGCTCCTTGAGAGATTTTTCAGTGTGACCGGTACACGAGATGGTACATCACGTGTCACTATACAAATGGTGAAATATGTGTGCTAAAAAGTTAATAACTTAAAAAATAAAATTTCTCACCATTTCTATTAAAACACGTGGTATACCACTTGTGTTCCCGTCACAAAAATTTCTCCTGCTCCTCATCAAACTCAGAAATTTGAATTTTTTTCTCAAGTTCTATAATTCAATTCTCAAACCATGAAACTGGCAGCTCTTAATCGAAAAAAAAATTGGATAAATCAAATAAGAAAGAAAAATATGGTGATTAATTTTTGGGTAATCATGGTGAATTAGTTCCAGATCCAAAAGAAGAAGAAGAAGGAGGTGAAAATTTAGATGTATTTTGGGATCTCATGGTGGTTACGGCGATGGGGTTGGTGGCGGCGACGATGTGGTTGCTGGTGGATCCTTGAAGAACAAGAAATAAATAATTTTTCGTGGTGGTGGTGATGATGGAGGCGCTTGTTTGGTGCAGGTTGTTCACTACATTGAGAAGAAATCAAAGAACAATAAAGAATGGAGCCAAATGAAGAACTAGAGAGAAAAACTTTAGAGAGATAAATGAAAGTTCTGTATATTTGAGGAAAATGACAACTAACTACATTTGTAAGTTGAAGTGCATTATATACTAAACAATACAAGCTTAACCACTAATTAACCAACTAACAAATCATTTAACCACCTAACAAACATTCTAACAACTTAGGCTGATGTGGCATTGATTACACAGTAACCAATCATCAAGAGACATCTGTCTTCATCCCCCCTCAATCTCAGCTAGGTTACCAAGCCTAAGATTGCAGCAATGTGAGCATGAGATAAACTATTGAGTCCTGCAATTTGGGACATCTGCTTCTTATTGATCTTTGCAATCTCCAAACTGGCCTGCCCTGCACCAGGTCCAGCATGTGGGTCATCTGCCCTGCACTAATGTTTGCGCATTATACTGTTGTTTTAATCAGACAACCACAGTGGGGTAGCAACAATAGAAATGAGAATTTCCAGAAAGCACAAAACGCAAGACTTCCATCTCTTGTGAATACTCCAAGTTGTTAATCAATGCACCACTATCTGAAACAGAAAGCACAGAGAGCTAAACATGCTATCAATGTATTTAAACTCATTTTCTGCATCAACAACCATATCATCTTCTATATCATCAACCACAAACAACTTGCATCTCGCTAAGGCACCATCCCGTTTAATAGAATCACTTATTAAGGGAGTGTATCCCATGAATGCACAGCAACAACATCTTCTCCCATTCTTCGCTTCGTACGTTCAGTTGCTATCCTTCTTGTCGATGTACTCCTAGCCCTGCTCCCATCATCAATTAATCCTCTATTGTTAGTGTTTAAAGGTGTCTTCATGCATCTGCATTATCAATTAATCATCTGCTTCCATCATCAATTAATCCTCCATGGCTGCAAGCATTGAAAAATTACTCAAAAGCAGTGCAATTTCATACTCATCAATCAACTTCCCAAAGAATTTCAGCCCCTCAAACTGATTTCTACACCGCTGTAGCTCCTGATTTCTTTGCGATAAGGTTTCCAATATTTCACAGTCAACATTCCTAGAAGGCCTTCAATTTTCACAGATTCCACTGTATTTTCAGACATTTTGATTACTCTGACCAAATCCTTCTTCATTCACAATTAAGAATGATCAAACAAGCAGCTTTACAATCACAGATGTCAAGAAACACAACCCTCTTCGGCAATCGACCTTCAATGAAGAAGTGAACAAGAACTGCACTTCGGCAATCGGCCTTAATGGAGTTGCACACAATAACAACAAACAAAAAATTTCAAGAACATTACTCTGGCTATCGGCCTTTAAGGAGTAACACACAATATCTGAGACAGAACTTTTCACTCTGGCTATCGGCCTTATGGAGGAAACAAATTGCATTCAACGCACTTTTGGCAATCGGCCTTTTTCGAGTGCACAAATCTCAAACAACCAAGAACTAATCACGCAACAGAAAGGAATGGCTATCAGCCTTTGTATTCCTTCAACAATCTTGCAGAAAATGGCTATCAGCCTTAACAGATAAACTTGCATACAAGAAACCCTATCGAATAAACAAACTTCACTACGGTATTTAAGCAAACAGATAGAGTGCATAATTTAGTAACAAAACCTGAGACTCAAGCTCGTGAATGGAAAACCCCATCGGAGAACCTCCACCAAACCACCAAAATAACGGCACACCAGACAGGGGAGGGCCGCCGAGAGCCAATTCCAGCGTAAAAATCCAATCCTAGCAAAGAAAGATCGAATCTTTCACAAACAACAACAACTGATCTTTTCTTGTTTGTAATTTCTCTGCAACCAAACAGATGAACAAAGATTCCAAGCAACAGGAAAGAGAATGTCTTCAGAGTGCCCCAGAAGGAAGAGAGTCAAATTCCACATCAGCTACCAACACAGCAATTAGGAGTTCCACTGAGGGAGACAACGATCTGAATCACAGCAAGCAATCAGACTATTAAGGTTAGGGCTTCGAGACGCTGCAGGCTCGCGATCTCCGTCGAGGTAGAGATGAGGATTCTTGTATCGGATGTCCTTTTCTGCAAACCTTTTAGGGTTTCGAAAACCCCCAAATCCTCAACTCTGATTTCAAATCAATCCCCAAACTCACCTTCTATCGATTACGGTTCGTCGTTTTCGATCATTTCTTCTGGGGATTTGTGTATTCAAATAAAGCTTATTGGTTTCTGGGCTCTGATCAATCAATTCGCCAATGGCTTCGTCTTCGTCGTCGTCATCAACGGTTGCCAATCGACGATCTTTATGCAGATTAAGTTGTTGATGCAGTCGTCTGGGTTGCAATTTCTCTACTTCCCTTGAAAAAGATGAACCCATATCAAATCGCCAAGCGATTCTGCTTCCCGAGAAGTGATTTGCAAAGATCAAACTAAGAAAGTAACTCAGGGTCTCTGAACCCAACAAGAAATTGGGCCAACCCTTCAAGAAACAGAGCCACCAAGATAGATGCTACTGCGACAACAAACCGCAGCGACGGGAGGGTTGGTATAGTTGACCGGACCGGCCAAGATAAGAGAGGACACGCGAAGATGGAGTGCCCACAAAGTAAGATTAAGGTGCCGGACGTGAAGTCGATCAAGATTCACCACGCAGTCACAGAAACCTGAGCTAGAATAGACCCAATTCAAGAACCATTGAAGACCTTTGATGAAAATCTGAAAAATCCCCAATTCAAGAACCGAGAAGTTCCCACTTCTATTTTGGCCCAAAGCATCAAGATTCATGCTTACAGACAAAGAAAAAATTTGCCACAATTCCAAAGACCAAGATATCATATCACCGATGACCTCTGATCACAACCCAGGACAAAATTTACCCAGAAATTATAGAACGAATTGAACGATTGCGGAAGCACCAAAGAAATTAACAAAATATCTAACAGAAAAATTAGAAAAGAAGTAAAACTAGAAATAGACGAAACTAATGAGAAGTGGAACCACCAGAATCCATGGCGTGAACCTGGCTCTGATACCATGTTAACTATGTTGATGCACAAAATCAGTGAGGACTTTGGTACAACAGAAAGTTTCAAGTTCGTGACCTTCGCTTGGTTGCTCCGGTCACTAGTGTGGATAAGTATGTAAATGGACAGAGACAGGGAAGCAAACAACACAAGATGTACGTGGTTCACCCAGATTGGCTACGTCCACGGAGTAGAGGAGTTCTCATTAATTGTGAAGGGTTTACACAAGTACATAGGTTCAAGCTCACATTTTGTGAGTTCTAGTGAATAGTCTAGTACAAATGACATTAGGGATTGTTGTGGGAGAATGATCCCTATTTATAGAAGAGAGTTTCTAGCTTTGTTCTGACATTGACACGTGTCATGCTGTGATTGGCATCTGATGTTGACACGTGTCGCCTTGTGATTGGCTTCTGATGTTGACACATGTCGCGCTGTGATTGGCATCTGATGTTGACACGTATCGCCTTGTGATTGGCCTCTGACCTTGTGGGTCCTTGACGGTATAATGTTGACCGGTTCTCAGTAGTTTTGGGATTGGTCAAGTATGGTACAAACAGTGCTCCCCTAAGTTCCCGAGTGAGGGAAGCTCCTCAGTTGGGGACTTGCAAGTTCCAAGCCACTGAGTAATCCCGAAACTTCCAAGTACTGAAGTGTGGTGTCGTTTTCACTTGCCTTTTCTGTTCCATAGGTGGAAGTGGCATCTTCTCTGGAAGCATTTCTCCTCCATTCATGAGTGGTATCTCTAGCTGATGTTGACGCACAAGGTAATGTATCATTTTCACTTGAAGCTTACTTGTAGTTTCGGGCTTGGTCAAGTGTGATACAAACACTATAGTAGGAGTCCCCCAAGTCTCTGAGCGAAGAGATCTGCCGAAAGAGGTGACAGACAAGGTAAGTAATCAGAGTTCCAAGCAATCAGGTCTAGGTCGGAAGCTTGACTTCGGGTTCCGGCTAATTATTCTCCTTCTCCTTGTCTCTCATTCAGCAAGAAAGATAAAGAGAAGAAAAGGGAGAAGATATGATATGAGATACTTTTGCTTTGAAAGAAGTAACTTTCCACAGGCTTATTCTTGAACTGGGTTGGAGGGTTTTCTAGTTTCCTCCAAATAAGCGAACCAACTCAGGAATTTGAGGGTCAAAACAAGTCCGTCAAATCTAGAGTACGTTTGACCCTGATGATATGGGATACTTTTACTGTTGGTATGGCGAGGCTTTGCACTTTGGCAACGGTGCCAGCGAAAGGTTGTTGAAGCTTCTCGAGCTCTTGGATTCAACTCAGACTTCTTCTGCTGAGTTATATGATTGTGCAGGGCGGGGTATCAAGCCATAGCGATCTGTTACAGCTCATCATGCTGCATTCTTCTCTGCTTGTTTCTTCTGAACGGCAGGCAGGCACGAGGTAGAGGTGATGGTCTGTTTCTTTGTTCAATCTTTCCAAGTGCCAACCGATTGCTTTCTTTCTCCTTGTCCCGTAGGCAAGAGCAAGGGTAAAGGAAAAGCATGCCATGAGATATTTTTGGCTTCGACTCTGATGATATGAGGTACTTTTGCTTTTGAAGAAGTATCTTTCCACAGGTTTATTCTTGAAATGAGCTGGATGGCTTCTTAGCAAGGAATATGAGACTTGATCTTGAATTGGACTTGTAATTTCTTCAAGGGCCGTTGGTGGCTTGATTTTTGAAGGAAATCGGACCATGAGTAATCTCACATGGCAAGTGATCCTCAGTTTAGTTGAGGATGAATTAGCACGTTGTCTCCACATGCTTCAAGGTATCAGTTTCACTTGCCTTATCTGTTCTCCCTGCAGATGTGGCATCTTCTCTGGAAGCACAAAATGTTGAAGATGAGTACTCGAAAGCAATGCTAGGTAAGCAATCAGGAAGGGGTTCCAGGCAATCGGTTCCTGACTGGAAGCTTGAATCCAAGTGCTGGCTGATTGCTCTCTTTCTCCTTGTCTTGCAGGTAAGAGTAAGGGCGAAGGAAAAGACAGGGAAAAAGCATGATATGGGATACTCTTGCTTTTGTCCCTGATGATATGAGATATTCTTGCTCTGGTGTGGCTTGTTTGCAGAGGTATTATCTGGGGGAAAGAAAGCTAAGTATTTCGAGAGGCTTCGTTGGGAGTGTCCTCTCGGGTGTGAGGAAGAGTTGAACATTTTTGCAGGTCTACCTGGTTATGGAGGATGGAGGTCCACATATATTAGGAATTTCCCTAACAGCAAATGGTAATGTTGTTCCTTTACCCTTATCGGTCATATCGATGTAGTGGGAGCTGCGAGATTCACGTGTTTTAACTTTGTCAGAGATCTTTTGATAAAGTGTTCCGTGATATCCGGAAAGCTGATGTTGCTGGTGAAAAGTGCCGACAAATTATATCCAGGAAAATCTGGCTCTTCGAAGTTCGAAGAGAGGTGCCTCTTCGATTTTTGAACAAGCGGGTATGTTGAAGATCTGGCTCTCGAAATGCGGAAAGCGTTGCCTCTTCGATTTTTGAACCAAGCAGATCTGTTGAAGATCTGGCTCTCGAAGTTCGGAAAGCGTTGCCCCTTCGATTTTTGTACCAAGCAAATCTGTTGAAAATCTGGCTCTCGAATTTCGAAAAGCGTTGCCCCTTCGACTTTTGAACAAGCATATCTGTTGAAGGTGTATTATCAGAGATGAGGAAAAATTAGGCATTCTTGTGGGTATGCTTTGCCATAGAGGACAGATTTGACTCATATAGTGATTTCCCAATTAGCAAGTAGTGGTGCTATTCCTTTACCCTTGTGGGTAATAGTAGGGTAGCTAGAACTTCGAAATTCTCGTGCCTTAACTTTGTCAGAGCACTTTGAAAAAGTGGTCCGTGATATCCGGAAAGCCGATGTTGCGTGTGAAGATTGCAGACACATTTTATCCAAAGAGATCTGGCTCTCGAAATTCGAGGAGCGGTGCCTCTTTGATTTTTGAACAAATGACCCTGTTGCCTTTTCTTTTATAGGGGCACCAATTGTGTTCAAGAAGTACGCTCAGAGAGTTACTGCTTGTAGAAATCTTCCCTTCATTTTTGTGCTTTTGAGATTTATTGGACCTCATTTTTCCTTCGTCATTTCTGAAAATGTCTGGCCCATCCGACCGTCGTTTTGACTTGAATGTTGAGGAAGAGGCAGCTAGGTCTCCTCAAGACAACATATGGCGTCTGTCTTTCTTATCCCCTACTGGTCATCTTACCGTTGGGGATTCTGTGATGAAGAATGACATGACCGCTGCAGTGGTGGCCAGGAATCTTCTCACTCCCAAAGATAACAGACTACTTTCCAAACGGTCCGATGAGTTGGCTGTTAAGGATTCTCTGGCTTTCAGTGTTCAATGTGCGGCTTCTATGTCTAATATGGCTCAGCGCCTATTTGCTCGAACCCGCCAGGTTGAGTCCTTGGCGGCTGAGGTGATAAGCCTCAAACAGGAGATCAGAGGGCTTAAGCATGAGAATAGACAGTTGGCTTGCACATAGCTACTCCACGGGCATGAAGAGAAAGCTTGACCGGCTGGAGGAATCCGAGAGTCAGATTCTAAGTGATCATCAGAGGTTTGTGGGTTTGTTGCAAGGGCATCTATTGCCTTCGTCTTCTGGAGCTTTACCGCGTACTGAAGCTCCAAACGATCGACCTTCGGTTTCTCCTCCTTCTGGGGTTCTGCCCAGTACAGAGGTTCCAAATGACCACCCTCCGGTGCCTCCTCTTTCTGGTGCTTTGTCGAGTACTGAGGCTTTTCCTGGGCAACCTTTGTGAAGGTTCCCTCCTGTTTGTTTGTTTTGATTCTTGTGTATGTACATATATGTAATTTATCGATGATGTCAATAAACAAGCTTTACTTCATTCAGCGTATTGTGTTAAATACACTAAGGCATCCTCCACTAAGTTCTTTGAATTATTTCTTTTGTTGAAATTTGCATGTTGAAACTTCATGGGTGGATCCTGTAGGTTGAAATAGTGCTCCCCTAATTTCCCGAGTGAGGACAACTTCTCGATTGGGGACTTGAAAGATCCAAGTCACTAAGTAGTAGCGGAACTTTCGAGTACCAAGGTGTAGTAGCATATGATAGGAGTCCCCCAAGTCGTCGGTCGAGGAGAGTTGCCGAATGAGGTGTCTTGCTTGTTACCAAGTTGTCAGAATATCGATGCCTTGCCTTGCTTCATTTGGTGAAGCACAATTATTTCTTAGTGAAGTACAATTCTTTCTTAGTGAAGTACAATTCTTTCTTGCTTCATGTTTGAGAGGTAAGGAAATAATAAAAATGATACCCAAGGTCTCATCCCTTTGCCCATTTCTGCTTCCCCCCCTTTGCCCATTTCTGCTTCCCCCTTTTGTGGTGGAATTGCTTTTCGTTTCCACTAATCAGCCTGAGTCGCTGCAATTATAACACCCTTCTCTGTAGCTCAAATTGCAAAGTCGTCTTCATGAAAGTTGTTCCTTAACTTGTGATCTACAACATATCCAAATTTGAGATCCATCGGAGTAGTACAACTCCAGACATTCAGGTATGATGAATAACTGTTCATGATTTGTCTGTCAACCCATCAGACCTGTTGTTAGCTTCGTAACTCCATTTTATCTTGCTCAAATCAATATACTTTATTCATTGAAGTTTTTCCTCATTATCTCTTCCATAACATATCAAAAATTCAGAATGAATTAATGGTTAAATACTTCCAGATCTTTGAAACATCACAACAGCTTTGGAATCGGCAGGAATCTGACTGTCATGTTTGGAGCTTTAAAACTCTAATTTCCTTCGCTCAAACAGAAATATTTCCTTCTTGAAAGTTGTTTATCTGTTCAAGAACCATAAGATATCCAAAATTCGGCTCCATTGAAGAAGAGCAGAAGTTGCGGAAATTTGATAAATGAAAGGTGACGGAAGAGGGAGAGAGGGAAAAAGGCTTGACTAGTTAAAGCTATTTTTTGGACACAAAATTTGATTTAGCTTCACACTATCTTGATCAAGAGTGTGTGAAGCTCTTACATGTTTTAGTGTTGAAATTTTGTAGTGAAGCTTTGTTGTTGAAGCTTTGTAGGTGAAGCTTTGATGTTGAAGCTTTGTAGGTGAAGCTTTGGTGTTGAAGCTTTGTAGGCACCATAAATTGATTTTGCTTCACACTATCTTGATCAAGAGTGTGTGAAGCTTTTGAGAATTGTAGTTGCACTCTATTGATGAAGCTTTGTTGGCACCATAAATTGATGTTGAAGCTTTTGATCTTGAAGCTTTGTAGGTGAAGCTTTGTGGGGTGAAGCTTTGTGGGCGAAGCTTTGTGGGGTGAAGCTTTATGGGCGAAGCTTTGTTGGGGTGAAGCTTTGTAGGGTAAAGCTTTGTGGGTGAAGCTTTGTGGGTGAAGCTTTGATAATGAAGCTTTGTTGGTGAAGCTTTGATGTTGAAGCTTTGTAGGTGAAGCTTTGGTGTTGAAGCTTTGTAGGCACCATAAATTGATTTTGCTTCACACTATCTTGATCAAGAGTGTGTGAAGCTTTTGAGAATTGTAGTTGCACTCCATTGATGAAGCTTTGTTGGCACCATAAATTGATGTTGAAGCTTTTGATCTTGAAGCTTTGTAGGTGAAGCTTTGTATATGAAGCTTTGATGTTGAAGCTTTGTAGGGTGAAGCTTTGTAGGGTGAAGCTTTGTGGGTGAAGCTTTGTAGGTGAAGCTTTGTAGGGTCAAGCTTTGTAGGGTGAAGCTTTGTGGGGGAAGCTTTGTATGGTGAAGCTTTGTAGGTCAAGCTTTGTATGGTCAAGCTTTGTAGGGTGAAGCTTTGTGGGGGAAGCTTTGTATGGTCAAGCTTTGTAGGGTGAAGCTTTGTATGGTGAAGCTTTGTAGGGTGAAGCTTTGTTTGCATCATAAATTGATTTTGCTTCATACTATCTTGATCAAGAGTGTGTGAAGCTTTTGAGAATTGTGGTTGTCCTCCATTGATGAAGCTTTGTTGTGTTCCCCCTTCCATTTTTTTTTTTTTTTTTTTTTTTGAGTGGGGGAACTAAACATTTGAAATTTGAAACTCTCTAGCTTGTGTGGAAGTTGAAGATTTTCCATGTGGGGCTTTCTCATGGTTTGATCTTCACAATTGTCAAACCTTAGCCAATATTGGTTATTCCTCCATGCTAGTGGGTGAGGGGAGTTGTTTGTGACGCCATACCCATAATTCGCTCTGAGTTCCAAGCAGACCATTTAGAAAACAGCTTGAGGCCCTAAGGCAATCATGTAGTATTAGTGTAGGAATGTGCTTGGTGCATCATTAGGAGTTGCCTTCTGAGCCGCCCATGGGTCATGTTATGTTCTACACCCCGATACTAATGACCTTAGGGGTGAAGCTGCCTTTGCACCCGTGGTTGCAGCAGATGCTATCTTTTATTAGATATGCGCCTGGCAACTCAACCCTGGTTTTTGGGATACCTTGATCGGGTTTTATATTATTTGGATGAAGTGTGGATTAGGTGAGCGCTCCTTCCATCAGTGGCACTACTGCTATAAGATGCGCCCGGTGAAGTCATGCACTGGTTATGCCGAGTGTGCATGTTGGAGTGAGAGAGAGCATATTGCCAAATGACCTTCATTACATAGGATTCTGAACGGCTATAGCTCAACACTTGTACATTGTGAGTCTACTTGTAGTAGTACTTCAAGTGATTAGCGTTCCATGGATGGCCAAGGGTCTTGTCATCGGAGCTTCTGAGTTTGTAGGAGCTAGGGCGACTGATGCCAATGACTTCAAACGCTCAATCCCAGTTTAGACTAAATGTCCCTTCGCTCGGGACTCTGTCACAAAGTAGTCTTTTCTTTAATACCCAGTCCCCTACTTTGAAATAGCAAGGTTTGACCCTACAGTCATAGTAGTTGGAGATGTGCTGCTTGTAAGCCATATTCCTCAAGTGAGCCTGAATTATGTGTTCCTCGACTAGATCCAAGTTGAGGGTGAGTTGTTTGTCATTTTCAATTTGCATGTAGTTATGGACTCGGAAGGTAGTTTGCTCAAGCTTAACTAGGACAACTGCCTTTGTGCCAAAGGCAAGTGAGAATGGAGTTTCTCCTGTTGAAGTCCGATATGAAGTGCGATATGACCAAAAAAAAACTTGGGGTACAAATTCAGGCCAACAACCTTTAGCCTTGTCCAAGTTGGTTTTCAAAGTGCGCTTGATTATTTTGTTGATGGCCTCAACTTGTCCATTTAGATTGGGGATGAGCTGGAGAGGGGAAGCATAAGTTGATGTTGAACTTAGAGCAGAACATCTTGAACTTCTTGTTGTCGAACTGTCGCCCATTATCAGTGACTATCGTATTGGGAATGCCAAATCTGCAAAGGATGTTCTTCCACACGAAGTCTTCTATCTTTGCCTCAGTAATGGTTGCCAAGGGTTCTACTTTGGCCCACTTTGTGAAGTAGTCAACCGCAACGATTGCATAACGGACATTGCCCTTCCCTACAGGCATTGGGCCGATCAAATCAAGCCCCCACTGGGCCAAGGGCCAAGGGCTGATTATGGGAGTGAGAGGTTCTGGAGGGGAGTGAGGAATAGTCGCATAGCGTTGACATTTGTCACATGCGCGGGATACTTTGATGGCATCCTGGTGGAGTGTTGGCCAGTAATATCCTTGGCGAAAGGTCTTATGTGCTAGGGACAGAGATCTAGCATGATCTCCATAGACTTCCTCATGTATTTCCCAGAGGACAATCTCTGCCTCGGCAGGCGTAAGGCACCTTAAGTACGGCAAGTTAAAACCTCGCTTGTAGAGTTGATTGTTGATGATCAGGTAGCGGGTAGACTTGTATCGAATTTGCTTAGCCTGGACTTTATCATTTGGGAGGAAGCCATGAGCAAGGAATTTATAAATTGGGGTGATCCAATTATCCCCCTGTTGTAAGTTGCACACTTCGGCGGCCGTGGTGCTAGGAGCAACCAATAGTTCAACATGAATTTTTCTCCCAACTTTGTCTTCCACTGCTGAGGCAAGGCCAACCAGGCCGTCTGCATGACTATTTGCCGCTCGAGGAGCTTGAGTGATCTGGTAGTGGAAGTGCTTGAGCAAAAGTTGTGTTTGCGCAAGGTATGCTACCATAAAGTTATCCTTAACATCAAAGTTGTTGGTGACCTGGTTGATGACCAATTGGGAGTCACTGAAGATATCAATTTGTTTAACCCCAAGGTGTTTGGCCAAACGTAAGCCTGCTAGAAGGGCTTCATATTCGGCCTCGTTGTTCGACGCCTTGAATTTGAAACGAAGAGCATACTCCATCGCCACTTTGTCAGGGGTTCGACTTCAGATGAGGATGACTAGAAGTGTCTTCACTTTCTGCATGTACTCTGAATGTACTAGTTTGTTGTTTGTATGGCGTGTGCCATGTTATAAGCCTGAGAGCTTTTTTGTTTTTGAAGCGTTGTAGCTTTGAAGCTTTGTAATTGTAGCTTTGTAATGAAGGCTCTGTAATTGTTGCCCTAAGGCTTTGTAATTGTAAACCTGAGGCGTTATAATTGTAGCTCTGAAGCTTTGTAATTGTAGCTTTGAAGCTTTGTAATTGTAGCCCTGAGGCTTTGTAATTGTAGCTCTGAGGCTTTGTAATTGTAGCTCTGAAGCTTTGTAATTGTAGCTTTGAAGCTAGAGCTCTGTAAATGAGGCTGTCGAAGCTAGAGCTCTGTAAATGAGGCTGTCGAAGCTTAGAGCTCTGTAAATGAAGCTTTCGAAGCTAGAGCTCTATAAATGAAGCTTTCGAAGCTAGAGCTCTGTAAATGAAGCTTTCGAAGCTAGAGCTCTGTAAATGAAGCTGTCAAAGCTTAGAGCTCTGTAAATGAAGCTTTCGAAGCTGATCGACATGAGTGATGCTCATGAATGTGTATGTTGATTGACATGAGTAATGCTCATGGATGTTGACATGAGTGATACTCATGTATGATTGACATGAGTGATGCTAATGTATGATTGACATGAGTGATGCTCATGAATGTTTATGTATGATTGTCATGAGCGATGCTCATGTATGATTATGTATGATTGTCATGAGTGATGCTCATGAATAATTTTTTGGAGTACGGGTTGTACCTTTGATTACCTGGTTGGTGATAATAGCGGCAGGTTTGTCAATAATTTTTGGAGTACTGGATGTACTTTTGATCACCTAGTTGGTGGTAATAGCGGTATACTGCCGAATGATTGTGGAAACCTGGATGTACTTTTGATCACCTGGTTGGTGGTAATAGTGGCAGGCTTCCGAATAATTTTTGGAGTACTGTGAATCCTTTTGAAGCTCGGTTGGCTTATGCATACTGGGTCTCTGAGTTGGTAGACCTCTTTTTTTCTTCAGGGTAGAAACATATTGGATCCCAGTTAGGCTTTTGATACTTGCCTCCCCTGATGTCTTCCACGTGAAACACTTGGTGACCATGCCTCAAAGTTCGTTCACTATTTTTCATGGCCCTGTTGGAAGATTCAGATATGGGTGTGCCGCCGCTTATGGAATATATCACATTCACTTGGCGTTGGTTACAGTTATTCCTCGGAGAGTGAAGGAGGAATTGATCAATTTTTCTTCATGTGCCAAAGCTTCAATATGATCACGGAGGATGATACACTTCTCGCTATCATGACTGTTATGCTTATGGTGGCAGCAGAACATGCCCGTGTTCTTCGTGGACTTGTAAACTGGCTCTCTCGGCTTTGGCTTCGGTATCAGGTGAGCTATACTGGGGTAAATGGACACGCATGTGGTGTTCAAGGGCGTGTATGTCTCATACCTCGGGGTAGGGCGTGTCTTGATACGTGTTTGGCCCACTTCATTGACTGCCTGGGGGCGGGCATTATCGTGGCGATACCCTTGGTTATCGCGATAGTGCCCTTTACTCTTTTTACTGAAATGAGAGTGGTAGGGATGGAAATCATTCCTCTTGCCCTGAGATTGGTATGTCTGTTGACTTGGCGAAGCATTAAGTGAGGCAGAGGGATACTCTGTTGCCGTTTGGAGGACCGATGTCTTCTCATTTGGTTGGATCTGGCTTCCACTCCCTACTTGTTGATAAGGGGTGGCTGTAGGGGGTTTCCCTTGATATGTTCTTGCCTCAGCGGATGCGTGGTTATAGGCTTGTGCCATCACCTCGGAGTAAGTTTTCCAAGTGTTGGCATTGATCATGTACTTGAAGAAACAGTCACGTAAGCCTATTGTGAAGGCCTTGAGGGCAGTCTTGTCATCTGCCTCAGCGCAGCGAGAATATTCATGGCTGAAGCGGCCGTCATACTCTCGTAGTGACTCGTCCGGCTTCTGGCGGATAGTGTACAAATCATCTGCAGAATGAGAGCGATCGGTCTGGAAGATGTGTTGAGAAACAAACAGTTTCCTCCATTCCTCAAATGAGTCAACCATCTCAGGTGGAAGATGACAATACCAGTTTAAAGCTCTACCAGAGAGGGTGGAGGGGAAGAGAAGACATCGCTCTTCGTCGGTGTGCATCCGGTATGCCATGGTAGACTCAAAGAGGTTAAGGTGTTCAATTGGATCCTCCTTTCCAGTATAGAGTTGCAAGCCAAGCTTCTGTTTTGTCTTCGCCTAGAGGGGGTGTCGAGGATCCTCCTTGTAAGAGGGCCAGGCTTGGGTTGATTCCAGTCAGGTATCTCAGCTTGTCGTTTGGCCTTTAACTTGTTTACTTCTTCAAGGAGTTGTAGGATAAGGGGGTCCTGGGTGGAGTTTTGTATCACTGGAGCTTTCTTTCGGAAATTTCCATCCCCTCTTGAAAGTAGGAAAGTCTGATCAAGAGCATGTGATTTTTCCCTGGACTCGCCGTACTGACTTCTAGGGTATGTCTGTCGGAACACCTCTGAGTCCCCTATACCCTCATGTTTCTCTAGGACTTGTTGCCCATTCCCAAAATTGGTAGCCGGCCTGGGCCGTGGTAGGGGACCGAGTCTTTCAGAAACCCTTGGGTCATTGATCTTTGAGTTTATGTGGATGGGGTTCTCTCGACGTTGCTTCAGGAAGTCTCGACAGTCGCGATAAACAGCTTTCGATCCTTCCGCTCCCTCTACTAGGAGGTGTCTTCCTCCACTTCTCCTGCTTCGGGTTGAAGCAGCTAGGTTGAGAGAAGTTTCATATTGATCGACATTTTGAGGAGTAGTTTGCTCCTTATCAAGAATACCCATATTGAAAGCAGGTGACCCTCCGTGTTGGAAGGCATCCGATTGATGGTTGACGTTCACATGGGCAACCAGCTCGTGTGTTTGAGCATGCCTAGCTTCGTGGAGCGTCTCGAAAAGCTTCTCGTATTGCTCTTGAAGGACCTCATTTTTCATTGCTATCTTGTTGTTCTGAGCTTCTAGCTCATCGACTTTAGCTTGAAGAGAAACCCTTTTTCCTTCCTTCTTTCGTTGCTTCGCACTAGGTGCGAGAGGGGTGTCATTCTGTGAGCTGTGGCTTCCTTCGCTCCCCATGTTGGAGAGGGATGCTTGATCAAAATAGAGTGTACGAATGGTGGAAACCAACTTGACAAAGCTGAAGAGAGTGGGAATAAGTGTCGATTTCCCACAGACGGCGCCAAATGTTGATGCACAAAATCAGTGAGGACTTTGGTACAACAGAAAGTTTCAAGTTCGTGACCTTCGCTTGGTTGCTCCGGTCACTAGTGTGGATAAGTATGTAAATGGACAGAGACAGGGAAGCAAACAACACAAGATGTACGTGGTTCACCCAAATTGGCTACGTCCACGAAGTAGAGGAGTTCTCATTAATTGTGAAGGGTTTACACAAGTACATAGGTTCAAGCTCTCATTTTGTGAGTTCTAGTGAATAGTCTAGTACAAATGACATTAGGGTTTATTGTGGGAGAATGATCCCTATTTATAGAAGAGAGTTTCTAGCTTTGTTCTGACATTGACACGTGTCATGCTGTGATTGGCATCTGATGTTGACACGTGTCGCCTTGTGATTGGCTTCTGATGTTGACACATGTCGCGCTGTGATTAGCATCTGATGTTGACACGTGTCGCCTTGTGATTGGCCTCTGACCTTGTGGGTCCTTGACGGTATAATGTTGACCGGTTCTCAGTAGTTTCGGGATTGGTCACGTATGGTACAAACAAACTACATTGAGAAGAAATCAAAGAACAACAAAGAATGGAGCCAAATGAAGAACTAGGTAGAGAAACTTTAGAGAGAGAAATGAAAGTTCTGTATATTTGAGGAAAATGACAACTAACTACATTTGTAAGTTGAAGTGCATTATATACTAAACAATACAAGCTTAACCACTAATTAACCAACTAACAAATCATTTAATCACCTAACAAACATTCTAACAACTTAGGCTGATGTGGCATTGATTACACAGTAACCAATCATCAAGAGACATCTGTCTTCACAGATGATGGTGAATACAAGAGTGGGTTGCAAGATCGCAGCATGGGCCATGGAATACATGCTCTGTAAATGGTGAACGAAAGGGCATATGTGTGGTCCGAATTAGTGGCGGGGTGGGACACAGTTTATTGGAAAATGAGAGAGCATAAGCTGAAGAGAGATAAGAGTTTTTCAATTTAATCCTAAATTTTTTGTTTTTTAATTATTTTATTTCTGGGACCCATATTCCACGATTACTCTTAAGCCAAAGCATACGTGTGTTGCGAGTTTGAACAAACTCCCTTTTTGAGCGAGTCCCTTAGCAAATCTCTTTGGAGAGCTTTTGCGTGAAAAATGGTCAAGTAAGAGAAGCACCACAATACTTTTTTCATTTAATTTTTTTCTATTTTTATTTTCCCGAGTTTTTAAATTTCAAAGTGTGAAAAGTCTAAGAGAAAGTATCAAGTATGTACGAGAAATTGTAAGAAAATCCAGAAAATTCAAAAAATAAATATAAATAACACAATGAAAATTCAAAAATACCTGAGCAATCCCCAGGTTCGTTGAAACCGAAAGCCAGGTTGCCAGAGTTAGAGAACGAAAGCTATCAATCCACTAAGAATTTATTACTTCCAACGCCAATTGTTTAGGAATCTAAGTCTAATGGTGCAGAATTGTTTCAAATTCGTCTTTATCCATTTTTTATAAAAAAAAAAAAATATGTGACATTAACAGTCCAATTTTGCTAAATTGAATTTGTCATAACATTTGGCATAAATTTCATAAACTTCAGCTCTGAAAACAAAGTAATTTTTAATTATTATTTAAAAGAACAGATTATTTGATTCCACCATTTCTCTGATACAGCTTTCACAGCTTAGAATTCCTCCATCAAACAAGCCTTTCTCTTATTACTCCATCAAAACATTGAAGCCTTCTCGGATCTTTGCATGTTTTACACCCAATCAAACACTTCATACATTCACTCGGTAACCAAACATAATTGAGGAAAGGGAAATTACGAACCTAAACATTGACTTCTATTTTTTAAACCGAATCAAAATAAGAGTAAACCGTAGCAATGGTCATTCAACTGTAATCAAATTGGAGTAATGATCATTCAACTTTAATCAAATTGAAGCAATGGTCCCTCAATCAAAAATTCATTACCATTGGTCCCTCAACTCATCAAAATGTATAGCTATGGTCTTTTTCGTCAACTTCGTCAGAATTTTGTCAAATTGAGTTATGTTGGAATGATCATTGCTACAATAAGGGTCCTTCAATTCATCAAAATATGTAGCTATGATCTTTTTCGTCAACTTCGTCAGAATTTTGTCAAAATAAGTTATGTTGGAATGACTATTGCTACAATAAGGGTCCCTCAATTCATCAAAATATGTAGCTATGGTCCTTTTTGTGAAATCTCGTTCCTGGATTTCACTGTTATAATCTACATATTTGTATTATTAAGATTTTATATTATTTTTCGAGAATTTATTTTAATTTGTTTGAATTTAGATTTTTTTATTAAACTAGTTACGAAAAGTGAAGTTTGGAAATTATTTATTTAAAACTCGTAGGCATTTCGAGGCCACAATTTACATCTTTGGATAGAGCTCGATCTCACGAACGCGTAGGCGCAAACCGTTCGTGAAACGGAGCTATAACGAAGAACTTAGAAACGTTTTGGTAATTAAAAAATAAAAATAAAAAGGAAATGAGGGACTGGATGCTGCCAGGTGGCAGCGGGAGAGAGAAGAAAATGAGGTTGTGGGAGAGTGAAGGAGGGGAGGAGAGACCAATGGGAAGGAGGAGAAAGGAGGGGAAAGGAGAGACCCGAAATGGGTCATTTTTGACCCGTGAACCACCATTTTTGACCCGGCCATATCTCCTTCATCCGACTTCCGTTTTAGGTGATCTTGGAGCCCATGGGAAGCTCTTGACGATTCCTACATCCGTGTAGTATTAGATTTCCATTTTTATTTTCCATTTGTCTAGGTTGAAGCCACAAAATGTCGAGGGTTTCCCAGCGAGTTTTCTCATTTTACGGTGATTCCGACAATGATTACCGTCAGTCACCACCACTAATAGACTCCCCTCAACTCCTGGAGCAAACCACAAGCATTGGATGAGGCGTCGGAGTTCGTTTTGGCGATGAATCGAGGAACACCCATTTCTAGGGTTTCCGGCGGGTTTGGATGAAATTGGGACACTTCCAGGCCGAATTGGACTTGTCCACAAGTATGGAAATTTCTCCCCTTACTGAGATCTACTTGCCTGAAAAATTTGGTAATCTTTGGAAATTGTTGAATTTTCCGGCGAGTCATGGCGGCCAACCACCACCGGCGGCGGCGCGTGCGGCAGCGATTTGGCCAGTGGACCGACGATGTCTTTCTAAGTTCAATTAGATGTCCTGAATTTTTATTTGATATTCGTGTGACATGGTTTAATCGTTTGAACCTAATTTCACTATGATACTTTACTTGATCAAAATATGAATCGACAATCCGACCGTTGAATCGTCTTTAAACTTCCATACAAAATAGAACGTAATATTTGAGGATATTAGGAATAGACAGATCGGGAATCTAACCTACGGATCTTCCCGAATTGGATTTCTAATTTGTAAAACAAATTGTTAATCGCCACCTAATTCTAGAAATTGGCAGAGATCCGACCGTCAGATTGAGATGAAATTTTAGTATGTTGTTCTAGAGGAATAATTTGGATTTCAGAAGATTACGGATCCAAAATCCGATGTGCGGATCTTCTAGGTCAAATTACATAGGGATGTGGACCCCACCGTTGATCGAGAGTTGACTTTTGGTCAACATGTCTCGAATCGTTCATACAACTAAATTTAGTATTACTAGAGACTCAGTAAGGCTTTACGATCTTGTCTCGGTGAGTGACTTTAATATATGTGATATGGTTATTACCCTGTTTTCTTATATTAATATCCTTTGTGGATATGACTTGATTTTACAAATGTGTTTTCTGTTAAAATGTGATTCTTTTATAATTGGCCATCGATCTATTTTTATTAAATGTGATTTGATTCATGGATTGGTAATATTTGTGAAAAAGTGATTCGAATTGCATATTGAAATATTTGTTAAATTGAGGGCTAGTAATGGACTATGACCCTGCTTGGTTAATCCGTGATAGGGGGTCAGTAGTGGTCTTGCTTGGTTAATCCGCGATAGGGGACCATATTATTTATGGATCGTGCTTGGTTAATCCGCGATAGGCAATCCTTATGGACATGTATACTTAGGAGTGATCATGCTTGGTTAATCCGCGATAGGTGATCACTGCCTATGACCCTACTTGGTTAATCCGCGATAGGGGGTCACTAGTGGTCCTACTTGGTTAATTCGCGATAAGGGGTCACTAGTGGTCCTGCGTTGTTAATCTGCGATAGGGGACCATATTTTCTATGGATCGTGCTTGGTTAATCCGCAATAGGCGATCCTCACGTCTTTGATATGGCCATACACACACACTTAGGGGTGATCATGCTTGGTTAATCTGCGATAGGTGATCACTGCCTAACAGATGCATAGGAGTGACTCTATTTGGTTAATCCGCGATAGGAGGTCACTGCCTACGTGGTTTCTGTAGGGGTGGTTATGCTTAGTTAATCCGCGACAGGGGACCACTTCCTGTTTGGTTACTTATGTAGGCTTCAGCCAAACTGCATCCCTCTAGCTCTAGTTTTTAACATACATATGAACGAGGGTTTTTGTGAATCTTGGTGGTTTGAATTAGAAAAACTGTTGGATGTCTGGGTGTCTTCTATGGAGTTTTCAGCGACTTGATTATGATTCCATACAGCATGATTCTATACTTGATGTTTATAGATTGTGATCGATGGTCTGTTTTAATTGAATATCACATACTTGTATTATTGTCACTCGCCCGAGCTTCGCAGCTTATCCGAGTGTCTGGTTTGCCCAGTGTGCCATCTCCTTGATGTAGGCATGATAGTACATATGACAGGTCTGGGTAGATTAAGAGAAGCAGCTTGATACTTTAGTTCCGTTAAGTGGTCCGGAACCCGAGATTGTTGGATTCCGTTGAGAGGTCTGGAATCCTTGCTCTTGCTCATTTCCATAAGGTTAGTCTAGAACCCTAGATTTGAGTGAATACGAATTACCCCTAATAGACGTTGTGAATATAAATTAGAATTACCATGTTTATTACTCATAATCCAAGTAGGGAATTATATAGAGTTCCTTAGTTAAATTCGTGAAATGATAAGTTATCGCATTGATTGATTAACGTAAATAAATGCTAAGATCATGCATTTTTTATTCATGAATTGATTAATTGGCGGGATGGCGGAATGACTTTGGATATGGATGTTATTATCATGATTATTTTAGTTGATCAAGGTGGTTTGAGAATAATATGTGCTTCGTTGGTTATTTGATATGTTACATGCTGTGGATAGAGGTACAGTGCTGAAAACATGGGATTTATAAGATGGATGGAATGAGAATCTTGAATGGCATGTTGGTTTGTTTTGTAGCCCTAAACTTGGTAATGTCATGCATGTCAAGTTCTAATAATTAATTACAAAATGCTACGTATTCATGTTAGAACGAACTGGAATAAATGTGTAAGTTAGTGAACGATGAACTACGAATGGTTTGATCCCTATTGAGGGTATGTAGGCAGTCTAACGTAAGGTTAGATGCAGCCATAAAGTGTACAAAAACATTACTATGCAATTCAAGGCATGGGATGTGCTTGGTACATATTCCGGAAGCAGGTATGTTAGATATATGATTATTTGATAACGTCACGTGTCGATCCTGGACGTATGTCGGGATCGGAGCATGACACTTTTCGTTAGCTTCGTCAGAATTTTGTCAAAATGAGTTATGTTAAAATGACTATTGCTACAATTGGGTTAAAGTTGAGGGACTATTGCTCCAATTGGGTTAAAGTTGAGGGACCATTTCTCTAGTTGGATTAAAGTTGAGGCAACAATGGTAATGGATTTTTAGCTAAGGGACCACAGTTGCACGTTTTGATGAGTTGAGGGACCAATAGTAATAGATTTTTAGTTAAGGGACCATTACTCCAATTGAGTTAAAGTTAATGGATTATTGCTAAAATTTACTCTCAAAATAACCTACCATATTTTTGATACAAAACCAAAATAACCCACATTATTTATGGAACTACAGCAAAATAACTCACACTATTTCTGAAACTACAGCAAGATAACTCACACTATTTTTTAAAATGAACCAAAATAACCATGCAATTTTTGAAACTGAAACAAAATAACCCTCATTATTTCTAAAACTAAACCAAAATGCCCACGCTATTTCTCGAACTACAACAAAATAACCCATACTATTTTTGGAATTACAGCAAAATAAACCACACTATTTCTGAAATGGAATCAAAATAACCCACATTATTTTTGGAACTACAACAAAATAACCTACACTATTTCTGAAACTGAACCAAAATAATCATATACTATTTCTGGAACTATATAAAAATAACCCACATTATTTCTGAAACTACAACAAAATAATACACACTATTTCTAAAACTGAACCAAAATAACACACCCTATTTCTGGAACTACAACAAAATAACCTACACTATTTCTAAAACTGAACCAAAATAACACACACTATTTCTGGAACTATAGAAAAATAATCCACATTATTTCTGAAACTACAGCAAAATAATCCACACTTTTTCTAAAAATGAACCAAAATAATAAACACTATTTCTGAAAGCCACATTATTTCTAAAACTAAACCAAAATAATCCACACTATTTCACGAACTACATTAAAATAAAAAACATTATTCCTGAAACCACAGCAAAATAAACCACATTATTTTTCAAATTGAACTAAAACAACCCACATTATTTATGAAACTACAACAAAATAACTTACACTATTTCTGAAATTACAGCAAAATAAGTCACACTATTTCTGGAATTACAACAAAATAACTCGCACTATTTCTAAAATGAAACCAAAATAACCACACTATTTTTGGAAATACAGTAAAATAGCTCACACTATTTTTGAAACTACAACACTATTTCTGAAACTGAACCAAAATAACCCACACTATTTTTGTAACTACAGCAAAATAACTCACACTATTTCTGAAATTGAACCAAAATACTATAGATTACTACTAATTTAATAAATAGTCAGTTTTCAATTCTAGAAATGGTCAGTATTTAGTTTAAGAAATAGTGACAGTATCTGTGTTCAATTCTAAAAATACTCAGTGTTCAACTTAAGAAATAGTCAGTATTCAGTTTAAGAAATAGTAATAATATTAGTGTTAAGTTTAAGAAATAATGATAATACCCGTGTTCAGTATAAAAATAGTGAGTATTCAGTTTAAGAATAGTGATAATACCCGTGTTTAGTTTACAAAATAGTGAATGTTCAGTTTAAGAAATAAGGATGGCACCAGTGCTCATTTTAAGAAACTGTGAGTGTTCAGTTTAAAAAATAGTGATAGTGTTAGTGTTCAGTTTAAGAAATAGTACCGGTAGCCAAATCCAATTCAAGAAATAGTTGGTGTTCAATATTTATAATTGATAATTTTGTTTACTTGGGGAAATATTGTAACTATTTGATCTTTTTTTTCTTTACTTGAAGACATAGAGTATCAAATTGTTAGTACGATATCAATGCATTTTTTGTTCAGATATGATCCTCGTCAGATCCTCTTTGTGAGGATCTTGGGGATCCTTTAATCATGTCTGTTCATCGCACATCGTGCGGTCAGTTTTCGTCAAGTACTGTTTGTGTTCAATTTTGAATAATATAATTTAAAATGATTTCTGACCGCACAATGTACGATGAAAGGACATGATCAAATGATCCCGGGATCCTCACAAAGAGGATCCGGCGAGGATCCTATCTCTTTTTTGTTGATTTGTTTTCATGTTGTTGCTAGGGCAGAACAAAGCCACGAACAACACTGCCGGTAAAGGCAGATAACAAGGAGAAGGTGGTGATGTTGAAAACACCCGAGCCGGTGAAAATACCTGAGCTTTACAGGCAAATCTACAAGACCATTGTTTTATCCGTCAAGAGTCGAGACCCCACTGGCAAATCTACAAAGACTCACAAACTGAAAATGAAACTGGGATAATTTCCAATGAAAGTGGCTCCTGCATTCTAGGAAAGAGGGTTCTAAGTGGTAAGCAAAATTAAGGGTGGAAATTGATCAACAAAAGAATCTGAAGCACCTAATTACTAATAAGTAATAAACTAATAATAATAATATTAATAATAATAATAATAATAATAATGTATATACTAATTTCATTAATTCCATTCAATGTATATATATTAATTAAAAGTCCTAACTTTATTTTGAATGTAACTGATGCTTGCAAGGATTAATAGTCACCTTGCTTCAACTGTAGCGAGGTTGCTCTTTGTTTCAAATTGCTACCACTCAGAACTTGAAATTATCACAAAGTTTGGTTTACGAATGCTTGGAATAGAGATGGTTTCAGGGAAGAAAATATATGATGGAGTAATGCTTTGCACAGGCAAGGAAGAGGAGAAACATGTCTTGGTTTGCATGTATGTGGATATTGGTTTCTCCTTTTTAGCTAACATTTTTATTATGTTATGCTTAATTTACTACCGATACGATTTTTCTTAGTTTTGAGGAATGTGAGAAATAATTTAAAATATATAATTAATTTTATTATTTGATATGTTTGTATATGTTGGGTGACTAATTCGGACTTCAAGTTTGTAATTTTACTGTGATTTTTTTTTTACATAGAGGGTTAGTTTTCTTTTTGTATATTGAGGTTGTCTTTTTGTGCAGTTTATGACACACCCTGACCTAGATTAGGGCGTGCTGGCCGTCACATGAGAGTAACGTAACCATGTGCACAGTGCGTAAGCAATATTGATATAGAGAAATACGAATAAATAAAAACCAAGCTACCAACAATACTAGCTAAGAAAAGGTGCTAGTGCGAGATTAAGTGTGAATAACACAACCAGAGCATAAGTAGCCTAAATGCAGTCCGACAGGACAAGTATTAATTAAACAACACCCAAAGGTGATCCTACATTTGTTGAAATCTGTCAGAACCTCCGGAACTCCTCATAAGCCACCAAAGCACTCCTACCTAAAACATGGAGGGGCACAAAACAGAAAGTGTGAGTGGGCAAAAACAAAGCTTTTCAAAATCATTTCATTTCTCAAAAGTTCTAACCCCTCGCCATAAAACATGTATAATTTCCCTGAAAATATAATATATGTCATATCAGAAATCATACTCAGGATGGAAATCCATAGAAATATACCATGCCAAAGTATCTCAATGAAATGCTATAAGTAACTTAGTGAACATGTATAAATGCCAGATATCATATCAGCCCACAGCTGAGTCTATAGCTCATAATCAATCTCAACCATATTAAATATACCTGCACACGAGTCGGAACCACCTAAAGTGGTCTGTACGACAAGGCTAGGTGTAAAATAAATATGCTCTAGTGCTACGATCACGTGAAGACTGTGCGAATAATCGCGGGTCACCTACGAGTCGGAGCCACCTAAAGTAGTATGTACGACAAGCCTATGCACCTAACTTGGATCCAAGGTAAGCATATGGTGCGGGAGGTGAACATCACGTGAAGGACTGTGCCCTAACTCTGGGCGGGAGCACTAACACCGGGGTGCAGGTTTATGAGCTCAAAACATCACATCATATCTCGCATAATTAAAGAAATCTCATAACTTTAATCTATGAACTTACCTGGCACTTACATGTGTGTCCACAACACCAATCATAATTATATGCAACTACTAATGCATAATTAAAGTAGGCAGATACTTTGCATGGCATTTCAAAACATATAACCATTCAGTTTCGTTTTCTGAGAAAAACTCAATATATAGGTATATACGGAAAACAAAAGCCCACTCACTGGTATGTCGAAGGGTCGTAGCCCCCGAACCTCGATTGATGGCGCTCGTCCTCATGATAGGTCTCACCTATATGCAAAACAACTATATAAACGTCATTTAAACGCACATAACCAAAATTAGGTAATAACTTCTCATACATTGCTCAAACAGGTGTTTGAATATACCATCATAATCTACTCAACCTCACAAACATCCCCATATTTTTAAAATAATTTTCCGACCACCCATGCGCCCTCATGCACCAGCCAAGGCACGGCCAGATGCGCCCCCACGCGCGGCCACGTGCCTAACACGCCTAACGGTAACAGTTAACGCTGTAAAGAATATTCCGTCAAAAATAAGCATATTCCGTTAAAACTAACCTGACGCCGTTAGAATATTCATCAAACTTGACGGAATATTCTCTGTCTTCTTCCTTGGATTGCCGGAGTCTGTTGTCGGTCACCTCTATGATTGCCGGATTCTGGGAAATTTTCAAACCTTAATATCTCAGTCAATACTCAACCAAAATCCATGAAATTTTTGCCAAAATGAAGCTTATGACGAGTAGAACAAATCCTCACCAATTTTAGGACCTAAAACTCATGGGATCTCGTCGGAAAAATCCACGATAACCGGCCACTTCTGCAACTCATTATACCCGAGCTTCCTGACGTCCAAACCACTTCGTTTTTCTTCTCCGAGCTTCGTGAAGACGTTCTAAAGCTTCTTAGGACCTTAAAATCTCCCAAAAACTCCATATTTACACGTGCATGAATAGTACCTCAAATCGGGGGTTATGGTTTCTCGGGAAAATGAAGGTCTCACGTCCTAAAAATGGTATAAAGGAACCTAGAATCTTACAAGGAACATGGAAACAAGTTTCTTGACGTCGATCCGTGAAGAAAATGGTTGATTTGAAATTCGTTCGTACACTTGTACGGAAAAATGCAGAAAAATCGAGAGGGAGGAGAGAGAGAGAGTCAACGAAAGTGACGGTGTGTGTGTGGTCCAGATTTGGGCTTCCAAACAAAGACAAATAAACTTAAAAATCTAATTGGGTCCAATTAGTTAGGAAATGGATTTAATTGGTCTAAAACCTAATTTTAAACCACAAACACACAACTAACGCTCAAGGGTAAATTAGACATTTCACGCCATCAATAAAAATATTCCGAGACAGGCTGTCACAGTTTATTTACTCAGTTTGACGATAATTTAAATGGTATATTTATATGTGACTTTTTTGCTATCATTTGGACATAAAGTTTCGATTTTGTGGCATTTGTGATATGGGAGATTGATCATGAACATCATGTTTAGCTTAATTTTGTTTATGTGCTTCTCTTTTTTCAAGTTGAGAGGCTTGCAATATCTTGATTTAAATTTAACGGTGCAAAAGTTCATACAAATTTTTAGCCAAAAAAATTAAATTAAATGAAAGAATGTCTCTTGACAAGTCCAAATTTAATAATTAAACATTGTACGTTGTGCTTAGCACATTGTAACTATAACAATGTCTTTATGCGTGAGCGAATGTAAAAAGAAAAAAAGACTCTAGACTCCGCACGTAGGGCGCCGTGATGTAAAAAAAGTCTTTCGCACGCGCTTATGTGCGTACAAAAAGGCTAGTATATATGTGTGCGTGTGTGTGTGTGTCTGTGTGTAAATAATAAAAGAAATTAGGGAAGCAATTGCTCCCATTATCTTTAAACGTGCAAAATGGTTTGAAGAGGTGGCCATTCTTGTACACTCACGTTGAGTTTTACCTCTCTTTCAGGAGGAAGGGAGACGACAATAAGAAAACAAGAAGAAGAAAAAAAAGCAAAACTTGAAGAGAGAACGAATGGCCAAAAGAAAAAATAAGGGTAAATATCAGTTTACTACCATCATGTTTCGTGGTTTTTAACATTTGGTACATGACGTTTTTTTCGTCCAATAGTCATACCTAAAGTTTTAATTTTGGGACAATCTCGTATATCCGTTAGTCTGACTGTTAAGTCTTCCGTTAACTGATGATGTGACACATATGTAGACAATGATTAGGCGTCACGTGTCATTAAGGGTCCATATAGAAATTAAAAATTCAAGCTGGCCCCACTTGGACATTAAAAAATAATTAAAATTAAAAAAATAAGAATAATAAATTAAAACTTAAAAAAAAGAAAAAAAAACTAAGGGTTTTTCCCATCCCTATTTCGAACCTCCGTCTTCACCATTGCAAATCCCCAGCAACCTCCTGCTCCAAACCCTCATCCTCCCCATCCCGAAACCTAACCCCATCCTCCACACCCCAAAACCCAACCTCAGCCAAGAGACGCCGCCGCATAAGTTATTTACGGAGCCCAATCCTCCAACACACCAAGCCCAAGGCCGCATATCTCTACCCTCCTCCTCCGGATCCGGTCAAGGCCTCCAACCTTTCGCTCGAAATCCGATGCCGACGTGGATCTTCCTGAATCCGACCCGAAATTCGTATCGTTGGGCACTCCCAAATCGGACCCTTACCCACATCCAGCCTGGAGACCCTGACGTCCTGCAAATCCACTTGTTCTTGGCGGAGATTTGATTCTGAACTTCCTTCAAATTCACAAAAAATGGAAGGAAAAAAAATTAAAAATCATAGAGGTAGAGAGATACAGATCGAGGAGGAGAGAGACAGTATCTGCAAGATTTGGGTGTCTTCGTGTAGAGAAGAGGAATTGAAAGCGAGAATTAATTAAAGTAGGAACTAGAGGTAGAGGAGGGGGACAGTGGCCATCGAAGTGGGACTTGGAGAATTAATTGAATTTAAGGTTCGGTGGGTGGAGATGAGAGAAAGGAGGGAGGGAAGGAGGGAGTGTTGGGACTCGGGGGGGAAGAGTAGGAGACAGCCCAGAAATTTTTTATTTTTTTTTTTAAATTTTAATTTTTTATTATTTTTTAATGTCCAAGTGGGGCCAGCTTGAATTTTTTATTTTCACGTGGATTCCTTAATGACACGTGGCGTCCAATCATTATCCATATAGGCGTCACATCATCAGTTAACAGAAGACTTAACAGTCAGACTAACGGATGTATGAGACTGTCCCAAAATTAACACTTTAAGTATGACTCTAGGACGAAAAAAACTTCATATACCAAATGTTGAAAACCACAAAACTTAGGGGTAATAAACTGATATTTACCCAAAAAGAAAGAGAGAAAGAACTGGCTGACATAATGGCATACTTGTAAATAAAGGGAAGTTTATTTCTAACAGAATTGGCTGACAGAATAGCATTGTTGTTAGGATCAAACGTGGAAAACAAATCATTTCGTTTTGGACTTTTAGTTCAGCCCATGTGTGTTAAATGTTTGTGGGTCTAATATAAATTAGTTTTGTCCTTATAATTAAGGGAACTTTAACGAGAAGTTCTCGGTACTGTTCACTTTAACAAAAAATCACATTTTTACACTAAAAAGTCAATCCTGATACTATTCACTTTATCCTTTATTTTGTCCTTATCGTTAAAATTCAAAGTTTCAAACTTTTTTCATTAGTTTTCCTTATAATTAAATATGAAGCCATTTTGGTTAAATAATAGTATAGGATGGTTTTTTTATTAAATTAAACTTAACTCAAGCTCATTTCATTAAAGCTTTATTTTTTTAATTTGTACCAGTTTTTAATTTGCAACCATTTTTTTTTAATTTTTAATTTTACCCAAATATTTAATTTTTTTGTACCCATATTTTCAAACTTTTTTTTGTACCCATAGTTGTTTTTAATCTTTTATTTGTACCTCATTCAAATACTATAATGTACTAATATTTCATAAAAAATGTACGACTTTTTTGTATGCAAAATGTAGAAAAAATTACACACAGATAATACTTTTAATACTTAATTTTAAGTTGAGATAACACTTTTTAATCATTTCAATGAGAGACAAAATTATAACATCTATGTCACGATTTTTTTCAATTTACTTTTACATTTACGGTTTTGACCCTATCCCTACGTTTAAACAATCTCTCCCCATCACGAACTAAAAACAAATCCTGTCAAATACAATTAAAAGACAACCACCCTTTCTCTCTCTTGCTCGACGTCCGTTTTCCTTCCTCTCTCTTCGTGAATTGCTTCCATCTCTCATCCTCATCTTACATCTTCTAAATAATCTTAAACTTTTCAACTGGATCTATTGATGTAAAATTTAAAATTGACTGTAAAAGATATTTTGCTAATAATATTTCCTAATTTTTTGGACGATGATTATTGGGTTTACTTGGTAAACTTTTGATGGGAGTTGTATTGCCATTTGGGAGAGAGAAACTTAGAAGCAAATTAATTATGGGTTTGATTCCAATTTTATGCTTTTCTTTCTAGTTACATATTTAAATATTTGGACTTAATGGAGAAAATTTCCATCAAGTTTTCGAAACATGGTAGCCATTGTTCCCAGGTCTGCCAGAAAATCGACTAGAATTTTAAGAAGAAGATTGAAAGGCCAAGCTTCTGGATTCATCGGGCAGGGTGTGAGTGAGGAAGAGATAAAAAGAATTAATTATTTTGAAACTTTCAGATATGTTAATTTTCGTTCAAGTAGTTGATGTTAAAAAAACTGTAATGAAACTCAAAAAACAACTCGGACGACGTCTAAGTTCTAACTCATTATCGCCTTCACAATACCATGCATAGATTGTAGACAATTTCACAACCGTAGTCACTCTAAGGCTTTTATTTCAACCTTTGTTAACAGAAAAAAATTATTGAAAATGGGTTAAATTGATTCTGCAAAAATGGTTGAAGACGAGTTGAACTAATTCTGTAAAAATGATCAAGGACGGATTGAACTGATTCTGCAAAAAAGGTTAAAGACGGGTTAAACTGATTCTATAAAAATGATCGAGGACTGGTTGAACTGATTATGCAAAAATTGTCGAAGACGGGTTGAACTTATTCTGCAAACATGATTGAGGACAGGTTGAAACGGATTCTGCAAAAATGGTCGAAAATGGGTTGAACTGATTCTGCAAAAAAAGGTTGAGGACGGGTTGAACTGATTCTGCAAAAATGATTGAAGACGGGTTGAATTGATTTTGCAAAAATGATCGAGGACGGATTGAACGGATTTTGCAAAAATGGTCGAGATGAGTTGAACTGAATTTGCAAAAATGATCGAAGACGAGTTGAATTGATTCTGCATAAATGATCGAGGACGAGTTGAACTGATTCTGCAAAAATGATCAAAAACGGGTTAAACTGATTCTGCAAAAATGATCAAGGACGAGGTTAAACGGATTTTGCAAAAATGATTGAAGACAAGTTGAACTATGCAAAAATGGTCAAAGACGGGTTGAATCGATTCTACAAAAATGGTCGAATACAGGTTGAGCTAATTCTACAAAAATGGTCGAGGACGGGTTGAACTGATTTTGCAAAAATGGTTGAGGACTTATTGAACTGATTTTGCAAAAATAGTCGATGACGGGTTGAACTAATTTTAGTAATAAATGATACAAACTGATTCTAAATATAGTTTCAAAACTGATTCTACTGAAATAATTGAGGATAAGTTGAGATTATGACACATATTAATTTTGTTGGAGTTGTGAGAGTTGGGTTCTATTAACAGTCCTAAAGCCTTAGGGGTATGGCAGGTATTTTAACACATTGTTTCCATGTTTTTGAGCTGAGCTTTAGTTGTTTTTATGTTTTTGTCTCTCATTGACATATTTAAAAACTAATAGAGTTCCTTGAAATATAATGAAAGTTTTTGTCTCTGCATATAAAGCTCCATAAAATGTACCAATATTTAAACCATATCATATTTAAAAATACAATTGTTTTTTTTTCTTCTGAGATTTCACACAATTCAAATTTGATGAAAAAATAAAAATCCGTTTTTTGTATTGATATTTCCATGATTTTGGAAGGAATTATTAATTTTCGTTTTAATACTAAATTTCAATATTTTTTCCTTCAATCAAAGTATTCAAAGTATTCAAATTAATAAAGTTTCAGTTCAAGATTTTGGTACTTTAGTACAGAAAGAGAAGTACATTACTCTAGTCAATTTGACTAAATCCAAGTTCAGGTTTCTAAAAGAGACAAGAACAAGTGATAATTAAATTATTTTTGTAATTACACTAAAGAAATGTTATGCTTTAATAATTTACTCTATACTTAACTTAGTTCTAAAAATGTCGTTCACGCACATTGAAATGATGGTATTGCCCCTATTTGACTATTCCATTCCCTTTTTATTTTTCATTCTGCACGGTAAAACTACTAAATGCCCTTTGGCTCAACTGTTGTGGATTTTTCCCACCTGTGGGTCATCTACATTGCCTTCTTCAGGTGTCTTGATCTCTTCGACAACAACGTCTCTTAATTTTGTTGCTTCTTGTTGTGCTCTGCAACCAATTTCAAAACCCAGGGCACTAAAACAAGATTGAGATTAGAAGAATGAGAAATTAAGCGAGCGTCCTCTAAAACCCTACTGGACGAACAAGTACGGTGAGAAGCGAGGAGGACTTTGGGTTCTCTCTGTACGTTTGCGCCGTTCATAGAGGAAGAGAGCCTGCTTCTCGAAAACTCTCTCTTGCAGCGGAATAGACCTTTAAGGGTGCGTTTGTTGCACCGGACTATCTCGGACTGGACTAGCTTCAGGGACTAAGCTGGACTGGCTTACACTAGACTAAACAGGACTAACTTAGTGAAGCGTTTGGTGCAGTGTCGGACCAAAAAGTAGGATAAAAAAAATTAATAAAATAAATTCTTTTTTTTTCTTTTTTTATTTCTTTTTCCTATTATACAATACTCCTCAAACCTCTCTTCCCTCTCCTTTTTTCCGTCCAAACTCCATAGATTCCAATCACAGCTTTTCCTCCATTTCAATTGATAAAGCTCTCTGTCCAAATTCCACTACTTGCAACCACATCTTTCTCCTCCATTTGAATCGATAAAGCTCCCAAAACACAAACAATCAAAAATTCAATCGAAATCAAAATCGAAATCGCAGCTACGTTCCTTGTATACCCAACAACGACACTCCGATTCGAGCAGGACGAGGAGAGAGCGGGAGAGGACGTGATCTGGGTTGGGTCGTGCAAATCGGCTCGGCATCGAGGTTGGGTCGTGCAGATCGGCTCGGCATCGAGAGCAGTGGAGAGAGGGAAAGGATGTGATCTGGGTTCGGGGCGAGGAGAGAGGGAAAGGACGCAAGCATTAGTGAGAGAACGAGAGCAGTGGAGAGAGGACGCGAGAGCAGAGAGAGAGGGAGAGGGAGAGGGAGAGACAGAGAGATGAGGAACGGCGAAGGAGACAACGTTGTGAGGAAGGCGTTCTTAGCAATCCCATGGTTCAACGCCGGACTAATTTGGACGATCTAACGAGGCCCGGAGTCCACACGAGTCCAGGCTAGTCTCATTTAAGTTAGTCCCCAAGCATACCAAACATGGGACAATAATCCTAGCTAGTCCAGTCCCACTTAAGAAGGTGAAACAAACGCCCCCCTAACAGTGTAAGGAATACTGTCAACTGACCTTTCCATCCATGCCCTCTATGCCTTTGGGTATTTTTTAATAATGAACCAATGAATCTACTAAAAGATTTAATACGAAAAAGTCTATTATTCATGATTATATTACGTCATGAGAAATGCTAAGGAGATTCTCCTTGGACTCTTCATTACGACATTTTTTTTGGCACAATTCATGTACGATTACTATAAACTCTTGTCCAAAAAAATGAGATGGCGGCGAGTTCACGGAGAGTCTCCTTAGCATTTCTCGTCATGAGAAATGCTATATTATCTCATTGAACATATCAAATCTTGAATACATTTATGCTAGCCAAGAATACATAACTAAAAAGTTATACCTTCTTTCCATGCAATTTAATATGTATATTCATGCTTTCACAAATTGATAAAATTTATATTTTGGTCATGTAGCTTTGTAACAGAATGGGAATAGTCTCAATCCGCGATTTGCAAGCTTTTAAACCATAAAAAAGATAAGGGTCCGTGCGCATAGAGTGTGGAGGCCAAGCGTTCCAGGACCATATAAGTATGGAGGTTTATAGATTATAGTGCATATTAGTCTATGAAAGGCTAAGAAATCATTTATTATTTGTGGACATTTACAATAACTTTACTTTAGATGGAAAAACCAAGAGCATATTACACTATTTCGTATGCAAAGATATTATAGGAACTAATATATTAATTTATATTGAATACTGAACTACATAAATACATATAAGCACCGACCGATTCTTACCCATTACAAGAAAAAAAAAAAAAAAGGATTTGCCACTTAGTACTACGGTCTACTAGTATTTTTTTTTTCACTTATAAGTAAGAAATTTTAGGTTCTATTCTCGTCAAAGGTACATTTGAATCATGTTGTTGCTAGTCTAGTGTAAGGCTTAACTCACTCTCTTACCCTCTTAATGTAGTAATATCGTTTGTCAAAAAAAAAAAACACATTTAAATCTTGAAAAAAAAAGAAGGTACAGTGATATTTCAAAGTGGATTTTTCAACAGTTTAACACCATGAACCAAGTTCAACCTGTCGTATGCCCTCCTAAAAAAACATTATGCAGTTTACATCAATATCACAAAATTTAAAAGCTGCAGACAACTTCTGAAATGTGCTCTATTATAAATTAGTATAGTTTATATATTTTCTTCTTCATTATGTAGTTAATCCCAAATCAATTCGTCTTACTTACAAGAAACGGTAACTAGCTTGACTAACAAATAAGCATAATTCATCTACTTTAATCAGTCTTGTCATTAAACTTTTTCTTTTTTGTTTATTCAATTACACAAAAAGATTATAAAATTTATCGTCTGAAAAAAAAAAGAAATTATACAAAAAGATTTAATTGAAAGATGTTCAAATTCAGTAGGCACAGATTATGAAGTGATAGCATAAAAAATTCAAAACAAAACCCACTTGCAATATTATAATAGAAAACTTCATTTTAATCCTTGGTTATGATGACTTTTAGATAAAAACCATGAATAAGATCAAAATCTAATTGTAGTCTCTTGATACATTAATAACTAGAAAACTTCATTTTAATCCTTGGCAAAGATGACTTTTAGATCAAAATCATGAGTAAGATCAAAATCTAATTTTAGTCCCTTGATACATTAAGAACCTCATTTATTAATTATATTTTGATTTTTTAATTATTTATCTTTTTCTTTCTAATTTTTAATGTATTAATTTTATTTCATTATAATTTTTATGTTCATTTCATTCATTGTAATATATTTTGTTGTGAACATTTAGATAAACTAATTTTTGTTATACAATATATTTCGATGTACTTTATCTTCTTCATTTAGGTATATTAAATTCATTATAATATATTTCGGTGCATACATTTAGGTACACACATTTCGGTACATACATTTCGATACAAACATTTAGGTATATTAATTCAATATAATACATTTCGGTGCATACATTTCGGTACTAACATTTCGGTGCATACATTTCGGTACACACATTTAGGTACATTAATTTAATATTAATACATTTTGGTGCATATATTTAGGTACATACATTTCGGTACTAATATTTAAATATATTAGTTCAATATAATATATTTCGGTACACACATTTAGATACATTAATTGAGTCTTTCAAGTTTGAAAAATGTTAACTAAAATTAATAAATTAAAAAACTATTTTTTGGTCAAAAAATAAATTAAAATTTGTGTATTAATAAATTTAAATATTTAATGGGAGACATTAAATAAAATGCACATTAATTATTTTGAATTAAGGACATATTAGGGACTAAAATCAATATTCAATCTAACACCAGGTTTTTTTTAAATTTTAATCTTCTTGAAGGATTAAAGTTCAAAAACCCCCATTAATAACCTCATTTATTAATTATATTTTGATTTTTTAATTATTTATCTTTTTCTTTCTAATTTTAATGTATTAATTTTAGGGGTTTTTGAACTTTAATCCATCAAGAAAATTAAAATTTAAAAAAAACCTGGTGTAAGATTGAATATTAATTTTAGTCCCATAATGTGTACTTAATTCAAATTCATATTATATTTTTGCTTTTATATTTAATAGATAATTTATTTAATGTTATTACATTAAATTTTAAATTTATTATTATACATGACACACCCGAACCCGTAGGTAGGGCGTGCTGGCCGTCACGCCCTACCTACGGGTTCGGGTGTGTCAATACACATTTTAATTCATTAATTTTATTTAACTTTCTCTAATTTGTGTACCTAAACGTCTGTATCATAATATATTTTACTAAATTAGTGTACCGAAATGTCCGTACCTAAATGTATTGTAGTGAATTAGTGACACATAAGAAAATATGTAAAAACATAAGTGTACCGAAAATTCCGTACCTAACTATATGATACTAAACTAGTGTACCGAAATGTCGGTACCTAAATATATTATATCAAACTAGTGTACCGAAATGTCCGTACCTAAACATATTATACTAACAAAAGTGTACCGAAATGTTCGTACCTAAATATATGATACTAAACTAGTGTACCGAAATGTCCGTACCTAAACATATTATACTAACAAAGTGTACCGAATTGTTCGTACCTAAATATATTGTAATGAATTAATGGCAAATAAGAAAATATGCAAAAACATAAGTACACCGAAAAATCTCTACGAAAATATTTTCTTATATAAGATGCTTACCATAATGAGAATTAAAATTTATAATATTTTCATAAAATTTAAATTCATAAAATTATAAATAAAAAAAGAGACATTGAATGACATTAAATAGAGTCTAGGGACTAAAATTAATTTTTAATCTTGTATAAGACATTTTTCTAAACTTCATCTTATTTAGGGATTAAAATCTAGTTTTCTATTAATTTTATTTCATTATAATTTTTATTTTTATTTTCATTTCATTCATCGTAATATATTTTGTTGTGAACATTTAGATAAACTAATTTTTGTTATACAATATATTTCGATGTACTTTATCTTCTTCATTTAGGTATATTAAATTCATTATAATACATTTCGGTGCATACATTTAGGTACACACATTTCGATACAAACATTTAGGTACATTAATTCAATATAATACATTTCGGTACTAACATTTCGGTGCATACATTTTGGTACACACATTTAGGTACATTAATTTAATATTAATATATTTTGGTGTATATATTTAGGTACATAAATTTAGGTACATTTAAATATATTAGTTCAATATAATATATTTCAGTACACACATTTCGGTACATTAATTGAGTCTTTCAAGTTTGAAGAATGTTAAATAAAATTAATAAATTAAAAAACTATTTTTTGGTCAAAAAATAAATTAAAATTTGTGTATTAATAAACTTAAATATTTAATGGGAGACATTAAATAAAATGCATATTAATTATTTTGAATTAAGGACACATTAGGGACTAAAATCAATATTCAATCTAACACCAGGTTTTTTTTTAAAATTTTAATCTTCTTGAAGTATTAAAGTTCAAAAACCCCATATTATAATGAGGTGGTGTGTGATGATGAGTACATAGAAAAGTGAGTCCTCACATGCATGGTCTCTAACCCAGAAAAAGAAGAGAAATAAAAGAGTGAATAGAAGAGAACTCTTCCTAGTAGAGAAGAGCACTCATCCTTAGAGGTAAAAGAGTGAGGTTCTAGTTTTCAAAAGCAAGGTTCTAAAAAACGCTAGGCGCTAGTCGGGCGGTGGGCTGGAGCCTAGCGCCTAGTTGATTAGGTGGGCGTCTAGACGGATTATGCGGATTTAAGTAAATCTGTTATATTTCGTATAAATAAGTGTCTGCTTATACTTGAATATATATAACTTCATCATAAACTATAAAATAGAATGACATATATATTATGAAGTATTGAAACATAATGAAAACAAGGGAAACAAGCATATAATATGTGTTCATTTAAGTATTCAACAAGTCTCTTACAATTTATTGAAAAAAATAAAATACAAAATTTAAGTTATCTATTTTCTATCAAAGTGAGTCGTGACTTAGGCCGGTGCCTAGGCGAGTCTAGCGGGCTAGGCGGTTTAGGCGGGCGCCAACAGGTCTAGGCGCCCTTTCTTAATTTTCAAACGCCTAGGCACTAACCGAGGCGGTGGCCAACCGCGTATTGCCTAGGCATGACCTAGGCGGTGCTAGGCAGGAATTTTTAGAACAGTGTTCAAAAGAGAACATCAAAACACCATCACCACAACCAAAACAATCCACCACCCTAACTCTCCTTACTTGAGCAAGTGTGTACTAACGACTCACACTTGCTCTCTTCATTTACTCCTCCAAATCGTAGAATGAATCAAGAATTATAGAGCTCTTACTTAATTTGTAGCCTAATATGAGGAGCTACACAAGATGTGTTCAAGAATAAGAAGTTGGTGAAGTTGCTCTATTGAATTTAAAGCACGCTCCTACGGTATGTGTTAGTCACCTTCTTCTAATTTTTGGCTTTAGGAACAAATGAATACATCCACGAATTAGAGATCTTGAAGGGGGTTTGTTTATGTCTGATTTTACCTTGCATTCATGCCCGGACTGTGTTTTTTTCTTCTTAAATCTCTACATACAAACCCTTCCTCTATAACAGTTAAAAGAATTTCATATATATTGCAGAGTATGAAATAGAGTGGGTAGCTTCTAGAAAAGGAGACATGTATAGATGTTTTTCTTTTAAGGGTTAGAAGAGGAGACGTGTATTTGCAATCACGCGCATGCTTATAACATCTTAGCTTGATAGGGTAAATATAACATCTACAACGCAGAATTCAATTTTTTTTTTATTACACGCAAAAAGACCCTATCCACTATTGAACCGTAAAATTTGCCGATAATAGTTTAACTTTATCATTCTTGTAATTCAAATGAATGCTAACATGATGTTGTAACACCATTATATACCAATGTGAGGGAGTCCCTAAAGTGAATAACGATCATGTGTAATTCTATGGCATCTACTAATAATATATAACAATCAAAGTTAGTAATGTAATCAACAATATTATTTATATAATTTCACCCATTATAATGTAACGTTGGACAATAAATTTTGACGGTTATAATGTAATTATACTAATTAAATCAAGGGGCACCAGTCCCTTTTTATTATAAAGGGTAGTAGATTTTCCCTTTCTTTAATTTTTGTCCATAGAAAATACACACAATAGCATGTCTAAAGTAATTATTAAAGAGTAATGCTAACAAGTAGATCACATTTTAGATTACCACGTTATACCACATTTCTAATAGAGATATAATTGACATTTATGAGAGAAGTAGTACAACGTGGCCTTTAAATGTAATCTCTCTAGCATTTTCTTATTATAAAGGGCGTAATATATTTATATATAGGCTTGGATCTTGATGAACCAACCATGATAGTTTCTTAGATCCACTAAACGGACCTGCCATAACCATAGCCATAGGAACCGCCGTTTCCCTGGTAACCACCATAACCATAGCCGTAGGAACCTCCATAGCCATCGGCTCCACCTCCATGCATAAGATGATTACCCCCGTAGGCAGCAGCAGCACCACCAGCTAACATCCCTCCCATTCCCATGCTAGATGATGATTCATACGCTGTAATTTTTTGTCACCAAAGAAAGAAAATATTATTCTACACACACATGGGCATTTTGGTTGTTCATAGCTAGCATATAATTATAAGAGTCCGTTTGGCCACAGCACTCATTTTATTTCTATGGATATTTGAATTTCGTTTTCATTCAATGAAAGTATAAAAATTGATAGGAAAGTGAAAATATCACATGATAAATATGAATGAGAAAGGAGAAAATATTTTTTTTCAAAATTTTGTGTCTATATGTTTTCTGTTGTTTCATCATAGTGCATTTCTTATTTCTTGTCTTGCAACTTATTCATTCTTTATACCTTTCTTCCCTGTCTCTTTCAATAAAAATGATAAAAGAAAAATTGGATTGTCATCCTTAGGTAAAATATGTTTTCCATTTAATCTTGAAGTTAAATCAAAATTTTTATTTTAGCCCTTTGATTATATATATTCATATTCACAGGTTCAACGATGTGCGTATATCCATGAATATTTTGACCTAGGAGAAATTAGGTTCCCATCCTTAATTTTTCTACTTCATTGATTAAAACTTTATTCCTTTTCAAATTTTGATCAAGGTCCTTCGGTTTTAATAAACGTCATTAATTATTCAAAAACAAAATATTTACATGTCAAGATAATCAAGTTTTATTTTTAAATATATTCATTTAGTGTTAGAAACTTTACATTTGATATATTATATTTATGGCTAAACTTTTTATCATATATTTCTATTTCTAGTTTGTATCTATTTTTAATTTGCAATCATTTTTTAAATTGTACCAATTTTCTTTTAAATTTTAATTTGTACCCATATATTAATTTCTTTTTGTCCCTTATTTTTTGAACTTTTATTTGTACTCATAATTTTTTTTAACCTTTTATTTGTACCCATAATTTATTTATAATGTACCCATTTTTTTTTTACAAATGTACCACTTTGCTATATGTAAAATGTATCCCTTTTTTTTGTAAGTACCATTTTTTATGTAAAATGTACCCAGTTTTTAATGTAAAATCTATTTATTTTTTAATCTAAAATGTACCATTGTTTTTTTAATATAAAATGTAGCCATTGTTTTCTATATAAAATGTACCCACGTTTTTATGTAAATGTACCACTTTTTTATATATAAAATGTAGCCAAATTTAATTATAAATGTACTCATTTTATAAAAATAAAATAAAATCCCCTTTTTTTTATAATCTAGAATGCACCAATAAGCAATTATTATATTTTTTTTTTTTTATCAAACCCCATAAGCAATTTTGAATAATTAAATTGGTAGTGTAAATGAAAGCAAAAAAAATGGTTGAGTCTTTATTGGTATTATTGCATCTATTTTATTATTATGTCATTTATATTACAGGCCAGGGACTTCAATCAAAAATAAAAAATGTATAAGGTTTGAGTCTATAACAGTTAGGGATCAGGAACCGCAACTAAACTATCCCTTTGACCTATAATTAGTTTGTAGTAAGTATATATAATTCAAAATAATTAATGATAAACCAAAATTTTTATAAAGTTACAAAACGAATACATTCGTGACAAATGTGATTCGATTACCTTCAGAGTGATATGAAGCTGTTGAACCTGATGAATAACCACCTGCGGGCTGATATCCACCAGCATATCCTCCAGAGGAAGAATATCCAGGTGGAGAATGGCCGCCAGAAGAAGAGTATGAATATGATGAATAATTTGTTTGTGGTTGTGGGCGGTATCCATATCCATAACTATGCCCAGAACTGAATGATGAAAATAGTCCTTTCTCACTAGTCTCATGTTTGTCCTCATTTCCAGCTGCCATCTTGTATATAACTGAAAATATTAATGTTTTTAAGGAATGTATGGAAGAATTAATAATTTTATAAAAAATTAATGTTATAAATTCATTGCCTATATATATAATAACAATAAAATATGTCCAATATATGTAGTAGTACATGCGTAATTAATGTCACGAAAATTATGTTAATATAGGTAAATATTTTACACAATAACAACAACAAAAAAGTTCTTAATATATGTAAAATTGATGCAAAATAATTTACCTACAAAAAAAATGTTATTAGAATTAAAATTAATTTACCTATATTTTCCATAAATATATAGATTAATTATTTGCATATAAAATAATATACATGCAAAATAACATTTACAAAAATAAATAACGTAATAATAAATTAATTTATATATAGGTAAATTAATTAGTACAAAATTTGAGACATGTTATTTGATTCAAAATAAATTACCTATATTTTATATATCTAAAGTACATATTAATAGAACCCTCTTTATCAACCAAAAGAGGGTGAAAAAACTATTTGGTCTTCTAACAAAAAAGTTAAGGGCAGTAAAGTAATTTCACAAAACAAAATTTTAATGTTTTTGTTTAAGCCTCACGTACATGTAATTTTGACATCTTTAATTTAAAAAAAATTAAAAAAATAAAAATAAAATATGAACCTCTCTCCCTCATTCCTCACTCCCACATTCTTCTCTCTTACTCGCTCATCTCTCCTTCAATTTTAAAAACAAAAATAAAAAATTTCACACACACTTTGTGTGTGGGCATATACTAGTAAAGTATAAGTAAATTATTTGCATATCATAAATAGTGCACCTATTGAATTAAAAAAAAATGTTAGTTTGCTTCAAAGGAAAATAAAAAGCTTACGGGGAGAAAAAGAAAAGTAAAATTTTTGAAATGTCATATAAACTTATACACTATTTTCAATTTGTCATATGAACTAAAAGTTCTATTGATTTGTCATCAAGTTTTCGGAATCATTAGTTTTTCACTCCCACAAATAGTGCACCTATTGAATTAAAAAATGTTAGATTGCTTCAAAGGAAAATAAAAAGCTCACGGGGAGAAGAAAAAAAAGTAAAATTTTTGAAATGTCATATAAACTTATACACTATTTTCAATTTGTCATATGAACTAAAAATTTTATTATGTCATCAAATTTTCGGAATCATTAGTTTGTCATCTCACCCTAACTTTGTTAAGTTTTCCATCCAAAATAAGTCATGTGGCTTGCACATGACTTGTTTTCAAGGTTATTTCAGACATTTCAACTCTCTATTTTTTATCAAAATGATTGACCATGTTGAAGTCTCAAAGATTGCAGTTAGCTAAACTTCATATTAGTGAGCCTAATGTATGTTTTCAGTAGTCCACCATAAGCTTTTGAAACGAACACATATTTTTTTTACTATTCTTACCAAAGAGAACTTATGAAATAGAGTCAAAAGTCTAAAACCAATTTATTCTCTCACCCCAATGTTAATATATCTTTGTATAAAAAAATAAAAATTAACTTGTGAAAAGGAGGTCAAAATTCCAAAATAACCTTGAACACAACTTATTTGGATGGAAAACTTAAAGGAGTTAGGGTGAGATGACAAATTAAATGATTTTGAAAAATTGATAAGACAGTCGCTTAAAATTTTAGTTTATGCGACAAACTAAAAATGGTGTATAAATTCATATAACATTTCAAAAAATTTCTCAAAAAGATAATAAAATTCGTTAACATAATTAGGGTATTGTGGCATAAGTTCTAAATAATTTGTAATAAAGTTACTTATTTTCCCACATAAGTTTGAATTTGAGTTTTATTTGAATGTTAAAGATAGACGGTTTTAAGTTTAAGAAAAAAGAGTTACAAGAATCTATCTCTCAAGAATTTTATATATAATTACGTGAAATTGATCCCTAGCTACATAATAATATCATTCAAAAATTACTGAGGAAAATAAAAACAAAGTACTCATGAATATTACTGTTCACTTACTAGATAGTATGTTTGTGAATACAGTACGCTTCTACTTAATTAACGGTCTAAATAACATACAATGATAGAGAATTTCGTTGAAACATATCATAGCTTTCATTGTTTGGTACAAAAATTGAAAAGTAGTAACCAAACGAGTCTTTTGTTTTCATTTTCAAAAAAGCAAAACCAAGAACTGAAAATTGAAAATAAAATAGTTATCGAATGACCTTTTAGTTTTGGCAAAAATGAAAAGAAGTGCGGTTGAGAAAGCAAACAAGAAGAACAAATAGGCGATTTCAGAGCACGAGATTATTAACTAGAAATGGGACAGGTAGAGAGGCGTACCAAAATGATTTGACACTTTGCCTTAAACACTCAAACAAAAGCCTGTGTGAGATTTGAAAGAAATGAAGGGTATATATACGATCATAAAGCAAACAAGTATGATGTTAGAATCTCATCAATTTGTAGTTTAATCCAAATGATAAACAGAATCCATAAAGCTAATGGCCGCTCGCGTTGATTCTCCGCTTGTGCTTTATTTTATGCTCTCTAGTAAAGGACCACCAAGTTTTGAGGACGTCTTGTCAAAATTTTGAACGTTATATGCAGGGGTGGAGGAAAATACCGAAAAACCCGAACCGAATTAAAAAAGTTTCGAAACTGAACCGACAACGTCTTGTACCGAAAATCTCAAACCATTAGGTACCCGAAACCGAATCGATCCCAAAAAGTTCGGTATGAGATTTGAGTGTAACATCCCATCTGCTCGATGTGTGAAAGTCCAATCCCTAAAATGGTAAAATCTAGCGAAACCCCATATGATTCTTTCATTTGTATGTCCATCTTCGGAATGTAAAGAATTTGAGTGTAACATCCCTGCATGTCTGTGTTGAAAACGAAACTTGCAGATTCAACAAAGAATAAGAGCAGCGGAAGTCATAAAATGCTCATATCCAAAAGGTACAAATTGTCACTCTAATATTCTAAATATTGCACTTTGTATGAATGGATGGTGGTCATGTGAAATCTGACCGTGTCTGGTAATTGGGTTTTTTATATGCATGGATTTGGATTTCTAATTTCTGGATTTGGATTTTGCAAGAAGGCAAATGCGAATTAAATTGAAATCCCGAACCATATTGAAATCTCAAAAATTTCGAGAATACCAAAATTTAGGTTCGGTTCGGTTTAGTTTTTTGATATCCTGTCCCGAAAGGGATCGGTTTGGAATTTGGATAGTGAGTTCTAGTATGGGATCCTGACCCAAACCACCCCTAACAAAGATACAAGTTTTAAGAGATTCTCCAATGTAACGAAGGGCATTCGGCCAATTTCGCCCAAAAATGAATAAAACAGTCTGCAATCAAGAGCATTTTGCAAATGGGCGAATATTGGAGCTCAAATCAGGCTCTAGAAGAGCTAAATAGTGTAAGCCCCCAGGCTTTTGGACATTTCCTTTTCTTAGAGCCCACTACTTAATGGCATGATGTGGAAATACTTGGGGTATATACTAAAAACTAATAAAAATATAATTTTTTTATATTTTTGAGGTCTAAAAATATGAGATGTAGAACTCACTTACATCCTTGAAAAGAATATGAGATGTAAATAGGATGTTAATGTGATTTTTATATCTCACATCTGCACCTCTACACTAAAAATTCTAAGTGCATCTCTAATAATGCAGTGAAACGCACAATAGTGGCCAGAAGAAGGCTGAAATGTCTCTGTGAGTCTTCCCAAACACTGAAAAAGTGGAGTGTCGTGGCGAAGCAACCAGCTGATCCCCTTTTAAAAAAAAAAGGTAAAAAAATAAAAAAATAATGCAATGAAATGTAAAATAGTAATAAAAATGGGGCTCTATTTTCTTTTTTCTTTTTTTTTTCTTTTAGTCAGTAAATCTGTATTTTATCAACAAAAAAGAAAAGAAAAAATACTATCAATTTTTGAAGTATATCTAATTTTCCCTAAAATAAAATATAGGAAAAAGTGTGTCTTATTTATACCCCAAGTCTTATTTTCTTTCTTTTGCTAACCCAACTCTTTGTGCTTGGGCTTTTATTTCTGGGCTTGAACACGAACCCCATCCATAAAGCTTTCATCTTTCGATGCTCCAATCCTTTATGCTCAACACGAGGATTCAACTTCCCCCAAGCAATGAAATGCTTTCGGGCGCACGAGATTATGGTTTGTGCATCCGAGTTCAATTCTTACAATGCTTGCGCTCCCCCTCCTCCAATGAGAGTATATGTTGAACATTCTCCAGTAGTATCTTGTCCAGAAGACTTTCCCCAGTATCCAGATCACCAACAAACCTAGTAACGAAAAGATCCCAGGAAGCAATGTTTGTGTCTCCACTTGACATTGCCATTGAAACAACTTTCGCGACTTCAGCTTCCGCTCCTGAGTCACAGAGCCCCTCAATCAACATATTATAAGTAGACTTGTTAGGCAAACAGCCTTTTTCTATCATCTCCTCTAAAATCTTAATCCCCTCCTCTGCTTTTCCAATCTTACAAAATCCTTTGATCAACATACTATACGTAAAAGCATTCGGAGCACACCCTTTCTTCACCATCCCACAACCTCCCTGCCTCACACAACTCCCCCACTTTACACAATCCCGCGATAAGCATGTTGTAAGTCATGACGCTTGGAGTCGAATCTGTGCCAAGCTGATCAAACAGTTCCTTAGCACCCATACGTTTCCCTTCTCGCAAAACCAGTGTATGAGAGTGCTTGAGATTGCATTATCGGGGCTGCAATTCTTCTTTAAAAGCTTCTTCCACAATTTAGAACCATCCTCCACCTTCCCTTCACGACACAAACCATCAATCACCTTACAGCAAAGCGCCGAGCTTGGTATATACCCTTTCGCACAACTTCTTGTCCTTACAATAAGCTTCAACCATAACCCCATAAGTGACCTCATTTGCTCCAACCTTGTTTTCCTCCATATCATCCACGACCTTAACGGCATCAACCAACTTCCCTTGCTTAACAAACCCATCCTTCAAAACTGTATAAGTAGTCGCATCCGGATACCACCCTCTATCCAAAATCTCCCCAAAAACCCTCTTGGCGCCAACCATATCACCCCGCGAAACATACCCGCCGATAATCGTGGTATAACTCACCACATTTGGGACAAACCCCATTGCAGGCATTTCGTCGAGCACCTTGAGTGCAGTCTCCACATCATTCTTTTTGCAGAGCGCTTTGATCAGTATATTACAAGTGGACAAATTGAGCCTAACCCCAAATCTCTGCCCACAATTTTTGAACACAGAGTGAACCAAAGCGTACTCATTGTTCTGAACCAGAGTGTTCAACAATGCGTTCAGGGCCTTCGTAGAACGCTGAACTTCGAAATTCGGCACCTCGAGAAAGGCATTGAAGGCGAGTTTGGGGCGACCCAAGACGCCGAAATTGCCAATAAGGGTGATGAAAATGTCTTCGGAGCATTGGATTTGGGAGTTTTTGAGGTCGGAGAGGAGGGGGTAGATCATGGGGTGGAAAGCGCGGGAACGGGAGAGGCGGTTTTGGATGGCGTGGTAAGTGTGGTAGTTGTGGGAGAATCCGGGGTGGAATTTGGAGGCGTGGTGGAAGATTTGGAGGGCGAGGTCGAGGTTGGGTTGGTGAGCGATTAGGGAGATGAGGCGCTTTGGGTAGAGGCGTCGGGGCCAGGGCTGGATTGGAGGGGTCACGGTGTAGGAGTGGAGGAAATCGACGGTGGGGGTTGGGGTGGAGAAGGAGGCGGAGGAGTAGGAGACGGTGGTAATAGAGTGCAGGAGAGGCGAGGGTTTGGCTGAGATCTTCAGACGCAGCATATCGAAGAGTTGAAGACGGTGGCATGGGCAAACGGCCTCCACATTTGAACATGGGTTAATTAGATAAAAGCGTTCCAATTCTATGTCTTATTAATTAAACATTTGTGGGTTTTCAACTTTTTATTAAAACGCTTTGTATTTTGATTAAGGTGCTTCCATCTTTATCCATGTCATTTTTTAATTTCCAACTCATCATTTTAAGTAAATTTTAAAGAAAACAAAAAAAAATGAAAATAAGAGTTATTTATATTGAAACTGATCAGATCTAAATCCCTAAATTCGTGGAAAGAAAATAAGTTTGAAAATTTTGATTGAGTCATTATCCCAATAATTAATTGTTAAGAATTTGATATAATTAATTTTCAGTACAAAGTTTTAATATGAAAAATTCTCTCTTTTTTAAGGGTCATAACGTACCATGTACATACCAAAGTTAGGTTAACACATTGTACCAATACCACGGTATATACTAAAACAAGAATCAAATAACGTACCAAAATTAGTAGTATGTAATGTACCAAAATATTAATACGTACCAAAAGTAAGATTATATAATGTACCAATTATGTACCAAGTTATTGGTACGTTATGTTTAATACATATGTGCATTCATATATCATGTCCATAATTGGTACGTTATGTTTAATAGGATGTTAGTTGTATTTTTAGAATTTTAATGATATTTTTTATTTGAATAATGAAAAGTGTCGTTTGAAATGAATTATGAGATAATATATCTCCTAGATTTTAGGATTTAGGTGATATTAATTTGTCGTTTGATATATAAACCAAATATATGTAATTTTTGTTATTAAAAGTTAGATAAGAATGTTTAATCAAAAGTCTAAAAGTTATGGATGTTAAATCTAAGAATTTCAAAACTGAAGCGCCTATATCAAAACACTATTTTGAACATTATATGACCGTTACGTCAAATTGACTACCCAAGGTTTGGGTCAAATTGACAAACTTTAAGCCTAAAATATTTAAAAAAGCCTTTAGTAACTTTAAACCCTAACCTATTATTTTTCCCTCTCCTTTTCTTTCACCCTAGCCGCACCTTACCATCTCTTCATCTTCTTTCTTTCTTTTTCTTTTCTTTCTCTCTCTTTCATTTCTTTCTTCTGGACTCCAGCCGCACCTTCATTCTTCTTTCCTTTTTTTTTTCTCCCTAACCGGACCTTCATTCTGTTTTGCTCTCTAATCATCCTCTTCTTTTTTTCTCCCTCTTCGTATTTTGCTGCTTCAATAGCAATCCACAAGTCCTGCAAACCCTAAACTTTGCCCACACTTGCCGAGTGAAACCCCAAAGAAAAAGAGTAAGCCAATTTGTAGATTTTGTTCGATTTTTGTGTTGTGGGGTTGATAGTTATTTAAATTTCAGCTAAATGAATATAATTGTTGTTGTGATTTGTAGATGAAGATGGTGCTTTGATGAGTATGTACGGTGTTGTTGCAGATTTGTTTCTTTACCAATATCCAGATTTTTTTTTTTTTTTAAAAAAAAAACAATTTTCATGAAAAAAATCGAACCGGACTGAAACCAAACCGAAAAAAAATCTAAATCGAAAAAAAAGGGATCCAAACCGAACTGAACAATAACTTCGATTTGGTTTCCGATTTTGGCCAAAAACCAAACCGAACCCACCCCTATGTCTAGAATTGAACACTCACGGCTCGGCTACTACAAGAACACGAATTAAAAAAGGCACGTCATCCTTTTCTTTTGGAAAATTGGCCCTTGAAAGATAAGTTACAAATCCTTTTTGTTGAAATAGGAAAAACAACATGAACACGCAGAACGTAATACGTGAAATGTCTTAAATGTATTTGTATATATCACGTAAAATAACATATCGCATAAAACAATAGGATTGATAATAAGAATTTTTCATCTTAAAAATAAACTTGAAAGTTCAATTGTTGATCATGTACTTTTCTTACTACCTACCCCCACCTCCCACCACCATCAACCTCGCCACCATGACCACCACCTCTCGCAACCATCATCATTATCACTATCACTGTCATCATCTTAAAATTTATATTACAAAAACATTACTACCAAACCCGAATGTTTTATTCAATTATAGATATTGATAACATGAACGTTTTCAATGTTCTCTCTTAAAAATCATTCTCGAATTAGACTATCAGACTCATTCTCTGAAATGATATTTAGCGTCTCGCTTTGCAAAATAGTTCTTCAAAAGTCGGATTGTAAAACGTTACCGCACGGGCCCTAAATTCCTACAAAGTCTTGAAGAGGAGAAATGATTTCTCCTTGGGTACACCTCTTTATTATTGTCGAGATTACAATATGAAATTTTTAATATTCAACTTTCATAGATGACAAGATTAAAAATGAGTTATCATTGATGTCCAACCCTATATCATAGTATCAAAAGAGTAAAAGAAGCGTATTGGAGCTAGAGGATTGCAGTAGGCCACGTGTCCTTGAACCTAACCTCAACCGTCGAACTTGCAAAGAAAGCCAGTGGAGTGTGTCCCTCCATTTTTGCTACAAACTACAAAATGCCAACCCCAACATCCCCATTCCCTTCGTTCTGGTCTGGGTATGGGAATGGCTATGCTTTTATCCCCTTTAAAGCCACTGGCCTTCTCCACCTCTGCATTCTCTCAGGACACGTCGTCGTCGTCGTCTTCGTCATACCGACCTGCTCTTCTTCTTCCAGTTAAGTTCATAATTTCTCTCTTTTCCTCATCTGGAGTTTTCGCTTACTATAAAAATCTGCAATAATATTTCCTTTTTGACAAGGCAGCGATAGTTTAAACTATTTTAATTTACGGGGAGCCGGATCCAAACTCCATGCCAGCCGCACTGCCATAACTAACTGAGCTAACCAATATCTCCAAATTTGCACTAAGACTTTATGCACACACTTTGGATTATGGCATTTTGTACAAAGCTTAATTCGTGTTGTGTGGTTGTCCGGTTTCAGGGTTTGGGGAACAATTCAGCTGACTACCAGAAGTTGGAGCTGACTCTGAGAGGGTATGGAGTGAGCACAGTGGTTGCTAAGGTGTCAAGAATTGATTGGCTGAGGAATGCCGCCGGCTTGGTTGACCCCAATTACTGGCGAGGAACTCTCAGTCCTCGGCCTGTACTCGACTGGTATGCCGACTCACTCTCCAGTAATTGTTAATGTCTGTTTCTTTATGAGTAAACTTTCGGAATTTGACTCACATTATAAACATATAAGAGGTTTGATTATTGGATTGAATTCGAACTAACAACGATTGACGTTATGTTGGCAGGTACTTAAAGAGGGTGGATGAGGCAGTACAAGAGGCCAAGGAGCTGTCACAAGGTTTTGCTCAACTCTGTCTTACTGCTATGCTATACATGTTATTATGTACGTCTTCCTGTTTACTTCTTTTGAATCCACAATACTTATATTCACCGTGAATCTCGCTAAAGCTAAAACTAACGCTTCCTTGAGGGTTGTTGAGATGAATTTGAGAGAAGGGTCTGCATCAAATCATTTGTTACATGCTGCCTTGTCCTATCTTAGATGATACTAAAAGATAATTGATTTCATCTCTGTCAACCTCTTAGCGTGCTGCTAGATCTTAAATGGCGTTGCTTGATTTTAGAATTCTCATGCTTTAGGAGCTTTGAAATGCAGCTTAGCTTATGCTTTAAATGGAAATATATATCAAGCTTTTCTACGCCACAAGGCATCCAGTACCGCCCCATGAAGCAACCATTAAGCTATGCTAGAAGACCTTTACTTAATTTGACTGGATACTCGAGTTCTCCAGCAAGTACACTAGTATAATTGTTTGCTTCATTTGTTGTAGTTCTAAAACTGTTGGACATACTTCCTTGTAGGTGGGACTTTATCCCTCGTTGGACACTCAGCAGGAGGATGGCTTGCGCGTCTTTACATGGAAGAATTCGGGTTTTCAGATATTTCTTTATTATTGACCCTTGGAACCCCCCACCAGTATGTTATCAAATTCTTATCTTAATAATTTCTTGCTGATGACTACATACGTAAAGCTAAGGTTTATTTGGCGATGACATCCTTAGGCGCTTCTGTTATTCCATCTGTATAATCTTACTTCAAATTTCATCATAACTAGGACCTATCTGTTGTTTCAGGCCACCACCAAAAGGCGTGTCGGGGGTCATTGATCAAACGAGGGGTCTCCTGGATTATGTTAATAAGCATTGCTCGAAAGCTGTTTACACTCCCGAACTGAAATATGTATGTATCGCAGGGAGGTAAAATCAAAATTTGATTCTGATTTTTGTCCTAGTTCAGATTGCTTCTGTTATTATCTGAATGAATTTACTTTACGTAACCTTTTTTTTGGGGACAAATTAAAAGGTGTGAAACGACACGTACCTATTTGTGTCACTGTTATCGATTTTGACCGTCTATGCAATAGTAGTTGATTGAATGAAAAATCCTCAAAATATATACAAGACATGTATACGTAAACTGCAGGTATATTCAAGGTGCTCGTTTATTTGGCAACTCAAACGAAACCATTGATTCTGCACTCCCAATAGAGGGTGTAGAAGTTGAACCCTCATCAGATGTTGCTCTCATAAATGATGCGACTGTGAGCACTCCAACATCAACCACAACCACAACCACCTTGCGTGCGCGCTTTGTCGGGCAAGGGTACAAGCAGGTAAAACTCCCCATTGTCTCAGCAGATAGTTATGTTTCTTGGTGTTATGTCCTCTGACATTTCTTGTAAGCCTATCGAGTATCAAAGTTGCAGGCTGAATGCCGATAATGAGACTACCGTTTGTTTTCAGGTATGTGGGCAGGCAGATGTTTGGGGAGACGGGGTTGTACCAGAAGCATCAGCCCATCTGGAGGGTGCCCTCAACATTAGCTTCGACGGTGTTTACCACTCACCAGTTGGTTCAGATGATATGTTGAGACCATGGTACGGGTCTCCTGCCATCGTAGAGCAATGGATAACTCATCTCCTTAACTAACGATTTCTGAGGTACATTCATTAAAAAACAATTTATAACTGGAAACTTTTTAAGAATATATTGAGCAGTCTCCTTGCTATCTGTTTACTGTAATTCCTGTTTACTTGCCACTCCTGCAACCCAACCCCCTGCAACCCAGAAGACCCCCCCCAAAAAACCCAACCCCCTGCAACCAAGAAGAAGGAGGAGGAGGAGGAGGAAGAAGAAAAAAAAATCCAGATCGATTTAGACGGAACACTAACGGAAGGACGATATTGATTCGCGGGGTTAAAATTCAGGGACTACATTGATCGATTTTCAATTTCAGGAACCATCATGATTAATGGGGTCAATTTCAGGGATCGTTTGTGATAAAAACGCTTTAGTAAATTTGATGGTATGAAATGAAATTTCAAGTGATTACAAGTCTGTAGTATTTTATGAAATATTTTAGAGGTCGTATGAATTATAGTAGATTTTAAAAGAAATAACGATTTCAAACACGTGGAATAAAAGTATTAGTTGGGTAATACATCTAACGCTTATTAACTAAAATGCTAAGTGGCACAACCTGATTGAACAACAATAAAAAAAGAACAAAAAAAGGGGAGTCGGTCACATGAAAAATGGGGAAAGAAAGTCATTTTCTCTTTCTTCTTTGTTGGAACAAGGTCCAAAACACAGTAGAGCTTTGCTCCTACCAGCTAAAATTAGACCTTTCTTCTTTGTTCTTAACTTCTCTTGAAGAATATATGCACAGCCATTGTGGTCTTCTCTCCTCCATCACCGCCCAATCGTTGGGTGGTCCTCGAAGGTCCTTACAAACGCTTCTTCGAACTTCTGGAAGGTCCAGAAACACCCTAGTCCATGAATAGATCTTCTCCTGCCTCCATAGCCACAGCCTCCACTCACCCCCAGCCGCCTCTAATTCTCTCTCTCTCTCTCTCTCACTATCTCCACTATTTTTTTTATTTTATTAATATTTAATTTGGATTGTCAACCACTTAGTATTACAGTCTAGTGTTATCCCTCGTTACTTATAAGTGAGAGGTCTTACATTTAATTCTTGCTAAAGATAAATTTGAACCACATTATTGCTAGCTCATTATGAGGTTAAGCTTGCCTCTCCCCCTAATGTAAATAATATCGGACGTTAAAAAAAATAATAATAATAATAATTAGGCCGTCACCAACTGACGAAATTGACGAAGGGTCTTTGCGGGTGAAGTTCGCAAGGCAGTCGGCCAAGGGCGGAGAAACGGATCTGGGGGAGGAAGCACTGAAGGTGGAAGGGATTATCGTAAAAAAATAGGGGTCTGTTGGAAAGAAAAATTTGATTCCAAATAGAGGCTTCTTCCCAGAGTCTAAATACAACCTCTATCTAGGTAATTCAAGTAATTCAATTCCGAATAGTTTAGGAATTTGATTACTAATATTAGGGAGACCCCACCCATTTTCTAATTCCCCAAATGTTAGTAATGCTTTGAGAAACGTGCAATTCCGTTTCATTCCTCTTATCCCGTTTGGTAAACACGTCATTTAAATTAGAACATGTTCTCCTACGCGGTTTTTATACATCCAAAAGGCAGACCAGCTAATTTCAATTACGAAACCCCTTCCCTTCCTACATAATAAGGTCACAAACGAAAGTTGGTGAACATAAAACTACATCCAATCAAAAGCAACGTGAAAGGAATTCATTCAGCCTTCAAAAAGTGGCGCGAAAGCAGCTTCCCAATTTCCAGAAAGCCCACTTTTTCCCTCCCTTCAAAAATCCCCTTTAGCTTGTCATCACAGTAAATCTCCCTCTTGTTGGCAGGATTCTGCAGGCACAAAAGCAGACGTATTTGAGTACTATTACTCAACTCAACTTCACATCTCAATTGTACAAAATTCATATGAAAACAAGCATTCCATAAACACGTTAGGATCCACATCTCCGCTGCACTTTCCTAAACTACCGTAGAATAAGTAGCAATCACAAATTTGGTTTATACAAAGCATACGGTATTAATATGTGACAATTTCCCAGACCAACTAGTTTGATACACAAACCCAACCCACAGACATGTAAGGGCACAACTCATTTGAATTTCATGGACAGAAATTAGATCTGATTTAAACCGTTTATCACTTTTATGGGCCCTGTTCCAAGTATTAAGGCCACAAGGCCACACAATCTTGTGCCATCTGCATCTAGGTGCTCACGTCAAAAGAACAAGCAACAATGTAAGTCCAAAGCATAACATTTTATAAGTCTTCCAACTTTTTCGGTAATTGCCAGGGCTTCCATTGTTGCTTGTTTCTTCGTATTGGCTGTACTAATTCACATATAACATTGTCTCTATACACTGACTAGAGATTGGGTCTTCAATCATTGTGTTTTACTTATATTAAAACGTTTCAAGACCAATGGAAGCAAATATGGCATTACTTATGACCACAAAACAATTTTTTAGACAAGACAGAGAAGATATGCTTGGGGGCTAGAAATTTAAATAGCATAACTTTCTTCATCTACCAAAAAGAAATACTTACGTCAATAAAAGAAGACCTTACATAACATCTCTTAGCTGTAATAGCTACTCACTAGCCATCCTAGTTAGAAACTATAAATCATGATCCACAATTACATTAGAAAGTTAGATTATAGCATCCCTGCAACTTTTTGGGAAACTACAGAATTGCAAACAGCAGAGACATCTCAAAGTATTAAAGTAAGCATGCATCTATATCTCAACACTGAAGCAAAATGCATTCTGAATAAGATTGTGATGCCAGGCTGCATGCTAAACACGAAACGGAATTCAAGCGACAAATGAGAACCAAGAATTATCCAAATTGCACATCGAAATTAAAGATCATGAACCAATATTATGTCAATATATGCTTATAATCGTGTAAATTTGACGCCTGAACATGATGACCATACACATAAGACGCATCAGATGCCAAGGAAGGTGTTGTCAACACAAGTAGGACTCGACATTGATACAAAAATCACAAACTGGGATATTTTAGTACTTCATCTGATTCTTGGAACATTCGATACCCAAGTAACACCAACCAAATGCAAATGCAACTACTAGATACTACCACATGGCCATCAAATAGAAGTAATAACAGAAATGCAGAGCAGCATCCCTTAGGGTGTAATCGACTTTGGAAAAAAATTCAATCATATTCAAATCTTTAAAACCTGACTGGCAACGCGTTGTTAAAACTTTGCATTCGGCCAAGTTCCAATCAAGTTATGACACAACAAATATATTTTGTTCTTAGAAAAATAACAGACCTAGAGAATGATCATCCAAAAGTGTCTAGATATCTCATTTCCAGCACCCCACAACAGCTAGTACCTATTTTACTATTTTTTTTTTTTTTTTGGGGATTTAGGGCTTAGGGTTTAGGGTTTTAGAGCTTTGAGACAATTTTTCCCGGCTAAAATCTTCTAATTTACAAAGTAAATTTAAGCAAAACCCACATAAATAAACAAAAAACAACAGCTAGTACCTAATTTACTTTCTTTTCTTTTTTTGGGATTTAGGGCTTAGGGTTTAGGGTTTTAGAGCTTTGAGACCATTTTTCCCAGCTAAAATCTTCTAATTTACAAAGTAAATTTAAGCAAAACCCACATAAGTAAACAAAAAACAAAGCATTATATTAGAATCCATCAAAGAAAAGCCCCAAAAATATAAATCAAACAGTACAGAAAATAGAAGATATTTATACATATATACACAAAATACAGTGTGCAGCCGAGAGAGACGAGGACCTGCAGGTTGTGTTGCTTGATGTGGGCCCAGATCTGCTTGACAGCTTCGGCGCGGGAGGACTCCTTGACGCCGAGGAAGCTACCCAGAGCTGGAGAGATCGGAGTCGGCTTCATAATCCCGAGGGTGGCTTTGGGCTTGGTCGAATCACCTGCTTCCTTGGGCTTAGCCTTCGCCTTTGGCTTCGGAACAGCACTGGTGGCGGCCTTCGAGGATAAGAGAGCAGCTCCGCCGGTGGAACTGGAGGATCTGGTCGCCGCCATGAGAGCCCTGGAAACCCTAATCAAACTGGAAGACGCCATTGCTCTTTGTCTCACACAAGTGACAGCAACACCCTTTGATCTCTGTGCCCTAATTACTCCGAAGACCCACTTTTTGCCTAATTTCAAACGCTTCTTCTCTCCCTCTCTTCCTCCATACCATAAAAGCCCTCTGTTTTATTTTATCAGAGTTTAAGGGAAGGGATCCTATTTTTTAACAAGTATGGGGATTTTTTTTTTATAACAAATAATATTATTTACGCTAAGAGAAAATTTAGGCTTACCTTTACAATGAGCGTAATAATATTATTCAAATCCGTCTTTGGTGAAAATCAAACGTAAGATCTGTCATTTACAAATGAAGAGAAATATCACTAGACTGTACTACTAAGTGGCAACAAATATGAGGATAGGTTGTGGGCTCTACACACATTGAACTTCTTTATTTCATAAATTATTTTTACAAAATATTAGTCAAATTAAGAATATTTGTGGCATCTAATTGAGTTTAAAGAAATTAACAAGTACTATGTTCTTAAGAAACATTGAAGACGATTTGGATCATTACAATTTGATATAGAGTGAGTCGTAACTAATTTCTATTTTTTGAAAAAAAAATGAATGTCGTCCTAGTTGGTATCTGTGTTTAAAATTTCTTCGAATACGGTCGATGTTTTTATGAAAAAAAATCTAAAAAATCAAAGAAAAATATGAAATTGGAGAGTGAAGTCTGAACTTCACCTCATATCGAAGAAACTAAGTTTAGTCTAAAATTGATAGATATCATTGATATTTCAAACATGTGACAGCCCGTCCCTGATTTTAAGAGTTTTTAAAGTTTTAATAAAGGATTTTACAAAAATGCCCTTTGAGGCACGCGCATCGTTCGAGGTTAATCGTTGTGTCGTGCCATCTAAGATTTGTTTTCTTGACATATCCTCATAGTACTCGTCACTACGAACGCGTGGGCGCAAGCGGTTCGTGATTTGGAGCTATATCGAAGAAGATATTAATGTTTGAAGTTTGGGACATTTTAGTAATTTAATTATTCGTGGTAGAATTTCAGTTTTAGGAAGGGGAATTAAAGGTTGGGCGCTGCCCAGTTAGAGAGCAGTTAGAGAGGGACTGCCAATCAGAAACAAAAGAAAGAAGAAGGGGGATTGGCTGCCCAACCAAGGAAGAAGGAAATGGACCAATCGGAATAGTGAGAGGAAGGTCAGTGACCAACCAGATGAGGGAAAGGAGAGAAATGAGAGAAAGGAGAGGAAAGGAGGAAAGGGATCGACCGGATCCCCTTGACCCGTAAACCCGGTCACGACCCGTGAGCATCTCCGGCGAAATTCATCAATTTTTCTGACGGATTGAGCTGAACTACCACTCCCAAACATCATCTAGCCCTTCCCTCTATCCATTCCACCTCCAATTTCAAGAGATTTGGCCTTGAAAATGGGTGAAACCGCAAAGAGGGGTGCGGCGGTCTTGGCATCGAATCGCCCAATCCCGAAGCAATTTCTTCCAATTACCACCACCCATGGCATCCTCTTGAGACCAAGAACAAAGCCCAAACAAGTTTGGGAGCGGCGGAGTTGTTTTGGAGTCGGATCGAAGACACCCAAATTCAAGGGTTTCGTACGGTTTTGGCAAAATTGGAGCCTTTCTAGGCCAAATTGGCCTTGTTCACAGGTATGAAAGTTGTTCCTCTCTTTGAGATCTTTAATTCTGCAAATTTTGTTAATTTTTGGAGAAAGTTGAATTTTCCAGCAAGCCGGGGCGGCCGACCGCCACCCGCAGCGGCGCGTGGCCAGTGAGCCGCCAATGCTATTTTTAGGCCATAATTCATGTTCTGAATTCAGTTTTGGTGAATGAATGACGTATGATGATCATTCGAACCTAAATTCGTTACGATGCGGGGTTAGGCCAAAATATGAATTGACGATCCGACCGTTGGATCGTCACCAAATTTTGTTACGTTGTAATACGTAATATTTGAGGATTATAGGAACATGCGGATCGAGAATCCGATTTGCGGATCTTCTGGAATTGGAGTTGTAAGTTCATAAAATACAATGTTAACAGTCACTTAGTTTTGGCAATTGACTGAGATCCGACCGTTGGATGGTAATGAAATTTTAGGATGTTGTTCTAGAGATTTATTGTGGACCTCTAGAAGTTAAAGATTGGAAATCTGAATTGCAGATCTTCCGGATCGAACTACATTGTGACGTGTTTTATATAAGTTATATATTCTATCGATATGATTTCTGAGGCATGATTTGATGATTGTTCTAGGCGCCGATCGTCATGACGCCTTGATGTGTTGTGCTAGGGAGTTGTAGGGCGAACTCCAGGTGAGTGGGCAGTTTTGTTTTCCGTATATACCTATATAAATGAGTTTTTCCCAGAAAATCTATTTAAGTGAAATGTGATTTGAAAGTATGATTTGAAATGCCATGCATAGAATTTATATGAGATATGTGAATTGATATATGATGCATATATGTGAATTGGTGCTGCGGACGCACATGTGAGTATCAAGTGAGTTATATTTGGTTCATTGAATTGTTTGATGTGATTTATGTTGATAGCTCATAACCTGCACCCCTGGTGCTAGTGCTTATGTTTTCACCTCGCACCACACGCTCACCTTGGATCCAAGTAGGTGCATGTCGTACAGACCACTAGAGGTGGTTCCGACTAGTAGGTGACCCTAGATTATGTGCACAGATGATTGATGAGAGAAGCACTAGAGCGTATTATTACACCATCCTAGTCGTACAGACTACTACAGGTAGTTCCGACTTATGTGCAGTGTAGTGCCATACAGGTCACAGTTGATGACTCCGGCTGGATTGGATATTGAGCTCTAGAATCAGCCGTACAGGACCACTGCAGGGTCTCTAGTTGATTTATTATTTCACCTGATTTATATTGACGCTTCCATATTATGTTTTTGGCGCATGGCATGGCATATTTTCTGAAAAATGATAAAGAATGGTGTTTTGAGATTTTTGAAGCTATATATATTTATATATACTATTTTCTGGGAAAGTATACAGGTTTTACAGTGAGGGGTTAGAACTTTGATAAAGGAAAGATTTGAAAAGACTTGTTTTACTGACCCACTCAACTTTGTTTTGCGCCCCTCCAGGTTCGAGATAGAGCAGAGCTTTGGTGGCCACGAGGAATCCAACGGTGTTCTGACAGAATTCACAAATATAGGATTCACCTTCGGGTGTTATATCTTAGTAATTGTATCTTTAAAGCTTCCGAACTGTGTAAATGGTTATGTCACTCTCACGTGACGGCCAGCATACCCTCCTTCGGGACTGGGTATGTCAGTTGGTATCAGAGCCTAGGTTGCAGTCCTGTGTATCTTGAGAATTTCCTAGTGTCTTCTGTCAGAACTATACCGCCTCGTAGAGAGTCACGTCGTTCAGATGAGTTCAGTTTCCCTGATATAGCTCAGTTAGGGGAAGCTATTGCTATTGTGATTCAATCTATTATTCAAGGACTTTCTTAAGACTGGTTATAAGTTGAAGCTGAATCACTTTATAGAAATGAAAGACTTGAGGGAGCAGAGTGATGGCTTAATCATTTGGAAAAGACGTTTCGGTTTATGCAAGTCAAGGAAATCTTTCTTTTGCAAGGTAGGTCGAGATGACTACCTGGTTTCTGAATATTGAAATTGCATCCCGGTGGAGACAAGAGTTCTACGAGATTTTATTGAGAATTGAGGACTCTGAGATTATGTCCAGCGATAGTGATGAAGAAGAAGGAAAGATTGTGAATCAGAGGAAATATGGCAAAGGTAAAGGTCAGTAATCTTAAGGACTTCAAAAGACTCAAAGCTTCAAAAGAAGTAAAGCTAGTTCTAGTTCTTCCGGCTGATATGATTCTTGTTATGGACGATGTTGCTAAAGAGAGTAATGAATGAGCACGATCGAGGCGTGTATATGTATTTCTAATGAAAGGCAAGATGGTAATATTGCACCCTTGAGGATTGTTGCTTACTTATCGAGACAACGGTGATTTATCAGTATTGCGGGCTGCAGACCGTAATATTAATAACTTATTCGTTGGATTCGTTAAGCAAGTAAACAGGTAGGTCATCCTACATTAGTATGGTGTTATACAGGGTGTCCAGTGATGGTGGAACATGTTGTTATGCCAGTGAATCTTATCCCGCGAGATATTGTGGATTTGGATGTGATTTTAGGCACAGACTAGTTATATTATAATCGTGCCAAGATAGATCGCTACGGGAAATCAGTTACTTTCCATCGACCTGGATGACCAGAGGTTACTTTTGGGGGTATGCAAAGTGGAGTGAGGTATGCCGTTATTTCTGCTGTGAGAGCAAAGAGATCGTTATCGAAAGGCTGCCAAGGATATTTAGTTCATGCTGTACTAAGAGATATTGCTCTGAGTAGTGAGGAAGAGGTCAAGGTGGTTAGACATTTTCCTGACGTTTTCCCTGAGAATTTACCTGGATTGCCGCCAGGCAAAGATGTGGAGTTCTCTATTGATTTGTTTCCAGGTACGGATCTTATATTAGAGATTGGTTCATGAAGAGTTAAGGGAATTGAAAAGTCAGTTGCAAGAATTGGTTGATAAAGGTTCCATTCAACCTAGTATGTCGTCGTGGAGAGCCCAGTTTATTTATGAGGAAGAATGTGGACATTAAGGCTATACATTGACTATGGACAATTGAATCGTTATCCATTACCGCGTATTAATGATTGTTTGATCAGTTTAGAGGTGCCTGTGTATTTTCAAGGATTGATTTGAAGTCTGGTTATTACCAATTGAAGATTAAGAGTGATGATGTCCCTAAGACGGTTTTCAGAACTCGTTATGGTTTTTATGAGTTTTTGGTGATGCCATTCGGATTGACGAATTTTATGAGTTTGACGAATGAAGTATTCCAGGAATATCTCGACAGGTTTGTTATTGTTTTCATTGACGATATTCTGGTATACTTAAGACTAGAGCAGAGTATGCTAGACATCTTAAATTAGTATTACAAAGATTGAGGGATCGTCGATGTATTCTAAGTTTAGCGAATGCCAATTTTGGATGAATCAAGTGGCATTTATGGGACATGTTATATTTACTTAAAGTATTCAAGTGGATTCTTAAAAGGTAGCAGAAGTTGAGAATTTGGAACAATCGCGAACCGTGACTAAGATTCGGAGTTTTCTTAGCTTAGCAGGCTATTATGGACGGTTTGTGAAAGATTTTTCAGTCATTGCCTTGCCATTGACGAGATAGATGAGAAAAGAGGTTAAGTTTGAGTGGGATGAAAATGGTGAGCAAAGTTTTCAATATTTGAAGTATTTCCTCACTCATGCACTTGTGTTAGCACTCTCATATGATAACGGGAATTATGAGGTCTATAAGGATGCTTCCTTGAATGGTTTGGGATGTGTATTGATGCAAATGGTAGGGTGATTGCCTATGTTTCACGGCAATTGGAACCTCATGAGATGAATTGCTCTACTTGTGATTTGGAATTTGAGACTATCATCCTTGCTTTGAAGTTATGGAGACATTATATTATTGGTGAGAAGTGTAAGATTTGTATGGATCATAAGAGTCTCTAATATCTGTCTACTCAGAGGGATCTTGATTTTAGGTAACGAAGGTGGATTGAATTGCTTAGTGATTATGATTGCACGACCAGGGTGATCGTGCAAATGTTTGGGCTGATCTACTTAATATGAAGACTCTCGTGAGAATAAATGCTTTGTATGCTTGTTATGTTCCTCTTCTTGCGGATTTGAGATCTACTGGAGTAAAGTTGGAAATAAAAGAACGAGAAGAAGCCTTGCTTGCTAGTATCCAAGTTAGGCTTATTTTAATTAATCGTATACTCGATGCTCAGAGGATTGATGAAGAAACCAGGAATTAATTGAGACAAAGAATATCGAGAAAAAGAAAGACCTCAGAGTTAGAGAATCAGATGGCATGCTTATGTAAGAGAACAAGATGTATGTACCTAATGTTATGGAATTAAAGAAAAAAATTTTGGAACGAAGCGCACGGTTCAGCTTATGCAATGCATCCTGGAAGTATTAAGATGTATCATACCATTTAACCATTTTACTATTGGCCGGGTATGAAAAGAGAAATTGCTGAGTAGGTAAGTATGTGTATCATTGGTCAGCAGGTTGAAGCGGAAAGAAAGAAGCCTTTTGGATTGATGCAGTCATTTTCCGTTCTACAGTGGAAGTGGAAAAATATTACTATGGATTATGTGTACAAGCTTTTTCGTACATGAAATGGTTATAATGGCATCTGGGTGATAGTTGATCGACTTACTAAGTCAGCGCATTTTACTCCAGTGAAGAGCAACAACCTTTCCAAACAAGTGCAACAGTTATTTATTTGTTTTATGGAAAAGAGATTCGGGCTTACGGATCTGTTGAGCTTTTTGGGTATGTTGGTCACTTCAAAGTTTTGGATAGCATTTCAGGAGGTTTTGGATACAAGGTTACTTTATAGTACGGTTTGTCATCCTCAAATAGATAGGCAATCCGAGAGGACGATTCAAATGTTGGAGGATATGCTAAGATCTTCAATATTGCAGTTTGGTGATGCTTAGCATAAGCAGTTGGATTTGATAGAATGTAACTATAACAACAGCTTTCATTCGGGTATTGGTATGTCGCCATTTGAGGCATTTATTGGAAAAGCTTGCCGTACACCTTTATGTTGGTCAGAAGTTGTCGAAAGAATTTTGCGGGCCCTTAGATTATGGATGAGTCTACTCAGAATGTTCAAGTGATTATGTTTAACCTGAAAGCAGCCCAGAAGTGGCAAAAGAGCTTAGCAGACATGCCACTAATCGAGTGTATTATGTAGGTGATTGGGTGTGTTCGAAATTTTCACCTTGGGAAAGTGTGATTCAGTTCGAGAAGAAAGGTAAGTTAAGTCCTAGAGACATCGGACCTTATGTGATCACCGAGCGAGTCGATGAAGTTGCTTACAGGCTTGAGTTGCCTCCAGAGTTGTCGTAAGTTCATGATGTGTTTCATGTTTTGATGCTTCGGCACTATGTAGCGGATTCGTCGCATATTATTCCGGTTCAGCCTTTGAAAATTAATCCAGATTTATAAGATAATAAGGAACCGTTGACTATCTTGGATTGGAAAGACAAAGTTCTGAGAAATAAGACTATGAGCTTGGTAAAAGTTTTATGGAGGGATCATTCAGTGGAAGAAGCTACGTGGGAGACAGAGAATCGGATAAGAGAAACATATTCAAGATTATTTTATGATTATTAGAAGAATGTATTGTTGTATGAAATTTCGAGGACGAAATTTTATAAGGTGGGTAGATTGTGACAGCCCGTCCCTGATTTTAAGAGTTTTTAAAGTTTTAATAAAGGATTTTACAAAAATGCCCTTTGAGGCAGGCGCATCGTTCGAGGTTAATCGTTGTGTCGTGCCATCTAAGATTTGTTTTCTTGACATATCCTCGTAGTACTCGTCACTACGAACGCGTGGGCGCAAGCGGTTCGTGATTTGGAGCTATATCGAAGAAGATATTAATGTTTGAAAATTGGGACATTTTAGTAATTTAATTATTTGTGGTAGAATTTCAGTTTTAGGAAGGGGAATTAAAGGTTGGGCACTGCCCAGTTAGAGAGCAGTTAGAGAGAGACTGCCAATCAGAAACAAAAGAAAGAAGAAGGGGGATTAGCTGCCCAACCAAGGAAGAAGGAAATGGACCAATCGAAATAGTGAGAGGAAGGTCAGTGACCAACCAGATGAGGGAAAGGAGAGAAATGAGAGAAAGGAAAGGAAATGAGGAAAGGGATCGGCCGGATCCCCTTGACCCGCAAACCCGGTCACGACCCGTGAGCATCTCCGGCGAAATTCATCAATTTTTCCGACAGATTGAGCCGAACTACCACTCCCAAACATCATCTAGCCCTTCCCTCTATCCATTCCACCTCAAATTTCAAGAGATTTGGCCTTGAAAATGGGTGAAACCGCAAAGAGGGGTGCGACGGTCTTGGCTTCGAATCGCCCAATCCTGAAGCAATTTCTTCCAATTACCACCACCCATGGCATCCTCTTGAGACCTAGAACAAAGCCCAAACAAGTTTGGGAGCGGCGGAGTTGTTTTGGAGTCGGATCAAAGACACCCAAATTCAAGGGTTTCGTACGGTTTTGGCAAAATTGGAGCCTTTCTAGGCCAAATTGGCCTTGGTCACATGTATGAAAGTTGTTCCTCTCTTTTAGATCTTTAATTCTGCAAATTTTGGTAATTTTTAGAGAAAGTTGAATTTTCCGGCAAGCCGGGGTGGCCGACCGCCATCCGCGGAGGCGCGTGCAGCGGCGCGTGGCCAGTGACCCACCAATGCTATTTTTAGGCCATAATTCATGTTCTGAATTCAGTTTTGGTGAATGAATGACGTATGATGATCATTCGAACCTAAATTCGTTACGATGCGGGGTTAGGCCAAAATATGAATTGACGATCCGACCATTGGATCATCACCAAATTTTGTACGTTGTAATACGTTATATTTGAGGATTATAGGAACATACGGATCGAGAATCCGATTTGCGGATCTTCTAGAATTGGAGTTGTAAGTTCATAAAATACAATGTTAACAGTCACTTAGTTTTGGCAATTGACGGAGATCCGACCGTTGGATGGTAATGAAATTTTAGGATGTTGTTCTAGAGATTTATTGTGGACCTCTGGAAGTTACAGATTGAAAATCTGAATTGCAGATCTTCCGGATCGAACTACATTGTGACGTGTTTTATATAAGTTATATATTCTATCGATATGATTTCTGAGGCATGATTTGATGATTGTTCTAGGCGCCGATTGTCATGACGCCTTGATGTGTTGTGCTAAGGAGTTGTAGGGCGAACTCCAGGTGAGTGGGCAGTTTTGCTTTCCGTATATACCTATATAAATGAGTTTTTCCTAGAAAATCTATTTAAGTGAAATGTGATTTGAAAGTATGATTTGAAATGCCATGCATAGAATTTATATGAGATATGTGAATTGCTATATGATGCATATATGTGAATTGGTGCTGCGGACGCACAGGTGAGTATCAGGTGAGTTATATTTGGTTCATTGAATTGTTTGATGTGATTTATGTTGATAGCTCATAACTTGCACCCCTGGTGTTAGTGCTTATGTTTTCACCTCGCACCACACGCTCACCTTGGATCCAAGTAGGTGCATGTCGTACAGACCACTAGAGGTGGTTCCAACATGCTAGTCGTACAGACCACTAGAGGTGGTTCCGACTAGTAGATGACCCTAGATTATGTGCACAGATGATTGATGAGAGAAGCACTAGAGCGTATTATTACACCATCCTAGTCGTACAGACTACTACAGGTAGTTCCGACTTATGTGCAGTGTAGTGCCGTACAGGTCTCAGTTGGTGACTCCGGCTGGATTGGATATTGAGCTCTAGAATCAGCCGTACAGGACCACTGCAGGGTCTCCGGTTGATTTATTATTTCACCTGATTTATATTGATGCTTCCATATTATGTTTTTGGCGCATGACATGGCATATTTTCTGAAAAATGATAAAGAATGGTGTTTTGAGATTTTTGAAGCTATATATATTTATATATACTATTTTCTGGGAAAGTATACAGGTTTTACAGTAAGGGGTTAGAACTTTGATAAAGGAAAGATTTGAAAAGACTTGTTTTACTGACCCACTCAACTTTGTTTTGCGCCCATCCAGGTTCGAGATAGAGCAGAGCTTTGGTGGCCACGAGGAATCCAACGGTGTTCTGACAGAATTCACAAATGTAGGATTTACCTTCGGGTGTTATATCTTAGTAATTGTATCTTTAAAGCTTCCGAACTGTGTAAATGGTTACGTCACTCTCACGTGACGGCCAGCATGCCCTCATTCGGGACGGGGTGTGTCAAAACACATCTGTTAAATATCAAATAAACTATTATATTTCGTCCAAATCAATATTTGACAATTCCTAAACTTTTATTTTAAATTTTCATCATAATTTTATTGTTGACTTGTATAATATTTTCCGTTAATTCTGGGATTCCTATAATATTGGGTTTCTTAGTTTAGGTTGTAGATTGATTGTAATTATTCTTTCCTTATTGTAGTAGGATTGTACATGATTATATATACCTCAGAATGAGAAGAATACAATTAACACATTCAAAACATTCTCTTCTTGGCACTAGAGCCAGGTCATAAAAAAAAAAGGAAAGAAAGTTTCGAACCCTAACAGGTTTTGTTACTGTGTCATGCCCAGCACCACCGTGGTGCCTCCGACGAACAGCGATCAACGTGAAGTTGTTGCTGTGTCCCGATCTTCTGCCCCAAATTTCGATGAGCAACGTGTGTTGTTGCTACCTCGAGTACCTTTGCCGCTGCACAGGTTTCCTATTCTTCGTGAAAGATGTCTGCCAAGAACAACCAAATCATTTCTGCTACTGCTCTGGTCATGATTTAGCCAGATAATTCAAGCTTCAACATTGTGATGGTTTTGGATGAGAAACACTATGATTTATGGGCTCTTCTTATTCAAATTCATATTGCTGGAATGAAGAAGATGAGATATCTTCGTGGGTCCATTAAGGCCCATGTAGAGGATAATCCTAAATATGATAATTGGTTCACTGAAGATCAGAGAATTAAGAGTTGGCTCTTGTTGGCAATGAAGTCGTAGATCATGAAACGTTATATTCAATTGTCAACTTCTAAAGAGATCTGGGATGCTCTTAAGACTACTTATTTGATGAGAATGATGAGGCTGAAATTTATTCATTAAATCAGAAAGCTTCACGTCTTAGGCAGAATGGGCGGCCTTTGGCTAGTTACTTTGGAGAATTGACAGAGATTTTTCAGGAATTAAACCAATTTAACAAAGTGGACATGGCATGTGAAAAACATGTTCTGATTTTCCAAAAGACAACCGAGCGACAAAGGTTGTATTTGTTTTTTGGTGGGCTTGATGATGGGTTTGATCAAGTTCGTGGAGAAATACTGCGCAAAGACCCACCACTTGGACTTCAGGCTACTTATTCGTATGTCTGTCATGAAACAGATCGCAAGGAAGCTATGAAGATGGAGGGTCAAAGCTCGAAACCGGCTGCAATGGTAGCCAAGGCCCGTACCCCTCCAACTGCATCGACCGAGGTGGGTCAGAGAATAAAAGTGGGCAGCCAAGAACCGGCTAACCCAATCGTGATAGTCCTCAGGGTAAATGTCCCAATTGTGGTATGACGGGACATTCCAAAAGCAGGTGCTTCGAGTTGATTGGGTATCCCGAAAATTAGGATAAGACACATGACCCTCGCTTCAACAAACCTCGAGCTTCAGTTGCAGAAACCAAGGATGATTCAACGAATGTAGCAAGCAAAGCATCAACTCTGATTACTGCAGCAGGTACCGATGGTAAGGCACTTAATGTCTCCACTTTTGTTATGAATAATACATGGATAACTGATTCTGGAGCTACTGAACATATGACTTGTGATTCTAGACAGGTTTCCTCACTAAAAAACTCTACCCACACTAAGGTTAATGTGGCTAATGGTGATGCCGCCCCAGTCCTTGGGGAAGGCATAGTTTCCCTTTCTGATACCATGAAAGTTGATACTGTTCTTGTGGTTCCTTCCGTGAATTATAATTTATTATTGGTTACCCAAATAACCTTTGCCTTACATTGTTTAGTGGTGTTTTGGCCTTATTTTTGTGTATTTAAGGACATCCGGACGCGGAAGACGATTGGTTATGGTATTAGATGAGGGAAGTTATACTACCTCAGGTTGAATTCCAGTAGCTCGGGATTGCTCACATAAGCACTGTCAGTGAATGGGACTCCAGCCGAGAATAATAAAGGGTCCAATTTAGAGATGGCAACGGTTCGATTTAGGGACGGAAATGCTATATCTATCCCCATAACCACTAAAATTAACCATATCCATACCCGCAAACTAACCATCGGATATTATCCATAACCATACCCACCGGATAACGGATTCCCCATTGGTTAACGGTTATATCCATCTTCGTCAATACAAAAAATATATTCGCCCAATTGACGCATGATAATTTAGTAAATATTATTTTCGTCATTAAATATTAGATGTATAAAATGATTTAATAAATGGATCTTGTGGAGCATAAAAAGCTAAACATTGATAATGTTGGCTGATCTTTGATATCTCCCATAAGCACCACTGAAATTCATAGATTTTGATTCATATCAAAACTTTTGAACTTTCGCACAAAATGCAACTCACACAATGCAATTTTTGTATTCTCAAGGTAATGGATTCGGTGAATAATGAATATATATATATATATATATATATATATTATAATACTTTAATATTATATTATATATTATTCGGTTCGGATTCGTGTACGGATGCGGATTGGGGACGTCTATAATCATATCCAAAACCATAACCAAATAATATTCACGGTTTTTCCCCATACCCAAAATATACTCGAATTTTCATACCCAAATCCAATCCATTCAGGCATCCACGGTTATCGGGTTTAACGGTTATAATTGCCATCCCTAGTTCAATGTGTGGATGTGGCACCGTCGTATTGGCCATGCTTCGTTTGGTTATTTGCATAAGTTGTTTCCTAGTTTGTTTGTGAAAAACAATGTTTCTCAGTTTAAGTGTGATGTGTGTGAAATGGCTAAGAGCCATTGAACTTCTTTTCCTCCAAGTTTAAATAAGAGTTCCGTTCCTTTTATGATTGTGCACTCGGATGTTTGGGGCCCTTCCAAAATTGCCTCTCTTGGTGGAGCTCATTGGTTTGTCACATTTGTTGATGATTGTACGAGAATGACTTGGGTTACTTTGCTAAAATCGAAAAGTTATGTGAGTATAACCTTTCAAAAAATTTCACAAAATGGTTTCGATACAATACAATATGAAAATTCAAGTGGTTCGAAGTGATAATGAAGGTGAGTATGTTAATGCTAAACTCTGTTCTTTTTTTATGGTATTGTTCATCATACCACATATCCGTATACTCCACAGCAGAATGGGGTGGCTAAATAGAAGACGAATTTGAACTATATTATTATTAGCCTATTGTGAGACTTAACCCACTTCCTTACCTCTTAGTGTAGATATAGTTTATTAAAAAAAAAAAAAAAAAAAAAAAGCATAACTAACTTTCTGCTAGTTTGGAGCATTAGAGGGAGTTAGGTAAAATTCTGCACACCTTTAATATGTCATATAGCAATGTCAATATGGGATTTGGATTCTCACCGGATTCCCTCCATGGGGATCCTAGGGATCAACGAACGTGGACCGTTGATCAAAAATCGTGCGGTCACAATTAAATGCTTTTTATATTTTTAGAAGTAAAGCAGTCTCGTTTTACGTGAAAAAGAAAAAATTGTAGCCGCACGATTTTTGATCAACGGTCCACGTTCGTTGATCCTTAGGATCCCCATGGAAGGGATCCGGTGAGAATCCAAATCGGTCAATATGGTCTTCATATTCAATAAATTAGTAATAAAGAACTCTTAAAGTGACAAAACCTTAAATCATTAGTCTATGTCAAATAATGGCAAAGGCAACCTTCAATATTTTGAAGATTACCCACCTGACCCAACCACGCTAGACCAATGTAACGTGAATTAACAAACGTTTTATAAACAATATATGAGAATTTAAAAAAAAAGAAGAAGTAAGTGTCTTTTCAGGTATAAAGATCGGACCATGTTAAGCAAAACATAGGCCTACTTAGTTAGAAAAATAGTTGTTTTGTTTTTCCCAAGGGAAATGTTAAGAGAACTACCTCAGAGTAAGGAGAAATTTTTCGGCGTTCCTGGCACACTAAATGAGTTGGCATTCCCAACAAATAGCAATTTGACACATAGCTATTTTATTTTTTTGAAATTAAAAAAACAGCCAAATTTTAGTCCTAGTTAACAGTATTCCTAATTTAACCCTAATATGAAAAACTCTCAGTAACGTAGATCAGCAAACACATAAAACCCTCCACGCCGCCGCCATACCAACAACCATCCACCTCCAGCGACGGTCGGCGAATTCATCGGCGACATCCCGTCTCTTCTTACTTACTTCCTCGTTTTCTCTCTCATCTTCCCTCCGTTTTCTCCTTCTCTTACTTTGACATGGGACCCAGGTTGGTCGACGACAATTGCAATTCTTAAATCGGCTACTTCGATCTAAGAATTAGTGTGGTCGCTGACCTCCACGTATGTCCTTATTCGGCGTAAGAGAGAGGAGGCGAAAGAAAAATAAAGGAAGATGAAAGGAGAAAGAAAGGGAAAGGGAGAAAGAGAAATAGGTGAGGCCGTGAGGAGCGAAAGAGGGATGGGTGAGGGTGAGGGTTGTTGGGCATAGAGGATTGGCATCTGGGTAAACTTTTTTATTTATTTTTATCTAATTTATTTTGTTTTATTAAGTTATACAGGGCTGAAATTGGAAGTTGAAAAAAATAAATTAATCCATCTATCACTTTGTAATTTGATTTAATTTTAGATCTAATTTTGGGTTGTGAATTTGTTCCTCTTTTTCTTCTCTTCAAGTTCTAAACCCAGAACATTTGAATCAAAACTCAATAAGTTTTAATCCTTAATATTTGAATAAATAAAAAAAAGTAAATCGTTGAAACCCAGAAAAATCCAGAAAAGAGAGGTACAATTAGAACTAAGGTAGGAAGATAGATACCCAAAACTGATCAAGTGGGAAGAAGATTTGGGTTCGATTGGACTTCGGCTGTTATAGATATGCGTCCTTGATGAGGCAGAGCAACAAAGAAAGAGAGAAAGAAATGTAAAAGTCGTGTTTAAGTGCAACCGCACGATCTGAATAAAGAGATGAAAAGCCAGTGTTTCAATTGACCCAACCACGAAAGCAACAGATTTGGGGTAATCTGTAGGATGGGTTCAAGGATTCGAACTTTATTTTTCAAATTCTAGACGTAATACCAACTGTGTTCTGATTTGAAGGGTTCAACTATTTGGTTTTTCTTTATTTTCTATTTTACAAACTCAAAGTGAAAACTCATTTGATTCTGATTAGAATGGGTTCACAGTTTCGTTTTTTGGGTTTTTTTCCCTTACTTTTTGGAACCTATATATCAGTCCTTGTCTCCTTGAGGAGCCTAAGCTGCTGCCCAGAAATTGGGAAAAAAGATCCCAAATAATTGAACCCATTCTCCAAAATGGGAATTTAAAAAATTCAGGAAAAGGTGTTGTGCAATTTGAATCAAGCAGGAGGACACCCAAATCCATTCAAATCCATTCTCCAGAAAATGTCGAACTGGAAAAACCAACAATTCCAATTCCTTGAACCCATTTTTCCAGAAAATTATAAAGAAAAAATAAAAATAAAATCGTTTAACCCGTTCATCGAATTGCCTATAATGATAAGGCGGAGGAAACCCATATATGAATTTGAGAAACAACACGCGAGGAAGAGATAGAAAGATTGGGGTTCGATTGAATTTGAACCTCTGATTTGTGGTTCGTCATTCGCGAGGCAGACGAAAAGAAAGAACAAGGAAAAATGGCCAGGTGTTTGATGCTCATTGGTCTGGAACACCAACTGTCACTAGTGAGTTGGTGTTCCCGGTACTTAGAAAAATTTCTCTAAAGTGAGACTTTTTATAGTCTCTGTCATTTAATAATTTAACGTTAATTTTCGTGCTAATATTTTAAAACATTATGCAAAAAACATGAGGTGATAGAGAGTTTATAGAGAGTCTCACTGTAGAGAATTTATAGAAATTCTCACTTTTGAGAGTCTCCTTAGTATTTCTCTTTTCTCAATGTTTAAGATATAGTGTCCCATAAATTTCATGGACAAAAATTCCATTACAATTTCTAGGTGCGGTAGTTTGTGACTTTGTGGGGTCGACTTCTTCTCTCACACTGGGGAGATGAAATCAAACACAAGCCTTTTCGGGGTGTGACCGTGTTGGCTTCATGCCTTTCTCTTTTCATCTATTTGAAGTTGGAAGAAAAAAAAAAACTTAAGAGGTTGCTATAAATTAGAAAAGATAAATAATGAAAAAAAATCCAAACCTAACAAGCCTTGTTTTTTCCTTTGATCAAAATAAGCATAAACGAAAGCTTGAAAGAATAAAAATATTTGGGTAAATTACACTTTCATGCCATAGGTTTGGGCTCTATTTCAATTCCTTACAACATCTTTAAAACATTTCATTTTCATACCTTAAGTATTATTTTATTTCAAAATAATACCTCCGTTACATTTTTCATCAATTGATCTGTTAAATGCTGACGTGGCTGCCACATATATGCCACGTGGCTGCCAAATGCCTGCCACGTGGCTGCCAAATGTCTGCCACGTGGCAAATAAAAAAAATTTAATTTTTTTTTAAAAAAAACTTTAATTTTTTTATAAAAAAAAAAAACTGAATTTTTACAAAAAAAAAAGGGTAAATTACACTTTCATACCTCATGTTTGGGGTCTATTTCAATTCCTTACAACATCTTTGAAACATTTCACTTTCATACCTTAAGTACTATTTTATTTCAAAATAATACCTCTGTTACATTTTCCATCCATTGATCCGTTAAATGCTGACGTGACTGCCACATATATGCCATGTGGCTGCCAAATATCTGCCACGTGGCAAATAAAATAATTTTTTAATTTTTTTTAAAAACCTGAATTTTCTCAACAATAAAAAAATAAAAAATAAAAAATTTGAACCCACATCTGCAACAAGAAGAAGAAGAAGAAGAAGAAGAAGAGGAGGGAGGAAGAAAGAAAGAAAAAAACCCCAAAATCCCACCCGAGCCACCCTTCCCAAAAATCCCCCATCACCCACCCCCAAAAATCCCACCCGAGATTAGGTGGATCTACCACAAAACCAATCCAAAAATCATCTCAAACTCAAACTATTTTCAAAACTCACCCACACTGAAAATCACCAGATCGCAGAGGGAGGAGGGTCGCGGGGGGGGGGGGGGTGTTGGGGGGGACAGGACAGGAGGAGGGTCGCCGGGCCGGGGGGGGGGGGGACGGGAGAAGGGTCGCGGGGTAGGGGGAAGGGCTTTTCTTCTTCCTCCTGCATATGTGGGTCGCTTCTTTCTTCTTCTTCTTCCTACATATGTGGGTCGATGGGGGGAGGGACAATTTTTTTTTTCTTCCTCCCTCTTCTTCCTCTTGCAAATGTGGGTTTCAATTTTTTTTTTTGTTGAGAAAATTCAGGGTTTTTAAAAAAAATAAAAAAAATATTTTATTTGCCATGTGGCAGCCACGTTAGCATTTAATGGATCAATGGATGAAAAATGTAATGGAGGTATTATTTTGAAATAAAATAGTACTTAAGGTATGAAAGTGAAATGTTTTAAAGATGTTGTAAGGAATTGAAATAGAGCCCAAACCTGAGGTATGAAAGTGTAATTTACTCAAAATATTTCTATTGGAATTTTTTGGGGATTATGATTGTTGCTGAGCTAACTATAGTGCAAGGTCGTATCTCTTTTGTTCATAAGATCCAAAAGGTTGGGGATAGACTGTAAATTCGTTGGCAATATGTCTACGCTGGTTCAAAATTAGCTCGGGCCAATAATTTACCTATCCGCCATGAAATGATATAGTATAACCCATTTGTTCATGGTGAAACTTTCATCAAACAACCGGCCTTCGCGATCAATTTATTTTCTCAAAGCTAGTCAAACCCAATTTTTTCAAAAACTTTAATAGAATTCAAACTCAGCTCTTAAAAGTTGTACTAAACAGGCCATAGTCAAACTTTGGCTTTATGGGCAACAATATAATTGTCAACTACTAAAATTATACACGCCATCACTAAACCGATACTTTAAAATATTGAATGAGAAACGCTTAATATTATAACTTTTTTCTCAACTCTTATGGCACGTGACGTGCATGCATCATTGCATTAGAATACCAACTATAGTACAAAATCCAATGTGACAATGTAATTTATTCTAGAAAAGAAATTGAGAGGCGAAGATTATCTCTTTTGAGTTGAGCGACAACAAAATTTAAACAAGTTAAAAAATAATATTAAATCACCAAATTTATTCGACGTATGTTTATAGAATCATGTGTCAGTCAATAATTCTCATATTAATTACTAATTAATTGAAAAAGAATTCAAATTTGAATATAAAACATTGACACGTTATACAACAGTAGAATTTTTAATAAACAGATTTAGAATTAAATCGTAGAAATTGAAATTGATAAGAAAATTAAAGGCGGGATAGAGGGGGAAAAATGAAAGAAGGGGAAAACGATGGGGAGAGAGAGAAACAGAGAAAGACGAGAGGAGAGAGAGAAAAAAGGGTAGGAAAAACGCTTGGAAAGGAAGTGGCAGTCAGGTTTACCTTACATATTTGGGGGGAATTGGGGCTCAACATTCTAGAGAGAGAAACAAGAGAGAGAAAGAGAGAAAATCCTTTGAAATTCCATCACTATATAGTAGCACAGATGAGAACCAAGGTAGGAAGAAGGGAGATTTGGGACAACAATTGGAAGGAGGCAATGCCTGCTGCCGGTGCTCTTCTTGTTCGAGACGCCGGCAACAACAACCCCGACGGCCCTTTTGCTCTTCTTCACCAACAGCAAGCTTCTGCCGCCGCTCAAGAGCAAGAGCATCTGGAGGAACCTCAAGCTACCGAAGAAGCTGACGATGGCGACGGAGACGGCGAAGCTGAAGAGGACGGTGATGATGAGGGTGGTGGTGACGGCGACGGTGCAGCTGGCGGTGATGACGAAAATAGAGAGCGTAACAAGCTTGATGATGGCTTCTACGAAATCGAAGCGATTCGCCGGAAAAGGGTTCGGAAGGTACTCCTCTCTGCTCCCAAATTTTTTTTGTTTTTACAATTTTTTTATACTAATTTGTTACCAATTGAACTTTGCCAGTGAGAAATGATTTGGGTAATTTTTATTCGGCTGTTTAATTTGAGTTGTGGTAAGAAATGATGGGTGTTTATGTTGGCTTACTTATTTAATCTGATTACTGAGTGCTTTGTGTTTTCACTTGTGTATGTTGCAAAACCATGATATAGGGTCAGCTCCAGTACCTCATCAAATGGTGCGTAAACCTCCTTCGTATCCTCTTTGTTTGTTGTTGTTTAACTTAATTTACGCACACACTGCTCCGTTTGGGTCAATCAAATCAAAGTTATGTTGATGTCCAAGATGGAAAATAGTTAGGGCAAGAGGAGGAGGGGAGAAAATTAAGGCCTATCTGTGTATAGTAGACATTCTTATCCCAATAAACAACCCTATATAGTAATACGTAATAAACCATGAAACACTTGTGTCATCTAAATTCTCAAACTTGGAAACTTAATAAAAGCGTAATCTGCTTTGCCTGTTAATTGATTTGGGGTATTTATTGCTATTGACTTATACAGGCGCGGTTGGCCAGAGACGGCCAATACATGGGAACCTTTGGATAATCTCCGGTCAATTGCTGATGTTGTTGAATCCTTTGAAGAAAGGTATTATTTTGTTTGGTTTTCTATTTTCCCCGAGCTATTCATTTGGTTTCAGAAAACTTCGGCAAAAGGACCATAACTTTTGACAGTGTTCAAGTTTACAAAGATTGTAGAAACTAAATCATTTAATATTGTGGTTGAGTTGGTTGGGGTCTTTTTCTGCGAATAGTTTATTCGCAAAAATACAAGACTTCATACTTTTATGTAGTTATTCTTATTTCTGCTACAAAAGTTTACATTTTCGCAGAAACTAATCATTTAATATAAGTTTTTCTTATGTTGTTCATAAAGCTTGCGTACTGGAAAGCATCGGAAGCGCAAGCGTAAGCAAGGGACTCCTCTTTCTCAACCCAAGAAGAGGCAGCAGCGTTCTACTGATCCTATTTACAATATGACAGATGTGGAAATTGGCATCGTCGATAAAGCTCTATCCTCCACTGCACTCATCTGCTCGAAACTTGTTGATCTTCTTCCCCCTCAACAGCCTGTGGGTTTAGCTCGTGTCGGAGAGAATGGCGGGAATGTCAACAATATTGAAATAACCAAGAAAGTTAATGCTGAGAATGGGTGTTCAAATATTTCCCAACAAAATGGTGCAAGGAGGGAGGAAAATGAGTATGATCCAAAGCTTAGTGAGCTCAAAGCAACAACATTTACAAATGTTGTCAATTTGGATAAACTTTCTGTACCTTTCCAAGAAGCAAGGGCTCCAGAAGTTAATGGCCCTACAGATGGTCTTTCCAAGGTTGATTGTACAGAAACAGTACAGAGCAATCGCGGAGCCAAGAGAAGGAAGTCTGGTTCTGTGAAGAGGTTTAAGCAAGAGACACAAGTGTCTGAACTAGGTGCTACAACAAATGCAACAACCAGAGTCAGTGTTAGATATGGCGGTAGAGTTAATCAATCAGGGACAGAAAATCTTGATTATGCTGGGGGAAATTCAAGTCGTAGGAATAAGATTGATGAATCCAGAAATGCAGTGCGTATCACCAAGATAATAAAGCCTATAGGGTACTCAACTTCTGTATCAAATGACGTCCAGGATGTGTTAGTCACCTTTAAGGCAATGAGGTTTGTCTTGAAATTCAATTTACTTTTCTATTCCATTGCTGAAAATAAATTTAAAATTATATCCTGACCAGATTTATGAATATTATTTAATTGAATAGGTTAAATAAAATTATATAATAACCATTCGACTGGGTTATTCCTAACAAAGCTACATTTTAGTTAGTTAGTTAGTTAGTTACTATTGGAATTTCAGTAAACTTTTTTTTTCCCCTTCAGATATGATTCATCTAAAGATGCCATGCATTCGGCTAAAGGAATGATTCTTTTGTGGTCATACAATTTTGTGGCTATCATCTATAAATAGTTTTTTCTTCTCGTATGTTTATATGACTTGTAACTGCATGCCCCTTGAATATAGTTTCTCAAATATTTAGATAGAGGAATGCTGTGCATAAAATATTATTAAAACTACGAATTTGAAAAGATTTGATATCTTTCGAAGTGCTTTTATCATTAATACCATCTTTTTCTAGCAAGAGCTGTAAATTTGGAATTGGTAGCTGTTGATGTTATACACCTTGATGCTTTTAGATATTTGATAAGAAATGTAGCATGAGAAAATGCCCTTGTGAACATCCATTTCTTGTCCTAACAAGAACTGAAAAGGTACTTTATGCCTCCTACGCAAACTACAGGGGTCTTTCCAACTCATATGTGGGGAGTAGACATGATTTCAGTCATTTACCAGAATAATCACAATTATAGTCCTGAATAGAACATATACGGACTTGGGAAATTACTATTGAATTAGGTAAGGCTGTAGACTCATAGCTAGTTGTGAGGGTCTAAACTTAGGGCACTAAATTTATGTAAATGCCTAAAGTATGTGTGTAGCATGCTAGAAAATGCTAGCTGTGAGCGTTTAAACTTAGATCACGAAATTTATGTTAAAGCATAAAGCATGCGTATGGCATGCCAATTCAGGCTTCTCACGAAATTGAAAGCGCCTTAGTCCTTAGAATATTTTGATTGTTTTATGGAAACTTCTTATTTCTTTTAGGGATTCGTCTTGTACATTTGTCCTTTTCCTGGGTATGTTTTTGGGTGAGGGATTGCCAAGTTGCAAGGGATTGAGGTTAAGCTAGTAAGGAATAGGTCACACAGTGTTGATAGGAAGGATTAGAAAATCCCCATATGAGACATGTGTGAGGGTTTGCAAGTCCCTAGTTCGAATGTGTCATTTGCAAATCCCTCTTACATACCTTTGAAATGATCATGTGGAATATCTAATCCTCCCTACGGACTTCGAAATCCCTCGCCCAAACATTTAGGCTATGTTTGGGTAAGGAAATTTCAAGGGATTGAAGCCAAACTAATGAATGTACCATAAAAAGTTGGATGGAGGGGATTAGGAAATGCTCTTTATGAGTATTGATTTGTAAATAACTCCTTTCAAGTAGGGATTTGCAAATCCCTCTCAGGCTCTCACATGCCTTAATGTTGACGAAGGGCATTTCTGATCCCCTCTATCTAACAATTTGTAGTCCATTTCTTACTAACTGGGCCTCAATCCCTTGGGACTTGGAAATCCCTAACCCAAACCTAGCCTTAAGGATTTTCATAGTCGTAAGCTTGGTCTCAAAAATTTTTCTCATGTTTCAACATCATTCCTTCTGGAACCCGGATCACCTGGGAAGCACAAAGTTTTTTAAGCGAATTAAGATTCTTCATTGGATATTAGACAAAGCTACACTGTGCTTGCAAGTATGACTCAATCCTCTTTTCTCTTTCCCAACCCTTCTGTGTGTGACATGTGTGCCAAGCATGATTCATTTGTTTTAGTTGGAATGTCACTGTGCTTTGAGCTAGATTGGAACATTCCCGATGGTTGTTCATCAGTTCACTTCTGATTTTGTCAATAAGAGTTCTTTGACTGGTATCACCTCTTTGTAGTTGAATTTAGAATATTTTTCTAGTTTGCTTGATAAAATTTATTGAGTAATATATATGCTTAGGAGCAGTATTACATGGCATCAGTGTAGCTCCATCTCTGATGGCTTCTTAGTCTGAGCAGTTCTATAGAGTCATTGCATAGGCAAAATATTTTGTGCCAGTTGGACCCAAGACCTGATAACATTTAATTGTTAATTTTATATAAACGGAATGTGGAAAGTCTAGATTTTTCACGATGAATATAGGAATTTGTAACCAATTCTGCTCTTCAATTGCTACAAAACCAGCCTAAGTCTGGATCACATGATTCTCTTCACATGCTTTATAACATTTTTATACGTGGTTGCCTGGATATAGGTCTGACGGATCTGAAGTGATAGTGGACAACAAGTCTCTCAAGGTTAATCATCCGCTTCTGGTAAGTGATTATTGCTCAAAACGATAAACATTCTGTCTTGACAACATTTCAGTGGCTTTAGTAGCTAATGATAACTGACTCATCTTTGCTATGGTCGTTTGTACTACTGCTAATCTATTACCTCCCTTTCCAGTTGATCGATTTTTACGAGCAACATCTCCGGTACAACCCTACATTTTAGTTCGAGGCGTAAATGGAGGATGCAACATGATAGGTAGATCTGCATCATCTTTGTTGTCAGATGTACAGTGTCGGAAATTCGGAATTGTTGTAGTTTGCATGAGAGTGCAGGTTAACAAACGTAGTTAAAAGTTTGGTGAACTCAGCCAATATACCAGTAGCTGATGGGCTTGTTTCTCTCTCGTCTATCCTTCATTGACCACAGTATTTACCGTATTAGGAAATATTATGAGAGTTGTTGTATCTGGATCTTTTTATTTTATTGGTCAATAGTATCAATAGTATCTGGATCTTCTTATACTCCGGAATTTTGAACCATTAAATTTTGAACGTTGTATTTTTGACCAAGATTTAACGGTTAAAATCTATACTTCAGGGAGTATACTAAAAAAATCTGAGAAATATTTACATATTTCTGCAACGAATTATCTATCCGTTTTCAGATTTCATTTTTGTATGAATCTTGAATGTCTGGTTTGGGTTGTCATCGTCTATATCACGAAAGCACCCTTTCTTGAAGGCATCGGAAAACATATCCTTTTGTCACTATTATTTTATTCAATTAAAAATTGGACTAATCAGGAAAAACAAATGTATATTAACAAGCTGTTCCTGATACTATATTCTTCACACAAGATAAATATTTTATGTTCGCGCAGAAAAAAGGCTGTGGGTTGGCTGCCTAGAGACCTTGCTATATCCCTTTACTCTACATTATAAAACGTTTTTGGGTCGTTGCATTGCGGTATTAATATATGTTTTATAATGTGGTTGATGAATTGGTTGATACTTTATAAACGTAGGATAGGATATCATCATTCAGTGTTACAAGTGTTTTAGTCGTCAGATTTATCTTCACAATTGTTTATATCTTCATAGTTTTAACCGTTGAATTTAGTTTACATTGAAAATAGAACAGTCACTACTAGAATTTGGCTCATAGGCCACCATTTTTTTCCCACCCTTTGCAATTGGTGGCCATAGATATAAAGTTGCTACTCTTACTATTTTTTGGTGGCTTTACAATGGATTGCCACTGATATAGTGGCCTGAAAAAATCAGCCACCAATGTTGGTGTCTGTTAACTAATTTTATTTCTTAAAATTACACCAAAGACCTTTTACATATTTTTTTCAACTTTGGGACCCGTTTTTTAATTTCTTTTTCAGTCGTCTTCTCCTTTTTTTTTTCAATTTTTTTTTTTCATTTAATAATCCTATTCTACAGTACTTTCACCCCAAAATAAATACAAAGTTAGACAACCCTAATTTTCAACCCAGCCGTTCTCTCTCTCTCTCTCAACCTTAAACCATCTTGCCAAGAGGCCTGAGTCCACATCACAACTCGCCACTCCAGCGAGCCTCAACTCCATCAAACGACCACTAGCTCCCTGGACTCCCCTTTCTTTTCTCTGTAAACACCGAGGCGCACCAACGCCTCCATTTTCCGGCAAAACATGACTACAGAACCACCACAACTCGCTCCATCTCACAGAACCACTATCACTCGCTCTGTTCTGCTCAGGAGACACATGCGAGGCCTTTCACTGTGCACTGGCTCTTGCCACTGTTTGCATTTGGTGACTATTGATAGAAAGATGACACTCTTAACATTTTTTGGTGTCTTTTTAGTTAGATGACACTGACATTAGTTGCCTTCAAATTTGAGACACCAACCATTGGTGTCTGTTTAGATACTTTATTTCTTAAAAAGTAATTTCTTGTGCATTTGTGATTAATTGGGGCACCAATAAAACAAAAGAAAAAGAGTAAATTACATTTATACCATCAGGTTTGGGTGCAATTGCAACCTCATATAACTTCTTTAAAATATTTCAATCTCTTACATTAGTCATTATTTAATTTCAATTTCATAGAACCGTTAAAAAATATGTTAAGTTAGCCATTAAGTGATGACGTGGTAATAACGAGTTCTACAATTTTGCTGACGTGGTCGCCAGCTTCTGCCACGTGGCAAAATAACTAATAAAAATATTTAATTAATAAAATATCACATTTTTTTGTTAAATTTTTATATAAAAAAAATTTAAGAAAACAAAAGAAAGGAAAAACCAAAGCCTCCCATTCCCAGGCCATTCGTCCTCTCCCCTTTTGTTATTATAATTCAAAACTTGAAAAATAGAAAGAAGAAAAATTAAAACCTAAATCCTACCCAGTTCTCCACGCCCACAGCACCCCCGCCGTCGTCCTCTCCACTTCGCCATTCTCTCCTACCCCAACCATATTCGTCGTCTGCAACACCTAAACCTCACTCCCCTTCGTTCTTTCCGCTCTCTTCCCCCTCATTCTCTCTCTCTCCTCCCTCCCGTATCTTCTCTTTCCCTCTTCTCTTTCATGCAGCAGCGCCTCCGTCCTCGGCTCACCAACGACCGTCAAATTATACCTCCAGAATCCTCTTCCCTTCCTCTTTCCAAGGCCCAAGTTAGTTTCTACAAATTCGGAGCCAAATTTTCTCAATTTCAGATCTACGAAACTGTGACCGCGGAATTTCCGGCCAATTTCCGACGAAGTATGCCTGAATTGGACCTCAACCCAAGAGGTAAAAATGATCCTCTCCTCGTGGCTGTTCTCTAGTGTAAGCACTTTCTCAAAAATAAAAACTTTCAGTATTTGGTGGATTTGTAAATTTGTTTGGTTCAGTTTTATCAAATTTCATTACTTTTATTGTGAATAGTGATTTGAGTTTTCAAGATTTGAGCATATTTGCTGGATTCTGTTCTCCCTGGCCGTTATGTTCACAAGTCGTCATTCCACAAGCCGAAAAGCTTCATCCCAAAACCAGTTGGTGTTTAAGAAAGTGTTCAAAGCAACTTTCTCTAGGTCAGTTTCATCCTCCTTTTCCCAACTCCCTGGTTTTTTCGTTTGGATTTTTCTGTTTGTATAGTTTAATTTTTTAGGGTTTTGAGGTTACTATGCACTTATTAAATAAGTCAATTTTCCTGTGATTTGTACATCCACACTCCTTCCAATTTTGCATCTCAGTAAATGCAGTCTTTTGGTGATCATTTCAGTTCTTATCTTGATGCTCTTCCTTCCTTCCAATTATGCAATCTTTGGCCCTCTTTGCATCTCACTATTTATTGAATTGGTAAGTGAGGTTTTACTCTTTAATGAATGTGGTTTCGTTTGGTTTAAGTTGAATAATCAATCTGTACTATGTTATCATTCTTTCACAATACTGCTCGATGTTGTCTTTCTTTCACAATACTGCTCCATGTTGTTGTTATTTTCTTACTCTGTTGTGTTGATTGGTTGTTGGTTCAGTTTTAAATACAAAGTTAAACAATTTACATAATTTTTAAACAATTTACACAATTTCCATATGCTTCTCTGTCTCTTTATAAACAATTTCCAATTGGTTTTTAGAGAGAGAAAGTGGCAGCAGCAGCAGCAGCACTGGGAAGGAATAAGAACTATTCATGTCTCTCTGATCGTCTCTGCCCTACGAAGCTCAAGGGTTTGGCTTTGGCTCAGTTAGCTGTTAAGGTAGTTATTAATCCGTACTTTGATTGTAATTTTTTTTTTCAGTATTCAGTAAGTTTGATCAAATGCGTTTCTTTGGACTTGCATAAGTTGTGTATAAAATTGCTTCAATCATCTATTGGGTTCCTTATGTATTATTGAGTTTTGGGTTTTGCTAGAAATTGTATAAAATTTGACCAAATTGCATAAATGATTGAGCTTTTGTTTGGTATTTTTATGGCTACTATGCTAATTAGTTCATACCCAAAAAGGAGCACAGAATTAACTGTTCTAATCAGTAATTCCCCATTCTGAGAACTTGAGACCTTGGCTTGGACTGATATGCATTTCCAATGTTTTGGATTACATTGATCTGTATTATTTTAAAGTATATATAAAGATTAGTTTTTAGGTGTATGCACTAAATATTGGATATATGGTATTTTCAGGTTCTTTGACATCCAATTGCATATAATCTTAATTTTCTCATCCAATTTTTGTCTGAGCTTCGGAATCATTGAAAAATTTGTCTAAATAATTAATTGATTGAACTGGCTGTTAGTAATGAATGAGGTGTTTACTGTTTTTTGGTGTGTACAGAGCGAACAATATGTTGTTAACAAGGGCAAAAACAAGATGCAGTTTGTTGCATATAGAAAACAGAGGTTAGTTTGATTCCAACTCCTTTTCTTAGTTTATTTGAATCAGAAATTGGTAAGTTCAAGTCCAATTTGATGATTTCTTGCAGATTCTTTAATCAGGGATTTTCTTAACCCTGATCACACGTATGAATCCTATTTGATAATGAAATAACATAGTTATTTTAGTTATAGTAAGGATTAAAAGCTTTCTTTTATCTGTCCAATTTTTCCAAACTTAATAAATTAGGTTAGTATTTAATACCTTTTTTATATTGCTCAATAAAAAATTTGTTAATCATTTTAATACATATAAAATAAAATTTTTCCTTTTTACATTGCATTTTAAATCTTTGCAAATAACTTGATTCAATATTGTCATATGGTATACATATTTCTACGCTAATGAGCGTATCCAATTTAGTTTTAGATATGTGTACATCGAGGACTGTTGAAGCAACTTGGCATCCATGGGGGGGTGGCAAATCAGAGAAAGGCAAAGATAAGAGTGGTGCTTCAGATGACAACTCCCGCAGATGGCTTCCCTCAGCCTTGGATTCCAGTGGGGGGTGGCTGATGTGAGCTGCTGGATATGACAAATGTGCAACCAAGGTGCATTGAATTGTCCATGCTTTTAGTTTTATAAAATATGACAAGTTGATATACATGTTTTCTTTGTTTTTTGACCTATAGAAATTAAACTGAATGTGATTTTGCAAGGTTGCTTTGATTGCTGCCAATTTCATTCGAAGACTTTTTAAAGTTTGGTTCCAACATTTGTACAAAATTCAATAAAATCTCAATTATGCAAATTTATAGTTATATTCTTATATTTTAATGATATTACAATTTGTTATCTCACCAAAAATAGAAACAGAAATATGATACTCCAATTTGGGTGCCCACACATGGCATTCTTTTTTTTTAATATTATTTTGCAACTTTGCCACCAATGTGAATTAGGGTGGCATTCCACATACCCACCAATGCAATATTGGTAGCCATTGTTACAATAAAGTCCTCTACATAGGCCACACTACTAGTTTAGTGGGTGCGTGGTGGCCATAGAGGTTTGCCACCAATGTGAGTGGCAACACTTGACAATGGCCACCAAATGAAAGGGTGGCTTATAGCCAAATTTCTAGTAGTGAGTTAAAACACCTGTAGTATTTTCAATCTAAAGTCATTCATTCCTCCATTATTAATGCTACGTACATTTGAAGAAATTTTCATGTTATTAATAAGTAGATGCATGTGTTATAAGGCGAGAAGATTAGCAAACATCAATTGACGCTATAATAATCAGACCAAAAACTCTCTCGTTGAGAAAATTACAATAATAAAAGAACAAAGATTCCAGTAGAGACGTTGGCATCGCTCAACAAACCATCAAAAAAGAAAGAATGATTGTGCTTAGAAGTTATCTCCAACTACTAACAAACAAGCCTTTCCCCCTCTTATATATCACTCCCCTCCTTTGCTCTGATCAGTAACCTAGTTTTTGCTTTCTGCACCCACTGGAAAGTGCTTTCTGCTCCCACTGGAAAGTGCGTTCTGCACCCACACTAGAAGCTTAGAAACTGCCAACTGAGCTTTGCAATGGGGAGCAGAGGGCCGTCGCCACTTGTACCTTCTCTATTGGTGGGTGCATTGGGTTTGATCGTCTGCAGACCTACCTTAATATCCCTGTTTGAAATCTCAGTGTCAGAGACAGAGCGAAGAACCAGCTTTGCCTTTGTGATGCTTCTTCTTCTCTTAGTTTTACTGGTTTTGCACTTTCTAGCTTCATTTTTTCCATCGTTTGGGATGCCATCCCCCGTCACGAGTGGCTCAGAACAAGGTGGTGACGGGTTCGGGTTTGGAATGGGATCGTTTCTTCTACTTGTACGCTTCCTTGTTATATATCATCTGGTGTGAGACCAGCAACAGCTTTGCTTGTGTTGTATGATAAATATCATTGCATATGCTTTTGTTAGCACATTCATGCATCTCTCTCTCTCTCTGTTATTGGAAGCGTTATTACTACTCTAAGCTAGACTAAGGGGATTCGGGAGTGTTTGAATTTGGGACGTAGTGGATTAAAGAGGAAGACTCTATCCACCAAGGCAATTCGCCTCTTACTCTCTCTCGAGTTATATTGGAATAGAGTAGATCGAATACTACTTTAATTCTAATCTATTTCCCCACCATTCCCAGCACTTGAGGGAACTTGGAAGCAATGTTTAGTACTTATTACATTCTTTTGAGCTTTTTTGTTTTTTTTTGTTTTTATCAATCGTTGGATCCAATGATTTAGAATAGAGTAATTATAAGTACCTTATTAAACACTAGTAGATAAGTATTTAACATTCAATTGAATAGATTAAGCTCAGTATTTTAGTTTTCATCAAAATAAAGAGATTAGGATATATAGGTGAAATGATTGATCATTTCCAAAGCAAAACAAGACAAAAGCAACAAAATCTAATACCAAAATGTAATTAACCAATTACAAATACATAAAACTTTAGTTCATGTAAGATGCATATGATCCAAAGGTTAAACTATAAATAATAATTGTTAGATGACATAATTTATGCAATGCATGTAAAAGTTTCAATGAGAGAAAAAAGATAAATTTGATTGAATGCTACTTCATGGAAGATTGATAGTCTCAATACATCAACTAAATCTATAAGTATTTACATGGTTTGCATTTTGGTTGGATTGGTCTACAACTAAATCTATAAGTATCTTTGCTAGAGATGATACAAATGGATTTACTCTGTCATGCTCCAGACCCGGGGTCAACTGAAAATTTATACCTCACGTCTGGCGCGCGAGTAAAAATAAAAATAAAAAATAAAGAAAATGAACTTCTCTTATAAAATAACTCCGAAATTCTTTACAGGGTGTACAAATTAAATCAAATTCTTAAATCTCTTATGTAACACCACCACAGCTTGTTTAATACCAGTCTTGCCAAGTCACTCATCTGAAATAATAGGGTGAGGGCTGAGTGGCAACTACCGTCCATTTCCATATCACATCCCCCCCTTACGTGTTCATTATATCCTTCATAAATTGTAACTCAACACGTGACCCCTAATGGCCATTCTGCCTAATGTCCCCGTGTGCAATTTACATTTATTCCTCGGAGTAATGCAACACCAAAGTTCTCATGCTCCATGAACAATCTCAAGTAATTCCACATATGTGTATATACACATAAAAACATTTCATTAAATCCAACATGCTTAACTTGAAATAGAGAGATGTTTGAAAATAGATAAATCACATGATAACTCGTGATTTTCAGTTATAAGAAAATAAGAACATTTTGAACACATTACATAAACCACTCTCCTCGATTGATAGCTAAAATCTTGACAAGACAACCCATTTACCCATCCCCACATATCAAACCCTAGGTCCCCTTCTATTTCTTTCTCTTTCCCTTTCCCTCTCTAACAATTTGCATGCATTGCATGCGAACTTATCAGTGCAAATTAATCCCGTTTGGAAAAATGATAAGCCACTACTCCTATTTATAGTAGGAAGAGTCGGCTCCAACATTTAAGGACTAAGGAACACCTATTGTTGTGTCAAGGTCTTAGTCGCTAGTTATGCAAGGTGTCAATTGCACAACTTCAAAGGATGACACGTCCAAGTCAGCATGGTGCTTACAAGCATCTTAAAAATGATAGGAGATAAGGCCGCATGGTAAGCTTCACACGTCCACCTTATAAACTTATGACTACGTCCACCTTATAAACTTATGACTAAGCATAAGTATGGTTATTTAGTATGAATTGGTATGAATACATGCTGGCAACTAAAAGGCCAAAAAAAAAAAAAACCTAAAAGGGTGGTAGTAGGTTCTAGGGCTTAACGAAGAAAAAAATATTCCAAAACTTAGCTTAAAGTTCTAATAAAATAAATAATAATAACTTTAAGTATAGGGGTTTCACATTCTCCAACGAGCAGGCTTGGCAAAGTGTGCCTATAGGCACAAGATTCTTACGAAAGGTAAGTCGATGCGATGTGTAGTATAGGGCATCATATCTCGCTCTAAGTGTCCCAAATAATCGTGTCAAAGCAAGTAACTACTCGAATCACCCGGCTTCTGGCGGACCATGCTACCTGATTTGCCCCATATGGGGTGCATTGGCTCCTAAATACGCTTCAAGTTGTATTCATAGGAAGTGATGCAAATATATTCTACTCTATTTCCACAGTGGTTTTAGGAATGATCATTATTCTATCAAATATCCTTAAAACTCAACGACGTTCTTCCGGAACGGAGAGAATATAAGGCCTCTTTAATGATAGTTCAGTACCATTCATATAACAAGGAGCAGTGCCAATACCCTTAATCAGGTTAGATAGACTTGAATTTTTTGTTAGGGGGTGATTTAGGTATGAAGTGTGTAGTAGCACATTCTTCCAGACAATTAACTTCCCCACATTTGTTCCTAATCACGTGTTTAATTGAATTCGGTCACATGTATACAAGAAACATGATTCAATTAACTCATATTCGAGGACACTATCCATAATTCAGAATGAAAAAAAAAAAAAATACCAAACTTGAATCCAAGAACATTGGAAATTGTTCACAAAATAATCAAATTTAACTAAGGGGATTCAGTCAACATGGACATTTCATGTCAAAATTGTGGTCTTCCAAATATGTTAGGTGGAGCAAAATAGTCTCACATATTGACTACATGAATGGTACTCCTCAACAACATTGATAGAGGCACAGTCAAATGCATAACCAATGATCTCTTCCATCAAGAAGGAAGTAGATTCTGCAAGTTGAGGTTCGGGAATACTGTCCCTTATTCTTGAAGTTTTTGGTTTTAGGTGCCAAGGAATCACGTCTATGGCACTGATGCCACCCCTTGGTAGGCGCTGATTCTACCACTATTAGCGGGCTTGGATTTCATAACCGCCTCTTTTGAATTCTAACAAGTTAGGTTTTGTGAAACACTTAGCATTTTCTTCGAGCAAATGGAGTGTCTTTGAGTGAGTATGGGTGCACCTGTTGAGCTATCATCAGGGGAACTGTTGTGCTTTCAAATGAGCAACATGGTAGTAATCGGATCCAAGAATCTGGTAGTCTTTCATTCTCTACACTACTACTTCAGGAGCATGTTATAGTCGTGGAAGGATGAGAAAAATCATCTCCAGTCAAAATTCGATCGAATTACATAAACTTCATAATTGTACCCATTCATGGACGTAAATTTTTCAATCATTTATTGCTTCAGGCAATTTTTCATGATTGAAAGGTCCGTAGGGTGAGCTAAAAACCATGGAATCCTCTTTAGCAAGGTACTTCTTTTTGTAATGCTTTAGGCATAAGTCTTCACATGAAGATTATGGTGGTTCTTATTCAGCTCTTCCACGCCACTATTGACTTCAACGGATTTTCATCTTTTTCCGTAGTCAAGTGGAGCTCACGTCTTGTATGAACGTAAAGTAGTTTCCCTCAGAAACTTCCAAATCAATGAAATCAAACTTGTTACGGTTTGACAATTCGCTGAATGGAGGGAACAACATTATAGTTGGTGCTATGGGAAATAAAAACTCCATAAGCATCAAAGTTAAAACATTCAGGTTCTAAGACATGGTTTGGTCTACTGTATCAATCATGGAGAGCTTTGGGTCTCTACTGAGTGGTGAGTTTTAGGAAAATTTAGGTTTATATGGCACTTTTCCAAAACTTCAGGTTAGGTGTTAAAAGTATTAACTCCAGGTTCATAATACCTGCAACAAACACAATATATACAAGACTATATATATATAAAGTAATTGAAAACAAATATAGTGAAGGTGGGTAGCCTCGCGACCTTTTCGTAAAAATATAGGGCACGACCCGAAAAATGTTTGGAGCTTCAAGCCCAAAAGAAAATAAATTATTATTTTAATTTGCTGGGCTGCGGGCCAACTAGTAGAAATAGGTGGATTGACAAAACCCAGGCCCAAAATTGGGCTAAGTAAGGAAAAGTGAAAACTAAGTCCCGAGAAATAGTTTCAAGGTTTCATATGGGTCAAAGTAAATAGGTTCGTTTTGGACTGCAAATCCATTATAGAAGAAAAGAATTCGGGCTCAAGGCCTCAAAAGCCCAAAGAGAAACAAAAAACAGAAGCCCAAAAAAATTGGACTGGGCTTTTTGGTGTGCAGGCCCAAATGGGCTGCGGGCCTGAGTTTAGATCAAGGTCGAGTGAAAACTGGGTTAGTTTCGCCGGAAAACCATGGCGTGAAATCGCTGTAGGTGGTGTGGTGCATGATGGCACATACATGGAAACGATGTTAGGAAAACGATCTCAGGTGAGACAGAGCCGATGGTTTGTCTAGAACCCATGTAATCACGACATAGAGGATTTCTCGACTTCGAAATCACGAAGCATGATGGCTGTAGAGGCGAGCCCTGTTGGCAAATCCCACAGGGAAAGTCAACAATGAAGACTTTAAATAGGATTATCCTACTCTAACTAATATTGAGGTTTTTTATGGTAAAACCCCATATCTGACGGATTGGACCCGTCGATCAAAAATTCCAACAATGTATCATAGACCACGGTTACGGGCCCATGCAAGCCAAAGGCTTGTCACTAAGAAGTATGGGCTTGGAAACAAGTTTGGACTCTTAACATAGAGCCGGTCTCTGAGTCCACGTCTCGAGAGACAACAACGAGCATTTGTGTATAGATTGGAGGGGAAAACACAATGAAATCTACATCGAATTTCATCAAATTTGTCCAGTCGAACGACGCTGACCTCGAAAACAATGACGTTCAGGTCATCGGAAGTCCACACTATCGGCGTAGGTGTCTCGACTTCGGTCGCGGGTTTTACGTCAAAATCCCAGCAGGATTCTTCTAGAATCTCGTGTTTCTATGTATGGAAACAACTTTCGAAGTCCAAGATGACTTCCAGTTGTCGGTGAAGTCACGAACATCACCGCAAAAAACAGTGAGGTCGCTACAAATCCAAGAGGAAGACGACACTCGGGAAACGGTGTCGTTTTGATTGAAGGGCTAAAGGTTTGGCTCGGCGGCTCGGATCACACGGCTTCAGGCCCTGGCTAGACGGCTCGACATGATATTAGGGTTTGAAAAAAAGATCGTTTTCTTCTTCCTTTTGCTTTGCTTATTCACACATATGCAATTCATCACAATTATAACAGGAATAGTATAATATAATTGCGAACAATAATTTAAGTAGAATATATAATTCGGTAATCGAAGATTAAGGCTCATGCTCAATGGTGAATGTTTCATGCAATTATGCTGAAAAAATATCAACATTAAATTCTTGTGTTTAGAAGAATGTGGATTGCGATTACGAATTTTGTGTACGGGTTTATAGCAGAATATCCTTCAATTCCTTAGCTCAGCGTTAGGAACAATAGAGTGGGATGGAGAAAGGCTTGAGTAATTATGTTTTCTTCCTCATGCCTAGTGTCTTTATTTATAATAAACTAGATAGGTTCATTGCCTTGCATGTAATACAATCATAAAGGGATCTTCTAGTATTCTGAATACAATCTATTAGTGGTTTACACAATCATGCACGTGTTATAATTAAATATTTTAACAATATGTATATATGTTTATTAGAGGAAGGATCCATGACACTGTGTTAATACTTTGCAATTGCAAGTTCATCTTTCTTGGTAATATCCACTGAATGCAATGCCGGATGAACTATAACACAACGACAAAATCAGAAGAAGAGTAGAAAATTTAAGGTTCTAAAAAACGATAGGCGCTAGTCGGGCGGCAGACTGTCGCCTAGCGCCTAGACGGCTAGGCGGCTTAGGCGGATTTACATAAATTTACACTATATATTATAAAATATGAACGAAACAAAATATAGATGAAAAAAAAAACAAACAAACAAAGTGGAGATGGACACACCTGGGCTTACTTTGGAAATCATCATGGACACACTTGGAAGAACCTTTTGGGCTGAACCTAACCCCAAACTTAGGTCCAATAGCATACAAAAACCAATGGGATGGATTGTAATGGGATGCAGTTGGCATGCTATTGTTAATATATTGTTGCTGGTTCCCATGTCTCAACCCTAAAGATGCCCTCTCTTATCTTTATTCCCTCGAGCCCAGAGCCGAACGGCTTTCTGTCTTACCATATCTCTCCCATCTCTCTCATTTCTAATTGTGTTAAGAATCCCTAGGCCACTCTCTCTAGAATATTAGAAATGTCTCATTTCTCTCAGCCATCTTTCTCAAACAACACACATCCCCGTCTTCACTCTTAGCTGCTCCTCCACCGTCTCTATTTCTTAGACAAGACACATCCTCGCCTTCTCTCTCTCGCTCTCTCTCTCTTCAGTAAAACCCAGATCCCCTTCTCTCTGCAGTAAAACCCAACGGACGGATTATATGTATTGTTCATCCCTGTATATTCTCAATCTACTTGGGTTCATCGATTGATGTTGGGTGCAAGAGCGCAGATTTGAAGATTTGGGTTGTGGGTGGTGGATCGTGCGGATGCGAGGGGAGATTTGCAGAGAGAATCAGTTGCATCGACCGCCGCCTAGACTGCCTAAGCCGCCTTGAGTGCCTAGAGACGCCTAGGTGGCCGCCTAAATCCTTCCCGCCTTACCTGAACGATTTAGCCCAAATCGGATCAAGACTCCACCGCTGAGCGCCTAGGCGCCGCCTAGGCCGATTTTTAGAACAGAGAAAATTACAGTTAAGTCATCTATCGAACGCTAGAATAAAATAATAATAAAAAAAAAACTTAATAATTTCTATCTGCATACATCCAGCGTTAGGAAATCTGAATTTCTACTTCTATATGACGAATGTTGGACTGCGCTAAGTTGGAGGTCGACATACAGAAAATCACCATACCAGGGGATGGAAGGAATATTTACCCAATCTACGTATACAAACATTTCCTCCAAAATAAGGAATATAGTTTTTTTTCACCCCACAAGTCATATTTCTTTACTTCTTCATCCTATCGCTCTCTTTCACTTGACAAATTCGAGCAACAGAATCTAGATAAGTAAGACACTAACCCTGTGGACTCCTAAGACACTAACCCTGTGGACTCCTAACCTTGTGGACTACTAACCCTGCAGACAAAACACTCGCATTCATAAGCCACAATAGGGAAGTAGATGCTTCTTCGATCCAATACACCCGGAGTTCTAGCGAGAGACCTTCTCCCCTTGTTAGCAGTTGTGTCACAACATGGAGGAGCAGCAGAAGCCATTTTACATCTCTTTTACTACATCCGATTCATCTACATAGAGGAACATTATCTCAAGCAACCAGATCAACCTCGTCGCGCTCTGGAGAAGCTACATCTAATCTCATCATACTCCTATATTCATCTGGCACAGGTGCGCCTGCCTGCACGCATAGCTCCACCACAGCTGGAGCCTTTCCGTAATACCTCTTCAGGTTGTTATCCAGAGCAGGACCATCTATGTCGCGGACATGCCAAACATAATTTGGACCCACAAGATCGTCTATTGTTGCTTCTTGCCAAGCATGCAAACCATTACGAGATTGATGCTTTGAAGCCTTGCACATCCTCACTTTGTGCCCCTTGGGACCTACCTGAAGCTCTAAACAATATCCACAAGTCTTCACACTGTATTTCTCCATGATCTTCTTTGCTCCAGATATCATCTCAAACCATGAGTCCATTGTAATAATACTTAACTCACTCAAAGACTTCCCCACTTTATCGCTCGGTAATGTTTTATCCACAAGGTTAGTATCACTCTGTGAATCTGAATTCCTCAACTCCTCAACATCAGTTTTAATATCAGAATGTACTACGAGATCAACAATCCCAGAATATGAGTTCCTATTCACATCATCCATTTTGTTAACCGACTCAAAATCTACAATTCTTCCTTCGATACTATATACAGGTCTCGTTCTTCTCTTTGTTGGGTACTTGTCAATCTCTAAACCAGCCTGTATACAGAGCTCCAAAATGGCAGGGATTCGTGGGATTTCAAACCTCTCATCATGCCCAACTCTTGGTTTTCCAACACGGTCATAAAGATGGAAGCATTTAGGAAAGGAAACTAGATGTTGAACTCCTCCCATCCTCCAAACATGTGTCGCACTCCTAAAACCACTGTTTGGGCCCGTACAAGTTCGTATTTCATGACCGACATGTCCAATGTGAACTTCAGAGCAAAACCTGAGAATAATTATTTAAATTAGACGACAAACTAACAAGCATAAGGATATTATATTTCTGATCAGGATGGCATTCGGTAAATCAACCAACTACAGGAAATAGATTAAGAGCCTGCATATTTATGTTAGCCATTGACTTAATAGTTTTCAGTAAAATGTTTCCATGTGTTTCCACAGACTCTAAATATCTTCCCCAAACTAGCTGCACACCAGCCCTGCCATCCATACAGGAAATTGCTTTGACAAGTTGAAAGCACCAAGCAATACACATACAACATTTAGATTACAAGCCAGAAAGAGAATCTAAATGTTAGGCAAAGATATCCCTCCTACATGATCAATACAAGTCAACCTCAATAACTAACTGTTCAACCCCTTAAAAGATATAAATCCAACTAATAGATAAAAGGAGATTCCCAGTGTATATGAGTCTAAATTCACGATCCTAAGCAATTTGGACAAAAGAGGAACCTCAATGTATAGGAATGCACAAATTTGGTTCACTAAGGTGAAATTGGCAAATAAGAGTTGACACATAAACTTGTAAACAAACTCAAGGAACGAAAACAAGGAAACAAAAAATAAAAGGCAACCTCTGGATACCTGCACCGTTGGACAGGAACAACTTGGACAAGTTTTGACAAGCCAAACAGGAGGGACTTTCGAGCTTGGTAAACTTGATGAGCTACCTCAACCAATTCAGGGACCAACAATCCATTATCAGGTGGTTCTTCAAGCATCCTGCAAGGCTCAGCCTTCCGGGCTTCTTTCTCCTCCTTGGCTCTTCGAATCAAAACCTTCATGGGTGTAGGGTAAGGCTTCCTTTCTGACATTTTTTTAGGAGGTCTCGGTACATCAGCATACAAAGGATCATCTGTTTCTCCTCCTACAGTAAGGGTTCTCTTGGATGTAAAACACGCCTTTTGATCAACTAGGCAACGAATTCTTGCAAAATGACAAGTCTTCCATATTATTCTTCTCTGCATACTGTGTGTAGAGTGTCTGCACCATTACACCCACCATTACACAATTTGAAATAGAAATGAGAACTAAAGTCAATGTAATAACAGTGCATTGGGTTATCAGGACTCAACTAATTTCATCTTTCAAGAATGCAAGCATAGTTCAATCGATTGCAATACTTCCAATGTAACACATAATATTTTCAGATGCATGTTTTAAAATAAAAGGATTAAAATCTGATCATTAAGCTACATTGTTGAAAAAAAACTATAAACTCAGACAGCATGCACTTGGAATAACTTAGGTACAATACATTTGATACCTTATGTTTTTTTATCTATTTCTTCTTTCGTTCAAATATAGATATAGGGGATTAGCTATAAATATCTGCTAAATCTTGAAATTTGAAGTTGCTCCTCCAACAACAACAACAAAGCCTTATCCCACTAAGTGGGGTCGGCTGTAAGAATCCTAGAACGCCACAGCGCTCAGTTTTGTGCCAAGTGTTTTGTTAGATCCAAATACTCCAAGTCTTATCTTACAGTCTCTTTCCAAGTCTTCCTAGATCTTCCTCTATCCCTTTGGCCCTGAGCCTCTGTCTTGTACTGGACTGTTTCAGGAACTAAGCTAGCTGGCTTGATTTAAGCTGGACTAAGTATTATCCTGCCTGTGTTGGGCACAAGGCCGGACTAAAACTACAAAAAAAATTTATTTTCAAAACAGGATTATTTTGATTTTCAAATATCTTTTTGGGCACATGATTATCAATTATTCTTTACCACAGTGCTTTGATATACATTCATGGCGTAAAATAGCAACCCCTCGTTGTCATTACTAATAAGAAAACGGTCACCTGATAAAAGTTTGAAACAAATCCACTAACTCACAACTAATTAAAGAAGAAAATAACACATCTCCAAGTATTTCCCTTTCCGAATTCCGCTGCCTCAAAGTTCAATTTGGTGGTGTTGGAGCTCAATCAACTAGTAAAAAATGTTGGCCTACTTGCTCCACATGGACTTCATTCCTTCTAGTTGTACAGTATCTAGTCATTCAGTTTAACTCAAAGTAGAGCATACAGTCACAACAATTCCTAAGCTTTGTTTTCATTGAGGCATTTCATCAAACACTTTAAGCGCATCCCAATGACAAAATCTCGTCAAAATCGAAGCATAATTTATATGAACAAAAATTATACACATTCAACTTATAACCTACTGATAAGAACTAATGACAAATAAATTGAATCGAAAACACGATTATGGACTTACCTCTTCAAATGAACAATTACTGCTGATATTTTAACCTTTCAACGTCCGGAAAAGAACAGGGAGGGCTGCGCAACCACTCTGCAGGTTCTTCTGGAGCCAGGAAATGGTGGTGGAGGGGTGTCTCGGGGACGAAAGGGCTGCCCTGCCCTGCAGGTTTATTTTTCGGCTTTTCTTTCTTTGACATATTTATTCCCATTATTTGACTTATTTATCCCCATTCCTTTGGCTTTTCATTGTAACTCAGAGTTTTTAGAGGGTTATAGTTGTCTTTTCAGCCTAGTTTTATTTTGCTTTTCAAAGTTATATTAAATATCAGAATTTTAAGTAAATTGTTGGCAAATATGGTTGGAAAGAAGTACTTTGATTTTTTTTTTTTTTTTGAGTACGTTGATATTTTATATTGAAGAGAGATGAAGTTTAGTTAAACCACGTACTAAGCAATGTGAGGAAGGTTAGTACAGGTACTGTTCCCCCGGATCAGACCGTTGATTGGCATCCCCCGGAAGAGAAGGACATGATCAAGCTGAATTTTGACGGATCGATTTCCAAGGATCGGGCAACAGCGGCTTTTGTTCTCAGAAATTGTGACGGTCAGGTTATGGGAGCGGATGCCTTCAATCTGGATGGGGTCACCATTACATTTGCTAAAGCAATGAGATTGAAAGAAGGCCTTTAAGTTTGCTCGGTCCAATCCAAGGGCTTCCAAAAGGTGGTGATTGAGGGCAATTCGAAACTTGTTATTGAGGCGGTGCAAGGTAACTTGGAGGGTCCCCTGGAGGATTAAAACTATCATTGAGGATACCCGTAGTCTTGTTTGCTCTTTCAACCGGATTGTGTGGAAGCATATTTATCGGGAGATAAACTTTGTTGCGGATGCCTTTGCTCACCTCGGGCTGTCGATTGTGAATCCTCATATTTGGAATCATTGCTTGCCTTCTGCTGCGCTTAATGTCTTTAATTTCGATTGTATTAGTAACGGTTGTAATAGAAGCTGTTGTCTTTAATAAATTTCTTTCTTGATCAAAAGAAAAATTAACCATGATGTATTGACCATTTTATCCATCAAGTATTAACGATACATCGACAAAATCCAAAAATTGTATCATTCATTGATTTTTATTTTCATCGTGTTAGCTGCTTTCGACTAATTTATCTTTCTTTTTTTATTTATTGGTTGATGACATACAATGCTTGGTTTCATTTGTAAGGAGTAATTTTTTACATGACGGTTTTAGCGTACAAAGGTCATGATTTGAATTGTTTATTTTTTTTTATCATTATTCAAAAGTCATCTCTAAAAAATTTCGTTCAATATGAAAACTGCTAAGTTGACGGTTGATCATAAGATATTTATAAACATCGATTTGTTCAAAACGTACAAATGACAAAACAATCGCCAAATTAAATAGATGATCTTTAGATGATGATAAAAAAATGAACGGTTTGGGTTATAAAGTTTGTATGATGAAACAATGTCACATTATCATACCAAGAGGAATGACTTCCTGTAAAGTATTAACCACATTTGACATATTAGCTCACGCTTTCATAATTTATTTCAACTTGTTTTCACATTCGAAATTTTGTTTCCATTCTTTTTTCTTATTTCCCCTCCTTCTCTCATCACCCTTCTTTGTTCACCAAGTCTTTCATACATGTACTTTCCTATTTCAAGCACAAAAAAATAAAAAATAAAAATCTAAAAATAAAATGATTATAAATTTAAAAAAAAAAAAATCTGGTCCTCTTACTCATAGCCAAGAATATATAGAAATGTTGAACTAACTATATGCATATTTAAATGGTTTTGGTTAACTCAAAGAAAATGATAGGGAGACTGTATTTTCATAGACCTTATTATTCCATTTCTCTAATAATATGAGACTTACTTGTATTGGTCGATCATACCTATACTTATAATAAACCAGTAATATAAGTGATCTACCAAAATATGATTTTCCTAGCATTATTCTAACAAAAAACCCTAGTTCATATAAAGTGAAAATGTCTCTTTTTTCTTTCTCTAATAGTTTTTCTCCTTTTTGGTACCAAATTTGGCCTCTAGGACGTTCTACAGTCCATAACTTGGACTTATATTTGTGGGAAATTAAAGAAACAATTAAATCAGCTAGATTAGTCTACTCTTTTTTTTTTTTTTTTTATTGGAAACAATTCTCTCCCCCTTGAAACGTTTGTAAACTTGTCAACCTAACGACTTAAGCTTTTGCATGCGAGAAAAATGGTGAACCAACGAAACTTATGAGTTGGTATACAAATGTCATGCAAATTAAGTACCTGGCATGTACATGTCTATCCTCTTTTTTCTTCTTTGGACTATCATATACGTATATAAATGTACATATATGAATCGATACATACATACATATATACATATATATATATATATATATATATTCTTGTCGAAAGATAAGTACAAGATAAATTTTCTAAAAATAAAAAAACAATACTACAATATGAGAGAAAAAGAGGGAATGTTTATTGGTTTCTGGAGTATAAATAGACGGAAAACATTCATACCGGATCAAAATTATGTAAAATAGGGTATTGTTTCTAAAGTCGTAGGCGGCCATTGTTAAATTCAGATAGAATACGTCTGCGACTTTAGAACAACAACGATCAGGCCGTGCCTCGCTCGTGAGCAACTTTGGTGCCTCTCTTGGTTTCACGAGGCAGAAACCAGGTTTATCTAATCCCTTCCCTTGTTAATAACATTTTTCCATTTAATCATTTTATGTTTTATGCATGTCATATGTGTTTTATAGCTCAAATGGCTATAATTATGATGTATGGGAGGAAATTGAGTAAAATGATTAAGAAAATCTAAAGATTCAATTGCTTTGCGTGCGTATTGTGTCTACGTATGAACATGTTGGATAATAATACCAAATGTTCAAGCTTTTGGTATTATGGAGAATGAGGAAATAGGGTTTAAGATCATGGAGTGGAATCCATCCAATAGAACAAAATAGATAATAACAAAGCGCAGCTTAGTGGTTAAGGAAATATTATGTGACACCAAATTAATAGTTTTTTTGTGTCAAAATATATGTGATCGTTTGAAACTGCTTTTAAAATGGTTGAAAACACTTTTTATGAAAATGTTTTTGAAACCAATCTTTTGTAAAAAATACAAGTGAATCATCGAAAAGTACTTGAAATGTTTCCTACAAGAAGCACTTTAAGTGCTTTTAGAGTCCATAAATTTATTTTCTAAATACTTTGAGTCATTTTAAAAGCATTTCCAAACGAATCCTCATTTGCGCAAATAAAAGTTCTTTTTTCTTTGACCAGAAAAAAGAAGAAGAGAGAGTTCTTTCTCCTATACTTTAATTCGGATCGAGGCTAAAAAAATATTAGGTGACGCCGAATTAACATTTTTTTGTGCCAAGAATATACGTCATTTGTGCAAGTAAGTGTTCCTGAAAGACTCTTTTTTCTAGACTTTAATTCAGATCGAGACTGGTGGATTTGGATCCTCTCCTGAGCAGAGGGTTCAAATCCTGCTGACCAAGCAACACAGACCATTAGATCAAAATCCAACGACTACAATTATTATAATCTTTAGAGGGTTCTTCTGTTTGTAGCCATTGGATTTTGATCCAACGGTCCGTGTTGCTTGGTCAGCAGGATTCGGACCCTCTGCTCAGGAGAGGATCCAAATCCGAGACTGGTGTGTATTTGTTTTCTTTTCAACAACACGTACGTGTGATGACGTGACAGTTTAGGTAACTTAGGAATTTTATAACTAAGCAAGCTTTAGACTTTAATCAGATAATGTTAAGCCATGAAAAGCATTCACTTAGAGAGTTGATATATTTTTGCTTTCCTATTTCAATTAAACAATACATGAAATCGTGACTTTCCCCCACTCGTTTTCAGTTTTAATTAAACAATACACCAACATAAGCACTGCCCAGCTAGTGCCTACATCCAAATACAATTTTGACTTAAGTTCAAGACAACATGGGTATACATAACCCTTGTCTTGAATTTTTTTTAGGGTTTTTATCACAAATGGTCCCTGACATTGATCAAACACATCATTTTGGTCTTTGACATTGAAAATCAATAGAAATGGTCCCTGAGATTGATCAAACACATCACAAATGGTCATTCCGTTAAAAACTCTTTGGCAATTTTCAAAGCTTCGTAACTTAATCGTTTCTTAACCAAATTCGACCCATAATATATCAAAATGAAGATAGGAAAGTGTAGAACAAGATTATACCTATTTGGAAGCCCAATGGTTTCCGGAGATGGCCGGAAAATAGCCTCAAATGTGACTGATCCAAAGAAAAACTAGAAAACTAGCCGGAAACTGGGTAAACTTTAAACGTTCATAACTTCTTCAATAATCAACGAAATCAAGTGATTCAAAAAACGAAAATCATACTTCTCGATGAGACGAAGAGAATGGTATCTTTCTTGATGGCTAACTTGCCGTAGTTTGACCGAAAAACGGCTCGAAATTGGCTAACTCGAAAATGGTTATCCAATTTCGAGCCGTTTTCCGGCCAAACTACGATGTGTTAGCCATCAAGAAAGATACCATTCTCTTCGTCTCATCGAGAATTATGATTTTAGTTTTTGAATCACTCGATTTCGTTGATTATTGAAGAAGTTATGAACGTTTAAAGTTTACCCAGTTTCCGGCGAGTTTTCCAGTTTTTCCGCGGACCAGTCACATTTAAGGCTATTTTCCGGCCATCTCCGGCAACCATTGGGCTTCCAATTGGTATAAACTTGTTCTACACTTTCCTATCTTCATTTTGATATATTATGAGTCGAATTTGGTTAAGAAACGATTGAGTTATGAAGCTTTGAAAATTGTCCAAAGAGTTTTTAACGGAATGACCATTTGTGATGTGTTTGATCAATCTCAGGAACCATTTCTATTGATTTTCAATGTTAGGGATCAAAATGATGTGTTTGATCAATGTCAAGGACCATTTGTGATAAAAACCATTTTTTTAATTTAGTGGTTGGCTTAAGTAAACAATAATGTTACGCACGCACCATGTTAGTCAATCATTTATTCGATTTTAAACTTAGGCGGACCTCATTTAATGAACAAACTAGATGAAAAATGGTTGGTCTTCATGCCTTACCCTACCAAAGTCGTAATTAGGACCCACCTTTTTTGGGAATAAGGATATATTAACACTAAATGGTGAGGGGAATACATTAGTTTTGATCTTGGCATATTTGAAGTTAAGACTTCTCACTTACAGGTACAGAGATTTCCTGTCGTTTAATTAAGGCCATTAGAGTTAACAAGCTGAGTAGAGTGATACATGTAAATTACTGGCATTTAATCCGATTAAATCCATGAGATTCGATATTGTATTCAATAAAAGCTTTTTTCCTTTCTTTGCTATCAAGCAAAAAAGAAACATCACAAATCAGATCCCGTTTGAATGCAACGCGGTTAGTTCAATTTGAGCACTGTAATTTTACTAATTTGTGCGTACATTTTGGAGGGTGACAAGGACAAATCACATTTTTGGTGCAATATTACAGTGCCGATTTATTATCATAAAAATGTTTGTCTTTACATGTTAACTCACAGCAAGCACTGATTGTAAAAACGCAGGAGAGGATACTCTCAGAAAAACCAGAAAAAGAAGAAGAAGAAGAAGAGAAAAGGTCCCAAAAAATAAAAAAGGTAAAAAAATGGCTGGTGGTGGAGAAGGTCCAACGCTAGAGTTCACGCCAACATGGGTGGTGGCGGTGGTGTGCACGGTGATCGTGGCTATATCTCTCGCGGCAGAGCGTGCCCTACACTCCGGCGGCAAGTACTTGAAAAAGAAGAAGCAGAAGCCGCTGTACGAGGCGTTGCTCAAGGTGAAGGAGGAGCTGATGCTGCTGGGGTTTATCTCTCTCCTTCTCACTGTCTTTCAGAACAGGATCACCAAAATCTGCGTGAGCCCTAAGATTATGGACAAGTGGCTGCCATGCAAACTCCACCATGACAGTCTGGACGGTAAAGAAACTGCCCATTACTCCGCCACCTCCGTGTTTGGCGGTATTTTTGGACCTACCAGGAGGCTGCTGGCTGCCGGGGCTAAGGCTCAACAGGGTTACTGTGGCAAAAAGGTATCTTCAACATAACCCAACTCCCTATTTATTTATTCATTTTTTTTTAAGTATGTGCTCCTATATGATCCTCTCAGTGTTTTAGTGTCGGATGATTGGCTATACCAGGTATCAATCAGTTTACATACGCTACCAAGTGTTGTTATTCATCAACATTTGAGCAAATATCAACACGATATTGATTAGAATATTGGTATCTGGTGTCAAAGGAAGTGTGTTCTTATTTCAATTCTTTCGCCGCAGTGCTTGGGATATTTTTCTACGTCTGTTTTAATTTTTGAAATTTTCTGTGTACTTGTCTGATTTATTTTTGTGTTTTGATATTTCTCAAATGGAGAATAATTAATGAACTTGTAGTCTGGTTCAATAGCGTACTAAATTGGAACCCCTTGATTGAGTTCGAAGGGGTTTTGGGTGCAAAATCGAAGCCTCTTCAATTTAGATGAAAGTGGTTTGATAGTTCGCACCCAAAACTCATTTGTGAATTGGGATTAAATGAACCATTTCCTATTTATCATGATTTAATGAACTGAGAAGTTGAGAACAAATTAACAGATAAATGGTCTACTTTTCTACTTGAAGCCATGCTGTCTATGCTAATTTTCCAGGGAGATAAGACCATATATAGATAGATAGATAGACATACCAAAAGAGATACAGCTAAAATGCAAATTGATAGACATAATTTTTGAAATTCATTTTCCGGAATAGGTACTTTCATTGTATATGCACAGATACATAAAAATTATGTGCTCTGACTATTTTCATTTTGTTTCTCCCACAGAATAAGGTACCATTGCTATCAGTTGAGGCATTCCATCACCTGCACATCTTTATCTTTGTCCTAGCCATTGTCCATGTGACCTTCTGTGCTCTCACTATTGTCTTCGGAGGTTTAAAGGTGAGCTTAAGAACACCGATTATTTTGATAAACCTTTTACTTGACGTTTATTGTTGGTGTTTTAAACGCAGTATGTTCATAGCATGCTCGGTTTTTTTTTTTACCATTATTCAGATACGTCAATGGAAACAATGGGAGGAGGAAAATGCAAAAGAGATTAGTGAAGTAGATGAAGGTATGAATTCTTGCTGTGTTTTCTTTTGATATTTGTTATTGAATATGAGATTCATGTGATGTCCCAATTGCATGTTTATGCGTTCAACAACACAACTAGCAGGGGTTTAATTCCATTAGAAAACGCACTGCGAGTCTTCAGATGAGCTGTCGATTGACTTGCTGAACTACGTTCTCATTTGGATAGGCTTCACACCATTGATCTTGTTGTTGCTTGTTGCTTGTATATTTCCCCAATTTGAGATTTGTGTTGGTGCAGCTCAAACAAAGATCACCCATGTTCAGGAGCATGACTTTGTCAAGGATCACTTTTGGGGTATCGGTAAAAATTATCGTGTGAAGGGATGGCTGGTAAGATACTTTTCCATTTATAATGCAATCTATCCACATATATAATTTTAAGTTTTTAACTAAGGCTAGAACTCACAGATGATCAAATAATAGTTGAGTTTGGTGCATTTCCGTTACTTTCAAGAAAAGGAAAGAATTGATGCTTATTATTGTTTTTCGAAGAGGCCATGAACGATTTTGGTGAGTCTTGCACAATCTTGGGATAGGAACTGTTAAGTGTAAGAAGAAATGTGAACTCATAGACTAACTCATCAGCCAAGAACATAAGGACTAATCAACTAAATCACAACCCTTTGCTCGTGTATGCAATGTGAATGTGAAAACAGAAACAATTGCACCAGTACATACCTGAACAGGATCTGTTATATAGGATCGTACCTTTATATCCTTGATTTCTAAGGAGACAGGAACTCAAACCAGGTTCTGCATTGTTCGATACCGATGAAGGAGCCATTGCAGCCTCTGTGTTTGAAACCTTCTCCTCTTTTACGATCACAATAGCTTCTCTAATCAATAGGACTTAGAACAACATAAGCTAATATCGCAAGAGCAGTGGTTTGAACCATAAATATATAGTGCTCCTCCGCCCATTCCCTATCAGAATTGGACTAGGATTCAAAGACATACAAACAATAAAGATTCATGAGACTTTATAAAGTTCCAACACAAAGTTCTTTTCCAAAACCAATTGGAACTTCTCTCAAGACTGCTTTCCTTATCAGATTTAGACTTCTTTATAATATTAATTATCCCAAGACATGTAAGAATCATACTCATACTCTTACATTAAGGAATCTAAGAAGTTAGACCTCAGATTCACTTGAAATCAGTACAATTTTATTATTTTTCCAAGTGGAAATACTATAATGCTAACGCCGTTTTTGGTTTGTTATTCTGCACACGTCCAGCATTCTTTCCTCAACCAGTTTTATGGATCAGTGTGCAGATCAGACTACTTGACTTTGCGACTAGGTTTCATCTCGGTAAGGTACCTTTACAAAAGGTTGATGAGTTCTCAGTGTGTTTATTGCCTTACTTGGCTCCTAACCTGAGTTATATTTTTTGTGTTCATTATTTCTCACTGCAGACCCATTGCAGGGGAAACCCCAAGTTTGATTTCTACACGTACATGGTACGCGCCCTTGAAGATGATTTTAAAAGAGTCGTCGGTATCAGGCAAGTTTTATCTGATATAATTTTGCCATATTGAAGTTCTTTGTGAATTCTTTGGGTCATTTTTGAGACGTTTAATGTCTCTGACCAATCTGCCCTGTAAAATGGTTTTGGTTCGTTTTGATTCACCATATGGTTTTCGTTGGCTGCAGTTGGTATCTTTGGATATTTGTGGTCATCTTCATGCTTATGAATGTCGATGGTATGATTCTTGTTTCAAACGAAACCACCTCCCTTTGACATTTTCATGCAGTTTTTACACTTGTGGCATAGATTGCATTGCCCGCCTTCACGAAGAACGCTATCACCATAAATAGTGACATTCTTTTATTTTTCGCGTGCAGGATGGCATGCATACTTCTGGATTGCATTTATTCCTTTCTTTGTAAGTGGTCTTCGCATAACCTTGCTGGGGTTTTGTCACTCATTTCTCATGTGCATTATTTTCATTTAATCTGCTGTGCTTGCAAATTCAAGCATTTAATCTAACTCCTTCCATTACATTTCAGTCAATGCGTCGTTTGAGTTGTGCATAATATAGAACACTAATTGTTCTCTATCATCATTCATCTGATTTCAGTTCCTTGCAATGTAATCAATCGTCTTTATCCTCTTTCTCCAGCTTCTGCTTGCTGTTGGAACTAAGTTGCAGCACGTAATCACCCAGTTGGCTCACGAGGTTGCTGAGAAGCATATCGCTGTAGAAGGAGAACTAATAGTTCAACCATCAGACAAGCACTTTTGGTTTGGCAAGCCCAAATTTGTTCTCTTCTTGATTCATCTCATCCTCTTCCAAAATGCTTTTGAAATGGCGTTCTTTTTCTGGATATGGGTAAATGCAGATTCTTCAATCCACTTCATACCGTGCGATTACAGTAAATTGTTAAGTGAGACTGACTTGATCCTTGATCTGCTTATATTCTTTTGCAGGTCCAATATGGTTTTACATCTTGCATAATGGGAAAAGTAAGATACATTGTCCCCAGGCTTGTTATTGGGTAAAACTCCAAAGACCTTTCCCTTTTTCATTCTTCTTTCGAAAATCACTCGAAGAACATTCAATTTAACATTTCTTACTGCTAATCCCTCTCCTTTTAATTTTCTGTTTCATTAGGGTGTTCATTCAGGTGCTCTGTAGTTACAGTACTCTACCACTTTATGCCATTGTCACGCAGGTGCGTCGAGTTAAAAACTACAACTTACCTTCCCTTTTCCAGTGAGTGGGGGTTTGGCAAATTTAGTAAAAATTTGATGCTGATGGACAAAATACTCCCCTTATTCAAAGCTTACCTGTAAGCCCCTTCAAGGAAGACTCGAAGGGAATTTGGGTATGATTAGAAGAGTCGTTACTAGAAGGGGCTTCAAGAAAAGACTCAAAAGGAGTGTTATTTGTCCACAATCATCAAATTTGGCAAATTTAGTCATTTAACAGATAACAAAATAGTGTGAGTTTAGTCAAGTTTTGTGCTATTGTCTTGGCTAACCTAAAACTTTCTAAAAATGGCTAGTTTTCGTTACGATGACTAAATTTTGTGTAATTTTTTTCGGGGTGGTTGTCAAAGTTCCACATTCTTTAAAGTTCTCCATTCTTTTCTGTTTCTGCAATGCAATGTAGATGGGAACCAAATTCAAGAAAGCAATATTCGACGAGGGTATACGCTCGGGACTTATTGGTTGGGCTCAGAAGGCAAAGAAAAGGAGGGCGAGCAGTGTCGACGGATCTGGATCTACCTCTGGTTCCTCCGTGGGAGTTCAGCTAGGCAAAGTTAACCAAAAGACAACGACCAAGGGCTGAACATCTCTTCTTCACATGATATATATCTTTTTGTAGAGTCAAATATAGCCGTAGTTCTCACCACCCTCAAGATTATTATTCTGCATAGGGGGCCCTGAATTACTCAAATGTCAAATCATATCATTTACTATGAATTTTTATGAAATATTTCGGATTCGGAATGTAGAAATTATATTCAGGAATCAAGGTATTATGAATTATGTATCCAGTTTTTCCTATTTTTCCATACATAATTCCTTTTGGCCCTGATATAGTCAGTGTATGTGCATTTTCTAGCACACCAATGGTGTTTTTGTTAAGAGTGGTTGTTGTCTACACTAAAAATAAGAGTAATTTTACGGAGACTGCATTTATAGACTAAATTTGCATGTTAAATGATGTGTCACTAAAAAAAATAGGCACGTTAATCAACACTTAAGTAATAATCTAATCTCCTTAGCATTGATTTTGACCTAATAAGATGATTTACAAGGAAATAAAATTTGGACTTTAATTTACTCTAATGAACAATGTAGGCCTATATTGTTTTTGACTAGTCAAAGATACCAAAATCTCAGCCTTCCCTCTCGACTGCAGTGAACATTAAAATGCAACGCACGTTGGTGTTTCTGGAGGGAAGGTGAGCACGGGTTTAGGCAAAATACTACTTAAACCCAAGACCTTAGAACTTTAGCAACCTTCCTTTAAACTCTAAGATCAATTAGAATTTGCTCTATTACGATCTCTTTTGCGTAGTATCGATTTACCAGCCTTAAGACAATTAGCCTCTTTGATTGTAACCCTTTACAAATCTGATGGTCTAATATCCAATCCGATAAAAGTTCTATCGATTGTTCTTAGCTCAAATATGAGAGTGGCAGCCCATATGAGACCAATTCATATGGCTGCTCATCTAGGAGGAGTGCCATTTGGAAGAGTAATGGTTGATGGAGAGGCATCTGTGAACGTTTTGCCTCTCAAAGTGTTAAGAAAATTGAGCCTATTACATGCTGATTTAATCTCTATAGAGTTAACAACATCAAATTTTTCTGGGAGCATCACCAAAACCTATGGTGTTATGCCTTTAGGGGTTGACTTGGGATCAAAGAAACTTATGGTGGCTTTCTTTACTGTGGAAAACACATCCACTTGTAATGCATTGTTGGGCATAGATTGGATCCAACAAGCATTATGTTTACGCTTGTTGGATCCAATGAAGATGCGTGTGCCATGCTAAGAGGATTTTAAGAGTTAGTACATGCCGAGTCATGGCCAGTTTTTCCCTCTGCCAACATTTCAAAGGTAAACTTCTACAATACAGATATGCAGTGACGGAGCCAGAATTTTGTCCTAGTGGAGGCATAATAATAATATTATCAGTCAAGGTACCATAGAGATGTATCATATCAAATTCAACTTCTTTTGTAAACCGAGGCCAATGCATTCTGAGAAAATGTTGTTAATGCTCATTCCACCATTCTCTAAGAAAAATACTCACCTCCTATACATATTGGACTCTTGATACACATCTATAATATGTAGTGCATTACCCTTAACTATCTACAAAGCATACTAAAAGAACGTGGCCTTCAATATCCTTCTCTTTTCTAGGCTTCTTTAGGGTCAAGCTTGATAATTAAAGGGAGACAATTGGCGTTATTGGGGTTCATTTGATCCCAATGACCCCACCTTTTCTCTGCTACTGCATATGTGGGAGTATTCTGATACACGTGAGCTGATAAGAACGGCTGCCCTACTTAGGTGATGATCCAAAAGCTTTTGGAGCATTTTCCTGATGTTGAGAAAGGTTTGTCAAGGTTACTTAGGTCACGTAATGATAATTGAAGATATTCCTGCGCGTGTGGAAGATGTTCTAGTAATCAAGCATTTTTCTGATGTTTTTCCTGATGATTTACCTGGCTTACCACCGGATCGTGAAGTGGAGTTCACCATCGATCTACATCCAGGTACTGACCCTATTTCTCTAGCACCTTATCGTATGGCTCCTGCAGAGTTGAGAGAATTAAAAACCCAGTTGCAAGAACTTGTTGATAAAGGATTTATTCAGCCGAGCACTTCCCCTTGGGGAACTCCAGTTTTGTTCGTGAGGAAGAAAGACAGAATGTTGAGGCTATGTATTGATTACAGATAGCTAAAGCAGATTACGATTAAAAACCGTTATCCATTGCCTTGTATCGATGATCTTTTTTATCAGCTTCATGTAAGGTTCGGTTATTATCAGTTAAAAATTAGAAGTGATGATGTTTCGAAAACAGCATTCCGAACTCGATATGGTCCTTACAAGTTTCTTGTGATGCTATTCAGGTTAACAAATGCTCCAGCAGCTTTTATGGACCTGACGAATTAGGTATTTCGTCCGTACCTTAATAGGTTCGTAATTGTCTTCATCGATGACATTCTGGTGTATTCTAAGAACGAGATTGACTATGCTAGACATTTACGTGTGGTTTTAAAGAAGCTAAGGGATAATCAACTGTATGCTAAATTCAGTAAATGCTAGTTCTGGCTGGATCATGTGTCATTCTTGGGACACGTGATATCAGCTCAGGGTTTTCTCGTGGATCTTCAGAAAGTAGCAGGAGTGGAAAATTGGGAGCAACCTCAGACTGTCACTGAAGTACGAAGTTTTCTTGGTCTTGCTGGCTATTATTGATGCTTTGTGAAAGATTTCTCAACCTTACTACTACCTCTGACAAGGTTGACCAGGAAAATAGTTAAATTTGAATGGAATGATGATTGTGAACGTAGTTTCCGACAGTTGAAGTATTGTCTCACTCATGCACCTGTTTTGTCACTTCCCGATGACAGTGGGAATTTCGAGATCTACAGTGACGCCTCTCTGTATGGTTTGGGTTGTGTGTTGATGCAACATGGGAAGGTGATCGCGTATGCTTCACAACAATTAAAACCCCATGAAATGAACTACCCTACTCATGATCTTGAATTGGCGGTTATTGTTTTCACTCTAACAATTTGGCGGCACTCTCTCTATATAGGGAAACGTGTTGAATCTTCATTGACCATAAAAGTCTCAAGTATATCTTTACTCAGAAAGAACTTAATCTCCAGCAGCGTAGATGGACGAAATTGATTAGCGACTATGATTGCATTATTGAATATCATCTAGGTCGTGCTAACAATGTAGCAGATGCTCTCAGTAGGAAATCTTACGGTTGATTCAATGCTCTTTATGCATGTAGTGTTCCTCTTTTGACCGATCTAAGATCTACTGGAGCCGTTTTGAGAGTGGATCACCAGGGAGCCTTACGAGCCAACTTTTAAGTCAAACTCTGTTTTATTGGATCGTGTTCTCGAGCCTCATAAGAATGACTCAGAATCCCAGAAGTTAAAACAAGCAGTGTTGGTTGACAATAGAGGAGACCTCAGAATTCGAAGACTTGATGGTATGCTTATGCAAGACGATCGAATGTATGTACCGAAAGTGGAAGAACTGAAGAACGAAATTCTCGATGAAGCATATATCTCAACTCATGCGATATACCCTGGGAGTATTAAAATGTATCATACTATCCGACCTTTCTACTATTGGCCAGGAATGAACAGAGAAATTGCTAAGTACGTGAGTTGTTGTTCGGTCTATCAGCAGGTCAAATCAGAAAGAAAGAAACCATTCGGGCTGCTACAGTCACTTCCTATACCTCAATGGAAATAGGAGGATATCACTATTAACTTTGTCTGAGGCAGCTTGTACACGAAGTCCATAATGATCAATAAGTAGCCACAACCCTTTCTCAACATTCGCTTCGCCCTCATGGTAAAGATCACTCCATGTTGCAGACCACTACGTTCGCCAACAAAAGTTACAATAGGCATGTCTAGTCGATGGAAATTAACAATTTTCTGGCGACAATTCAACATTGCATAATTGTAATCTAACCAATCTATACCCAAGATAACATCGAAGTCAACAATATCCAAGGGAACGAGATTAGCTAGCATTACTACATTCTCAATAAGAATGGGACATTCTCGACACTCCCAACTAATATAGCAAATTTCACCCCAGGCATCGAGAATTCCAAATCATAACTGAGGGAAATGGGGTGGGGTTGAGTCTTTTGAGCAAACATATAGGAAATAACTGAGTGAGTTGCACCTGAGTCAATTAGAATTCTGGCAAAGTGGCCTAGAACATTCAACGTACCCATGATTAAGTCGAGATTACTCTGAGCATCTTGTATGGTGATGTTGTTGACGGGACCTTACACTCGCTGTCTGCCTCCACGACCTCTGTTTGCCAGATTCTGATTGCCACGTCCTTGATTATCTCGACCCTGGTTGGTTTGGTTTGTCTGCATGTCGAAACCGCCACTGCTAGAAGCTATATCGAGATTCTGATGCTGTCATTCAGTATACCACTATGCTCCGCCACCTTGATACGGTGTACAACCTCCCTGGTACTGCTGATAGCCGCCCTGAAAATATGGAATGTCAGGTGAGTACTGGTACGTTCCTCTTAGACACTAGGATATGTCTCATTGGTAGTGGAAAACACAAGCATAACCTGTTTGCTGGTAAGCACTAGGTCCCGCAAGTAATTTCTGTTATGGAAGGATTGCAGTTGGTAGTGCAGGAAACTGATTTTTTTTATTCTGAGGACATTGATTAGATCTGTGCCCCTCTTGATCGCATGTGTAACATCCTTTATTTTCTCTCTTACATTCACCGTAGTGACGAATATTGCACTTGTGGTAGAATTGAGCACCAAAATTATTGTAGTTCCTTTGACTCTGAAAACGTGAATTGCTAGTGGATTTGCCGCCCCTTTGAGGTGTATTGAAATTTGAACCCCCACTAGACGATCCAGAACTGTTACCGTTTTTCTTAAAATATTGAGTCATTCAAGGACCAAAGGATGACTGCTCTTTGTTGTTATTCATCTGAGTGTTACCATTTTCCTCTCCATCATTATCGTCATCAGGCCATTTTTCTGAATTTTCAACACGAAGTAAAATCTCAAAGAATTCTTGATAAGTGGAGCATGGAGTAGATGCTCCATGCTCCGCCAGCTTGCGGCCATACGCGCGGCCACGCTAAGGTTACATGCCTGCACGCACTGACAAATCTCAATGGAATATTTCATTAAATCTAACGGCGTCAGAATATTTTGTTAACTTTAACGGAATATTCTCCTTCTTCTCCAATTCTCTGGTCACCGTCGCCGCCGTTCGCCGTTGCCGTCCACCGCCATCTGGTTTGCCGGATTCTGGAAAAATTGGCCGAAACTTTGTAAAAACTTTAAAACTTCATATCTTCTTCATTTCTCAACCATTTTCGACGTACTTTATATGGAAATGAAGCTTGGGAAGAGAAGAACAAGTTTGTACCTTGATAGTCCAAAAAGTGGACGGAAATGGACTGAAAATCCCTCGAAGCTCTCGACCCAATTCCAACGTCCCAAAGTCTCGTGTCTACACTTTGGCTTGGCTTCAAACTTAGGCTAGGGACCTCAGGGAGTTGTGTAGTTGCTTCTAAACCTTCCAAAACCTTGTAACTCAAACGGAAAGTAGTTAGAGAACCTACACATGAGTTGGAGCTCTGAGTTGGACATTCAAAACTCGGTTATTTTTTAATCGCTCGTATGGATGGACTCGTGGGGACGAGAGGAATACGATGGTGATGATTTGAAGTCTGATCTATAACGTTTGATGCTTGTGTTTGTGTTGCAGAGAGAAGAAATAGACACGACATGAGAGAGAGAGAGAGAACGAGAAGATGAGAGAGGGAATGTCTGATTGTTTTGAATGATTGATGAGAAAAATAATGGAATGATTGATCGGTAGGTATGGTAGTGAGAGACGGGTTCAGATAGTGGACAAGGATCCACTTTTCACAATTTAAAAGTACACAAAAACCTAACCCACTTATCCACTAACACTAAATAATTAGTACACACGTGTACAATCTTACCTGTTGTTAACGTAGTTTAACTAGGCGTAACTTCTTCGTTACAAACCCGATTCGGGTCTAGTTCGCGCTCACGCGTCCGTAACAACGAGTACTATTTAATTACGATAATATGAAAAATAAATTAAAAGCCAAATAACAACGTCCACGTCAAGCTCCACTTTGCCAACAAGGGTATAATCGTCATTTTACATACTCAGGAAGGAAATTACATAGAAAATTAGGAACGGGTCTTCGCATATGTTTTGTTTTATATCTCAGTTTCTCGGTTTGAAAATTTTATTTTGTGCTGATTATACTTGTTATGTTTTAATGATTAACTTGATTTTAGTATCATTTCTATTAAATGACTCTTTTGTGTTATGTGCTTGTTGATGCATCCAAGTCAATGGACAAATTCAAACTTGTTGATACTGGCAGCTTGTAAGTTGAAATAGTAAGTCTTTTACTTTGCTTCAGCAACTGAATAGTATGTTTAGCTTCACATTTATGCTATTTTGTACAGGTGGGTCAATTTGAAAGCCGTTAAAAGGCTTTTGGATACAGATGCACTAAAGATAGAAGATATCTCTGTTTCGAAGGTACCATACCCCATAATCTGTAGAACTTCCCTATATTAACTAGTAATTACTAAAAATACTGTTCCCTTTAATCAGGGAACGGATAGTGATGAAGTTCCTTTGCAAGAAACAGCAGCTGATTCTCAGAGAATGTTCTTCCTCTGGAGTTGTTGTCGCTAGCAGCATGCTTTGGCACCGCTACAGATTCCGTTAAATATTCCATTATTTGTTTTGAGAAACAGAGATATAGAGGAGCTCTTCACCGGCGCAGTACTTATTTTGGCAGAAAATTCCAGAGGTAGAGGTATTATCACGGCAAAAGGTTGTAGAATAGTTCCCTATTTACCTTTTTCACTCTCTAGAATCCACCAACATTTTGCCTAGTGACCCAAATTAACAAAACAATCTTCTCTATACCCTATCTCATTAGACCCAACCAACGCATCAAGAAAATAGTTAGGCATAATTGGATTATTTGGTAATACAGTAGTTGGAAGATAACTCATGTGATAAAAACATTAGGATTTAAGCCCTTTTGGTGAAGTCTGTTAAGATCTAAGCTTAAAATTGAAATTTTTTGTCAACTCTCCGTTAATTTTTAGCACATAAAAGCTTATATGCGAGATTAAAAAGATAAAGTTAGCCTCATGTAGCCCCATGCGTTAACAATTAACGAAGAGTTTTGTTTTAACTTAATATGTGTGGCTCATGTGCTAATAATTAACGGAGAGTTGACGAAATTTTCAACTTTAGGCGTAAATCCTAACAGATTTTACCACGGGCTTAAATCTTAGTTTTTTGCCTGTATCTTTCTTTCATTACAATCGGATGCTTAAATAGTTTTGAATTTGTTTAATTTTTTGTAATGACTATTCGTTTTGAATTAAATTATAAACAGTTTGGATAGTTAGCAAAAGTTATAGAGTGAGCTACGCAAGTGTTTACTTTTAGGAAACGATCCATGGTCATCGTGACATCCAAGTTAAGTTATAATGTCATACGTGAGTTTTTCTCTACATAACATTGTATTGAACTCACCACGTAACGGTGAATCCGTTTTATGTTAATTTCCCCTGCATATTAACAAAAATATGATTCGAGGTAAAAGTAAAAGTGATTTAAACCCATCCCATTCTACTCAATTTTCAGCCCCACTGTAGTTTGGGTGGTCCCACATGTCAGTCGGGTATAGTAGATAAGAAACAAGGCCACCCGCCTTGCAGTCCTCTTCGTCTCTCCCCCAACCCAAAAACCAGACAGCCATGTCAATCCTTTCCATTTCTTCATCTTCTTCTTCCTCCGCTCTCCTCCCCAATGTCTCCTTCTCCTCCAAATCCTCCCCATTCCTCACCCCGCCACTCCAAATCGCCGTCGCAAAATCCCACAAAAACCGACCGACGGGAGTCACCATGAGCATGGAGGCCGGCATCGGAGTCATGGCCACGAAGCTCGGCATGATGAGCTTCTTCGAGCCCACCGGAAAAGTCGTCCCGGTTACCGTCGTGGGTTTCAAGGAGGGCAACATCGTCACCCAGGTAAAAACCCAGGCCACCGACGGCTACGACGCCGTCCAAATCGGCTACCGGCGGGTCCGTGACCGGAAGCTGACGAAGCCCGAAATGGGTCACCTCCAGAAAGCTGGCTCGATCCCCCTCCGCCACCTCCAGGAGTTCCGGCTGCAAGACGTCGAAGGATTCGAGCCGAACCAGAAGCTCTCCTTCGACGAGCTTTTCAAAGAGGGCGACATCGTCGACGTCTCCGGAACCACAATCGGAAAGGGGTTTCAGGGAGGAATCAAGCGGCACAATTTCAAGCGGGGGCTGATGACCCACGGGTCCAAGAGCCACAGAGCTCTGGGTTCAATCGGTGCCGGAACGACGCCGGGAAGGGTGTACAAGGGGAAGAAGATGCCGGGGAGAATGGGAGGGACCAAGACCAAGATCAGGAAGCTGAAGATTGTGAAGATCGATAAGGAGCTCAATGTTGTGATTATCAAAGGCGCTCTGCCCGGTAAGCCCGGAAACCTTCTCCGCATTGCTCCTGCTAAAATTGTGGGCTACAACATTCCCAAGAGCTAGTTTACTTCCTTTTTTTTTGTTTATGTTGTTTTGATTCTGTGAATTTTTGTATCGACATTGACTCGCATGAATGTTAAGTAGCGTTCTGTGAATTTATGGAAGCACTTCACTTGATAGAAGCAAGAATCGCTGGTTTATGTTCACTGGAATGTTAGATGGTCGAAATGTTATGCTAATTTTGTGATACGATCATATATTTTGACATGGTTGTTTAGACTTTAGAGCTTATAGTTATAGCAAACTCAGACTGTTATAACTATTTGAAAATCGATCAATGTCATCCTCATCCTCATATTTGATGTTACACATCTTTTTTGATCCTTTCTTTAGACTCACTGTGTATTCAATTGAGAATAGCAGAGATTTTTATGGATTTTTATGGAGTTTAATTGATTTGTAAATATTTCATATAAAATTTTGATTCAATTATCTCGAATTCTCATGGATGAGAAGAGATGAGATTTGTGGATGCTTAAAATACACTACAAAATCTCTCTAATTCCTCAATTTTCTTAAATTCTTTAAAATCAATTTCTAATTGAATAAATGTTATAAACTTATTTAAAATCCTAATTGAATACCTCGGATTTCTAAGAATTTTAGTAAACTATCTTAAAATTCGAATTGAATACAACTTAAATTTTAGACAATCACTCAAAATCCCAATTAAATACGCCGAGTATTCTGTTTGTGTGATCTATCGAAAACCCAATTGACACAAATCCGTGATTTGGGAAATTGGCAAACCCTAACCCCCTAAAGTTCAAATCCGGCAAGTCGTATCTGAATTGCCATTTCAGCAGAAAGTCATCGAAGCGATCAGGCCTCCGAACAGGATGAAACAGAAAACACTACGAATTGAAAGAGAGAAATGAAACCTCATCCGCTGCAGCCGCAGCATTGCCCCACTATTTTCTTCATAGTTCCAACGCACAGACCAGAACAATAGCCAAATCATTGTTTTTTGTGTTTTCTTTATTTCTAAAATTATTTTGTTTGGTTTCTAATTGTATTTTAATTTTTTTTATATTGATACGTGTCGCTTAATCAATGGTTGTGTGGGCCTCTTATGTGTTACGTTAATAAATTACTAGAAGATTTGACGAATTTGGGACGACAAGGATCAAATTAACGTGCGGTAGTTAATTTGAGGGTCAACATTGATCAAATTTTAAATTAAGAGACCAAATAATGATTTGTGATAAAAACTTGTTAAAATATTTGTCCCTTGATTATAAGTATGTATTAACAATTTCATAGAAAATGGTGAAAATACCCCTTTATATTACCAAACATAACATAACTTGACTGAAGTTGGCCGACTCCCAGAAAAATGGGACACAAATTTAAGCTTTGAAAAAAATGAGTAAATCGTACTAAAAATGGCTCATTTGGAAGTGAGGGATCATGTACAATTTATTCTTGAATAATTAATGGTTCATTTGGAAGTGTTTTTAAAGAATTGAAAGAATTTTTGAAATCAATTAGTACTAATTAGTACTAAAAGTGCAAGTGAATTCTAAAAAATACTTAAATTCTTCTGGCAAGAAACACAAAAAATACTTCAATTGCATTTAAAATCCAAAAAATATTTCACCAATAACACTTTCGGCGATTTTAATACAGACTTATTTTTTGAGGACAAAGTGAGAGACTGAGACTCGAGTTCTTCTTCTTCCTCTCTCTCCCTCTCCGTCAACGCAGATAAAAAGGAACCCAGAATTCCACTCTCCCACTCCTTGTAATCCACCTGAAAATCCCCAAGTCCAGAAAACAATGAGTGAATTTATGGACCTGGAATCCCAAGACGGGGTTCGGATGCCATGGAACGTAATCCCAGGCACGAAGCAAGAGTCCACCAACAGCATAGTCCCAGTCTCCGCCATCTACACTCCGATCAAGCCATTCCCCTCCATGCCCGTCCTCCCCTACGCCCCCCTCCGCTGCCGCACCTGCCGCTCCGTCCTCAACCCATTCTCCACTGTCGATTACGCCGCCAAGATCTGGATCTGCCCTTTCTGCTTCACCCGCAACCACTTCCCTCCCCACTACGCCTCCATCTCCGACGAGAACCTCCCCGCCGAGCTCTTCCCCCAGTACACCACCATCGAGTACGACTCGTCCATCGAAAAACCCACCTCGCCTCCGGTCTTTATTTTCGTCGTCGACACCTGCATGATCGAGGAGGAGCTCTCGTTTCTCAAGTCCGCTCTGTCTCAGGCTCTCGGTCTCCTCCCGGACCACTCTCTCGTGGGGCTCATCACTTTCGGGACCTTCGTCCATGTCCACGAATTGGGTTTCCCCAGTGTCCCCAAAACTTACATTTTCAAAGGATCCAAGGACGTCAACAAGGAGCAATTGCTTGAACAGATGAGTTTCTTTCTCAAGAAGCCGAAGCCGGCTACTGGGGTTATTGCGGGCGCCCGGGACGGGTTGAGCACCGAGAGCATTGCCAGGTTCTTGTTGCCCGCGTCAGATTGTGAGTTTGCGCTTAATTCTGTGTTGGAGGAGTTGCAGAAGGACCCTTGGTCGGTGCCCGCGGATCAGAGGGCCACAAGGTGCACCAGCACTGCACTTAGCGTCGCTGCCAGCTTGTTGGGAGCTTGCGTGCCGGGTTCTGGAGCTCGGATCATGGCATTTATTGGTGGCCCGTCTACAGAAGGCCAGGGTGCTGTAAGGATTCGTAGCCATTTTTTTGTTGGCACTGAAACTTAAATATAGAGTCTTATTGATTGATAGTAATATGTTTCTGCTCCAAAGATCACTGTTAGCAAGAATTGATAGGTTTACCAAATTATATAAGATAGAGATTTCAACCCCGGTTGGTAGTTGGAAGGTTGTGGTCTATCTATTTTCTAGGTTTGCCTCCTAAGGAACTTCTTAGGCAGATTCCCTGCTACTTGGGATCACTGGAATTTATTAGAAGGGAATAATTTACACATTGTTTTCTTTTTCTTCTTTTCCCGCTTTTGGGTCCTTTGTGTTGTTACTTTTGTTACTGCATTCCTTAAAGGGGTCTTTGAGGCAAAGTGATTAGAGAATGAAAGATAAACTAAATGGGCAATGGCAAATGCTTAGTAATTGAACATTGACAGATTGTAATGCCTTTTTGGCAATACGTGTGTTCTGACAGTTTGGCTTTTGCAAATGGTTGTTTGGCTCAACATACATTCAAATGCTTAGGATCGAATGGAAATTTGTAAAGCTTTTTTTTTTTTATTCAGTATTATGTGTGTTCTGTGGCATTTTGGCTGTTTTGCTCAACATACAAGACCAATGAAAGTGGTGCTAAAGGTGTTCTGATCGTTTTCGCAGTTAGCCCTGTGAATGTTCTGTGCTTGACTATAAGTGGAACTGCCTTGACCTCTGTTTCCCAACTGCTCACCTCTCTCCCTCCCCTTTCTTTCGTGGATATGGTCTAATAGTACCATGTGATAGTTAGACCTATGTCCAGTATGCTCTACCACAACTGTACGCAATGTATTTATATTTGGGATGCCTCTTTTTTATGCCTTGTTTTCAAAGTTTCTTGATTTTTTAATTATTTTCCTTCAAATTTGAATTTAGCTGGTTGGGATGGTAATTATTTTGTAGTTTAACCATGTAATGCTTGGTGTTTCTTTTACGATAGCATGGTGGCAATTCTACTTTACCTTTTTAATTACTACTTTGTTATAGTAAATCACACTGTACTGACTTTTCTGCTTGCGATCTTTTATAGATTGTGTCAAAAAACTTATCTGAGCCTATTCGTTCTCACAAGGACCTGGATAAAGATTCTGCTCCATACTTCCATAAAGCCGTGAAGTTCTATGAAGGACTATCAAAGCAGCTTGTTAACCAAGGACATGTTCTTGATCTTTTTGCTTGTGCCCTTGACCAGGTGATTTTTAAGTTGTCTCTACTGTTTTGTAGCGATGATTATCTAAGTACTTTGTTTCTTTCCCTTCATCTTGAATCATACATTTCTGTATATATGTATTCATACCAATTCTAAAAGAAGAATTGCACGAAAAGCCCCAATGGTTCAAGTTTCCAACATATTCTAAATGGTTTAACAACTTGTAATGAACTACTTTAATAGAAGAAGAGTAAAGACTAAAGCTCGCTATCCTCAAAGCTCTTCAAATTTCTACAAAATGAAATTTCAAACTTATTGGAAAAGAGAAGAAACATACATATTGCATTAACATGTTATGAGAGTTAGATAGGCTGTAAAGATGCGAATATGATGCATAGAAAGGAGGCTCCCCTACCAACAGTCTCACTACTTCTACACTCCCCATCATGGCACAAAGATAACGGAGAAGGGAAAGGTACCCTGTGAAATATGTTTCCAATGTCCTTGACTCGGCCGTTTAACCATAATATTAGAGTCCCACGAAGTAGATATTTTCTTTTAAGAACACTATGCCAAAGAGAATCCTTTCCAATAGGGATCTCCATTACCACTTACGAATGATGGCGACCTTCATTTGTCCAAGTTGTCTATCTGCTAACTACCCTTTCTCAGGAACAAGATAGAACCTCCAGTGCTACTAGATGTTTTTTCTTATTAGTCCTTGCTAACCATAGTCATCTTCGTGTTTCTGACATTTAATGTGCCTGTTATAAATCTATTTATGTTACTTTTTCTTTTATTGTTAATTGATATGAAGAGGAAGGATTCTATATGTTGGAGAGTAGTCCTGATCCCAAAAGAATTGAAGTTAAATAAATTATTAAGCTTCTTGCGCTTGTACACTTGGGTTCCACAGATTAAATTCAAGGCATCTTATATGTTGGCAGTTTATGTTCATTTAAAATTATTTCATGTTTCTTTTGCATGCTATTTTCCCTTTCAGGTGGGGATCGCAGAACTTAAAATTGCTGTTGAGAGAACTGGAGGACTAGTTGTGCTTGCTGAAAGTTTTGGCCACTCGGTGTTTAAGGACTCACTCAGACGCGTTTTTCAGTCGGGTGATTATGAGCTTGGTTTCTCATCAAAGTACGGTTTCTTTGGTCAATCTCATAATGGGAAATTGCACCTGTTTATTTTCATATTTCATCATGAACCTTTCCCAGTAGATTTAGAAACTTACGCTTGCTTGTAACTTTTGGAATGTCAATATTTTTGTTTATATTATACTTTGGCCTTCTTGACATGTATAGGAAGTAAGTAAATTTCATTTGCGGAAAAGAAAGAGTTTTAGTTGAAAGAACAAAAGGTTTAGTTTAAAGCAGTGTTTTAAAAAAGTGCGCCTTAAAGATGCGCCTAGGCGGCTTTGGAGGCAGGGTGATGATGAAAACGCCTCAGCCCAGTGGGAATAGGCTTAAAGTCGCCTAGATGTGGTCGAGGCGCTCTTGAGATATTCGACTGGGCCTTTTATTTATTTTTAAAATCTTAAATGTAGACTTGGCAGTGAAGAAGATGATATTACCTTTGATTTAGATGAAGAGAATTTGGATGAATGATTTCTTTTTTGTATGTTTGTGAGTTAAACTTGTTTGTGACTTGTGCACTTTCGAATAACAATGGAGATAATTATAATATTATACCTTAATAATATTAGGTCCTGCCTCACACCTCAAGGCTTTCGTCTAGGTGGGGCTATCCATGAAACGCCGTGGCTTCACCTTCGCCTTTTAAAACATTTGTTTAAAGGTCAGAATATGAGCAACACTATATCTGAGCTATGTGGAAAGAAGAGCTCACAGTGATACAAAAGGACAGGGGCCGCATATTAGAACTCTTTACAACCTCAATTGGGGCCTTCATATTCCAAAACATTTTTTGCAGTTACCTTAAACTGGCAGTTTGTTTTACTATTAATAATTTGGACTGCTTATATATCAGTAGAGTGGTACAGATACTATTTTGCCTGGTACTTTCTGGTCTAGTGTGGTTGTTTTGTTGTTGAGCATAGTTTAAGATCAACAACCTAAGAATATAAGATTTACTTTTGCATTTTAGTTTTTTCTTTTATTTGTGGCATGGTTTTATGTTTTAATTGCTCTGAAAAGCAAATGGATTAGTTTGAGTTATAACAAAATGCTTGATAATGTTGCATTAACTCCAGTAAGCTTTTATATATTGCTCCTTAAAATAGTGGCCTTATATTGTACCAAAGCGCAGTGGACATAACACTGCATAATTTTCGTCATTTCTGCGTCTGTTATGCAGATGTTTAAACTTGTCACAAATCTTTACTGGCGTTCTGATTTATTTTTATTTTTGATGCAGTGGTATATTTGAGATAAACTTCTCAAAAGATGTCAAAGTTCAGGGCATTATTGGTCCTTGTGCATCGCTTGAGAAGGTATAATTAACAGTATTTCATTGATCTCTCTTTTTAGCTGGTCATGTTCCTAAATCTTTATACTGGTGACCCTGTGCAGAAAGGTCCTCTGTGCTCGGACACGGTTGTTGGTCAGGGGAGCTCTAGTGCATGGAAGATGTGTGGCCTTGACAAAGCGACATCTTTATGTCTAATATTTGAAATTGTTAAGAAGGAAATCCCAGATGCTACTGTTCAACCCACTAGCAATCAATTTTACTTCCAGTTTCTCACTTAGTATGAACTCCTTGCTCACAAACTCTTGAGTTGTTATATTAGTTTTTTGCCTAATATAGAAGGAAATATGTTTACTGATTATAGATATTTTGCTACAGTTATCAGCATAGTAGTGGTCAAATGAGACTTCGTGTTACGACCCTATCGAGAAGATGGGTTGCTGGACCTGGAAGCCTTCAGGCAAGTTTTTCTGTGCTGCATATCCTCAATATATGGTGCATCATTTATTTTGGTTGCAAAGAAACTATTAATTTAATACATCTATCTCTAATAAATTAACAAGTATATGATATATGAAGGTATTTTTTTATAGTGACTGTTGCAAGATATTGATTTCTTGCTATGTTTTTATACATGTTGAATTCCTTCCTGTATCTCATAGGTGATACCTGCTTTTGATTACATAGCATAAACTTTGCTTTTACTGAACCTCCACAACCACTTGCAATTTTTTTTGTTTGAGTATATTCTATTTGGAAGAGACTATGGGGTTGAACTGATGACCATTTTGCTCTCTCTCTCTCTCTCTCTCTCCATTTGCACATTTTAGCTTCTTAGTTTCATTGCAGTTGTTGACTTTTTAATGATTATGAGTGGAAGTATTATTTTGTATAGATTTGTATGGGTATTGATGCCATGTGGGATTACATACTAGTTATTTCAGCTTCATGAATTTGGTTTTACTTCCCTCAAGTATCCATTGTTTTCTTTTAAATTGCAATCTGAAGCTACTGTTGTATACTCTAGGAGTTGATTGCTGGGTTTGACCAAGAAGCAGCTGCTGTAGTCATGGCACGCCTAGTTTCCTTCAAAATGGAAAGTGAGGTAATTGTTATTATTACATGGTTTTATACACTTTAGGCTCATTTATTGTCTAGGATTGGCTTGGATAATCTACTAGATTAAATGAATGTTGAATAAAAATATGGATGCCGACTTGCATATTTTGTCCAAGTGAAGGTAGAAGATGGAGAAGTTATGAAGAAACATTGCCCCTCTCAGTCCTACAATTTTTTTGGGAATTATGAGGGATAAGTTTTCTTGATGATTTCTCCATCTTCTACTTTCACTTGGACAAATGTACAAGATGGCATCCATATTTTTGTTCAACATTCATTGAATCTAGTGAATTGTCCAAGCCAGGCCAATCCTAGATGACAAATGAGGCCTTACAATCTCAGGTCTTGAATCCCAAATTTGTTTATTCCAATTCTTATTAGATTTTTATCTTTTGTAAATGGCGATGCTTCCTTTATCTGTTTCTCTCTCATATGTGCTACTCACACACGCCAGACAAACAAAACAAGGGTTAAACCGAATATGCACAAGTACTAATATTAGAAAAAGAAGAAAATTTGAAAACATGGGACATGGGTGAAGGAGCTTATTTGAATGTTGAAGAACACATTTCTTGTCAGTTTTCGCTCTGGACCTGAAAAGCCAGCTAGACATATGTTCTTAGAACTCCTACAGGGCTGAGGAATTTTGATGAATGTTTTTGTAAGAAATGTATTTCCTTTTTAAATAAAGTTCCTGTAGGTTGTTTTTCAAGTCTGCTGTCAAATCCTGGGGAGGTTGAAACTACAGATGGAGTTCCAAGTCCTATAAAGAATACATCAATTTGTCACTCTATTCTTCTTTGAATGAGTTTCTTTAATTTTAAGATAATCCACAGGGCATTTAAAATGAAAATCTTTCATTTGTCTATTATTTATTAATGAATAGATATTTAAGTTTCACAAAGCGTAATTTAGTAGTTAAAGCTTATAGTATATTGTGCTACATGTATGTGCGCATGTACATGTGAATGAAAAAAAGCAATGATCACTCACACTGACAAGATCTAGATTTGGAGAATTGGGGTGCTGACTCTGAGAAAAGACAAGAATGAACCATAGACATTTTCACTGTTAATTTCAGGATCATTTTTATTTTAAATTCAAGGGTCGTAGCTGAATGGTAAAGTGTTGTCTCAATATAAAGTCCAAAAACTTGCACTGGAACATGTAAAATTTATGGAATTTTTAGTTAATCACTTTGTATTCCTAATTGTGGTGGATTATTGCGCTGATGGGTTATGGTGATGTCAATTTTCTGTGTGAAGTTTATATAACCCAATATTGATTATCTACACATCTCTGTATGAAGAATCATTCTCATATAAAGTATACTGTAAGAAAATATAAAGAACACATACATCAGATGATAATTTTCCTTATGTAATCTTTTCCATTGAGCTTTTGAATAGTTGTGCTCCAAACACTAATGCGACAAGGTGACTGGCAAAAGGAATTAACAGAGACATGCATCAGTGCCCAATACAACCTTGCTTTTTAGTACTTTATTTGTATTTGGATGTTAGTTATAATAAAATTGGAAAAGAATCATATCCTTTTAGTTAATATGTTTGGGTTGCTTTCACGAGAAATGATTTTCAGCACACTTGATGTTTTATAACATGTGTGTATTGATTTTGTGAAGATATGACTGAACTCTTCACTAATCTTGTGTCATTTCATGAAATATCCAGGCAGAGTTTGACCCTATAAGATGGTTGGATAAATCATTGATACACATGTGTTCTCGGTTTGGAGATTACCAAAAGGACAGCCCCTCTTCTTTCAGCTTATCTCCACGGTTTTCAATCTTCCCTCAATTTATGTTTCATTTACGACGTTCTCAATTTGTCCAGGTAAATACTTCTGTCTTTCACATTACTTCTAGTTTCAGCACTGTTCTTATCATTGTTATGCTATTGTATATAGATCTTGTGATTAATGTCAGTTGAACTTGTCTTGCAGGTTTTTAACAACAGCCCAGATGAAACAGCGTACTTCAGAATGATCCTAAACCGAGAAAATGTTACCAATTCAGTTGTGATGATTCAACCTTCGTTGATTTCATATTCATTTCATTCAGGCCCAGAACCAGCACTTCTTGACGTCGCTGCCATCGCAGCAGACAGGATTCTGCTTTTAGACGCCTACTTTACTGTTGTTATTTTTCATGGTTCAACTATTGCGCAATGGCGGAAAGCAGGGTATCAGGACCTGCCAGAACATCAGGTAATCTTTTGCAGTCCTCAAGTTAAAGTGAAGTTGATCTGAACAGCTTGTCTTTGCCTTGGATCTATGTTTCAAGTCTGAAACAAGTGAATCTAAAAGATCATTTCCTTCACGACTAAATTCAGATATAAAATATAATGAGGGCTGCATCTAGACATCCAGCAGATCAAACATTAGATGCATTGGTTTCTTTGCATGATTCCTGATTAATTTAATATAATGTATTATAATGGATGAAAAGAAGGTAAAACATTGCAACTTGTTACTAAAGCTACTCCCTTGTGTTAGAGTTGGTCCTGCCTTCAGATAGTTGACTGATCTGTATATGCGTTAAGTATTAGCACTATAAGCTCACGCTATGCAGTTGTGGAATTTTCCATATCTTTTGCCTTGGAATAATTTTTTTGAACTGCCTTTGATTTATGACTACTTCATGTGTAAGTAAATACTATATTTTGTTGCGTCTTTTCTGTGGTAAAAGAAGTGAAAAATCCATGACCATCAAATTTTTGGGCTATCTTGGAAAACTGGACCTACTAATCTGCCTCACCGAGTCTCATAAGTAACTCATATTTGCATAGGCGCCAATCCTATATTGGCTTCAAAATTTTGTTTGTGGTTCAGTGGCTTATCTTAATGTCCTTGCATCCATATATAGTTAATCTTAGTTTCAGTTTTAGCCGGGTGACTGTTTTTCGTTTTATAATCGATGAAATGATGGTTTGCGAGGTATCCCAGATTCAGTTTAATTGTGTTCTGTTGCTTTTAATTCTGATAAAAGTGGAAGGTTCAATGCTAAAAAACTTCAAAAACATTACAAGTCCTCTAAAGCAGATCTATGCCTCTGATAAAAGTGGAAGGTTCAATGCTGAAAAACTTCAAAAACATTACAAGTCCTCTAAAGCAGATCTATGCTTCCAGGCATTTGCTCAATTGTTACAAGCTCCTCGTGACGATGGAGATCAAATTATCAAGGAAAGATTTCCAGTACCCCGCCTCGTGATTTGTGATCAGCATGGTTCTCAGGTAATCTGGTGCTGTCTTGTAATATGGATGTTAAACAAAAAAAATCCTGTGTTTCTATGGTACAAATGCTGTGGCATTACAATCGTCTCTGATCCCCCTTCCTTTATGTAATTACGCAGGCCCGTTTTCTTTTGGCAAAGTTGAATCCTTCTGCTACCTACAACAACGAAGCTCCACTTCCGGGAGGGGATGTCATCTTTACCGACGATGTCAGTTTTGAGGTCTTCTTGGATCATCTCCAGAGATTAGCAGTTCAATAATACACAAGAAGGTATCCTGCAGTTTTGTATCATTTGCTTCTCAATTCCTTGTACAGTAAGGCATACGAATCAATTCAAATTTTGATTTGGTTTGGGTTCTATAGTATACAGAATCTTAAAATTTACTTCGCCACTTGAATGCAATACCTTGTAAAACCAATTATGAATACGTTCTCCAAATGCGTTGAAAATTCGACTTCCTTTATGACTTCTCTTCTTATTCTCGTATCCATGTCTGTTGCTACGAGGTTGTATGTCGGTATTTGTTCAGGAACTGCCAAATAACAGTGAGCTGGAATTTCTCCGATGGTTTGGCCAAGTATTGTGTTTGACATCCCCTATCATCCTTGATGCATGGCCAAAGAAAATTATGTTGCAGGATGTCTTGTTTGTCCTCTTGAAAACGAACCATGCTAACTTAGTTCACTAACGCTTTGCAATTTCCTTGTTTCCCAATAAAATTTAAGGGCACAATGCCATCTAGTGTTGTTTCTCTTGTTACAATGAAAATGTTTCGAGTCCTGGACCTAACCTCATCCTCATCTCGACGCGTTGCAGAATTTGGATTTCGAGCCCATAAATTATAAAAAGAAAAGAAAAGAAAAAGAAGGTTATCTCTTAGAAAAGGAAAAGAATAAAAATCATGTATTTAATCTAGCTGGTGACAATATTCACTAAAACAACAACAACAAAGCCTTATCCGACTAAGTGGGGTCGGCTATATGAATCTTAAAACGCTACAGCGCTCGGTTTTGTGCCACATCTTCCATTAGATTCAAGTAGTCCAAGTCTTTTCTTAAAATCTATTTCCAAGTCTTTCTAGATCTTCCTCTACCCCTTTGGCCTTGAGCCTTTGTCCCGTAATCACATCTTCTAAGCGAAGTGTTTGTAGGTCTTCGTTTCACATGTCCAAACCACCTTAACCGATTTTCTCTCATCTTATCTTCAATTTTGGCTACTCTTAATTTATCTCGGATATCATCGTTCCCAATCTTGTCATCTCTCGTGTGCCCACACATCTAATGAAGCATTCTCATTTCTGCTACACTCATTTAGTGTACGTGTTGATGTTTCACCCCAACATTCCGTGCCATAAATCATTGTTGGCCTTATTGTCGTCCTATAAATTTTTTCTTCAACTTTAGTGGCATAAGATGGTCGCACAACACACCCGATTCACTCTTCCACTTCATCCACCCAGCTTGTATTCTATGACTGTGGTCTCCATCCATTTCTCCGTTCTTTGCAAGATAGATCCAAGATAGCGAAAGGGTTCGCTCTTTGGTACTTGATCTCCAATCTTCACCCATAACTTGTTTGAACCTCCGTTCCCACTAAACTTGTAATCCATATATTCTGTCTTTGACCTACTTAGGCGAAGACCTTTAGATTCCAATACTTGCCCCCAAAGGTTAAGCTTCACATTTACTCCCTCTTCAGTTTCATCTATCAACACTATATCGTCTGTGAAAAACATACACCAAGGAATATCATCTTGGATATGTTCCATCAACTCATCCATTACCAATGCAAAAAGATAAGTACTTAAAAATGAGCCTTGATGTAACCCCACAGTTATGGGAAAGCTTTTGGTTTGTTCTTCATGAATTCTTACGACAGTCCTTGCTCCATCATACATATCCTTTATAGCTTGGATATATGCTACTCATACTCATTTCTTCTCTAAAATCCTCCAAAGAGTATCTCTTGGGATCCTATCATACGCTTTTTCCAGATCTATAAAGACCATGTGCAAATCCTTTTTCATATCAGTATATATTTCCATTGATCTTCATAAGAGATAGATTGCCTCCATGGTTGAGCGCCCTGATATGAATCCGAAAGGATTGTCTGAGACCGATGTCTCTTGCCTAAGTCTATGCTCAATTACTCTCTCCCAGAGCTTCATTGTATGACTCATTAACTTAATACCCCTATAGTTCATGCAATTTTGTACGTCGCCCTTATTCTTATAGATAGGCACCAAAGTACTTTTTCGCCACTCATTTGGCATCTTCTTCGTTATCAAAATCTTATTGAAAATGTTTGTGAGTCATGCTATACCTGTCTCTCCCAAGACATTCCACATTTCAATTGGTATATCATTTGGGCCCACTGATTTTATGCTTCATCTTTTTCAAAGTGACAACCACTTCTTCCTTCCTGATTCGGCGGTAGAACGAGTAATTTCTACACTCTTTTGAGTTACTCAACTCTCCCAAAGAAGTACACCTTTTGTGTCCTTTATTGAGAAGATTAAGAAAATACCCTCTCTGTCTATCTTTGACCGCGTTCTCTGTAGCTAGAACATTTCCATTCTCATTCTTGATGCACCTTACTTGGTTCAGTCTCTTGTACGTCTTCCTTTCTCTAGCTCTAGCTAGTTTATATATAGATGTCCAACTCTCCTTCTTTGGTATCCAATCACTTATACATATCGTCAAAAAAGCTGCTAGCTTCGCTTCTCTCACGGCTTTCTTCACCACCTTCTTCGCTATTTTATACCTTTCATAGTTTTGTATATATAAGGCTTTACGACATTCCTTCTTAGCCTTAACTTTTACCTTGTAATAATATGCACTGCTTAATAAAATATTTTTACCATCAAATTGTTATTGACAAACAGGTTTGTCATATCACACCTTATTAATTTCCACACTACTCCATAAGTGAGTAGTTTAAGCCAAGATCTTAAGTTTACAAGAAAACCAATCAGCAAAAAAGTTTACAAGGAAGCCAATGGTTTCCAGCTACTGCTGCACCAGCAGTACTAAGATCATACATAACAAGAAAAAAGCTCCCCCAAAGGAAATTCTAGGGTGTGTAATTCCTTCAGGAGGAGTTTGGCTGACCGATAAGAAGCCTTCTTATGTTGGATCGCCAACGGGCAAAGACCTGGTATACGTGCAACCCTTGTAGCAGCTCATGAACTTAGCTATAAACTCTGGGAGAGAATGAAAATAAACTTATGTTATCTATAAGAAGCGAAAAATCTTTAGATTGCAAATAGTGATGGAAACTGCAATGCTTGTGTTTTATACGCATAATGCGCTTATAAGGGCAACGTTTTCTTGCCAAACTTATGTTGTCAGACTGTGAATCTGAACTGCACATTCAAATAAGAATCAGCTCAATCAATCATCCAGATTCACAGTCTAGTAATATAAGCATCTTATGTTGCCACACAGTATGACAAGAGAAACATTTCTGTGCATTTACATATACAACACAAATCAAACCAGTTCATTAGAATATATTAATTTTCCAACAGTTGTTTTACCTTCAATTCTCAAGAACTGCTGAATATGCTTTCTGGACTGATCAGTGAGCCTTTTACCCGTTTCCTCATGATCGTGCCGACTGAGTGCCAGTGCTTTGCCACTCTCAAACATATTTTCGTCGTTCCTCTGCATGATTCAAGAGAATTAACATATTTTGGTGACATTAGTAGTTCATTATTTCACACCTATCAAAACAATTTGGACTGCAAGTTTCTTAAGTTTCATACGTTGTATTCGTCGTACATGCTCTCAATTCGATCCTGCAGGCTGTCGTCCACATACTTCTTCAGCTGTGCTACTAGGGACTGCATAAAGATTAGAACAAATTTGCTTTATAGTATCATTACTTCAATTAGAGACATCTACTATAAGGGCAACAATGTGCTTACTTTGAAAATGAATTCCGGACAAACTCCATGAACTATAAGATTTTGAAGCTTTCCGCGGACTATATATAGCCTGCCAAAAGATACAGAACATTTCTCAAATTTCAAGTTGGTGAAGTTGCAAATTTTATCTTAATTCTAACATATTCTAAATTACAGTTGAATTGGGCTAACACAAATTTTGTACCTCCATCTCACAACACAGATGTGAGATTCACTACATACTGTGAGGGGGAGGTTATATAAAACCGGCTCATACAATAATATATACCTCGGATATATGAGAACAAGGCGAACATAGTTTTCCGTGGTACATATATTGTATAGTGTACTCTTACTACATATTAATTTGTTCAAAGGAGCATACTGTTGTTCTCCAAAAAAAAAAAAAAAGGAGCATACTGTTTTGGGCTTTGCTCTTCAATCATATTCTTGGCAATATCTGCAATGTTATCTTCCCAACCTGTCAGAATTACTTGATCTTCTTTAAAAGGATAGCTGCATAGACACCGTTCACCAAAAACACGTAAATTAATATGAGTGACAAAAACATTTAACAACGGAAACTATTTTTTCTCTTATTAATACCTTTTCTTCCAAGTAGCCTCGAATGAACGAATGGCTTGACGGAGACTATTATTCGAATTTTGGGCAAACCTTTCAGCCAGTTCATGTGGCAAATCTATGCCTTCTTTTTTAGATATGAATTTTAAAACTTCAACAATCTGAAAATGCAGAAAGTAAACTACATGATCAAACGCTTTCGAAAACAACAGAATGAAACTTATTAAATTCATCCAAAACTGATATGTACCCCTTGTTACGATCTACTAGTTCCCCACCTCATTCTTGGAAGGAGGTAAAAGCTCAACGATGGTGCAAAGCGATTTGATTGCCTGAAGCTTTGAGATATCAGAGCAGCAGAAGAAGACCTTATTACACCCTTTATACCTTTCTAAAAGCCACTTTATATACAGTAGGGCATCGGTCGATAGCTTGTCTGCCTCGTATAAGATTATTGCTGCAGAAACATATATATAAATAGGCAACGGTGTTATTCATTCACTTATTTATTCAGCTTAGTTTCAGAAGTAAATCAATTTGTACTGTTTTTAATCCACATATATATACCTCGGCAGTTGTCAAGGCTGCATGGCACAGACTTGTTCAGCATATTGTCCTGTGTCTCTCTCATGAGTTCCACAATGACATGCTTCTCGTAGCCCTTCAGTTCAGAGAGATTCACTTCAACATGTTGAGGGGATTGCTTTACATGTACTTCTATGCTACCTACCATTTCCCCCTTTGAAAAGAAAGATAAAAACAAGAAAAGCAAGTAAATTAAAGGTCGATGTTTGTTTGAATTTTTTTTTTTTTGTTTTTTTTGAGAAAAGGTAAATTTCATTATCAACACAACAAATTTACACAAATGAAGGCCCAATTACAAAGTAACTACAAAGCAAAATAATAGACCTCCATAAGAAAAAAACTCAATCTAACACAAGGATTAGAGCCTACGACAACAAACAACAAAAAACCTAGCAGCCAACTGCCTGTTCCGCCACCAGGGCACCAAGCACCTAGCCTGATCTCACACCTAGAGCCGGCCCTGAGGGTGCCAGGTGTGCGACCGCACAGGACCCCCAATTTTTAGGGCCCCCTGAATTTTAACAACCTTTACTATATATTGAAAGAGCGTGAACATAATTCCCAATGTAGCCTTAAGGGAATCGTCAAGCGTGGGTACTTACATTTGTTTTTGCACGGGTTCGACTCCCAGTAGAACCATTTTGGGCCTTTTTTGAACTACATTAATTTTTTCTTCTCTCTTTAATATTTGTAGTTTAATTTCTATCATTATAAAATATAACTTTTGATGATAAATCTATGATTAAGAATATCATAATTAATTAAAATCCTTAAAAGTTTGAAGATATAATCTTTAAAATCCCCCTTTTCCATATATGACATCATTTAATCGAATACATGTCATTCGTTTATTCTTTTGGTCACCCTTTAAGGATCATCTAATTTTCATTCCATTTGAAGACCATTTAGTCATCTCTCTCTCTCTCTCTCTCTCTCTCTCTCTCTATATATATATATATATATATATATAAAATACAACTTTGCTCACACCACTAAAGTGGAGGTGAGCAGGTGATGCTCATCCCCCATTGATTACCATTAGATTAATTTGGCTTAATTGATTTAAGACACGAATCTCGAATTCTAACTAATCTAACGACAATTAACCGAGTGGAGGTTGGAATCATCCTCACTTTAGGGAGTGAGAAAAAATGCAACAAAAAAAAACTTACAGTTCATTATAAGATACTACAAATATCATAATCAGTTATTTGTTTAACTAGTTCATAATATGACATCATTTAATCGAATACATGTCATTCATTTATTCTTTTGGTCACCTTTTAAGGATCATCTAATTGTCATTCCATTTGAAGACCATTTAGTCATCCATATATATATATATATATATATAAAATTATAATACAACTTTGCTTACACCACTGAAGTGGAGGTGAGGAGGTGATGCTCATCCCCCATTGATTACCATTAATTTGGTTTAATTGATTTAAGACACGAATCTCGAATTCTAACTAATCTAACAACATTTAACCGAGTGGAGGTTGGAATCATCCTCACTTTAGGGAGTGAGAAAAAATGCAATAAAAAAAACTAACAGTTCTTTATAAGATACTACAAATATCATAACCAGTTATTTGTTTAACTAGTTCATAATAAAGAGTATGAATTGCTCTGATTATGATACATGTACGGTGATATGAAATGTATATAGCCACCACACCATACTTTTTGTATTTAAAAAGTAAGGAGTTTCGAATCCCAAAACATAAAGAATGCAGATACATAGCCACCAAACCATGCTTCTTTTTTATTTATTTTCTTTTGCGTTTATATCAATTATACACACAAAAAAAATATAAAATATGAAAGAAAATATAGCAACCAAAATTTAGCCTCCGTTTAAGTCTCGCCCAGGGCCTCCAAAATTTCAAGACCAGCTCTGCTCGCACCCCAAGAAAACGCTAGAAATCAAGACACAGAAACCCCCATGACCAATGAAGGAAGCTCCACCAAACAGCACTAGCAACTACAAAGATCTGAACCATAACTTAAAGGAAGCACGCGAGAAGTGAGATCCCGCGAGCAACATCGTCGAGAAAGGCGAACACAGGGAAAGATCAGCAAGGGTTAACAAAGATGGTGGTGCGAACACTCTAGCCAAGGCTCTACACACCCTCACGTAGGTCAGTGTCAAAACGCTGTAAACACCAAAGGTTCCCAAATAAAAATGATTATGGGCTGACAGATGATGGAGCCAAGTGAAAAATGGAAAAGGATTGAAGATGGTGGACACATAGGGAAGAGAAAGCCACAATGGAAAGCAAAAAAGTGAATTGCTTGGAAGCATGGAAGTGGAGAAACATCGTGGAGGAAAGGATGGGAAGAGTAGGAATCGGGGAATTTCCAATATGGGGATAATGAAATGATGAATGGGGTTGGAGAAAAATAGGCTGGAAAACCGGAGGACAAGCAGGCTTACAAACACAGAAAGAACAGAAGACGAAAAAGAAACAGGATTGCCACCGACCCTTGCCAATGCAAGGGCCTGGGGCTGAAAAAATTTGCTGGATCTGTAACCTCATACAGGCGGTGAGAAAGACTCTCGTAAAGAGAGAAGTTATACTTTAAAAACGTTTTTGTCGGTGTTTGTTATATCATTTAGCATGGATATTTCATATATATGAGTTGATTTCATACTATATATTTTCTCCTATTCTTAGTACATTTTTGTAATTATTTTGGTGAGATTTGGATACTTCTCTTAAGCAAAAATTGAGCAAACAGTGTTCAAACAGACAAATTTTAGAATGATTTCAGTTAGAGATATTCGTGAATCTCTCAAATTTTTCGTGTCAAAATTTCAAATTTTTCTGGCAAGCAGTTTATTTATAGCAAATAAATAAATGACCAGCGCAAAGTGGGATTTGTGAATGCTTAAAATACACTACAAAATCTCTCTAATTCCCTCAAATTCCTAATTTTTTAAAATTGTTTAAAACAAATTCCTAATTGAACACACCTAGAATGTTATAAACTTCTTTAAAATCCTAATTAAATACACCTAAATTTCTAAGGATTTTAATTAACTATCTTAAAATCTTGATTGAATACAGATTGAATTTTAGAGAATCACTTAAAATTTTAATTGAATACCCCTAGATTCATGAAAAGAATTAAAATCCCTTAAAATCCCATTTGAATATTCTAACTTATCTTTTTATTATTTTGTTTCTTAGTTTTAGAAGACATTTTATAGGAAGGATTTTAATTTGTAGTAGTATAAATAAGGCTATTCAACCATTAGATTCTCTACGAGACATTGAGAGAACTTGTCAAAGTTCTAGCGAATTTCAGATTTTTATCTATAAGGTGTTTTCAATTTTTCTAGTTAATGATATTTTCTTTGGTTTTTATTATGAGTATGGGTAACTAATTCTTTTTGTTAGGGCGAGACCATGAGCCTTAGCATGAATATGTGATTTTATAAAGGAGAAATTATGTTCCCATCTTTCTTTTTCAACTCCATTGATTGAAACCTTATGCCTTTTCAATTTTTCATCAAGGTCCCTTGGTCTTAATAAACGTCATTAATTATTTCAATAATAAAATATTTTACATGTCAAGATAATTAAATTTTATTTTTAAATATATTCATTTAGTGTTAGAAATGTTACATTTGATATATTTACATTTATGGCTAAATTTTGTATCATATATTTTTAATTTTAGTTTGTACCCATTTTAATTGGCAACAATTTTTTTTTATTTTTTATATTGTACAAATTTTCTTTTCAGCTTTAGGTTGTACTCATATTTTTTTAACCTTATATTTGACCCATAATTTATTAATAATGTATCCATTTATCTTTAAAAATATAGCACTTTGTTATTTGTAAAATGTACCGATTTGTTTTTTATAAGAACCATTTCTTTTATGTTACTCATTTTTTAATGTAAAACGTATTTATTTATTTTAATCTAAATACCCATTGTTTTTTTTTATTTTTTTTTATGTAAAATGTACCATTGTTTTTTTATATAAAATGCACCCAATTTTTTTAATTATAAAACATATCACATTTTTTGTATAAAATGTACCAACTTTTTGTTTGGAAAATGTACCTATAAAATTACCAATTTTTTGTATGTAAAATGTGAAATCCCACATCGCCCAGGGGAGTGGATCATGTGAGCCTTATATGTATATTCCTATCTCTACCTAGCGCGAGGCCTTTTGGGAGCTCACTGGCTTCAGGTTCCATCGGAACTCCGAAGTTAAGCAAGTAGCACACGAGAGCACTCCCATGATGGGTGACCCACTGGGAAGTTTTCGTGTGAGTTCCCAGAAACAAAACCGTGAGGGCGTGGTTGGGGCCCAAAGCGGACAATATCGTGCTACGGTGGAGGCGTGCCCGGGAAGTGGTGGAGCCCTGGCCGGGATGTGACAATTTGGTATCAGAGCCTAACCTTGGCCGCGTGTGTGCCGACGAGGACATCGGGCCCCTAAGGGGGGGTGGATTGTGAGATCCCACATCGCCCAGGGGAGTGGATCCCGTGAGCCTTATATGTATATTCCCATCTTTACCTAGCGCGAAGCCTTTTGGGAGCTCACTGGCTTCGGGTTCCATCGGATTTCCGAAGTTAAGCGAGTAGCGCACGAGAGCACTCCCATGATGGGTGACCCACTGGGAAGTTCTTGTGTGAGTTCCCAGAAACAAAACCATGCTACGATGGAGGGGTGCTCGGGAAGTGGTGGAGCCCGGGCCGGGATGTGACATAAAATGTCATTAGTATAAGTAATTACAAATCATAGGTTTTATTTATGTATAATTTATTTTTTAATATTATCATTCCCACAAATCATGGATTTTAATTGAAATTTTATTAATATAAATAAATACAAATATCAAATTTTAATTTAAAAATTATAATAACCTACATAGAAAATTCATTATTGCATTAATTTCAGGGACTTCAATCAAATACCAAAAATCAACAAGGTTCCAGTCAAAGAATGTTGACAAATAGGAACGCATCCAAAGTGACTCTTTTATTATTTTGCTTCTAAATGGATGCATGCTTGTTTTGAATTATTAATCACCGAGTTTAAACTATTTAATTATCTTAGTGCTTAGTTACAATTATAGTAATTAGGCAAGTAATTTGATGCAATTTTTGTCGGAACACCACCCTGAAATTGAGAAGGGCTTCTTGTGATTGATAATTGTAAGTTCACTAAAGGCGAACATCACACTCTTAAAGGTTGCATGGTTTTTCAAAGGGTTTTCACAAAGCTTAATGAGTCTTGTATGTTTATATTTGATATGAACATCACAAACGGGTTGTATGTTAGGCATACATTTTTGCTTGAACATCACGAGGAAAATATGCATTAGGAAAACCTAACCTTCAAAGCGAGTATGTAGAAATTCACAAGTAATTAGTAAAATTGCATAGAATTATTAATGGTTACGGCTAAGCCCTAGTTTTTCTCATAATTGTTTTATTCTAAAATACGTTTTCCTTCTTTGCTACTATTTTTCCCAAATTTCCAAATTCCTTTTACTGTTATTTTAAACTTCTAAATTTCAAAATCTCTAACCTTTGCCAAAATCTGTTTTAAATAACTAATGAAGAGTTAGTTTAATTACAAATTATTCATTTAATCCTTGTGGAGAACGACCTTGCATGAATGATTATACTATAATTACTTTGTACTCTTGTAAGTATTTTAAGTAATTCTAACCCTATTTGCGTAGGTACTAAAAATCTTATCAGTAATATTTGTAAATAAGTGTGATTAACTACGGACTAATGTTCATTTGTGATTGTGGACCCCTAAATCCACACAAGAATGCTGTATGTACTAATATAAATGTTGGTGAAATTAATTGATTAAGTAAATATTGAGGATAAGTAAATTACCTTGAGATTGAATGCCTTAAACTCTTCTATGGCCTGATAATTTTTTTCAAAGAAGGATTAAAAGATTGATATGAATAAAAGCTACAAATAATCATAGAGAAATATAGTGAATCATGTCTACATACATTTATTGTGTCGCGTCCAAAAGCCTCTCGAAGCATAGCCCAGATCATCGTTCTCTTCCCCACTCCCGGCGGTCCTTCAAATATGAAATGTCCACATCCTCCTTCTTTGGCCTGTATTTTTTATTTCAATGCACAAATACATCACAAACAGCAAAGAAATATAAAAAGGAAGAGCGATTGACGTGTGTTGTTTATGCATACCAAAGCCTGCAGTTGAATTGCTTTGTCTCTATTGCATATGAAATCTTCTAAGTACAGAGGCTGGTACTTGTCTGCCCACGCATACTCCTTCTCAGCGACACTCGTCACCTTAATTTGATCATTTCTCGGCGTAGCAGAAGCAGCAGCTGTTGCTGCTCCTGTTCTCACTCTCTCTCTCAAGGGCTTCTTTTTGTTAGATTCATTGCTGCTCCTCCCAACCTCCTTCCTCTCTTTGCTCTCCACCAAAGAAATCTCTGTAATTGTCGATGATGAGGAGTTAATTACAGGTGGTTTGGGGGGTTTTATCGTGGTGTACATTTCCGGCCTAAGCTTGTTGTAATCTTTGCTTTTCGAACCAATGCAAGAGCTCCACTCCCGCATTTTGAACCCCGAAAAGAAGGTGGAGAATGAGTTCCAAGAACGATGAGAAGTATGGCTTTCGCGCCCGGGAGTATTACTTGAATGCTTATGGACAACGAAGGCCGGGTACGTGAGTCCCCTAATGTAATAGGGACTATACTTTGAGCTTCTCTCCTCCTCAGCTTTATAGTAGTCTTGAAGACTAACTTGCTCTACTCTCTTCTGAAGTTTGATCACATCTCCCCCAATGTGCGCGTTATTGTGAGCCCGGAGGCTTTGCTCTGTCAAGTTCGAATTCCCCCTCCGCCTGATGAGTTTTCTGATCTTCGTGCCCAAGGAGAGCTTGGCAGAAGTGAACTTCGACGGTGGAGCTGAGCATGCAGAGTGGTTGGCTGGAGGGAGGTTTTCGGGGAGAGTGTACTGCGAAGGACATGTCTTTGTGAACTGCGGGTAGGACAAAGAGCGGGAGATGATTGAAGGGCTTGGCATTGTGCTGCAGAGTTGCGTCTGCAACTTCATTTTTTGTATCGGATAACATTATAAGGATTGCCAGAATTGGAGTTTGCGTTTGGGATTTTTTGATGGAACTTCCTAAGAGTTTTCCATGAATTTAACGAAGGAAAACGATATTTTCATGGCGTGATGAACTATATTCTGAGGGTCAAATAAAACATGCCTCAGCCGGATATAGAATATACTATGAGTCTAGGACTCAAAGAGCAAATAAAATAGTAGGGGTCGGTTGTACTGAAGCCTATCGCATCAGAAATCTCATGAAGTTAAATTTCCTCTTGTATTGAATAGTTCTACAATTAATTTCATCAAGGCCGTTGTATGAAACCTCAACCTATTGCAGTGCCTGTAGCTCAGTTTGTTTAGAGCATTTACCTTTGCACCAGATGTCCCATATTCGAACCCTCTTCCCTAATTGTATTGGTGGTAAGATGTAAATTATGAGACAATATCAGTATCGGTGTGATTAGCAATTAACAGTTGACCTGTCTCTCTAAAATATTATATGACCAATGTGAGACATGCTTCGGCATGTGGCTCCAAATTTTATATCTGGCTTTGTTTTCTTCTTGCTGGGGGCTTCCATGCTTTGAACATGCCAGACAATTACTTATATTTTTAATTTCTGCAAACAAAAAAGAGAAACTCGACCGTCTTGTAATTATCAACACCCAATTTTTTTTCTCTTTTAAATTAAAAGGTGTGGCATATTTTATTGGTTTAATTTGATGTGAACTCTTGAAATGAAGAACAAAAAATTCTGCTGCAAAATCTTAAATTTTACAGGTACATATGAGATGATGGAAAAGTTGATTAATTCAAAAAAATGTTTGAGGTATTCATCAATTTCCCCCCTGAACTTGTGACCATTGGTCAATTTCTCCCCTCAACTTTAATTTTGGCCAATTTTCCCCCTCAACTCTCATAATTAGTCAATTTCCCCCCTCAACTTTAATTTGGCCAATTTCCCCCCTACTGTTAATTTTTTTTAATTTTCCATCTATTCTTTTTTTTTTCTTCAATCTTTCTAATAACTTCCAACAAAGTACTAAAATTAACATAAACTCACATGCATAATATAGGGTAAAATGTACAAAAACATAATACAATTAGTATGTGATATGGGTTGATTATAAGAAAAAATTATGAATCGGGTTTAAAGCATGTAGAAGAAGAAATAATAACAAAAAGAAATAATAATCCTAAGCTCATGGATCAGACATATTTCAATAAAATGGGTATTCTTAATAAGGAGTCGAAAATTATGAATTGACTAGCCATTTTTGCACTAAAGCTTGATTCTCCGCAATTTACTTGAACTTAGCTTTCACTTTTATAAAGAAAATTGTATTCACATACAAAAATTTACACATCAATCCTTTTCATTATCAATTTTGTATAGTAAAAAATCAAATAAATTACTCGATACTGATTTATTATGACTAATAATACTATCTATGATAAATTGTAAAATTCTAAATTTTAATCTATTTGTAATAGGATAAAGATATAGGAAAATGATTAACATACATCTTATTTAGTTTCTTACACACACTTGTTTAATTATGATCAAATTAAAAAATTAACAGTAGGGTGCAAATTGACTAATTATGAGAGTTGAGGGGGGAAATTGGCCAAATTAAAGTTGAGGGGGGAAATTGCATAATTATGAGAGTTGAGGGGGGAAATTGGCCAAAATTAAAGTTGAGGGGGGAAATTAGCCAATGGTCACAAGTTCAGGAGGGAAATTAATGAATGCCTCAAAATGTTTATAGAGAGCGGAAGTTTTATCCTACGTAGATTCTGGATTTTGGTGTTACGTTAGCAGTCAAATTAAACATTACTTTTACTTTGTTTTATAATTTGTGCCACTATTTGAATTTCACCCACATTTTCCACAGGCGCCTAAAGAAATCCATCATCATTCAGGTCTACCAGCCCACAGTTTGAACCCTAAATTCAGGAACTCATGAAAGCAAATTTACAACACCGAATGCTGGTTTCGCAAAGAGTTTCATTTCGGATTGGATTAACTTGTAACAGACAAAAGCTTTTGTTTATCACATAATATATTCAGTTTGATGAGTGACAACTTAGTAGAAGAAATCTAGCTACTAACGACGTATGGAATTACTAAATATAGGTGATCTCAGGAACATCTAAACGTTACATAAAACCACGGTCTGCTTCAAACCAACATGATGAACGCCGAGTAACTGGCAAACTTCATTAGGACTCTCAGCGTGTAGAAGAAAACACAGGATACTCAACATCTAGCAATACTTGATAGATTATAGTAAGAATGCCAGCATACAATGAAGGTCTAAATTAAATCAACAAAGTCCAGCTTGCAGAAAAGGCTGAAGAAAAAGGAGATATATTATTAGAAAGGAGAGGAAAATTGCCTCATGTGTTGCCTACTTCTACCAAATCACAGATAAATTGCTTCTTTTGTTGCATACTTAGCATCGAGAATCATACAATAGCGATCGCTGGAGAAACTACGAAACAATATGTGATTACATGAGGAATATCTAAACATTTTACATAGTCAGACTTCGGATGAACAGAACACTTGACATTGAAGTCTGTTATGCAGAAGCTAAATATACACATATAAGTCTAACATAATAAAGCGAGGTTCCCAGTTCCAACATGCTTCCCCTTTATACAAAAGACTGGCTAAACTAGGTCAGATTAACCGGTGAACTTCAACAGTACCTTCGATTTGCTTTCTTCTCTTGTTTCTTTCTCTTTGCTGCAGCTTTGGGTGACTGAGCAATCGGCCTTTTCCGGTTAAGGAAATGCGAAAGAAACTCCTCCTGTGGCACAAGAGCTCCACGTGCCGTCTGAGATGACAGATTAACTGTAGTTTCTGTAACTTTGGCCAAATTTGAAACTGCAATCACATCCTTCAGTTTCTCCGCCATTTCAGAAAATGCATGAGTCCTGCTCTCGTACTACAACCAACCAAAGCATGCAATATGTCAGATCACTCCACTTCTCAAGCGAAAAATGCAAAGAACATAGCAAAAGTAATCTCATTGATATATGTCAACGTAGGAAAAATAATTGACGTACTGCCTCAAGTTTGGCAAGAGCAATTTCCAACTTCATCGATAGCTTATGGTTTTCGTTTGCTAAAGCCTCAATCTGCAAATAAAAGGAAAGGATATAATCGTTCCAGATTCGACAAACAAAAGGAAGATAGTAAATATATTTACGAGAATAACCTTTTGGGAATCTGCATACGAGCTTTTGTACATCCACTCTGGGCTTTCACAGAAGAATGAGTGTTTACCCCCTGTCTGATTTTGCAACACGGATAAGAGAACAAAAAGCGCTACAAAGAAGTAATACAGCTAGATAGGTATAACTAAACACAAAAATGCTAATTATCTCCATGGAGGGGTGAACTGTGAATATATTGATTACCTTTGAGTTCCTTGCTTCCAAAAGTTGCATAATATAGTCAACTTTTTCTTCCAAGCTTTTCTCGCCTGAGGTTGACCCGTGCATTTTATGGGCAGGTTGTTCTTCTGCACTTTCACTTTCGCCAGCGGTTGTATCTTCAAGCACAGGTTCTGTATTCTCGTTTTCAGCAGGCAGAATACCATTTTGGAAACGCAAGGATCGCCTAACAACAGTACAATTGTACTTTGTTTTCTTCCTTAAACAAGTTTTGGTTGTTTTCTCCATCAGGGGGTCTGGATTTTCATGGTTCTGGTTCATTATCTCCAACTGCAGACCTTCAGGTTGCCCCTCCGCATTCTCAGATGAAGGATCTGTGCCTTCACGCTTTGATTTGAACACCGTGATCAGTTATTAGCTAAACAAACTACAATTATCACACTATATTCGGGATGTTCAACGTAACAAAAGCCATTCCCTTCATAGGAGAATACCAAGCATTGCTGATCAAAGCACAGAAACTGAAGCGATATTATTTAGTCAAACTGCAACTACACATGCACTAAATCTTAGAGGGTGCTAGAATCTGTCATGCACGGGATCGTCCATGCTTTTTGGGTCTTGCAAGCATAAATTGACACGACCGATCCCAGCATTTCCCCCACAAAACCATATCATTATATTCAGAAAGCTCTTCAAAAGTATATGCCTTTTTTTTGATACAAAACTGTTGATCTTGTAATAACACAAAAGAAGAAAACTAATTGAACATCAAATAAATAAATAATTAAAGGCCTTCAGAGAAACAGAATTTTCATTTTTCTTTTAATTTTAATTTTATTTGAAAAATAAGAATGGTGCATGCAAGCTTTCTATAAGTCAATTAAAACAAGAATTTGTAGGAAGATCATTAACATTTTTCAGAGTTTATGAGTTTAATTTCTTGCCACTGTAAATGCTAAATAGCATTAGCCAAAGAGCATCAAATGACATGATTAATTATGATTAATCAAGTATCACACCACAAAACAATGATCTGACAAATTAAAAAAATAATAAACAATAAAAATGTAGCATGTAAAAAGCAAAATATACAAATGAATAGAAAAAATATGTTCTGATGAAGAGAAAGCTTACCATGCGAGACACTTCGTTCATTGAAGCAAATACAGGGCAAGTGATGAGCAGCAAGTCTGTTCGTTTAAGAAGAGGAGGAGCAGGAGCACCGGTGGGAGTGTAGTAAACATCACCTTTTACGTGGCGGCATATGATTTGTTCTCAAAATTATCACCTTTCTGCTTTGTGTCTTGGGAAAGGTAAAAAGAGTACATGTGGTTTCTAATTTTTTTTTTCTTTTTTATCTCCAATGTAAATGATTAAATCATCTCTAATCTCTAATGGAGTAGGCAAATACAATAGGTACAAGAGTAATTATTTTTAAAGGGGTTGATGTGGCAAATTGCTTACTTAATTGAGAAATATTAGGAAAAAAAATGTTACTCTTACAATATATTTGTATCATTTCTCTAAGTAGAGATGGGCTCATGTGTATTGGTGGACTATACCTCCATTAGATAGATGATACAAATATATTGTAAGTGTAACATTGCTCATGTTAAAGAGACTCTTTTAAAGTGAGACTTTCTATGGACTTTCTGTCATCTCACAGTTTAATGTCAATTTTGGTGCCAACATTATAAAACACTACGTCAAAAACATAAGGAGGCATAGATTTCTACTTTTAAAAGAGTCATCTTAACATTTCTCCTACTGAATTACCAAATGAAAAAAATATGTGTCACTCTATTCGAATAAGCAAACCAAGTAGGCGAAAATTTATTTTATTATTTTCATTCATGTTTGATATTTATTTTTATCTTTTTTATCTTTGATATCTTTCTCCACATTTTTCACCTATATGATAACTCACATAATTCTTTTCTCCAAATTTTGGCAACTACCGTGCCACTTTGTTGATGCCTCAATATATTATATTTTCATTCAGTTTAAATTGATAATTATTTGATTGTTTTTTGTATAGGTTTTGGCTTGCAAAATCTGAAAACATAGAAGAAACACATGATCATATTCAAAGCAGCTTTCTTCCAAAAGTTAGAAGGATGCTAACAAAAATAAATATTATTAGAAATCATGATATGATGCTAGGGTTGCTGGCAAAGCTTTTAACCCTAGCTTATGCGTGAGGTTCCCAATGATCCAGTTTAAATAGACCAAGACTCCCCAGAACAAACTAGAAGCAACGAACGATGCCCAGAAGGGCCAGAACATATTCTTACCTTGAGAAGAAGGGTAAATTGTAGCTATGGTCCCTTAACTTTAATTCAATTGGAGCAATGGTCCCTCAACTAAAAATCCATTACCATTGGTCCCTCAACTTTTCAAAACGTGCAGCTATGGTCCCTCAACTAAAAATTCATTACCATTGGTCCCTCAACTTTAATTCAACTGGCGAAATGGTCCCTTAACTTTAACCCAATTGTAGCAATGGTCCTTCCAATATAACTCGTTTTGACAAAAATTTTGACATAGATGACGAAAAGAACCATAATTATACACTTTGATGAGTTGAGGGATTCTAATTGTATAAATGGTCATTCCAACATAGCTTATTTTGACAAAATTGATGGGAAGGACTATAGCTATACATTTTGATAAGTTGAGGGACCAATGGTAATGGATTTTTAGTTGAGGGACCATTGCTCCAATTTGATTAAAGTTGAGGGACCATTCGTACAATTTACTCTGAGGAGAAACAAGAGAGATTTTTCAGTCTATTGGGAACATAGTTGAATACACCAAATGTTATAATACAAATAATTGAAAAAAAAGTCGACGTATTGTATAATGACATATACCGTATGTACTCGTGTTCCAGGCACACTGAAAGATCTCTCGAGAAAAAGAGATGCAAAAGGAAGACAAGATGGATCAATAGAAATAGATAAGTGGCGTCCAATTTATCTACACACGTTGAAGTAGGCAATGTTGTATATTTAAGGAAAGCATGCAAAGTTTGGCTACTCATCTGCTTACTTGGGAGCTTGATTTTGCTTACATGGCTCATCAAATTCAAAACTCATTTGCCTACTTCATTGGAGATGCTCTTATCTAGTGGTTTGATCCAATACAAATACATTTATCTTACTAGTTTGCATGCTCTCATCGTGTGTAGAATTCGAGTCATGTGGAGTGTCATATTTGAAATCAACTTATTTACTCTTAACACTCCCTGAAACTCAATTTCATTCTTAATTTGCCTCCTGAAACTCAAAATGTCTCACTTAACCTCCAAAATGTCAACATTGTGTCTGACGGATATATATATATCTATATATATATTTCACAAAAAATATAAAAAATTGTTATTAGCACTCTAAAAATCTCATTTTACACCTCACAAGTGTATTTTCTTTCTAATTATAGAAAGTTTGGAGTACCAAATGAGATTTTTAAAGTGCTAATAACAATTCCCAAAAAAAATAAAAATAGAATAGTGTGTTGTTATTGGCACTTGTGGTCCTCCTTTTCCTCTCAATGTATACATTTCTAGGAAAGGAATTGTTATTGACATTCCAAAAATCTTATTTTACACTCCAAACTTTCTATAATTAGAAAGAAAAATACACTTGTAGATTGTAGGATGAGATTTTTGGAGTGCTAATAACAGTTCCCGTATGGTAAAAGTGCAGCAGCCATAATCCTGCAGTTATTGTAGTCGAGATTATACTAATAAGCTGATGACCAGGAAGCTAGTTATTGTAGTCGAGATTGTTAGGAAAAATATGCAGAAAGCAAGCATCCTGCAGACGGTCTACAGATCATGAGGAAATCCCGTATGGTAAAAGTGCAGCAGCCACAATCCTCCCTTCCTCATTGAGTATGTTGTAGGTCGATACAGCATTTTTCTGAAACAAAACAAGACCATATTATTAGCTCTGTAGCAGAACCAACCACTGTTATCAAGTCCATTCAACTTGTGCACGATTTACCACATCAGTTTTGCGGGTTTTCCAGTACCAGAAACAAAATGCATTCGTATACAGGCACCAATCCGAAGAGGAAGTGCCAAAATTAGAAGAAATGCGGCAAAAATACCATTTTTGTTCATTCTCGTTCAGGAAATGTTGCAAGTTTGGTTGATTTAATTGCTCTCTTATATACACAAGGTTAAGGATCCACTGCTACTCTTGCTAATAACAGTACCAGTATGGCTGTTGGACATGGCAGAATCAATCACACAACTTCTCTTCAGTTCTCAATGTTCACTTTGTTCATTAGTAACTCTTCTTAATTTCAAAATCGAATCCTTGGTATTTTAGGAAGGGAAACGATAAACACATGCCTTTTCTATCCTCTCACATATACCCCCGTTTAATTTTGTCCGTTGTTCTTGATTTATTCAATCTGATGATCAGAAATAAAGAGGGGTGTGTGAGAAGCTAAAAAAGGTGTGTGAAAATCACCTCCTTTTAGAAATTCTGTTTTGATATCAGCTTTGCTTACAAAACTATGATAGGCAGATATTTGTCAGATAAATCCAAACACTCTGTCACCATTGCAAACATAACATGCACGGAAGAAATCAAGTCAAAAAGAAAAGAAGTAGAAGCTACAATGAACTATACCGTGTCAATGGCTTCTAGTTTCATTCCAGTAGACCGGATGAAGCGTTGTAGTTCAGGACTTACAGGTTCAATGTACCTTCCGCAGCCAATTATCAAAATCTCTGAAATTTCAAAAGAAGAGGTCATTATAAAAATCAAAGGCTGTTAGAACCAGAACTGTTACAACAGAACTTAACTGTAGAGGTCAGAAGAATTACAATAGAAGCATAAACTTCAGAATAAAGAGAAAAACCAGTGATGCTGTTTCCTGCAATTTTGGTCGGATAAACCTAAGCAGACTTTACATCATTTACTTTGGGGCCACAAATTTTCAGGAAACCCAGATCAGTCACTGATTTCTGATTTTGTGAAGTGAGCAGGAAGGAGGAAGGGAGGAAGAAGCTAGCATCTCTACTTTCACCACATTATTACCATTATCGCCAGATATGGTAGGAGCCAAAAACTACACCCTTTGTTTTCAAGTTTCTAAATATTCTATTCCATTTGTTCAAATATTCTATTCCATTAACATTGTTTTCCCATCATCTTCTCAATTTGTTTCCGAAGATGGCAGGATCCCATTATCCATTTACAACACCAAATATACTCAAAATGGAGATGGAAACAGTGAGGCATCCAACCTTCCTCTCTCCAAGTAAAATTTGAATCTCCTTTTTAGGCACGATTGAATCTCCTCTCACCAAAATAATCCCATCGCAGGATTAGAATTCCAATCTCTAAACAACAAAGCTTTTCTATTCACAAACTCTTCATTGTTTGTTAATCTGAATTACAAAGGCATATCTATAAAGCCTTAAACCTAATGAACACAGGAAAGTAAACTTATTATAGGAAAGAAATCCTAATCCAAAATAGAATAGGAAACTAGTTCTAATCCTAATCAAACTGGAAAGAATCTTAATCCTTATAAAAGTAGGAAATCCAAAGACTAAAGTCCTAAAGATTAAAATACGAACCTTAGAGGTAAAAGACTAAAACGCCCTTTGATTTAGGGCAGCCTTCACTTTGATTCCACATTAGAGTGTTTGGGAGTGCATTTGATAGCGCCAAAAGCAGTTCCACACAACGAAAAGGCATTTGTAGTGTTGTTGTTAGGTTACTAATACTTCAGATTTGTCATCACAGAATAATGTACAACATCATGTTGTTTAATTCCAAATACAGATTAAAGTAAGAGAAATAAGTAAAATTCCAACTGAAAATAAAAAGCATTGCCACTGAATTCACATTATTGTCTGAAGAGAAACCACAAATTAACAAAATATGAAGGAAGAGAAAAACAGTTAGATTTCTGCAACTGAAACACAAGAATTGATACACTAATAGAAAGAAGAAAAGCATATAGTCCAACTAAATGGGAACTTTCAGAGAGTGGATCGTACACCAGCCCGTCACACACAAGATGGCATTTATTTCTTCGATTGTTGATAAAACCAAAATTTATGAGGACTCTGCCATAAACATTTCATAAGCTTTCTTGAAGCTTGCATATCTTGTGCAATACAATAATAAGAAGAAGGGTGTGAAAAATGAGACCGCGTATTTGTTTTGTTTTGGCAGATGACAGGGGTTCTGTTTAGAAGCATGCATAAAAGCGATCCAAACCGACGAACAATGGAAAAAGAACGAACAGCTATATCCTAATTCACTATTGCTCAAATGAATGAGAAGGCTAGTTTCTGCGTATGCCATCATATGCGCATGTCCATGTGTGTTTGTGAGTCATGCACGTCAGTAATTACTTATTGAGAATGTACTTGATGACTCTGTACTGAATAAATACTTTTTGATACACAGATTATTATTAGCTGGGTTCAGTTGAAGTTCGGTTAAGGAAAGTGGCCTTCTAAAGTTTTGTCTACACGTGCCTATACAAAAATAATCTCTGGAGGACAAGCTATAACAAGGTGCATGTGAAACATAACAGGATTAAAATGCGATTTGAATTTTACCTGGTACAGGTCGCACGGTTCGAAAGATGGATAGGCTGCACAACACCATAAAATCCATTAAGAGCCAGTTACTTGAGCCTCACAATCACCATACCACCATTCTAATGTACTAAAAAAACTAAAATTTGCATGCATTCATACATGTTTGTAATGAAAGCTAGACAAAGACTTCAACCGAAAGAAGCAAAAATATCAAAATCCTAATAACAACCTTAAACAAACAAAGTATTAATCTTTATCTTCCCTTGGTTTTAGGCATAATTAACAGGATGATTAAGTAAGAAAACACACACACACACACACACACACACCTATCAGTAGTGATCTGAGAGAACTTGTTGGGAGCCCAAGACATCAACATGTTTCCAACACACAGTAGGCTTCCTTCATAGTCCACCCCGTTCACTGTGAACCCTGTGCCCGTGTACCTTCACAGACAGTGGCAAAATGGTAATTTCCTGGTGAAAAATTCAGAGAGAGAGAGAAGAGAGAGAAGAGAGAGAATTGCAATAATACCGTTGAAACCGAAGCTGGTCGCTGGGGACGTTGTCGATGAGATTGATCTGATCGTAGAGAGAGAAGGCGCGTCTCAGCGACGGCAGCGATTGCGGGTTTGCGGGTTTCGGGTGGGCTTCCTTCTGGAGGCTCCGAATGAGGTTTGGCAGTGCCCCCATGGCTCTCACTCTCATCCCCATCTCTCCCTCTCTGATATCTGAAATTCGTCGGAGAAATCTATGTTTAGCAGAAAATTTCAAGTGGGGATCGAAGAAAATGGAAAATCGAACGTGGGTTCGATTCCAAATCTGAAAAATGTTGAAGAAAGTTGAGAATTGATGGTTGGAATTGCTGGGGTGACAGGAAGCAAAGCATAGCAGAGGTTTTTCCTGCCATTGCCAAAGAGCGAAACGGTGGCATATACAACAGCAGCGCGGGCTTGGCGCGGACTAGACATGGGTTTGGGTCATGAGTCGGGTCATTTGGCCCAGGCCTATCAGGTTGGTAGGCCCACTTCAATGTGCATGAGCCACTGGCGTTGGCTTTCTCATTCCCTAGGGTGTTAAGGTCATCTTCAACCGAATGAGCTATGTTTAGTCCCCGTTTATATTATAGTTTTGCAAAAAATTATTTTTTAATAAACAGTGACTGGCCTTATTTATATACAATCTCCAACCCAATGGGCTAATTTTTAGCTCCCTTAATAATTTATTAGCATTTGCATACACACTTTGTGTGTATGAACACATTGTTTTAGAAAAATGAGAAGGGGAGAGAGAGAGAGAGAACGTGGGGGGGGGGGGGGGGGGAGGGGGAGTGGGAGGTTTTTTGCTTTTGGTTTTTTTTTTTTTTAAATTTTAAATATTGGAGATATTTTAACATCACCTGTAGGTGAAGTTTCAATAAAAAAACAGTAAAATTTGAACCTGTGAAATTACATTATTACCCATCATTTTTTTTTGTGTGTGATAGAAGATTAAATAGTCTTTTCATCATTTTTTTTGTTGACAAAGAGAGTTTCATTAATTAATAGAGATTATTTTAAGTTCGTTCTTTAATTTTATTGGTTGATTGAATTAAACTACCATATTAAAATAAGAAAAAAAATAATGAAAATGGCTTGAAAAGTTTTAGTTTTAATAAAAAACCATGTTATAAGTTTTGTTTAATGATTAGTACAAGGCCCATATTAAAGTAGTCCAACTAAAAATGGCCCAACTATAGTAAATTATGATTTGTCGATTTTACCCCTAACTTTTTTAGGTTGAGTTCCAAATTTTCGTTGTTAATGGAGTTCATCGTTGTTTTGCAAACCTTCTTCTTTTTCTTTGAAACAAAAATATAGATCCTCATGCTATATTTTGTATTATTTCGTTGAAATGTGATCGTCGTTATCATTCATAATGTATTTGATATATTGTTTTTCAATTTTTCTTCATTAGTGGAGTTCATCGTTTGTTTCTCCAGAAAATAAATTTGAGATTTGCATGTTATTCAATAATAACGATGGGTCACTATTTCTGGAGTGTAAAAATAAACTGTCTTTGGATTTTAAGTAACACTGTTTCTAGAATTTAAGTCACTGTTTCTGGAACCTAAGTTACTTTACTTCTTGAATCTAAGTCACTGTTTCTAGATCCAAATAAAATAGACACACTGTTTCTTAAATGTAAGCTAGAAAAGAAATAGTGAAATTCATTGTATTTGGATTCAAAGCAAATTAAGCATCGTGTTTCTTAAATATAATCAACTGATAAATGAAAGAAAAGAAACAATCAAAGGCTAAAACATAGACTGTTTCTAGAATCTAAGTCATTGTTTTTGAAATTTAAGTCACTGTTTTTGGATTTTGGTTCTTTTCTTTCTAGATACAGTGTTTATTTGTGTCAGACAAAACAAACACTGTATCTGATTTTTTTTTCCAGAAACAGTGTTATGTTTTGGGTTCTCCAGAAACAGTTTTATGTTTTGGTTCTTTTTTTTTTCAGACACTTTTTCACCAGTTTCTGCCATTAAACTTCTTTGAACTTGTGTTCGGCGGCTTTGTTTCGATGAATGCTTCATTTTTCAACTTTGATTTGAACTTTGATTTGGTTGTTTTTGAAATGGAGGAATTCGATTTGGTTGTTTTTGCCACACCGACATGAGCCATGGTCACGTTCATTCTCGAGCCCATAAAATCAATCCACACTTGACAGTTAATTCCATTGTTGAGCTTCAACTCGTTGAAATCTTGATCAAGTCTGCCACTCCAATACCTAGTGGTGCTTGAAGCATTAGACGTAAGGGAGTTGATGTCCAAACCAACATGGTTGTCATCAGGATCCTGGAACTCTTGGTTTTCGAAGACATCAAACTCGACACCGAAGATGTTGTTGTTGGGGTCGCCGTTGTTGGAGAAGTTGAAAAAACCCAAGTGTTGTGCGGAGCTTGCACCGCTTAAGCCAGAGAAGGGTGAGAAGATGATGGTTTTTTATTAAACTTTGAGCCCTTTTGGTTAAATAACATTTTGGGATGGTTTTTGGTTAAATATTTGTTGGCCTAAGCCCTTTTCATTAAAGCTCCCATTAAAATAAGGTTTCCAAACATATTTTAAGTGCACTTATCGCTAAATATTGTTTAAGTTTCATGTTATTAAATATTTTAATTTTACTTGCATGTTAACAACTTAGACATTAAAATGAGGTAAGATAGTATGTAATGATGAAAATGATGTAGAGATGGTTTAGGTATTTATAGGAAAAAAATTAGAATGTTTAATTTTTTTTTTTATATAAATTTTGTCTTAAAGAAAAAGGCTACATAACGTCAGCTAGCAGCAAAGCTAGCCCCAACTGAACAGGCTAGCTATGTTTGCCTAACCTGCTGCCCATATGGCTGAATTTTGGCCTAGTGGGTCCCAATGTTTTTTGGCCCGGACCTCAATTGAAGATGAGTTTTGTATCAAAACGGGCTATACTTTGGCCTATGGCCCTTTGGCCAGCCCAGTTGGAGATGACCTAAATGATGATACCCTAATTATGGGGAGGTTGGTCAACTACCAAGCTTCAATTTGCCACATACTCTAAAGATTACTTTTGAAAAACCAAAAGAAAGATAACTGCTAGAAGGGGCTTCAGGCTTGTTTGGTATTGCTGTGCTTTTTAAAAAAAATTGTTTTTGTTGTGCTATGAGAATAAACAGCTGTAGAATAAAGTTATTGAGTGTTTGATAAACTTTTATATAAATTGTTCTGAATATGTTAAATGCCTAAAAATGATATGACATTTAATGTGATATAATAAGGCCTCGTCTGGCAGATTGGACTATACTGACTATTTCAGTCGAATAGAATAAATAGTCGTCAGATAATACTAACTAAATTAGTCGAGTGTTTGGTGTTGTATCATATTAATTTGTGCATCAGATAATGCGTTGGACTATAATCATTTAAAAAAAATCACAAAATAATTGTTGTTAAAATGCAAAAAAAAAAAAAAAAAAAAAAAAAAGGAGAAAAAGAAAGAAAAACATAAAGAAAAAAAAAGAATTAAACACCATTACAGACAAAATTTTAAAAAAATTAGGGAAGAAACCTAAAAAACCCAGGTTTCTTCCCAGTCATGTCTTCCTTTCTTCACCATCTTCTCCACGCATCAAATCCCACCATCAGTGACCGATGGCAGAGGAGTGGCGGCTGGGGTCAAGAATTCGGAGCCTAGATCCAAATTCATGTCCCCCTCCTCGTCGGAGCCCAAATCCAAATTGTTATCCCCTTCCTCGTCAGAGGTTAGCTCATTTCCTCATCGTCATTTTCGTCGTCGGAGTCCAAATTGGAAGAATTTGAATCATCGTCTTCCCCCATGGAAGTTTTGTTGTCAGAGATCAAAAGCAAATGGAGGAGGTGGGAGGTGTGTGTGTGTGTGTAAAGGAAGAGAGAGGAACAGAGAGAGAGAAAAAGAAGAAGATGGCGAAGAGGAACCTGGGATCCAGACGAGCGATAGCAGGCAATGTGAGAGAGTGGAATGAGAGTGCTACGAAAGAGGATGGAGTGAGACAGTGTGAGCAAGAGAGATCCACCTAATAATATAGAGGTTTTGGACGGGATAAATAATCAAGTGTGAAGGGTACAAAATAAGTGGGGTCGAATTAAATAATCCGGTGCTTATTTAATAAGGCCTTGTTTGGTAACTCGGATTGTACTGACCATTTCAGTTGGATAGGATAAATAGTCACTATATAGTACTGAATAAATTTGTCGGGTGTTTGGTGCAGTATTAGACTAAAGACTGATTATTTAAAATTGTGCTTGGTATTGTATAGGATAAATCGTTCTATTATTATTTTTTATGAAAAAACAATTTCCATTTTAGTTTAAAAACAAAAAAAACCTGTTAATAAAATGAAAAAAAGGAAAAAAATGATAGAATAATTGACAAAGGAAGTCGTTTTGGTCTTCTCCGATTTGGGTTTCAAAACGGCAGTTGTTTTGGCTGTAGATTTCTCTTTATTGCTCGCATCGGAGAGCTTGTATGATGCCTGATCTTGATCACCTTCCATATTGCCGCCAACTTTTTCAATTGTAGCACCGGAGTCTTCCTCCATATGCAAAAATTGAAGAACGTGACCAAAAATCTTGAATTCGAGCACCATAATTGAAAATCCAGAAGCAAAAAAATGGAGAAGATGCACTACAAGAAAACATGGAATATGTGACGAAATTTATGGTGGCTCCCAGAAATTTGTCATATATTACAAGAATAAGTGAGGAGATTTTAGAAAGCGTCACATAAAAACTTTCGCAAACCATGATGATTTTTTAGATTGTATGCATTACATATAACTTTCAGATTCGCCACATATAAATGGGCCGGAAATTTTACCGCCCAAATGAAAGTTTATTTGTGACGAATTGTAGAATGCGTCACATAATGTTAAATAATATAACATACTCAAATGTGAGTCTAAAGATGCCTCACTGATTATATATAAAAAATTATTCATAAAAGCCAAATATTAAAACTTAAAATAAAATAATTGAAGCTTTCTTTTAATCTTCCACAGAGTCCACCTTCCCTTGGTTTTATAAATAGAGAAAGTACCCACTCTCACTTTGTCACTTTTCGCCCCACCTCTTCATCTCCTTCTTTTGTGCTCCGGTGGTTGCCATCATCGGCGACCACCCATCTCCCCTTCATCTCCCACATATCACACCCTTTTTTTTTATCCCCATTGCACTCCGATTTGCCTCATTGCCCTAAGTCACTCTCCCCTAAACCCGAAAAAGAAGAATGATATTCTCATATTACAAGTGAAAGCTCTTTTAGCAAAGAAGGGGCAAGGCATCAACAACTCTATAGGTACTGATGATGATCTTTCAGATGTCGATGGTGCATATGCTGAAATGGAAGACCTTGGTACAGATGAAGACTCATTTATATTACAAAGTCTTTTACTGTTATCTAGTTTTAGTCATGCACATGGTAGAACTTTTTGGTTAGCTCCTCAGTGTCTTAGATTTCTCTTTTGTTAGCATCCCAACATGTATAGAAGAGTTGGTGCCCTTCATGATGAACTTACTGTTATCTAGTTTTAGTCATGCACATGGTAGAACTTTTTGGTTAGCTCCTCAATGTCTTAGATTTCTCTTTTGTTAGCATCCCAACATGTATAGAGGAGTTGGTGCCCTTCATGATGAACTGCCATTGAGCTGAGATAAGACACTAAGATTTAGATTTTTTTGGGATTTTTATGTGAGTATATGAAATGTACTTGATGTATGTGCCTAAGTAGTTTATTAATGAAAATGCAATTAACCGAAGCATTACCTTATATTTGACATGAATTGTAATTCTATTTTATAAACAGGGAATTGTAATTTCATATTATAAACAGGGAATATGTATTGCTCTATCACATATATTTCCAAAATAGGTATTTTACTTTGACATAAGTGACCTAGGCTACGCCACAAATGGAAGAAAAATGTGACGCTTTCAGCATCACTTATCTATTTCATAGGTGACGAATTATATAGGTCACATAATTTATTCTTTTTTATAAACAAGGAATTGTAATATCAGATTATAAATAGGGAATATGTATTGGTTTGTCACATATATTCCAAAATAGATATTTTATTTTGACATAAGTGACCTAGGCTATGCCACAAATAGAAGAAAAATGTGATGCTTTCAACGTCACTTATCTATTTCATACGTGACGAATTACATAGGTCACATAATTTATTCTTTTGTGACGCCTTATACGTCACAATCTCTTATTTTCGTAGATTTAAACCAGTATTAAGTGATGAAAGCAGTGTCACATATACTAAAAATATGTGGCGCTTTTAAAATTTGTCACTTATACTTTCTGTGACGCGTCATAGGTGACGCTCGCAGTGACACTGTAAAAGCGTCACATATTATCAAATGTCACGCATTTTTATTTTCTGTGACGAATATCTATCGTCACATAAGCCATGTTTTCTTGTAGTGATGAAAACCCAGAAGCACCATAATTGAAAACCTGGGTTTCGTTTGCCTAGCTGCCTTGTCTTCCTTCTTAGGCTCCTCTGTCGCTGGAGCCTTTGCTGGAGGTTGGGAAGGAGGGAGAGATAGAGCAACAATACCTTGGTGGAGTTCGCGTTGTGCAAGAACAGAGAGGGTCGGAGAAGAGCCAACAAGAGCGTGAACCCGACTAATTTCACACACAAGGCACAAAACAACTGGGACGGTACTATTAATACTATTTGATCCCTTATACGAGCTGCCAAACAAGGCCTAAGAAGCTCACCAAACATCTGTTATGTATTATTAGTACCATCCAATGGTCTTATACGACATGCCAAATGAGACCTAATTGTCAAAGAGAATAATGTATAGGCAATGATTGCAATTTTGTAAAATATGTGGGATTATACTTGCAATTTAGAAAATTTCATTAAATGGGCACTAGTTACTATTCTTTGAAAAAAAAACACTTTCTTTTATTAGAAACATGGTAGATCCTGTTTTTGCTTTTCTATGCTTTTCAACAGTCATTGACAATAGGTTTTTTTGTTTTTTTTGTTTTTTTGTTTTACCAAACATGTTTGATGTTCTAGATTTTTTTTATAAACTACTTTTTTTAAAAGGAAAACTAATGAAAAGGGCTTGAAAACTTTGAGTTTTAACGATAAGGACAAAATAAATAGTAAAGTGAATAGTAACATGATTGACTTTTTAGTGTAAAAATATGGTTTTTCGTTAAAGTCCCTTTTTTTAAAAGCACCACAATCTCAAATCAGCCCTTCATTTTGCAACCCAAACATGTAATCTCTAAGTGCTTCCTTAAAGTTAGAAGAAATATTTTGCAGAAAGAGAAGGGCTTTACAAGAGTCGTATTTCATACACATACAGTGAATCTAGTATGTCTTTGGATATGAATGTTAATTTATGAAATAATTCTTTGTTCTTATCATAATCTCACAAGGTTTTTTTTTTCTAGGATAGGGATTCTCTCATCTCTTTTTTCTTCCTCACCCCACCCCACCCCACCCTCCCGTTTGTTTTTGTTTTCTTCTTATTTTTTCTTCTTTTAGCGTTGAAACAAGAGGAGAGAAGGAAGGGGAGAGAAAAGAGGGGGTAGATAACCCTTGTCCTTTTTTTTCTAATACTAAATCATTGGTACACCTAATTATCATATTTATTGTGATGGAAGTAAAAACTTGATAAAATAGAAAAGGAGGGGACGGTGACAGTGATAGGAAATAGTCCCTTGTATTAACAAGAATCCAATTTGGTAGGTTAGACTTTGCATCCAACATCCCTTTCCCAAAGAAATTGAGCTTCAAAAGACACCGCATTCAATTCATGCACGGCTTATATTATCAATCTTAAGAAAATAAATTAAAGTTATCTTTTGCATCTGCCATTTAAACTGAGTTAGCTAGAAAAAGCTTGATATAAAATCTTAAATAGAGTAGACTTAGGCTTAGCTAAGCTAATTAGAGCACTGTGTGTTCAGTGTTCTCTTTCAGCACACAAGTTCGAACCACTCTTGTTGTAATTTAGATAAATTTAGTGCAGACTATCGTTTGTATAAAAACAAAATAAAATTTAAATAAGGGAGACAAAGAATAGCTTAGGTACAATTATAATAAGGAAATTGTTATAAAATATTTAACAGTTAGAGAGATAACCTTTATAGTGAGTGGAGCGAAGCAGAGGTAAAATATTACACTAAAATTATAGCTCAAGTGAATGACTAATAAAGAGAGAGGAATAGATACGAATGTATTGATCATTTTCTCTTCTGTTTCTTCATGTATGTTTTTCAGTCCATTGATAGCAGTAGGAGTGCTCTATTTATAGAGCAACTTCATACGCACATTTCTTACACTTTGAAAATTTACAACATACAACATTTGACAAATATGATCTCCTGCATCCAAAGTCACTTTCCATTTTGTAAGGTCATTGACAATGTGTGTGTGGGTGTGTGGGCATTCATACCTATGCCAACGTTTTCAACACTCCCCATTGGATGCCCACATATCAACATCAGTTGCCTCGTTAAAACCTTGTTTGGAAAAACCAAATGGGAAAAAACCATAGCAAAGGAAAAAGAGTACAACTTTACCAGAATTGTTGATGTAGTGTTAAGTATGCTTATGTTGCCTCGTTAAAACCTTGATAGGAAAAACCCAGTGGGAAAAATCCTAATCGAAGGAAAAAGAGTACAACATGCATATATCATGGATGCTCCCCCTGATATGTATCTCCCCCTGATTTTGCATTCTCCAAACTTAGCTGTTTGGTAAGTCGACGTAATCCGATACTTTGCACTAACTTCTGAAACGTGCACTTTGGTAGAGACTTGGTGAACAAGTCTGCTAGATTTTCATTAGAACGGATTTGTCTGACTTCAATAACTTTAGCCTTCTGAAGCTCATGTGCACTGAAAAACTTTGGAGATATGTGTTTAGTTTTATCGCCCTTGATGAATCCTTCCTTCATTTGGGCAACACAGGCTGCATTATCTTCATGAATGACAGTTGGATTGTCTGTCTTCGAAGTTAGACCACATGAATTCCGGATATGATGGATCATTGATCTTAACCAAGAACATTCACGACTTGCTTCATGTAAAGCAATTATTTCTGAATGATTTGAAGATGTAGCAACTAATGTTTGCTTTGTTGGGTGCCATGAGAACGCTGTATCTCCATTCTTGAACACATATCCAGTTTGTTAGCAGGCTTTATGCGGATCAGAGAGAAAACCAGCATCTGCATATCCAACAAGGACCTGGTCATTTGTGGAGTTCTTTGAGTAGAAGAGACCCAAGTCTATTGTCCCACGAAGGTATCGCAATACATCTTTGATACCCTTCTAATGACGAATTGTTGGAGCAGAGCTATACCTGGCTAACAAGTTAACTGAAAAAGCTATATCTGGTCTAGTACATTGTGCTAAATACAACAAAGCACCTATTGCACTCAGATATGGTACTTCTGGACCAAGGACCATTTCATCCTCTTCTTTTGGACGGAATGGATCTTTCTTAATGCCCAGAGAACGAACGACCATTGGTGTGCTGAGTGGATAAGCTTTGTCCATGCCAAATCGCTTCATAATTCTTTCAATGTAAGCTGATTGGTGGACCAAAATTCCACTAGCACAATGCTCGATCTGCAGGCCGAGACAATATTTTGTTTTCCCAAGGTCTTTCATTTCAAATTCGCTTTTCAGATATTCAGCAGTTTTATGGAGATCTGCAGGAGTTCCAACTAGGTTCATATCATCAACATATACTGCCACTATAGCAAATCCAGAATTGGATTTCTTAATGAACACACAAGGGCAAATGACATTGTTGATGTATCCCTCTTTGATCAAATATTCACTGAGACGATTATACCACATTCGTCCAGATTGTTTCAGACCATACAATGATCGCCTTAATTTGATCGAGAGCACACCTCGTGGTTTCTTACTTGTTTCAGGCAAGTAAGAAACTAGTTGCGTGTTCATTAAGTCGCATGTCAGTATCTAATTCTCCATATAGATACGCAGTGATGACATCCATAAGTCGCATGTCAAGCTTTTCTAAAACCACTAAACTTATTAAGTAACGGAACGTAATTGCGTCCATTACAGGAGAGTATGTCTCCTCATAATCAATTCCAGGTCTTTGAGAAAAACCTTGTGCAACGAGTCTTGCTTTATATCTAGCAATCTCGTTTTTCTCATTGCGTTTCCTTGTGAATACCCATTTGTAACCCACGGGATTTACATCAGGCGGGGTTTGGACTACTGGTCCGAAAACACTTCGCCTTTCCAAGGAATTTAATTCTGCCTGGATTGCATCTTTCCACTTAGGCCAATCCTGTCTCTGTTTGCATTCATCAACAGAGCGGGGCTCAATATCATCACTTAAGATGATTTCAGTGGCTACTGTGAATGCGAACATATCATTAATGATTATATCATTCCGATCCCACAATTCATTAGTACATGCATAATTTATGGAGATTTCTTTGCTTTCATGTACTTCTGTCTCTTCAGGGACATGTGTCTCATCAAGGACATTTTCTTTTTCTGGAAATCCAGAATCATGAATTGTGGATTTGTCATTCATTCTCTCTTCCTGAATGATTTCATTTGGATTCAGCTGTGCCCTCGCCTTTCTCTTTCGAGGGGCTGAATCTTTTGAACCTGGTGGTCTACCACGCTTCAGGCGTGCACCAGATAAATCATTCGCTGCCACTTTATTTTGTCCAACATGGACATCAATTCTTGCAGGTGCATTTGCAGCTGGTATATGTGATTTTGTCACTTTCATAGCATCATTAAATGCATCTGGCATTTGATTGGCAATGCTTTGAAGATGAACGATCCTTTTCACTTCATTTTCACATTGAATGCTTCAAGGATCAAAATGAGACAAGGTGGGAACAACCCATGTCAGCTCTTTCTGTTCTTCTGGAACGGTCTTTTCTCCCCATAACGACGGGAAGACTGTCTCATCAAAGTGACAATCAGCAAAACGTGCTGTAAACATATCACTTGTCAAGGGTTCCAAATATCTAATGATAGATGGTGAATCAAAACCCACATAAATTCCCAGTCTACGCTGAGGTTCCATTTTAGTGCGTTGCGGCGGCGCAATAGGCACATAAACAGCACAACCAAAAACTCGTAAATGTGAAATGTTTGGCTGATGTCCAAACACGAGTTGTACTGAGGAGTATTGGTGGTTCGCTATAGGCCTCAATCGAACCAATGATGCAGCATGTAAAATGGCATGTCCCCATGTAGAGACTGGCAGTTTTGTTTTCATAAGCAGAGTGCGAGCTATTAATTGAAGCCGCTTGATCAATGCTTCTGCTAAGCCATTTTGAGTATGGACATGAGGAACAGGGTGTTCAACATCAATGCCCAATGTCATGCAGTAATCATCAAAGGTTTGGGACGTAAATTCACCAGCGTTATCAAGTCGGATTGACTTAATGGGATAATCTGGGAACTGTGCTCGTAATTTAGTTATCTGAGCAAGAAGTCTCGCAAAAGCTACATTCCGAGTAGACAAGAGACAAACATGTGACCATCTGGTAGATGCATCAACCAAAACCATAAAATATCGAAATGGTCCACAAGATGGTTGAATAGGTCCACAAATATCCCCTTGAATTCTTTGCAGAAATAATGGGGATTCAGCATCAACCTTTAGTTGTGATGGTCTAATTACCAACTTCCCTTGGGAATATGCCTTGCAAGGGTTATCGTTTGAGATAGCAATATCTCTGCTCAATAATGGATGTCTATTAGAGTTGGTAATAATCATACGCATCATGGTGGATCCTGGATGACCCAGACGGTCATGCCAAAGCATGTAAACCTTTGAATCAATGAACTTCTGGTTCATGACAGTATGTGATTCAATTGTCCTTATGTATGTATAATACAATCCACTCGACACACCATGCAACTTCTCCAATATACGCTTCTGGGTATCATTAGAGGTAATGCATAGATACTCCACATTTTCTACACTTTTCGTTTCAATGTGGTATCTATTTAGACGTATGTCTTTGAAACTCAACAAATTTCGAGTAGATCGAGTAGCGTATAACGCACTCTGTATGGACAATATTGTTCCATTTGGTAACATAATCTGAAGGTCCTGATATTGTTGTTACCCCTACTCTTGTAAGCATTAAGCTTGAGAAATACTTTCGATCACGAAGTATTGTATGTGTGGTTGCGCTGTCTGCAAGACAAATATCTTCGCCATTTCTCATGTTCTGAGAATAACCACAGTTTTTATCCATGCTTTCTGAGTAAATGGAATCACAGTTAACAAACAATTTATAACAAGAAATTTACATGCCACTTTTATTGAATCTGAAAAACTAGTTTTAGACAACAAGTTCAGCATAATAAAAGTACATTAAACATAAATGATTTAATCAGACCGATAGGCTTCATTCTCCTTTTCCACAATGAAGTCTGAAACATCTAGGTGGGTTGTGTCCAACTGTCCTGATAAATCACACACAGGATCAGGTATATCCATTAGCCTAGCCTGGTCGAGAAAATTAGTCTCGACACCCTTCTCCTTGAGGGAGGCTTGATATAGATCCACCAGATGTTTTGGGGTACGACAGGTACGCGCCCAATGCCCATTGCCACCACATCTATGGCAGGCTCCATCAGAGTTCCTGGGAGCATTGCTCATATGAGCTTTGCCTTTATGGCGATTCACATTTTTGAAGCTCAGGCCTGAATTATGCCTCGGAACCTGGTTGTGAAACTGACCACCATGGTTCTTGCCTTTCCTATTCCATCGACCTCGCTTGTGGCCACGTTCTCGTTTATGATTATCGCTACCAGAGGATGTGGCGTTCACTTCGAGGGAAGCAGCATTCACTTTTGGGAATGGTGCAGATCCAGTAGGTCTAGGTCTGGAATGATGGTTTCTCATCAGGAGCTCATTGTTCTGTTCAGCTACCAAGAGCACAGATATCAACTGGTTGTACTCAGTGTAGCATCGCGCTCTATATTGCTGCTGCAGGAGCACGTTAGAGGCATGAAATGTGCTGTAAGTCTTTTCCAGCAACATTTCCTCAGTAATGGTATCCCCACAGAGCTTCATCTGAGAGGTAATCCTGAACAACGCAGAATTGTATTCAGCCACGGACTTTAAATCCTGGATCCTTAAGTGAGACCACTCGTAGCGAGCTTTTGGAAGAATCACTGTTGTCTGGTGATTGTATCTGCTTCTCAAGGCATTCCAAAGAGCTAACGGATCTTCAACCGTTAAGTACTCACTTTTTAATGCCTCATCAAGATGGCAGCGAATAAAGATCATTGCCTTTGCCCTATCTTGAGAGGATGAGTTACTCTCTTCCCTGATGGTATCTCCAAGATTCCTAGCTTCCAGATGGATCTTGGTATCCAGTACCCAGGTAAGGAAATTCTTCCCGGTAAGGTCCAGGGCAGTATATTCAAGCTTCGCCAAGTTCGCCATTTTCTTTTCTGAAAGAAAATGAGATGTGTAAGAACTTGCAATAATATGTATTCCTGGAGGAATATAGTGTTAGAACTTCTGGTTCTTACAAATTTTTCATTTTGATCTTCAGGCCAAAATGACAAACACTTGAAACTTCTAGCTCGAGATTTTCAAGGTGAATGAGGAGGGCGATTGTACCGCACCACTCTCATTGAAATAATGTAACATAGAATGGGCGATTATTCCGCACCACTCAAGTAGCAAGAAAATTAAAATACGCAGAGCAGGGTGGGCGATTATACCGCACCAACTAAAATTGCAATGAAATTAAACAGCAGGTAAATTTAAATTTGCAGGGCAAGATGGGCGATTATACCGCTCCACCTAAAATTTGCAGTAAAATTAGATCTGTAGTCCAAGATAGGCGATGATACCGCACCATCTTGGATCGCAGTAAGATTAAATTTGCAGTTTCAAGATGGGCGATTGTACCGCACCATCTTGGATCGCAATAAAATTAACATAAATAAATACTGGGTTAGTAATCAATATCCAAACCAAACAAGAAATCAAGGATGTATGTAACCGCTAGTTGAAGAACTAGAAGCAGGCATGGAGCAAACAGTTCGTCGTGAGGGTATACCACGCAGTTGAGGCAGAGGAAGAGGATGAACAGTAAAAACCTTAGAGGAAACATTTTTTCTTTCTTTCGTTCGGCGGAAGAGAAATGAGAGAATGATTTCTTTTGGCTTAGATAAATGAGACATGGTTATATTTAGAGACTCGTGCTGATAACGTGTTATAAAATATTTAACAGTTAGAGAGATAACCTTTATAGTGAGTGGAGCGAAGCAGAGGTAAAATATTACACTAAAATTATAGCTTAAGTGAATGACTAATAAAGAGAGAGGAATAGATACGAATGTATTGATCCTTTTCTCTTTTGTTTCTTCTTGTATGTTTTTCAGTCCATTGATAGCAGTAGGAGTGCTCTATTTATAGAGCAACTTCATACGCACATTTCTTACACTTTGAAAATTTACAACATACAACATTTGACAAATATGATCTCCTGCATCCAGAGTCACTTTCCATTTTGTAAGGTCATTGACAATGTGTGTGTGGGTGTGTGGGCATTCATACCTATGCCAACGTTTTCAACAGAAATGCATTTTATTCCACATTTTAGTGTAGGCTACATCAAAGATTTCATTGAGTTTTACATCCGGCCTTGCCACATTTTTTCTACAACACCTTGTGCTCAACTTGGAAAAATGGAAAAGGCATTTCTCTAGTATCATTGCAAGCATTGGCTCTATGTACCCCCACGACGGTCCTCTCCTTTCTAACAAACTCTTGTAACGTTCTAGCTATATATAACTTCCTTCTCTCAATGTTGAGACTCAACACATTATGGTAACACCAGTATGAGTGCTACAAATATGAAATTACATATAACCGACACACACAATAACTTTTACATTTTTTCTGACCCTCCCTTTTTTTACCCTAGATTTGATTAAACTCTAAGTTCAGCTTGCCCAATATTGCCACTGTCATTTCCACCTTTTCCTTCAAACTTGATATACTTGTACCATTCTGCACATAATACGTAGACCAAAAGATCAGCAGTTGTCAAAGCTGCCAAGAGAAAGTAGAACCTTTCCAAATGGCCTTTGTTTAGGTTTCCAGGGATCCATCCAGGCATGTCATCCCTCGTAGAAATCTTCATCACAACTGTAACAAGTAAGCTACTCACATAGTTTCCAAGTGATATTGAAGTCATGCAAAGTGCACTCCCAAAGCTCTTTAATCCATCAGGTGCTTGTCCGTTGAAGAACTCCAGTTGACCAACATACATGAACACTTCTGATGCTCCTACAAGCACATACTGAGGAACTTGCCAAAATATGCTCAATGAACTTGGAGTTTCGCAGTCGGTGTTGCAGTCTTTTACCGCATACTTTAACCTGAACAACTCTACGACTCCTGCTGAAATCATCGCCAGGATTGCAATAACAAGACCAATTCCCATCCTTTGGAGCTCAGTGAGTCCTTTTTTCATCAGCCTAGCAACAAGTGGGTCAAGAACTCGCCTGTAAATGAAAATAAAAGCCGCTACGCTGAGAATGTCAAAACTTGACATGCTGGCTGGGGGAATGTGAAAGCTTGAAATAGAGGTCTTCATTGCAGCACCTTGTTCTACAAAGAGTGATGCCATTTGAGTAAAAACTACAGAGTAGAGAATTGTGCACAGCCAGATTGGGAGTAGTCTAAGTACGCATTTCACTTCTTCTACTTGTGTCACTGTGCAAAGGCGCCATGAATTTTGAGCTCCCTTGCCCATTTGGTTCATCTCCTTTGATGTGATGATTGCAGCTTTATCCAAGAATCTGTCGAGAGATTAACATGGATCAGTTTAGGATTTACCATTGGTCAACTACTAATCTACTTAGCAATGTTTTATTTAATAGACCTATATTTGGAGTACTTTTGGTAGTGCACTAAGCATGTTTAGTAGTATTTGGTTGAAATAAGAAACCATGGTTTTTTTTTTATCCACCTAGAAAAGCAGTTTTAGTACTTTCTAGTGAAACACCTGATACCTGTTTCTCCGAAGCTCCGAAGGAGTGATAGTTGCTCGTGATATACAAATCAGCAAGCATTCCGTTGGAGCTTTTAAAATCTCTAATACTGAAAGAATCTCATAAAAACAATGCTCCCAAAGAGATTCTTGTGACTATTGATATTATCTATTAAAATCTAAAAAACATATATATAACTTACTTGAATCCGTGGGTGTGAACTATTTTCCTACTCTCGTTTTGAGAGCATTTATTCTCATCCTCTCCCTCGTACAAATCTTCCCCACTTGGTGTCATCTCAACCTTCCATTTTCTTGTTGCAGCGACGACCACCCGACAAAACCTAGAGAGAGGGTTTCCCTGAGGCTTGAAATGCCTGTACATTGGAGTGCCACATAGAAACAAGACCAAAGCCATGGCAGCAGAGCCAGTAGATACCCAAAACCCTAGAGTCCATATTCCCTTATCCTCAAAATATCCCAAGATTGTGTTTGAAAAGAGAGAGCCAAGATTCAACGCCAAGTAGAAGAAGCTAAAGAAGGATATCTTTGAGTGCCCTTCGTTCGGATCCTCCTCGTCAAACTGGTCTGCCCCAAATGTAGCTATGGTAGGTTGGTAACCACCATTTCCAAGTGCAATAAGGTATATAGAGATGTAGAAGAATCCGATTTCAAAGGTCGAGTGGTCTTCACAGGGAGACTTTTCATCACCACAGCCTTTAGGCTTGAGTAAGAATATGTAGGTCGATAGCGACAACAATGACAAACCCTGCTCGAAAAAACAAATTTAGGTGAGTATATATTTACTTGCAAGAAATTAAAATAGTGCTGATAGTCACAATATAGTACACCTAAATACGAGACACTAGAAGACAGTCAAGGGCTTTTCTTTTTCCTTAAAACGGTCTAAAAATGTGGTGAACAAAATTAATCTCAACTACGGGAAAGGACATTCGAACTTGGGTATGGAGGGAGGGGAGAGCACGATGCTCTAACAAATTGCCTTAGCTAGGTTTGCTGAAAGGATTGAGCTCAAACATAATTTCGTTTATATATAAGTTGTCATTTTTTTTCATGAAAACTACTACCTATATTTTCCAAGGATAAACAAATTACTAGTTTAGATATAAAAAACGAATGAGCTGCTTTAATTTTCAAAAATCAACTTGGAGTTTTGGGATGAGTATAAGTCACACCAATTTGATTCTTATTAGTACAATATTTCTTTCAATAAACCATGGATACCAATTATTGACGAAAAAAATGAGCTTAATTAAACCAGCAAAGTGATTAATATAATTATTGAATTTTAAAATAATTAGTCAATAACTTACAATGACAAAAATAACTTGAAAGATAGCACAAGTCTTGTACCTCCCCCAGTAAGAGTCACTGAGGAGAGCACCCAGAAGAGAGAATATGTAAACTGTTCCAGTCCATTTGCTGACGTTATTTGCAGCCTCTGCGTTGTCTTGACCCAACACCCTTGTCAAAAACAATACCAGGTTCACTCCTACTCCAAAGAATGCCAATGTTGCCAACCCTTGATTTACTGATCAGATAGAGAACAGTTTACCAATTAAAAAAAACAGATTAAATATTGTTATACGCACGGATGCGATCATTAATAATTGCTCAGGGATGAACATGAAATATTCTCTTTCAGATGTGTTTATGAGATAGAAACTCAAGACCAAAGGAGTAGAGGAAGAGCTAGGAAAATTTGGAAAGAGACTCTAAGAAAAATCTTAAGAGTACTTGAATATAACAGAAGACATGACACAAAACCGAGCGCAATGACGTTCCAGAATTTATTACCTGACCCCACTTAATAAGATAAGGCTTTGTTGTTGTTGTGTTTTCAGAAAGAGACATCATAGTCCGAAGGTAGAAGTAGATAATTAGAGCTACTGGAGATTAAGTCTTCCCTTCTTGGACCATTTGGGCAAACCATATACTGTTTGTAAGATTTTCGGTAAAGACATTTATGATCTTATATATCACATCATGAGTCCCAAAAAAACAAAAAACAAAAAAAAAAACAAAAAAAAAAAAAAAACTCAGAAGTGTCACATGATTTTGGTGATCCAACTAATCAGAGAATAAAGCTAACTAAGAATTACATTAATTTTTATTTTCTAGAATTACATATATATATATATATTTATATATAAATATATAGTTAAAATATACAACAAATACTGACAAAATATGATATATGAAATCTATTTTCCTTTTTTATTAAATCCAAATTGACTGCTTTTGGAAAAGTTGTTGGAGCGGTGAGAAATTATAAGGAAACAGCAGACAAATTGTTTCCACAATCAACAAATTGATATTTATTTTCATATTATCGAAAAATACTTAACTGTTCAAACATTAGTCAATCCAAATAGATAATCAAACTAATCATGTTGCTAAACAGTATAATCATAGATAATTAATTACCTAATATGAGAATTCCAGCAACCCATGTTCCAGTTCTTCCTCGGACAGCAGGGCGGCCATACCAGTCAATGGTTCCGTCGAGTGTACAAACTTCTTTTATCTTCTGGTTCTTTTCTTCTGCATGTCCCTGAAATGTTTGAATTGATAACAAATTTAGCTAGCAATACATATATCCTCCTAGCTAGATGCAATATTTGACAGTGCACAATAATAGATAAAATAACACCTTTAATTTTCTTTTGGTGTACATAAATTAAGATCATTGTTCTTTATGTACACGTCACTAATCTACATATGCATTGCACATAAATGTAAAGGTAAAATACATCGATATAACTATTTGGACACACGAAACTAACAAACTTACTAACTTACTAACACTGTCTATAATGAAAGTAGGCCCTATTATTATATGTGAGCCTCAACCCTATAGGGTGTGCCAGGAAGTGTATCTAATGCAGATAATATACGAATGAATATGTGGATAAAAGGAATATCAAATGCCCCTGTAAAAACCCAATTTGAATGCATGGGAGAAACATCTGCCCTAGCTAACAGTTGTGTGAGACATTATTCCCCACACCCATAAATATGTTTGGGTGGGTGATCACACATCTGGAGGCATTCAAAACTTCAAAGTGAGTCATCCAATACATGGATGATATGTACAACGGAAACTGATATACATCACTAATATATGATACATGTAGCATTGCTTGCACGTCAAAAGAGAGAAATACAAAATTCATCACAAACCTGGTCCTTGAAAACATTTAAGCAAGCCATTGCTACGTATTAAGCTGAACTCTCACAAGAACTACGTTAGCTAGAGCACCACCCCCAAAAGAGTATGAGAGATTGGAACAAGTGGGAGAAGAAAGATGAGTAGGGGAAACCAAGAAAGTGAAGAACCAATCTTAGTGGAACAAAAAGATGAAGCACAAGTGTTTGTTTGGAGGTAGAGGGGAAGTAGGAGTGAGGGGTTGTATATATAGAGGATGGCAAGATTTAGTGACCGGCTAGGATTACATGCTGAAAGGTACGTGGGAAATTGAGATTAAAAAGGCGCAGCTGGTTCACAGGAAAATTAGTCGATCGAGCAAGTGACAAGGAAATGCGAAGGAAACATGGAAACAGGTTGGACTAATTAGGTAGGGAAGGGGGCTCTCATCTGTGGGAAAAAGAAGCGTGGCATTGTTGGATACAGCAGTCATCAAAGATAGGTGACTGAGTTGATGTCTTTTTCACATGAATACAACAAACATTGTGGGCAGTGACTTACTTGGTTTATTGAAAAGAGGGTAAAAGTTTAGAAGAAGAGTAATGTTAGGTAGATTAAATTTATAAATGTGTGTCACTAATAATAAATAAAAGCGCTAACAAATAGATAAGTAGTAATTGAATCATCAACAATCATGCCATATAATTTACAAAATTTGATTTAAAAATTTAATCTACCTAGCATTATCCTTAGAACAATATCCAACCTTTTAGAGTACCATTTGATCCGAACATCAAATATGTATGTTGCAGTCTCATGTGATATTGGAGGTACATAAAAGAAGAAGATTAGTCTGCCGTCAATGTGTGTTAGGATACATCTTATGTTAAAAAATTAGTTGTGACTATGGGCTGTCTTTGATACCGACATGTTTGAAACATACATGTAGTTGTTAATTTTCCGCACGACCGTTTTTAATCTAATATTTTATATTTTCTGTGGGATGTAAATTTGTTTTTTGTTTTGCTTTAATGCTTATGCATGGTTTCTTTCTGCGAATTGAAGTCCACTTATTTTTTGCTGCTTTTGCGGAACCAGGATCCTCGCCGGATCCTTCCATAGGGATCCTAGGGATCCCGTAATCTTGTCTGTTTATTTTATATCTTGCGGTCAGTTTTCGTTAGGTACTATTTATTTTTGAATTTTAAATCTTAAATTTTAAATAATTTTTTACCGCACGATATACGATGAACGGATAGGATTGTATGATCCCTAGGATTCCTAGGAAATGAATCCAGAGGGGATCCTGGTTCGCTTTTGTGGACTTAATATGACTGTGAAACTTCAGCAGTCTCATATATTGACCCGACTTACAGGACTTTGGATACTGAAGAAAATAACCAGATAAATCAGAAAAGCTGAAAACAATGTACGAAAATTCAATTTTAAATTTGAAGCGGACAGAATATTTTAAAACTTTGTTGTTGGGATAAACCTTTCCAAGTTGCACCCGGTTGCATACGTAGTAGAAGCAGCCGGGCCCTTGAAGCTCAAAAGTTGTGGGTGCATGGATGCATCAACTAAAATCATTATCGCATTGTGCATGTAAATAATGTGAAGAGGAGACGAGACGGCCACCTGCCGCTACTTTATTGGATTGAGCGATCTTAGTTCAAGTCACATAGACATTATGGTTTTAGAGTCACCAATCGTGTAACTAAAATACGCAGAGTAGAAGATAACGTTTATGGGGCACAACTAAGCAAGGACTAATGCAAATCTTTATGGAATTCTAAAAAGAGCGAGTGCAACATGTTCCTTCTTCTTCTTTTTTTTTTTATTTTTTTATTTTTTTTTTATTTTTTTATTTTTTTACGGAGGCATTTTGTACATGCCCAATCCATACTCATTGCGTGCTTAGCGTATATCCACACGCTTGTTTTATTTAAATTATCTGTTAGAGTCAATATTGTTATAGTGAACAAATAGATAAATTATACATGCATAAAGCTTGGAGGTCATATTTATTAGACGTATGGGAGGAGGGAATTCTTCTTCGTGAACTGCCAAAATCAACTCTACAACTAAACTTTGTGTTATATCCGCCCTCCTACGAGTTTTGAATGAGGAGCGAGTGATAGAGTTAGAGGTGATGGTGAGTTGATTATTATTTGCCGTAGTTTGATTCGATGTTGTATTGAACGAGAAAGACGGCTACGATTTAAGTAGGGCCTTGATTCCTGCTCAGACCACCATTTTTCCACGGCCAAAAATTTGAGAGAGCCACACGTGCCCCCTCTAGCCCTTAATAATGAGACTCACCCCTGAAAGTACGTACTATTTACTGTATGACCTCTCAATAAGTTTTATTCTCTTCTTCTTGATCATATACATATCGGATTCCCCTGAAGATCAAGGCCGGCCCTGAGGGTAGCCGAAATAGGCGCCCGTCTAGGGCCTTCACTTCGGAGGATCCCCCAATTTAAAAAATATATATATATATATATATATATATATATATTCTATTTTACAATTCAAATTCAATAAAAATATCAAAAAGTAAAATTATAGGCAATTGAAAAAGAATTGGTTGAAAAATTAAATTATGGAAACTTTCATTAGTACATTTGGTTTAAAAATGCGAGACGTCTAATATTTAAGTAATTTTTGTATATTTTTCTTCATTTGATATTAATTTTTAATGATATTTGATGTAAACATAGACTTTTTCATGTATTTAACGATGTCTTTTTATACATATCAATGCACAAAGGGTTAGATGGTCAGAAAACTCTAGGGCTCCACTTTGAAAACTCACCTACAACCTCCAAATTCTTAAGGAAGGCCATGCTGAAGATTAGAGTTATTAATAAAAAGATTTTCTTTCTTAAAAAAGTAATAGACTTGTACCAGCAAGCTTCGAGAAGGATCAATGAAACATTTTATAGAAGAAAAAAAATCAGAAATAGAGAAGTTTTTTTATAGAAAAAAATCAAAAAAAAATCAGCTACTTCATCATTTTCGATCGTTTGTTTATATTATAGGCCATCTTTATCAACTTTTTGTTTTCTCTTTCTTGTTGATTTCAACACCTCCTGTCGACTCTCAACTGAAGTCGTCTTCAGCCTACACAAGCTGAAAACAGAGCTCCTTATATATTAGTAAATGATCAATTTCATATATAAATGTGTGTGTGTTTATATGTATCTATATATAATGCATGCCATATATTAATTATTACAGTTTGAAACACTAATAATAAAACTATTAATAGACAATGCTAAGGAGATAAAAAAATTTAAACTAAATGATGTGTCACTAATAGGAAACAAGTACGTTAATCGACAGTTAATTAATAATTCAATTATCAACAACCACATCATTCGACTTACACAATTTGGTTTAAAAAAATTGAATTCTCTAGCAATACCCTTTTCCATGATTTATAATTGATACGTCAAGCAGTTTCTATCTCAAAGCATTTCTATGTTAATTAACATCACATGCGTTTGAAGCAACGCATGCAAATTGACTAATTCATGCATGTCAAGCATTTCTATGATACAAACGAATATATGTTGAGTAGGCCTGGCAAACGGGTTGTGTCTGTCGTGTTCGTATCGTTTTCGTGTAACACCTGTTATCTTAACGGGTCGTGTCGTGTTACACCCGTTATCTTAACGGGTCCTTAACAGGTCGGGTCACTTTGGGTAAAGTGACCCAACCCGTTAAGAAAAATATTTTTTTTTCCTTAAATTTGCACATACCACACGTTGCCAGATAAATATTACCTCAAAAAATTAAAACATATTTTTCGTTTAAGTAGTACATCTACACTCGAAAATAAGAGCCTAATAAAAAAAATACATACACTACTAATCTATTACAAATATTAAATGTGCAAGGATATGCAAAATGAAAGTTTTTGTTTTCAAGGTTGTGAAGCCTCAAAATATTTTAAATTGAAGATCGAATTCATTCATTGTATTCATATAAAGTCAAGAAGTGTAGCTGTAAAAAATCATCAAAATTGGAGTTAAAATAACCGTTAAATAGTGATTTTTTGTTTATAACCGTCGAAAAGTTTTGTCCCGTTACTTGATCTCTGAATGTTTGTTTTTTGCGATTTTTTGCTGATGTGATCTCGAAGCATATACAAACAAGTTTGACGTGGGGATCATTGAAATTAGTTTCGTAGAATTCGTATCCCATCAAAACGATAGATTCACTAACACTTAGAGTTTATTTACTTTCATTAAGTTAACATAAGATTTTGTGGTATCCACTTGTGTAAATATTTTAAATTGAAGATCGAATTCATTCATTGTATTCATATAGGGTCAAGGAGTGTAGCTGTATAAAATCATCAAAATCAGAGTTAAAATAACCGTTAAATCGTGATTTTTCATTTATAACCGTCGAAAAGTTTTGTCCCGTTACTTGATCTCTGAATGTTTGCTTTTTGCGATTTTTTGCTGATGTGATCTCGAAGAATATACAAACAAGTTTGACAGTTGGGACCGTTGAAATTAGCTTCGTATAATTCGTATCCCATCAAAACGATAGATTCACTAACACTTAGAGTTTATTTATACTTTCATTAAATAACATAAGATTTTGTGGTATCTACTTGTGTAAATATTATAAATTGAAGATCGAATTCATTCATTGTATTCATATAGGGTCAAGAAGTGTAGCTATAAAAAATCATCAAAATCGGAGTTAAAATAACCGTTAAATCGTGATTTTTCATTTATAACCGTCGAAAAGTTTTTGTCTCGTTACTTGATCTCTGAATGTTTGTTTTTTGCGATTTTTTGCTGATGTGATCTCGAAGCATATACAAACAAGTTTGACGGTTGGGATCGTTGAAATTAGTTTCGTAGAATTCGTATCTCATCAAACGATAAATTCACTAACACTTGGAGTTTATTTATACTTTCATTAAGTGTAACATAAAATTTTGTGGTATCCACTTATGTAATATTTTAAATTGAAGATCGAATTCATTCATTGTATTCACATAGGGTCAAGGAGTGTAGCTGTAAAAAATCATCAAAATCAGAGTTAAATTAATCGTTAAATCGTGATTTTTCGTTTATAATCGTCGAAAAGTTTTGTCTTGTTACTTGATCTCTGAATGTTTGTTTTTTGCTGATGCGATCTCGAAGTATATACAAACAAGTTTGACGGTTGGGATCGTTGAAATTAATTTCGTATAATTCGTATCCTATCTAGTTCAATGGTGTGTGTGTGTATATATATATATATATTTATATATATAGTAGATCATCACGTGTCATAAACTCCTTTTTCACCCATCTTTCCCTCCCTTTTCAGTTTCACCCATATTTCCCTCTCTTTTTTGTTTCCTTTTCTTATAATTTTCTTTTTTCCCTCCCTTTTCACCCATCTTTTCCTCTCTTTTTTGTTTCCTTTTCTTATAATTTTCTTTTTTCCCTCCCTTTTTCTTCAAAGGGCGGATGCATATTAATTATTACAGTTTTTAGGGGTATAAAATTTATTTTAAAATTTAATATATATATATATGTAAAATTATTATAGTTAATATTTTGGGGGTATAATTATTATAGTATATATAATTATTATAGTTAATTTAATATATATATATATATATATATAATTATTATAGTTTGTAGGGGTATAAAATTGTTAAATTAATATATATAATTATTATAGTATTTTTTTAGGGTTATAAAATTATTAAATTAATATTCTGCTTATCGTGTATCGTGTTACCCACGTGCATATCTGAACCAACCCGTTATCTTAACAGGTGCTTATCGGGTTACCCGATAACGACCCGATTCGTTATTGTGTCGACCCGAACACCTGTTAATTTCGTGTCGTGTCTTGTCGGGTTATCGGGTCGTGTCAGGAATTGCCAGGCCTAATGTTGAGAATATAGTTAAGCAATTTCAAATTATTTACTGTTTTAAAGTTTGCAACAACTACAATTCCTTTGAATGAGTTTTGGGTAGATCTAAGCTAGCTACCATGCACAATCTCATGCTTAAATTCTCAGTTGTTTCAAATAAAAAAAAATCTGAGGTTTCGTAAGAACTTACATCAGCTGAAGCAACATGTGCAGAAATAAAAGACGAGATCCAGTTTGGCTCATCCTCATCGAAGTTAAAAAAACGAAAAAGGTACATGAGCAAAGACAATTGAGTTTATTTAATAACTGTGATTTACATGTATTTGGCCTTTTATAAAATAAGAAACTCTTATCTTTAGAGAGAGAGGATCGATAGTAACTCACATGATTCTTGCTTGTGTATATGTATTTTGCTACTAATGTCTTTTTTCGTATTAGTATATAATATTTCTCTCTTGCCAGTTCATAAAATTGACAAACCTTGAACCAACCACATACTATACGTAGCAAGTAGCAACGATCAGAGTTAAAATATTCCCTATGTTACAGATGATAAAAGCTCAAGGGGATCCATGAAAATGGTGTTTGGCTTACGTCCAAGGAGACAGCAACTTATGGTCAATGTCATGCTTAACGCAAAAGTTAATTTAAATTTTTCTTTAATCGTGTTTAATCAGTCATTTTCACACTTTTCGCATAGCCAGCTATGCTAATTTAATTTGTATCTAGCTGCATACGACTCAAATGGACGATCAGAAGCCACTGAGACGCACCGTCAGTCCAGATGCCCTTTCATATAATAAGTGAATGTGAAAACCAACTGGTCCTATTCAATTGACGCACGGCTCTTTCCTGCTTCACCATCTTGCTTATCACTTTTTTAACGTGATAAAGGGATTGATCAACTACTACTTATGAATATAAGCAGAAATGAATATAAATTTTTCTTTTATCTGGAGATATTTTCTCTTTTGATCCATGTTGGGACCATGTGTTGCGTCAGCATGTTGAATTGTTTTGCAGTTTTGCAGGTTTTCAAACCTGCTTGATGGCTTTCCATTTTCTTGGATAGGCTTTTTTTGACATTTTGACATTATATGTAGGTAGCATTAAAGCAACATTTATAGTGATAATAGCATTAGGAGCAGGAAAACTGTGATGAAGGTAGAAGAAAAGGATTGAGAAATAATGTTTAATTTAGATATTTAATCTTAAAATTGAGTAAAAGATAAACTTATAAATACTTTTGTTACAATTTAATAAAAAAATTATAGAAAAATAAATTGTTATTGACACTCCAAATTTCATGTACTTAGAAAAAAAATACACTTGTTAGGAGTATAAAATGACATTTTTGGAGTGTCACTAACAATTCCTTAAAAACAAAAAGTTGGTGTCCATAATTAGTGAATAGACCTAACCCAATAAAGTGGATTAAATCCATTAATGATTCACAAAACAAAAATAATATTCTTACCATCTATTTCTACTATCTCTCTAAGAGCAATTCACCCCATCCAATTCTACGAGGATCCTCGCCGGATCCTCTTTGTGAGGATCTTGGGGATCCTACAATCACATCCGTTCATCGTTCATCGTACATCATGCGGTCAGAAATCATTCTAAATTTTTTTATTTAAAATTGAATATAAACAAGACTTGACAAAAACTGGCTGCATGATGTACGATGAACGGATGTGATTGGTGAATCCCCATAATCCACACAATGAGGATCTGGCGAGGATCTTCACTCCATCCAATTGCGCTACCTATTGGTGACCGGAACACGGGTGATACATCATGTATTTTTATATAAGTGGTAGAAAATTTTATTTTTTAAGCTATTAACTTTTTAACACACATATCCTACTATTTGGATAGTGACACGTAGTATACTATTCTATGTTCCAGTCACACTAAAAAATCTCTCCACAAACTTAACAAACACAGCTCCAATTAGGCCTAGCAAACGGGTCGTGTCTGCCGTGTTCGTGTCATTTTCATGTAAAACCTGTTATCCTAACGGGTCGTGTCATGTCACACCCGTTATCTTAACGGGTTCTTAACAGGTCGGGTCACTTTACCCAACGGGTAAAGTGACCCGACCTGTTAAGAAATATTTTTTTTCTTCTTAAATTTGCACATACCACACATTGCCACATAAATATTACTTCAAAACATTAAAACACATTTGTTATTTAAGTACTACATCTACACTTGAAAATAAGAGCCTAATAAACAAACATCCATACACTACTAGTCTATTACAAAATATTAAATGTGCAAGGATATGCAAAATGAAAGAGTTTTTGTTTTCAAGGTTGTGAAGCCTTTCTCAAAAGTTTAAACCTTGCCAATGGAACTCAAAGCTTGCATGTTATTCCTTTTACAAAATCCTCAATTTTCATCGATCATCATGACATAAGATTTTTTTGGTATCCACTAGTGTAAATATTTTAAATTGAAGATCAAATTCATTCATTGTATTCATATAGGGTCAAGGAGTGTACCTATAAAAAATCATCAAAATCGGAGTTAAAATAACCGTTAAATCATGATTTTTCGTTGATAACCGTCGAAAAGTTTTGTCCCGTTACTTGATCCCTGAATGTTTATTTTTTGCGATTTTAGGCGTATGCGATCTTGAAGCATATACAACCAAGTTTGACGGTTTGATCGTTGAAATTAGTTTCGTAGAATGCGTATCCCATTAAAACAATAGATTCACTAACACTTAGAGTTTATTTATACTTTCATTAAGTATAACATAAGATTTTGTGGTATCCACTTGTGTAAATACTTTAAATTGAAGATCGAATTCATTCATTGTATTCATATAGGGTCAAGGAGTGTGGCTGTAAAAAATTATCATAATCGGAGTTAAAATAACATTTAAATCGTGATTTTTCGTTGCTAACCGTCGAAAAGTTTTGTCCCGTTACTTGATCTCTGAATGATTTTTTTTTGCAATTTTTGGCGTATACGATCTCGAAGTATATACAAACATGTTTGACGGTTGGATCGTTGAAACTAGTTTCGTAGAATGTGTATCCCATCAAAACAATAGATTCACTAACACTTAAGAGTTTATTCATACTTTCATTAAGTATAACATAAGATTTTCTAGTATCCACTAGTGTAAATATTTTAAATTGAAGATCGAGTTCATTCATTGTATTCATATAGGGTCAAGGAGTGTAGCTATAAAAAATCATCAAAATCAGAGTTAATATAACCGTGAAATCGTGATTTTTCGTTGATAACCGTCGAAAAGTTTTGTCCCATTACTTGATCTCTGAATGTTTGTTTTTTGCAATTTTTGGCATATGCGATCTCGAAGTATATACAAACATGTTTGACGGTTGGATTGTTGAAACTAGTTTCGTAGAATACGTATCCCATCAAAACAGTAGATTCACTAACACTTAAGAGTTCATTCATACTTTCATTAAGTATAACATAAGATTTTGTGGTATCCACTATCCACTAGTGTAAATATTTTAAATTGAAGACCGAGTTCATTCATTGTATTCGTATAGGGTCAAGGAGTGTATATATAAAAAATCATCAAAATTGGAGTTAAAATAACCGTTAAATCGTGATTTTTCGTTGATAACCGTCGAAATATTTTGTCCCATTACTTGATCTCTGAATGTTTGTTTTTTGCGATTTTTGGCGTATGCGATCTTGAAGCATATACAAACAAGTTTGACGATTAGATCGTTGAAATTAGTTTCGTAGAATGCGTATCCCATCAAAATGATAGATTCACTAACACTTATGAGTTTATTCATACTTTCATTAAGTATAACATAGGATTTTGTGGTATCCACTAGGGTAAATATTTTAAATTGAAGATCAAATTCATTCATTGTATTCATATAGGATCAAGGAGTGTAGCTGTAAAAAATCATCAAAATCAGAGTTAAAATAAACGTTAAATCATGATTTTTCATTGATAACCATCGAAAAGTTTTGTCCCGTTACTTGATCTTTGAATGTTTGTTTTTTGCGATTTGTGCCATATGCAATCTTGAAGCATATACAAACAAGTTTGACGGTTGGATCGTTGAAATTAGTTTCGTAGAATGCGTATCCCATCAAAACGATAGATTCACTAATATTTAGAGTTTATTTATACTTTCATTAAGTATAACATAAGATTTTATGGTATCCACTAGTATAAATATTTTAAATTGAAGATCGAATTCATTCATTGTATTCATATAGGGTCACGGAGTGTAGCTGTAAAAAATCATCAAAATCGGAGTTAAAATAACCGTTAAATTGTGATTTTTCGTTGATAACCGTAGAAAAGTTTTGTCTCGTTACTTGATCTCTGAATGTTTGTTTTTTTCGATTTTTGGCATATACGATCTTGAAGCATATACTGTTGGAAAATTAGTTATTATTTTATTATTGTTTGTGGTTTTCTTGTGGGCCAAGGATATTCGAGTTTCTTGCCCATCAAGGATTAGGGTTTTGTTTTAACTTTTACCATATATAGGAGTGATTGTATTAGTTTATTTGATCAAGTCAGTCAAGATGTAGTTTCTTCGGTTCATGCAGCCTTCTTGGCAATTCCATTTAATAAAGTTTTATATTTAGTTAGTTCGTTTGTTTATTGCGTACTCTGATATTCAACTTGGTATCAGAGCAGGTTCGATTCTTCAGAATTTAATCTGTTCTAGATGGGTATCAATTTGTTCATCTGTTTGTCTGCTGCGTATCAGTTTGTCATGAAGTTGGTTTGGAAGTTCGCACTGGCTTTGGAATCTTGCACTTGCACCGCTTGGTTTGTTTTTGCTCGCTTGATTATTTGCTCGCTTGTCTTGCCTTGTCCGCTTAATGGAACTTGCCTTGTCATGTCTGCCTAACGGAGCTTGTCTTGTCGTGTCCGCATAACGGAGCTTGCCTTGTCGTGTCCGCCTAACAGAGCTTGCATTCGCATCTCCTTGTTGGCAACCTCATGACGTGTACGGCCATGAGTTTGACGGGGGGTGTTGGAATTTATTAGGTTTATTTAGGAAATGAATTAGAGATTTGATTTGATTTTGTAGTAGGGTATTTTTGGCATTTACGCATTAGGGTTTCTTAGGTTTATTGCTCTATAAATAGAGCTTGTTATTTAGTTTGAGAATAAAGTCATTCACAATGTAGCCTCTTGAGTTATGTAGCCGTCATGGCAATCTTTCGTTCACTTAATAAAATTATATTAGTTTATATTTAGTTTGTTCGTTTGTTAATCGCGCACTCTAATATTCAACTTATACAAACAAGTTTGACAATTGGATTGTTGAAATTAGTTTCGTAGAATGCGTATCCCATCAAAACGATAGATTCACTAACACTTAGAGTTTATTTATACTTTCATTAAGTATAACATAAGATTTTGTGGTATCCACTAGTGTAAATATTTTAAATTGAAGATCAAATTCATTCATTGTATTCATATAGGGTTAAGGAGTGTAGCTGTAAAAAATCATCAAAATCAGAGTTAAAATAACCGTTAGATCGTGATTTTTCATTTATAACCGTCAAAAAGTTGTCCCGTTACTTGATTTCTGAATGTTTGTTTTTTGCAATTTTTGGCGTATGCGATCTCGAAGTATATACAAACGTGTTTGACGGTTGGATCGTTGAAACTAGTTTCGTAGAATGCGTATCCCATCAAAAGAATAGATTCACTAACACTTAAGAGTTTATTCATACTTTCATTAAGTATAACATAAGATTTTGTGGTATCCACTATCTACTAGTGTAAATATTTTAAATTGAAGATTGAGCTCATTCATTGTATTCATATAGGGTCAAGGAGTGTAGATGTAAAAAATCATCAAAATCAGAGTTAAAATAACCATTAAATCGTGATTTTTCGTTGACAACCGTTGAAAAGTTTTGTCTCGTTACTTGATCTCTGAATGTTTGTTATTTGCGATTTTTTGCTGATGCGATCTCGAAGCATATACAAATAAGTTTGACGGTTGGATCGTTGAAATTAGTTTCGTAGAATTCGTATCCCATCAAGTTCAATGGTATATATATATATATATTTATTAAGTAGATTTAAATTTATTTATTTTGTACGTATAACACTTAAGAAATTGAACAGTGTGTATATTTAAGCCGATCCAATGGTCACCAATTTTTAATATTTAATTTTTATATATATATATATATAATTATTATAGTTTTTAGGGGTATAAAATTGTTAAATTAATATATATAATTATTATATTATTTTTTAGGGTTATAAAATTATAAAATTAATATTTTGCTTATCGTGTGTCGTGTTGCCCACGTGTATACCCGAATCAACCCGTTATCTTAACAGGTGCTTATCGGGTTACCCGATAACGACCCGATTCATTATCGTGTCAACCCGAACACCTGCTAATTTCGTGTCATGTCGTGTCGGGTTATCGGGTCGTGTCAGGAATTGCCAGGCCTAGCTCCAATCCATAAGCAATCAGTGGGCCCAACACTCTCCCCCGCCTGTTTTCTTGAGGCAGCATGACATCAGCCTGGTGTGATCCAGGTTATATATTTTTTCCAACACCTGATGCCTCACCCTCCGACGACCCATCAATTAGGTCGTTGTTCCTTCCAACTGAAGACGAATCAAGCTCTGGAAACTCGACGTTGGATTCCTCCACCTATCAGACTAGTCGCTTTTCATTCTAACTGAAGACGACGATCTTGAGCAAACCTTTTATTATCTTGAGCAAACCTTTTATTCTTCGACGAGTCATAGATGAGGATGCAAGGCGTCCTGTGGATGAATTGGGTGATTAAGTGCATGCTTGGTATCCTATTTGAAATTTTTTTTATCATTTCTCAAAACATTTCTTAAAAATATTTCTTGAAAACAATTTTTTTTTAAGACTAAAAAACTTGATTGGTTTGCAATTTAAAATTTTTAAATTTTATGACTTAAACTATACAAAGAGATATAAAAAAAGGAGGTCGCAGGAGAGGGAGAAAGAGGAGAGAGGAGGAAAGAAAGTAAGAGATGATTGAAGGAAAGAGAAAGAAGAGAGAGGATTGGAAAAGATAGAGAGGAAGAGGAGTGAGAGAAAGAACCAAGAGAATGAAGAGAGCGAATTGGAGGAAAGACGAAAAAGGTAAAAAAAGAAAAAGAGGAGAGAAGAAGAGAGAGAGAGATAGATTTGGAGTGGGAGGGGAGGAAGGAGAGAAAAGAAAGCAAGTTTAAAAACTCTAAAAACTCACTTTTTATGTTTTTAAAGAATAGACTATATTGTTGAGTTAGTCTTGAGTTCAGTTTTTGAAAATAGTCATACCAAACAAATTTTTAAGGCCTAAAACTTGAAAATTATTTTTGAGTTTAAAAAGTTGAATTTAAGTAGAGTACCAAACATGCCCTAAACTTTCTGTGTTGGTGTGGAGTGGGAAAAAACAGAGGTGAGGGAGAAAAGGATGGGTGGAGAAGATGAGGAGATAGAAGAGAGGAAGAGAGTGGGAAACTGGAGGCTTCTAGAGACGATGACTTGTAGATGGAGGAGGATTCTCTCCCCTCCTAATTTCTCTCCCCTTCCCTCCTTTCCTATTTGAACGGTCACGGTTAAGCCACGTCAACATCTTATATTGATTTTTTTATAGAGACAATAAGACAAAAAGCAATGTGTGAGAGAAGGGGAGAGAACGGGATGAGAATAGGAGAGGAGAGAATCATATTCCCTTGTGGATAGAAGATATTTTTAATGATAAAATAATAAAAACAATATTTAAAAAAAAATACTAATTGTCTGGGCGATTTATTTTTCGGAGTGGAAATTCACTCAAACGATTATCATTCACTAAGACAATAATTGCCTTTGCTCAATTGACGGGGCAACTATTGCCTTAGTGGAGTGAACTCACTCGAATAGAGATGAGATCTACATGTGTTAGTGGATCTTACTTCTATTAAAGAGATAATACAAATGATGATAGGTGAGTGTAGCACTACTCTTCACAAAATTGAACTTATATGAAGTTTACACTATTATTAATGTTATTTATTTACTATCTTATTAACTTCATATCAATCCAAATGCTTTTTTAGACCAACCTCTCTTGCCCAACATCCTTATGTGTCGTTGGTCCAATTGGGCTTGCTATTTCTTTTTCTTTTCACTAGTGTATAAAACAATTTTCCATATATAGTGTGAGAGAATGTGAATACTAATTGGTCATATTTGAGATTGTGATGCCACTTAATATTACGGTCTAGTGTTATTTATTTTCACTTGTAAGTAAGAGGTCTTAAGCTCGATTCTCGCCAAAAGAGAATTTGAACCACATTATTGCTAGCTTATTGTGGAGCTAAATTCACTTCCTTTCCTTAATGTAGATAATATCATGTGTTAAAAAATATATATTTGAGATTGTGACACTTGTAGTCCATAAATGAAAGAAATATTTTGAAGATAAACTTTGATGACTTAGGGAAGAATAGCATTGTTGTCGTGGGTTTCATCATTAGGGAAGGATTTGCAAATCTTATTTTTATCAGTGCTATAAAATGTCACCAGTGCAAGACATCTGTTGGAGATCAACTTTGATGGCTTAGTGTCACTGCTAAGGGCTTCATCATTAGTTGTTGAAATTTGAGGGAAGCTTCTGTACTAGTTGTTGAAGTTATGGCCTTAAGAGATGCTCTCAAATTGATGAATATATCAGCATACAAAATTATGTGTGAAGAGGGGGCTCCAAATTAATCTTAGACTGCTTTGTGGTAGGTGCTCTACATTTTGGAGACTAAAGATGATTTGCTAACATTAGCTCTCTTGCGAGGATTTTCAACTCAATTTCCTAGAAATTTGTGTCTCTGGAGGCGAACTTCTTAGCTGATGTCATTGCGGACTTAAGGGCACACTTTCGGATGCCACTATCTTCAGGGAGACTGCATCATTCCTACTTTAGCTAAAAATGCTCTTTTGTTTGATCTTATAGGATATACAATTATTTTAGAAAATTTTATTTATAAGTTTTATTTGGTATCAAGAAAAAAGATGAATAAGATGTTGTATGACCAATTCCACGAGATCAAATATTACCAAATTCAATAATAGCTTCACCCTTTTCCTTTGAAATTATCCAACATGAGGAAGTTACTAGTGAATCGATCCAGATTATACATTCATACATGGGATCATTTTTTCATGAATCGTCTCCATGTCGTACTGTAAATTTCTTCATTTATGAATGACCTTAATTGCTTCACGAAATAGACTAATCCCTTTTCAATTAGAGATTTGTAATTGATATTACAAAAATCTTACAGTCTGGTGGTATCTTTCTTCACTTATAACTGAGATGTCGTAGGTTCCAATCTCGTAGATGGCGAATTTGATACCAAATTAAGTTTTACACTGTGTGGCTTAGCCAAACTCTCCCTCTTCTTACTCCTTAGTGTAAAATATATTGTTGTACTAAAAGACTTTCTATAATCATAAATAATAATACACTTGGAAAGAGTATAAAATGAGATTTTTGAAATGCTATTACAAGTCCATTAGTTGTCAATTGATCAATTTGAAGTTCATTGTAGCAAGAAATTGCAACCACATAACTTCATTGTTCTTTTTAAATGACTAATAGCGAGAGAAGTATGAAATCTAGTTCCTTCAATAACTGGCCAACAAGTGCATGCAAATTATATTATTTTTGAATCACAATAACGAAAGTGTAAGATCCCACATCGTCCGGGAGAGAGGAGGTGATGTGCCTTATATGTACATGTCCACCTCCCTATAGTAAGACGCATTTTGGATGGAAACCCAAGAACAAATCCGTGATGGCGTGGCCCAAAACGGACAATATCTTACTATACGGACTGGGATGTGACAAAAAGCGTTGCATGCACCCCAAAACCCGATAACAATGGATTTTTGAAGCACTACCTTGATTTTTATCAAGGTTGATTACCCAAGTGGAGGACCTTTCTATACATGTATACTCCATCTCCATAGCTTAGATTTGAAGGTTGTAAAAACCAATGTCGCATTTACCAAACGGGAATAGAGTGGAAAGAAGGGTAATCACACTCCTTGCAAAGGATTCCAATGTTTACTATCATTTCCCGGATGAAAATGAGTAGGGTCCAACAAAAATCAGTAATCAAATTTTCAAATTTCTCATAATTAGATTACATAACGAGGGTTGATGTTTGGATTCCGGAGCAAAGATAAACAGAAATCAATATTTTCTACCGATAATACCCTCAAATTTATCATAATCGTAAAACACTCTCACAATTTGCCACTTAATACTACGGTCTAGTGGTATTCCTCATCACTTGTAAGTATGAGGTCTTAGATTCAATTCTCAGCAAAGACGAATTTGAACCACATTATTATGGCTAGCTCAGTGTGAGGTTAGCACATTCCCCCACCCCTTAGTGTAGGTAATATCTCTTGTTCCAAAAAAAAAAAAAAAAAAAAAATACACTCACAATTTAACATTATCCCCTCCCTTCACTAGCAAAGATGCTTTAAATAGAGAGTCTTATGTTGCGAAAATTAGATAACCAAAATTAGGCTCATTAAGTCTCAAATTTTTGTGCTCGCAAGTATACGAATCAAATGATAGTATAGCATATAAGCACATATATCGTCCCACAGAGATCGAATTGATTCAAAAAAATCTTACTAACTAAATTGAAACAAATTGTAATTGAGAAGCTTTAACGGAAAATATAAGATATTTTGACTTAAAATGAAAATTAAACAAAGCTTAAAAATAAAATGCATGAAATAATAAAATTAAAAACATAAGAAAAGAAGACCTAGGGCATCTGAATTCACCATAACCAATTCTACTTAACTCCCTTAATATGTTATGCTCAAGTAGTTCCCCAATATTGATGATTGATTTTCCCTAAATTATTCGACGGCCATGGCATCTGGTTACATCAAAAGTATCCTTACATGTTAACCCTCTATGGCATCTAGATGAATTTAAACAAGCAAGAACCCATTAAGCTCTATGGAAATTGTTGGAAAATCACACAAACCCTAATTGTATGGCATCTACAAGTAGGTGTTTATGGTATCAATTGCAAGAAGCTAAACCCAAGTTAAGTATGGCATCTACTCTAACTTGCATCAAATCAACTTAACTAAAACTTAGATGGTGATCAAGAATCTAAATAAAAATCAAGCGCATTACGAATAGCAAAAGATACTCAATAAAGATGAAAAACATGATAATAACAATGCCACAAGGAAATTATGTTTTCATGATTAGGCTACATCGTAGCCCTAGCAAAGAAAAACTCTAATGTAGCTCTTCCTCTTTCCTTCTTCCTTGCCGCAACCCGTAGGCAGACTTATGCTTCTTATTTTTTCTAGTTGTTGGTTGTCTCCCTTTACAATGGAGAATCAATCTCCATGTATAAAGGTTACTAAAAGCCAATTAAAATGACCATAAATCCTAGCTTAATGGACTTTCAAGTCCTTATTAAAGAAAAGAAAAATAAACGGAAATAATAAAACTAATAATTAAGCTCCTAAATTCCATTGAATAGCATTCCCATCTCTATTTGATTCCAAATCCACTCGGTTTCATCTTCTTGTTGTAATGCACATGTCTTCGCGCATATAGTTAGCCTCTTGTTCCACTGAAATTACTGTAGACACCTGAAATCTCCATTTTTCACTTCTTTTTCACATAACTCCCATATTGAATGCCTAGAAAATAAAACTATATAAATTAGTGCATTTAACCCTTTCATATATACAAAATCCAAAGGAAATATATGATAAAAATGTATGAAAATATGCACCCATCATTTTATTTCCAAAGAACAAGCTTATTAAGTACATACTTACAAGCACAGTCTAAAATATCGAAATTATCGGCGAAATATCGCCGATAATTTCGTTTTTTTCACATGGCGATATTTTCACACATATACAAATAATTATTGTTATAATATCGTGATATTATCGATAATATCGCGATATTGTCGATATTATCGACAAAATCACCGAGGCTCTGTCGTCGAAAAACTGCAGCCGACGCTCCGTCGTCGCAGCTGCCAAGATCTGTGCCTCTCTCTGCAATCCGCGCTCAGACCCATCCAAATCCGCAATCCCTTCTCTTCGGATCCCAAAACCCGCTCGGGTTTGATGGATCATCTGCCTCGTACGGTCTAAACAAGGCCTCCCCTTGCCTGATGGTGCTCGCCGGGAGGTGAGAAAGGGAGGAGGAACGGTCCACAGGTGGTGATGGTGCTCGCCGGAGTGTGCGCCACTGTGGTGGAGGTCACGGTGGGGTGTGGGTGTGGGTGTGGTGTGTCTGTGCTCCGGGAAGGAGAGTTGCAGAGATGGGTGGAGAAGAAACAAGGAGAGGAATGAGGGAGAAGGTTCAAGGGATTGGGGAAGGGGGAAACACGGGGAAGTGGGGTGTGTGTGTGCCTGTCTGCTCGGGGAAGGAGAGATGCAGAGAAGACATAGGGGGGAGAACCGGAGAAGAAGAAAGAAGGAGAGGGAAGGTGTGTGTGTGTGTGTGGAATGAGGAAGAAGGATCGAGAGATTGTGTCTGCGTGTGCGTGTGCGTGTGTGGCACACGGTTTTGGCACATGGTTTTGTATGAAACCACAGTTTTGTGTACGGTTTTGTGTGTGTGTGTGTGTGTGTGTGTGCGTGTACGGTTTTGTGTGTGTGTGTGTGTGTGTGTGGTTTCACAGTTTTGTGTACGGTTTTGTGTGTGTGTGTGTGTGCGTGTACGGTTTTGTTTGTGTGTGTGGCACACGGTTTTGTATGAAAGAATTGGAAGTAACTTTGCTCAGAAGAACCAAAAATTTTGTCAGAGAAGAACCAAAAAATATGCTTACTTTATCTTCTTCTCCACGTGAAGACCAAAAATTCTGTCAGAGAAGAACCAAAAAATCTGCTTACTTCCAATTCTTTCACATTCCCAGAGGTCATCACACCTTTTTTAACCCTTCGAAAATTAAAAAACCTCTATTACACCTTTTCGTTTCTTCTTCTTCCCTTAGCCCTTTCAGAGCCTTTCTAGAGCCCTTTCAGAGTTTCAACTGAATAAATGGATCTGCAACTCACGCCACTTCAAATTAAATGTGAAATACCTTATTTGTCTCTCATTTATTCACAGACGGCAAGCTGCAGAGGATCGTCGAGGTTTTGCTGCTACGTACGACATCGAAAGTTCCAGATTTATTACATTTGTGTAATTATTATTTTATTGTTGGTCCACGCAGATTCTATTTGGCCTTTACACAAAGGGTTCCATATTTAAGGTAAGTTTACAAACTTACATGTTAATTTTTTGAAGTAATTAAGTAATGTTGTATAATTATTCCCTAGGATAATTTTAATATGTTTAATGTTATTTATTATTTTATTATCAAATTGGATTATTATTCATTAATATTAGGTTTTATTATTCCATATTATTTTTATAATTACTTAAATCTTACAATCATTTTCTTTACTCCCTATTTAATTATTATGTAGAATAACTTTATTATTTAGGTTCTCTTATATAACTGTCACTACTATATATTTTTTGGCCAAAAAATAATTGCCTAATTTCCATGAAAAATAAATATAGGTACGTTTGTCCAGTGGAGTTACTAAACATGATCCAGCTTGGGAACATGGAGACCCAATAGACGGAAACAAAAATGGCACAATTTGCAAATATTGTGGTCAGGTAATGAAGAGTGGCGGAGTGACACGACTTAAGTACCATCTTAGTGGATTAGATCCAGGAAATAATGTCCAACGATGCGATAATGTCCCCCCAGAAGTGAAGGCATTCATCACCACATTATTAAAAAATAAAAAACACCAGAAGGAAAAGAAAACACATGGAATGGAAAATATTCGAGCTGGGCTACGAGGAGAAGTCATTGGCCAAGCGGTTGACAGTGATGATGATGACGATGAGGATGAATGTGATGATGACATAGGACCTGAAGAACAACGCAGTTTGAAACAAGCATTACGTGCCTCCAAACAGTCAGCATGGGAAAGAGAACACCTTCATAAAATTCCTAATAGAGCACAAGGTTCCGGGATAAGTGGTGGTGCACAAATGAGACGGGGAGTAAGTGTTAGAGAATCACAACCAACACCACCAATAGCCCCAAGTTTATATAAGTCATCCAAAGCACGTCAAAAGAGTGTTTGGAGTTATTTCACTGGAGGTAATGTGAAGGAGGGAATTGGGCATCTAATTAGCAAGTTCTTTATCTATGAAAATGTCCCTGCTGAGAAGGCATCATCACATCATTTCAAAAATATGGTATTGGGATGTCAACAGGCCGGTGTTGGAGTACAACCTTCCACTGCCTATGAGGTAAGAAACAAATATTTGGAAATGGAGTATAAAGACATTGGCGAGTATGTTAACAAGTTGAGGTCAAAGTGGGAAACTAATGGTTGCACAATCATGTGTGACGGATGAACTGGCCCGACCAGATTGTCTATCATAAACTTCATGGTATACTCCAAGGGAAAGACGATTTTTTTGAAGTCCGTTGATGCTTCAGACCATATAAAGAACTACAAGTATATTTACAAATTATTGAGGGATGTAATCATGGAGGTGGGAGAGCATAATGTTGTCCAAGTCATGACTGACAACGGTTCTGCATTTGTCAAAGCTGGAAAAAATTAATGAAGCATCATAATGTGTTTTGGACATCATGTGCAGCGCATTGTATTGATCTCATGTTTGAGGCAATGGGGAAGAGAGAGAATATTGCTAATGTCATAAAAAGAGCTAGAACGATCACAAATTATATTTACAATCACGGTTGGTTGTTGGCAAAGATGCGTGAATTTTGCAAAGGAGAAATTATTCGTCCAGCTACCACTCGATTCGCCACCAACTATATTGCATTAGACAGCCTACTTAAGAAGAAAGTAGGTTTGAAGCAATTATTCACTAGTGACGATTGGGCCAACCACAATTTCAGCCGCTCAAATGTAGGTCGTATGGTGGAAAGTATAGTGCTTGATCATGCTTTTTGGACTCAATCAGAATATGTGTGCCAAGTGTTTGAACCTCTTTACAAAGTTTTACGGATCGTTGACACAGAAGTGTATCCTACTATGGGGGCAATATATGAGTTGCTGCATGTAGTGAAGGAGGACTTGGAAAGAAAACATAGTGCAAGGTGGGTCATAAAGATAATTGATGACCGATGGTATAAAACATTATACCACGATTTGCATGCATCAGGTATAAATTATGTCATAATTTGCAATTTATTTCTTTAGTTGCATAGGTATTATTTCTCTTATTAGAGTATGTGTTTCTTTGAATAGCATATTATTTGAATCCTCGATACCAATACAGACCTGGTGTTGGAGATGATGGTACCCTTATACGTGCTGTACATAATGTATACTCTAAATTAGACCCTGCATCACGAGCAGTTGGCCAATTTGGAAATGAGGTACACAATTACTTAAATTATAATAATTTCATTGTTGGATTAAACTAACACGATTTATTGTATTCAGCTAACATGGTTTAAAGATGCAAGAAGAACTTTTGGAGAACCAACATCAGTTGCTGTTCGAACAAAAATGTCTCCTAGTGAGTGTAAACATATTTCACTATCAGTTTATAATAGAATTTGTTGGAGTTATTAGGCTTATCAACATTGTTTTTCATTATAGCTGAATGGTGGATCATGTATAGGACTGATGCACCAACTGTGAGAAAGTTAGCAATCAAAGTATTATCACAAACAGCTTCCTCATCTGCTTGTGAAAGAAATTGGAGTACATTTGCACTCATACACATAAAGCAAAGAAATAGGTTGGCTCATAGTAGGTTGGAAAAATTAGTTTATTGCTACTACAACATGAAGCTTCAAATTCGAGATAAGGAAGCAGAAATAGATCATGTCGACCGTGATGACCCATTAGATGTGTTTGATATTGTTGGTGAAGATGATGATACAGAGGGTAACCAACTTTATCAATGGATTAGACCTCTTCATTTAGATGATGATGAAGGCAACCCAGCTCAAAGAGTTGCTGAAAGAGCACGTAATGAAGGGATAAATGTAGAAAGAGTATTAAAGGAGGAGGTATGATGTAGCAGCACTGACTCTTTGGAAGAACTTTTGCGTTCAAGACCAAGAAACACTGGAATTCCACCTTCTTCCAATCCTACACAACCACAAGATCCTGCTGATACTAATGATAGCTCTACTACAAGATCAGGAGACTCACCTACCACCAGAGGTGGGAATAATGAAGGATATAGTGGAGCTGGAGGTAGTGGTGGATATGGAAACTATGTTGGACCACCTCCCAGATTTATGAGCCCCTTCACTGGTGAGGCAAACTTCACGCATGCAACATAGGATGAGGACCATGGCAGTAGGCGGGCAGGACCAGGAATTGGTGCCATAGGGAAGGACTATACTCGTAGAGAAAGAGGCAAGGGAACTTTGTCAAGTCAAGAAGATGACTCGTTATCTATAACTTCGGACTCTGTTGGAGTGAGAAGTAGTAACTATGGTTATACTCATAACCAACCATTTCCATACCCTTTATATCCCATTCTTGTTGGGATGGAATCGAGCGACTCATGGAAAGAATCTGAGACTCAATCTTCAAATGATTTTGCTTATGGACAACGTCAACCAATCTCGGATCCATATGGGTGACATGTTAACAATTACATGCAAAATTATTTTGGGGATTTATCATTTGATGACTACTCTTCACAATACACTTACTCTACATATAGAGATGATGAAGATAGTGAAAATTTTGAACCTCATAGGAACTCTATGTGGTACTAAGTCACTCATGTATCTTACCATGCAATGTATAAAGTGTAAAATATTGTACTAATTCATTATATATAAATAATTATGGTGTGTTTAAACTTCTTTCAATAATTACTACATATTTTCTACACTCACAATGTTTGCCCAGCTCGCTATATAATCAACTTAAATCAGTTAAATCCATCATGCAATGCATTTCCTTCCAATTTTTTGTGATAAACTAATAGATAATTGACTAAATACACATCCAGCATAGTTTCAATAAAAATTTCCAAGTTTTTATTACAATTTCCGTGGTTTTTATTCAATTTTTATCGATATCGGTAATATCCTGATATTTCCATCGAAATTTCCGTGTTTTTGGACTACCGATATTTCCGATATCATCGATATTTTGTTACTTGCTTACAAGGCATACAAAATAAAAATATATATTTATGAACAGTAATCACCTTTGTCCTTACCCTTCCACTTTTCAAATTAGTAGACTTGCACAATGACAATTACTATTTAGAGTGAATAGTAAAGTAATTTCACTGCCCATTCCCTTGCCTTATCCTTGCCCTAAGAGCAAGTCCACCAAAGAAAAAATGTCCTAGCCCTCAGTCCAAAAATCAAACTGACCCTCAGTCAATTTGCTCCAGCCCACAAAGTTGCCTGGCACCCAGCCCATGCCAGGCAACAGACTAGCCCAATTTTGACAGACCCAAGAGTTGGCCTATTTGGTTGGAGCGTGCACGACAATCGCGCTTGGGCGCGAGTAGCCGACAAGGCTGCAGAGGGGCTGTCAGCCCACTTGTGCTCCGGAGCCATCAGTGACGTGGCATGCTCATAGCCGTTGGATTTCCAACGGTAAAAAAAATTTAAATTTTACTTTTAAACTGGACCGTTCGATCACAGATCAACGGTCCACGTTTTTTCCCCCAAAAATAAATAAAAAATTTAAAAAAAAAAGCCCCAACGGTAAGATTTATTACCGTTGGCCACATGGCAGCTCCTTGGCTTTTGGATTTGAAAAATTTTCAAATCCAACGATCCAGATTAATTAACTACATTAAAATTAATTAAAAATTATTAAGAAATACAAAATTTGTTTTTAGAAATACAGAAAATTTTTTAAAAAGTTATTTTTTTTTCTATAAATACCTAACCCTCATCTTCCACCTTTACACCACATTTCAATATTTTCTACGCTTTCTATACTATCTACATTTCAATATTTTCTACAGTTTAAGAGAAAAAAATGTCTTCGTGGAAGCTCGTTGAAGATGTTACGTTGTGTGAATGTTGGGTTCACACTACTCATGACCCGATTACAGGTAATGAGATGGATAAGCGAGAAATGTGGAGTAAAATTACGAAAGCGTTTTGCGATGTACATGGAAAAGACGCCAGAACTAGTCAAGGTCTTTAAGGTCGTTGGAAAAAACTCAACGCATCATTTACTTGTTGGAAAAACGCCATCTCTCATGCTTCCGGTAACCTGCGTAGGGGACAAGTTTAGCGGATCATGTGACAATATTTTTATTTATTTATATCCATTCCACCCACATCAATATTTTAATTTATTTAATTTCGTATGTAATTTTTATGTTATTTCTTATTTATTTTTTATATGCATTCCACCCGCATCAATATTTTAATTTATTTAATTTCTTATGTAATTTTTATTTAATTTCTTATGTAATTTTTTTTATTTCTTATGTAATTTTTATGTAATTTATATGCATTCCACCCGCATCAATATTTTAATTTATTTATTTGTGTTACACTTGCATTTTTTAACACTATCTTATCCCACATTTTTATAGAGACTACAAGCTCAAGCATTCTACAATTCAAAGAACCAGAACAAATCATTCAACAAATGGGAATGTTGGGAAATTGTCAAAGATTGCCCTAAATACAAAATTGTGGCAACCGGTCCAGAAGTTGTTATGCACGGCATGGGTCTACATAGTTCGCCAGAACCAGACACGACCGAACAACAAGCCGACGCATTTGAAGACACGGAAGGGACGCCTGAACAAGTGCCCGAGACCCAATAGACTCGTCAGTCCCTCAGGCCTCAAGGTGAAAAGGCATCAAAGAAAAAAGGCAGTTCTTCCAAAAATGACTACACTAAATATATGGAGGAACTTGCTCGCCAAGGTGAACTGACCATAGCGAGGGAAAAGGCTAGAGATGAGGAAAAAAATGCTACAATGGCAGCACTAATAGCAGCTACTAAGGCCCATGATGTGGTGGCTGAGAGACAAAGAGAAATAGTTAATCGAGAGAATGAGCTAGTTAGAGAAGCACTTCATCGAGAAAATGAAATGCTTAGAGAAGAAAGGATGGGTCAAGCAGATCGTGACACTATGAGCAAGTCTCTAGTAGGACTGTCTCCCAATTCAAAATATTTTTGGACATCGGAAAAAAAAGATGTCATGCGAAAGAGGCGTGCGAGAGATGCGGAAACAAGTCAAGGGGGTTCCAGCTACACAAATCATAGCAACCAAGATCCTAGCACCATATATCCTAGCTCCAGAGACTTTGTATAATTTCGTATTTATTTGTAGTACTTTATTTAATTTCTTGTGTAATTTCTTATTTTTTTTAGAATTTTATTTAATTTCTTATGTTATTTCTTATGTTATTTTTAGAACTTTATTTATTTTTATTTAATTTATTATGCAATTTTAATGTAATTATTTATTTATTTTTGTACTTTATTTAAACACATGAAATAAGATTACATAAACTCACCAAATAAGATTACATAAACTCACCAAATAAACTTAAAAACAAAACACACTACATAGAATTACATAAACTTAAAAAAAATACACTTTATTCTTCAACCACAAGCCTCATTTTAATTATCTTCACATTCTTGCAATCCCCACTGGTGCTCAATCAAGTCATTCTGGCGGGTTACGTGCCAGTATGGCTCTTGCAAGTTCGTGTACCACTGAACGATCAATTCATTGTAACGTCCATCCCGTTCCAACGGCTTGTGCTGCGCGGGATCTTCGGTATTGTCATGAGCACAATAGATACGTGTTCATGAGTTGTTGATCGAATCTGGCTCGTATTCATCGATGACATCATAATCATACTCATCTTCAACAATCATGTTGTGGAGAATAATACATGTCATCATGATGGATCGAAGAGCCTCGACATCAAACATTCTAGCTGCAGCCCTGACAATCGCCCAACAAGCTTGCAGGATACCAAAACAACGCTCGACATCCTTCCTACACCCTTCTTGACATTTTGCGAAGTGTTTTTCTTTTTCAGTCTGTGGATGTGGCACTGTTTTGACAAAAGTTGACCACCTTGGGTAAATGCCATCTGCAAGGTAGTATGATCCCTCGTATTGGGTACCATTAACCCAATATGTGCATCTCGGCGATTTTCCTTCCAGCAGTTCATCGAACACTGGGGATTGGGCAAGGACATTTAGGTCATTTTGAGCTCCTGCAACACCAAAAAAAGCATGCCAAATCCATGTATCAAATGAAGCCACCGCTTCCAAAATGATGCTTTTGGCTCCTTTTCTGTCGCCATAAGTTCCTTGCCACGCACTTGGACAGTTTTTCCAAGTCCAGTGCATGCAGTCGATGCTTCCAATCGTGCCAGGGAAGCCTCACATCTCACCCTTCCTCATAAGCCTTTGCATGTCCCTTGGAGTGGGTGTCCGGAGGTACTCATTGGTGTAGAGGGCTTCAATTGCAGAGTAAAACCGCATCAGGGACTCTAGAACAGTTGTTCTTCCCACCCTGGCAATCTCATCAACTTGATCTGCAGATGCTCCATATGCAAGCATTCGCAAGGCAGCCGTAATTTTTTGCTCGGGAAGAAGACCTAGAACATGAAAAGCATCATCTTTTTGCACAAAGTATGGATCGTGGTTGCAAATAGCACTCATGATTTTATCGAACAAACTTCGTTGCATTCTAAAATGACGTCTAAAAACATAATCAGGGAATATACTGTTGGGAATAAAATAATCTTCCAACAGATCTTTACCTCGTCTTTCCCTTTTTTTGTCAAGGTTTGCAGCACGTCTGGGTTTGGCTATTTGACCCACGGCTTCTATGACACGGCGGGAATGTGAGGCCCTCTGCCTTCTATGGTGATCATCCTCATCCTCTTCCATGAAGAAAGCCTCATCTCCACCTCCACCTTCCTCGAGATTGGCCAATTCTGCCTGTTATGCCAACAACCTTTTCTGTTGCTCCTGCAACTGTTTATACACTCTCCTTGAAGAAAACATTGTACTAAGAACTTAAGATTTGAAAACGATGAACAAGGATTCTGAGCTAAAAAGAAGGATTGAGCTTGGTGTGAGGATGGATGTAGGGATGTAGGGTTTTTATGGACAAAAAAAGAAAGGATGAGGTTCTGGAGAATGCCACGTGGCACTACGTGATTGGTTGAAAATCTTATCGAAATCTTAGCTAAATTATTGTAAACCGGAAGTGACACGTGGTGCATCGGGATTGGTTGAAAATCTTATTGGAAATCTATCCATAAAATAGTACGTTCGGATAATGACACGTGGCATGACGTGATTGGTTGAAAATCTTATCGAAATCTTGGCTAAATTATTGTAAACCGGAAGTGACACGTGGTGCATCAGGATTGGTTCAAAATCTTATTGGAAATCTATCCACAAAATAGTACGTTCGGATAATGACACGTGGCATGATGTGATTGGTTAGAAATCTTATCGAAATCTTGGCTAAATTATTGTAAACCGGAAGTGACACGTGGTGCATCGGGATTGGTTGAAAATCTTATTGGAAATCTATCCACAAAATAGTACGTTCGGATAATGACACGTGGCATGACGTGATTGGTTGAAAATCTTATCGAAATCTTGGCTAAATTATTGTAAACCGGAAGTGACACGTGGCGTGTCGGGATTGGTTGAAATCTTAGCGGAAATCTATTCACAAAAAAGTACGTTAGGATAATGACACGTGGCATGACGAGATTGGTTAAAAATCATATCCGAAATTAAAACTATTTTATTTTTTTATTCTTTTAGAAAAAATTTAAAAATATTTTAAATGGGCTGGGTGCCAGCGCATTTTGTAGGGGTGGAGATCGTTTGTGCCAACGCGTTTTTAGATTGGGTGCTAGCGCATTTTTTTAGGGGTGGAGATGCTTTGGCCTATTACTGTTCACTGGGGTCTATTACTGTTCACTTGAGTGGATAAATGCGCTGGGCGCTGGCGCAAAGTCGTAGGGGTGGACTTGCTCTAACAAATCCCCCTGCCCAACCAAAGTTGCTCCAGCCCGCCCAATTTGATGGGCCCAACTCCCCAGACTTAGAAATCAGGCCACTCTCGCCGCCTCTGCGCAATATAACGTCATGTTGATGTCATTATGACGTCATATGACAAACAAAATTGTAGACGAGGGTGCAGCAGTACGAGACGATGGTCGAGGGATGAGTTCACCTTCTCTGCAGTCCAGAAATTTGGCTTAGAAGACGAAGTGGAGGAACAGATGGAGAGATGAATGATGGAGTGATGGGTGACAAACATAGATCAAGGAAGAAAAAAAGGGAGAGAGGGACAGATGGAGCGAGCTCCAGAATCCGGCCTTGTGTATAAGGAACATGACCTCGTGTACCAGGACACGTCGTCGGCGAGCTCGAAGTCGAGGGAGTAGGAGGAAGAGATAATTCGCCGATGGGAGGGAATGAGAAGGAGCATGAGGAGAGAATTCGCCAGCGGCTGGTGACGTGGCTTTGCCTATAGGCAATAAACTCGAACGACGTTGGCAGTCTCTACACATGATAGAGAAAAGGAAGGATGGAGGACTTGAGAATGAAAAGAAGGGAGAGAGGGATAGTTCAAAAAAAAAAAAAAAAAAAAAATTTGTTACAAAATAATATTAATTTTTATTTTATTTTTAATTACTTTTTTAAAATAATTTTTATGTGAATTACGCGGACGCACAATTTATTTAAGGGGTGGAGATACCCTCGGGCGATTATTATTCATTAAGGTAATAATTGCCAATTGCATAATAGCCTGAACAATTAGCTTCCTAAGACAAAATCCAACCCTGGGCTAAATGCTATTTTTTAGGTTTTATTCCCCCCCAAATACAACCCAACCCATGCTAAATGTGTGAGCTAAAAGCCAAACAAAAGTCAAATTCCCCCCAAGATTTAGCCCAGAAAATGGTGTGGGCACCACCAGCGTGACCCCACCCACACGGGGCATGTCTCTAAGGATTTATTAAATCTAACAGCTGAGATTGAATATTATCAAATCTAACGGTAAAAAAAAGATCTAATGGCCCAAATTTAAATCAAACGGCTAAAATAATAAAAAAAATTTATTTAACTCAAAATTCACCCAAATTTAGTGATTTTTCAATATTTATCGGAATTTAAATATTTTTAGGTTAAAATGTTCATAAATTAAATTATGATAATGTACATAATTTTTTTTTTTTAAAAAATTACTCTAAAATAAAAAGTTAGCCTAAATTTATTCTTTAATAATCTCAGGCTAAAAAATTTAAGCTAGAAGGGTTGGAGCAGAAAAACTATTTCTGGGCTAAAAATCTTAGGTTTTAGCCCGAGGGTTGGAGATGATCTAAGGGGTAGAGTTGCTCTAAAGGGAAGTGGAGAAGAATATAGGTTGGGAGAGGAGCAAACTCATAAAAAGGGGATGACATGTACTGGGTTTTTTATTAAATAAAAAAAAGGAATTACAAAATAAAAAGATTAAACTTTTTTAGGGTAATTAAATTTTTATTAAAACAAATATTGTAGTGTGTTTAACTAATACTAGTAATCACACTAGTTTATGGTACTTTAGTAATCACACTAGTTTTCTTTTCGATTCATGTGAATTATTATGCAATGAGTATCACTTTATAAATTTTAGTAAGTAGCTTCACAAGAATATAATTCTGACTCCAACTCATTCTAACTTCTCCTCAATTTAATTACACTCTCATTCCGATTACATATTAGTAAACAAGTCATAAGAGTCTTCCTAGCACCTAAAGTTTGGTGCCTCTAAGAATAGACATCTTCTACAGTGGGATGAGTGATGGAGGATGGTGGTGGCCGTGTTTGGGCGGTGGTGGTGGTATATTCCTCTCAACAATCTTGCTCGTAGAGATGGTGGCCCTTTTTGGGCAGTAGTGGCGGTATATTTTTCTCTGATGAATACTTTTTATTTTTTAGAATATATGCGATATTCTTATTCTAAATTATACACTGAGAATAATTGACTTATAAAAAATTGAAAGGTAAATTCAGAAATATTTTCAAATTAAGAAATTAATAAATAACCTTCCAACTGAATCACCATGTATTGGAAACGAAGAAAGTTCCTAATGAATTTCGGTGGAGAGGAAAGGTGCAAAAAAGAGAGAATGTGGATTCTTTGAGAAATTGTTTTTCTCCAAATCTTCAACAATCGAGGGTTGTGTCAGAAAAGTACAGATTGTTGTTCTGATGGATCCGGGGCTTATGAATGGATTTTGATAAATTTAAGTTTCTGGGGTTTTTTTTTTTTGGGGTCAAAGCAAGTTTTTGGTATGTATTTTCATTTATATCAATGAATTAAGTTTGGTTTCAAGTGAAAATCCCAAATTATGGGTATTCTATTTTGATGTCAGAGTGTTAAAAATAGTCAATGTAGAAACCTAAAAAAATTACCAAAGTATCTAAAGATTAACGTGCACAAATATAAGTAAAAATTAATCAGGTATTGTGTTTAGCCATTACCCTTTGTTTTAAATTACGTATTGATCGAATTCATAGTTGATGTCTTGGCTTCAAGTTTCCAATGATTTCTTGTTGGAGTTCCAGAATTTGACATTAGACTATATGGATTGGAAGTTTGGAATTTGGCGTTAGATTAAGGGCGACTTAAAAATGTTTCTAATCGTTCTGAATGATGGTGCTTTTTTTTTCTTTCTTTTTTCTTGTGATGCATGTGCTGTTTAAGATGTTTGTACCGGAACAAGTTTAGATTAAGAATGTCATTGAAAGTTTGATATGTTTAGCCAAAAACCAAAAGTCATTTGTTGTTTTTCTTGTTCATATTTTGGTCAAATTAATTTTTTCTAAAACACCAAAATACAAAGTGTGTAGAAGGCTTTGTTTCAGAGAGGTGTATGTTGAGCTATGATGATCGTCAACCTTGCATCACAAAACATAATTGACTTGGCCATTCTAGAGAATGTGTTTTATTTATTTATTCTATTTTTTTTTGTAGAAGTTTTTTATTTCTTATTTAGGTTAAGCTTGGATTACGTTTACTGATTTCTCAAAGTTCAATTTTTTGTTTAAACTGAACAAGGGACAAAGATATGAGTATTTTGTTGTTTTTGTTATCTTAAATTCTTAATCCAACTTATTGAATTGTTGGTATAAATTCTTGCTTTCCAAATGAAATTTGGACTATATTTGTATAACATGTAACCCTTTATATATCATTTTGCAAACTAAACCACCCATTATTAAAAAGCATCACCAAAATTCTCTCCTCCAGTGAGACCCTTTCTCACCATGGTGTGAGTGACTTTTGTGGATGCAAATTTATTCCTCCTTGATCTTGGACAAAATTGCACCTACAAAACAATCAACATCTTTGGTCAAGGTCAAGAGCCTCACGCGCCCTTGATGATTGGGGGGGCTTTGGCCGAAGAACCTCCGATGCCAAAGTTAGAATTTAGAGAGAAAAGTGTTTTGAGAATTCTAGAGAATTCTAGCAAGAGTTGGAAGTGCCTTTTGGGAGAGAATGGAGAGCTTTTTATAGGTGAATGGCCAGCCTCTTTGGGTGAGAGATGACCGGCCACCTAGCTCCTTTTGTGGGCTAGGTTATTGATTTAGGTTGATTTGGGAGTTATGAGAATAATTGGCTAATTAATTAGCAAATAGAATTATTGCCAATTTAACTAGCTAATTAATATGATAAAAGGGGTAAATATTTTGGTGGTTATGGAATGAATAAAATAAATAGCTAATTGATTAGCTAAAAAAGGAAAATGAGGTAAAAAAAAAATGGAATGAAATAGGTTTTGGAAGTTACCTTGTAAAAGGGATTTGATGAGATGGTTTTTGAATTGTTACCTTTTTTGGGCATTTTTGACTTGGTTGAAGGATGATTGCCTGCTGCTCGCGCGTAGGAATCCCGATATGCCTCAAGGGTATTTTTGTCCTCTTTTATTCAAATTCCACGTGTCGCCTTGTGATTATTTTTGGCTCCACAAATGCCCCCACACCTGTTGGGCTGCTCGTAGGAAAGGGCAGCAGGTGTAGAGATCTTCTTGCTTTAGGAAACGAAGGACTGTTTCATATTTTGATGTAGATTCCCTTTTTAATAGGAAATTAGGTTTTTTTAGGAAAGGGAAATAAATTTCTCTCAAAGCCTATTTAAGCCCACCTTAAGTGGGTTATTAAATCAACTTTGGAGAGCAATTTATTCTACCCTACAAGAGAGAGAGAGAGCTTAGAGGATATTTGTTCCCCCTCCCCTAGCAATCTTCTACATCTTGCCCGTGCAAATGATCGTTTTTCGTTGATTTCTTCGTCTTCTCCGTGCCGCACCGATGTAAGAAAAATTTAATTTTTTCTTGTCTTTTTCTTGGATAGTGCTATTGCGGGGTAGCCGTCTTAGTGGTGCGGCACGTCAGCTGGCAAGGGCCAGGAGTCGGCTCGGCATGTGCCGATGAGGCGTCGTGACAGGGACCACTGCTTGGGCTGCTTAGCTTGGCTAGAGCCAAGAGCAGCTTATGCGGCTGGGGCCGCGGATTGTGGCGTTGGGGCGCAGTGCTAGGCGAGCCGCATGGCTTATGTCCTTTGGGCTCTTGGACCTAACTCGGGCTAGGCTGGTGATTGAGAGAAATGAGGAGGTCGCGGGCCTCATGGGCTGCTGGAATACTGGGTATGCAGGCCTCATGCCTGCTAGTTTGAGAGAAAAAGCCAGTATGGGTTGAATTCCCCTGTTGAGTACCATGAATGACGTTGGCTACTTAATCCTCTTCGCCAAGAAAAAAGGTAGGCTGCTCTTTCGAGAGGAGATGAATATGATCAAGGCGGATGCATTAGCCCGTCCAATTGTTATTGTGGATCCATCTACAAGTGAATGTGGGAAAAGAGATCTTCCCCGCCTGCTCAAGAGAAGCCGGTTGAGAAAAAACCAAAGGCTTCTTCCGCTGCTCGAGAGGGTTCGCCGGCTGTCCCAAGGCTTGTGATTGACTTGACTTTTTTCATGGGGACGAAAGATAGGGTTGATAGATCTGAGCCAGTGACGCCTGCCATGCCAAAGATGGCTAGTTCGATTGCTGATAGGGTTGCTTAGTGTAGAGGTCATGTCATGCCCCTAGTGCCGAAGTTTGTACCAAGACGTCCGTTAGGAGCTAAGTCTGGTTCATCTTTGGAAAGGCTTGCTATTATGAAGAGCGATAAGGTGAACTCTGCTGCTGAAGTGGCGTCAAGGCCCACTCCTCCTGCTGCTGAGATTAAATCGCCTGTTGGGAAGGAGGAGACTGGTCGTATGGCAGCTGTGAGAAATCCACTAAGCCTGCTTCTAAGAGGCTGCTGAGATCTGTACGTTTTTTAAACCAGATCTGCTTGAAGACATGGACGCTTGTGCCAAGTTTGTCGATGGTGTCAAAGGGATTATTGGCCCGAGTTCCTTTGCGAAGCATACGACCGAGTGTATGAGGACTGCTCTACTAGCCATGATGCAGAAAACGGCGATTCTGGCAGCCGAGTCTATGTTCCTTGATCAAAAGGATACCAACGCTGCCAAGGAGGTGGCAAAGGTTGTGGCAGCTGAAGCTTATTCTTATGCCGAGAAGATCAAGAGGTTGGAATATGAGCTCGTCGCTTTGAAGGGGTCTAATATCTCTACCCCAACTTCTCTGCAGCTTGAGACCGCTCACAAAGAGGTCGTTGACTTGAAGACTAGGCTTGAAGCGATCCAACTTTAAATATGAAAGTGTAGAGAAGAAGATCGAATGTCACATACCTCAAATTCAAGATCTTGAGCATGCCGTTTTTGAGCTTTGTTCCGCTGTTTATGCAAAGGATGAAGAGTTGATTGCTGCTTATAACCAAGTGATCCACTTCAAGAAGGTCATTGATAGGCTTGAACCCCAAGTGTTGGAACTTTAAGATGCACTAAAAATCAATGAGAGTTTGAAGAAAGCAGTGGATGAGCTGCAGCGCGTCCGAGTTGGTCTGCTCGAGGAAATCGGGCAGCTAAAAGGTGAGAAGGCTAGGCTCGAGGCTCCGCTTGTTTAGAGTGAGGCCGATTTCTACAAGCCGGGTTATATAGATCATCTCTTTGGTAAGCCGTCTGACTTCAAGTTTGCTGGGAGAGACTTCGAAACTTTCTCTATTTCTTTGCTTGCCTTTACGTTTGAGGCCTCCATTGGTGAAGTTGTTTGGAAAAGTTGGTGCCTAGGCTAGGGCAGTCGGGGGTGCAGCGCTTGATGATACCGCTGCTAAGTGTGTCACGATTGCTGAAGGTGTGGCGACCAAGTAGTCGTGGGATGTCCAAGCTGCTGAAGTGTAGTCTTCTAGGTAGCGTTTAGGATTGTCTCTGTTTTTCCTTGTAGCTCTTGTTTTGCTTGGACTCCTTCGGCCTTTTGCTAATTGTTTATCAACATGCTTCATTCACCTTTCTTCATCTTCATTTCTTTTGTTCATGCCTTAACCTTTAAACTTTATAGACCAGTGGCAGGCGTGCTACTTTTCTATAAGCAGACAGGTCCGCGTAGCCTATGCAGCCGAAGGTGTTGGTGTAGAACTTTGCAAAGTTGTTAGCCATAAGGTTGGTAGCCAGATGCCTTACTTACAGAAACAGACAAGTTTGCGTAACCACTAGGCTGTTAACCTTGGCTTTTTCCAATTCCGTAGGTTGCGTAGCAAGTATCACAACATTTTAGGACTTGGTGTAGGTTGTTCCGCACTTGGCTGATGTGAAGCTTATTGACTACGTAGCATGTCGGCAGTGGATAAAGCTTCGTATATGCATGTTAGCTTATTTAACCTTTCACAAGAATGTGCGGTTGTATAAGTCTAGTACGGCTTTACTGCTCGAAGGGCAAGCTGTAAGCAGTCTTCTGGAAACCGTAGGCTACCTTAGTGCACTCGGTAGCAGCTTTAGGGTTCCAGGGGCAACCATCCATATGACGTACTGCATAATGTGCCCCCTCCGTCTCTAGTGCCCGGTTCCCCGCGGATTAAGCCAATAGACCCAAAATCCTTCAGTTACCTAAGCCTTGAAAAAGACCATTGCGGCTACTTCTAGGAATCCTGGCGCAAGCCATCGTGCATCTAGTTATACTAGAACAGCCAGGCTCATCCATGTTTGGATATTCGGAGTGTAGAGTTTATCTTCTCGTCTTGGAGAGCTGACCTATGTGGGTGTCGAGGAATTGGTTTACCCTATCAGATTGGAGAACAATTAGTTTACCCTCTCGCACTGGAGAGCATGGTTGGGAGGCGCAATTCCTGCGATGAGTCCCTAAGAAGGGCGCGGTCTTCTTTTGAAATGCATGAGTGAACAGTTGTTGTAAACATGCAGCCGAGCCAAGTTGTGATTACTTCTGAATTCCTCATTGAAAAACGAGTGAAACAAACGAGAACTTAGTTGTAAGGTAGGAACTGCATAACAACTGAATAATCCTCAGCTTGTGAGGTGGTGCCCGTCGAGCTGCTTGAGTCTTCGAGTTTTGATGTAGCGGGAGGTCACACATGGTACTTCCTTAGATTGTAGGTGTTCCACTGCTTTTCGATCTTTTTGTCATTTCATGATGGCGAAGGTGTAATTACTCTTGCCACCTACTCTGCTAATCTTGTATGGACCTTCCCAGATGAGATCCATCTTTTTAGAGCCTTCTCTACAGACAGTGATGAAGGCTTTTCTTAGGACTAGATCTCTAGGCTGGAAATGCCGGATCTTGGCCCTTTTGTTGTAACTGGTGAAAAGCTGATGTTGGTAGGCTGTGATGCGAGTGACGGTCTGCTCGCACTTCTCCTTTGCCAGATATAAGCTTGCAGTCATCTCCTTACTGTTCTGCTCAATGCTTGGTAGTGGAGTGCTGATGCTTGGCACGATAATGCTGGGAGGAATGATTGTTTCCGAACCAAATGCCAAAGAGAAATGAGTCTCACCGGTTGCTTATTTTTTGGTGATACGATATGCCCATAGACATCCGGGGGGTTCGTCTAGCCATTTTCCCTTCTTGTTGGTGAGGGATTTCTTGACGCAGTCGATGATCATCTTGTTAGGTGCTCTGGCCTACCCATTGCCTTGAGGATATCTCGGCGTGGACATATGCTGCTTGATGCCATATTTTTGGAAGAACTTAGCCAAATCTTTACCCACATATTGCGGGCCATTGTCGGTGACGATGGATTGAGGGATGTTAAATCGACAAATGATGTTCCTCCATATGAAGTGCTTTATGTTCGTCTAAATCGTGGTCGTCATGGGCTTTACTTCTACCTATTTGGTGAAGTAATCGGTTGCCACGATCATCATGCCTCTGCCCCCAGTAGCGGGCGTCATAGGTCATACCAGGTCGATTGCCCACTGTATGAATAACCAATGACTTGTCTGCGGGTGAAGCTTGCTAGCAGGCAGTGCTTGTACCGGCTTGTAGCGTTGGCAGTGGTCACACTTATATACTAACTCTTTAACATCTTGGTGCATGGTAAGCCAGTAGGAGCTTGCGTTAAGAGCCTTCTATGCTAAGAATCGACCTCCGGAGTGGTTTCCACAAACGCCTTCGTGTATTAAGCTTAGAACCTTCAAGTCATCGGGAGACGCTAGGCAGCGGAGATATGGTCCGGTGTAAGATCTTCGGATGAGAATGTAGTTCCACATGTAGTAACGTACTGCCTTGATTTGGAGCTTCCCAGACTCTAATCTTTCTATGCGAAATGTGCCATTGACCAAGTAGTCTGCAATAGAATCTTGCCAGTTTGGAGTTGTACTAACTTGTGACACTTCGGCTGCCGGCTCCGCCTCTATGCTTAGCTTGTCTAGATATTCTACCAGGATAAAGTGTTTGAATTGGTGGTCAAGGGCAGAGCCTAGGCCAGCTAGTGCGTTCGCGTGAGTGTTGTCTGCCCACAGAACTTGAGTAAGGATATAAGTCTGAAACGCCTCAAGTAGTTTGTGTAACATCCCACATCGCCTAGGGGAGTGATCCTTAAATGTATATTCCCATCCCTACCTAGCACGAGGCCTTTTGGGAGCTCATTGGCTTCGGGTTCCGTAGGAACTCCGAAGTTAAGCGAGAAAGGGACTAGAGCACTCCCATGATGGGTGACCCATTGGGAAGTTGCTCGTGAGTTCCCAGAAACAAAATCGTGATGGCATGGTTGAGGCCCAAAGTGGACAATATCGTGCTACGATGGTGGAGCGGGCCCAGGAAGTGGTCCACCCCGGGCTGGGATGTGATTATTGGTATTAGAGCCTAACCCTGGCCGCGTGTATGCCGACGAGGACGTCGGGCCCCTTAAGGGGGGTGGATTGTAAAATCCCACATCGCCCAGAGGAATGATCCTTAAATGTATATTCCCATCCCTACTTAGCACGAGGCATTTTGGGAGCTCATTGGCTTTGGGTTCTGTAGGAACTCCGAAGTTAAGCGAGAAGAGGGCTAGAACACTCCCATGATGGGTGACCCATTGGGAAGTTGCTCGTGAGTTCCCAGAAACAAAACCATGAGGGCGTGGTTGGGACCCAAAGCGGACAATATCGTGCTACGGTGGTGGAGCGGGCCCGAGAAGTGGTTCACCCCGGGTCGGGATGTGACAGTTTGGCTAGTGATTAGTTGGGAATCAAAATGAATTGCAAGCTTTTTCACCGCCAAGTGTTTTGCCATTCGGAGGCCTGCTAATAGGGCCTCGTAATTTGCTTCGTTGTTGGATGCTTTAAAGCCTAGAGTGATTGGCTGATCGGGCATCGAACCGTCCAGGGTGACAAGGACCATGCCTGCTTCCGAGCTTTTTTAGTTGGATGCGTGGTTGACATGCAAATGCCAGAAGTTTCCATCAGACGAAGCAAACATGGCTAGGGCATGCTCGGCTGCCTCCGGAGCGTCGTTAAGTCGCTCTATTGCGTCGCCTAGGCTAGGCGTGAAGGCGTGGTAGGGAGTCGTGGAGCTGGGCCATGTTACATGTAGCAGGAGATACTCAACTGCCGGTATTGGGCCACCCTAGAGTTGAATTATGAAGCAAGGGTCGGCTGAGGCCGTGGGATGTGCAACATGAGGTGGTGCTCAACTGCCAGCACATGTTGCTCATATGTAGAATCTTTTTGGGGCGATGAGGAAAAAACTTATTTCTGAGTGTGTCATTCCAGTATTCGTCTGCCCTTGGCGTGTCTTTTGGGCCGAGTTGTTGTGTTCGTCATAAAATTTTGCATCTGCTAGGGTCTATGCCTTTATTGTCCCACGTCTGGATTGGCAGAATAGTGCGTCATAATGATGACTGCGTGCGTTTGAAGGTAAAACTTGAGTTTCCAGGTTGTAACAACTATCGCCAAAGTCAGTTTTTGAATTTCTGGTAGCATCGATGAGAGCTTTTGAACTATGGAATACAGGTAATCAGGCCCCCAACTCTTCTCGTATGATGGTAGTGCTTATTGTTGCTTCAGATACCGTCAAACATGAGAATAATTCCTCCGCTGCTTCCAGTTTAGATAGTAGGGAAGTGATGTCGGGTACTTCTTCAAGTCCTTGAATGTGCCAGAATAAAAGAGTCTGCCAGAGTTAGATCTTCTTTCATGATCAATTTTCCGAATAACGGGTGGTCTGCTAGAAGTCTTTTTTGGAAGGCTGCTCTAGCTATCGAGTCGTTACATCTGACTATCTTTTCCTTATCTGCTTTGAACCTCTTCACATAATCGCGAAGCGACTCATTTGGGTTCTTCTTGACGTTGAACAAGTGGTCGGACTTCTTTTTGATCGAGCGATATGATGAATATTCTTTGGTGAAAACCAAAGATAGTTCGTCGAAACTCCAGATGGATTGCGGCGGCAGGGTGTAGAACCAATCTTGCGCCTCGCCTTGTAAAGTGGTGGCGAATATCTTGCACATGAGATCGTCGTTGTTTTGATAAACGATCATTGCGCTTCGATAGTGCTTCAAGTGTCTCTATCCCCTTTGAAGGATGTGAAATGTGGCATGCTGAACTTGCATGGAGGCTTTGCCTGCTCAATCTCGTCAGTGAAGGGTGACCTGTTTATGTTGGTCATGTCCTGTCGTAGTGCCTTATCGGTGACCTTGTTGCGTCAAAAATTGGGCAATCGCTTGGTCAAAAGTCTCTCTACTTCTTCCTGAATTTGCCTTTGTTAGGGTAGCAAAGCTCTCGGCTGCCCCCAATCATGACTTGCTGGTATAAGCTGATATTCCATGTGTTTGGCTCATCTATGCCGCGGATGCGGTGCATCTGGTGCATTTCTAACAGGCGAGTGAGTTCTTCGCAGGCTGCCAGTTGAACTTGAGCTGGATTGAGTGATTGTTTCTCTCCATCCGTCTTGTTGCCTACTCCGATGTAAGGTGGATGATGCTCCCAGGTGGCTTAGCTGCGAATGAACACTTCGCTTGGAAGACTGCTTATGTTGATTATCAGAGTGTGGCCCCAACCGTGAGTGTATGCTTGTCCGTGGGCCTAATCGAGAGTGCACGTTCCTCCACGCTCTAAGACAGGAGTATACGTTATCTCGGGGGCCCAATCGGGAATGTACCCTGCCCGAACGTTCGGTTCGATGCTGGTTGAGTCGTTGTTTATCGGGACGCTGCTGGAGAGGTTCATCGTCTGCCCTTATCCTACTTCGGGACACCTTATCTGGGCACGTTGGATCTCGGTGCGCTGCAGGAGCTGGTTCACCAAGGTCGTTTGTTGTGCAAGGGCGCTTGTCAACTCTATGACTTGTTAAGACAAGTGTTGTTCGCCATTTGGATTGGAAGAGCTTGGAAGAAATGTGCCTCCTTGAGCAGTGGAAGGGTGGTAGACTCCGAGCGCTGGATTTGAGTTGGGAAATGTTAAATCCAAGGAGAAATATGGTGAGAATGACCCCGGTTTGGTCGTAGGCCCAGAAATTTGAAGCCGGGAAGGTTGAACTAATCTTGGACCGACTTGGGCTGCTTGGAAGGCCACGGGAGCAGGCTGGGTCACGGGAGTAGGCTAGGCCGCGAAAGTAGGCTGCTCAGCGGAAGCAGGCTGGGCCATAAGAGTGGGCTGCTCGGTGGAAGTAGGCTGCTCGGCTTGTGGAGCACGTGGGTGCGAGGTTAGGGCTCGGGCCTGTGCAAGCTTGGATGGCACAGCTTGGGTCATGGTGGTGGTGTCATGGATCTCGCCGAAGGTGGTTGCCATGGTGGAAGCCCGTGGTGGTGCCACTCCACCCATGACCACGTTTAGCCTCGTGGATCGCCGCGGTTCCGTTTCTTAAGTATTGGAATTTTCACTTGTGGAATTTTCTAAATTTCTAGCCATTATATTTTTCTTTCACGTTTTATCAAAGAAGCTTTGCAAATAAAAAATTCTAATAATAAGAATGTATGAAAAATTCAAGTGGACTAGAAAATAGAGAAAATAGAGAAAAAAACCTTTGTATGCGAAAGTCTTCTACGAGTGTGGATCTCAACTCTCAATGAAAGCACCAATTTGTGGATGCAAATTTCTTCCTCCTTGATCTTGGACAAAATTGCACCTACAAAACAATCAACACCTTTGGTCAAGGCCAAGAGCCTCACGCCCCTATGATGATTGGGGATGGGGGGCTTTGGCCGAAGAACCTCTGATGCCAAAGTTAGAATTTAAAGAAAAAGTGTTTGAGAATTCTAGAGAATTTTAGCAAGAGTTGGAAGTGTCTTTTGGGAGAGAATGGAAAGCTTTTAATAGGTGAATGGCCAGCCTCTTTGGGTGAGAGAGGATCGGCCACCTAGCTCCTTTTGTGGGCTAGGTTCTTGATTTAAGTTGATTTGGGAGTTATGAGAATAATTGGCTAATTAATTAGCAAATATAATTATTGCCAATTTAACTTGCTAATTTATATGATAAAAGGGGTAAATATTTTGGTGGTTATGGAATGAATAAAATAAATAGCTAATTGATTAGCTAAAAAAGGGAAAATGAGGTAAAAAATATATGGAATGAAATAGGTTTTGGGAGTTACCTTGTAAAAGGGATTTGATGAGATGGTTTTTGAATTGTTACCTTTTTTGGGCACTTTTGACTTGGTTGAGGGATGATTGCCCGCTGCTCGCACGTAGGAATCTTGATATGCCTCAAGGGTATTTTTGTCATCTTTTATTCAAATTTCACGTGTCGCCTTGTGATTATTTTTGGCTCCACAACTTTTGTTTTTGATTTTCTACGGCCTCGGCGGCCTTTGCCATGGACAGGGTTGGTGGCAGTCCATTGACTTGCCTTTATCTTCTTCTTTTTCTTTCTCCTACTGTTTTTTGCAATAATCCCAGCCTTGTTTTCATCCCGATATTCCCTTCACGATCTCATCTTCCTGTTACTTTTTTTGCCTTTGTTTTCATCATCTTAAGCGTCAAATTTTGATCACTCGTTTCCTCCATCTCATTCGATCCTTTCCCCTATACCATCTTCATCACCTGGCTCCATCATCTTTCCACAAATCCTATTTTCGACTCCACCATTTATTACTGCGATTGTTGCTTTTTTTATGGGAGGGTGTGCAAAGCTTTGGCTCGGGTTTTTGCACCACCACCTTTGTTGGCCCTTATTTTTTCTTCCAGTGTTCGTCCTTGTTGGCGCTGTCGTTCGTGGGATCTCTCTTCCCACAGGCTTCCTTTGTTCTATGGCGACAATCATTTTGGTGGTTCGTGAAGGATGGAGCGGATTTTTTCTTCCTCAACTCAGGGACTCTTGATGGTGTGATGGCAGGTCCTTGTGGCGAACAACTACAGTAGCTATTGTTGCTTAGGGGTTCTTCTGTTGTGTGGTTTGTATTTGCTGGGTTCCAAAGATTACTATGGGCTTTGTAAATGTGTGTTTAATGGGTCCATTTTATCTTTTGTACTTAGTGTGTATTTGGACCCTTTATGTGTAATGTTAATGTCATTACCTGCCATAAACCCAATTAAAGACTAGGATAACAGATCAACTCCCAAACAAAGTATCTAACTTTTTGAATCACTGGGAAAGGGAGCAAGAAATTACTTCATGGGTGGATTGGAATCTGTATTCTTTAAGGCTGCCTCCACAGGGACAACTCATAAGAACTGAAGTTTTCAATTATAAGGAAGATAATTAAAACCCAAATTCTACCTAGACTTGAAAAATGTAAATCCCAAAAAATAAAGCTAAACAATCAAGCCACAAGGCTTCTAGGTTTAGGAGCAAGTGCAAAACCTCGAGCTTTAGGCGTAAAAAAAGAAGATGGAATTGAGAAAATCCTCTTGCCTTGGTTTCCTTGCTGGGAAATTGTCATTGATGACCTTGTTGTGGCACCACTGACACTTGGGGTTGCAGAAGCATTGTGATTCCAACGACAGGTTGTGAATGTTCAGACGACAAGGAAGAAGATGGACTTGAGAAATCGAAGTCTGACATAATACTAAGGCTATTGACGATAACATAAAAATATAACGAAGTTAAAAATGTTGCTTGACGTTTCAACTTTCAACGGTGTGTTTTAAATGAAAAAAAAATGACAAAATCAGATATCCAATTTTCATTGGTTCGGTACTCCACTTATAAATGTTGAGATGGGGTTTTCTAAACCGTGAAAAATTCCTCATCAAGATATTATTCTGGATATGCATGGTCTACATGTGTGCAATATCTTCAAACTAACAGACTTTATAAGAAAAGTTACATATACCAATGGTGCATGTTTGGTTATAACATAATTAGGCTTTTTATTCAAAATGGTCCTTGAGATTTACATCATCCATAACTTTGATTCCTGAGATTTAAAATCAATAGAAGTAGTCCCTGAGATTGTTCACCATCCATGATTTTGGTCCTTCCGTTGAAGCTTTTGGCCGGAAGTTTGGGCAATTTTCAAAGCTTCGTAACTCAATCGTTTCTTAACCAAATTCGACCCATTATATATCAAAATGAAGATAGGAAAGTGTGGAATAAGATTATATCATTTGGAAGCCCAATGGTTGCCAGAGATGGTCGGAAAATAGCCTCAAAGTTGACTGATCTGAGGGAAAACTGGAAAACTCGCCGGAAACTGGGTAAACTTTAAACGTTCATAACTTCTTCAATACTCAACGAAATCAAGTGATTCAAAAACAAAAATCATACTTCTCGACGAGAATAAGAGAATGGTAACTTTTTCAATGGCTAAATCGCCATGGTTTGGCCGGAAAACGGCTCGAAAGTTGCTGACCCGTTTTTCAACAGCCACTTTCGAGCCATTTTCGGGCCAAACCACGGAGAGTTAGCCATTGAAAAAGATACCATTCTCTTCTTCTCGTCGAGAATTATGATTTTTGTTTTTGAATCACTTGAATTCGTTGAGTATTGAAGAAGTTATGAACGTTTAAAGTTTACCCAGTTTTCGGAGAGTTTCCGGCAAATTTTCCAGTTTTCCCTCGGACCAGTCAACTTTGAGGCTATTTTCTGACCATCTCTAGCAATCATTAGGCTTTCAAGTAGATATAATCTTATTCTACACTTTCCTATCTTCATTTTGATATATTATGGGTCGAATTTGGTTAAGAAACGATTAAGTTACGAAGCTTTGAAAATTGCCTAAACTTCCGGCCAAAAGCTTCAACGGAAGGACCAAAATCATGGATGGTGGACAATCTCAGGGACTACTTCTATTGATTTTAAATCTCAAGGACCAAAGTTATGGATGATGTAAATCTCAAGGACTATTTTGAATAAAAAGCCAACATAATTATAATTCGTGGACAAATTCTAAACTTGAGTGAACAAATCCTAAATTTTACTTTTACTTTTATTTTTATTTATATATATTAAATATGTGAAAGGTGTTGCGAAACTAATTATTGAGAGATAGTAGAATAGAGAGAAGGTCCGCTGGAGAAGAGAAAATGAGTGAAGGGTTGAGTAATTTCTTATGTCTATTGGCTTTATTTATAGTAATTGCTGCTTTATAGGTTATAAGTAATACAAATCGTACAAAAAAAAATGATATTCTAAATATTATTGAATTCTTACTTCTAGTTTACACAACTCAAACTAGTTATAAAGCTTGTTTTGATATGCTTTTTAAAATGTTTGAAAACGTTTTTGATAAAAATATGTTTAGAAACAATCCTTAATAAAAATGTTAGTTAATTCTGAAAAAAGCACTTAAAGTGTTTTCTGGAAGAATCACATAACTAATCATTCTTGTATAAAGCACTTCAAATGCTTTTGAAACTAAAAAATATTTTCTCCAAAATTGCTTTCAGTTATTTTAACAACACATCAAAATGAGCTCATAAATTAGGGTAAAGTACAAAAAACTACCTCAACTATTGGTGTCACGACACTTTCATACCTTAGCTTTTAAAATTGACAATTTCATACCTCATCTTATGAATTTGTGCCAATGTCAGACATCCATAAGTTTTTCTGTTAATTTCTTTGTTAAATGCTGACGTGGCTCGACACGTGTCCCACTCACTAATCCAATTGGATTAAAAAATAATAAAATGTATTTTTAATAATTAAATATTCAAAAATTAATAATATATATATATATATTAAATCTCTCTCACTCTCTCCTATCTCTCTCCCCCCTTTCTCGCCTCTCTCTCTTCTCTGTAACCCAAAACCCTTTCCCACCCGATCCCTTCCCACCCGTCCTCCACCACCCTCTCTCTCATCTCTTTCTCTCTCCCCCCTTTCTCGCTTCTCTCTTTTCTCTGCATCCCAGAAGACCTAGACCCCGGAGGAACAAAACCCACCTTCAAATTGCAGCAATTGTTGCCGCAATTCGAAAACCCCAAAACGAAGAACCCAATATTGCTCGACTACTCCGTCTCCCTCACTCCGCCACCCTCGATCTGGAGATCGCAACAACGTCGTTCCACGACATCATCTTCCTCGACTACTCCGCCTCCCTCACTCTGCCACCCTTGATCTGCACCTGGACGCCCAAAACGACGGCGTCGACCTGAACTCGGATTGGGAGCTGGTCTGATTTGCGATGAAGTCCGAGTCTGTGGGGTAGTGGGGGGGGGGGGCGGACATGGGTCAATGGGCAAGAGTTTGGGGGGATGGGTCAATGGGTAAAAGTTTGGCGAATGAAAAAACCCAGGTGGGTTTGGGCAATTCTGGGCACGGTGAGAGAGAGAAATGGGGAGGAAGGAGACTACGGTGGAGAGGAGAGGGAAAGGCAAGAGAGAGGGGAGAGAGAGGGTGGTTGAGGACGGGTGGGAAGGGGTTTTGGGTCTTCTAGGATGCAGAGAAAAGAAAGAGGCAAGAAAGGGGAGGGGGAGAGATAGGAGAGAGAGAGATTTAATATATATATATTTTTAATTTTTGAATATTTAATTATTTTTTAATCCAGTTGGATTTGTGAGTGGGACACGTGTCGGGCCACGTCAGCATTTAACAGAGAAATTAACAGAAAAACTGACAGAGGTCTGACATTGGCACAAATTCGTAAGATGAGGTATGACATTGTTAATTTTAAAAGATGAGGTATGAAAGTGTTGTAACATCAATAGTTGAGGTAGTTTTTTTTTGTACTTTACCGCTTAAATTATTATTAACAATTCCAAATTGTAATGCGCGTTGGATAGTCTGTGTGCGTGTGGGTACACGTGCTCATTGTCAGTATGTCATGTGCTTCTCCCTCGTCTCCCTGAGTTTTGATCTCGATCAGCTTGCCAATTTTTGAACTGAACCACCCAAACCCCATCACCACATTACTCTCTCTCTGTCCCCACAACCTCTTTGTTGACTTTTTACCTCCATTTTCACACCTTCACTTGACTTGACCAAACTCCCACTTCCACTTCCACACACTTAACAACTAATACAGATCACAAAAGAAGAAGAAAGGAAGCAGAGCAGTGGCATGTAGCTGTCATCAATGGGCTGCTTCCAGTCCAAAAACCCCGGCCTCCCTTCCTCCGACCAAGCCCCTCCTCCACCAGATCCAGGTTTCTCTCTTTTTCCTTTCTGGGTTTCGATTATTTTTGTGTTTAGCAAAAACCCAATTGAAAATTATGAACAAAATGATTGATTTGTGTTTAAAATTTGAACCCAATATATGTATGATGGTGTGAAAGCCAATGAAGTGGAATTGCAAGATGAACAAGCTGTTCCTGCATTCAAAGAGTTTGGACTGTCAGAGCTGAGAACTGCCACCAATGGGTTCAACTCTGAACTTGTTGTCTCTGAGAGTGGGGAGAAAGCCCCCAATGTTGTTTACAGAGGGAAGTTAAGAAACAATCGATTTGTCGCCATTAAACGCTTTTCTAAGCTGTCTTGGCCCGACCCACATCAATTTTTGGTATGCCATTGTCCACTGAGTTTGTGCATGTTATGTGTTTGTGTTTATATGCCTGTATGAGTTTCTGAGCTAATGGAGGTGTTTGTGTTGTATCTGCACGTAGGCAGAGGCGGCTGGGGTTGGCAAGGTTAGGCACAAAAAATTGGTGAATTTGATTGGGTGTTGTGCTGAGGGAGATGAGAGGCTGTTGGTGGCAGAGTACATGCCTAATGATACTCTCTCCAAGCACCTCTTTCACTGTATGTTTCTATCGTTCTTGTACGTATTTGTGCTTATAAACTACAAAAATATGAATGTTGCTAATATTCTCTAAGCCTCATAGCGTTGGGACATATTATATAATGTAGTTTTGCTTTGGTCATTCTTCTAGTTGTAACTTGTAACTCAATCCAAATGCTTTGGATGTGAAGTGATTTCCAATCGTGAGTCAGCATGGTCATCTGTGTCAAGGACTCTCACTAGGCATTTAGCTGTAGATATAGTCCTTTTCTGGTATGAATTCGTGTAACTCGCATGTTCTGTAATTTGCGTCTTAGTTGTAGGCGTCCCCTCCTGGTGGATGCACCCACATCTATCCTACCTTCTGCCAATGTCTAAAAGTAATAAGTCACCAATGATTCAGACCTTGCAAAGGCTAGATTCACTATGTTGACATCCTGAAGCCTAACTTAGTGGTGTTTGTTTATACTATTTCTATAGATTAGGATTCCCTGCACTCTGCTTGGATTTTAATCTTTATGTGTTGTCATAAAGAGTTTTAACTATGCGTTGGTGGGTTAGCTGATTAGTTAGTGCAGAAGAATTTCCTCTTCTCACTGTAGTATTGAAGTCCTGTCATTAACTAGAAGGCCTTTCACTGCCAAAATTAGGCTAATTGAATGTTCTAGCTCATATTGTAACGGTTATGCTTCTCTGGCTTAACTTTTCTGGACGATGAGCTCAATTATTTTCTGTTTGCATATTCTATTGTCACTGAGCATGGATAACTTGATTGTGCATTTCTTTTTCCTCTTAAGATTTTGTTTTCATTTTGTTTTCCTGTTTTGCTTTTTTGCGTTTATTCTTCAAATCACCGTTAAATTTGGTTTCCCTTATTCATTATTTTTTCTAATATATGTTACAGGGGAGAAACAGCCATTGCCATGGGAAATGCGTGTTAGAATTGCATACTATATTGCACAAGCCCTTGATCATTGCAATACAGAAAATCGAAAACTGTATCATGACTTAAATGCATACAGAGTTCTTTTTGATGAGGTACACAATATCCAAACACACTGCTTTAGTGTTTAATTGACTTCCAAACCTAATTATTGGAACCAAGGTTGGGGGTTACCGAAATTTCCGTAGTTTGCACATACAGAGTTTTCTTGGAAGAGGTACAGATCATTCAACACAATAAGTTGCTGGTGGGAAATTCATATTGATTTGCTTTAGTGATTCATTAACTTCAGAACCTAATTATTTAGATCAGGGTTAGCGCTTACTGAAATTTGGTAGTCTATACACGTGTAATGTTTATGTGTCTTCTTTTGTGCATTACATATTCAAGTTAGCACAAATGTGCATAATAATAATTAAAACAGACGGAGTATAGTGCTTATGCCGTTGAGAGAGATGTTCAGAAACAAATCTAACAAATGATATTTGAATTTCAAATTTCCTATCTCTTGGCCATCCTTGGTGGTTCTCACTTTAAGGAAATAATGGTCTGCCTAGCCAATATGTGATTAAGGGGAAACTTTGAGGTTCTACATGTTCTGTTTCATGCCCTGATTCAATTGTGACCCTTTATTATCAAATAGTTCCTTATTGAACTAGACAAAGAAACTTCCTTTTTGTGACATCAAGGGAGCATATTTTGTGGTGTTAGTATTGAACTTATCCGAATTATTGTTGAACTTAATATTTGACTGGATCACAGGATGGTGACCCGCGGTTATCTAGCTTTGGTCTGATAAAAAATAGCCGAGATGGTAAAAGCTATAGCACTAACTTGGCTTATACTCCACCTGAATTTTTGCGGACAGGTATGCCATGTTGTTTAGCATACATTACTGGAGGTTTCTTATAGACTCTTTCATGTGGAAAGATTTCAGTATGGTGATGTTTGATCTTATGTCATCATGGTTGGTAATATTCATCAGAGCAGAATATAAAGTAACTGGAAGAACAATAATGTTTTTTACATTAAACAAAAAAGAAAACGTTTAAAAAAAGAAGGGAAAATATCAAATAAGCTGTCACAGACATTAAAATCAAGGGACCAATAAGTAAATCTTGGAACCTGTCTCGATGTCTCCATTGAAACGTGTGAGTTAGAACAGCAAGAAAGTGGATCAACATGTGAACTATTGTCCCTAAAATTCACATTTTGTTATCCTGTGCTTTCTATGGTGTGAGCATTACCATTTAACAATGTAAGAAAGACCCAGAGGGTTCTATTCTCTAATTCTCCTATGTGTGGTCTTCCATTTTCCATCCAAAGGAAGTGAAGTCAGTCTCGTTTGAAACAAGAGGAATTATTTCTGCTTCTAATACTTGATTTTGTTACATGATGAGTCTTGTTAAAAATCAAAATGCTAATAATTGATACAATTCAGTTAGCGCTCTCTCATGGATAGGAAACTAAATTTCATTAATGGAAAAAGGAAGAATGACAGTGTGGGCAGATATCGACTGAGCCTGATGAGCTAAAAACCTGCTTCCCCCATCAATACGATCAACTACAACAGATACAACATCCACAACCCCATTTACAGCAACGAAATAGAAAAACAGCAGCATTCCAATCATACAATATTGCAGAAAAAGAACCATCCAAACTCTCGGAAATTTAACATGTAGCAGGACTGTGATCATTTCTTGTATGTTTCTGATAGTGGCTACTAAGGAAATACCATTATCCATTTTACATAATAAAACGTTTGGTTTTTGCAGGTAGGGTCATTCCAGAGAGTGTGATCTACAGTTATGGGACTGTTCTTCTTGACCTTTTGAGTGGAAAACATATCCCTCCAAGCCACGTATGCATTCTTCACACATTTATCTTTACTTTTCTGTACTATCTCAACCTTCATGACAGTTACGTTCTAATTTTTCTTTTTGGGTTAAGCATGACAGTTTCACTCTTTAGTTCAATCATGTAATTTTTTTTATTGTCAAATCATGCTGACAAGGGTTAGAAGGGTAAAATATCTGGTGCCAGTGGTAGTTGCCAACCCCCACTATATTTCCTCCAAACACAAAGGATAAGTGTGTCATTGCGAGCTCCACTTGCATATTCACTCTATAGATTGTCAGTTGGAAAACAAAAAAGAATTAAAGATACGTTGTTGGGGTCAATGCTAAAGAGAGTGGTTTGAATTTTAAGTAATATGAGAATTTTTCCTTAAATAGGCATTTTCCTGTCATTCCAAACATGGTTCTCGGAGCAGCACCACTAGGTACGAGAATTGTCTGTTTCGTTGGTATACTCTATCCCATTTTGAAATGTATTTCTTATAGACTAGTTATAACTTATACCCAAGATAGGGATAGGAGACTTAGGAGTACTTACACCATCTGCATGTTGAATTAAAACTAAATACTTGAGCATGGAATACAAGGAAATAATGCAGTAGTAATAAACAAAAATAAAACCCAAATGGATGCACCAAATGTGTAAGGGACCGACTCGACCAACAAAATAGACCGTCATTAATTTCATTATTTATATCAAGATACACTGTCTTTCTCAAAGCAGTCAATATATCAAACAAGTGTTTGAGCCTAGTGTTCTTCATGAGAAGGCTATTGAGGGCCATATAGTTGGTTGTGAATACAATAGCACCAAGGCCCGTTAACAGACCATGATTGTAGCTACTCTGTTAACTATTGTTCTACTTGGAATTGCCTGCTTGACTCCAAGTTCATTGGCCTGTCTTTGCAATTATTATAGTGTTTTGTCGCCTTTAATGATTGGGGCAGACATGTCACTTGCAACTTCTTACTTCGTGGAATTAAATTGTTATTTTCTAGGCATTGGATCTCATAAGGGGGAAAAGTTTGTTATTGTTAATGGATTCATCCTTAGAAGGACAATATGCCAATGAAGATGCAACTGAATTGGTTGAATTGGCCTCAAAATGTCTTCAATATGAGGCTAAAGATCGACCTGAGATCACATTTCTTCTGTCAGCAGTATCCCCCCTCCAAAAGCAGACACAGGTATTTTGAATAGTTACGGAGTCTCATTGAAAACTAGGATTTTGTGACAACTTGTCCTGCAATTTCTTCATTTGTTTTATTTATATTTACTAAGATGTTCATTCATTGAAACTGGTATTTTAGGTTGCATCACTTGTTTTAATGGGTTTATCAAAAACTCCAGTGGTGATGCCAACCATACTTTCTCCCCTTGGGAAGGCCTGTGTACAGATGGACCTCTCTGCAGTTCATGAGATTTTGCTAAAGACTGGTTACAGAGATGAAGAGGGTGCAGAAAATGAAGTGAGTTTCTCATGTTCTCTTTGTAGGTGAACCGCATATATCTGGAAATAGAAAACTTAAATATGATTATCTTACCATATTACAGAACAAAAGAAGGCAATCTTCCGCCATTAAATAAAGTTTCGTGAGCAAATGCTGTAATTTTGCCTAAAACTTAGTTGATCCACATCAGTGTTCTCTTAGCTTCTGTAACATCTCCCAAAATATAGTCGGCCATCTTAAAATATGTAATTAGTAGTTAGTACAATTGTTTTCAAAGGCTTGTGGGTTGTGGTCTTATATAATGAATCTTTTCATCGGACATGTGTTCTATCTAAAGCTGTCATTTCAAGAGTGGACACAACAAGTGCAAGATATGTTGAATACCAAGAAATTTGGGGACATTGCGTTCAGAGACAAGGATTTTAAAAATGCCGTGGAGCACTACTCTAAGGTATTTTTCTTTAATTTCCATTGTTCTTTACATTTACTTTTACTCTCAAATGCATAATGTGATTCCTATGATGTCATGGTCTAGTTAGCAATTTCCGTTATTAAAATCTTGGGCTTTTTAGCCAAAATGGTCCATGAGATTTGCATAACACATCTCTTTGGTCCCTGAGAATGAAAATCAATAGAAATGGTCCCTGAGATTGTCCACCATCCATTATTTTGATCCTTCCGTTAAAAACTCCGTTAAGTGTCCCGGAGCTCTTGGCCGGAAGTTTGGGCAATTTTCAAAGCTTCATAACTCAATCGTTTCTTAACCAAGTTTGACCCATAATTTATCAAAATGAAGGTAGGAAAGTGTAGAACAAGATTATACCTATTTGGAAGCTCAATGGTTGCCAAAGATGGCTGGAAAATAGCCTGAAAGGTGGCTGGTCCGCGGGAAAATTGGAAAACTCGCTGAAAACTAGGTAAACTTTAAACGTTCATAACTTCTTCAATACTCAACGAAATCGAGTGATTCAAAAACGAAAAGCATACTTCTCAACAAGACAAAGAGAATGGTACCTTTCTCGATAGCTAATTCGCCGTGGTTTGGTTGGAAAACGGCTCGAAAGTGGCTAACTTGAGACCAAGACAGCCACTTTCGAGCTGTTTTCCGGAAAAACCACGGCGATTTAGCCGTCGAGAAATGTACCATTCTCTTAGTCTCGTCGAGAAGTATGATTTTCGTTTTTGAATCACTCGATTTCGTTGAGTATTGAAGAAGTTATGAACGTTTAAAGTTTACCTAGTTTCCGGTGAGTTTTCCAGTTTTCCCGCGGACCAGTCACCTTTCAGGCTATTTTTCGGCCATCTCTGGAAACCATTGGGCTTCCAATTAGGTGTAATCTTGTTCTACACTTTCCTATCTTCATTTTGATATATTATGGGTCGAATTGGTTAAGAAACGATTGAGTTACAAAGCTTTGAAAATTGCCCAAACTTTCAGCCAAGAGCTCTGGGACACTTAACGGAGTTTTTAACGGAAGGACCAAAATAATGGATGGTGGACAATCTCAGGGACCATTTCTATTGATTTTCAATCTCAGGGACCAAAGTGATGTGTTATGCAAATCTCAGGGACCATTTTGGCTAAAAAGCCTAAAATCTTGTCGCGTTCCTTAAAGCATCTTTGACTTACATGAAATTGTTTTCATCATCTTCTACGCACGTTGAGTAAAACTCATTGAATGGAACGGTAACTCTTACAATACCTTTAGGGGTGTGATATCCACACACCCCATTTTACTTCTCACACACCTTTTTAATTTTCGGCGTCGGATTGGATGAATTGAAGAAGATCAACGGATAGAAATTATCAAGGGGTGTGTGAGAAGTAAAATGGGGTGTGTGGATAGCACACCCCTACCTTTATGGCTTTTAAAATCATATGAGCAGAAAATTGAGTAAAAGAAGTTTACCTGAACCGCGAGTACTTGCAGACTCGGCCGAAAAAAATTGAATATCTTAGTGCCTTTGTATCTGTATGTGTCTTTTAATTTCTGATCCTTTTTATTGTACAGTTGGTTTCAATGATGTCTGTTCCTTCGGGTACTATATTTGTGAGGCGAGCGCTCTCCTACTTAATGATTGGGCAACCAGAATTAGCGTTGAGAGATGCCATGCAAGCTCAAGTGTGCTTGCCTGAGTGGGCAACTGCCTTCTACATGCAGGCTCTCGCCCTTTCGAAGCTGGGAATGGAAACTGACGCTCAGGACATGCTAAAGGATGGAGCTTCCTTCGAAGCAAAGAAGCAAAACAGCTGGCGCAATTAGATCACGAAGCTGATGAGATGGCGGTAACCAAGGTCTTTGAATTTTTTTGCCACTTTTTCACCCTGATGTTGTAGCTGCAAAGGATACGTGGTAGAGTGGAAGCAGGTTTCGTTTGGGTTATTTTCAGTTGACACTTCATCTTCTAGTTGTGAAAGTAGTCTTACACAAATGTATAAGCAAAAATTTGAAATAAGAAATTAGAAACTAGATGTGTAATCAGCTGTTCAATCAAATTTACAGTTATTTGTTTTCTACCTTGGTTTGTTGTTCTGGGGTATAAGAGCAGGAAGCCGGAGTCGTTCTGATTGAGCATTGCATCCACGAAGTCCACCACCGTTGCCAACACCTCTCGTGGTACAAAACTGACGTCCACCATCTTTACCGGCCAGCCCACGTCCACCATCTTTATCAGCCAGTTCACTATTTACTTAAATAGTGAACTGCCTTGACTTTTTTCTACCACTCTCCACCACCTATTGTGAATAGTATTTGTCATGGCCCACGCATTGTTCTAAAAATACGACACTAGGCGGCTGGTCACTAGATCGTACTACTAAGTGGCGTCACAACTTTAACTTGGCTCAAAACTTGTAACTTATCCTTGTAATCAAGTACATGATTTGCAAAGTTATCCACATGGATTAATGCAGCGCTATAGACGGCTGACTATTAGACTGTAGTATTAAGTGACATCAAAACTTTAACTTGGCTCAAAATTTGTTAACTTATCCTTGTAATCAAGTACATGATTTGCAAAGTTATACACCTGGATTACGTCCTTCGTTGTTAACTTGTTCGAGAAAGTTAACAAATGTAAACAAGCAATTCTTGGTATTTTCTGCTATGCATTGCCTCCGCTTGGCCTTTGCAATTACTTTTGTTGTTTTCCTTGTTAGTGTTTTCGTGGGTTACAAATAGTTTGGTCCAAATCGTGTTCTTCTAGTTGTCAGGTTGGGTATTTCTGGTATTTTCTGCGCTTTTTGTTGGCCTAACTTGGTGTTCTCTTTCAGGGCACATGCGTAAAAGAAAACAACAATTTTTAACACAAGTTTTTATGATCCAATTCGTAATGTATTTTAATGATTTGAATTGTTTATTTTTTAGGATATCATTTATGGATCATTCTTATAAAAAATTTAGACAAACCCTAAACCTTTAAGTCATATGATTTCAAATTTGGGTGATTTTTGATAGACGTGATTTTTGAGAGAAGACCTAGAAGATAGATGGTTTGGATCGTTGAAATACATTACGGAGTGAGCCACACAAAAAACTCATGTAAAGAAAGTAGTGCCACGAATCTGTATATATATCTATATATAAAGTAAAGTGTCTTTTATAAGAAGATAGACTTTTTATTCAAAATGATCCCTGAGATTTGCATCATCCATAAGTTTGGTCCCTAAGATTTAAAATCAATAGAAGTAGTCCCTGAGATTGTCCACCATCCATGATTTTGGTCATTCCGCTGAAGCTTTTGGCCAAAAGTTTGGGCAATTTTCAAAGCTTCGTAACTCAATCGTTTCTTAACCAAATTCAACCCATAATATATCAAAATGAAGATAGGAAAGTGTAGAATCAGATTATATCATTTGGAAGCCCAATGGTTGCCGAAGATGGTCGGAAAATAGCCTCAAAGTTGACTGGTCCGAGGGAAAACTGGAAAACTCACCGGAAACTGGGTAAACTTTAAACGTTCATAATGTTTTCAATACTCAACGAAATCAAGTGATTCAAAAACAAAAATCATACTTCTCGACGAGAAGAAGAGAATGGTACCTTTTTAAACGGCTAAATAGCTGTGGTTTGGCCGAAAAATGGCTCGAAATTTTGCTGACTCGTTTTTCAACAGACATTTTCAAGCCGTTTTCCGGCCAAACCACGGAGATTTAGCCATTTAAAAAGGTACCATTATTATATTTTCGTCGAGAAGTATGATTTTCATTTTTGAATCACTTGATTTCGTTGAGTATTGAAGAAGTTATGAACGTTTAAAATTTACCCAGTTTTCAGCGAGTTTCCGGCAAGTTTTCCAATTTTCCCTCGGACCAGTCAACTTTGAGGCTATTTTCTGACCATCTCCGGCAATCATTGGGCTTCCAAATGATATAATATTATTCTACACTTTCCTATCTTCATTTTGATATATTATGGGTCGAATTTGGTTAAGAAACGATTGAGTTACGAAGCTTTGAAAATTGCCCAAACTTCTGACCAAAAGCTTCAGCGGAAGGACCAAAATCATGGATGGTGGACAATTTCAGGGACTACTTCTATTGATTTTAAATCTCAGGGACCAAACTTATGGATGATGCGAATCTCATGGACAACTTTGAATAAAAAGCCAAGAAGATATTAAGTAAAGGAGGTTGAGCTAAGCTTCACAATTATTTGTAAATAACTTGATGTCGAACTTAGTCATTGCAGAAGTCTTATCTAAAACCAAGAAGATATTAAGTAAAGGAGGTTGAGCTAAGCTTCACAATTATTTGTAAATAACTTGATGTCGAACTTAGTCATTGCAGAAGTCTTATCTAAAATCTTCTACTTACATGTAAAGAAGAACACTACGAGACTGTAATACTAGTTGCCAAACCAATACATTTGTTTTGCTTGAAACGCTGGTGTTTAGAAAAGAAAAACGTTGTGTATTGCAACAAGTTTGGTGCTAACTAATAATGCATAATGCATGTCAGTTGATATCATTTTATCATATGTGCATGTTTCGCTCGTTAATTTTGTATTGGTCACGGTAACCACATGACTCATTGGTAATTAATAGTTATTACTAAACTTAAAAATCAAATTATATATGCTAAGACAGAGGATTAAGTTTAGATTTAACCAAGTGATATCAAGCCCACGATGTAAGTCAGGGGATGCTGAAATGCCTTTCTTAGTCTTTCCAGCCCTTGAAAATATAGATTATCATGACGAATCCACCAACTAGTTCTTTTTGTAAAAGCCATATTTGTCGATTTGCCCCTGAACTTGTATGGAGCTGCTAATTTCTCTCTTGAACTTTAATTTTAGCTGATTACCTCCTTGAACTTTTATAAATAACCAATTTCCCTATGGCATTTTTGGATCTTAAAAATTTTCATCTAATTTTCCATTCATCTTGATCACGGAATTAACACATGACAATTGTATGAGGACAAAAAGGAAGGAAAATTGGATGGATGGAAAATTGAATGCAAGTTTTTAAAATTTAACGGCATGGGGGAATTGGCTATTTATAAAAGTTCTGGAGGTAATCGGCTAAAATTAAAATTTAAGAAGGAAATTGGCTAATTATAAAAATTTAAAAGAGATAATCAGTTAAACTTAAAATTCAGAAAGTAAATTAATAACTCCATACAAATTCGGGGAACAATTCAACAAATACCTCATTAAAAACATTTGATATGACTCAGAACCAACTAAATTTTTGATTAAAAATATTGAACGAATTGTGCTGGAGCTTAGCAAGCGTTGGTCCTTGAGGCAGGAAAGGGATTCTCTCCGGATCCCTTCCTCATAATCCACTAAATCAGTGGATCCGTACCATTGAAATTTGATCCAACGGCTACAAAGAGGGACTCATTTTAAAAGGTATAATAATTTCAATCGTTGGATCAAATTTCAATGATACGGATATACTGAATTGATGGATTAGAAGAAAGGGATCAAGAGAGGATCCCTTTCCCTTAAGGCCAACCCAAACAGGGATGGGATGACAAGAAACTTCTAGCAAGACCGAGTTTAGGCTAAAGGACAAAACTTATAAGGGCTATGTACACAATGCTTGTTGACTAGAGAAACACGTAATATATTTTATGGTAGGGCAGACACAATAAAAGTACATTCACCCGCGTTTGAAGAATTTATATACGGTTATAACAATAAGGAGAGAACATATTTTCAGTTGTAACGAAATAAGAAAAAAAGAGGCCTTTTTGTTTGTTCGTCAACAATGTCCTAGTCATGCCACAAGAGCATGACAACGTACAAAACCAAACTTGCAATACTTTTCCTATAAAAAACGTTGTTTGGGGGTAATAAATCTGCAAACTGGGAAACTCAATATCTGCCACCAATCAGAGGTTGAAGATTGAAGACGGATTAAAATAGGCGCCATTATTTGCTTTGCTCTCTCTCTCTCTAACTCTTTGAAGCCTAGTTGCAACGTCTCCTTTTTCTTCCTTTAAATAAATAAAACAAATGTGTTAAATAGAGGATTCAGAGTCGATACAATACAAATATATTTATATACACAGAGAGGTCAACACACACTCATAAATCTCTATTCACCAACTCCCCTTCCTCTTCCTCAAGCGGCTTCGATTTCACGGTATGTCCTCTCTCTCTACAATTTTGTTTGGGATTCTATATTTCTCTCTTCTTCCGCTCAGTCTCTATGGTCATATATTGTTTCAGAAATTTGGGATGTTTGAATTTCTTTCTGGGTTTAAATGGTTCTGCCTCTGATTGAATCTGTTTTTGTTAGTCATCCTCGAAAACAAGACATGGGTTGTGCATGTTTTTCTCCTCGCTTTGATGGGTCGGTGCTTGATTTTCCATATTTTTTAAAGTTCAATTTTTTTTTATTTTTGTAGTTATAGATGCTTTTCTCTTTTCTGAAGTGATAATTTCAAGTTAATTTCAAAGACTTCGAGATGAAGCTGCTTCTACTTATTTAGATTACTGGGTTTTCTCCCTTTTTGCATAGGTTTCCAGTGGTTCGGAAATTAATTGTTTTTCAGCATTTTGGCTGTTAGATTCCCATGCCATTAGGGTTTTTGATAAAATTCATGAAAAAGAAGTTGGTAGTTGCCAAGATGTAACCCTGCATTCCAATTCGGAAGTCAAAACCTGCATTATGAGCACCTCATAATCTCCTAATTAAATCTTCTATCCGGTCAACTTCTAGTTACTGACCCTTGTGATAATTGATGCAACTGAATGAAGCCTGAAAACCCTCAAATCGCATGTTTATGGTGACGGATTGGTTTTGGTTTCAATCCGATATGTTGAGAGCATTCAATTTTATGTGGAATTTGTGCTTGATTTTCAATAGCTTGTTGGGGTTTCATATTATGTGTTGCGGTTTAATGATACGGGTTCTACTCTTTCGGGAATCAGAAATTTGATGGGCGCAAGGCTTGCCAGTTCCCTTTGTGTTTGAGAGGGATAAGTTCATTTTGTGTTTCCTGTTATTCTGAAGAATCTGAAACCCTGCCCCTTTTGTTGAACGTGACAGTATTTTTTTTTCTTCACTTTTTATGGCTTTGAAATCCAGTTGTTACATTTGTTTTTCCTTGAGGGACGAATTGGAAATCTAGTCGTTACCTTGTGTCTGCATCTTTTCAAAGTCATCTTCATTTTTACCTCGGTTTCCTAGTCTTCTGTATTTTGGGTCTTCTTATGCTTCCCTTCTAATTTAATCATCATTGGGGCTTTTTCCGTTGTTGTGCAATATGCTGTCTTACACTGATGTAGAAGTTGATTTGCAATTTTTTATTTTGCCATATCATGTTAAACTTTTGTGACTGAAAACACTTAAAATCGGCTATCTTTTATGAAAGCCAAGATATACTGAAGTAGTCTATGTTCCGAGAAAATCAAAAAGTACAATTCTTTGAAGCAGCATGGCCATTAGCCCTCCCATAATTTTGTTGTTTTCTTTTTGGTTGGTGAATGGGGATCCTCAGATGCATTCCTATTGCAAAATGAACAACTTTGTGAGAACATTGTGGTAGTAATTGGAACTTCTTGTGAACGTCTGTTCCGATTTTCTTGTCACCATTATTCAACTTACCTCCAGTTAATATGATATGTTTGGATACATGCAGACCAAGCACATCAGACATTTTATGGATAAAGCCGGACTTGGCAAGGAGGCTCCTGAAGAAGTGACTCGTGAGTCACTTATTGCCATTTCGTACTCTTTACCAGAGAAGAATCTCACTTCAAAACTCTCTTCTGGAAAGTCGAATGGCGAGGCAATAGATACTGATGGAGAAGAGAAGTTTAGGTCTGAGCTGATCTCCATTTCGTATACAGAGTCACCGGAAGTTGGAGGCTTACCCGTTACCATGGGAGAACTTAACGGCTAGGGTGCAGGCGGTTCCTGTATTAATAGAAACCGAGTAATACTGTGTGCATGGACTTGTACTGTGGAAGTTGTTTACATATTCTGTAAAATAAACCTTAAAGAGTTCCATGAGAGAATGAATGAACAAACTTCCTGTCTTCTGTGTCTCTGTGGGCTGCTGGTTGTGAAATCTGGGTTTTGTATCTCTGCTGCCTCGAAGTTTACTCTAAATCTTTTGGCACTTGTGTTACCAATTGTTGGGACTCGCAGCTCGCCTGCAATGAATAATATAAACTTTGTGACATCTTTTTATGGTACTTTAAAAGTTTTAGATTTTGCTTATGGGATAAAGTATTTTGAAGTTTGTAGTTTGATGATGAATTTATTATTAATTGATAGGTTTATAAATTTTTTCTTATAATTAATTTCAACATAACTGGAAATTTTCGTAGAGCATTAGTAGTATGTGCATGATAAACTCCAAATCGAACCAAACTGCACAGCAATATTGGTGAACCGATTACATCGGTTTAAGCCATTATGGTTCAGGGTGGTTTGAAATTCAGGCAAATCGCGGTGTGCAGTTTGGGTCGTGGTTTGTAACCAAAACCAAACCAATCCAAACCGTGTCAACTCCTAATACATTTTATTACGCTACCAGAATATTCTACAACTAAAAAAAAAAAAAATAAACCTTGCTCAATAAACTAGTCAGACGAGCTAGTCAACAAGTTACAAGTTTGATACTGATGGAAAACACAGTTGTAAGATATAAACTTAAAAGACTAGAAATCTCAACTAGTCAAACTCCACCAAGTTTAAGTTTAATAGCAAATATTCATACACAGAAGCTTATTCACTTATCAGATCACACAATACCAACAAGTAACAATAATATAAGAATGTAAGTTAAATCAAAATATGTTGTGAAATCGACGGTATGTGTGCAGTGGATAAAGTAAATAAAACACAGTATTGACGAGGTTCGGCAAGTGTGCCTATGTCCTCGGGGTAGTAGCAGTAGTCTCTCTTACTATCATACTGAAATTACAAAGTAATAGAAACAATACATTGTATCTATGCTTCTCTGTCATATTTGTGTAGGGGTGGGCAAACAGGTCCTGGACCCGCGGGTATGGGCGGGTAATACCAATTCGGGGTGGGTACGGGGCGGGTACATATATTGTGAATTCAAAACGGGGCAGGGCGGGGCGGGTACAAATTTCAGAGAAAACGGGCCCCCGGCCCAAACCTTTTCCACTGTTTATTTCTAACAAAGCCACATGGGTTTTGTTGAATTCTTCAGAAGTCCAGATCCAGACTCCAGACTCCAGAGTCTTCCCGAGTTCTGAGTCCTCCACTCATTTCGAGTCCCCGACTCATCTCGACCTCAATCTCGACCTTGATCTCGACCTCGACCTCGACGGCTCGACCTCAACCTCGTTTCAGCAACCATTTCTAGCCTTCAGAATCCAGATCTTGACACCTCCAATCGTCGGGGGTCAGTCGGTCTCCGGAGGCCTTTCCCGTTTTAGCCATGCCCGGCAAGGACGACGCTCCTCCGTGAAGGAGAAGAGCGTCAAACTCTTCCTCAAAGTCGGATTGGACGAGCGCACCGCCAAAAACACCATCGCCAACACCACCAAAAACACCATCGCCAACACCGCCAACCTTACTGTCGTCATTCACGAGGTACTAAATCGTTGATTTTCTTCTTCTTTTTCTACTTAATTTTCAGGGTTTTCCGATTTAAATGCATGCAATTCATAATCCCGCGGATTTATATTTTTAGTCTACTTATTTGTTGTTCTTGAATAATTCTAGGCCGCAGTTACTGATGGATCCAGTTTTCTGATTTGTCTTCTGCGACTCTTCAACTGAGAATCTGGGTGGGATACTGAAAATTAGGAAGAAAAAAAAAAGGGTACCTGTTGGACCCGTAGGAACTGGTCTGTTTTATACGGGCCGAGTTAGGTCTGGTTCTCAGTTTCAAAATAATAAAATCCGCCCCGGCCCGGCTCGTTGTATTTTCAAGTAGGTCTGGTCCCTCCTATTTTGGGCCTGGCCCGACCCGTGCCCACCCCTATATTTGTGTGCTGATAGGCCTTTATATAGAGAAAATTTATCTTCTTTGTTAAGGTCAATAAATGTGAAAGTAGGCAGCACAACTTTAACATTTGATGGTTGTTGGTGCCTTTTTCTTCAAGTGGGTCATCCACCTTTATAACACTCCCTTTGGATGACCACAAGTTTTTAATTGACTGTCTTCATTAGAACTTCATGATATGAATATGTGGTCTAAGCAAAGAAAACAAGTACTTTGCTCATATGGGCAATGTAACATACTCTTAGACACTCCCCAAGATGATATCTCCCCCTGATTAGAATAAGATTTGGATGAATTAATTTGTCATTAAGCCAATACGCGATAATTGGAGTGTTTGCTTCTGAAGGTGAATCACATGCTCTCCATATTTGATTGGCATAGGTCTTAACCATACACATGTATTTCGGAGAGATATAAAGATGTAGCAATGAATGCTTGTTTCCTTGATCGTTGCAAGATCAATCTATTTCCATATGTAAATACTAATCATTTTTGAGAGTGATCTGAATGTAGACTAGAGAGATATTCAGATTTTGCTTGCTCAATATGACCATGGCTATTATTGAGTTCTTCGGAATAGAACAAGCACATGTCTATAATTTTCTGGAGATATCAATAGATAAACTTTATTTCATTGCGATACCCATTTTGTTGGTATTGTGCTCCACATGAAATGTAATAATTGATTCAGTATATTGTGCTAAATACAGTAAGGCACATACTTCACTAAGATAAGGTACTTCTGGACCAAATATCAATTCATCATTTACCTCACGAGGATGAATGACCTTTCTTAGTGCTTAAAAATTAATTAACCATTTGAGTGTTCAACTCATGATCTTCAAACCACATGGTTTTTAAAACCATAAACTTTCGGTGGATAAGAATTCGTGTTGGCATATCGTTTGATCTGCAGCTCGAGACAATATTCCTTTCAACACTTTATAATTTGTCTAGACTCTTCAGGAGTCTCAACTTTATATGAACTCTTGCAAGAGATTTAGTATGTTGCAACAATATAATGAAAGTACTCTCTGGCAATTTTATACCATCCATTAGTATTGAGCACATAATGTGTGCTTTACACTTCTAGGGCTTACTTTAAGCAATTTGACTCATTCAGGGATTTTTTTACACTTCATGACACATTCTCCTTTAGAATTTATACAGAGGACTTTGCCTTAATGTATACTTGAGGGATTTACTTGTGGAGATATGCTTCGGGCATATATATCTCTCGCCTGAAATGAACGAGTTTCACCATGAGAAATCATGTTTAAAAGAGTATATAACAATTTCAGGTTTCAACTAGGAACCAAGTGACACACCCCACGTGACGGCCAGCACGCCCTACCTTCGGGACGGGGTGTGTCACCAGGTGTCATATCATGTAAGTATATTTCACTATATTACAAATGTCAATACGTAACCTTCTGAGTTCAACATTATTTGACGATTTGTACTATAGGTCTATTTTTCCACGTTCTTACTAAATTATAATGGAATTGCCTTTCTCCATTTTGGCCAATAATTGTTTTTTTCGTCAATGAACAAAAGAACGTGGTTCAATATCAACACAACTTATTGATGAATTTAGTAGCTACTGTAAAACCAAAATCAACATTGGTTATCATCAATTCGTGATCCACAATTCTCATGTACATGCACATGCATAGTTTATAAGCATTTTTGGAGTTTTGAGCTCCTTTAGTCCCACATCAGGGAACTCAAGTTCCCTAGCGGCCCTTATATTAGGTTAGTCACCTTTATTAGTGATTAGGTGTTGGACCATTTGGAATGAGAATTGAGGTTTGGACCACTAATTGTGTGGATTAGGCTTGTGATAATTATACCATAATATTAATATTATTAATCAAGATCAGAGTTCATTAATTTTAATTTCTAATTAAGTTTTTAATTAAACTAATTAAGAAAACATTTTGATTAATAGACACAACTGTTTGAAAAAAGTTATGTGGTTTCAGATACATCCAAAAGGTATTTGAAAAGGTATGAAATAGCCTATATAACTGAAGACTCTCAGTTCCTTCACATATCATCCTTTTCCTTTCTATCTCTCCTATACAAAACCTTACAGAGAGTAAACACACAAAGCAATTCGCCAGAATTCTATAATCCAGTGTGGGTTGTAGAATTAGATAGTTGTATCCTGGTCGAGCAGACGCCATAAAACAACAAGCACAAGAGCAGGACGGAAATACTGTTCGAAGGGCATAGCTTTTGCGCTAGCCTTTATCTGTGTAAACCAAGTTAGTACCATTTTAATTCCTATATTTATTTATGTTATTTCATTATGTATTACAAGTATTTTTCATTAATAAAGTTTTAGAATTTCAAGTTCTGTTATTTTTATTTATTTTTGAATTGTTCTCCAACAATTTTCGAACAGTATGGAACAATCAGAAACTAAACCTCATTCTGAAAAGCCTGAGAAATTTAAGGGTGGAGACTTCAAAAGTTGGAAGCAAAAAATGCTGTTTTATTTGACAACTTTGAATCTGGCTAATGTAATGCGTGAGACTGTGCCTAGTGCAGAATAAGATAATATTCCTGCAGAAATTTTGACGGCTATAGATGCCTGGAATCATAATGATTTTCTCTGCATAAACTATATTCTCAATGCATTAGATGATTCGTTGTATGATGTCTATGTGGTATGCAAGACATCCAAGGAACTTTGGGAATCACTGGAGAAAAAAAATATAAAACAGAGGATGCTGGTTCAAAGAAATTTGTCGTGGGCAAATTTTTGGACTACAAAATGGTTGATTCCAAGTCTATTGTCTCTCAAATTGAAGATCTCCAGAAAATCATCCATGAAATTCATGTTGAAGGGATGGTGATCAATGAGTCTTTTCAGGTGGCGTTTTTTATAGAGAAATTGCCACTTTCTTGGAAGGAGTTCAAGAATTATCTCAAGCACAAATGTAAGGAGATGAACCTTGAGGATCTCTTTGTAAGGCTAAGAATTGAGGAAGATAACAGAAAGAATGAGAAGGGCCTGGTTTCAAGTATGAAAGCCAAGGCGAATGTTGTTGAAGGAAGTTCATCAAAGCAAAGGCCGAAATTCCAGAAAACTAAGAAGAAGGAAAAGAACTTTGTCCCTGGTGTTAAAGGCAAAGACTTCAAGAAAATTAAGGGAAGTTGCTGAGTTTGTGGAAAGCTAGGCCATAGGGCTCAAGAATGTCGCCATTGAAGGGATCAAGGTCCTGGAAATCAAGGTAACAACAACCGCACAAACATGATTCAAAATGATGTAGATGCCCTGGCTGCAATGATTTCTGAAATCAATCTTGTATCTGACCACGCTGATTGGTGGATAGATACTGGTGTGACTCGCCATGTATGTGGTGACATAAATATGTTCTCTTCGTACCAGAAAGTCGAGGGGAACGAGCAGCTGTTTATGGGAAATGCGTCTGCATCTGTGGTGGCTAGAATAGGGAAATGTATTCTGAAATTCACTTCTGGAAAGGAATTAACCCTTCTTGATGTACTGCATGTACCCGATATAAGGAAGAATCTTGTTTCTAGTCCTATCCTTAGTAATAAGGAATTCAAACTAGTTTTTGAGTCCAATAAGTTTCTACTAACTAAAGGGGGAATGTTTGTGGGAAAGGATTATCTTGCTGATAGATTATTCAAACTGAATGTACTTGCTAATGCTATGAATGAAATAAATAATGCTTCTGGTTATATTATTGATTCATCTAATTTATGGCACTAATGCATAATTTAGTTTTGCTGCCCAAACTTGATTATTTAGATAATGTTAAATGTGAGACTTGTACATAATCGAAATTTGCAAGTCAAGGCTTTAAATCAGTACATGAAAAATCCAATGATTTGTTAGATTTAATTCATAGTGACTCGTGTGATTTTAAATCATATCCAACTCGTGGTGGAAAGAACTATTATGTAACATTTATAGATGATTTCAGTAAGTATTGTTATGTTTATTTACTTCATAGTAAAAATGAGACCTTGGATATGTTTAAGACATATAAGGCAGAAGTTGAGAATCAACTTAACAAGAAGATTAAAGTCTTAAAGCCCGATAGGGGAGGAGAATATGAGTCTCATGCCTTAGCTAAATTTTGTGCCACATATGGCATAATTCATCAAACAACAACTCCCTATACACCGCAACAAAACGGTGTTGCCGAACGGAAAAATAGGACTTTTAAAGACATGATCAATTCCATGTTGTATAGCTCTGGGCTTCCACACAATTTGTTGGGTGAAGCTTTACTTACTGCAAATAAAATTTTGAATCGAATTCCACCTAAAACGAGAAAGGAGTCACCATATGAATTATGGAAAGGAAGAACCCTAACGTTTAAATTGCTTGAAGTGTGGGGTTGCCTCTCAAAAGTACAAGTCCCATTGCCAAAGAGAAAAAAATTAGAGCCTAAAACTATAGATTGTGTTTTTATTGGTTTTGCATCTAATAGCTCAGCTTATAGATTCTTAGTTTTTCATTCTGAAGTACGCGATATACATGTTATTACTATCGTAGAATCTATAAATGCAATATTTTTTGAGGATATATTTCCATACAAAATGGGCAAGTCTAATTTCTTGAAAAAGAGATTACATGATGATGTATCTGAGATTAATGACGAATCTAGAGAACATGATGATGGTTCATCCTCGTCTAGAGTTCAAGAAGAAGAAGAACTTGAACCTAGAATGAGTAAAAGGACAAAAGTTTGAAAGGACTTTGGGCCTGATTTTGTGACCTTATTAATTGAGATAGAACCGTAATCATTCAAGGAGGCATGTTCATTCCTGAAGCTCCATTTTGGAAGGATGCAGTTAACAGTGAAGAAGATTCCATTATGCAAAATCATACATGGGAATTAGTCGATTTGCCCCCTGGCAATAAGCCAATTAGGTACAAATGGATCTTTACGAAGAAATTAAAACCAGATGGTACAATTGACAAATATAAGGCTCACTTGGTAGCTAAAGGATACCGTAAAAAACATGGTTTGGATTTCTTTGATACATACTCGTCTGTAACGAGAATTACTTCAATAAGACTGTTGACTGCTATAGATGCACTCCGTAACGTGGAAATACATCAAATAGATGTAAAGACTACATTCTTGAATGGAGACTTATATGAGGAAATATATATGGAACAACCTGAGGGGTTTGTGGTTAAAGGTCAAGAACGCAAAGTTTGTAAACTTGTGAAATCGCTATATGGGCTCAAACAAGCTCCAAAGCAATGGCATGAAAACTTTGACCATATTATGATCACATACGGGTTTAAGATAAATGAGTGTGATAAGTGTGTCTACACAAAAACTCAAAATAATGCTTGTGTTATGTTGTGTTTATATGTAGATGATATGCTTATAATAGGAACTAACAAAAAGATAATAAATTGGACCAAGAAGATATTGAAATCAAGTTTCAATATGAAAGATCTTGGTCTAGCTGATGTGATTCTTGGTATAAAAATCAAAAGAAACCAAGAAGGTTATACTCTTACACAATCCCATTATATAGAAGCTACACTTAGAAAATATGGTCATCTGGAAAGTAAAGATGCAATTACTCCTTTTGATGCTAATAGCAAACTAAAGAAAAATAGTGGTGATGCTATGTCTCAACGTGAATATTCACAATTTATTGGAAGCCTTATGTACATTATGAACTGTACAAGGCCTGATATAGCATACTCAGTGACTAGACTGAGTAGATATACATGCAATCCAGGGCATGATCATTGGGAAGCTTTAATTCGAGTATTGAGATACTTAAAGCATACAATGAATTATGGATTGCATTATACGAGGTATCCTCCTGTGCTTGAAGGATTTACTGATGTGAATTAGATATACGATAGTATTGATACGAAATCCATAAGTGGATATGTATTTACTTTGGGAAGAGTAGCAATATCTTGGAAATCTTCCAAACAAACGTGCATAGCCCGATCTACGATGGAATCAAAATTTATAGCTCTCGATAAGGCTGGAGAAGAAGCTTAGTGGCTAAGAGATTTTTTGGAAGATGTTCCCATATGGCCGAAACCTATAATAGCGATATGTATACACTGTGATAGTCTAGCTGCACAATATCGAACTAAAAATAGTGTATACAATGGCAAGTCTAGACAAATTAGCCAAAGGCATAATACAATCAAGCAATGGCTCTCTAGTGGTGTAATTTCTATTGACTATGTTAAGTCAAAAGATAATATTGCGGATTCGCTTACTAAAGGTTTGTCTAGAGAGCAAGTTAAGCATACATCGAGGGGAATGAGTTTAAAGCCAATAAAGTAAAATGAAATGCCAAATGGAAACCTAACCTAGTTGTTTGGAGATCCCATGGTCTAGGTTCAATAGGCAAACTAGTTTGGCTAGTTTCAAAGAAGAAACACACTTACATACCCAGTCCTATGATGGAAGAAGTGTGGTGACTGCTGATGGGTGTAGGATACATTAGTTTAATGATATTAATACTTGTAAATCAAGTGGAATAGTAGCAACCTATTCCTAATCAATATCACCTATATGAGAGTAAATGTGGGGTCGCATTTATGAGAATTACATGGCTACATTCTTTAAAGCTCTCATGAATCCAAGATTTATTCAGAACCAAAATGAATACAAACGTATGAATTTGCGATGTGTTGGTGTGACATATGTTTTGCTTATTGTCTTGGTTTACTGCGGAGATGAATGGTTCAAGATTTTATATTCACTGTGTCATCTAGTAAATCTGATAAGTATATACTAAGGTAGGTTCAAGTTCAAAAGACACCTCTCCTGATGTGTGTCACATCTATTGTTTACTCTCATTTTTCACTTTACCCTAAGACCTAATAGTCGACTCAAAATGTGGGGTATTGGTGGAGTTTTGAGCTCCTTCAGTCCCACATCGGGGAACTCAAGTTCCCTAGAGGCCCTTATATTAAGCTAGTCACCTTTATTAGTGATTAGGTGTTGGACCATTTGGAATGAGAATTGAGGTTTGGGCCACTAATTGTGTGGATTAGGCTTGTGATAATTATACCATAATATTAATATAATATTAATATTATTAATCAAGATCAGAGTTCATTAATTTTAACTTCAAATTAAGTTTTTAATTAAACTAATTAAGAAAACGTTTTGATTAATAAACACAACTGTTTGGAAAGAGTTGTGTGGTTTTAGATACATCCAAAAGGTATTTGAAAAAGGTATGAAATAACCTATATAACTGAAGACTCTCAGTTCCTTCGTATATCATCTTTTTCCTTTCTATCTCTCTCATACAAAACCTTACAGAAAGTAAACACACAAAGCAATTCACCATAATTCTATAATCCAGTGCGGGTTGTAGAATTAGATAGTTGTATCTTGGTCGAGCAGACCTCATAGAACCACAAGCACAAGAGTGGGACAGAAATACTGTTCGAAGGACATAGCTTTTGTGCTAGCCTCTATCTGTGTAAACCAAGTTAGTACCATTTTAATTCTTGTATTTATTTCTGTTATTTCATTCTATATTGCAAGTGTTTTTCATTAATAAAGTTTTAGAATTTCAAGTTATGTTATTTTTATTTATTTCTGAATTGTTCTCCAACAAGCATTTCATTATTTCGGATATCTTTGCCTCTTCAGGGCCTTTACATTGTCTTTTCTAAGACATTCATCTCTTATTAGATGAATTTGTTCAGAGAACTAGGTTCATAACCTTATCTAGAGCGTTATGGAGCTTGGATTTTTAATCTCCACTTCTGGGGAGTTGAATCATTGGGACCTATACATTTATCATGCTTCAGGCATAAGACACAGTAAAATTGCCAATGCATAGATTATCTGACACGCCCGACCCTGATATTCTCTCAAGCACCAGGGTAGACATGTGTTGGCTGATACTCGAAGGTGACGAAACCATATTAGAATGCATGAGAACAAGAAATAAATAAGACTTATAAATTTAAATATAATTAAAATGCAATTAAGAAACGTGTTTAGAGCATACAATCTAACTAAATACGCACAAAACATTGAATACACTATTTCCAAACATAAGTACATATATCTCAAAATCATCTTCATAGCATATAGTCATCCATCATATATACTATAAAGAAGTGTAAAGAAAACATGTTCATAAATAGTATATAGTCATCCATCATATATACTACAAAGAACATAAGTTCGATAAAATATGGTATTCCAAAATATCCGTCGTAAAGCATGGTATATCATAAGTGTAAATCTAATTTACTCATAAAACGTTTCATAAAACGTAACCATTATGGACTGGATACCATGGCCCAATTCTTTGGACTTGGGTTTGGACTTGGGTTTGGGTTTAGGCTTAGTGGGTTTGGGTTTAGGGTTAAAGGGCTTGGCCTAATGGACTGGATACCATGGCCCAAATCTTTGGGCTGGCTAAGGTTATGGGTCGGGTTTGACCCATTTTCAGGCCAAGTTTGGCCGGTTTCTGGGCACACTTTCAAACGCTCATAACCTTTTCGATATTCAACGAAATCAAGTGAAACAAAAACAAAAGTTGTAGTTCTCGACGAGATGAAAAGATTGATGCCTCGCAAGTCGGCCAAATTGCCGTGGTTTGGCCGAAAAACGCATCGAAAGGGGCGGTGCTAGCCGAAAAATTGTTGGCCGAAAGTTTGGGCAATTTTCAAAGCTTCATAACTTCTTCGTTTCTTTACCAAATTGAGTGATTCAAAAGCAAAAGTGTAGTTAGGAATGTGGAAAAGAAATTCATACTAAGTGGGGACTGAGTGATGGCCAGAGTTGACCGGAAAATGGCCTGAAAGATGGCCAAACGACCACGATTTTGAAGTTTCCAGATTTGCACAGTGACTTTCCTTGAGTTGTTCCGAGTTCCCACACCACCCAAAAACTTACTAATCGTGAACCTAGACACGACCTACAATGATAGGGACCAATTTTGAGGCTCACCTTCGTTGGAAATGGAGAGAAATCCCCGGAGAAGTTCCTTGAACAGTGCAGCTTGGGGGTGAGTTTTCAAATGGTTTTTCTTCTATTTTCTTGGTTCAAGAACTCATAGGGACTATGAGGGAAGGTTGTGGTGTAGGCTAGGTGGTTGTTGTGTGTTGTTATTTGAGTGAAAACCCTCTAGGAAGGTTGGTTTTTGAGAGAGGAAGGAGAGGGTTGAGAGTGAGGGAGAGAGGGCCGAGAGAGAGAGAGAGAGAGAGAGAGAGTTACAAAATCAGAAAAAGGGGGAGGGAGAACCGGGGAACCAAAATCAGGGGTGGGCCCCTTGGGCACACCATTTAACATCAAAAGTAATATTTTAAACAAATAAAGCCCAACCAAAGTGAAAATACAAAAATACCCTTCCGTTCCGATAAATCCGGGACGAGTTGTTACATTATCCTTTTTGGGTGTGGCGACTATTATGCTTCGGGCATGCAACATTTTAGTAGTGCCAAGTCCATGGATAGTCTTATTGAAACTTCAATCCATGTGGCATATTTGTAACTTGTTAATGCATTTGATAGGATAGTTTATTAGTAATCGTGAAGATTGTTTACCTTTACATCATCAATAGAATAAAATAAATAAGACACAATATTTATGAGGTTCGGCAAGTGTGCCTACGTCCTCGAGGCAGTAGCAATAGTCTCTCTCATTATCATACTGAAATTACAAAGTAATGGAAATAGTACATTGTATCTATGTGTCTCTATCATATTTGTGTGTTGATAGGCCCTCATATAAATTAACTATATCTTCTTTGTTAAGGTCATGAAATGTGAAAGTAGGCAGCACAACTTCAACATTTGTTGGCTGTCCCTTTCTCTTCAAGTGGGTCATCCACCTTTATAACAAAATACACACAATAATTTTGTGCCTAAAAAAATCCTTTGGGATTTTTGTTTTTGTGGTAGGGGGCCTCCAAGCTATGTTGCAATAGATGGAGAAGTCTTAAGTCTTCACAAAGAGCTAGCTACACTTCTTTAGCTCATCTCCTTGTGGCAGCGAAACGAAGCATGTACTATGGAGATGCTATAGTACATGTAGCTATGGATTCAAACTCTGACATGTGAGTTTTTTCAGTCAAATAGTTGAAACGAAGAAACTAACTGAGAACCCAAATTGAGGTCTATATGAAGATTTGAAAGTAAGATTTCGAGCATGAACAATGCAAATCTTTTTCACAAACGATGTCGGTTAGTTAGCACAAGATTTAATGCATGAATAGGTGCTCGGGGAGCATAACACTTTCCTGAAATATGAGTTTTCTAACAAAAAAACATTTTAGCTTCTAAGAAGAGTCAAGCAAGCATTTTCATGGATATTTTTATAAAAGAGTAATTCTTAGTTTATTACCTTCAAGTATCGTAATTTTCAAACTTTCATACATCAAGGTTTTTTTTCATCCCAATTTCATACCTAATGTTTGAATTTTGTGACATTTTCATACTTCCATTAGTCTTTATGTTATTAGCTTAGTTAACTAATGACGTGGCTAGACTTTGGCACGTCAAAGTTATGGAGACCTGGCAATTTCTTATACGACACGAAAATAACGGGTTTCAGGTCGACGCGATAACTAATCAGGTCATTATGAAGTCACACGATAAGAACTCGTTAGTAACAGGTCCTTAACATGTTTACACGAGAGTGACACGCGGGTAACTCGTTTTGACACATTAAGAAAAAAGTTATTTTGATGATTTTAATTTTTTAAACTACTATAAAATACAATAGCTATAGTGTGTGTGTGTGTGTGTATTGTATATTAAAAATGTATTCCTGTATTATTATTCTATAAAATTTAAAAAATTAGTTTTATTTATTTATTTACTTTTATAGTATACTATAGGCAAAAAGCGAGATTAAAAAATATTATAAAACACATTAAAAATCAAGTACTTTAAAAATACAAAACACATTAAAAAAATTATAATAATTAATTTACAAGCACGAAAAAATGTGAAAAAAAAAAATGCAAACGCTCGCGATCACATCCTCTACGCTTTGAGAATGGATACATCATCGTTTGAATTTTTAAAACCATACAAACCCTCATGAATATTAATTTTAAAGGAGTTCAAAATAAATGAAATTCTTAATCATTAATGTACAAGTCTGAAACATGTGAAATCACATATAAACACTCGTGATTGCTTCCTCTACGCTTAAACGATGGTTACATGGTCGTTTAGATTTTTAAAACCCTCCAAATCTCATGAAACGCAACTCCCTTTATTTTGCATATCCTTGAACATTTGGTATTTTGTAGTAATGTCCTAATATTTTTTCATTAGACTCTTATTTTAGGGTACGCAATACTTGAAAGACAAATGTTTTTACTTTTTTTTTATTTTGTATGTTTTCAAGTAATATTTATCTAACAATATAGTATGCATATACTAATTTAGTATTATGTTTTTCATTTTTTTGGGGTCAAATTATGTTTTTCATTTTCACTATTTATTGATTTAAAATATATATTCTTTAAAGGGTAACGGGTCGGGTCATATTACCTGATAATATAAACAGATCTATTTCGTGTCTGGTCAGATTATCCGTTTACTTTAACGGGTGTTACATGACACGACCCGTTAAGATATTGGGTAAGTCACAAAAACAATATGAACCTGAAAAACACGATACAAATGCCAAACATAAAGTTATGCCACATGAGCAATAAACATAAAGAATTAATTCATAATAAGTAAAAAGACAAAATTAAAGAAAAGGCATCTCCCTTTTCTCTTCCCCTCCATCTTCGACTCCCACCGCATTTCCATCCCACCGATCTGCCAATCTGCCCATTTGCGACCAATGTCAGCTAGCGTCTCCACCAAGCTCTCTGCTACAGTCTATACCGTCAATAAAATATGGTTTTTACGGATTTCCTTGAGAAAATATGGTTTTTTTTTTCAAAACCCAGATCGAGAATTTGATTATTAAGAGGAGAAACTAGTTTTTTGTATATAAGTTATTCATTTATTTTTTAGTATCTAGAAGTGAAAATGTTTTAAGTAGTTAAACGGAAAAAAAAAAAAGTTCTTTAATTATAATTCTGATAACATTTCATTACTGAAATTTTTCAGGAAGCAACGAAATTCCATTTTCCACTGCTACAAAGATTGCAGCTGCCAAAACACAATGAAGCTTTACTCTGGTCCTGGAAAATCATTGTCCCACAGGGATGATGCGATGAAATGCACTTCTGAATTTTGAACGAAACACTTTCAGCCGAGGAAGGAACTCTCAGCCTTCGGTTCTAAAACTTGAAAATAAGGTTGTGCCTTTTGCTGTGAAGTCCAATAATGGTTCGGCTGGATGTGCGCTGCATACTGAATGTAACCTGAGTAACACCTCACTTCACCGAGAAAACTAATGGAGTGACCTCGTTTCATGAAAGAATCAAGGACTCTTCGCCAATAGAGAATTACGATAGATAACTAGTAGGATTTAGTAAACCTATTGTTTAAAAAACTATTAGGCCTCCTAAATCGAACTGATTCTACAACTCAATCCTATTTAACCAAACTATTACCTCTGATGGTTGCCCCTAGAAAACGTTGTCTAACCAGGATGTCATCGTCCGTCGACGGTTAACACAAATCTGTCTAATCAGACTGTATTCGTGCTAACAGTTAGTGAAGCTGATAGTATTTCTCAAAAGGGTTGAGAGGATTCGGGTAGAGCATTGATTTGTGCGTTGAGTTAAAGGTCCCTCTACGTTGCAAATCCTCTTGTCTTTATAGGACTAATGCACTTGGATGTGTTCTAGAGTCCCTGCCGTGAACACCAAGTCATATTTTGATAACGTCACGTTTAAGTGATTAGTTTATCCCACCATGTAACTGTCTAGGTGCATGCAAGTTCCAATGATAATTTCTATGGACTTAGGGCTGGTTTGGTATTGCTGTGCTTTGAAAAAAAGCTGCTTCTGCTGTGCTGTGAGAATAAGCAGCTGTGAAATAAAGCAGCTGAGTGTTTGGTAAACTTTTTTTGTAAAAGTGCTTTTGAAAAAAAAAAGTAGTATTATAGTGTTTGGTGAACTTTTATGTAAAACAGATGTGAAAAAAAGCCGGTTTTTCAAAGCTGGGTTTTGCAGCTTCTTGTTTTTGGCTTTTTTTCACCCAAAACTGTGAAAAAAAGCTGAAGCTGAATGTTTACCAAACACCAAAAACTGTCACAGCTTTTTTTCATAGCAGCTTTTTTTAAAATCACCTCAACCCCAAACTAGGGCTTAGGGTTGAGGTGATTTTAAAAAAAGCTGCTGTGAAAAAAAGCTGGGACAGTTTTTGGTGTTTGGTAAACGTTCAGCTTCAGCTTTTTTTCACAGTTTTGGGTGAAAAAAAGCCAAAAACAAGAAGCTGCAAAACCCAGCTTTGAAAAACTGGCTTTTTTTTCACATCTGTTTTACATAAAAGTTTATCAAACACTATAATACTGCTTTTTTTTTTTTCAAAAGCACTTTTACAAAAAAGTTTACCAAACACTCTACTGCTTTATTTCACAGCTGCTTATTCTCACAGCACAGCAGAAGCAGCTTTTTTTCAAAGCACAGCAATACCAAACCAGCCCTTATTCCAACTGATAATTATTCAAGCCAAATGACTTATCACGAAGTTTGATCAGATTGGCTCTTAGGTTTCCACCTATGTGTCCCGTGTTTGAAACTCCCCCTCCCCTTATCAAGGTCAATTGCATGGTTTAATGTAGTCTTCTCACATCAATCCAACTTTTACGTATTGTGGAGTCATGTGTAGGCATTATTTAAATTCATCTTACTTTCGAAATTTTTATGTAGGGTCTACATGGTAAAAGCTGGCAATATTTCTATCCTTGGGATACAAAGATGGACCATTTTGTTTTGCTTCCATGTGGCCACTTCAATACCTAAAGGCATCAAACTTCAATTGACCTGTCTCAAAATGTAATTGAAAGGCTTGCGATTTGTCCCAATTTCCAGGAGCTAGACGAGAGTGGAAGCCAACAAAGTGCTTTCCTCGCTTAAGCACTTTTCCTCTCTCCCTCGCATCAAAATTCCCACTTCTAATTCAAAACCAATGGATCCGATCAACCTCTCCCTCCTCCCCTATTTATGCAACTTCACACTTCCCTGAATTTTTATCCCTCTTCAAGAGAGTACTTCCTCCACCAAATTTTTAGTCGGTGGATCTTTGTGAGAAGATGAATATGGAGCATTGGGTTGATTAGCTTAACTTTTGGAGTTTGGGCAATTTTCGAAAAATAGCAAAGACGACCTGGAAGGTGAAATTCGAGTTGCACAGTTGGGGGAGAACGGAAAAGGAAAGCAAAGGAATGTTATTCCCATGTTTTCTTGCTCCTAATTTGTTTGATTTTCTTGTGGTATGTTTTCTCTTTTATTATGGGTTTTGGAGTGAAGGTATCAAAGAGAGAGACTTGGCTGTTGCATAAATGGATTTATTGATGGCAAAGAAAGAGTTATTGAAACAAAGGGGAAGCAGTAACAAGGAGATTAAAGGCAAGAGCTTAGTGTTAACAGATGCAAAATTCATTTGGGTTCCTTAATGTACCAAAGAGTGGCCAACACATAATTAAAGTACTTATACCGTTTCCTCTCTTTTACTGTCAGCAATCAATTGGGGTTAATCTTTCGTTGGTTACGAAAACGTAAAAGGCGAAAAGAAGGAAAGGATTGAGGGAGCGAAGGAGTAGAGACAAGGGGTCTCCTTAGCTAGGGCTACGATGTAGCCATGACTATGAATGCTTAAATTCTGAATTGAATTATTTTCAAGTTTTTAGTTTTCATTGAGTATCATTTGCTATGCTTATATGCTTGGTTTTAGTCTTGGTGATTAGCTACCATCTTAACTTTTTGTTAGTAAATTTGATGCAAGTTGTGCAGATGCCATGTTTTCAACTTGAGTGATAGCTTTTTGCAAATAGATACCATAAATTACCTAGTAGTAGATGCCATACTCTAGAATTTGTGTAGCCTTTATATAAATTTCCACTGATCATAATGAGTTTCATTATGCTAAACTAATCTAGATGCCATGGATGGTTGCATAATGGAATATACGTAATAGTCTAGATGCCATAGATATTACATGAGTAAGGGAAATTTGACTATTAATGAGATTGAGTACTTGTTAATAATTTGTTGCAGGAAATAAGTAGGATTGGTTATGGTAAGTCGAACGCTCTAGTGTTTTACTCAATTGAATTACAACTTGTTTTCTTGGCTGCCACTTTTTGTATTGTGACCACACATTCTTATTTTCATTTGTTTTCTTTTTTACTTTTAGTATCAACTCTCAAAACCATCATTATTTATCAATCTTTGTTAAATTTCACTACATTGCAATTGGATTTAAGTTAGTTGTATAGAATTAGATTAATTTATGTGGGACAATATTAAGTGCTTGCTTTCTATACTATTGAACGATTCGTACGCTTGCGAACATAAAATTTGGAACTAAGTTGGACTAATTTCGGTTAGTTTAAATTTCGCAACAAAATTTATAACAAATATTGTAATTCTTTTTACATGGTATAATATTTAGCTATATATGGATTTTTTTTGGTGAACTCTATATATGGATGTTACGTAGATTGTATCTATTATCTTTTAACAATGTGTATACATTGTATTTTTTGTAATATCTGTACTCATTTTTGTTAGAGAAGAATCCTCACATTTAAAAGGAGCTAATGCTAATTTAGGGTGATTAAGAGGTTTTACAATTTGGTTGTTATTGTGGTGTAATTATGTAATTAATTATAGAGTTGTGGTTACAAAACTAAAGCCCAACGGCTGCCTACTTGTGTATATAACCGTGTATGTGTGTTGATACATGATAAGAAAGAATCATTTCTACAATTTTATTTACCCTGCAAATTATTATTTTTCTATATTTTTTCTGAAAGATCTTAGTCGGAAATTCCACATATTGTCCAAATTTAAACATTACTTTAAATGGCTTTTAGATTATAAAAAGGCCAAAATAAAAGTATACACGAATGGTGCAGGTTAAAAGAATCAAATCCAATTTACAACACGACGAAACAAAAAATATAGGTAAAGGGCCGGCAGATATATACGTCTCCATCACCATGCAAATCACACCATAAATACCCTTGTTTTATTTTTCATGAATAAATTATAATTTCTCTCCTCTCTTTTCTTCTCCATGCATCATTCTTTTATTTTTAACTCCAACTCTTTTTCTACTTCTTTTTTTTCTGGTATAATTTTTGAATTTTTACTAGGGAAAATATTTTCTTCGTTTCTAATTATCTGGGAAGGGCAGATCAGACTTATCACACAGGTTTGTTTGTTTTTCTTTTCTTTATTTGGTTTATTCTCTCTCTCTCTCTCTCTCTCTCTCTCTCTCTCTCTCTCTGTGTCGGGCCATGCCTAGTAGTATATATAAAGGAGCAAACATAGAGACACAGAAACAGACTGAGGGATATCACTCAAAGTGCGAGCTTCTTCTTCTCCCTCCCTCTCTCTCTCTCTCTCTCTCTCTCTCTGTGTTCATAGAGTGAGTGTTCTCTCTCTCTCTCTCGTTCTCTCGCTCCCTCTCAGTTTCTTGAGTGAGTGAGTAGTAAGTTATAACAAAGCAAAAGAGAATCATGGTGCTGGGTTTCGTGGTGGGTGTGGGAACGGGGCTGGGTTCCATTTGGATGGTACTTTTGTCGAGCTTTGTTGGTCTTGTGGCCTTCTGGTGGCTTATCAAGAATGCGAATCGGTTGCTGTATGAAACCAAGCTGGGTGAAAGGCAGTACTCTCTCCCACCTGGTGACTTGGGCTTGCCTTTCATTGGCAACATGTGGTCCTTCCTCAGAGCTTTCAAGTCTAACAATCCTGAGTCCTTTCTCGATACGTTTGTTTCCAGGTCAAATTTCACCTCTCTCTCTCTCTAATTTTGCCAAAGTTATATTGTTCTTCCTTGTTTAGCTAAAAGCAAACTAAGTTGCGTTATGTGGTTGATATTGAGCCAAAATGATACATTTAGTACCGGATATCAGTACAGTGTCTATATCTTGTCGATATCATGAAGTGTTCAAAAAATAAATGACTACCAAAATGTCGATCATGTTTGCACTCTATGTATCTGTAAATGGGTGTTTGAATTACCAATTTGTCCCAACATAGGAAAATACTGCGTTGTACATCTTTGTCTACCACAAGTAACGTTTGTAAAGTACAAAGTAGAAAACGTTACCAAAAACGCTACATAATTGGCTTTTTTTTTTGTCCCTTTCACTGTCACATTTGTAACCAAAGCTTTTGTCCTCTAATTTATTTGTGTAACTGATATTTTGTGTGCATGTTTGACACTTGTTGAGGACAGTCTATACACAATGTGGGTGACTGCCACCACCACACTTCATGTAAATACTCCCTATTTTTCACCGCTCCTTATTTTGAGTTTTCTGCGCAAAAACCCTTGTTTTAGCATGCTTAGGAAGGCTCACTGGTCTCTGTCCTACGAAAAACTCTTTATGACATAAAATACCGTCACAATAATGTTATGTGCCATGTAAATTGTCCTCATTTCCGACACGTTTCACACCACCTCTTGTTTTTCACATTACAAGTAAATTGTCCACGTAGGATTTGTCAAACTTGAACCTACCCAAGAAATTATTTGAACTTGTGTCAAGTTGAAATTTTAACAAGACGGATTTTTATTTAAGCCTTTGAAAAGAGGGGTTTATTTAAGCCTTTGATAAGAGGGGCCTATCTCCTCCTTCTCTGTCCCACACACTAACTGTACATGTGGACTTTAGAGCAGCTCCAGCGGGGCTTGTAGCCCGATGGACTGCCTATCAAATATGGTCAAATAGCCCAAGCAAGGAGGTCCAGCGGTTGCTGGCGATTGAGCCTGAGCGGGCCCGAGGAAGAGGCCCGGCACTAGTAGTTGGCCCGAGAGCCCGAAGGCCACATGATGCAAGGCTAACATCAGCCACGTTTTAAATCTTTTTTGCGTCAGGTGCGTGCGTGTCAGCCGACAAGGTTTCAGACATAGGGCCCGCGGCGCGTTTCAGAAATCTTACTGTTGGGGAGGCCACATGGCTTCCCCACGTCCGTTGGATTTCAACGGCAACAATTTATGGACTGTTGGATTTCCAACTTTAAAAAAATTTTAAAAACCTTATTTAATTTCAGCCGTTGGATCTGAGATCAACGGTCCACGTTATTCGCCTTTATAAATAAATAAAAAAAAAAGAAAAAACGGTTTAAAATTCTGAAATATTACCGTTGTGCCACGTGGCACAATATGGGGTGTTGGAATTCAAATTTTTTTAATCCAACGACAGAGATTAATTATGTGAATAAAAATTTAAAAAAAATGTAAAAAATTAATAAAAATCAGAAAAACAGATTTAAAAAATTAAAAAAAAATTGATTTTACTTTTCTATAAATACCTTCTCATTATCTTCTACCTTACACCACAATTTCATATTTTCTCAACTACTTTCAACCACATTCCTATCTTTCTCTCAAAGTGTCAATCCAATTTTTTTCCAACAAAATGACTAATGATGTAGGTACGAATTAATTGGACGCTTATTGAAGATGTTGCATTGTGTACTAGCTGGGTTAAAGTTACTCATGATCCGATTACGGGTAATGAGATGCAGTTGCGAGAAATGTGGAGTCTTATTCATACCAATTATCTTGAGAAAATTGATGGGAAAAGAACCAAAGAATCGATGTCCAGTCGTTGGAAAATACTTAGCCAATCGTTTAGTATGTGGAGAGACGCCTTGGCACAAATAAAATTATTTTGTATTATTTTATAAATAAAAAAAATACTAATATTTTATTGCTTATTGCCAGGGCTATTCAGTGTAGGGATGGAGATGCAAAAGGCAATTATTGTTCATTAAGGGCAGTTACTGCTTACTGAGTGGATTAAATAGTGAATAGCCCTAGGGGACCTTAGCAACGGTGGAGTTGCTCTTAGAGTCATAGACAATGGGTGGTGCATGTTAAACCAAATTGTCCATGTAGGATGCTAATTAAAACTATAAAATATCCCAAATCATGTTTATAAGAAATTTGGATTTAACAGTAAACATTAAAAAAAAATGGTTTTATGTTTGGTAGATGTGGTACTCTTTTTTCTTGACAAAGTTTCTTCAAGTCGTTTTAACAAGTCAGGTTTTAATGAGGCCACTAATTTACTCGTCTGCTTTATCTCGTCTGATGAAGAGACAATTTACCTTAAATAAAGAAAAAGACAAAATGGTTTTAGAGTTCAGTCTTTGATGGGTTGAGAATATCTTCATTTTTGTATTGAGGGGATTTGGTAAAATTGTTGATATTTTGAATGAGTAGCCTAATTTAATTTCAATATGCTTCCCCCTTGTCCTCAACTACTTGGCATTTTCTGACCAAAGAAAGCACTTGGCATGCATTTAGGTGCAAAAGTGGGATAGAATGGAGAATAGAGAACTTGACTCATTCCTACTGAGGATGTGGAAGTCAATTTTCCAAACATTAGGAATATGTTCCCAATTTGTTGAGTTGATTGACTAGAACTGCTTCTTTTGCAAGTGATTCTCTTTAGAAACTGCTTTTAATATTATCCTTTGTTTTTTTTCCCTGTTCTAAAATAAAAAACAAACAAAATTAAAAAGTTTAGAATTAAAAACGGACATGTGTGCTAGGAAACTAGATTAACTAACAAGTTCAATAGGTGGCCACCACTATAGTTTATGGGAATAAGAAGCAGAAAATATTTTTGGTCCAAAACTTGCATGCTTTTGTTGGGTCACCATGTAGCAATGTGTCACACTCATATTTTTATTAGGGCAGATGCAGTGCGTCTAATGCACCCAATACAAACTAGTTTATGGATGAAAGAACATTAGTTGTACTGTACCATAATGTTGAACAATGTGAATGGAAGAGTTTCTTTTTGCCTCACCATTTGTGACTTCAACTCAAAAGCGAGTCTAACACGAGCGCGCGCAAACAGACACATACACTCTTCTTGGTTGACCCTTTTTTCATTTGAATTATTTGGAAGTTGATTATCGGCTTAGTTCAATCGTTTTGTGTGTGCCATATATTTAGCCAATTTGACTAATTTCAGTGTAACTATGTTACCATATCAATGAACAATACAGATTTGGGAAAACTGGTATCTACAAGGCCTTCATGTTTGGGTTCCCAAGTGTCATTGTTACAACGCCTGAAACAAGTAAAAGAGTTTTGACAGATGACGATGCATTCAAACCCGGGTGGCCTGTTTCTACTGTGGAGCTAATTGGAAAGAAATCATTCATTGGTATATCTTACGAGGAACACAAACGTCTAAGAAGGCTAACAGCAGCTCCAGTCAATGGTCAGGAAGCACTCTCCGTGTACATGAAGTACATTGAAGAGATTGTCATAAGGTCCTTGGAAAAATGGTCCAAAATGGGACAAATAGAGTTCTTAACTCAACTCAGAAAGCTTACCTTCAAGATTATTATGTACATCTTTCTTAGCTCAGAGAGCGAGTCAGTCATGGAGGCTCTGGAGAGGGAATATACAGTACTTAACTACGGAGTTAGAGCCATGGCAATCAATCTTCCGGGATTTGCATACCATAAAGCACTTAAGGTGAGGAACTGATAAATTGGATTTTTTGTTTCATAACTTGGACAGTTGTATTTGTAAATTGTTTAGCATTTAACTGAGGTCTTTGCATTTCAGGCTCGGAAAAATCTTGTTGCTATATTTCAATCAATTGTGGATGATCGAAGAGCTCAAAGAAAGGCCGGAAACTACTATGCAAAGAAGAAAGATATGATGGACGCTCTGCTGGATGTTGAGGAAGATGATGGAAGAAAACTTACCGATGAGGAAATTATAGACGTACTGTTAATGTACTTGAATGCAGGCCATGAATCTTCCGGCCATACCATCATGTGGGCTACTGTTTTCCTACAAGCAAACCCAGAAGCTTTCCAGAGAGCTAAGGTATTTGAATTCACATATTTTTGGGTAGTTCATCTTGAAAGAAGTTCTTTTATTGTCTCCTTTTCCTTTTGAATATTAGGGGACTGATTTACCTGTGCAGACGCAATGACACAATTCACCAGTCGCAGCATTTTAGCCTTCATTTTGCATGCATAATCAATCCACTATGATTAGGCCGCATTTTTTAAATTGATCGATATTTATGCTGTTATTCAATGAATTCTGGTTTGATCAATCCACCGATATCGTTTGATGAATTCTGTCTGATGACTCCTAAAAACTTTAAATATTATTTGCTATTCATGTTTGAACAACTTTAGGCTGAGCAAGAGGAGATTCTCAAGAGGAGGCCACCAACGCAGAAGGGCATGACACTTAAGGAATATAGGGAAATGGACTATCTTTCAAAGGTACAGAAAAGTGGCTTCACCTTCACTTTCGTTTTCATTAAGCAGCTGCCAAGTGATTCCAGCTAACTGTTTTAAACTCCATAGGCGATTGACGAAACTCTTCGTGTGATAACATTCTCACTCACCGTCTTTCGTGAGGCAAAGAAGGATGTCAAAATAAATGGTAGGTTAAGATTTTCTTTCTTATGTATTTTACTCTGCATACATACCTTCAATGGTTATACATTTTTCTTTGAATAACTATGAGACCTCAGAAATTTACGTAATGGCTTCAATTTCAGGTTACAGCATTCCTAAGGGCTGGAAAGTATTGGTGTGGTTCAGGAGCATTCACTATGATTCTGAATTATATCCAAACCCTATGGAATTCAACCCTTCCAGATGGGATGTAAGTTTTTAAACACCTGTAATTTACTAATAATTATGACAAACAATAATTTATACTTACATCTAACTTGTTTTCCTGCTTTCTGCCGGCCCAGAATTTAACACCGAAAGCATTAAGTTTTCTTCCCTTTGGAGCTGGAAGCCATCTGTGCCCCGGAAATGATCTTGCTAAGCTGGAAATTGCTATTTTCCTTCACCATTTCCTCCTTAATTATAAGTGAGTACTCTTAAACAAATTCCTCTCCATGACTAAAATTGGAAACTTTGTTGTTATAATCTTAATAATCTTCTGATGCTTCGGAGATTTGATGCTGCAGGATGGAACGCGCTAATGTGGGATGCCCCTTGATGTACTTGCCTCATACTAGGCCAATAGACAATTGCGTAGCAAAAATCAAGAAATGTGGATCTGCAAAGGCCTGAGAGCACTGAGAGGATAAGAGAAGAGAGTACACAGATTAAGGTATTTCATATCGTAAGTTATAAATATAAGCCTTTTTACGGCCTCATATATTTCGCTTAGGTTCTATGATGGCCGGGGAGTTTCCGCGGATCAGCAGCTAGCTAGGTTTAGTTAATATGGAGGTTATTCATGTTTCAGAGGGAAGGAAGGCCTAGCATGCAAACCAATAAGAGCTGGTATTTGTGCATTTGCAGGCTTGTTTATGTAAAGATTGAAGCAGTAGCTTCAATGGAGGTGATCAAGAAAACAGACTTGCAGAGACAGAGAAGAAGAGAGAGAGAGAGAGAGAAAGACTTTCTTGTATTTCTTGAGTGTCAAGTTACATTTCTTACACCTTAGCTATATGTATTTATATGATTACATTGCTTAATGCATAAGCTAATATTCTAACAAACTAATAACAGATTCTAACAACCTTGTAACTTCCCTTGGATCTTGAGACACTTGTCATCATCTAGACCCTTAAATTCCCTTCACTTGGATTCTCATCTTTGTGTTTGTCTACACTCTTACATCCCCCCTCAATCTCATGCTCGAGTGAGCTAAGCATGAGATTGCCAAATGTTGTTGGAACAAGGGTGCAGATAAACCCCTTGTGAGTATATCAGCAAATTGTTTTGCAGATGAAACATGTTGCACTTGAAGATCTCCTCTTGTAACTCTTTCATGAACAAAGTGATGGTCAATCTCGATATGTTTAGACTTCGCATGAAACACAGGATTGGTTGATGGAGCCATAGCTGAGATGTTGTCACAGTGAATCATTGGTGGTTGATAAAGAGGAATGTGTAAATCACAAAATAATTGTCTTATCCAAGCTATTTCAGATTTTGTGATAGGATTGGACCCTAGAAAGACCACAAATCCTGAGGTAGATTTTCTATCATTTGGATCCCCATCCCAGTCTGCATCACTATAGGATTGAAGATGTATTGACCCTGGTTTAAAGTGAATCTCATAATTTGATGTGCCCTTAAGATACCTGATAATTCGTTTGACTGCAATGACATGAATTGCATGAATTGGATTATGCATGAATTGGCATGCTTGATTCACAGAGAAGGCTATATCAGGCCTTGTAAATGTGAGATATTGAAGGGCTCCAACCACACTTCTATATTGATCAGGGCTATGGTATGGCTTTCCATCGATTTTAAGGAGTTTGTGATATGGCAAACATGGAGTAGCACAGGGTTTGCAATCCTACAAATTCACTTTGTCAACCAACTCACTGATATATTTAAACTGGGAAACAAGTAAGCCTTCATCTGTGTGACTAATCTACAGCCCTAGAAAATAATGTAGATTGCCTAAATCCTTCATCTCAAACTTTGTAGTGAGTTCTTTAATGACCTCAGAAATCAAATGAGATGAGCTTCCAGTTAAGATGACATCATCAACATAAAGCAGTAACACTACAATGCCTTGGTGAGAATGTTGAACAAATAAAGATGGATCAGCCTGTGAAGGCTTGAATCCCAATGCAGGTAAAAACTGGTGAATATGTCATTCCATGCTCTTGGAGCTTGTTTAAGCCCATAGAGCATTTTTTGAAGCTTGCATACATAATTGGATGGATGTTGTGAGCTTTGAAACCCTGGAGGCTGCTCCATATACACTTCTTCTTGTAAAAAACCATGTAAGAAGGCATTTATCACATCTAATTGCCTAAGTTGCCATTTGAATTGAGCTGCTAAAGCAAAAATGAGTCTAATGGTTGTAGGCTTAACCACAGGACTAAATGTTTCTCCATAGTCTACACCTTCATCCTGATTATAGCCCTTTGCTACAAGCCTTGCCTTATACCTTACCACATTACCATTTGCATTCTGTTTAATTCTATACACCCATTTACACCCAACCAGGTCTTTACCACTTGGAAGTGGAACAAGAGACCATGTATTTTGAGAATGCAGTGCATTTATCTCTTCTTGCATTGCATTTTGCCATTCTGATACTTTGGAAGCAACTTTGAATGATTTAGGCTTTGAGATAAATGATTGAGAACTAATATTCGCAGATAAAGCTTTCCTTTTGGTAATACCATTTTTGGATCTTCTTACCATAGGATGCACATTCATTGGTATTGGAAGAACAACATGAAGTTCTTCATGGTGGAAATCAAGATCCACAGGGACTGGACGCTGTGTAGGTGTGTTGTCTGGTATTTCAGGAGTAAGGCAGAGATTGGAACTAGGACTTGGTGATGAACGATTGGAAGTTGGGTTAGCAGATGCATATGTTTCCAAGGAATCTGAGGCTCTAGATGCAGGCAAAAAATCTGAGTCACTAGATGCAGCCAATGAATCTGGGGCACTAGATGCATTTGTAGTTATTGAATTTGTGATATTTGATGGAGATGCATGAAAATGAAGTGGTGATGTGACTTGATTGGTTAATGTAATGTATGGCAAAGATGGACAAGATTGCAGTGAAGTTGTGACTGGAGATGGTTAAGGTATGGTAGAACTTGAAAATTGTTTGGATGGAAAAACTGATTCATCAAATAGCACATGTCTGGATATGTATAGTATATTTTGAGCAATGTCTAAACATATAAAGCCTTTGTAATTTCCTGCATAACCCAGAAAGACACATGTTTTTGGTTGTAACGTGCTAGTGTTATATGGTTTTAAGAGTGGAAAACAGACGCAACCAAAGATTTTGAGATGATTAATACTGGGAATTTGACCATATAACAGTTCATAAGGAGAATGCATTTTTAATGTGACACAAGACATTCTATTGATTAGATATGTTGCAATAGCACAAGCATGAAACCATAAAAGATTAGGTAATTTTGCAGTTTGAAGTAGGGTAATTGCAGTCTCTACAATGTGGCTATGCTTTCTCAGCCATTTTGTTCAAGGGTGTACGGGCATGATTTGTGATGGATAATACCCTTTTTAGCTAGAAAATGTTGAAATTGAGAACTGGTATACTCTCCACCTCCATCACTTTGTAAAATTTTTACTTTGGCAGAAAACTGAGTACACACAAAGGCATGAAATTTGACAAATAAAGCAAACACTTCTGATTTATTATTCAATGGGAAAATCCATGTAAATCTTGTACATTCATCTAAAAAGGTTACATAGTATTGAAATCCTTCATATGACAATAGAGGAGCAGGTCCCCATACATCATTATGTATGATTTCTAGTGGATGCACAGACTTTGTTGTAGGAAAAACAAAAGTTAACTTGGTGAATTTTCCTTCTAGACATGGTGTACAAACTGATTTACATGTGTCAAAAGATGCAGAGACTTTATTTTGATGAAGCATTGCAGAGGCGATTGCATTAGATGGGTGTCCTAGCCTTTGATGCCATAAACTTGTGCTAACATGTTGTGCAAGAAAGCTTTTTTTTTTTTATTGAGATGATGCAGATGATGACTTCTTATTAATATGGAAAGGTATAGGGTAATAGCCAGCCATACACAGCCCCTTGAGAAGGATTGTCCCTGTGAACTTGTCCTGAATCCAAAAAGAAACATCATCGCATATGAACCTGCATCTATTATCCTTACATAGCTAATAATAGATGCTGAGATATTTTTGGAACATGTAACACATTGTTTAATGCAAGACTATAAGTAGAAGTGTGTAATTTTGAAGTTCCAATGTGAGAAATTTGCAAACCTACACCACTTGCTGTGGTTATTATGTCACTGCCTTGATATGGACTCACTAATTCTAACTTGGCTAGCTTAGAAGTCATATGTGAGGTTGCACCAATGTCTGCAACCCAGAACTGTTCCATAGGTGCAGATGGTTGATGATTGACATGCATTGCAGAGAGATTCGAAGGTGGTGACTTGCCTTGATAGGCAAAATTGCCTCTGTGATAACACTGAATAGCTGAATGACCAAATTTCTAGCAAATTTGGCATTGAATCGGAGAATGAGAACCTATGACTAGTGTACTATGTCTTTGGAAGCAATTAGCTGCAACATGCCCTCATTTGTTACAAATTTGGCTTGTGGGAACCTTATAGGGATGATCTGGACAATGAGCTTGGAATGGTCTTGGAGCACCAAGAATTCCAAGACTTGCATTTGGTAGAGGATTATAAGGCCTTGGTCCAGAGGAATATGATCTGCCGCTTCCTTTGCCTATGAAGTTATTGCCCTTGCAACCTTCATAACTTGAAGAACTTTGATAATGACCACCATTGTTATGAAATTGACTACCATTGTTATTGTAGTGACCACCAAAATTATGACCAGGAAAAGGTAACCCGCTACCATTACTCTTGTAATTTTGGTCATTGGTTCTAGAGCTTGAACCAAATTCAACAGAATGCAAGGAATCTTGATCAAGAACTAAAGCTTTCCCTTTATTGATTGCAGTACCAGCCACCATTGCAGAACCAAAAGATGTTGAAGACTCAAAATATTGACCAATTGTAGTTTCTTCTACCAACAATTGAGACCTGAATTCCTTTAGTGAAATATTGTTCTCTCTTCCTCTTATGACACATCTAAAGGTATTAAATTCTGCAAGAAGACCTTTCAGGGCAAGAATGATTATATCATCATCATCAAAGTGGACTCCTGCAGCTGCAAGATGATCCCTTGCATCCTTGATCTTTTACAGATATACAGAAACAGATTCAGACCCTTTCTTGATGTTTTGGAGTTTAGTTTTCATCTGAAAGATTGGAGCTTTTGTAACTGTTGAAAATCTTTCAGGAAGATTAACCCACATTTCATAAGAACTTCGACTTCCAATGATGCAAGTCATTGCAGTTCTAGACAGAGTTACAATGATTAATTGCATATGGGACGATCGTGCATTTTTCCAGACAAGAGAATCATCTTTTTCAATCCCTTCACTTGTAGAATCATCATCAAACCGTAGAGGACATTTTCTTGATCCGTCCACAAACCCCATAATACCATGACTTTCAAAGAGGAGTGTGATTTGAAAACTCCATGTTAGGTAGTTAGAATCATCAAGCTTGACTGTAACGGATGTAGAAATGGTGGGAATAAGACCGGTGATCGGAGATTGAATAATCTTTAACTGATCAGCAGTAACCATTGTTGACGCTTTGTAGAATTCTTTCACTGAGACAATTTATCGAACAGTCGATATGCAGAAAAGAAGAGCAATTTCTTGAAGCTCTGTGGAGGTTGGAAGACGCCAATTTTCTTTGTTTATCACATAACAGATTGCAAACTAGAGGGTAAAGTAGAGAAAGAAATGCTTTGATTGAGGTGCGGAAGGGCTAGGTCGATGCTTGGCGATGATACCATGTAAAGATTGAAGCAGTTCAATGGAGGTGATCAAGAAAACAGACTTGCAGAGACAGAGAAGAAGAGAGAGAGAGAGAGAGAGAAAGACTTTCTTGTATTTCTTGAGTGTCAAGTTACATTTCTTACACCTTAGCTATATGTATTTATATGATTACATTGCTTAATGCATAAGCTAATATTCTAACAAACTAACAACAGATTCTAACAACCTTGTAACTTCCCTTGGATCTTGAGACACTTGTTATCATCTAGACCCTTAAATTCCCTTCACTTGAATTCTCATCTTTGTGTTTGTCTACACTCTTACAGTTTAATCTGTAACCTTGTTGTCTTCTCTTGATAAAACTGCTGGACAATGCACCAAGGACAACTTTTTTTCCTTTCTTGGGCTGTCTTTTGTGGTTTTCCCCATTTATGATAAATTTGGACGAGAGATTAAGAGATTTAGGTTAAACTAATTAGAAATGCACTGCTCAGCATCATCAAGTCACCAAACAAATGATGCATTTCAAGTAACGAGGTACAAGTTTTGAGGCATTATGTCCTTAATGGTCCAACAATGCCAACTAGAACAAAATTACTATGTACATCAGTACATTTGATACTATTTTGACGGAATAAAAATAATTTAGTCAAAGTTAAGCGAATATTGAGTTTCAAGGTATAAAATGACGATATTTGAGTTTTAAGGAGGAAAAAAAAAAGTTACGAATAATCATAAAATAAAATATTATTAAGAACATGGATAGAAAATATCTTGAAACAATAATACAAATCCTCAAGGTTAGACCTGGCAGTTTCTGACACGACACGAAAATAACGGGTTTCATTTCGACCCGTTAAGAAAAAAATTATTTTGATAATTTTAAAGTTTAATTGCTAAAAGATTTATTATAAAATACAATAGCTATATTAATATATACAATATATTCTATATTTAAATATATAGTTTTGTATTATTATTCTATAGAAGTTAAAAAAATAATAATTTAGTCATTATTTATTTTTATTATGAGAGTTCCTTATTATCATTACCAGGATAAATTTTACTTAACATGTTGTTGTCCAAAATTAAAATAAACTAGTATAGTATTTGTATATGCAAGAACTAAGAAGACATACATACAAGTATGAAAAATGTGAAAGAATATATAAACACTTGTGATTCATCATTATTCCTCCACGAGTAGATAATGATTACACTTACATTATCGTTTAGATTTTTAAAATCCTCCAAACCCTCATGAATAATGTTTTTTATTTGAGGGAAAAATTAATAAAATTAATAATAATTATTGTAGAAGTGTAAAAAAATGTAAAAAAAAATATATACAATCACTCATAGTGATAAGTTTTACAACTTTCATGAAGGGGTCAGCTTCGAAATCCAACACTATAATCCATAAACCTTAAATTTATATTTAACCGTCGATTGTTATTTACGCTTTATTCTTCTTACTGAATTTCATTTTTTTAATTTTCTTTCTTGAAAATATGATCATCTGGCAGATGTAAGAAGATGAACGTTTTAGATCTTTGATATCACGTTTTGATATTTACGGTTAACTGAAATATGAGTCGATGTCATATAGTTTGTAGAAACTTTATAAACATCAAACAATATTTTCACTAACAGTAAAACTATGATCATAATATCAACGATCCAAACCATTCATCTTCCCTACATCCTCTAATAGATCATGTTTTCAAAAAAGAAAATCTGGAAAAACAAAATTTGATGAGAACAATAAAGCGTAAATGTAAATAACAATCAACGGTTAAATTTTGATATATGATTTATATGATTACAGTGGCGAATTTCGAAGTTAAGCTCTTTATGAAAGTTGTAAAGCTTGTCATTACGAGGGTTTATATATTTTTTCTATATTTTTAACACTACTACATTAATTAAAAAACTATTAAAGACTTTACTTAAATAACAGCCGTAAGATAAATGAGAGTAAATCTATACTGTTGGATTCTATTTCACTTGTATTAATAGAACTTTTTTGGACGAAAAAACCCCTTCTCTATTCCAATATTTTCCAATTTTACCATTAGGTAAGCGAAAATATACTTAAAAGAAAAAGGTGTTTTTATGGTTTGGATGTGACAATATGGTATGTATATATTTATTTAGTATTATTTTTTCATTTGATTATTTATTGGTTTAAAATATATTTTCCTTAATGAGTAACGGGTCGGGTCATATTACCTGTTAATATTATCGGGTCGATTTCGAGTCAGATCATTTTACCCGTTTATTTTAACGGGTGTTACACGACACGATCCGTTAAGATATCGGGTATGACACGAAAACGACACGATCACGAAAAACACGACACGAATGCCAGGTCTACTCAAGGCCCATCAAAGTTCTCCAAATTGATCCCTTCTTTAACCTAATGGCCAAATATCCTTATTTATATTACAAAATGTTTTAGAACAAAACTAGAAAATATAATAAAATAATAAACTAGCAAATAAAAGGTTTCTATTTAAAGTTAAATTCAGACTTCTCAAGAAAACACACTTTTCACCGACCAAATCAATTTTGATTTGGTCCAAAACAAAAGGTCTATTTTGAAAGCTTAGGACATCCCCAACAAATCCATCTTCCTTAAAATATGCCACATTGACCTTCAAAATACCTAAAACGTCCAAAAACGTCAATCTGAGAAAGCTGCGCGCTGGGCCTTCTTTTCTTCGCCACGGTCAAACGGCTTAGTACAAAAATCTGAAATCTTGACACAATCACCTTGGAAGACTCATAACATCCTCTGATTGGAATCACTCCAAAATTTGATTACTTTATGCTCAAGAGGAAGTCGCATGTCCTACATTAGAAATATAATTCAAAAGTATCAAAATTCTCACAAAATAACCAATGAACTAATACTAAGAATAGGGTAAAAGATATATGCCTCATCACCTGTGCACGTCTAAAACTTGGTAGTATATATGAGATAAAGTTCCGGGAAGGAAAAACAAAAGTAACGGTATTTCAAATTCGAAGCGAAATGACAACGGCTACTTTGGCAAGATAAATGGGCAAGGCTATTGCAAACGCCACAAGCTCAGGAAATGGATGGTTCAACCCTCACATGGCGGCTGCTTCTCGCGCCATTGCCAAACGGATCCCATTGGTTGATCTCGTCCTCAAATTCGGAGACGCAATGGTAAATGCCTAATACTAATTCAAAGTATTTGTCACACACTGCAAGTGTTCGATGAAATCCCTGACTCACATGCGGTAGCCTCTTTTTCTTTCTTGGGATGAAAGTTTCTATGTTTAAGCTCTGTCTTCGTGAGTGTTAGGGCTTTAATTGTAGAAAACTGGGCAAGTAGCTCTCAAGAAATCTCTGGATGGCTAGAGATGGTCTGGGATTTAATTCCAATGGAGCAACATCCTCTTTTCGTGACTACACTGTGGCAGTTATGGCGCGAAAGGAATAAGGTTCTTCATGGAGCCGAGGTGATGTCAGTTCTTTGTGTGCTATGATGAGGCGTATAAACAAGTTCTGAACTCCCATCATAGGAGTACTCCTTTGTGTGCTAGTGAGGTCCGCTGGAGGCCTCCTTGTGTACGTTTGATTATTGAATGAGATCCAGTGTTACTGTAAAAGATACTGCATCCCAAATGCTAAATGTTTTTCAAAATAAAAGAGGATTTGAAAGGATCTGAGGATAAAGGCAGAACCTCATGTTTAGGGAAGCTGTCACAGACGACCTGTCAGCCATATTAGGTGACCAGCTGATTGGGCTTTAAAGCACATAGCTTGCTGCTAGGTCCAGACCAGTCGGTCTAGTTTGCAGAATTCAAATTCTCACACCTCTTCGGAGGTGGAGTTCTGTATATACGTTTAAAGCTTGGATGCTCCATATATAGTACCAAAGTTACTCAAATCAATGTTCTCTAAGTTTGAGAACGAAATCAAATGAGCAGACATGTCTTTCTTGAAGTGGTGCTTCTTGATCAAAGAGTGCAAACCAAGAGATATGAGGCTTTGAATGGTTGTTCCATTTCAGAATGGGATACTTAAACCTCCATAAATAGAGGGCGAAATTTCGGAAGAAAGTGTGATCGATATTCCTACAAATACTCAAGGCTATACACAAAGCCTACTCCACCTTTTTCAATGAAAAACCAAAACACTAGGAACAATTTTTCTGTAGGTTTTGTAAATTTCCTTGGTTTTTTACTTGAGTATTCCTTGTTAACTCTTGTGTGTTTGGGGTTTGTCTTTTGAGAGTGCAAAATTTTGACAAATAATAACATAAAGCCAGGCTTCATTGTATCCATAGGGCTTATTATTCAATAACACCTTTGTAAACTAGATGTGGACGCTAATAAAGTTCGATAGATACCATATTTATACTTGCCTTGAAGCAACTTTTCATCTTAATCGTAATGTACCCACATATTTTCAGAATTTTTCTCGAACACCAAATTTTGTCCATATTTGGCTTCTTCTTTCTTTTTTTTCTTTTTTTTTTTTTCCATTCTATCTCATGTGCTTCTGCGTCGCTTCAGAATGCGAGGGCTAGGACTCCTGTTTTGAGTGACAGGGAGCGACCACGGACTCGGTTTAATCCTCCTTGGTCCCCTCCTCCCAATGATACGGTAAAGATTAATGTGGATGCTAGTTGGAAGGCGGGTGGTAGCACTTGTCATATGTGGTACGGGACTCGAACTCCAACTGCTTGGCTGGAAGGAGGAAGGAAATAAGGGCCCCAAACGTCCTGGTGGCAGAGGCTTTGCGTGCTTTGGAGGGCTGCGCTCTGGCTCAACAGATGGGGTATGATGAGTCAATATTATATTATTTATTTTACCCTATTCCTAGTATAATTTGATAATTATTTTGGTAGAATTTTGATACTTTGCTTTATATTTTCAATATAGGACATTCGACTTCCTTTGAAGCAAAACATGACCAAACGGACGAATTTTGGAGTGATTCAAATTGGAGGACGTTTCCTTAGTTTGTTCGTATCAAAATTTGGGATTTTTCTACCAAGCGGTTATTTTCTGGTGATTAAATAAATGAGCAGTGCGCGTTGCTGGAAAGTGACGTTTTGGGCTTAAACTATAGTTTTGGAGCCCAAGATTACCTCAGATGGGTTCGTGGCCTTCTGGAGAAGTGTTCAGAATAGTCCAAGCTTTAAATCCAGCTATTTTGGGGCCAGTTTTGGAGCTGATTTGGGTCCAAAACGTGGCTGTGCAGATTTCTAGGCGAATTTACTAAGTCAATTTAGGATTATGTTTCCTATTTTATTTCAATTTATTTAGTTTCCTAGCCTTTTTCTAAGACCTTTTATTAGGAGGATTTTATTGAGAGTAGTATAAATAAGCCTTTTGGCAGACCTAGGGTTTGGGGAGAACGTACGCAAGATTGAGAGAAGAATTTGGTTAAAGCTTAGAGATTTTCAAGACTTAAACTTTCAGGTGTTTTCACTCTTTTTCTAGTTTAATACAATTATGTTGATTTTAATTATGAACATGCGTAACTAATCTTCTTTGCTAGGGTGAGGCCATGATCCTTAGCTTTTTAATTTTCTTATGAATTTATGCATGCAAGTTTTGGATTGTTAATCACTGTGCTTTAAACTATCTATTTGTCTTAGTGATTCTCGACCATTAGGATATTTAGAAAAGTAATTTGATGCAATTTTGGCGGAGGGCTATCCCTAAAATTGACTAAGGCTTCTTGTGCTTAATATGTGTAACCTCTTAGGATGGACGACACGTTTTAAGGGTTATATGATTTTTCAGAAGGTTTTCACAAAACTTAATGAGTCTTGCATGTTCACATTCAATCTAGACACCACGGACGGGTTGCATGTTAGATATACGTTCTATGTTGGAGGTTCCAAGTAGGATATATCTTAGGAAAACCTAACCTTCAAAATATGCATGTATGGTTCGTATGTAATTTAGAAGAGCTACATAGGATTGTTAGGGTGACGGCGGAACCCTATTATTTTCTCACTTTGAATTCTAAAAAAAATTGTTTCTTTCTCTTTCTTTAAAATTGCAATTTTTAAGTAATCTTTTTAATTAAAATCATTTTTCTTAATTTAGGTCATTAAATCACCTCTTTCAAAAACTTTGTTTAAATTAATTAGTTGAGAATTGATTTCGCTTTAATCTTTTTTAAATTAATCCATGTGGAGAACGACCTTACTTGAGCCAATTATACTACAATAATCTTGTTTCTCTTGCAAGTATTTTAGGTGTTTTTAACCCTTTTTGCGCAGGTGGTAAAAATCCTATCAAGAAGATGGCGTTGTTGCCGGGGATTGATTTTATATAGATTTTTGTTTATCATATTCTCAATTAATTATTCCCGTATATAATATTTAAAAAAAAAATTTAATTTCGTTTTTTATTTTATTTTATTTTCTGCAGATTGTGCATTGCATGGTTAGTACCAGATCACAAAAACAGCAACTTGCAAATTTTGATCCAGAACTTGAACACACAGCTAGACAGAGACGTAGAGAGCAAAATTTGCAGTGGGAACCTTCACTGCAGGGAACAATTTTGCATAATCTGTTTACTGGGGTTTTGGACAGCAAGGAAGCTATGGCGTTTGTTCTACCAACAGCGGGACAACCACTGAGGGAATCCCTGGCAGCTCATGCCACAGAGGTGCCAAGCTGCATTACCTATCCTGAAGTTGAAGATGGTCTATGTTTTAGATACGGCATCATATGTTGGAAATCTTGCCCTCTTTTCAAGGTTTATCAACAGATGATCCTAACATGCATCTAACTGAATTTTTGATGGGATGCAAAACTATTTTGGTGAGAGGTTTTTCAGCCGAATCTTCAAACTCAGACTTTTTTTGTACACTTCGAAGGATGGTGCAAGGAGATGGTTACTCACACTTCCATCTGGAAGCATTACTTCGTGGAACCAACTCAGTGCTGCATTTTTAAGCAAATACTACCCAGCTTCAAAAACACTTGATATGAGTACTCAAATTGGAACATTTGCTCAGAAACCTTATGAAGCAATTCATGAAGCATGGGAACGTTACAAGGATCTGCTCATGAAATGTCCACATTCAGGCATTAATGGTGACACTCAAATGAATTTATTTTACAGAGGGCTGAATTTGACTACTAAGACTCTTGTTAATGATTCTTGTGGAGGAACATATTCCGAAAAAAATGCACTGCAAGCTTATCAATTGTTTGAGAACATGGCAACAGAGTCTCAACAATGGGCAGTTGATATACCTCAGCCCAAGGGTGTTTTTGAGATGTCCAGTGGCTCACCTCATGTATCTGCACAAATAGAAAAGATGGAGAAAAAGTTAGAAAATTTTGATGCAAAATTTGACATGCTTTGACAAAGAATGGCAGCACCTGTGAAGCAGGTTGCTGTCTAGCAGCCTACTGCAGCCGCATGTACCATTTGTGGCATCACAACATATGATTTTATGGGTTGCCCATATAGGGACGCCTACCCGGAGCATGCTACAGAGCAGATTAATGCATTCAATAATTATCAGAGGCCTAGAAATGATCCGTACTCAAATTTTTACAACCCCGGGTGAAGAGATCACCCAAATTTCAAGTGGGATAGAGATCAACAGGTTAAACCACAGTTTCAACAACAAATACAGCAACCTGCTGCTCAAGCTAAACCTTCTTGGGAATTCGCAATTGAAAAATTGGCAAATCACACTAAGGCAAGTTTTGATGCAACAAAACAAGAAATTCAGAAAACTAACCAAAACATTCAGAACATACAAGCAACAATGAAGGATCTACAGCAGCAAATGGGGCAGCTTTCACTCCAGTTTTCGGGCAGAGAACCAGGAAAATTTCCCAGCCAAACTGTCCTGAATCCACGTGGAAATGCAGATTGTAATGCTGTCAGAATATTGCGTTGTGGTAAAAGTTATGACAACCGTGATGCAGAAAATGCAGAATCTGAGCAGCCACAAATAAGTCCTGAAATTTCTGCAGAATCTGTCCAGCCACTGGACATATCCAAAAATACTGCAAAAAAGTCTGAACGAGTTTATGTGCCACCTATGCCATACCCCGAAAGAATGAAGCCACATGCAAAAGAACAACAATTAACAGACTTCATGAAGACATTGGCTAAAGTTCAAATTAATCTACCATTAATTGATGCAATCAAGAACATTCCCTCATATGCCAAGTTTTTGAAAGATGTGTGCACAAAGAAAAAGAAGCTTGTGGACTTCGAAAAAGTGATCCTCACAGAGCAGGTCAGTGCAGTTCTGTTACAAAAGCTGCTACCAAAGAAAATATCCAGGGAGTTTTACAATTTCATGCACAATTGGAAATTCTGATTTTCAACGCGCTTTAATTGATTTGGGTGCTAGTATTAATTTAATGCCTTTGTCTGTTTTTCAGCGGCTGGGACAAGGAGAAATCAAACCAACATCAGTTATTTACAGTTAGCAAATCGTTCGGTTGCTTATCCTAGGGGTATTATTGAAGATCTTATTATCAAAGTGGATAATCTTTACCTTCCAGCAGATTTTGTGGTTTTGGATATGGATGAAGATATGCAAACACCAATTATTTTGGGGCGCCCATTCATGGCAACTGCTAGAAACATTGACACTTAGAGTAGAAGAACAATCTGTTGTGTTTAATTTATTTGAAGCAACTAAGAGGCCTAGTGATATGCAAGATTGTATAAGAGTTGACGTGTTTGAAGGCATCATGCATGCAGATATTATGCCCAAGTTGACAGCAGATCCACTGTTAAAAGTTTTACATGGTTTTGAAGACACAAAAACTGAAGATGAAGAGGCTTTTGAGTATGTTACAGCTTTGGAAAGTGTCCCTTTACACCAGCCAAAGTGGAGGCAGGTTTTTGAGAGTTTGGGAGAACCAAAAACACCATTACAGCCTTCAAAAATACAGCCACCGAAGCTGGAATTGAAGCCATTACCAGAACACTTAAAATATGCTTATTTGGGTGCTAATTCATTGCTGCCAGTTATTGTTTCTGCTGATTTATCTCCAAATAAGGAAGACAAATTGCTGCGTATTTTGAGAAATTTTCAAGATGCCATTGGGTGGACAATTGCAGATATTAAGGGGATCAGCCCAACACTTTGTATGCACGGAATTTTGATGGAGGAGGGTGTGAAACCCACCATTGATGCTCAACGCCGATTGAATCCAATTATGAAGGAAGTTGTTCGAAATGAGGTTATGAAGCTTTTAGATGCTGTAAATGGGTAAGTCCCACTCAAGTTGTACCTAAACGCACTGGAATTACAGTTGTGAAAAATGACAATAACGAGCTGGTGCCTACACATTTAACTACTGGGTGGAGAATGTGCGTTGACTACAGAAAGATCAATACAGGTACTAGAAATGACCATTTTCCATTACCTTTCACTGATCAAATGTTGGAGAGATTGGCTGGTCGGGCTTTCTATTGTTTTTTAGATGGGTATTCAAGCTACAATCAAATTCCAGTAGCACCAGAAGATCAAGAAAAGACCACCTTCACCTGCTGCCCTTTTTTTACGTTTGCTTATAGAAGAATGCCTTTCGGGTTATGCAATGCACCTGCAACATTCCAACACTGCATGATGAGCATATTCTCAGGTTTGACTGAACGAGTTGTTGAGGTATTTATGGATGATTTTTCTGTTTTTGGGGATTCGTTTGATCATTGTTTGCATAATTTATCTTTAGTCCTTGAGCGTTGCAAGGAAACTAATTGGTATTAAATTGGGAGAAGTGTCATTTTATGGTTAAACAAGGCATTGTTTTAGGGCACTTAGTATCTAGCAAGGGTATTGAGGTTGATAAAGCTAAGATTAATTTTATTGCTAAGTTGCCACCTCCTACTACTGTGAAGAGCATTCGTTCGTTTCTTGGGCATGCTGGGTTTTACAGACGGTTTATCAAGGATTTCTCCAAGATTAGCCGACCTTTGTGTAACTTATTGGCTAAGGATGCACAGTTTGTTTTTGATGATGCATGCTTGGAGGCTTTCAACAAGTTGAAAACACTCCTAACTTCAACCTCGATTATTGCAGCTCCAGACTGGAACTTACCGTTTGAATTAATGTGTGATGCACCAGATTATGTAGTTGGGGTAGTTCTTGGACAACGAAAAGACAAGATTCCTCAAGTCATTTATTATGTTAGCAGAACTCTCAATGATGCACAGCTGAACTATGCAACCACTGAGAAATAATTGTTGGCAGTTGTTTTTGCATTAGAGAAATTTCGTTCTTATTTAATTGGGGCCAAAGTAATTGTCTACACGGATCATGCTGCTTTGAAGTATTTATTATCTAAAAAAGATGCTAAGCCTCGACTTATTCGGTGGATTCTTTTACTGCAAGAGTTTGATTTGGAAATTAAGGACAAAAAGGGCAGTGAAAATGTGGTGGCTGATCATTTATCAAGATTAATTAATTCTGCTACTGTAGAAGAAGACAGATTGCCTCTTAATGAAAGTTTTCCTGATGAACAATTGTTGGCTGTCCAGCACAAAACACCATGGTTTGCAAATTTGGTAAATTATTTGGCCAGGGGAGTTATTCATCCAGATTTTAGTTATCAGCAGAAAAAGAAATTTTTGGCAAATGCAAAATTTATTTTTAGGATGAGCCGTATCTGTACAAATACTGTCCAGATCAGATTATTTGCAGATGTATTCCAGAAAAGGAACAAGACAGTGTTTTAAAGTTTGCACATCATTATGCTTGTGGTGGACATTTTGGGCCTAAAAGGACAGCAGCTAAAATTCTACAAAGTGGGCTGTTTTGGCCTTTTCTTTTCAAAGATGCTGATAATTGGTGTAAATCTTGTGATCATTGTCAGAGAGTGGGAAATCAGTCCAAACGGAATGAGATGCCACAACATGGTATTTTAGTTGTTGAATTATTCGATGTTTGGGGTATTGATTTTATGGGACCATTCCCACCTTCACATGGCAATCAATATATTTTGGTGGTAGTTGAGTATGTTTCTAAGTGGGTCGAGGTGATTGCAGCACCAACTAATCAGGGATCAGTGGTTTTGAAATTCCTCCAGGGGTTATTTTTCCACGGTTTGGAATCCCGCGAGTTATACTTAGCGATGGGGGAAAGCATTTTGTTAATAAACCATTTGCTACATTACTTGCAAAATATGGGATAAATCATCGTGTTGTCACTCCTTATCATCCACAAACATCAGGGCAGGTTGAAGTTTCAAATAGAGACATCAAACGAATTTTGGAAAAAACAGTTGGCTCCACTCGAAAAGACTGGAGTTTGAAATTAAACGATGCACTCTGGGCATATAGAACATCATTTAAAACACCAATTGGGATGTCCCCGTTTCAACTGGTGTACGGCAAGGCTTATCATTTACCTATGGAGCTAGAGCATAAGGCGTTTTGGGCTATTAAGGAGCTGAATTTTGCTTACGATTCAACAAGGGAAAAGCATAAGCTACAGCTTAATGAGCTTGATGAAATTCGTCGTGAGGCTTACGAAAATGCACGCATATACAAAGACAAAACAAAAGCATTCCATGACAAACAAATTCTTAGGAAAAAGTTCCAGCCATGGCAGAAAGTGTTGTTATTCAGTTCCAGATTAAAGTTATTTCCAGGGAAATTGAAATCTCGTTGGAATAGGCCCTACTTGGTTACTAAGGTTTATCCACATAGAGCAGTTGATATTACAAGCGAGATTAATGGCAAAACATTCAAGGTGAATGGTCACAGGCTGAAATCATATTTGGAGTCACCCTTCGACAGTGCAACCGAGTCAATGACTTCATTATTTTCCGTCTAGATGCATTTAAATTCCTAGGCTATCATTTAGTGTCAACAATAATCCAAAAACAATAATAACAAAACAAAAAAAAAAGTTTGTTTTTACTTGTTTAATTTTTAGTTTACAGTTAGTATTTTCTATATTCTATCTCTGATTTCATAACGTGGGTTTTTGCAGACAGCAAACAAAGCAAACAAGAACGTATGCACAAAGAGACTATTTTAGGCTTGAATCATGCACCTAGCAGCAAGTCTACATCACCATCAACCACATTCCTAGACTATACTGAAATATAATGCAGAAATTACAAAGCTCTTGCAGAATCACAGATCCAGCCACAAAAGGATAGAACATTATACCTCAGTTTTGCTACGCGGCCATTCTTCAATATAAGCCTTAGACGCCGTTGAGCTGCTTTTGTGGATCCTGCAACAAAACAAATCAAGTTGATAAGTAACTGAGGAGCTATCATTATTTTTGTGCAGGTCTACACCTCTAGTTTCCAAGATGCCATGTATGCCATTATTGAAGTTTGGGGGTCGGGTCTTTATCTGTCCTCTGCGAGGTTAAAGTCCAAAGGGTCCATATATGTTCAGGGGGTGATCAGGTTTTCGTTAAGTTGTATCATGGGAAGAAGGTGTTCAAAGTCCGACATCATCATCAACATCCAGATCAACATTTTATTTCTTTTCGCATTTGCAAATCCTGGTTATCGGTTTTTGAAATATCACAGAATATCACACGAAAGATGCTTTGCAGCCATACATGCAGAGTAAAATAAGAACCGAGGGATGAGTTTTCTACCTGTTGTAGTTCCAGGAGTTTGCATGTTAATCTTTCCGCTTTGACTTGTTGGATCTGCAGTTTGCGTGTTCATTTATCTCGGTTATCAACTCAATTCGCGCTACCTATACACAGAGAGAAAGAAATATGAGATATGATCTGACATTGTACCCTATCTTTGCAGTTCGTAGTTAGAACATTTCAAAACACGCGTTTGTACCTTTTACATGCTCGGATCAGTGTGGTCCGAGAGGATTCTTTTGTTTTTCTCCCTACGGACGACAGATTCGTGAGCATCCTACACACATTTTACCTCCGACTGTCATCATCCATGCAAACCAGCAGATCTTCAACATACAGGAATAGCAGTCACATGCGAGTATAAATTATTACCTTTGGTTTTCGATCCGTGTTATTTGCGTCTGGCTTGGCTGTTTTTCGTCAAATCTAGGGTCTCTATCCTTTCTTCCGTTGTTATGCCGTAATCCAAGCCTTCGAACTCCGCTCTGTGCATAAATCAGAACACGGATAGGTGTTATATTTTTTTCGTCCTTTGGTCATTCACATCACAGAAAAATGTTACTTAGAAACTACAATCAGACCCAAAGTGTAGCGGAGACTAAGTTTCTATGACGGGTTTGGATTATTAGCTATGGATCTATGAAGATTGGGTGTTGGTGCCTCTCTTTTGTTGTGGATTCGAGAGTCCTCGCAGAGAAAACAGTTGCATGTGTTAGTTCTTTAATTTTCCCATGAAAATAAGCTCAATGGAACACAATGGCAGCAAGGAAAGAGTTTTACCTTTGAGATTTCGGGTTTTGTTACCGAGACATTGATGTTGCAATGAAGTTGGAGGAGCGGCTAGGGTTCTCCATTGTAAGGAAATGAGACCAAGAGAAAGGGTTGAGAGAAGTGTGAGACCTCTCTCGGTTTCTAGAGAGCGAAAGGCTTAGGATTCCTTCATATAAATCAGAAATGAGAGATAGGAGACTGTTTTGAAATGGCGAGCTCTGGGCTCGAGGTTAGAGAACATGGTTGCAAGGCTGAGGGTTTTGAGAATGCATGCCTACCACTCGATTAGGGTTTGATGTATTCATACGCTTCATTAGAAACGATGAGGGAGTAAAGAAGAGAGCCGTTTGGCTCTAGGACATGGGAGGGGAATCCAAAGTTTTTCACAAGCCGGTGCGCGTGTGCGGTGTACGGATGCATTCCGTGTGTCTCCATTGTTTTTGTCTTGTTCTTGGACCTTTGAGTTTGAGGATTGTGTCATCTTTCCTCTGCACAATGGTTTCCAATTCCAGCCCAAGATGCTCAGTCAGCCTATATAGCGCTAGTTCCAGGTCACGGGTTCGACTCCAGGTGTGTCCACTTCCTTTTCTTTTCTTTTATTTCTTTTGTAGTATATCATTTTATTGTTTGCTTGTCTTTTGTTTTATTTTCTCCTTTTATTTTTCGTCTTTCTATTTCTAGTTATTGAAGGAGGTCATTTATTTTTATTTTGTTGTGTTAGTTTATGATTTTTGCGTTTCTTCTATTTTCCAGACATTGAGGACAATGTGTGATTTAAGTTTGGGGGTGGGAATTAGAATTTTTAATTTTAACTTTTGAGTCAATATAAAATTTTCAAATTTTAAGTTAATATCCATAGATTATTTTCAAATTTTAAGTTAATCTCACAGTAGAGTCTTTTCTATTTATCGTTGCTTAGACACTAGTTCATGAGTTATACTTTGACAATTTGCACATTCACATCGACATGGTTTGTGGGGAGTGAGATTGAAATACTTACTTTTCATCTAAGTTTGATTTTTAATTTTTGTTCTAAATCAAGTGAAGTTAGTTATTGTTATGAATAAAGTAATAATTGTTCCACCCGAGGCTTTGCCTAGTAACTGGGCCAGTCCTGCCTAATCAGCAGTGATTCTCGCGTCAAATGGTAGAGTTGTGGTCAATCGGTTTTGTAGCCTTTCCAGCTCGAGTTAGTAAGTCCTTAGGGGTGTTCTACACCTAGTGTCCTAAAGCCCTTGTGGTTTGGGAGTCATTCACTTAAAGCTCGCTACATGAGTTGGATAGAAAGCTTAAGTAAACTGACATTGCACGACCACTACTGTTACTGAGAAAAATATATATATGAAAAAAAAAAAAGTCGAACAGACTTAAAATAAAAATAAAAATATAGCTATATTTAAATTTAGTATGTGTGAAATAAATGGACGAGGGGTAAGGGTTTTAGTTGAGTCTCTTTAGCTATGTTGGTTCACTTTACACCAAAGGAAGTTTGTGAATTCTTTTCTAATCGATTCTAAATGACTTAGACTTTGTAGTGGGATTAGTTTGAACTTTTGAAAAGATGTTCTGATGTTTAACGTATTTTATGGATTGCAACTTTGAAGGTGAATTTTTTTTTGTCATTTAGTTTTAGTTAAGCTAGTTTGTATTCTGATTTTTTGTTTTTGAGTTTTGTTTTCCTTGAGGACAAGCAAAAAACTAAGTTTTGGGGTATTTTGATGAGTCAATATTATATTATTTATTTTACCCTATTCTTAGTTTAATTTGGTAATTATTTTGGTAGAATTTTGATACTTTGCTTTATATTTTCAATATAGGACATTCGACTTCCTTTGAAGCAAAACATGACCAAACGGACGAATTTTGGAGTGATTCAAGTTGGAGGACGTTCGTGTGTTCCTTAGCTTGTTCGTACCAAAATTTGGGATTTTTCTACCAAGCGGTTATTTTCTGGCGATTAAATAAAGGAGCAGTGCGCGTTGTTGGAAAGTGACGTTTTTGAGCTTAAACTACAGTTTTGGAGCCCAAAATGACCTCAGATGGGTTCGTGGCCTTCTGGAGAAGTGTTCAGAATAGTCCAAGCTTTAAATCCAGCTATTTTAGGCCAGTTTTGGAGCTGATTTGGGTCCAAAACGTGGCTGTGCAGATTTCTAGGCGAATTTACCAAGTCAATTTAGGATTATGTTTCATATTTTATTTCAATTTATTTAGTTTCCTAGCCTTTTTCTAAGACCTTTTATTAGGAGGATTTTATTGAGAGTATTATAAATAAGCCTTTTGGCAGACCTAGGGTTTGGGGAGAAGGTACGCAAGATTGAGAGAAGAATTTGGTTAAAGCTTAGAGATTTTCAAGACTTAAACTTTCAGGTGTTTTCACTCTTTTTCTAGTTTAATACAATTATGTTGATTTTAATTATGAACATGCGTAACTAATCTTCTTTGCTAGGGTGAGGCCATGATCCTTAGCTTTTTAATTTTCTTATGAATTTATGCATGCAAGTTTTGGATTGTTAATCACTGTGCTTTAAACTATCTATTTGTCTTAGTGATTCGCGACCATTAGGATATTTAGAAAAGTAATTTGATGCAATTTTGGCGGAGGGCTGTCCCTAAAATTGAATAAGGCTTCTTGTGGTTAATATGTGTAACCTCTTAGGATGGACGACACGTTTTAAAGGTTATATGGTTTTTCAGAAGGTTTTCACAAAACTTAATGAGTCTTGCATGTTCACATTCAATCTGGACACCACAGACGGATTGCATGTTAGATATACGTTCTATGTTGAAGGTTCCAAGTAGGATATATCTTAGGAAAACCTAACTTTAAAATATGCATGTATGGTTTGTAAGTAATTTAGAAGAGCTACATATAATTGTTAGGGTGACGGTGGAACCCTATTGTTTTCTCACTTTGAATTCTAAAAAAAATTGTTTCTTTCTCTTCCTTTAAAATTGCAGTTTTTAAGTAATCTTTTTAATTAAATTCGTTTTTCTTAATTTAGGTCATTAAATCACCTCTTTCAAAAACTTTGTTTAAATTAATTAGTTGAGAATTGATTTCGCTTTAATCTTTTTTAAATTAATCCATGTGGAGAACGACCTTGCTTGAACCAATTATACTACAATAACCTTATTTCTCTTGCAAGTATTTTAGGTGTTTTTAACCCTTTTTGCGCAAGTGGTAAAAATCCTATCAGGGTACTCGAGAATTATCGTAGAGTCCTACTCTAAGGAGGTGATCTCGTGGTTCAATGGTTGCATAGATAATGGAGGCTGGGAGGTGTTTCCTAACCTCTGTGAGATTCGGCAGGTGGGCAACTCCTTTCTCGCATGCAACTGGTCTTGAGATCTCAAGATCAGCAAATGGAGTGGCGGCTTTCATAGTGTCGCATTATGGAGTGGAGATGAGTGACTTGGTCTGGTTTGAAAGACCCTTATCTTCATTTGTAAGAATCTTCAACAGAACGGGCTTCCATGCCCTCCAAACTAGTTTTTGTTTAGGGAGGCTGTAAAGGTTGACATGGGGGTGTTTCTCTCGGTTTCCTTTTATTCCCTTGGTGTTTTTTGCCTGATGTTTGTTATCCCGGAGTTGGCTTTCTGTACTCTTCTTGGCTTCGGTCCTGGTAATGATATTTCCAGTTCGTCCATATTTGGTAGGTGGACGATACATGACCAACTTAAGAGGCTAGAAACTTATAGTTTTCCGCACTTAGATTAGTTGGTGCTATACATAGTCGATTGATCACACTTGCACGAATTGGTTGGAAATATAATTGGTTGCCGGTTGCCGGTTTTAGTTAGTGGCAGAAAGTGTCATGGATGAAAATTTTGAATATCTGATGGTGAGGAGGATATTGGGTATTTAAAAAAGTTTAGGTTACCGTCTTATAAGAAGAGGGGATGGGCGAAGACGTTAAACCACCAGTAAGTTCATATATTAACCACCTTAGTTAGTAACTCAACAACTGCTAACTTGTGACGTTTGCCCACCATCAATTAGTTTCATTCAAATTGAACCGCCACCCTCCCTGGTGTAGAAACGCCGTGACACTAGGTCATCCGCCATGAGCAAGGGCGGAGGGAGCTAGAGGCCTAGGGACAAGGGCCCTTTATCAAGTTTTGTATAGCCAAATTTATGCGTTAATAATATATGTACAAAGTTTATCACATCCTTATCTTTATAGGTCATACCACTTGGCGTGCAGCTTTCTCCGAGAAGTTAGCCATTTCTAATCACTTTCAACGAGAAGAAAGTAGCATACTTTTGTAGTTGATGGCTAAATTACGGGTTGTGGTTCTTTCTGACCACTTTGTGCGTGTTAGAGAATAAGGTTACTTTTATACTCGATGACTAAGTTTTATGAGTAATTGGACTCGTATAATCCCTTATCAGCCTCATTAATGAAATTACAATTTTATCTAAATTGATAATCGAATTAAACGAGTTTAAAAACTTGAGTCTTGATTCACTTTTGTTGTTAACTATTCCATATTATATTGGGAGATTTTTCTGAGCAAATATGTAGTTCTAATCAAACTTGGAAAGATAGAAGGTGTTGATAAAAAAGCTAGCATTGAATAACATAAATAAACAAGAAATTGACAATTGTGCATCTTACTATCTCTTCCCTTCTTCTTCTGACTTAGCTTATTCTGTTTCCACATGGATCTTGCCGCTATATAAGAAAAGTTTAACATTAAAAATAAGCTTTGACTACCGACTAACACAATGTCTATAATGCATATATATACTAGTCCTTGCCATCACATCTCTCACCGTCAGATGATCATTCTTATTATATTAGCAAGGATATAAATATAATTTAAGCATATGATCTCCCTACACTTCCTTGCCACTACTTGCCCAACATATACCTTAACATTTTTTCCGGCTAAAAATAATTTAGAGAAGAAGAGTTTCGAACCTAAGATGCATGAATGAAAACTAAACATCTAGGATATTGTACCACATGTACCAAAAAAAAAAAAAAAAAACTTTGAGCATCTTAATTATGACGTTATATGATATCTTAAAGTGCTAGAGTTTGGCCATATAAAGTGGATCTTTTTTTTAATTTTAACTTCAAGAATTGCTACACAAACACATTTTTCATACCACAATTACACCTTGTTTAATAGAGATAAGGCACATGTGAGTCTCATCTCTATTAAAAATGATAAATGTAGTATAAAAAATCTTATAAGACTAACATTTTTATTTAACTTCAGTGAAAAATTTTAATTTGGGAGTATATACACTTCATATGTACCGATAATGACTACTATATTTGTTGTTTGTAACAGATGATGGTAAAAGCTAACACATTATATTTGACTCAATAACTCAGTCACTCTCCAATGCACATGAATATTTAGGGTCGCATATATTTTGAAAAATGTGTAAATGTAATTTCTGGAGTTTTGTCAACTTCCAAACGTAAATCCTGGTTTTGGTTTCATAATATTATAATATCTAGTTTAATTTGTCAAACTTTCAAGAATTACTTCATGAATTCTGTCAACATCACAGTGTAAATATATCTTGTTTCATTTCACGTATCTGTTAGATTTGAAAAGTGTGTAGACGCAATTTCTGAATTGAAAATGATACATTAAACAGCAAGTCATATGGTTTTGAACTGTAATTAGGCTAAAACTTAATAAAATGCCCAAAAAAAGGATGAGCTCGGGCCTAGACTTCCCAATAAGTGATATGGTTTAAATTTTCTCCTCTAGTTTTAGTTCAAACCAAACAAAATCGCCCTGCTTAATAATGATTGGTTATACAGACTGCAGTATATAGTACAACTATACTGCACATATGATTGGCGAACTATTTTATGCACAAAATTTAGTTTAAGAATTCGAGCTCTAGCATTACCTTTAGTAAACTAGTGTCCGAGCTTCCTTATAGTTTAAATGTAGACATTTGAAGAAACTAAATCAGTTTTCTTGTTCTTTTTTATTGGAAAGAACTATGGCATTTTATACTCAAATTTATCAATACTTGCCGATTGTCTTGGAAATTAAGATTTTCCTGTGTTTTCGAGTTCAAATACTTCCCTCTACTCTTGATATAAATTAATATAAAATATCGCTCGTAATAAAATTAAGAATAAAAAGATTGTCAACTTGTGTAGCTCTCTTTTGGATACCGTGTACTATTGGACCCGATTAAACAAAACCAATGATTTTTTTTTTGTCAACTAGCTTGATCATCAGCTCCAATTTTCTATTATTTAAACAAAACCAATGATTTTTTTTTTTTTTTTTTGTCAAACCAGCTTGATCATCAGCTCTATTTTTCTATTATTCTGTCAAACATTGCTGATCCAACTCCCTTAATAATAATAAACTTTAGAAATAAAAATTTGTTGATCCAACTCCAATTTTTTTTTTTTTTTTATTGAATTTGATCAGATTTTCACCTGGAGAGTTAGATGGTATATATCATTGTCAGCAAAAGGCAGCTCAACTGTTGGTAGCTACAAGTTATTGAATATAAAAACATCTTGGTCTTTCGTTCCGTCTTATTCCTAATATTATAAAAAGTACAAACTTAATTGAGAACATGTTAGCCTCGCAGTATTCGCCGTGTGTTTTGTGAGATTGATTTGAAACATGTAGAAAATTCATAGATATAGTTGAAAACTCTCCATCTTTTAATATGATAAGTTATAATTTTTAAAAAAGAAAAAAAAAACAAAAGAGAAAACTGGAGATTCAAGCCATGCATGTCTTGTGCGCGCAACGTATGATGTAGATGTAAGTGGTAATATATCTATTGCAATAGTGCCCAACCTTTTTAAAGTCAACTCCCAAAACGGTCGGATATTTATGTTTATTTTGTTTTCCCACACCAAAACTTATAAAATCCTCCCTATGCCCTATGTTATTAGAAAAAGGATCCCTGATCTCCAGATGAGCTGTGAATTCAAATCATAAGGTTTAGCCTGCACTATAAGAGATTTTTCGGTGCATTATGAGAGATTTTTCAATATACTCGATACACTGTCATGCGGCATAACAATTTCACTTAAATTATCATATACGTTTGTTGTATTTTATAAATATACTCTAAAAGTAAAATATATCAATCATGTCGTTCACCACATGCGGAGCCAATTAAATGCCTACAAAGGTCACTTGATTAAGCATAACCTAATCTCATATGTGCTTAAGGATAAAGAGACTCAAGACACTCGGGCTTAAGGGTGCATGTCATTTCATTCTTTGCCTCAAGTTAGATTGACCCTCTTATTAGAAATTCTAACTACACCATTGTCGTCCACTCCTATTGTAATACGTAAAATAATACATTACATGGTAAGTGTTTTAAATAAGGCTTTAATTTCCTGATGTGAAATTCGTTCTCAACAAAATCCATATTCATCGGATAAAATGAGACCCATTCCCTGATCAGTCATTACAATGCTGTCACAACCAAATCTGGAATTAAAGATATAATTATTTTTTCATTCATGTTACTACCAGGAATGAGCCGATTTCATATTAGATATATTTGATTTTTCCAAAAATTTAATTTTGCTGTAAATTAATTGGCTCCTCATTGTATATACATCTAACCTGCAAAGAAATGTACTCAAATATTATGTTAATGCCATATTTGTGAACCAGCAAAATAATCACTGGCAGGCTTTTTTCCTTTTTAATTAATCGCGCCGTTTCTTTTACTTTGAATTTTCTGAAAAGGAAGTTAATCTTAAACATGGTCAACCAAACACATGCATGAACAAAGTAACTCCTTGTCAATTTGCCATGGTGTTCTTACCATCTTTTTATTTTTGCGGTCAAGCTACTTACCATGTATTACCAAGCAGAAACGTTTATTCCAGCGGTGGATATATCTCATAAAATTATTAGATTTTTGGATAAGAAAGCAAAATAACAAAAAGAAATGGGTCAGATAGGAATATCACCACAACTATGGTAGACTTATAATTAGACTTAAATTTAAAATTTAAAAATTTAAAAATAAATTCAAAACAAAGAAACTTTCCTGTGCTTACTTGTAGATTTAATGTTACAGCTAGGGATAGCTACCAAATGCATATCCATATATTGACTTTGAATTTTTCCCTTTTTTTGGACTTCCACACCTTCCTCCCCTCACTTTATATATATCTCTGTGTGTGTGTGTGTGTGTGAGAGAGAGAGAGAGAGGAGATCTCAGTATTGTTAATAACCTCATCAGTCATAACCTCCTCAACTTCTCTTTGATTTTGCAATGGAGGATCTTGAGATATCAGAGAGAAAAACACCTGCAGATCATTCAGTCATGGACGACTTTCTTCCGTACCATTTCAGATGTCCCATTTCTATGGAGCTCTTGAAAGATCCCGTCACCATCTCCACTGGTGTCACCTACGAGCGTAACAACATTGAGAAATGGTTCTTCTCCTACAAGAAGAAAACTTGTCCTGCCACAATGCAAAGCGTTGAGAATTTCGACATGATTCCAAACCACACCCTCAAGAGGCTCATTGTTGCATGGCAAACCAAAGAGGATGCGAAAAAAGCTATTTGCTCAACATCATCTACACCAAGGCCTTCAAATAAACATGACGAAATTCAAGCGCTTCTCAACACAATCATGTCATCCCCATTCAAGGTAAATTCGATTAAGAAACTCCGTTCCATCATCGAGATAGATGACGAGACGAAAAATGATTTTATTCGATCAAACGGGGTCGAAGTTCTTGTCCAAATTCTTGATCAAATTCTCTTGGAGAGCTCGGATTTCACTACGTTTAGAGCTTGTGAGGAGGCTCTTTGTATTCTTCACCAACTTCCCATATTGGAAGAAGGGAAAACATTTAAATTGTTATCGAAGCAAGAATCAACCAGATCAATGGCCATCATGCTTCAGCGAGGAAGCGCTGAGGCACGGCTCCATACCATTACCATATTCAAGAAGATGGCGAAAACCCAGTATGATTGGAGCTTCGTGATACAAGATCAAGGCATAGATTTTTTTAAATCCTTGTTGGAGCTTGTTTCGGATGAAATATGTAGCAAAGCAAGTTCATGTGCCTTGGAAGTCTTGATTGAAATATTGACAGCATCAAAGAAAAACAGGCTGAGGGCAATTGAAGCGGGTGCAGTTTGTGTCCTCATAGAGCTACTGCCAGACTCCAACAGATCCAAATGTGAGAAAATGTTACAAGTGATAAAGTTGTTATGTGAATGTGCTGAGGGAAGGCAGGCCTTGGTGGAACATGGTATGGGCATTGTATCCATTTCCAAAAAAATGTTGCATGTTTCCAATGCTGCCACCAAGATTGGGGTGAAGATCATATGGTTGATTTGTAATTTTCATCCGACCGAGAGGGTATTGGAGGAAATGTTGATTTGTGGACCTGTGAAGAAGCTTCTGGCATTGTTGCACATGGATGGCAGATCTTCTACAAAGGATAAGGTGGTGAAGATCTTCAAGATGCATGGAACTTCATGGAAACGATATCCATGTTTCCCTTGTAATTTGAAGGACTATTTGGGATTTGTAAATGATCCTCGCTAATTAGGGTTTTATCTTCTTTCAAGTTTTGTATTAATTTTTCAAAACACACAGCAAAATACAGTTAATTTTCTCATGAAAAAATTTGAACTGGTACTTAGTATTGTGAAAGTCTAATTAATGATTTAGAATTTTATATATATATATATATATATATATATATATGATTCGGATATTGGTTCAATGGTGGTATAGTACTATTTTATTTTGTGTTGCTCAAGATATATATCCTTTTCATCGATGGAACTGCATCTACCCCTAGATATGCTTTCTAAATTTCCTTTCACCCTTCTTTTGGCTGCAATCTCTCTTCTACTAATTGTTAAATTTCTACTTAACTGGAGTAAGTTTTAGTTTTTTTTTTTTTTTTTTTTTTTTTTTTTGGTCAGAGTAAGTTTTAGTTCTACTCACATAGAATATGAGTCTTATGTTTATATGTATTGAGTTTGAAAACAAATTGTAGTTGAACAAATCATGGAGGCATGTGAGTGTACAATAAGGGATCTCTAACCTTCAAACGTTTGAGGGAGAATACTCTATGATATAATAAGAGTCTCCGGCCAGAGCACATGAATGAGATTTGAGAAGTACATTGACAAAGGGATCAGATCAAATAGTAGACATGAATAACTATCAACCAAACAATATGATTAAGAGTATTGATATAGAGAAGATCGCATTGAAGAATACAATGGAGTTGAGTAAGGAAAATAAATGGTTTAATTGTTTATGGCTAGAATTAATTAATATGTTAATTAATCAAATTAATAAGTTTGTTTTAGATCTCGAGTTAGTATTAGGCCTCAAGGCCAAATGGGCTTCGAATAGTCAAACTTATTGACTTAAGCTGTATGACAACTTAGTAACTAAAACTCAAAAGGTCCAAAAGCCCAAAGGCTTCAGGCATAGCCGTGAGAAGGGAGATGGTTTTCACTTATGTTGAAAGCCCTATATAAGGAGAATTATATCTCCACCCTTCATTAGGGGTTTCTTTGAGGCAAAAGAGAGAAAATATCTCTCTTTTTCCTCTTCTAAGGGGGCTAGCCACATGGAAGAGGATTGCTTGCATTTTTTTCCTCCCATGTCACTCATCTTCTTCCTCAATCATCTTTAGTGTCGAAACGTAGAGGCCTCCTTCTTTAGTGGCTTTGGAGAATCCAAGGAGCCAAAATGATGAAGATGAAGGCCATGGAGTCCAACTCAAATAGAGGAATGAAGGCCCTCACTTTAGATAATTATCCTTTACTTATGCAAAGATGAACTACAAAGGTATAAGAACTCTCAACTCTCTTTGTGCATTTCAATTGAGTCTTTGGTTCACCACATTAGTAGGCTCTAAATTTCATGGGTAAAGTTTTGTTTTGAGTGCATATAAGCTTGTTTCTGCCATTTAATTGTTAAATGCATGTATGATGTTGCTAAAATAAACATAGCATAATCATTTTTTTTTTCTTCAGTGTCTTGTGGCGATTCGCACGATTGCAGGGTGGTGATGTCAACATGTCGAATGATGCGTAGATCGTCATTTAAGGATGCGACATATTCCTAGGTCTGGTCATCTGCTTGGCAGACGCACACCTTGATAAAAATCATGTTTGAACCATCGAAAGAGTTGGGATGGAGTAAGGTGATCGTTTGAGTTATGGGATAGGATCCCAATTGAGCTTCAAAGTTGATGGTCGGAGTCATGCTACTTTGGCGTAAATAAAAATAGTTCAGCCCCACAACAGACCTTATTTTTATTTATGGCCCAAACAGGCGCATTATGGTTGTGCGACGTCATTGTTGTGAGATTATCGTGATGTAAATGATTCCAATGTTTAAATTCCAATTTTGTAAATATTATACCGTTTATTAGACATAATTAAAGCAATGATTTTTGAACTTTAAGTGGAATTTATAATAAAACATGTAATTATCAAATTGCAATTTGAGACGCACTGTTGGTTGTTTCAATCAACTGCGTCAATCTTTGTTGGTTAAACGTAGAGCCAAATGAGCATTGAGCTTAAAATATAAAAAGAGGTAGAGACAAAAGAAACTTACAGTCAGATAACAATTCCCCATATAAATATATAAAAAAACAAAAATAATCATTGCTTGGTGGTGATTTGGAAAGATGGTGAAATCCTTGTACTCGTCGGATCTTTCTTTCTAAAAGTTCTGCAGGATCGTTGATCGTAGTAAAAGATTGTCTCTAGCCGTGTTTCTAGAATGTGTTACAGTCATACTAAAATTTTATTTTGTAGGTGAACGCTATAATTAAATAAAATTGTAGCATGTCTAATCAGTGACGGCGAGGTCCAAGACCCAAGACCCAAGACCCTAGCTACCAGCTTGATTAGGTCTTGCTCGTGTTTTTGTTTTAGGCGTTGTTTGTTTTGGTTCAATGTGGTTTTGGATAAAATCAAAGCTGGAATTCAAATTTTTTTTTTGCGGTGTGACTCGGTGCAATTTTGAAGTTTGAAATGAAATGGAACCAAATCATTTGTTGTGGTTCGGTTCAGTTTCAGACGGTTTTAGTTTCAGTTTCAAATCATTTGTAAATGAAATGCTTTATGCTATTAATACAACCCAATTGAGAAAATTCACAATCACCATATTACAAATTCAACTGGAAATAAAGTTTAACATCAAAATGCCTTATGGCATTACTTCATTACAACTCAATTGAAAAGGTTAAATTTACCATATTAAAACTAAAGTTCAAACAAGCTTCAATATCAAAATGCTTTATGGCATTAGTATAGCCCGAAAAAATAAATTGTTAATGCAATTCAACAAAAAGGTTTTTATGCTTCAACTTTCAAATCACTACTTTGCATCGTTCAACCTTTTTTCTTTCCCTTTACTTTTAGACACTTACTCTTCGAAGGTTGAAGAGGCTTTTGAGCTTGTGAACTGGCTTGAGAAGGCAATACTTAGAAAGACCTTAGACCTTGTGAAAGTGAAACCGATGTATGAGAAGTCATTAAACCTTGTGAACAAGAAGGTTGAAATTGCCATAGAGCTTCTTGTTGTGGTTGTGGATTAAGAGTAAAAGAGGCGATACTTGAATTCAAAGTGGCCAGCTTTACGCAGTACAAATACATAAACAATATAAATTACACTATCAGTTGTTATAAACTTTAAAAAGCGTACAAAAGTAACAAAACACATTGAAAAAATAAAACAAAGAAAGCCTACAATATAAGTTACCTATTATTGGTATTAAATTAAATATATACTTAACTTTTTGGTGCTTGGACGATTATTTTTTTTGGTGCAGTTTGGTTTCAATGCGGTTTTAGATGTTCAAAAATCAAAACCAAACCATTTTTTCATATTGCAGTTCAGTTTCAAACCGGAACCAATTCAAAATCGCAATAACCAAACCGCATTGGTTTGTGTATTGTTTCTTTGTCTATTTGCATTAGTGTACTCTTGTATTTAGATTTTTAAAACGTTCAATACAAATTTTTCTAGTTCTAAAACATATTTAGTTTTGTTGTCAAACTCAATAATTTAACACAGTATTTATATGCATTTAATACAACCACCTGTCTACCTGTGGACAAAAATTTGACATGCATGGTTGTGGCATTTACCTGTGAACCGGAACCGTAGTCCATCAACGATAAGCATAATTATCTGCTCCAAATGAAGCTAAAGAGTCAGCAACCTAATTTTCTTCTCAATAAATATGTGTACATATAAACCGCATTCTACAAAGTCGCCATAAACAATTCTTCCAATCCAAGATAAGCTCCAAAAGACTGGAATAAAGGATGCAGCCCAATAAAAAGTGGCAAGATGCCCAATAAAGAGAAAATAGGCAACACTAAAGACGATGAGCTACAACTCAAGAAACACACTGAGGCTGAGTCACGAAACCGAGCTGCTAGCCAGAACTTGGTATAATCCAATGAAGCGAACTTGCCCTCAAACCAGAGACTTAAAACTCATACACAAGTAAGGTTCTAAAAGACGCTAGGCGGTAGTCGGTCGGCAAAATGTGGCCTAGCGCATAAGCGGCCAGGCGGGGCCTAGGTGAACTAAGAGGATTTAAGTAAATTTGTTATATATCGTATAAAATAAGTGCATATTTATACTTAAAAAATACATAATTGTAGGGGGATCATAAATTGCGAAATAAAATGACATATAGATTATATAGTATTAGAACATTTTGAAAACATGGGAAACAAGCATATAATGTGTGTTCATCCAAGTATTCAACACGTCTTTTACATTTTATTGACAAAAAATAAAACGCAAAATGAAAGTTATCGATTCTATGTCTAAGTCTAGGCAGTCTAGGCGATCTTTCTTAATTTTCAAATGCTTAGGGATTAATTGAGGCGGTAGTCGGCCGCTTAATGCCTAGGCGGCATTAAGTGGAAATTTTTAGAACAGTAATATAAGTCTCCGGTGAAGTTAAGACCCAAATTTGAGTTTCAAATTTGAGTTTTTAGCCTTTGGGATTTCCAATGAATTTGAGTGTTCAGTTGAAAATAATAATAATAATAATAATAATAATAATAATACTTTGTACCTTTTTGAGAAGTTTGTAGCTTACTTGGTAAGAGTATTCATGTTTGTACCTTTGTACCTCATGTTCCGACTTCCTCAATTGGTATAAAAATGATATATCCTCACTTGGTATAAAATTATATATATATATATATATATATATATATATATATATATTGTAGGTTCGAATTTTGTGGGTGATAAGTTCGATACCAATTTATCTTCCACTTCTTGATGTAAATATATGTTAGTATAAATAATAAAAGAGAGAAGGAGGCAACAACCGGGCTTTTGGGAAAACAAAAGTCAAAACCAATGCATTGACACTCAAAAATTAAAGTTCCTACGAAATGAACTGCTGTTTTATATTCTCTCTTTGTGTAGTTGAACGGTGAAACCAGACTATGATACCAACAACTGCTGAAAGGCATTCCGTACAATATGCATATCAGCATTACCGGTTGCAAAACTTTACTTAGCAAGTTCAATCTCAGTTGCCAAATTCAAACGTGCAGAAAGATGACAAAAGAAGAACATTAATATCGACAAATGAATGCCTCGCTTGATACATTGTGCAAATTTGTGTTCATAGGCTTTAACCATGAGTATACAGATTTATATCATTTGACTGACACAAGAAATGCCTACTACCGAGCCATTCGGTTTTATTACCATGAACTTGTGCGGTGTTTTTATATGTACCTGCTGAAGTGCGAACTTAAACTAAATGGCCTTGACAAGTTACAAGGTTTGAGCAAGTAGAAACGGCGGCGTACTCAAAGCTTGGCAATGGCAGTTGCAGGCAAATTTGATCTTGCAGGGAGCTTTAATTCTTCCCATCCTTCATCATCCAACTTAGAGAAGTATTGCTCGACCATATATTTTGTGACGAGCTCCAAATTGGAAGGCTCCCACTGCATGAAGAACCAAGAGAAGAATCCAAAGAAAATTAAAGCGCAAAATACACACATATTTGTATGATAAAAACATATATACACAGCCAGATATGTGTGTGAGTGTGCGTGCGATGAGTAAGCACATAACAGGGATTCTACACCCAAAATTATTTGTCCTGTTGGCATTAGAGCAAAAATTTATAAGGCTTTTCAATGCCTTCGCATCCGAACATGAAAAAGTCAGGATGAGCAGCAGAGATAATTTCTATACACACAAGTTAAGTTGTCAAAAGCAAGAATACCCTCATTCTAAGATGGGCCACTTTGTGGTAGCACAACCATCAACGTCGTACATAGATTTAAACGTTTCATGTTTTAGGTTCCCAGTAAAGGTTAACAGAAAATAAGTCAATTTAGAATGTTTAAATACTTTTGTTGATTATAATTAGATGATTATACACCTTCAGGCTTCAGTATATGTTGACTACTTGCGCAGATGAACTATCAAGAGAAAAGTAATAAAATGCCATTTACCTTTGGGTTCTTATCCTTGTCCAGCAATAAAGCTCTGCAACCCTGTAATTAGAAGCAAGGCTTGAGTCACTCGAGAAAACAAAAACAATGTGGATACGCTATTTGAACAAGCTAACCTCTCTGAAGTCCTTGCTGACTTCTCCTTTCACAACATGTGAAACCATTCTATATTCACGAACAAGGCACTGACCAACTCCCTGAAGTCTTCCTTCTCGAATCTAAAATCAAAAGGAACACATTAATACCAAGCCCAAAAAATTTCCAATTCAATCTCATACAACGCAAAGTGTCTTAATGTTTGTCCTCAGCGGATTATGAAACTTCAATTCCAAGCTTTAGGTGATATTTGTGTGGTATACAATGCCTCATTTTGTGCTAAGAGAAAATAAAAAGAAATATTTGCCTTTCAGAACCATCATATTACATGTTCATGTGAACAATAACTTTTTATTTCACCTTACTATAGTGAATTCCACTTTACTCCCTTCAAATTTGTCCAATGTAAGCCGCTTAACAAATTTTAGTTTTGTTATACAATTTACGGATGAAGCAGGAATTCATATTTTTAGAATATACTTATGGAACCCTATACCATCTGCCCTGTGCATAACAAGCAATCTTATTCTTGCCCTATATAAGGAGTAAAAAAACAATCTAGTATCATACCAGTTTTACACAAACTAATGATAAGTAATTTTGATATGCTACAATTAACCAACTGCAATTTTAACGCCTGCAGTAGACATACCGATCTCAAAGAAATCTTCAAACTCATTGGTGATGCCTTCTTTAACACTTGAATTGTTGAAGTTAGCCAAGCATCCGCTCCGTTTGGAGCCTCCCCATCCTCCTTTAATACAAATCATAGGTATCCTCAAGTAAAGTATACATGCTTAATCTACAAGTTGAACACTAAACATAAACTACTTAAGTACCGAGCCAAAAGAGTAATAAATTTTCCAAAGATCCAGAACACAGAGAACATCAAACCAAGCCTTCCAATATTTTAAATTCAAATCAACTTACAAGGGCAGATACAATTTCTTCTACAGTTCTTCTAGAAAAGCACTTGTCTATAACATCCATCCTGTATTCAAAACAGCTGAAAATTACAAAAAACATATTCCCAGCTTTTCATTTTTGAGAATATATAACCGGTTCAACAAATGATGGGTCTAGTTGAACTAATAGACACATCAATTTCTGGACTACGCAACGGATTTGTTAAACTTGACAAATGCATAAAGATGCAGTTACTCTCCTTAACGTCCACACCAAAGCACCAATTTTACATCTAAAAACTTCTAAGTGTGTAGCAAGTTAGCAACTTAGACATTGTAACTGTTAGATGTGCTTCAACCATTAAAATAACGAATATACTGAGGAATGTAGTTGGTGTCCAAAGTTTTATGGTGTTCATGCTTCCTCTGTGGTGATCCAAATGGTTATAAAATCTTGTGAGTTCCACTGGATAATCCATTGGAAGAAAAATAAGATCATGCAGAACAGTGAATTCCATTAATGGAAAGTTCAAAACGACTCGTGCATGAGAATTGCAGTCCATTAAAAGAAAAAAAAGAAAAGAGAAACATCCTAGAAAAAATAGTTAAAGAAAAAAGGAACAGAAATACTAACCGGTAGTATGCACTTTTCTTCTTCAGAGCTGGACTCTCTGAGTATTTATCTATGACTGCTTGAATAATAGCAAAATCACTTGAATCAACTTTGTATAAAGCTTCTTCTAACAAAGACAATCTCTGTCAATAAACCAACCACAGAATAAGCACTCAAGTCTCAAACGGAAGGAATAACATGCTGCTACTTGTTATGATTCTTAACCAGCATAACTCCTTAACCAATCAGGTCATCTTATTCTTGTTAAGTTTCAATTAGGACCATTGGAATAGATAAAATATGACGATAATTAGAGATAACACACCCTTGATGGAACAAAGTGTGTTGCAAGACTGCAAGCAAGCATTTCAGCACCATCCAATCTGGTACCTGTAAGACCAACATATTCTCCTGCAATGCACATAGGGGAGAAGGGGCAATCAATAATTGAGAACAAAGATAGTTAATAAGATGAGCACATGCAATGCTTCCCACTTTACCCTTCATACAAAAGACAGTACAGGAAAAAATAAATTATTTATTGAAGTCAAACAAACATGTAAACCAGAGACATAACAGAAATTACCGAAGAATCCAGGAAGCCTGGACAAGTAATAAGAGGCACCTACATCCGGAAAAAGTCCCAAAGCAGTTTCTGGCATTGCAAAAACCTGCAAAGGATTCATAAGAAATACAAGGGATTAAGTTGCTTCTAAAAAGACAGATATCTTTGCAATTGCCTCCCCAAATGCCGTAAAAGATCTGGACCGTTCGGTGGGATACCAACAGCGATGCAACAAATAACAGTCTGCAGATTTCTTGCTTTTACTTGTAGAAAACAACAGATCCCTCCTCTTCTTTCCCAATACAAAGGTCAAACCATAATCTCAAATCATACACATAGCTTGGGAATTCATGCATCCCCTTAGCGCTTTTATAATGGGTTATGTACCTTCCTTGCATGCTTGTTCTTTACAAGTCCCCCATTTAGCTCAGAAAATCTTAGCCATCCATAAATATAAAGAAATGCTACATTTTAATCTCTGATATGTGCAATATATGTCATCAATATTTTTTGACACAATTTCAGCATACGCCTTATAGACTTTATATTATCTCAAAGCCCATGGACTTTGGCCATGAAACAGAAAACGTGTTTTATATTCTTTAAGTCATAGAAAGGTTATGTCTTCATTCCTTGATCGGGTTAACTCATACTTACAGATTTTCAATGTACTCACAGAAACCTTGGGTCCATATAAAGCAACAAAATTGTTATTGATGTACAACAAAAAGTAATGAGATTATTTTCAAGATATTGAAGTGACAAAATAACTAGCATCTCACAACGGACAATTAACTGCAATGCTTACAGATAGAGCATTGAAGTTTTCCATATAGGGCACTCATAATTTTCACGTGTAATTCAGTCTTATTCTACTGTGATAATATAAGAGAAGTTAACTTCCCATAGTTTAAAACAAAGAGGGAAAATAGAGAAAACAAATAAAAAGGATGCAACCAAAATTACTCCTAACTTCAGACCTTAGATAAAGTGAGACATACCGAATTCTCAGTTGCAACACGGAATCTTCCATGTATTGAAGCACCAGCCCCACCTCCCATGACAATCCCGTCCAGAATTGAAACCTTCAATGATGTCATGCTAACAGTGAGAAAAACATATTTTTCTAAATAAAGCTAAATTGATTAAGAAACAATACCTCTGATACCAGAACTGAATAAATATTAATATGAAAACAGCACTTAACAAAGGAACTGGGTCACCTGGGGTTTACTGTATGTTGCCAGCAAATAATTCAAGGTATACTCCCTTTGAAAAAAATGAGCAGCTAATCTCCAATTTCCCAAGTTATAATGCAACAGGGTGATATCAGGTTGAAAGTAATTTACTGCATCTTACAAATAGATACTCAACATTTTCACACAGCTAAGCAGAACTGGAAATGGAAAATTTAATAACAGTTAGGTGTGCACCTAAACTGAAGCTATTGCTCATTATGTGATGTTAATGATCAGTAAATATGCTCAATAAAAATAGAAAAAGAAAAGACAGATGAAAAAAAAGCAGTTGTGCCTTCATTAATCTGACTAACCACAGCCGCTACATCTCCACCAGCACAAAAGGCTCTTCCCTTCCCCTAGAAAAAGATAAACAGATCGTACACATGTCACAATGTTTTACTTTCACTGTCTTGCTGAAAACAGGAGTATGATCATTCAATTATTAATTCAATCAAAGCTTTAGTGGATAAAAGCACAGCCTCTATCCATCACGATACATTATACACCAAAATAAATTATGTTTTCAGGTTAAATCCCCATCCTTTTGGATTGCCACTAAGCAAGCAAACTGAAACCGGCCGAAAATGAAAAAGAATACCAGGTTGGTATTGGTTTAAAGCCAAGAGACTGTAAAACTTCTATGCTCTCAACCATTTATAAGCAAAATGATCAGAATGAATTTTTAAGTGGGGCTGCAAGTGGTATGAAACATGCACTCCCAATAAACTTAAAATCCTCTTTCTTGGAGAAAATCGAACAGAATCTAAAGACGAGCTTACATCTTAACAGGATTGTAGGTTCACAACATCAAGCCAAAGACTTTGATGCTAATATTTATATACGAAACTCAAAAGAAATTGTAAGCACACAACATAGGTCTGTGAAAAAGAGTGATAACTTAAATGCTTAGACATTAACAAACATCAAATAGCCCAAATTAAAGATCAACTGCATATGGCTAGTAAGTAATTCATTCTAAGACAATATTTTTCTTTCTTGTTTCTCATTGAGAAAGTTTAAATATAATACATAAAACTAGAGCATGGAAGAAGAGTACCTTGACAATTACCAACTTGACATTAGCATCATCCTCTAGGCAAGAAAATGCTCCAACAGACGAGAAATCTACCAAAAAACAAAAAGAAACTAGAAATGAGAACCATTATATTCTTGTTTCACCAAAACCTATATTAAACACACCTTATAGCCATGGAGATAATATCACTGCATGAAAAAGCATGACATAGTTTTACGCAGATTAATTTAATCATCTAACAGTCGATAAAAGATGAAGCAGGCAACAAAAGACTCAGAATAAAGAATGTCTGAAGACCAAAATATTTCTTGAATTACTGCTTGATTTCTGCGTACTTTTGTACTTTGGAAAGACCACATTCCCTTCATACTTTTGTACCATAAACATTTCCACCTTTGATTTCAACATGATGCCTCTCGGGACCTTCAAGGGCTGATATGATTCTTCAAACAGTATATACCTTCTTTTTTGTAAAAAAAAAAAATTAGAAAAATAGTTTGAGGAGGTATACATTCTTTTAAATTTTATCCTTGAAAATGTATAATCTATTTCATAACTTGAATTATAGAAAGTTGAGTTACAAATAAAAAATAATACAGACACGAAATATAAATCGTAAAACATAGACACAAGATGAAAACGGGAAAAAGAGTAAGCTCTCAAACTCTCAACAAAGTCAATAAAGTACATGTTCATGATAGGGCAATACCATATCAAAGTTAAGGGCATTCAACTGCCGAGGCCGGTTCAATGTCAATGTCCTCGCAATCAAATTCTTCTGTACCAGAACCTATCAGATAACATGAACAAAACATAAGGCTTCAGACAAATATTAGGCAAGAATTGAAATAAAACGTACTATATTTTTCACATAATCCACATTTCTACAATAAAAATTTCCGACCCAATTCAGGAAAACAATCAAAAATTGGAATTTAACCATTAGAAATACAAATTTTAAGATGTCCGATGCTCCATTCCTAATTTTCCCAGAAGCCAAACAGAAAATAATATGGATTGAATTAAAACAGAAGAAATATATACAGATACACATATATGTATATATGTATAGTAAATTGGTTCACCGAATCTCCTTCGCGCGGGATAGAGGTAATAGAAGAAGCCATGGTAATACTGGAAACGCACTGAAAGTCTGAAACGACTGAGACAGGCGCACGCCTGAAGCTTTTGGATACTGGTTTCAGCTGAATATGGCGGGACAGATTGTTGGGTCTTTTTACCGGTCCGAAAATTGGTTGGGTCCACTAGTTAGAGTGCTGACGCAAACCATTCGGCTTCGGCCTGGCAGCCTCGGACTCCAGTCCACTCGATTAAAAGTCGTCTAGTGTTCGACTTACGTAGCGGTAATGATTAGGATTGTGTGAGTTCTAATGATATTCTTCTTTATTTATAATTTATAAATGAGAGATTTTAGATTTAATTTTCGATAAAAGTAAATTTGAATTATATTATTGCTAACATCTTGTGAAGCCCCTTCGTGTAGATAGTATCCTTTATTAAAAAAAAAAAATATATATATATATATATATATATATATATATTATCATCTCATTTCAAACTCCAACAATTCAAACGTAACTTTTGGAATTGATTTAATTATTATCCTATTAAAAGAAAAAAAAAGAGTTGATTAAACCTGTCAATTGATCGGATTTTGATCAAGATTCGATTCGAGTTTGACGTAATTAATGATATGTAAGATTGCTAGCCTTAGAAGAAAAAAAAAAGAAGCAAGACAGGTCTGTCCAGGAGACCAATTTGTCAAGATTCTCCTCCGATTAGCCACCTCCTCTTTGCTGGCGATTATGAGAATTTTGAGGTCGTATGAGAGGGCTTAAGAGCAACTCCAGCGGGAGGTTGTGCTCGGGAGACAGGCCCATGAACAGTGCCGGAGAGCCCGGCCTACCTCCTCCAGCGTGTGGGAGCCCAAGGGACAGGGGAGGCCCGAGCAGCGGGCCTGTGAGGAATTGTCAACCCGAAGTGGATCTGACGCAGGGCTGACGTCATCCAGGTGTCAGCCCAATTTTTTATTTTTTTTCTGTCAGGCGCATGTACCTCACGCGCACGTGGGGGCGCGTCACCCGACACGATTTCAGTACCTGGGGCCCGCGACGTAGTTTCAAAAAGTTACCGTTGGGAAGCCACGTGGCTTCCCACGGTCCATCCGATCTCAACAGCTCTTTAAATTGGACCGTCCGATTTGCAACTGTAATAAAAAAAAATCTTATTTAATATCAACCGTTGGATCTGAGATCAATGGTTAATATTATTCTCCTCTATAAATTTAAAAAAAAAAGAAAAAATAGTTTTAAAATTCAGAAATATTACCGTTATGCCACGTGGCACAATCTGGAGTGTTGAAATTCAATTTTTTTTAAATCCAACTGTAGAGATTAATTAGTTGAATAAAAAATTTAAAAAAAATGTAAAAAATGAATAAAAATCCGAAAAAAATTTAAAAATTTAAATTTTTTTTTTTTTTACTTTTTTATAAATACCTTGTCATTAGCATCTACCTTACACCACAATTTCAAATTTTCTCAACTACTTTCAACCACATTCCTATCTTTCTCTCAAAGTTTCAATCCAATTTTTTTCAAACAAAATGACTACTGCTGCAAGTACGAATTGGTCTATTCTTGAAGATGTTGCGTTGTGTGCTAGCTGGGTTCAAGTTACTCATGATCCGCTTACGGGTAATGAAATGCAGATGCGAGAAATGTGGAGTCTTATTTCTACCAATTATCTTGAGAAAATGGGCGGGCAAAGAACCAAAGAATAGATGTCCAGTCGTTGGAAATTACTTAGCCAATCGTTTAGTACGTGGAGAGACGCCTTGGCACAAGCTAGTGCTAATCTTCGAAGTGGAGAAAATTTATCGGATCAGGTAACAATATATTATTTATTTGTTTGTATTATTTGTTAGCTACTTTCATTATAATTATTTGTTAGCTACTTTCATTATAATTATTTGTTTGTATTATTAATTTGTTAGCTACTTTAATTATAATTATTTGTTAGCTACTTTCATTATAATTATTTGCTTGTATTATTTATTTGTTAGCTACTTTAATTATAATTATTTGTTTGTATTATTTATTTGTTAGCTACTTTAATTATAATTATTTGTTTGTATTATTTATTTGTTACCTACTTTCATTATCATTATTTGTTTGTATTATTTATTTTCCCGCATTGTGTAGGAACTTCAAGCACAAGCTTGGTATAATGCCAAAACCAAAAGCAAAAACAAATCGTTCACCCGGTGGGAATGTTGGAATATTGTGAAAGATTGTCCTAGATTCAGAGTTGTGCCTGTCGGTCTAGAAGCTTTCATGAACAACACCCCTCTACACTCTACACCCAATCATGCCTCGCATGATCGTGATGAAGATGATGCAGAAGAAGTACCCGAAACGCCCCCCGTTTTCCAATTAGGCCTCAAGGTAAGAAGGCTTCAAAGAGAAAAGGTAATGCTTCCAAGAATGATTATGCAAAGTATATGGAAGAACTTGCCCGCCAAGGTGAATTGACTTTGGCCTGGGAAATGGCTAAATTTGAGGCTGATAAAGCTAGAGAGGATGCAAAAGCTGAAGCTCTTCAGAAAAAATTTGAAGCTGATGAGAGAGAAAGAGAACTACTTCAGGAAGAAAGGGAACATAGAAGACAAGAAAGTGCTAGAAAATGTGCCAAGAAAAGAAAATCGACTGGCAGTTTCTCTCGCTAACTTAGCCTCAAGTATGGCTCTAGGAGAAGATGAAGCTGCAGACGTGCCAGTTTGCAAAAGATGGGTGATCCCGCTCTTCGCTAAAATGCTACTGGATGATACAAACATCATCTCAGTACTTCTAGTTGACACTGAAGAGTGAAGACAGTCGCTGATCGACTACTTGGAGCATGGAAAACTTTCGGACAACTCTAGACACCGCTCTGAAATATGTCGACGAGCACCTCTCTTCCACTACTACAAAGGAACACTCTACCGACGCTCTTTTGAATGAGTACTTCTAAGATGCCTAGGTGAGGAAGAAACTAATCAAGCAATGGAAGAAGTACACACAGGTGTATGCGGAGCGTATTAGTCTGGACCAAAGTTGCACTTCCAGCTCAAAAGGATGGGCTACTACTAGCCAATCATGGTGAAGGATTGCCTAGAACACGCCAAAATGGGCCAAGCCTGCTAATTCCATGTCAACTTCATACATCAACCACCTGAGCCATTACACCCTGCGGTTGCTTCATGGCCATTTGATGCATGGGGATTGGACATCGTAGGACCAATCACACCAAAGTCGTCTGCCAAAGAAGCCTACATCCTACCCAAGCTACGCCTTATTCTCTCGTATATGGCGTAAAAGCTGTTTTGCCGCTCGAAAGTCAAATCTTTTCACTAAGAATGGCTATACAAGAAGGCTTGACTGAAGAGGAAAACGCAAAGCTACGACTTCAAGAGTTGGAAGCACTCAACGAAATGAGGCTTGAAGCTCAACAACACTTGGAATGCTACCAAGCACGGCTATCCAAGGCATTCAACAAGAAGGTCCGCCTAAGGTCTTTCCAAACTGAAGATCTTGTCTTAGCATTATGAAGGCCTATCATCACAACTCACAAGATAAAAAGCAAGTTCACATCAAAGTGGAATGGACCTTACGTAATACAAGAGGTATACACCAACGGCGCCTACTTAATCATGGCGGAAGACAGCTTAAAGATCAGCCCCATCAACGGCATATTCTTGAAGCGCTACTACCCTTAAACCAAACACTCAACGCTCATTGCCTACACACGGCAACAATGCACATTGTTCGCATGAGCTTAAAAAGCGACACCCAATGCTCATTGTTCGCACGAGCTTAAAAGGCGACACCCAGTGCTTCTCGCCTGCACGAGCCTAAACTGCACACGGCAACAATGCTCATTGTCTGCATGAGCTTAAAAGGCGACACCCAATGCTTCTTGTTCGTACAAGCTTAAAAGGCGACACCCAACGCTCCTGGCCCGCAAGAGCATAAACTGTGTACGAAAAAATCAAATATCTAATTCATCATCTAAATCACCACCAAAACCACCATAAAAAAAATCCATCACTCATTTGAACTACGTCATGACTTAATCCCTCCTCAACTGAGGGTACGTAGGCAACTTGAAACTTCAAAACTTCAAGTACAGTCACATCATCAATAAAAACACAAACACTTTGAAGAATAAAGAGCAAATTCAAAATGTGAATACTTTATTTCTTTAAAGGAAGAATTTGGCTACAAAGCCGTATTACAAAATGAGCAAAAACAAAGATGGTTTCTCCAGTAGTCGACAAGGTGATATTCCAAGTCATAGCTCCGCTACAGAAGCAATCACTAAGAAGCTCAAATGAAGTCAACAAATTGTCACGAGCATGCGAATGATTCAAGATAAGAATCCTCGACGTACATGCCTTCTTCTTTGTATTTGGTAGACCAAAATCTGTCACCTCCCAAGATACTTCAAAAGACCAGGACTTGATATGCATCGAGTTGTCTTTCACAGGAAGAACAAGAGCCTTAGGGCTAGCCAACGGCGCACAAAGCTTCAATGTCATTCCCCTATCTTTCGAATCGCCTTCCTTCGCAAGAATGGTGATGGTATTGCTCTTAAAACACTTAAAAAACACCATGGCTGCAACAAAACAAACAAGGCAACATAAGCACAAGGTGGGACGACAAGAAAAAAACAAAGAAAAAAATTGCTTCGCTAAAGCAAAAATACATGCAAGATGAAACTCGTAAGCGTTGAAGGATGGCGATGACAAATTCACAACGACGAAAAGAAATCAACCACAAAATCTTGAAGAGCACGACAAAGAGGGCAGCTGCAAGACGGTCCTTCAATGTACACTACAATAGCAAAGAAAACCAAAATGCTACGTAATCGCACTACGCAAACCCGCAGCGATTACGTAAGCAGTTTCTTACACTGCACGGCAAAGAGGGCAGCTACAAGACGGTCCTTCAAAGCATGCTACAGTATCAAAGAAAACCAAAATGCTACGCAACCGCACTACGCAACCCTGCAGCGATTACGCAAACAGTTTCTTGCACTGCACGGCAACGTCACTACCAATGGAAAACTATGACCAAAAGGCACTACACAGCATAAACTCACCGCAATCTTTTGCACAGCACCATGTGGTAAACAATGACACACTGCAACAAGCTCCAAGCAGCAATAGAAGGCATGGCAAGCAGTAGCAACATGCAAAACCCACGACAAAAGCTCCAAGCAAGCCCACGGCAAGGAATTGTGTGAGTGAAAAAAAATACACACCCAATGGTCCTATGTATAGGGGTCAATTGCTTCCTAATGCTATAAGGGAAATACATACCCAAATAGCAAAAAGAAAATCAAAACAAGGAAGCACATTCCAACCAAAAGAAGGAAGCTAATTCCAAGCAAAAATGGCAAGTTTCAGCCAATCTGTGCAAGCAGGACATTTTTGGTGATAAGTCAACTTTCCGGATGAGTTTTGATGCAAGGCCAATTGGAGAAGGAAGCTAAGTGGCTGATGATCATTGTGTACAAATTTCATAATTTTCTCTAAAGCCAAACATTCCAGTTTTCAAAGTTATTCCCGCAGAAATTGCTTTCCCGTCAGAATTGTGCAGCTGTAGGAAAATGACGAGTTGAAGGCTTTCCCGATTTTTCCTAGTGGTGTACGATATATGCCTGAAAAGATAAGAGATAAAAATACATTTTCCATACTTTTTCAGAATTTTCCAGAAGAGAAATCTTCCTCAAACTTGGCGTGCAAGTCAGATGATATGTTTCCCAAACCAAGGAAAAATCTTCAAGTTTCCCAAAATAAGGAAAAACATCCCTCCTTACTGTGGAGAATCAAAAGAGGAAAGGAAAACATGCCTCCTTGCCATGGAAATCAAAACAAGAAACAAAAAAATCTCCTTCCTTGCCATGGGAAAGGAAAAGAGGAAACAAGAATTCCCCCTTGCCGTAGGGAACAAGAGAAAAAGGAAAGAAAAAATGCACATCCTACTAACCCAAGGTTAAGCATTAAATCATTCCAAAACCTTGAAGGAAATCACAAAAGCTTTCCAACACTTTGAAGGGAGTCATCCTCGTTACCAAAATTGAAGAGGATTCCTACCAAAGAAAGGAAAAACATTTTTTTCCCACAACCACAAGGAAAAACCTTTCTTCCTACCGAAGCAAGGAAAAACATTTTTTTTTTCCTACACCCACAAGGTAAAGAAAATCAAGTCCCAAAATACACCAAATGTATTTTGTCAAAGATTATGGAAAATCAAATACGCACAATAAGTATGTGCCGATTTATCCATTTTCAAAATTTCTTTCAAGATCAAGCCTTTACGGCCCTTGAAGAAAAAGTTTCATTTCATTCAAGATCAAGCCTCAATGGCCCTTGAAGAAATGTTTCGTTCAAGATCAAGCCTCTACGGCCCTTAACAAAATTCATAACCTCAACTCAAGACCAAGCCTCAACGGCCCTTGAAGAAATGTTTCATTCAAGAAATATGCCTCAATGGCCCTTGACAAAATTCATCACCTCAACTCAAGACCAAGCCTCAATGGCCTTTGAAGAAGCAAACTAATTCAAGATTAAGTCTCGACGACCCTTGAGTTAGAACATTCACATTGCAAGACTTCAAAACACGTTTCCTACATGTGGCATATGCCTACAACGTGCCTAGAAGTGGGGGCATTTGTATACATGTAAATTTCGTTGCATACAAATGATGCATCGCAAAGCTCTACGTGGCATATGACTCATCACAAATGGACAAGTCATCAATGACATGTGGCACAAATTAAGCAAATGAAGCTTAAAACTTCCCAGAATTTGGCCAAAGAGAGAAAACCTCTCTTCAAAAAGGGCAAGGGTTCAAAGTGTTCTCAAAACCGGAAAGAAAGTTAAGGTATCTTCATAAAACAAGCAAAGAATTGAAGATTGCTGACAAAATAGGCAACAAAGACCCTATAATTTAGCGAAGGGAGTAAAGATGGCTAAAATTAAGACACAAAACATCCCTAAATTCTCCTACGGACAAATTAGGACATAAATCAAAGCCAAATCCACCCAAAGGCAAGCCTTGAGAAGCCTATAAATACAAGGTCCTCCCACAAGCATAAGGGTGAAAAATTCTACATTGAGAAGAACCTCTACACAAATTTTTGAAGACTAATACGCTGCCAAAGCTCTCTTTGAAGAACATTCAACCAACGCCAAAGCTTTCTTTAGACCAAAGCCGAAGCACTCCCTTGAAGAATCAACAAGCACTCATGCCGATTCCATCAAGACTTTGTTGTAACGACATTTTTTTCAAGATCAAGTCACCAAGACCCTTGAATCAACGAAATCCTGCATCAACATCACCCTTTGCCGCAACTTTGAGGTGAAGACCATCCACACACCGTTTCAAGCTCAAAACTTGAAGCAATCGTTCAATCGTTCGTCCGAGATCAAGTCATCGCGACCCTTGGATCAACAACCTACGCATCTACATCAAATTTGAAGACTGAATCAGAGGAAAATTGTAAACAAAGATTGTAACCTACAAATTAAAATCAATACAAATCTACTTTGTACACGTGTTCTCGTTTCATTCGTTACATAATTTTTGTGTTTACAACAACCTCTAGAAGTTCATTAAAGAAGGATATGAACTTCCCTCGAATTCGTATGAAGAAATCACCGAGAAGCAACAAATCGTTGCTCACGATCTGATTGCTTGTGATGCTAGAGTGTTAGTGTTGATACAAATTGCAATCTCTGATGAGATCTTTACTCGGATTGCAATCAAGAGATAGCCAAGGTAGCTTGAGATACTTTGAAGCAGGAGTACAGACGTGACTCACAAGTTCTAGCTGTGTGACGTGGTCATGTTCGTATATATTTTTATCATCTATTTCCTTTGGACTTTGTATATTCAAATGGGTTAAATGCATGGATTTATATTGTTTTTATCTTTAGGCATTCATATCGGAGCTATGCAATCATGAAGTGAAAAATGAGTTTTTCAGGTGTCTAGAGTAATTTCAGTGGAGCAAGAAGCTAATTAACTGCACCAAGGCATATGCATTACAACAACAAGATGAGACTACAACGGTTTTGGAAATCAAATGGACATGAGGATGCTATTCAATAGATTTTAGAGGAGAACTTAATTACTAGTTTTATTATTTCCATTTATTTTTCTTTTCCTTTAATAAGGACTTAAAGTCCATTGGTTAGAATGTTTGTCGGTTTTTAATTTAAATTTAGTAGGATTTTATGTTTATTGTCGTGGGTTACAAAAGGAGATTAAAACTCCTTGTGAAAAAGAGGAAACCAGCCACCAAAACATATCATATTGGCAAAGGGTAGCGGCACAACAAAAGAGAAGAGTTCATTTTTTAGAGTTTTTTTCTTTGCTAGGGCTACAATGTAGCCTAATCATGAATACTTAATTTTCCCTGTGGCATTGTTATTATCAAGTTTTTCTTCCTTATTGAGTACCTTTTGCTATTCGTAATGTGCTTGATTTTTATTTAGATGCTTGATCACCATCTAGGTTTCAATTAAGTTGATTTGATGCAAGTTAGAGAAGATGTCATACTTAACTTGAGTTTAGCTTCTTGCAATTGATACCATAAACACTGATAGGATTTTTAGTACCTACAAAAAGAAGGTGAAAATCACACAAATTACTTGGAAGAGTACAAGGATGTTGTAGTATAGATGCTCATGCAAGGTCGTTCTCCATAAGGACTATTTAAATAATTTATGTAAAACCAATTCCTAATTAACTACTTAAAACTAAAAAACTTAGAAAGGAGACTTTGAATTTTGGTAATATTCAAAATGAATTTTAATTAAAAACCAAGTAGCATATTCGGCCAAAATTAAGAAGATAAAAGAAAAGAGTTTTTTAATACCAATTTATAAAAGCACTAGGGTTCCACCATCACCTAGCAGTCCTATGTATTTTTTTACCAATTACTTAGATCTACACATGCCACTTCGAAGGTTAGGTTTTCCTAATATATATTCTACTTGGAACCTCCAACATAGAATGTATATCTAACATGCAATATGTCCGGACATTCGGATCAAATATAAACATTAGAGACTCATTATGTTTTGTGAAAACCCTTTGAAAAACCATGCAACCCTTAAGACGTGGTGTTCATCTTAAGTGAAATTACAATTATTAACCACAAGAAGCCAGAATCAATTTCAGGGAACCTTCCGACCAAAATTGCATCAAATTACTTTTCTAAAGATCCTAATGGTGATCAAGCATTAAGACAATTAGATAGTTTAAAATAGTGATCAATAATTCAAAGCATGCATGCAATCAATCATAAGCAATCAAATAAAAATTACATATTCAGGCTAATGCTCAAGGCTTCACCCTAACAAAATGAATTAGTTACGCATATTCATAATTAGAATCAAAGAAAATATTATTATGAAGAAAAAGATTGAAAACACCTTAAAGTAAAAGTCTGAAATTCTTCAAGAACCCTAGCCAATTTCCTATCTCCCAAGTCGCATAAAAGAAGAAGTAAAAGACTAGGGCTGGCCAAAGCCTTATATTGTTCTACATAAACGATCCCTCAATAAAAGTCTTTGGCTCCAACTAGGAAACCAAACAATAATAAAATATACTAGAAAATAAAGTCCTAATTAAGCTAGGACAATTTTCCAGGGAAATATCTAGTCACATTTTAACCTCAAATATCCTCCAAATCCGGCCCATGACAACTTGTTTTAAAGATCAGAATAGTCTGAACACATCTCCAGACAGGGCCGAATCCAAAATAGGTCATGTTGGGCTCCAAAACTCGCAATCAAGCCCAAAACGTCACTTTTCCATCACCACGCACTACTTTTTTATTCTACCGCCAGAAAATAACCGTTTGGTGGAAAAAATCTGATATTTTGACACAATCAAGCTAAGCAACCCACGAACGTCTTCCAATTGAAATTACTCCAAAAATTTATTCATTTGACTACGTTTTTCCCCAGATGAAGTCGAAAATCCTATATTGACAATACAATTCAAAGTATCAAAATTCTTCCAAAATAATAGCCAAAATATACTAAAAATAGGGTTAAACATATAATATAAAATCTACTCTTCAAACACCTATTTCTAGATGACATGCAATTAGGGTTTGTGTGATTTTTCAACGATTTCCATAAAGCTTAATGGGTTCTTACTTGTTTAAATTCATCTAGATGTCATAAAGAGTTAACATGTAAAGATACTTTTGATGCAACCAGATGCCATGGCCGTTGAATAATTTAGGAAAAATTGATCATCAATATTGGGGAACTACTTGAGCATAACATATTAAGGGAATTAAGTATAAGTGGTTGCGGTGAATTCGGATGCCTAGGTCTTATTTTCTCATATTTTAATTTTATTATTTCATGCATTTTATTTTCAAGTTCTACTTCATTTTAGTTTTAAATCAAATTCTCTATCTTTTACGTCAAAACTTCACAATTATAATTAATTTCAATTTAATTAGTAAGACTTTAGAATCAATTCGATCTTTGTGGGACGATATCCGTGCTTATATGCTATACAATCATTCGATTCGTATACTTGCGAGCACTAAAATTTGAGACTTAATGAGGTTAATTTTGGTCATCTAATTTTCGTAACAAGTTTACGGCGCTGTTGTCAGGGATTGAATTTGATTCTATTACTTAATCGGATTGTTACATTTTTTTAGTTGGTTTAGCTTTAATGTTAATGGTTAGTTTTTTTTTTTCAATAATAAATTGTTTCCTAAGTCTCTTGTTTAGCATACCCATTGTTTTGTGTTTTTGCAGAAAAGTGGAGCTACTTTACCTTGTTGCCAATACAAAATTCAAGTTCCGTGGTGGATTGCCATCTATATCTTCCCTTGTCCATCTCCTTTAAACTAGGGAAGTACCGTTGTCCTTGAGTTTTTACTTTTTATTTTTGTATTGTATGTCGTTTGCGTCTCCTGCCATTGAGAACAATACGTGATTTTATTTTGGGAGTGAATATTTCGTTGGGTTTTACGGAGTCACAAAGAGGAGCAGCATCAAACATTGAAATTGAGATCAATACGTGATTTTTTTTTTTTTTTTTTTTTTTTGCCTCGTTTAATTTGGCTTGTCATGTGTTTTCAATTGGTGGTCTCAAATTAATTTTGGTTTATTTTTTTATGTTTGTTGCATTTGTCATTTAATTAATTATCTAACTAAAAATGAAAACAAATAAAAAATATATAAAATTTGAGAACCCAAAAATATTTTTCTTTGAGTCTTGTTTTTATTGGCTACTTCCCAATTCAATGATGAGATACGATCTTTATGTTTTTCATAACTTTCATGGAATTTAAGCTTGATATTAGTTCTTTACATTATCTTTGTTTTAACCATATTTTTTTATGATCATGACTTAGGAAAATATATATACACATAGCCTCGTTGGTGTAACTAGAGCATGATTTAAAAGTTTCATATGTGAATCTAGTGAGCTTATGTAACCCTTGTGAGCTTTTGAGCCTATTATAGATTGAACTATTATGCATCAATCTCATTTATTTTTGTGTGCATGATCTCATTTTACATGTATCTCTAACCTTCTACCTTTCTTTGCTTTCATCAATTCACGTAACAAACTTGGAAGTGATTTACGCATTTGTTTCTTTCGTTTGAACCTTTCTAGCCAACCCTTGTTATTATTTTCCCTAGTTAGCCCTGTTGAGCCTTTATGTGAGCATTTTCTTGTTTCTTTAACCTGGATTGTCCCTACCTAGCCTCGTAAAAAAAATTCCACATCCATCAAAAGAGAGCTCAAAGCTGTGGGGGCTAAATATTGTTATAGAAAAGAAGAAAAAAAAAAGTTGATGATTGCTGTAAAAGAAGAAAAAAGAAAAGAAAAAAAAATCAATTGCTTGTTACAAAAAAGAAAGAAAGAAAGAGGGGTGTTCCAAACATTGGCGAAGCCAAAAATTGTCGAGGGGAGGGTGAAATTTAAAAGGTTTAAGGCCCCAAAAAAATTTGGACATCTATTCGAGATCTGAGTCCAAAGTTGGCAAGAAGATTGTGTGAACTAACCAGAATATTAGTAGGAGGATTTGCACTAACCGAAATATTCGAAAGAGAATTTGGACTACCCGAAATATTCAAAGGAGAATTTTACAGTATTATTGGAATGAGGATTTAAGCACCATTTCTTGTTGTATCGTGCCATTACATGACTATATAATGAGCAAAATTCTTAAAGATGTCAAGCGTTGGTCGAGCGGCGGACATAGCCTAACTTTGAGGCGATGACCTAGGCCAACTAGGCGGATTTAAATAAATTTAATACGTATACATAAGTGCCTATTTATTATATAGCATATAATATCTAAAAATATTGATTATAAAACACATAATATATAAGAATATTGACAATTTATTTGTTACTTTGTTGAATTTGATATAAGATATTAATTTTAAAAACATTACGAGTCCGTAATACTTTACAAAATAATTTTGAAGTCGTATGAACTTATAGTGAACTTTAAGATAACTAACGTTGTCAAACACTTAGTTTCAAAACTATAAGCGGGCAAATTAATTAGACAATAATTAAAAAACAAATATAAAAAAGCACATGTAAATAGCAATAAGCTAGGTGGTGCAAATTGATTGGGCAATAGTTAAAAAAAATAACAAATTGGGTAAATTTTACAAGGCACGTGGGGTGGGGTGGGAGAGACAGAAAGTGTATCTTCCTCCGCCCGCACGCAGCCTGCTCTACGCAACAGTAGGGAAACCTAGAAAGCCAGAACACTAGACGGAATTTCATCACTTCCGACGGGACCAGAGAGGCGGAACCACAACTCCTAGGCTTGATTTCCGACGAGGGGAGTGGCGGCCTCCCCTCCTTGCGCCTTTGTAGCTTCGCCCTTGGTTCCAAATGAAAAGTATTTCAAGTTTTGTGCCGTTTTGATAAGCTTCATAAGTTTTAAGCATTTATCTACGAAATTCAATTGTAAAGCTCTACAAGCTATTTAGACTTTGTGTTTTTCCATAACCTTTCTTTCATTAGCCTATCATCCTTAATGTCATTACAACCGTAATAAAATCCTTTTGATCCAAGAAGTTACTTGATATTGATAGAGAGTAAGGTGGACAAGCAAGCATATGGCAGCGTGTTTTGTGAGATCATTTGAGCAAAACACATTAATCCACAAATATGAGTGAATGAGTGTATGCCTTGTGAGAAATTCACTTGTTTGCATATGATGATTTTAAGAAGCTTGAAATTGCATTGACATGACTATTACACACACTACACTTCAAGTTAGTTCAATTCAACTCTTGGATAATGTCTTGAACTATTGTTGTTTATTTCTTGAAAGTTATCTCACGGTTGGTGTTATCTTAAATATTAAAATTTGGGAAGTTAGCTATTATTTGTTTCTTTCGAGTCTTTGTGTCTTCTTTTGTTTTGCTTGAGGACAAGCAAAGTCTAAGTTTGGGGGTATTTAATGTGGCCATGTTCGTATATATTTTTATCATCTAAATCCTTTGGACTTTGTATATTCGAATGGGTTAACTGCATGGATTTATATTGTTTTTATCTTTAGGCATTCATACCGGAGCTATGCAAAAATGAAATGAAAATTGAGCTTTTCGGATGTCTAGAGTAATTTCAGTGGATCAACAGGCTAATTAACAGCACTAAGGCATATGCATCCCCTACCCCTCTTCTTGTTATGCCATTACCAATCGCGGATAACCCCCGGGCCAGCCGCCCCAACAAGAAGATGAGACTACAACGATTTTGGAAACCAAATGGACATGGGGATGCTATTCAATAGATTTTAGGAGATAACTTAATTACTAGTTGTATTATTTCCGTTTTTTTTTTTTTTTCCTTTCCTTTAATAAGGAATTAAAGTCCATTAGTTAGAATGTCAGTGGGCTTTTAATTAAAATTTAGCAGGATTTATGTTTATTGTCGTGGGTTACAAAAGGAGATTAAAACTCCTTGTGAAAAAGAGGAAGTCAGCCACCAGAACATATCACATTGGCAGAGGGTTACGGCACAACAGAAGGGAAGAGACCCAAAGAGATCGAATTGTATAGCATATAAGCACGGATATCGTCCCAAGGAGATCGAATTGATTCTTATACTTGCAAGCACTAAAATTCCAGACTTAATGAGGTTAATTTTGCTATTCATAAAGAAAGAACTCTTCCCTTTTGTTGTGCTGCAACCCACTGCCAATATGATATGTTTTGGTCGTTGACTTCCTCTTTTTCACAAGGAGTTTTAATCTCCTATTCTTATCATATACGAATAGCAAAATTAACCTTTTCTCATTGTATTCGAATCGAATGATAGTATAGCATATAAGCACGAATATCGTCCTAAAGATATCAAATTGATTCGTATACTTGCGAGCACTGAAATTCAAGACTTAATGAGGTTAATTTGGACCATCTAATTTTTGCAACACTGTGAAACTTCAAGGTATTAGACTAGACTTTGAATATGCTCGTATGAAGAATGATGAATCATTATCAGCTTACCTGAATAGACTATTTGGTTTAAATAATCAAATGAAGATGTATGATGAAGAACTGTCAAATAAGAGAATTGTTGAAAAGTTGTTGATTATTCTTATTCCTACATTTGACAATACTGTGTCTGTGATTGAAGGAACTAAGAATTTGAGTGAGATTGGTGCATTGAGGTGGTTGCTACTCAAGAGATTTAAAGAAAGGCTGATTAGACACGTTGAGCATGGAGATGTAACTGAGAGAGCATTCAGTAGTCTTAGTATGCAACCTAGTAATAGCTCACATGATAATAACTCAAAGAATAAGAAGCTTTGGAAGAAAAAGGAGAAAATGGGTTTGTTAAATCAGGAGAGAAATTTGGGCCAGTGATGAAATATATGGCATTAAAGAGAATGCAAAAGAAGGTTGTAAAACTTGTGGAAACTTACACTATGGTGAACCAACGTTCAAAGGAAAATTAAAGTGCCACAAGTGTGACAAATTTGGTCACATTGAGGAGGAAGCTTCAATGTTCTTTGCATGTAATTCTATAACTATGATCAAGGATGACCATGTGTGGGTCATTGATAATGGTTGTAGTAACCACATGACCTCACAGGAGTCACTGCTCATAAATATGTATAGGACTATGACTACAAAGATTAAGATGGGAAATTGACAGATTTTTCAAGCCAAATGGAAAGGTACGTACTCCAGCGATTGAGACAAAAAATGAACAGTATATATTATAGAGGTGATGCTAGTTTCTAGCTTAGATGAAAATTTACTGAGTGTGGGTCAAATAATCCAACATGGATACTTCTTGTTGTTTGGAGATGATATGGTTCTTTGAAGATAGACAACTTAAATATTATGCTTTCCTTTACTCATGGAAGACATGAATCTAGTGGCTAGAAAAGCTGTATAAAAGAGAACGCATGGGATTGGGATAGGAGAATAGGACATTTGAACTTTCAAAGTCTCAATTACTTGAAGAGAAATAAATGGTGTATGGGCTACCAAGTTTAAAGGGAAGTAGTGGAGTGTGTGCATGATATGCTGCAAGAAAACAACACAGAGAGGCTTTTAGTAGAGAACAAGTATAAAGTGTTTCACAAGAGAGGCTTTTAGTAGAGAACAAGTATAAAGTGTTTCACAACCTTTGGAATTGATACATTCTAATCTGTGTGGACCATTGCTGGTAACTACTAAAGGAGGCAATATATATTTTCTCACATTCATAGATGATTATATGAGAATGTTGGATTTATTTCTTAACCTCCAAGTTAGAAGTGTATGGAGTGTTTCAAGAGATTCAAAGCTAAGGTACAATTCCAGACTGGCTACTCAATCAAGAGACTGAGAAGTAATGGAGGAAGAAAGTACAGTTCAACTGAATTTCTAAATTTCAGTGAATACACTGTTCTTGAAAGGAAACTGACTATTGCTTACTTTCACAACATAATGGGGTTGCAGTGAGGAAAAACAGAATTATTGTTGCAATGGAAAAGAGTATGTTACATGAGAAGAAGTTGCCTAACCATCTTTGAGGTGAAGCTGTCAACACAGTTGTATATTTGCTTAATAGGTGTCCTCCAAAGGAAATAAAGGATAAAACTCCTTTTAAAGCATTTAGTGGGAGAAAACCTGGAGTTAAACATCTCAAAGTTTTTTTATGTGTGTGTTACAGTCTCATTCATAGATAATTGAGACGTAAGGTGGATGAAGCTTTAATCAATTGGATCCTTGTTGGCTATAGAAAGGCAGAAAAGGCTATAGTATTTATCCTGACACAAGGAAAATTGTACTTTCTAGAAGTATGCTGTTTGATGAAAATGTAATGTGGAATTGGACAGCTAAGAGTGAAGTAACAAAGTCAATTCTAGTGAACTTGCAGTTATATGAGAAATTCAGTGAACTTGAAAATGTTGAGGTGAATGTGACTGCAGGACCGCCACAGTTAGAAGAGAGCAATTCTTAGTAGGGAATGTTTCAAGATTCTATCGTAGACATTGGAGAACCAAGTTCTACAAGCACTATTCATGTGAAATTGAAACCGCCGAGTGATGTATATGCTAGATGCAGTCTTAGCATAATTGAACCTGAGAAATATGTAAAGGCTACTACTGATAAAGCTCAGAAGAAATCTATGGATGCATAAGTTGAGATGATTGTGAAGAATCAAACATAGGAATTAATTGCCAAACCAACAGATAAACCAAGTTTTGGTGTCAAATGGTTTTCAAGACTAATTGAACCTAGATGGCACTATACATAAGCACAAGGCAAGGTTGATTACTAAGGGGTATCTTCAAAAACTTGGAATAGACTAAAATGAAACATTTGCTCTAGTTGCAAGATTGAACACCATAAGAATTCTCATTGCACTTGCAGCTCAGAAAATTTGGAAGTTATATCGACTTGATGTGAAGTCAGCTTTCTTGAATGAAGTGTTCAATGAGGAAGTGTATGTGGATCAACTTGAGGGCTATAGCGTTCTAAGTTCCGAAGATAAAATTTATAAGCTCAGAATAGCTCTTTATGGACTGAAATAAGCTCCAAGAGCTTGGTATGATGAAATCAACTCTTATCTGCTTGAATGTGGTTTTCAAAGAAGTCTTAGTGAAGCTACATTGATATCAAGAGAAAGACTTATCAAATTTGGTCCACTCAAAGGCATAATTTGGTTGCATATTGTCAAATCATTTTCCACGCTACACTAGTGAATCCAAATGCTAGTTATATTTCCACAAGAGAAAGACTTGGCTCCTCAAGATTGAGGAAAAGTTTCTCCTAAATTCACTTAGTTTTCGATTCACAAAATTTTGTGCTTGTGATCGGAACCATTCATATTATAAATCACTCTGTAAATATCATCTATACAAAAAATCAATTAAAACTAAGGTTATTTGTGAAGGGAAATATAAATATTTAAGTGAGATTTATATTGACTAGTAAGCATGTACAAACCAAAATTGTATACATAAGCAACGAAAACATATGAATCAAACTATAGTCATGCAAATACTCTTCAAGAAGCATAGGTTTAGACTTGATGCATCAAAGAGTTATAATGAAGAACAAAGAGAAGGATTATTTTTATACCTTTGGATCTTGACTTCAATCCAATGATAAACCACCTCCAACTCGTTTCCTCTTGGAACTCCTTCCTCCCAGCTTCCTCCACCTTGACGAACTTGGATGTTCTTGATTATCCTTTAGCCCCTAAAGTAGAAGGTCTCTAAAGATCCACACCCACAAGTGCTGTGGATGAGGGAATAACCAAAGAAAGAAGAGAAGGCTAGCAATCTTCTTCCTTAGGTAGCCAATTCTAGTACATGGGAAGAGGAGGTTTGTTATCTTTTCTTGTGAGAATAAACACACAAAAATACCCAATGAACTTTTGCCTTTAACTCCTTTTTTATGGGGAGAGAGAAGTGTGTCAATCAAATTGAATTTTTCTCTCTCAATGCCACACTAAACAGCCAATCCTCTCTTGTGACGAGCTTGGCTTTAGCCTTTCTTACTTCAAGTCATCTTATGCTTAAAGTCAAAACCTAATGGGTTCGGGCCCACTTTTAAGCCCAAAAGTGACTTTTCATCGCTTCCTTGATTAATTAAGAATTTTTAATTAATTATGAGCTAGTTTGGATGTGCTTTTAAAATAACTGAAAGCACTTTTGTTGCAAATGTTTTTGGAACCAATACTTAGTAAAAATGCAAGTAAATTCTGAAAAAGCACTGAAAGTGCTTCCTGGAAGAAGCACATAACTGGTGCTTCTTGCAGAAAGCACTTTAAGTGCTTTTGGAATAAAAAGATATTTTCTCTAAAAATGCTTTCAGTCATTTTAAAAGCACATCCAAACGAGTCATATATCAATCAGTTAATCTCATTAATTAATTTCATCATCCTTTAGTTTTCTCACCACACGAGTGTATCAATGTTAGTGTTCTACAAAGTGGCCTAAGCGTTGAGTGGTGACGGATCGTGGCGATTTTGGTTAAGACGTTCACTAAATTGGGGAGGGATTAGGCGGCCTCCTAGGCACTATCTAGGCGATCCAGGCGGGAGGCTAAGTGGTTCTAGATCCGATCGTGTGCCGCATCTCTGATTATCTCTGAACTCTGTGCAAACTGCAAATAGACTCTCAAGCCAATTGCGCCTTAATCGAACCTGTTGATGTTGTTGCCTGCACCTACTGTTGCCTTGATTGAAGTCAAGATTTGACTGTACCCACTACTACTTGATCAAACCCGCCCATGTCCCAACAATTGTCGCTGCTGATTGTGCCTTGCACACCAACTGTCTCATCTTCATGCACTACTTCACCATATGCTATCGAACCACCGCATCACATCAAATCTGATCCCCAAAGTCCTTACCTGAAATGCATATTTCTCCCCCCATTGCTATAGCCCACATAAGCCAAAAAGAAGAAGAAAAGGGGAAAGTGAAAAAGAAAAGGGAAAAAGAAGAAAAGGAAAGAGTGGAAAAAAAATGAGGTAAAAGTTGAACTTTGGGCCCGTATTGCGCCACTAGTTGTTTTTATGGCCCACATGCATTTTTTTTATTGAAGCCCACATGCATTATTGAGAATGGTTATTATTATGATTGTATTGAAATACAAGTATACTTTTTTAATACAAGTATATGTTTTTCTAAATATAATGTAATAAGACACTTATTTTTATAATATATAATAGATTACTTAAATCCGCCTAGGTGCTAGGCCGCCGCCTGACTAGCGTTTATCGTCTTTTAGAACCATGATCAATGTACAAACATTTTAGGTTTTAATTAGCAAGACAGTGAGATGATTGATAGTAATACAATTGATTAGTACTTATACGATCATTTAGTGAATTTTAACTTACTTTTAATTCTCCCTCCACTTTGATGATTTCTTAGTTAACCATCAAGAGGGATCCACAAGCCAAGAGTGACATCTATCCATATGTCATGGCTACCCAAGTTAATGTAGAATTGGTCTTAGAATCTATTGAAATAACAATGTGATTCAATCCTTCTCTAATTCAATACTCTCAATTACATTACCAGTATATGGTTACTTTATGTCAAACCCATATTGTGGTCATACTAACTTATATAATTCAATGGAGTCGTATAGGAATGCCTTCCTTTATTACGCTCGATACTTCGGCCAAAGAATCCATAATCATAATTTAGAGTATTCTTCCTATCATACTAAGGAAAAGAGATTCCTTGTTAAACATTCACATTTGTCTGATAATAAATCAGTGACCCTAACAATGCATAGAACACATCCAACGTCTCAGTATCAAATGACCAGGAACGTATCCCCAAGGCAGCTACGACGTCTTAGGTTAAAAGACTACTTACATTATTCCAACTATTAGAGTTACTTGCTTGACATGTATGTAGAACTCCATGCAAGTACTCTTGTTTGATTGTGTTCAGTGAACTCATTCCCTTAACGAGCACCTACATACTTGTCCTAGTGTCACTACACGAATGGTTGGAAACTTGTCATCCTTCCCATTGAAGCAGACATAGTACATATTGATCAATTTGAATTGTCAGTGTCTCTCTAACAATCCTATATCCAGGAACCTTTTGGACATTATGGTTAAGTAAAGAATGTCTTTGTAGTTTAACTTCTACCATTAGTCCATTGTCCATTGATTCACTACTTGGACATACATCGTTTAATTGAGACAGTCCTAATGAGTGACTTTGCCCTTTTGTTGTATTAGATATAACTAAAGATTCAGACATTTTCCTGAAAGGTTTCTTCTCAAGATTGACTTCCAAGTCATGTCTCCAACAATCTCCCACTTGTACTAAATTCAATCGATTCTACATTTAGAAGATGTTACTTGAGTGAACTTGAGCTTATAGGTTAACTACGTTATGTATTAATCCATTTCGCTTGTAAAAGATCTTACTATTACATGTTTCCAAAACATATAATGTTTTCTCTACTTTGAACAAGTGAGACCTTGATTCCATCGCTTGAGCTATCTCCCATTATGTCGCAATATACTACCAATGACCTTATGGTTTGGACAATCATTGGTTCAAGATTAACCCTGTTTATTCGTAACACAATTCAAAGCCATTTCCAAAACCTCAATATCATTATATAGTTCATTTGTATACTCTATACAAACTTTGCCTCGACCTTGACATCATTGTAGTACCATCCTAACAATTAATTATACGATTAACATTTCATTTAACATGAAGTTCATACATTTCATTTCTTTCTCGAAGGCAGTCCTCAAACAGTTGTCAGGGTTCTAATCCTTGGATTTAGTAATATCTCAAAGTGATTCCCATAGTGGTTATTCACTTTTGGATATCATATAATAAGTTCATACATGTGTACTTTTGTGATTTTGTAACATATCCTTTTATAAGGATCATGAAAGTAGTTTTTAAACTCTTTATAGATTTTAGACACTTTTTCTTGGTTTAGTTACTACTAACACATTTGACATTTTAAAACAATTTAAGAATATCCAATTAGTTGCTCAAAAACTACTAGTTGAACCAAGAGTGATCTTGATGATTGTGTTCAAGTAAGCTATAACCATATAAGGAATATTTCCACATGTGCTATTCACTTCATTATAATGTGATCTTCCTTTTCTACAAGAAAGAAATCTCTAGACTTTCTTAATTCAAATAGAACTCATTTGTAGACAATTGGAACCAAATTCGATGGTTAACTTATCCATCTATGGCCAACATGTGAACCTATCTTTAATTGATAGATCCAAAGTTTGGTTATCACATTATGTAAGTGATAGATTACTTTGTATTCCAATTGGAATACAACAAGACAATATTCAATTCGTAACACTACTTTAAGGAATAAATGTAGTAGAAGGCATTCATCATATTACATTAACATGGTTAGTTTAAACATCAATAAGTTTTTAAAAAAAAAAATTAGCTCTGACATTAGAGACTAATTGTATGCTTTGACATAGACACCAAAAATGGGTCTTCCAAAAATGAAGCCACATAATAATTTTTTAACAAATTTAAGAAAATTAAAGACTCTATTTATATGCATAAAAGCCTTCCTTAGTAGTAGCAAAAAGATATAGGCCGAACTCTCCTACCTCATTCTTCATCCTTGCATATCCATCTTCTACTTGTTGCTCTCACCTGCACACAATTGCATAAGTGATTAGCATTTCGTATCTAATGTTTAAATATAATATCTAACAATTAGAATTGAACATAAGAACAAACTTTTACCTTCTTATCCTTGAGAGATGCAAGGTAAGACCTGTAATTCATCTTCCAATGCTCGTCCTTCCACATGGAAGCAGGTTACCTTAGGTTTCTTTGCCTTCTTCTTCACTCCTTTGTGGGCCTTGGGAGTGGATCTACAACTACAATCCCTACAATGTTCTTTTGTTTATAGTTTTCTCAGCAATTACTAACATATGTCTAGTAACTGTGAGAGAGAACTATCCATCTTGTTCATGTTGTAGTTCATAACAAACAATGAGGACGAATCAGAAAGAGAAGCCAAGATGAAGTCATGAGCCAAATCCCTGTCAAATAGAGTACCTAAGTTCTCCAATTGTTCAGTGAGTCCAATCATCTAGCACATGTTGATGCACTGGGGCTCCATTGACTATTTTGGTCTTCACAAGTTCGAGAATAGTGTTAAAGCGACGGTTGTGTGTCCCTTTACCATATAACTCCATACGATGGAGTATGATGGAAAAATCATTGTCCATGTCCTCATGTTGTCGTTGCGGCTCCTCGTTCATAGTAGATAGCAAATAGCACTTGGCTTGTGTGTCATCCTCAATGTGCTTGTTAAACTTAGCACGCTCATCCTCAATGGCATTGGAGTCAGGAGGTATGTGGGTGGAGCTTTCTCTAGTACGTAAGCAATCTTCTCCAATCTAAGGAGAATCTTGACATTACGGTACCAAGATGGGACATTTTGCCCCTAGGCAATGCTTGTCGAGTATCTTTGAAAGTGTGCTTCCAACCATATCTAAATACATAACAAAAATAAATTAGTTTGATTATTAATTAAGTCAAACGATTCGAGCCTTTAAATCAGTTGACATCACCCACTATTTTTGGCAAATCTCATATCCCTCAAGATGGAATTCAAGAGATTTAAAAAAAAAACCTCCTAATGGGTTATGGAAGTCTCACTATTACCAAGCCCGCCTCACAAAAATATGATGTTAGCTAGAAAAAATAATAATGAGAGGGTAGAGACATCCATTCACAACCATCTCTTGTGATTACCATCTAGTTGGCCTCTAGGGAATAATGTCTGGGAATGACATGATGTTGTTACCATCTCTTAGTTAAGTTTTGACCCACCATGCTAGTTCAGGTAGGAATTCAACTTAATCCCTTTCCAAACCAAATCTCCTCAGTCTCACTCACTTTCTTTCACCTCCAACAAAAAATTTAAGAAACAAAAATTAATACTAATGAGTTTCAAATATTTCTTATGGTTTTCTAGCACTAAATAACCCAAAATATTTAATTGTCATATAGGTTTTTAAAAGTTTGCAAGATTAACTAGCTAGCAAGTGTTTAACTAGATTGCATTCAAGGATAAATGATTTCATTCTTTAATGAAAAATGCTATTTAGACCTCACTTATAAATGTGAAACTTACTTGTATTAGATATGTGGTCCGTCAAGAATAATACTAACATCTCTTATTGGGGGAGAAGAATTTATATCACACGGGTACACTGTCATGGTGGTATCCCTTGCCAATGAAAAAAAAAATGTGTAAATTTATGTTCATATGTCTTTGTTTCATTGACAAGGGAAGCACGGGAAATGCACTTATCCAATCCCATGCAAATAATGTATCTTCATTATATGAATTTTATAACCGGAGCCTTTTATTTTTTTAATCTTAATTTGAAGATTATCTCTACAAAAATAAAAATAAAAAATAAAAAAAATTCATTCGAATTAGAGGTCATTTATGCATGAAACAAATTAACGGTGTGAACACCAAGTAACATACATGATATTTTTGGTTGAAATGTATGCAGTGAAGATACATTAATTCAGTATTGACTAGGCATATATAATAATTCAGTATTGAACTAACCATCAACAGGAGTCAAACTTATGACCTCTCATAAAATGTAGTAAAATTCCACTAGACCATAAGACTAATAAGTAGTGACCATCACCCTTTTTTTTATACAACTATATATTTTATACTAAGGGATAGGAAATAAATAAATTTCGAACTCGTAGTTCACGAAATTTGAACCTATAACCGAAACCGCAATACTAAGTGCAACCATGAGCCTTTTTTAATCAGAGGAATTAAGAAACCCAACAACAGTGTCGACATACAAATCATATAAATAGAACACATTAGCGGTTGCCACTTAGTACTGCGGTCTAGTGGTATTCCTCTTCATTAGTACCTACGAGGTCTTAGGTTCGATTCCACCAAAGACAAATTGAACCACATTATTGCTAGGCCATTGTGAGGCTTAACCCACTCTCCCACTTTCTTAATGTAGATAATATTTTTTGTTAAAAAAAAAAAAAAAAGAAAAAACCACCACTTTAGCGGTTAAGATTTAAATGCTTTGTGTTCAAGACAATTTTTTTTTTTTTTTTTGGTAAAGATCTTCAAGACAATTTTGATATGACATTGTACTACATAATATTCGAATTAAATTATAATGAAAATCCAAATAGAAGAGCAGTAAATTTATTTAAATAGTACCTAATACCCAATCATTTCTCCTCCCTTTTTTGTTACCCCTCAAACCTCATTAATTATTGTTGCTTATGGTCACGCCTCTTGCATTTCTTCCTCAATTGCTTCTATATTTTTCTCAATCGACAACAACAAGCCGTTCAAATCCGTACCACTCAAATTCTGCAACCAGTCAGCTGGAAGGCTCCCGCGCATAGATTGTACCATAATTTCCTTCTCTTGGTTTTCCTTAATTTGTTTTTTCAACTGCTCCTCAGCTTTAAGTATCTGCTGCCTAAGAAAACTCTCTTGATTCAGCATATTTTTGCTTTTGTCCCTCTCCGGCATCTGCTTAAACCTTGTGACAATTCGTCGGGCTACATCTCGGCACGAACCAACATCTGGTTCGGTGTCATACTGGCTATAAACGATAGCAGATACATTAATTCCACAAAGAATGCTAAGTTCCTTTACCTTCTTCATCAGCCCATTCTTCCTTTTCTTGAAGGTGACTTTTCTTGAAACATCATCTCTTATATATGCAAGCTTAATTTTTTTTCTTGTCATGGTGAGCTAGGGATTGTTGAAGGAAGAGACAATGGATTAGATGGTTTTGAGGTTGAGGTGGCCCCTTGTAGTTCATTCCCTGAAATAAGGTATATATAGAGTTGAAATATGTAGTTATAGGGTTTCTTTAAATGTAAAGCCAGATAGATTTGGGTTGGTTGGATATGGATGACTAAGTGATGACATGTGAATTTATTATGCACATTTATGTAGGATCTGGTGAGTACTAAGGTACATGAGTTCAATTGGAATATGTGAGTTCTAATCCTCAGCATCTTTATATATAGTTGGATTTTTTTTTTTTTTTTTTTTTTTTTTTTTTTTTTTTTTTTTTTTTTGCAGAGGCTTGTTGATTAAGGGCTCGTTTTGGCAAGTGATTTAAAATGATTGATTCTAGAGAAAATATTTTTGGATTTCAAAAGCACTTGAAGTACTTCCAGTAAGAAGCACATAACTGGTGCTTTTAGCAGGAAGCACTTCAAGTGTTTTTCCATAATTAACTTGCCATTTTACTAAGATATGATTCCAAAAGTATTTTATCTAAAATCAATTTTAGTCGTTTAAAAACATTTGCCAAACTAGTTATAGGAATTTACCTATGCAGCAAAGTTTTGAATTCAAATCCACCTACCCAGTATTGTTTGTATGAACAAAAAGTTAATTCAGTACTATTCATATTAATTCATTATCAGTGCTTAAATTATTATCGTGTCACATCTCGTATTTGATGATCCATAATGTATCATGTAAGTCTGTACACGTTAACGCGTAAGCTTTACAAAATTATTCTACACCAACCACAATTTAATTTTTAATAAAATAATATTTAAACCGTTTAGCATTATTAAAGAGCTACCCGGAGGAGAAAATTTTACACATTCTCGAAACACCAGCTATTTAAGAACTCCCTTATCGACCAAAAAAAAAAAGAACTCCCATAAATTTTCTTAAAAAAAAAACATGATTGGAGTTGATTTTTTTATATTCATTTTAACGTCTCGAAGCTCTCGTTTATCACTTAGTACTACAGTTTAGTGGTATTCATCTTCACTTGTAAGTGAGAACTCTTAGGTTCGATTTTCACCAGAGACAGATTTAAATCACATTATCGTAGTCCACTGTGAGACTTAACCCACTTCCCCACAGCATTACTCCTTAGTGTATAGATAATATCGTTTGTTCAATAAAAGAAAAAAAAAAATTAGAAGCTCTCATTTTGGGAGCTTTTTTTTTTTTTTTTTTTTTTTTTTTTCCAAAAGTGTTCTAATGTCATTGAAAGTCCACATAAGGGGCAATCCAGTGCCGAGCCTAAACAACAAAATAAAATAAAAACCTGAAGATAGAGCCTTGAGGGCGAGACGTGGCCGGGCGACTAAAAAATAGTGTGATAAAATGTATCAGAACAAAGATTATAAATAACATCAAATTTAATATTACTAATTTTATATTACACAACATAGCAATTTTGCCTAAAATCGAACGGAAAACTGTATCGAATCAAACCTATAAGAAATAATTTAACATAGAAAATTACATGGAAATGCATGAACAATACAAAGCACATGCATATATATATATGTATGTATGTCTATATATGAATAAAGAGTACAAATTCATAGGTGCATGTTCAGAGAAAGATAAATAAAAAATTAGGGCATGCGTTTATAAGTTGGATGACCTCCCGCACCGGCCAGTTCAGAAGGAGAAGCTCCATGTCCATGTGCAGGGTTCGTACCATCAGCCGCATGCTTTGCCTTAATTTCATGTTCATGTGCTGCCTTGTCTCCAGCTCTGGCAATCTCCCCAGCCTTGGCCACATGCAGTGACATTGCTGCTTCAGCTTCTTTAGCCAATCGCACCTCATGAGCTACGTCTGCTCTCGCCTTTGCTATTTCCTTCTCAGCCTAGTAATATACAATTTGAATCCAGCAATATAAAAATGAGTGTTAGGTTGGAATCTGATTATAGCCGTTTGATTACATACACGAAACGTACATAGTAAAACACTCCAAGCACATTCACGCACGTTTATAAGTACATTGATGTACCGATGAATGAATGTACATGTCACTTCGTACTTGTGTGTATTTTCATAATGATAATATTGTACAATGAAAATGACCAAATAGAAAATCTAACACCTAAATATATTCTTTGTGGAGTCGAGACTTATATGATTAAGTCGCTCTATATTTCTTATGGAATTGATCGACAATAATGTAACCTGCAAACATATCAATGCATTACTATTTGTACAAAGTGTTGTAATATACGTACCCTCTCTTCGGCCTTGGCCTCCTCCTTGACCTTTTTCATGGCGCCCATTTCATTTATCTTGTCCTTCACTGCCTGCATTTTTCCTTTCTCTTTTATCAACACCTTACAAAATTAACCAAATGAACTGCACTAGAATGCTCCCAATAATCGACAATGAAAAATGTAATATATATAGAGAGTTCGTACGACCCAGAAAGAGCACAGATGGTCTGTGGACGTATAGCTGACACGTGTCAAACATGCAGACGTTTAGTACAAACTTGTGGGCGATGTTGATTAGGAGTCAATCACTCTAAATTCCCATCCCACAATGCCAATTCAAGATCCGAGTTTTAAGTTGAAGGCATAATTTGAGAATAAGGTTTGGTTTGATCTTAATTAAGCTAATTTTTCCTCTTGCGGAATTATTGACAAGTGTAAATTTCTATGTATTGTACAACCACTATTTGATGAGTGTCAATTCCGTGTGTACGGGAACGAAAAGGGATCATCTCCGGATCCATTCCACCAAATTCACCATATCACTTAATTCGGGCTCTTAATCTTTGATCCAACGGCTAAAGTTATTATAATTTTTAAAAGGATCCCCTGTTTGTAGCCGTTGTATCAAATTTCAAAAGTCCAAATTGATTGATTGGGTTGATTTGGTGGAATGGATCCGAAGAGGATCCCTTTCCTACGGGAACAACGATTGTAGCATAATAATGTATTGACATGTAAAAAAAAAAAATTTATACAATAACAATGCATGTGGTGATAATCTCATTCACAATTTGCCCATGTATCTTCATTTTTTTTTATAAGTAAATAGCTTCTTATACAGCTAGAATTCATACTCCTTTATACCATGCACTGCCTCCTTCGGTCACTGCCCTTTTGTCCTCGTATCTTTTACTCCAATTACTACTGGTGAATGCTAGTTATTTTTCCCTTAGTACTCTCTTTTTATTTTCCTTTTTTCTTTTTTTTTTTTCAATTTTCATCTTTCCATTATTTTTAACATCCTACAATACTGCTTGATTATCGAAGTTGTTTATTTTGATCATTTTATTGTTTATTTTGGTTGTACGTACAATTCTTTAAATTTCTGACAATTAAAAGATAATTACTTTTATTTCTTTACTTTGATAGTTCACTTTTATAACATACTAAAGTGTTTTCTGTGAACCATGTGAGAAATAAAGGTTTCCTTGATTATTTATTAAAATAAAATTGAGAGAAAACTTTTGCTCTTCGTTTGGAAAAGAAAAAAAAAAGGAGAAAGTTTTAGTAGAGATTATAGCACAAGAAGTTTTAAGTCTAACAATTAGTTATTCATAAAAATTGAGGGTAGTTATGTCTATTTAAGTGAGATTTTGAATATATATATATATATATATATATATATATATATATATGAAAGTTTTTATAAAAGTTGACATTTTTGAAATTAAGGGTTAATTTTTTGTTATATTTGATAAATTCCCCCATTTTTACAATTTTTCATTTAGTTCCCATTTTTTTCTCCTTGATTCTAACCTCACGTGCGTGGCACGTGACTCATTTTGACAGAAGTTTTAACGGAGTTAACAAAAAGGATCATAGCTACACGTTTTGATGAGTTAAGGGACTAATAGTTATGAATTTTTAGTTGAGGGACCATTGCTCCAATTGGGTTAAAGTTGAGGAACCATTACTACAATTTTCTCTATTTTGTATGACTCTATAAAGATGAACTTCGCAAAATAAAAATATAAATAATAAATACTAAATTGAAAATCATTTAATCGTTTGATTAATGTAGTCATGATTTTATTGTTTAACTGAATAACATAGCTCTTCTATATTGTTGAATAACAAGTAAGATGACAAATTAAATGGATTCAGATTTAGCTAACTTTTAGTAAAGATGATCTTTAAAGGGTGATTTCGAAATTTGATGATTCGATCGGATCAAGAAGTAATATTGTAGGATTTTAAAATAAAGGAGAATGTCAAAAGAGAATGTACAAAGTGTAAGGTGACTAGCATTCCTCGTCTTTTAAGCAATATTAGATACCGAGTAACTTGCCAAGTAGCTAGACAATTCTTGCAGAAAAACAAGTCCTAGTTCATTAAAAACAACCAAATTCCTTCTTATTGTAAATTCAAAGCTATTTTATCTAATTTCTCATCAAATTAAGTCACGTAACTTATATGAGACACTTTAAAGAATAGATTGGTAATTTTCAATGAGTTTAAAGACCTAATTTTCCGGGAAAAAAAATAGTATAGGAGAACTTTAAAGGGTAAATTGACAGTTAAATTTGAAGCCTATATGCAATGTTCAGGCCTTAAGGTTCATGACAAAGACAGTAACAATATTACTTGAATTGCCTATTTTGAAAACCACCCCAAAACATGGGGTGTAAAAGTCAAACATAGCCAATCTAAGAAAGTATTGGAAATTTTGAGCAAGAGGTTCGAAATAAGGTCATCTCCAACCGAATGGTCCAGAGGGTCGAAAATAGCCCGAAAACGGTCTTCAATCAAGAGCCAAGCCAAAGGGCTCGTGGGCCCCACTGGACAAAAAAGGATCATAGGGCCAACCGGCCGGCCCAAACCAGCCAGCTAGCCGGCCCCGGGCCGGGCTGATATTAAAAAAAACAACGGCTAGCTACTGATGTCAGCTAGCCGTTATTTTTAAATTTAAATTTTTTTTTTCACAAAATTTGTTTTAAAAGTTGTAAAAATTCCTTTTTTTTCCCCTATAACTTCTAAACCATTAAACATTACATAACATTAAGTAACATGAAACAAATACAACTTAAACAACATGAACAAAGATTTTTAAAAAGCTTAATCAACTTAAACAACATAACATTATAAAAAAATAAAAAAAAACATTTAACAACATGAAACTTAAACAACATTTTTAAAAACATTTAACAACATAAAACTTTAATGCCTACTCCATTCTATTTTTGGCCCAAAGATGTGCAACAAGATCTTGTTGTACGTACTTGTTTGTAGCACAGGAACGTATCATTCTATAGCGCATCATGTACTCATTTATAGAGATACTACCAATTCTTGGATTGAAAGGCAAATTAAGCCCATCATATATTTTTGCACAAGCCCTTCTTAACCGATTTGGATTGTCTTGGTCATCATCGGACTCTCCATCAATATACCCATCTCGCTCATCCTCTACAATCATATTGTGTAATATGATGCAAGACATCATGATAGAGTCCAAATTTTCTCGACTCCACCCTCTTGTCGGTTCACTGATGATCTTCCACCGTACTTGTAGAATACCGAAAGCTTTCTCAACATCTTTCCGATATGCCTCTTGGTGTAAGGTAAACAACTTTTCGGCGTCATTCCTAGGGTTTGGAATTGCTTGGACAAGTGTCGCCCACTTTGGGTAGATGTCATCTGCCAAGTAATACCCCATATTGTACTAACGGCCATTGATGTAGTAGTCAAGTTGAGGTGCTTTACCTTCCGTCAGCCTATTGAAGAGGGGTGAACGCCCAAGAACTGTAATGTCATTTTGGGATCCAGGGACTCCAAAGAAAGCATGCCAGATCCATGTGTCATATGAGGCAACCACCTCTAACACAACAGTTGGTTTTCTCGACCTTCCGCAGAAGCCTCATTGCCATCTGGTGGGACAGTTCTTCCAATCCCAATGCATGCAGTCTAATGACCCTATCATGTCCGGAAACCCACAATCTTCGGCTTTGCGAATGAGCCGATCCAGATCTTCTTAATTTGGCTCGCGGAGGTACTTGTCTTTGTAAACCTGAACAATTGTGACACAGAATTGTTCAAGAGTATCAAGGCATGTAGACTCAGACATACCATAGGTTTCATCCATCGAATCAGCTGGGGAGCCATAGGCCATCATTCGGAGTGCAATAGTACCCTTCTAATGAGGTGAGAAACCAGAGCGACCTGCTCTATCATGCTTTTGTCGAAAGTATGGATTGACCTACTGGACATCACGAAGTAAACACTCGAAGACATGACGCCTCATCCGAAAGCGCCGTCTGAAATCCTCTTCTGTGTACACCGAGTTGGGGTTGAAGTAGTTGTTCATCATATTGGCATGCATCATCGCTCTGTTTCGTGGTTTGTAAGAGCAACCAGCAACAGAGCCACCCTATTGAGGTTGTTGCGCGGTTGGCTGACACACCATGGCCGTAGCCATGGCTGCTACTCTGTTTTGTACATTGGGCCATGCTTCATCTTCTTCATCAGACTCCTCATCTTCTCGTCTCATCTACACCCATTTTTCTTCCAATTTGGAATTGGATGAGAATCCCCAATTGGAATCCGACGAGGATCCAAAGTTGGAATTCATTGCAAACTTGAATTGAAATAGATTGAATTCAAAATTGTGTGAATTATAACCCAATATCCACCCTATTTATAGCCAAAAAAAAATTCAAATCAAACAGCTAGATGACATCATGCTAACGTCACTTAGCTATTAGATTTGAATTTAAGTTGTAGTTTTTAAATAATAAATTATGTTTGGCCCTATGGCCATTTGGCCCTCAGTTGGAGACGGTTTTTTGTGACAGGGCTAAAACGAGCCCTATGGCCCTTTGACCCTCGGTTGGAGATGGTAAGAAATATGACCATGTACTAATTATTAAAATATTAATTTCTTGGAGGACCAGAGGGCTAAAACGAGCCCTCTGGCCAACCTTTGGTTGGCCTAACTGGACTTAGATCAAAAATAAAATATGAAAGATTGTATGGGCCTAGGCAAAGCCTTGACCCAGGGCTGAGCCTAGGGATTTGAATTTCACACTGGGAAAGCTCACTCGTTTTATTACAAGGTGGCAAGTGAGAAAGATTTTTTCCCATCCTACAAGGAAACTGCCATTCACATTATCTTTGTTCATATTATCACCACTAACACATGGAGATCGATATTGCTTTCCAATGTATTTAATACATAGTTCAATCTCAAGTAAAATTACGGACAATTTATTTATCGACTGAACTGAACTACACACACGTCTAGCTTCCACGGTATGTTGTGAATGAGAAAGGCGACAGCAGCAGAGGAACATGAAAATGTTCCAATTTCTGTGACTCTCTGATCTCAAACACGAAAGAAACATAAGGGAAGAACCCGCCTGGGCAGTACTTACCTGTGTTAAAGTTTATCCTGTATATGCCTGGGTTCACTACATCAACGATGCTCATCAATTGACCACTTCGCCCATCATTATCTGTAGTCGAAGACCCTTGAAATACCCAACCACCTGCATTTGACTCGCCAAACACCGGACAAGGTTGAACACCCTTCCACATTTCTAAACACACTTCAATTCCAGCACCTGGAGACCCTCGAGAAACATCCAAGACATGGGTTGTGATGGGTGGACGGGTTCGAGTTGGAGCTTGAGAAGTTTTTACTGATGAAGCTTCAGAAGCAGTAGCAGTTAGATGCCCTCCAATAATGCTCACACGATCTTCTAGGGTTCGTAAAATTAATAAAAAAAAAATTATAAATAGAAGCAAATGCAAAGGAAAGAGAAGTGACTTCCTCTGGAGAGAAGAGTCATCCATGAGTTATAAACATTGTCAGACAAGCAAAGCCCAGAGCTGCATAAGCATTAAGCGAACTAAAACTCACAATTTTGAGAAGGATTTGGAATAGAAATTTACAATACCTTCCGCTTTCTTTGCAACAATTGTGGGATTCTTGTTGCCTGCGGAAGTAACATTTTCTTTTGCTGCAAAGAGCTTCGCAAGGCGTAGCTCTGTTATTTTCATCTGCTCCTGAGCTGCAATCTCGAACTCAACTATTGGCCTGTTTGGATATCGTTTCTGCAAAGAGGAAAAGTACATCTATTAATTTGAGTAACAATTTATGCAGAATCTGTAGAGCATGGTCCTCGCAGAAGTGGCATCCTTCTCCTCACTCAACAGGCATCACAAAATAAACATCAGCGGAAGTTCTGGTGAACATCTCATGTGGTCTATACATTTCCTTTATAAGTTGCAAGAAAAATATTTGCTTACATATAATAAAGATTGAGGACAATAACTACTTCTCTTCAAGCTTGGTCATTGTTTACTCAATCGCAAATGCTAATATAAGGACTATGTTAGTCAACGTATGCTTTAGGGCAACTTCTAAACTGCAGGCTATCTCCTGTCTTTTGTACACACTTTCTATGGAGTGGAACACGTTCTTTATTTATTTCTTCATTGCCGGAAAACATAAAAATTTTGGCTTAAGCTCTTCGTAGAGGCAAAACTGAGCTGGTTTACCCCACCATCCTGTGCTAAATTATTGGTTGCCAAACATTGTTTTCCGGGAAAAATAGCGAGGCTAAAGGTCTTTAAAAGTATTTTTAATCGCTTTGTTTTTTTGGAGTGAATTGGTTGGAAAGGAATAATCGAATCTCCAAAGATAAAAATGGGGCGCAAGTGCCAATATAGAGGTCAGAGTGAGGTTTTAGCCATCTTTCTGGGCCTCAATAACCGGTAGAGACACTTGTTATATTCCAACAAACTACTATTGTCCTTGATAGTTCATTTATAAGAGAGTGATTTTTGTAAATTATTGACTTTGATTGTTTGATTTATTAGTCTTTGTTTCCCATGAAAAATGTTAATTAAGCCAGAATATGCAAACCAAAGTTATCGAGTAAACAAATTCGTTCTGCATTGAGTTTAAAGAAACTTCTATTAATGAAAATGCTTAAACTGAAATTCTCAAAATGAAATAGTTTCAGTACGTTGAATCCATTGACTTAAACGCTAGTATATCTCTGCAAGCTATTCTATAATGCTCATCAGGGTCACGTATATAATCTTTTAACATTTGGAAATTTTAACAAAAAAAGGGACTGTAAGTGAAAATCTACCTTCAACTCAGCAAGTATCCCATCAGAACTCTTTCCAGATGCACAAATAAGAAATACAAAACCAAACTTCTGCCTGTATTTAGCATTCCATTCAGCCAGTTCCTACAAAAGCCAGGTGGATAATATTTAAGTAAAAGAAAAAAACTCTGACCATAACTTTCACATAAACAAACAGAAATTGAAATATCAAACTATTTTTAATCCTTTTGCTTCTCCAAACTAAAACAGGATGAAATAGAGGGAAACCTTGAATATGTTTGGTTTCATTTGAAGGGGGAATTACGACTTCAAAGATACGCATAAAGTATCTGAAGCATACTAACCTGCAAGCTAGAACTAGTGGCAGTTGCTACAGCAGTCGCCCGCTCTCCCTTACTCCACCTACAAATAATTGCTTCATGACTTCAATATCATTGCATTTGCATATCTAGAAAGACTAATGGAGAAAGAAAGGCGGTTAATTAGCATCAACTAGCCCACAAAGAACAAGGGCACTCCACTCGTATTTGTCGCTAATGTTTTTTGGACTCGGTATGGAGCTAGTAAAACGTCAAGCGGTCCAGCAAAAGATTTAAACTTTAGAGGCCTCATCTTGATGGTAAATAACAATAAGCTCAAACACCACATGGCTTATTACTCAGCACTCAAATATTGAAGGCAACCTATTTGTTTAACACATTCGAACGTAAACTAAAGATAGAATAGCATTACAATTAACTGAATACGAAAAATTAATCAAGAATTAGAATCTAAATCGAGACGGGAAGAAGAAAAAAAAGGAAACCCATTAATGACATGAATCAACTCCATACGCCAATACCCAGGATGCTTTTTTATGAGCCAAAATCCAATTGGGCATCTTTTGGAAGATTCAAAATTTGCAATTTTTATTGTAATTAGGTTTAATTAAACACTAAAATTTACGCTAACAACAATCCATCTGATCATCGATGGTGTGCAAATTCAAGTAATTTAATTCAATTATGCCGATTTCCTTCATGGGTTGTCAAGATTTGAGTAAAAATTTGTGAATTATCAACAAAAACGGCAATTAAATAAGAAAAGTGAGATTAAGAACCGAACTCAGCAGAGGTGGAGTGAGAAGAAAGCGAAGGCGAGTTTCCGATCTGAGGATGAGCTGAGAACGATTGGAGCCAACCATTGACATCGACCTTGTTGAACCAAATGTCTCTGGCGGCAGTCACAGCTTCGTCGAGAAATGAGAAAGGGGACGCCTCCGCCATTTCTTTGGCGAATTTGGTGCTTGCGCAGCAAGCTAAGAACTCCTCCTCCTCAAATTTCAATCCCATTTCTCCTTTCCTTCAAAAGATGAGAAATTGAAACTCTCTCCGATACTACGACACTGATTCTGGGCAGCACAACAAACAGTTGCGTTTGAAAAGAAAATGGCTTACTTTTAGCTATGCCAAAGTAATGGAGTAAATTTCACTTTAACCCCTAGACTTTATTTTGTTTCCACTTATGTCACGTATTACTTCATCTTTTCAATTTGGTTGAGATAAGCGTAAATTTTTTCTTCTTAACCAACCACGAGCTGGTGGCCCAGTTGTAAAGGACAGATTGCGAGGCTTCCTTCAAACTAAAAACTGGAGGTCTCAAGTTCGAAACCCGCTGCTGGTGTGGAAGCTAGACTTGTGGTCAAAGAGAGGCTAAAATGTCTCTATAAGTCTTCCGAGCCTCCTAAATTGATTGATAACCGTGATTTGCCAACAATTATCCCCTTTTAAGAAGAAAAGGAGATAAGCGTAAAATGAATCACATGCAATTAGAAACCATAAAATTGAACTTTTTCAATGATTAGCCATGGTGAGGGTAGATTAATGAATTTTACCTCGAGTTGTAAATGAAAGGAGGCGTTGGAGAATAAACGAGTCTTCAGAAAAATTAAGTAGGGCAATAACTAAAGAGGACTGTTATCGGCAATCGATTCTCATTTTCCACTCTATAGTTTCTATAATTAGAAAAAAAATACATTTGTGAGGAGTGCAGAATGAGATTTTTGGAATGTCAAAAACAGTTCCCTAACTAAAAACCATATAAATAAAGATCCAGCCTTGTCCTTAAGAACGTTGTAGATGCAAATTTTCACCGTCTTCTCCTTTGACGAAAATGCACCTGCAAAATAATAACACCTAATATTAAGACCAAAAGCCCCACGCGCCCACGATGAATGAGGGGCTTTGGCCGAAGAATCTCTGATGCCAAAGTTAGAATTCTAAAAATAATGTGTTTAGGAGTTTGTGGGTAGCAAAATGGCTTAGCTTTTTAGTGGGAAAATAAGACTATTTATAGGGGAGTGGCTAACCCTATTTGGATAATAGTGGCTGGCCATATATGGTGAAATTGTGTGAATAATTGCAAGATATTATGTGAAATAATATCTTGCAATTAACATAGTAATTAATCCTAAATTAAATAGGAAAATTGGAAATTACCTTTTGAATAAAGATTTAATGATGAGTGATGAGAGGGATTTGAATAAATTGCATTTTGATCATCTTTTACTCTTCTTTGATTGAGCTGTTATTGTCTGTTGTATGCGTGTGGGAATCCCGGTGTGCATCGAGAGTAATTTTGTCCTTTTAACCCAAAAGTCAACGTGTCACCTCCATAATTTTCTTGATTATTTTTTTGCTCCACAAACGTAAATAACCAAATGTCTAGTTCGAAGCAGGACTCTGATACAACTTGAGAACAGATTTAATAGAAGATCGTTGGGTTAAGAGAGCAACGTTATATGTCTACATGGTTCAACCTCTGGAGGTTGATACTTGGCCTTTAGGACCCTAGCCTCCAAATCGCCATGCTCATGGATCAGCTGCCATCCCTATCTTGCCAAAAGAGCAAGGTTAAACGCGTACATATTTTTGAAACCCAAGCCTTCCCCTCTTTTGGGGCAATGGTTATGGCGAGCAGGTAACTGTGGTTATTTACCCATAACAGTTTATGTTCATATCCGCATAACCGTTTATCTGTTAGGTAATTGCATAAACGGTTAGACCCATACTCATAACCGTTTATAAATGGTTAACCATACCCATAACCATGTATCCATTTAACCATAACCGTTTACGTATTTAACCATAACCATTTACCCGTTTACCCGTTTTTGAACCCGTTTATCATTTTTTTACCCATTTACCCTTTTTTCACCCGTCTACATGTTTTTTTTTTAACAACTTGAAAATTACAAAAGAAAAATTTGTCATAATTTTTGTTTTCTAACAATTAAACACCGTTATAGGTCTGTTTTAGCATGCATTTCCCTATTTTAATCATTTAAGTCTTCATACAATTCCAATAATTGAAATAATAGTTTATGAACGATATTTTTCTACTGCAACCAGCAAGTCTTTAATTATAATCCATATGATTACAAAGTAAAGCTTGAAAAAACAAAAAGTAGTTATTATATTGAATACTACATGATTCAAAGCTCCAAAATATTCCGAAACTAAACACTTTCGAACACTAATGCTTTAGCACGTTCAATCACAAAGTCTCATCGACTCGTTGTCACCAAAAGAGGCCTACAAAAGAAATGTACAAATTGAATTAATATCCCATTTAGGAACACCAACACCAATTAGCATGAATCCAACAGATGTAAGTGATCACAGAAGGTTTACATTGTACACTCAGTTATCAGGAAAAAAAAAAAAGCAAACAAAAGCGGAGTACCAAATCAATTGAGTTAGTATCACCATTCATCAATATGCATAAACATAAGGTTTACATTCTATGATTTTTCACACACCCATATGCATAAATTGAATTAGTATCACCAATAACTCCAAAGTAAAAAACAAAAATAAATGGGTAAATGGATACCCGTTATAACCGCAGGTAATACTCATAACCGTCCATTTAAATTTCACAGATAAACAGTTATACCCATAACCGTAACCGTGAACTTTAAATAGACGGGTAACCGCGGTTATCTAAACCCATGGGTATTTTGTCCATCCTTACACTTGAATTAATGAGTACGACATCTGTCATTAGCTCCATTCCACCACAATGCCGTTATCATTCGATTAAGGTTGTCACAAAAGGTCTTGGGCACGAGAAAACACCCTATAATATGCATTAAGAAGCCGCCCTTTTGAGCGTTGAAGGCATTTCCATTGACATTCTTTGATGTGCCTGAAACAGTTGCTGTTGTTGCACCCAACCAGCATAAGGAGCCTCAGATCTCTTTTTTGATTGTCAATGTAGGGTACACCTAAGCACCGAGTCACATCATCCTGTTTTGGCCTCTTGATGTTTCTTCTTAGAGCAACTCCAGTGTGAGAGCCCTTCCCTTCCCCCAGGCTATTCACTATTTAATCCATTCAGTGAACAGTAACTGCCATAATGAACAGTGCATTCCTTTGACAATTGGCTTTTGCATCTCCACCCTGCACTTGAATAGCCCTGGCAATTGGCAATAAAATATTAGTATTTTATTTATTTATTAAATAATACATAATAATTTTATTTCTAATTTCGGATAAAATTTTTAATCGTTCTCGTTACGCCATGTGTCATTATCTGAAAAGCCAATAGCAATAAAATATTAGTATTTTTTTTTTATAAAATAATTCAAAATAATTTTATTTGTAATCGGTTAAGATTTTTAATCGTTCTCGTTGCGCCACGTGTCATTATCTACAAAGACAATTATTGGTGATGGATTTCCGATAAGATTTTTAATCGTTCTCGTTGCGCCACGTGTCATTATCCGAAAAGACAATTATTGGTGATGGATTTTCGATAAGATTTTTAACCAATCACATGCTGCCACATGTCACAATCCGATTACAATCTTTGAGGATAGATTTCCACCAAATTTTTAACGAATGACGGCATGCCACGTGGCATTATCTACAACCCAATCCTTTCTGAGTCCTCCATATAATCCACCATCCATCCTCAGAAATCTCACACCAATTTTCTGAATATCTCTATCATTATTCATAGTTTCTGCTTCATTCTTACAATGTCTTCTTCTTCTTCTTCAAAGATGATGTGGGAAATCAATCAAGAAGAGGAAATATTGTTTAACCAATCAAAATGAATGTTCAATGTCAGGGATTGGGCCCAAAATGCAATGGAAGAGGATGACGAGCGTAGACGAAGAGATGACGAATCAAGAATGGCAGGAGCCTCACATTCCCGTCGAGTCGTCCAAGCTGTGGCTCAGATCTGCAGGCCCAACCGTGCTGTAAACATTGATAGAAGCAGGCAACGACGAGGTCAGGAGTTCTTGGACGATTATTTTGTCCGTAACAGTGCATTCCTTGATACGTACTTCAGACGTCGTTTGAGAATGGAACGACATTTGTTCAACAAAATCATGGGCGCTGTTTGCAACCATGATTCTTACTTTGTGCAAAAGCCGGATGCTTTTGGTGCTATGAGTCTCATGCCTCAGCAAAAAATTACTGCTGCCTTACGGATGCTTGCATATGGAGCAGCTGCAGACCAAGTGGACGAGATAACAAGGATGGGAAAATCAACCATTCTTGAGTCTTTGATGAGGTTTTGCTCGGCAATCGAATCTATCTACACCACAGAGTACCTCCGGAGACCTACTCATATGGACTTGGAAAGGCTTTTGAACAATGGCGAGATGCGAGGTTTTCCAGGGATGATTGGAAGCATTGATTGTATGCACTGGACTTGGAAAAACTGTCCAAGTGCATGGCAAGGCGCTTATGGGGACAAAAAAGGATCAAAAAGTATCATTTTGGAGGCGGTGGTATCTTTTGATACATGGATTTGGCACGCCTTTTTCGGGGTTCCGGGAGCTCAAAGTGATCTCAATGTCCTTGCCCAATCCCCAGTGTTCAACGAAGTCTTGCAAGGAAAGGCACCAAAAGTCACATACTGGGTCAACGGACATAAGTACGACGGGCCATACTACCTAGCAGACGGCATTTACCCAAGGTGGGAATCGTTTGTCAAAACAGTGCCACGGCCACGAAGTGCAAAGGAAAAATACTTTGCAAGTTGTCAAGAATGATGCAGGAAGGATGTGGAGCGTTGTTGACTCTTTCCTTTTTGTCTTCATTTTCTTATGCCAAGAGTGCTCTAATGGAACCTTCTTATGCAGCAATGTATAGGATGAGCGGCTTTCCAGGCACGAGTGCTCCTAAGATAGGTGGGTTTGCCAAGTATCGTTTTATGCTCTCGAAGGCATTGCGGTAGGTGTCATTCTATATGAATTGAGCGTCCTTCTTCATGAGTCAACTGAAGGGTTGACAACGTCCAGCGAGGTTGAAGATGAAGCGTCTGATGAAAGCCAGTCGTCCTTGTAGGCCAACCATCATTGTAGGCTTTTTAGCTCGTGTAGGTTTCTTGACTCGTGCATGCTTTGAATGACCTTGATCTTTGATTGGTCCTCTTCAATGCCATGGTGCTTGACAATGAAGCTGAGGAACTTCCCAGAAGTAGCGCCAAATGCACACTTCAACAGGTTCATTTTAAGGGTGTAGTGTCGTAGTTTATCGAACACCATTCGTAAATCCTTTAAGTGATTGGGTCTCTTCTTGGTCTTGACAACCACATCATCTACATAACATTCTACATTTTTATGTGACATGTCATTGAAGATTTTCTGCATTGTTCGTTGATATGTAGCTCCAGCGTTCTTCAGACCAAATGGCATTACCTTATGGCAGTAGATACCTTTTGGAGTGCGGAAGGCTGTTAATTCTTCGTCTTCGAGAGCCATGCGAATTTGATTGTATCCAGACGAGCCATCCATAAATGACAGTGCCTCGTGGCCAGTGGTTGCATCCATCATGATTTCAATGATTGGCAAGGGAAAGTCATCCTTCGGGCAAACATCGTTAAGGTCTCGAAAGTCTACATAAATAAGTATTTGTCCAGATTTCTTAAGGACAATGATGATGTTGGAGATCCATTTAGGATATTACACATTTCGAATGAAGCCTGCTTCGATAGCTTGTCAATCTCGGCCTTAATTTGTGGGATGAGCTCAGATCGATAGCGTCTTTAAGTTTGCTTTATTGGCCACATTCCGGGCTTAACTGCAAGGCGATGCACTAAAATGGTAGGGTCAAGGCTGGGCATTTCTTTTTAATTCCAAGCAAAGACGTCTTTGTACTCCAAGAGTAGTTGGTAGCACTCTTCGACCTCGGTCGTACTTAGCAGTGCACTTATGAAGATAGGCTTTGGTTCTTCGCTTGTGCCTAAGTTGAGCTCCTTGAGATCATTAACCATGGCTTGACCCCTATCTTCGAGTTGAGGTGGCGCAGCAATGACATCTTCCTCGGGGACTTCATCTTTTTCGTTCTCTTGGATCATGATGTGGAAGACGGCTTGGACCTCCTCTTCAGTGTCATCCCCTTAGGCTTGTTGGCATAAAGATTAGCCGGTATGGATGATGATATGCCTCCTTACCTTCAGTGGTCTTTTTATGTCCACTTCCAGGGTTGCTTGGCGTTTCATCCTTGAGGGAATCGAGCTCGAACGTCGTCATTTTCTGCTAGATCGCCGATCTTTTCTTCCTTTGGCGTTGTCTTCATCTTTTTAGAAGGCTTCTTGGTTTTTTTAAGTTGTTCCAAAGCCGACCGTCGCAGAGGAGAGCTAGCCATGTTTCTTGGTTTCTTAGGTTTTGACAACCTTTCGAAAACAGAACTTTGGGGTGTCAATGTGTTAAGCCTTTTGAAGACGAGGGTTTAGTCTTGACCACCAATGTGATCAAGTGTCGAAATTCTAGGTTTTGAACGGTTCAACCTATCGAACACTGATGTTCGAGGGACGGGTTTAGGCTCTTCTTGATTTTGTTCAATACTCACACTGATATGTTGAGCGCTAGCGTTCTTTGCTTTTCTTGAGATCTTCACGGGTGTATTTGGTGTGAAGCCAAGTCAAGCTTTGTTGTTGTCAACTCCGTAACCATACTCCTTCAACTTCTTTTGAGTTTCGGTGAGGTCACGTTCTTTGTCGTTGACGGTGTTTGCGTTCTTCTTTCCAAGATTTAAAGAGAAGGCAAAATCGTACCCAGCCTTTGACATGAGTTTGTAGGTGTTTGGGTCAAAACCTTCTTTGGTCCTCTTGGTTGGAAGAGAGCTTGGTTCCGCCCCTTTTGGTAGGGGTTTTACGAAACCTTATGGTGGTTTTGAAACTTTAGCGTCGCCTAGCTGTGTCAGAGGTAACACTGCATTTGTCTTGAGCAGCTTTTCATCATCTTTGTGCAGCTGTGTGTCGACTTTGCTTGCTTCAGTTTCGAATGAGGATTGCCCATTCTTTCTTCTTGACATCGGGATGTATCGGAAAACGGGTGTGTTTAACCTTTTTGAGGGCGTCACACTCCCTTTGGTTGTTGCGGGCTTAGCAGGCTCATCGTCATCTTTGCTTGAAAATGGCACGACTTCCCCTTCTTGCTCTTTGGGCACGGCTTGCCACTCATTCTTTTTGGGTGCTGCTTTGCCTGTGGACTTGATATCTTTTGGAAGAGTTTTAGGCACTATTTCTTCATCCATGTAGAACTTGGCGTCTGCAAAGTGTGATTCGACTTCGGTGAATGGCTTGGTGTCGCCTTGTATCATCTTCACTCCTTCTCGGTAGAACTTTAGGCATTGGTGGAGGGTGGACGGCACCACTCCATTCTCGTGGATCCAATGCCTTCCTAAAAGCAAGCTGTAGAAAGTTCTCACGTCAATCACCTGGAATAGTGTGCTTGACTTGAGTTTGTCAATGGTCATTTCGACTCAAACCATGCCCATCGCTCTTTGTCCTCCTTGGTTAAAACCATGGATTAAAAGACAACTTCGGGATAGTTCATCTACCTTGATGTTGATTGTAGTCATTGTTGACTTTGGCATGATATTTATGGCCGAATCTCCATCCACAAGCATGCGGTTGACTTTGTGCTCCCTCACATACCCATAGATAAAGAGATGACGGTTGTGAGGCTTTGACCCTAGCAGTAAATCTTCATCAGTGAAGGTGATTGCGTCATGGGAGGCACATTATGTGGCGTATTCATGTGGCTGAAGCTTCAGGCCTTTGTCATTTTTTTGTTTCATTTGGTGGTCGTCGAGACTCGCCAAGATCGCTATTAGTGCTCTTTGCATCTCTTTGGGCAATCACAGTGCCTCATCGATGCTAAAGTATGACGCTAGGCTTTCTTCAGGTGTAGGAGTTTTTTCTTCCTTGACGATGACAGCTTTACCTTTTGAGGGCTCTTCTATCTCTACTTCAACCATGTGACAGGCAGCGGTAGTGCACTGTTGGAAGACATCATTCGCGAAGTACTCATGCAAGGAGACGGGAATGCGCGTCTCTTGCTCCATAAATTCCCCAGCGTACGTTGGCTTAGCAGCCCTTACGTTTCTCTTGGGCTTCTTATTGTTGGGACGGCGATGCTTTCTCGCTTGTTCCACCTTTGGCTTTACGACTTGTGGTATTGGCTTCCTTGTGTTCTTATAGGTCACCAGTGTCCACCCATCTTCATCGTCAGTAAGTGCATTTTGGTCATTTACCCCCAGCGATGGTTATGTAGAAGGTGTCGTGTGGCTTGAGCATGGACGTGAATGAGCATACGTTACTTAGAGAGGCAAGGGATCGAATGATCCAAACACAATTGCAGTAGTGTGTGTTGTGGTTGTGTCTTCAAGGTCGAGTTCAATTCACCCTTGTTGTGCCAGCTTTATGATGAGCTCCTTGAAGACGAAGCACTTGCCAACATGATGGCTCAAGATACGATGGTAGTTGCAATACCTAGGATCATTAACGCGATTAATCTCGTCGAGGCGTTTGCACTCAGGTAGCTCGATCACCTTTTTCTCCAACATGTCCTTTAGCATTGTAACCACGTCAGAGTTCGGAAAAGGATACGTCTTTTGCTCCAGCTCCCTCAAGGTGTTTTTGTACCTATCTTGGGTGTGAGAAGGCTCACCTCTTTTTATCTCATTCGCTTTGTTCTTGGAGGAGATCTTGACGGGCGCAAGGGAGGTCTTGATAGGGGTAGTGTTGACGGAAAAAGCTTCATTGGTGGGCTTCTTCCCAGTCTCATCTACATTCGGAGTGAACACCTTGTCTTTCTTGAAGTCGGTGATTGGCTCATTTTTCCCATGATTGGGGATACTCGGCTCCATGTCGTGGGAAAGAGTTGCCAGTTCCTCAAATGTTCTTGGCTTTATGCCTTGGAGGATGTAATGTAGCCCCCAGTGCATGCCTTGAACACACATCTCAATGGCGGAGGTTTCAAACAGCCGATCTTTGCAATCCAGACTTAATGAACATCATCTGTTGATGTAGTCGACGACAGGTTCATCCTTCTATTGCTTCGTACTCGTCAACTCCAGCATGCTTACGGTGCGACGAGTTCTTTAGAAGCGGTTAAGGAATTCCCTTTCAAGCTGATCTTAGCTGTTGATAGATTCGGGCTCGAGGTCGGTGTACCAATCAAAGGCATTACCTTTCAGCGAGTGGACGAACTGCTTGACGAGGTAGTTTCCCTCTGTCCCAGCGTTGTTGCAAGTTTCGATGACATAAGCAATATGTTGTTTAGGATTGCCCTTTCCATCGAATTGCATGAACTTTGGAGGCTGATAACTCTTTGGCATCCTTAAGGTGTCAATCTTTTTGGAGCAGGGCTTTGAGTACAACACAGAGTCATGCGAGCTTCCTTAGTACTGCGCCTTGATGGTGCTAGTGATCATCTCTTGCAGCTGCTGGGTAGAGAGAGAGATCTTATGAGCGTTGTTGCTTGGTCCAGCTTCTCCTCCATTTTCTCCACTAGAGGCTCTTCCTTTTCGTCGGTTTCCTCCTTTGGTGGATCAACCTTCGGGTTAACTTTGTCATCATGATGTGCCTTCAGACGGTTGACGAGCGTAGCAATTTGCAAGTCATTCTCCTCCACGGTTCTTGTCAGCCTTGCAATTGCTTCACTCATTTGAGCCAGCTGCTCATCGATGGAAGTCGTGCCAGTAGTCATAACTTGCATGGTTACGGGACACGAGTTTCTTGAGTCAGCGTTAGAAGTCAAAGACTCAGAGTACCTCATCGGACTTTCTCCCCTTGGCGCCTTTAGCCAGGCTAGGGTGATCATAGGTTCGTGCCTTAGGTGCTATTACTTATTCGGCAGAGTTGACGGAGGGGTAGAAGGCACAGCAGAGAGAGTTCTTGCCTTGCTTCGGGTTGTGACGCCCAAAGTGCCACCACTTACGGTAAGGATGCCCTTGTTCTTCGTGTTGGTAGTGGGAACAGCTTGATCCTTTCTTACTGCCATTTATGCTTTTTTGCAGGTTTGAAGACAGAGATGAGAGGCACAAAAATTCTGTAACGAATAAAACGAGAACACGTGTGCAGAATAGATTTGAATTTGGAGGTTACAATCTCTGTTTACAATTTTCCTCTGATTCAGTCTTCTAAGATTTGTGCAGAGGTTCTTCTTAATGTAGAATTTTTGACCCTTATGCTTGTGGGAGGACCTTGTATTTATAGGCTTCTTAAGGCTTGCCTTTGGGTGGATTTGGCTTTGGTTTATGTCCTAATTCATCCATGGGAGAATCTAGGGATGTTTTGTGTCTTAATTTCAGCCATCTTTACTCCCTTGGCCGAATTATAGGGTCTTTGTTGCCTATTTTGTGAGCAATCTTCAATTCTTGCTTGTTTTATGAAGATGCCTTAACTTTCTTTCCAGTTTTGAGAACACTTTAAACCCTTGCCCTTTTTCTTAAGAGAGGTTTTCTCTCTTTGGCCGAATTGTGGGAAGTTTTAAGCTTCATTTGCTTGATTTGTGCCACATGTCATTGATGACTTGTCCATTTGTGATGAGTCATATGCCATGTGGAGCTTTGCGATGCATTATTTGCATGCAACAAAATTTACATGTCCACAGTTGTGCGACTTGGTGATCGTTTTTATTTTGATACACCAAAAGTCATAGTTCACTCTGGTAAACACTAGAGCTCGAAGATTAGTTCTACATCCAACCACCGCAACTACGAGTTGTCTAAGTTCTGAGGCCATGTTAGTGTTTGTTAGTTGAATTGAATTGTATTTTGCTAAATTTTATTCAATTTTGGAAAGAGAATATTGTTTTAAGCTATCTGAGCTCAAGGAAGAAGAAAGGTGGAGTTCATAGCTCCATTTCATTCACACATTTAGCATTACATCTTGGATCCGAAAACAAAGGGAAATATCAACATGATTGTTGGAGATTCCCACGCTCTGCACGAGCCACTCGCTTAAAACTACTCACATGTTCTGCACATACATCACTTACTTTACACAACTGCTATGACAGCTGGCCTAAACAAACCCTTAAAATGTTCTAATCCTAGCCATATATTGCTACTAAAACAACACACTTAAAACAGAAATGAAAATGAAGAACAAAAACAAACTGCAAAATTTGAACTTTGTTGATTTGCAACAAGCTTACATCTCAAAAATATATATGTGTATATATGTGCCAATAAAATTTTTATTTTTATTTTTGTAAGGTAAACATAAAAACAAAAACTATTTACACTAAAAATATTATTGGGCCCTTGGTTTTGGCCCAGGAAAATAGAATTTGGACCTTTAATTTACTCTAAATGAACAATGTATGGCCCAAACCACTTTGACTTGTCGAATATACCAAGCCTCGGTTTTTCCTCTCCACTGCTAGGAGCATTGAATGCAAAGTACTTTGATTATTTTTTAAGGGAAGGTGATCAGAGATTTAGGCTAAAACACCGTCTTGATTATGCTAATCTGCATTCATTGCCTAGATATTTTGGATTACTTTTCTATTGATGCATTACTTTCTGGAAAGTAATCCTAGGTCGGTTTCAAGTAGACCTGTCAATTTCTTACACGACCCGTTAACACAACACGTAAACGACACGAAAATAACGGGTTTCTGGTCAACACGATAACTAATTGGATCATTATCGGGTCACACGATAATAACCCGTTAATAACGGTTCCTTAACAGGTTTACACGAAAGTGACACGTGGGTAACCTGTTTCGACACGATAAGAAAAAAGTTATTTTGATGATTTTAATTTTGTAAACTACTAAAAAGACTTATTATAAAAACACAACAGATATAATGAATATGTATATATTATTTATTAATTATTATTCTATATAAATTTTAAAATTTAATTTTTATTTATTTATTTATTTTTATAGTATATTATAGGCAAAGATTGAGATTAAAAATCATAAAACACATTAAAAATAAAAATATCAAGTAATTTAAAAATACCAAACACATAAAAAAAATTATAATAATTAATTTACATATGGGAAAAATATGAAAAAAAATATGCAAACGCTCGTAGTCGCATCCTCTACGCTTTGAGGATGGGTATATGACAGTTTGAATTTTAAAAAACATACAAACTCTCATGAATAGTATTTTTAAGGAAGTTCAAAATAAAAAAAAATTCATAATGATTAATGTATAAGTCTAAAAGATGTGAAAGCATAATAAACGTTCATAATTGCATCCTCAATGCTTAGACGATGGTTACATGGTCGTTTAGATTTTTAAAACCCTCCAAATCTCATTAACATTGTTTTTTATTTGAGTACAAAATTAATAAAATTAATAATAATTATTGTAGAAGTGTGAAAAATGTAATCACTCGTAATGAAAAGATTTACAACTTTCATGAAAGGGTCAACTCCAAAATTTAGTATGTATATACTAATTTAGTATTATGTTTTACATTTTTTTGGGTCAAATTATGTTTTTCATTTTCATTTTTATTGATTTAAAATATATTTTTCTTAACAGGTAACGGGTCGGGTCATATTACCTGATAATATTAACGGGTTGATTTCGAGTCGGGTCATATTACCCGTTTACTGTAACGGGTATTACACGACACGACCTGTTAAGCTATCGGGCATGACATGAAAACGACACGAACACGAGAAACACGACACAAATGCCAGGTCTAGTTTCAAGTGAAACATAGGAAGCATTGAAGAAGGAAGTGAAATGTCTATAAGTACAAATAAAGATGTTAGAACAAAAGACACTCAAATCATTCAACAAAACAGACTGCAAGCTTAACGACTAAAGCTCTCTACCTTTACTTGTTTCATCCCTTTTGCCTTGCTAAAAGTTCACTTTGAAACCAACACCTTAGAACTCTAGGGAACCTTCCTTTAGACTCTAAGACCAATTAGAATTTGATTTGCTACCATCTCATTGTGTAATATCGATTTACCATTCATTACATAGGTTTATCTCTTTGGTTGAGATCCTTTACAAGGAAGCATCTTTAACTCAATCTGACAACCTTGAATCCAATCCAATAAGAGTTTTTATCAAATGTTTTAAGTTCATTTATGTATAAACTTGTTTTGTGATATTTAGTATTTTTAATATCAATTTCAGTTCTCTACTTACTACTTATGTTACTTACTGTCTTCACTTTTTCTGTTGTGAATGACTGAAGTAGTGTATTTGAATATAACGGGTTTATATTCAATCCCATCTCAGTAGTTTCTAGTCTAATACTGAGAAATAATTAAAGCTTTTAACATGCAAGGCATCAGAAGGAACCAAACTAAAGCCAAACATTGGCACAACCAGTTTTGACAAAGAAGTTTTATTTACTTGTGACACAAGTATCACATATACATGTCATCTATTGTAAATACAACATATTATTTTGTTTTATGGCAAAAGCCAACGGTGGCATGCCTTACAAACAACAAATCAAAGGATTCACTAAGCCTCTTTGAAGGCCAAAGCTCAGCCTATAAAAACTGAGAAACAAAATACTCAATGAGCTATCGTGTTTGTTTTTCATCGAGAACAAAAACTTTTACTGTGTGAAGAAATGAAATTTGTAGAGCATGTGGAGTTTTTCATGTCTCCAAGGTTGAGAAAAAAATACGATGATTATGTTGTCAGATTGTAAATTTGGACCATTGATTTTGTATTAATATACATTATATATGCTCACAGTATATAAAGTAATCACCTGTCTAGTACGTAGTATATATAGATGATCGAAATAACATTATCATATTATATGCAAGTGTGTTTCCTTATTTTTATTTCCCTTTGTATTACCTAACGGAGCATTATGTAAACATGCATCGCCAGGTGTTCATAATGTCGAGGTTGATATGGAGAAAGGTGAAATAAAGGCAAAGGAGTTTTCGACCCAACAAAAATTCAGAAACGGCCAGAGAAACTTTGTAAGAAAAAGATCGAGTTGGTATCACCCAAAATTCAGATCAAGGAAAGCACAGTAATAGAGAAAAAAGTAGTGAAGGAAACCAAAGAGGTGGTGCTCTCTCTCACCCATATACTTCAAATATTTTATTGCTTATATGGTTACCACTACTTAACAATCCAGGTGAATTATTTGATTGTCATCAATTACATTTCATTGGTAGTCTGTTTAATCAACAGTCATGGCGGGTTCTTTTCCTTAAAAGTTGGCGTTTAGTTTCCACTTTACTTTTTATTTATTGTTTAATCAGTACACTAGCTAGTATAGACATGTGCCAAAGTTAAATATACAAGATACATTGTTGGTGATATTTTTGAGTGCTTAGTTGCTAATCAATTCTTAGGTGTGTTAAAATCCCACATAGAACTCTGAGAAGCCTCACATAGTAGTTTAACAGAGTTTAGACCGCTCCATGATTGTTTTGAGTTAGATGTTCTAAATCTGTTATAATGTTGAGCAGCCAGCATACTTACACGTTATCCCATGTCATATAATGAGTGTGAGAAACCTTTCATATAGTAGTTTACACATGGATATAAGCCCTATTTTTCAAATTTTCAATATTCTATAATCGATGAAATGAATGCATTAGAATAACCAATTCTGTCCTTTTATTCCGAAGGCAATTTCACTGACAATAGTGGTGAAGGTTGACATGCATTGCGACAAATGTGAGTAAGATTTGAAGAAGATAATAAAGAACAAAGGTATAATTTCCAAAGTTTGTTTGTGTATAATTTAGGGTTTTTTTTTTTTTTATTCTAAAGAACATATATATATATATATATATATATATATATATATATATATATATATCAATGATGTATGTAGGTATTCACAATGTAAAACTGACATGAAAGCTCAAACTCTAGCACTGGAAGGAACAATCGAGACTGAAAAACTAATATCGTATTTGTGAAAAAAAAGGTGCACAAATATGCAGAACTTGTGCCCTCGAAACCACAGAAAAAGGAAGAAACAAAAGAGAAGGAGAAGGGTTCCCCAAAACCACCAGAGAAGGAGGAACAGAAAGAGAAAAGGGAGGAGAAGAAAGACGGTAATCAATTACCAAGGTTATAGAAGTTAAGGAAGAGGTAAAGGCGGTGGAGGTTAAAACAAAAGAGATGTTGTTGCTCCCAAACCACATAAAAAGGAAGAAACAAAAGAAAGACGGTAATCAATTACCAAGGCTCCATATTTCATTCACTATGTTTATGCTCCCAAACCTTTAGCAATGGAAATCCAAATGCTTGTTTTCTAATGTGAATAGGTGAGGGTAGAGTGTATATGTATACCTGTACTCCGGATTTGTTGTTTGGGACTAATTTCTTTATATTTGGCTGCTTGAATTGAAGAAGAGATGTTGCGTATATGGGGAAAAGCAATTTCGCACCAGATTGTAAGAAAGTATATGATAAAGAAACTTAATGTAGATACTATGAACAAAGATGAGGCACTTTGTGTCTCACGCCGGAAATCTTACAAAATAGATTTCAACTTAAGTTAAGTGGTTTCACTTCTAATTGCATTGATGTTCTTCTGTATAAAACTCAACCTTTGTTGGACTCAATATATATATATATATATATATATCACACACACACACACACACATATATATATATATATATATAGGTCATGTGATTAAGTTGGGAACAATATTGATATTGACTAGTACTGGTCCACTAGTCTCTCTTTAAAACTCTTAATATTAAGTAACACAACATAAAATGCACATCTTGCGCATATAAATCTCAAAGGTATAAACACTAGTGACTATACTATAGACAATATATCCGTTGCCTTATTTTTCAAACTCCTATATATCATCACCTCTCAGTTAAAAGACTATAAACTGCATACCACAACCTTACCACAGAGAAATAACTATACATAGTATCCACATTAATTTCTTGTAATGAGAAGTGCCCTGACGGAATTTTTTTAGGGGTGAAAACATGTGTGAAATCAAGTCCCCTAAATCATAACATAAAATCAACCTGAATCAACAAACATATAAACTAGTCTTATCAATTAAGCCTCGTGAATTAATAGGTAGTTTTGGTTAGTTTATCGCAGCCTTATCCTCCATGGAAGCTCATGCTGCTGTGTGAGGTTCGCACTGGTATTCGCTGACTTTGCGACTTAGGTTGGAGAGAAGCCAAATTAGCTAATTCCTGAGATTAGGGTTTATTCTGAAATTGGTTGGTTTAATTTCCTTTCTCTGATGTTTGAGTGAAGTGCGTCCTCTTTAACGAGGCCACACTTACAACCTTTCCCATGTATTTGTTATTATGAATGAAACAAATTTAATCTTGCAATAAGAAAAAGGAATTCAAGTATCTTTTCTTTTTTCTTATTGTTCAATAATATTAGCATAACAAAGCATTTCCTAGTCCTTAATGTCTATCTGAATTAATTTCTTAAAGAAAAGTACTCCTTGAATATGTACGAACCATATAAACTAAGGATTAATTCTTGAATGAAAGAACCTCTCAGATAATCAGGAATACATTTTAAGAAATGATAGAAAACTGAGAACAACTAAAAACACCCCTCTTATTATATACAGTGCAAGAGACTAGCTAGGACGATTTGGTTAGAAAATTGATTATCTGATTATGTGCATGAAGTGGCCAGATCATGTGAGAGCTTTCTTTAGTACGTTTTGGTCGTTTCTTTCTTTTTGGTGGAAGATAGGAGAGATATATTGGGGGGGGGGGAGAGAGAGAGAGAGAGAGAGAGAGAGAGAGAGAGAGAGAGAGAGAGAGAGAGAGATCTAATTATATAAATTCATGTTTTTAATATTAGTTTCACATGACCAAATATCATATAATTGTATAGCCTTCGAGTGGAAAGCATGTTTTCTATAGGTATATACAAGCATCCTACACATGGACAAGGCACAAGTTAATCATCATTTTTATGACAAATCTCTAAGGATTAATATTAGCAGAAAATATTACCTGATTAATAATTTATATAATATAGATTTTTTTTATCAAAGCTTATGTTGGAGGTTGTGATACTTATCACAAAATTATTTATCAGTAATATCATTCTGACAATTATTATATCAAATTCAAATTAAGCTAAAATATTCTCTGAAACCATTTCTAATTAAGAAAAGTCATGAGTTCCAAAATCCAAACTTCCATCAACATTCCATGGAGATGATCATCAGTACAAGACAATATTAAAAAGCAATTCAAATTAGGAACCAAAATGAAGTTACGACAGGATAGACGAAAGAAATTAAGCAAGAAAAATAATTGTCCAAGGTTGGGAATGGGAGTGATGATATTAATGTAAAGATCGATTCTCTGACCTTGATTGACCTGACCTATAGCTAGCAAAAACTATCAATAAGGCGGCCGCCCAGCAGAGTTTCCTCCCCAACTATCTACCTGCAGCTGATGAGTCATGTTATTGAGTGGCAGATTAAAGAAGGGAAGCCCCGAAGATGGATCTGGAAAGGGGTTGCTTGCTCCTCCACCACCGCTGCCTTCACCACCGCCTCCGCCACCTGAGGACTGTGGCAAAGGCTGCTGCATCTGCAGCTGCTCCTCTTCCTCCAAGGGCAATCTCTCATAAGCCACGTTGGTAAAGGATGAAGCTATGACAATAACAGGTCCAGATGCTATTAGTGCTCCCACAACATTTCCGCCAACAACCTGGCCTTGTCCACCAGCCAAAAATATTGTGAGGCTGGTGGCTCCAGGCGGCGCAGGTGGTGGCAGAAATGAGCCTGTTAATGATAGAATCTCAAATCTGCCGTGCAGCGTGACAACTGCGCCAGCCGCAGTCGGCTGGCGCAAGCTCACGTTGGTCACCATTCCACTCCCACTCAAAACACAAATCCCTCGCTGCCTTTTCCTCGCGTAGGTGCCAACGGAATCAAACACATCACAACCACTGGTGACTTCCAAAATATGTGCTCTTAGGGTGTTTGCGCTCTCACGAGTTATGATCACCGGGGGCTTGGGCTTGTTTCTAGACCCTGGGGGCCGACCTCTGGAGCGTCGGCCCCCAGAGTCACCGGAACCAGAATTTGGGGTCACCAGGTCAAACCCTTGATGATGAGGATTGTCATCATCAACATCATTTTGGTGGTGGTCAGAGGAGAAAAGATTGTTGCGGTTGGGGGTGGTGTGGTCATCTTCGGAGTCCGGTGGTCTTTGGAGGTGGAGATCAGGGAGTTGGAGCTGCTGATGAACAAACCGAGATGCTGAACCCAAGTCTAAGCCAGCCATACACAGAGAGCTAAAGAGAACAGAAAACAAGAAAAATATAGTAAAATATATGTATAAATTTTAATATAGCAAGGTTCAATATTTTATGGGTTTTTGGACAAAGGAGAGCCCCATAATTTCAAACCCTAGAACGAATAGAAAACAAAGGGGATCGAGTGCAGAGAAAGGGAAGGGTATTAGTTGAGGAGAGAGGTGCAAGGAGGAGGAGAGAGATATCATAAAGTGGCAAACGCAGCATTCTCAACATCTAAAGTACATAAATATAAAATGTATATGCTTATAAAATAGCAGAGATAAAATATTTCACTTCTTTAGTAACTTTTACTTTTTTAAATGTGGGAATTGAATTTTCTATGTTGACACTGAATGTGCTTGAAATTGAATACTCGAATATGCTGAAACATTAGTTATTGAAAAGAGGAATAACATTTTATGACCATATATATTAGTTGATAAGTTGTTACGTACATAATCAATTATTATACATGTAATAATTGTGTTATCAAGCGTTATTCTATTTAAGCTAATCTAAATTACAATGGTGAGAGAGAATTCAAACTCAAATGAGATCAATTGCGAAATCAATAATGCTTATACACTCTGGTTTGGGTTCAATTACCACCGATCCCCCTTCCCTTCCTTTAACAACTAACTATCTAAGAATTGATGCCCTTAAAAAGTATAATGCAGTGTGATCATGGCAACAATATGTACATAAGAACTGATACGTATTATTTTACATCAATTATGATGATAAATTTTAACAAAAATAAATAATTAAAAAAACTTCTCCATTTCTACGAAGTATTCTTGAGACCAAAAAAGAAACCCTAGCCATAAGGGGAGGAGGATCCTCCTCCCCATGCCTTACCTTCTTCTCCTTCTTTAGTCTTTTGTGGTGATTCCGCCTGAGTTATACTCAAGTTTTAGTACTTTATCATAATTTCTAACGTGCTCCTTATTTTTGAGAAATATATAGGATATTCATTAATGAGAGAAATACGTACAAATCGATGAGGATAGGGTACATATAAACATGCTCCTTATCCAATGATCAATCCAATCACTCTCTTAAAAACTCTCTCCAAAATTTATTTTCTCTTTGTTATAACTGCTTTTGGACGAGTTCGTTGCTATCTACTTACGTATTTTTTGCCATCTTCACCTATATTAGCTAGCTATATGTGCGTAAATGTACCGCTAGAGATCATGTTTTCCGCAGATACGCCCATTATTCCACAATGATTTCCATGAGTTTAATAGTGGTTTTGCTTCATGTAGTGTCGGGGATTATCATGATTTAGGCTTGTGGGTTTGTCTTAATTTGGTGATTTGAGTTGTAATGTTGACACGGTTGATCCATTGATGTAATTTTAATATTTTCGTATTGAAATTGAGTTCTTTTGTTTACTTGATAAATAATAATACACAAAAAAAACTAACTGTAGCCGTTTTCGTTATCATGTTGTCATGAATTGTTAAATTAAAAGAAGTCTAGTGATTTTTCCCAATATTAAAAGAAGTATCAGTTCCGATTCCGTACTGCCCATTGATTAGCAGGGAAAAAAAACTGTTACATAATTTTGCTCATAAAATATGTTACAAAATGATGTTGGATCAACTAGCTAGTATCGCTTTCTTTAAACCTTACTCAATATTTACTTGAAATTCTACAGTTTAATTAAGTACTACCTTTCTGAAGAAAAAAAAAAAAAAAAAAATTCATTCTATTGGCCAAACTCTTCTAACAAGTTTCTTTAATTAAATGTGGGAGCACCGATGATGTTGAATCTAAAGGATCTACTGTTTGATAGATATCCTTGGCAACTAATCCTTTTGATAGTTCAGTAGTAGCATCTAAACGTGCAAATGTCGTGGGCGCAGTAGGATCTGTCAAATCATCTGTAGGTACATAAACTACTTAAATAGAAGTTATAAGCCCCTCTTTGGTAGAAGTAGTTTTTTCTTGTAAAGTACCCATTCTAGTACTAAGGGTGGGTTGATAACCCACATCAGAAGGCATTCTACGCAATAAAGCAGCTAATTAAATATTTGTTTAAATAGCTTCATGTGTTTGAAAGCTTTCTGAAAAATCGTATTCAAAGGGATTTAATAAAAGTGGACAGAAATGTAGATATATCAAGACCTCCCTCTCCCTCTTAAGATCTCTTCCTTACGAGATCTAACATACGTAGACACAATTTAGTATGTTTACACAGGAGAACAGTATATATGGGATCAATTAGCACCCTAGTCAATCTTTTTTTTTTCTTATAAATTTATTATTATTAAAGAGAAGAGTGTGTTCAAAACTATTACAATAATTTAGAAAATGAGGAGTTTTGCGGGACGCATAGGTGGAAACTTAACATCCAATCCCTTAGGATATTGGACCACATGCAAAAACACTTAATCACAAGGCTAGGAAGAAGATCGGTATACAAATTGTATGTGAATCCGCATACGTTTTCATTCATGTGTTACTAAATACATGAAAAGTCAATTATAATAATATAATAATTGTTTCTTAGTAAATGCATAAGAAAGTCACTCGTTTTATGTAACGTGTAAATAGATATATTGTCAAAGATAATAAAATAATCCACAGAAACTCAGGATTATTATTTTTTCTTTCCTCTCATATTTAGGATCTACTATAACAAGAAACACAATTAGGAGTATCCTTCATCTCATCCTAGTTCATGTAACTTGAACTTACTAAGGTTTTTGGGAGACCGATGACTTTTTGGGAGAGAAATATATGATGAAGTGTCTCGAGCCAATGCTTTCCTTTCCTTAAAATTTGGCCCCCTCCTTTATATCTTTTAATAGAATATTTAGAGTTCATCATCCATGTGCATGGCTAGTATGTTACTCATATAAGAGGGGCTTGAGAGAAATTAAATATTAATATTCATATAGGAAAAAGCATGCATTGAGTTACACTTGAGATGTGTGCTTAATTGTATTAAAAAATATGAGAGATTAATCAAGTATTCTTTTAAGTTGCTGCGCTAGAATTTTATATTTAATTTTCGTATTTTTATATTTTTAAACATTTGTGTTATGTTGGATAAAGCAGAATGGTATCCTGTGTTGGATAAAGGTTCAATATTGTATATGTAATTTGCTATTGTGCATCCAGATGATTTTTTTTTTGATTGTTTTTGTGAGGATTCTGAAAATTCTTAAATCTTGATCGTTTATTGTATACTGTGGGATCAGTTTTTGTCATATACTATTTATATTTAATTTTAAATAAAATAATTTTAAATAATTTCTGACCGCACGATATACGATGAACGAACATGATTTGAGAATTCTCATGATCCTTAGATCCTCATTCATTCTTACATGGCTTGGTGCTAGCTAGGTAGCTACTTGTATAAAGTGTCGATCACATCGCAACCCATTTTATATGCCATCCATTTGTGGTGCACCAGTAGTCATGATGGTTTCATAGAATCGAAGAATCTCATGGGTCTCATGCACACCTTAAAATTTTTGGAGTGTGATATCCACGTATCTTTTTTTATTTCTCACATATTTTTTAAATTTTCGGCTGTCAGATCGGATAAATTGAAAAAGATCAAAAGATAAAAATTAACAAGGAGTGTGTAAGAAATAAAAAAAGGTGTATGGATAACATATCCCAAATTTCAACTCGACAAAGATATGCCTAATTTTTATTTTATCATCTCTTCTTCTTCTTTTTTAGGAAAACTAATGAAAATAGTTTGAAAACTTTAAGTTTTAACGATAAGGACAAAATAAAGGGTAAAGTGAATAATACCATGATTGACTTTTTAGTGTAAAAATATGATTTTTCGTTAAAATAAACAGTATTGTGAGCTTTTCGTTAAAGTTCCCTTCATTTTTTTCCTTCGAGATTTCTTTGGTTTTAGTTCTGTAATAATTTTGTTTAAATAATAACTAATACAGAATGCTATACTTTGTCCGTGGCTAATTCAGTTTCAATAGTTTTCTGGCCAAAACACAATGAAAGGCCTCGTTTGATTAAATGACTGGATTGAAATAATAATCCTCTAAATTTAAGGTATTTTGAAGGTCGAGAAGACATTTTCATTTTGAGAGAATTGAAGGAAGATTAGACAAAAAAAAAAAAACCTTCTCTCTTCTAATCAGACCTCATTTTAGAGAGAATTAGAATGGAATAAACCCTAATCCTCTAACAATGAAAGGCCTCGAAGATCATGCAGTAAAACATCACATGAAGTGGCTGCATACGTTTCCAGGGTGAACGATATGTTCTAATGGATACATTCGATTATAATAAAATCTAATATCAGTCTACCATTTAGAAAAAGAAAAAAAAAAATAGAAGCCTATTATTCAGCATGAACACAATATGCCACGACAATAAAACAACCTACTAACTAAAATCTTTTGTTCAATTATCTAATCCAAATGATCAACATCACCGTCACAGTAATAGTGCATGAAAGGAGTGAAGGAACTTTTATTTTATTTTTTTGTTTCGTTGAACTTTCAGAAAACAAAAATTATTAAAGAAATAAGAGTAAAGCATATATTATAGAATTGGCTAATATGTTTGGTTGGTGAAAACCTGAGAGCAAATAAAAGATAATACTTGCATTCATGGGAATGCACATATTTTACTTTTTGTGAATAATGTATTTTCATAGTATAAGTTCTATAATTAGAATCATTCAATTTCTCCTTCATCATTTGAAATCATCTATACAAAAAATTCATTTGAATAGAAGATCATTTATGCATCCAAAAGTTTGTAACAAATGGACAATGTGAGTCCAAGTAACATATCCATGATGAATCATCCCTTTATTTGATACATTTGAATTATTCAACAATCTATGAATTGAATGATGATTTTTTGTCTATAGAGATGATTTTCAAATGAAAATTAAGAAATTGAACGGTTTTGCTCATAAAACTTATATACTAGGAGTGCAATTTGGTTTGGGTTAGCTCGAATCCGTTCATGTCCAACCCAATTTCAAACCCAATTGGACGGGTTAGAAAGAAGAAAAAAACCCACCCAAACCCAACCCAACCTCAACCCGATCATATATTGGGTTGGGTTGGATTGATGTCTTGCCTGCCCATGTCAATCCAAACCCAACCCTATTTTGAGCTTGAATCCTCTCATGCACATATTATACATCCTACTTCATATTATATAAATTAATTATGTGTAATTTGGAATGACTATACTTGAAGTTTATTGTTAGTTTTTATATGGATAATGAATGATAGTGCCACTTTACATTTCTTTTGGTTGAAGATTTGGTATATGTCTTGTAATTTAATTTCAATTTTGCATGGTTGAAACATTCAAAGTAGTCTCCATGTTGTTTGCTTTATCTTTTGTGTGGTTGATGATGTGCAAATGAAATTTTAACTAACATTAATGTTGTTTGGTTCAAAATTTGAAAAGTCATGCAAAACAATGTGTTATAAGATTGAACTCAATAAAGTTGGGTGAAACCAAACCCAACTTGAAAAAAAACCCGAACTTGACTAAACCCTAACCCAACCCAAACCCAAATTGTGGAAGGTCAATCCAACTCGCTCAACCCGTTTGAGTTACACCCTATTATATATTGTAAAGATACTTTATTAGCAAAGAATGAAATATGTGTTGAAAATATGTAAATATTATCTTAAATAAAATTAACTTTTTTCTCGTCGAAAAATGATAAAATTTTCATTTGAGTCCAAGATTTTGGTGGAGGCAGATTGTCTGCCCTCCTATTATGGTGCCCTTCCCATCCCTTCCTATTTTGTGTGGTTACGGTTAAATCACGTCAACATTTTATATTGATTTTTTATAGAGATAATAAGACAAAAAGCAATAGGAATATAAAATGTTAACGTGGCTTAACCGTGACCGCACAAATAGAAGGAAATGGGGAAGGCACTATAACAGGAGGGCAGACAATCTGTCTCCGATTTTGGTAAGTGCTCCCCCTGAATTTCGGGCAACAAGGCCTACAGGTTACAAAAGCTGTCATAAAAGTAACACACAAAAAAAGCTATGCATTTGGCACTGTAAAATAAAAGCACACATAAAACGCAGTGAGTAAAACACAGACAATCGATAAATAATAATAATACGAAAAGAAAAATAACAAATAATAAGCCATATGTATGAACGAAGGGGTTGCCCTAACCTAAAGGACGAAAACCCTACCTTGGATTTTGCTCATCCAATCCCATATATCCTTGGATGCGAGATTTGACCAATCCTCTTACATCATTTCTGTCCACATCATATTTCACCATCATTCTTTCTTTCACTCCCCAATTCGCAAGGTCATCTTTGTTTATTTGTCGACGAGCTTGACCATACATACAAACATACATACATAAATTTGTCATACGTATCAATGTGTAAGAATGTCTAGGGACAGTTTTATGGATATTGACAATTAGTATTATTCAAAGCTTTCATGCTTCATACGGAAAGCAAATGTTATTATCAAAGAAGTAAGATAATTAAGTCAATAATTTATAAGCTTCAATTGACCAATCAAATGACCTAAAGCTAACTTTGCACATTGAATACCAAAATGACCCATCAACACTCAATTAAGATGGCTAATCGATTTGGGAGGAGCCTATTAGTCTTATTAGCTCTAATCTTGTAGAATGGGGTGCAAAGGGTAAGATTTTCCTTTTTCACGAAAGCAAACATTTTTGTTGAGGGAAATTCACGTCTCAAGTGTTTTGTATGTTGATAGCGTGTTTTTATGACCAGAACACCATCGTTTTAAGTTGTCCAACATAAATTATAATCTTCAGATGGTTTTATTGACACTGATCAAACACCCTACCAATAAATTATAATAATCATCCATTAAATAAATGTTCATGTGTTTTAGGTGTGAAATGATGCTCCAAAATCCTCTTAACTGTGTAAGACTTGGCTCATTATACATTTGACATGGTTTAATAATGAGATAATTGGAGCAGTAATCCTTGATTTTTAGTACAATTAGAGCTTTGGTCTGTGAATTAAAAATTTGTGAGTTTTGGTCGCTGAACTTGTTATAATGTGTATTAATTGTCCGTTTGGCTAACTACGTTCAAACTTTCATCCACTTTTTGTACTTTCCAAACTCTTTATTTTGGACAAAAGTTCTTACGAAGTTAGCCAAAAAAGTTATAACTCTACATTATAACAAATTCAGAGACCAATAATTACGAATTTTTAATGTAAGAATCCAAGTTCCAATTGGGCCAGAATCCATGGACTATCGCCCCAGTTTGCTCTTTAATATCTTTGTCCAACTTTGACTATTTCAAAAGATGATTAAGCACTTAGCATCATTTTACAATTGTTTAAGGGCAAGTGCTCCTTATGGAACCTAATGACATGCAATTTGTCGTTTTAAAGAATTAAAATATTGTCAACTTTCATTGATTATCTCAACAACGACAAATCATCGACGAATCAAAACGTGTCTACGGACACAAGAAAAGTAATTAACAGTACCCTAATGTCTCATCAAATCCGGGGTCCCCACCACGTTGTGATTAAGACTATTATATTTCCAACCTAATCTTGTCATATGAAATACATAATGTTGTGGGATTGTCAATTAGATCATACTTGGAAGGCAATTAGATCATGGCTCCACCTAACTTTTGTGCGCATTTTAAGCAATTCGAAGATTAATGCTTGTTCGGTGCAAGTTGGATTGAATATTCCAATTCGAAATGAAAATTTATGTTCTGAGTTCGAACATTTTGAATTCCAAACATTTTCTAAATCTTTTAGACGGCAATTGAAACGTATATATCCGATTTGAAATTCTGAAAATTCTAATCTAAAATTTCTCAAACTTGACGAATCCAGAAATTGTCAGGAGAAAGGAGAAATTTAAAAGAGTAGAAGGTTCCAACAAAATTTAACTAAAAAAGAAGTGTTCTTTGCAACAAGAGGCACGAGAAACACACAACAAAACCAAAAGAAGTGGTTCATGAGATTGTCCACCATCAATCATTTTGGTCATTCAGTGAAAAATTATGTTAAATAAGGTTCAAAATGACAAAATTACCCTCAATTTAATAAACAATAGGCCAAAATGATTTGACAAAAATTGAGGGTATTTTTGTCATTTTATCCTTATTTTATGGAGATTTTTCACGGAATGATCAAAATGATTGATTGTAGACAAATTTAGGGACCAATTCTATCGATTTCAAATCCCAGGGACCAAAGTGAGGAGTTATGCAAATCTCAGAGACTATTTTGGCTAAAAAAATATTTAAACAAGTAAAAGCATTTTGATACCGTTGATAAAAAATTAGGTTCAAATCTCGTAGATGACAAATTCAATACCAAATTAGGTTACCCATTGTGTGGCTTAACCAAACTCCCATTTCCCTAGTGTAAAAATATCGATGTACTTAAAAGAAATTATAAAAAATGTTAGGGAAATTTTATTTGAACCCATCTAACTTCTTTCTACACCTAACTTACTCTCTTCACCCATATTGTTTTTTATTAAAGAATTAATATCTCTTTAAACCCAAATTTATTACCTAAACTACCCTCTCAAACCCAATTCAAAATGTAAAATTATCTTTACACCCATTATCTTTATAAAATAACATCTCTAATTGAATGTTTTTTTTCTTTCAAAGAGGCGTCCTTTGCCCCCTATAATTGCATCTGCCGTATAGGACTAGCATTTCCATGGCTGGTCTTTTTCCTTTTGCTACCACAACCCATCCATGGACTTGGGATTCAAGAGATCATTCCATAGACTTGAATTTGCCAAGAATCAAGTTTTATGTCTTTGTAGTACTAATCAAAAGTCCTTACACTGGTGTTTTGGGGCGCATACTGACGACATAGAGAAACAAATACAATATAATATAAAAAGTATGAAATTTAATCCAAAGAAGAAGCAAACAAACAAAATATCCATAAATTGAGTCATACCTTAGTTGGAGGATTAAAAACTTCAAAATCACCATCCATCAATAGAAAAACTTGTTTTTCTCTATCAGAGCTATTAAGGTTTTAGTCAGAATGAACGTAGGATAAACAAAGAGTGATGCTAGGGTTTAGTTATAGTATGTGGGTCTATTGATAAATTTGATTTTTATTATTAATTTCATTTTGTACTTAATAGTAATTATGCAATAGGGTAAAATAGACAATTAATATTTAAAATTTAAGTTGGGTGTAGAAAAGCTTCAAAATCACCATCCATCAATAGAAAAGCTTGTTTTTCTCTATCAGAGCTATTAGGGTTTTAGTCGGAATGAATATAGGATAAACAAAGAGTGATGCTAGGGTTTAGTTATAGTATGTGGGTCTATTGATAAATTTGATTTTTATTATTAATTCCATTTTGTACTTAATAGTAATTATGCAATAGGGTAAAATAGACAATTAATATTTAAAATTTAAGTTGGGTGTAGAAAGAGGTTAGATGGTTTAAATAAAATTTCCCAAAATGTTATTATATACACATTTTAGGAATTTTCAAATGGTTCCATATAAATCGGGTCTCATTATTTTTAAAGATGCACACTTGGATCTTAATGAATTTTATCTTATTTTATGTATGTATTCTTAGTAAAAGCAATATCAACAAAAGCGCAAGTGAGCAAAAGTATTTCTTGCATAAGCAAATTAATTTGAACAAAAAGTGCCTTAAGAAACTTTTGCGACTGAAATATCTGTAGATGTTAATTAGGTTTTTTGTGACATCCGCATTAATCAATTGTGGTCAATTATTCATGCTATATGGGTGATTAGTGCTAACCTTATTCATAAAAATACACATAATCAACTATACTTTCGGTTAGAATTTGTATTGTAAGTGCTGAGAGCTTTTAAATTAAGAACAGAGAACATGGTTTTATCCAATATTTTATGAGATAGACTATGTACAAGAAACATCGTTTTATTTATTTTTTAAGACGCGATCCATTAGGTATTTTGTAGTTAATTTCCTAATGAAAGAGGCATACAAAAGTTGATTGATTAATTAATTAGCACCAAGTCGTTATTATACTTCTTATAAAGGAAAACAATTGACACAACAATAGTACATGTAGTGATAAACTTTATATTTAGTATCCTTTATCTATAGTATCCTTTATCTAGTGATTAACAAGACTTGATATGATGGAAATTCCTTAGACCGTGAGAAGATTCTTGGGTAATCATTTATGGACGACACACATCTCTGATTTTTATAGTCATGATCATGTATTTTATAATCTAAATTTGAAGGCTAAAAGGATTAACTTTCATCATCTTACAACAAAGGGGTTAATTACACCACCCCCTCGAGTTTATCTCGCCTTCACTAACATCCCCTCGGGTTTGAGATATTACACTTATATCTCTCGAGTTTTAATTAACTTTTACCTAACCCCTTCAGCCAAAATTCTGCTAATAAATTGACAACTTTACCCTTATAACTAATTACTTAAACAATATAAATTTCTTTACAATTATACGTAAAAAAATAAAAAAATATATTAAACATTAAAAAAAACCCTAAAGGGGGTGTATTCAATTGGAATTTTGAGGGATTTAAATTCTTTTAATGAATCTAGGCATATTCAATTAGGATTTTAAGTGATTCTCCAAAATTCAAGGTGTACTCAATTAGAATTTTAAGATAGTTTATTAAAATCCTTAGAAATTCGGGTGTATTCAATTAGGATTTTAAAGAATTTTATAACATTCCAGGTTTATTCAATTAGAAATTGATTTTAAAGAATTTGAGAAAGTTGAGGAATTAGAGGGAATTGGAGAGATTTTGTACTGTATAAAAGCATCCACAAATCTCACCTCTGTGGATGCAAATTTCTGCAGTCTTCTCATTTGACGAAAATGCACCTGCAAAATAATAACACCTAAGATTAAGGTCAAAAGCCTCATGCGCCCACGATGAATGGGGGGGGGGGGGCTTTGGTGACACACCCCGTCCCAAGGAGGGCGTGCTGGCCGTCACGTGAGAGTGACGTAACCATGTGCACAGTTCGGAAGCTAATAAGATAAATAGAATACGAATAAATAAAAACCAACTACTAACCGTACTATCCAAATAACATGTTAGTGAGAGTCTAAGTGTATAATTACACATTCAGAGCAATAAGAACATCTAGTTGTAGTAAAAAACAATTACTAAGATATAACACCTGAAGGTGAATCCTACTTTTGTGAATTCTGTCAGAACATCGTAGGATCCCTCGTGGCCACCAAAGCACTGCTACCTAGAACCTGGAGGGGCGAAAAACAAAACGCGTGAGTGGGCAAAAAAAAATCTTTTCAAAACCTTTTCTCTTTTTCAAAGGTTTTAACCCCTCGCCGTAAAACCTGTATAATTTCCCAGAAAAATCATGCCAACGGTAGTGATATGCAAGGTATATGCCATGCCAAATATATCTAATCAAATCACATAACTATATCAGGTGAAATAAACTCATCATAAATGATAACATGTTAACCGAGTGATCAGCTCGGCTGAAACTATAGCTCATAATCAATCTCATCATATCTCATCAAATCACACACACACACACACACACACACACACACACACACACACACACACACACACACATATATATATATATATATATATATATATATATATATATATATATATATATATATATATATACTGCACACGAGTCGGAACCACTTCACGTGGTCTGACCGACAAGACTGAGTGTAAATAAATACGCTCTAGTGCTACGATCACGTGAAGATTATGCGCTAATCGCGGGTCACCTACGAGTCGGAACCACCTATAGTGGTATGTACGACAGGACTATGCACCTAACTTGGATCCAAAGTGAGCGTATGGAGCGGGATGTAAACATCATGTGAAGGACTATGCCCCTAACTCTGGGCGGGGGCAGTAACACCGGGGTGCAGGTTTATGAGCTTTCAATACATCTCAACATAAACATCATTTCACATTAACCATTCTCTGTCATCGATATATACTCACCTGATACTTACCTGTGCATCCACAGCACCAATTACCACTATATGCAGCTACTAATGCATGAATCAAATAGATATATAATTAGCATGGCATATCATATCACATTTCATATCACATTTCACTTAAATTGATTTTCTAGGAAAAATCTCATTTATATAGGTATATACGGAAAACAAAAGCCCACTTACATACAAGTCGAAGGGTCAAAACCCCCGAGCCTCAATTGATGGCGTTTGTCCTCAGGATGGCCTTACCTATGTGCGTAATAACCGAATAAACGTTATTTAACGCACATAACCAACAATAGATAATAACTTCTCATACATTGCTCAATTTTGGTATATGAATATACCACAGTGATCTACACAATCTCAGGATCATCCCCATATTTTTAAAACAAATTTTGGACCTCTCATACGCCCCCACACGCCGGCGAGGGCACGGCCCTACGCGCGGCCCACGCACAGGTACCTTAATAGATTCCACAAACAGCGTCATGAATATTCCTCGGGATATTCCGTTAAAACCCAACGGTAACTATTAAACGTAACTAACGGCGTCGGAATATTCCGTCAGAATTGACGGAATATTCCGTTGTCTTCAACCTTAGAACTCCAGCGACCGTCGCCGTTGCCGGAAATTGGAAATTTTTAAAATCCTTATATCTCCGTCAATTCTTAACCAAAACTTGTGAAATTGGTCTCAAAATAAAGCTTATAACCAGAAGAACATATCCTTACCAATTTCAAGGCTTGAAATCCACGGAATCTCGACGGAGAAAGCTCGATAATCCGGCCAAAATTGAAACTCGTCGATCTCCATTTATAGTGGTCTATATCACTTGGTTTTTCTTCTCCGAGTTTCGTAGGAACTTCCTTAAGCTTCCTACAAGCTTAAAGTCTCTTGAAACATCTATAATTACGACCACATGAACAGTGACCTTTGACGGGATTTCTAAAACTCACGATCCCGACGTTAACACTACTCCAATACGACTTCAAAACGACAAGGAAGTTAAAACAATACCTTTTAGAGTCTTAAAACACCTTAAAACTTCCACGAACATCACTGTGGTACTGTGCACCTCGTCGGAGTTTATGGATCTCAAGGTTCCGACGTCTTTTCTTCGACCCAAATGTATGGTTGAGTTCGTGACCTCACAAGGAACTCAAAAATAGTCTTCAACAACTTGATCTGCAATGTTTAATAGGTTTTTGAGTGTCGTCCGTACAAGAGAAAAGAGAGAGGGTGCGAGTCCGAGAGAGAGAGAGCATGGGTGTGAGTGTGTATATGTTTTTGTGTGGTTTTAGTTTGGTCTCCAACCAAACAAAACTAAGTTCTTTAGCTCACTTAGGTCCAACACTTAGGAAAATGATAATTAAATCCAACTTAAATATAAATCACACACAACACGTCTCAATGTCCAATGGTACTTTAGTCATTTCACACCAGCGATAAAATTATTCCGGGACGAGCTGTTACATTTGGCCGAAGAATCTCCGATGCCAAAGTTAGAGAATTTGAGAGAAAAAGTGTTTAGGAATTTTTGGGGAGAGAATGAACTTAGGTTTTTGGAGAAATGTGGGGCTATATATAAGGATGTGGCCGGCCCTATTTTGGAGAAATAGGGACCGGCCACTTATGGTGGAATTTTGGCTCTAATTGCAAGATATTATGTCAAATAATATCTTGCAATTAATTTGGTAATTAATCCCAATTTGAAAAGAATAATTGAGAGTTACCTTGTGGGTGAGGATTTGATGAAGAGTGATAAGAGGGTTTAGAATAAATACCATTTTGATCTCCATTGACCTCGATTGAGCCATTATTGTCTGTTGCATGCGTGTGGGAATTCCGGTGTGCCTCGAAGGTAATTTTGTATTTTTTACCCAAAAGTCCATGTGTCGCCTCCATAATTTTCTTGATTATTTTTGGCTCCACAAATGCCCCCACACTTGTTGGGCTGCTCGCAGGAAAGGGCAGCAGGTGTAAAGATCTCCAACTTTGATGCACATTCCTACTTGGACTTGGAATTAGATTCTTCTAGGAAAGGGAAATAAATTGCCTCTAAAGCCTATTTAAGCCTACCTTAAGTAGAGGATTAAATCAACTTCGGAGGGCAATTATTTATCCTTACAAGAAAGAGAGAAAGCTAGAGGATATTTGTTCCCCCTCTCCTAACACTCTTATTTGCTTACCCGTACAAAAAATAGTCTTTTGTTGATTTCTTTGTCTTTTCTGCACTGCACCGATGTAAGAAAAACTTAATTTTAATTATCTTCTTCAAGGACAGAGCTGCTAATATCGGAGTTGCTGAAGATGAAGTGTCGGATGAGCAAACTATTGAGTGCGAAGTAGGTGCTGCCCCCTGACCATTTGCTACTTAGCTAGTCTTCGAGTATTTGATCTTTTGAGTTGTGCAGCCTTTTCGCACTAGAGAGCATTTAGTTTATCCTCTCGCACTAGAGAGCAGACCCATATGGGTGTCAGAGAATTAGTTTACCCTATAGCACTGGAGAGCAATTAGTTTATCCTTTCGCACTGGAGAGCAGACCCAGGTAGGTGTTGGGGAATTAGTTTACCATCTCTCACTGAAGAGCAATTAGTTTATCCTCTCGCACTGTAGAGCAGACCCATATGGGTGTCGGAGAATTAGTTTACCCTCTCGCACTGGAGAGTAATTAGTTTACCCTCTCACACTGGAGAGCATGGAAGTCATTGTTGTGAGCGCAGCTGAGGAAAATTGGACTACTAGATAACTGAAATAATCCTCAGCCTGTGAGGTCTTGTTCGACAATCTGCTCGAGACTTCGAACTGTTTGTGGAACCCACGTAAGGTGTACGTGGGAAGGACGATGAGCTGCTCCCAGACTTTCTTCAAGTATTGCGTCATCGTTAGATGTTTCGTTGTGTGCCCTTTTGAAGCTTGGTTGGTGATCAGCTGAGAATCTGAATGGATTGCAAGCTTCTTCACCGCTAAGTCTTTCGCTAGCAAGGGTTGCTAATAAAGCCTTGTCTTTTGCTCCGTCGTTGGATGCTTTGAAGTTTGGAGCGTTATGGGCTTGGTCGGCGAGAGCATGTCGGGTCACCAGAGCGGGTCGGACCATTAGCGTGGACTGCCCTGCGTGCGGTGGGGGTGGACGCTGGGCCTGGGCTTGGTTCGGGAGCTCGCTAGGCTCCCGCTGGCCTTAGACTGCTTCTCTTCTCTTTGCTGCTTGGGCTTGCGCTGCTAAGATTGTGGCTCGGGCCTGCTCGTGCTTAGCCTGGCTCAGCTGCCTTGTAGCGTGGGCTGCAGATTGGGCTATGCGCCAAGTGGACGAGGCTTGGGCCTGCACTACTGGGGCGGCAGCTTGGGCTATTTTTAGCGTCTGGGCTTGTTGCTTCAAAGTGGCGTGGGTCTGGGCTATTGGCTGCCTTGCTGCTCCTTGCTCACCATGGGCTTGCTGCCATGGAGCTAGCCCACTCCCCACTGCCACGGTGGTCCTCGTGGCTGTCATGGTTGTGGTGCTCCTTGGTGGCAAAGTTACTCATCTTGCCATCGTATTGAGCCTTGTGGATCTTCATGGGAGGGCTATGGCTCGTCCTCTGTCATTTGATCCGGATCTTTGAACGTAGGAAGTTTCGTTCGTCGTGGTTTTCGAATTTTCCGTCATTGTATTTTTTTTCCTCACCTCTATTCAAAGAATTAAAAAATTCTAGGAATAAGAAAGTATGAAAAATTTACAAACGAACAAGAAACGAGAAACTTTGAATGCGAGAGTCTTCTTTGAGCGTGTGAATCAAACTCTCAATGAAAGCACCAATTTGTGGATACAAATTTCCGCCGTCGTCTCCTTTGACGAAAATGCACCTGCAAAATAATAACACCTAAGATTGAGGCCAAAAGCCTCACGCGCCCACAATGAATTGGGGGGGGGGGGGGACTTTGGCTAAAGAATCTTCGATGCCAAAGTTAGAATTTAAGAGAAAAAATGTTTAGGAATTTTTGGGGAGAGAATGAACTTAGATTTTTGGAGAAATGTGGGGCTATATAAAGGGGTGTGGCCGGCCCTATTTGGAGAAATAGGGACCGGCCACTTATGGTGGAATTTTGGCTCTAATTGCAAGATATTATGTCAAATAATATCTTGCTTTTTGGGGAGAGACTGAACTTAGATTTTTGGAGAATTGTGGGACTGTATAAAGGGGTGTGGCCGACCTTATTTGGAGAAATAGGGACTGGCCACTTATGGTGGAATTTCGGCTCTAATTGCAAGATATTATGTCAAATAATATCCTGCAATTAATTTGGTAATTAATCAATTAATTTGGTAATTAATCAATTAATTTAGTAATTAATCCCAATTTGAATTTAATCAATTAATTTAGTAATTAATCCCCATTTGAAAAGAATAATTGAGAGTTACCTTGTGGGTGAGGATTTGATGAGGAGTGATGAGAAAGTTTTGAATAAATACCATTTTGATCTTCTTTGACCTCGATTGAGCCGTTATTGTTTGTTGCATGCACGTGGGAATCTCGGTGTGCCTCGAGGGTAATTTTGTATTTTTAACCCAAAAGTCCATGTGTCGCCTCCATAATTTTTTTGATTATTTTTGGCTCAACAACCTCCCCATGAGATTTCAACAGAATTGAATCAAAATTTTATATGGAATCTCAATAAATCAATTAAACTTCATAAAAATCCATAGATTTATAAATATATTAAAGTCTCTTAAATTCTCAATTGAATACACCCTAAACCTCGAAACTCGGATTCTCTGCCACAAAAACCCGTCGCCGTCTTCCTCGAGCTAAAAAGGAAGCACCTGCTCGCTCCCCGCCATGTAATGTCGCCATTGGCGACTTTTTTGGAGCGGAAGCTAAACACGACGTTGTTTTCTTACACTCGAGCTCCAGTTGGTCCTCTCAACGAACTCCGCCTTGGTTACGTCCATGCTGAAGCGATATACGCTTGGAGCATAATCCAGCGATGTTCGACAAGCTCATCGGTGACCCTGAGTTCTTAAACGCGTTGAAGATTTTCCAGTCATCGCAGTTTCAGACGAGCAACAATCCCGGGTGAACGTCGTGGTTCTGATCGTCGTGGCCGAAGAACAGGAATCTCAAATTGGCGCGCTGGATCTTCAGGTCAGCGATGTCGGCACACAAATTGTTGTCGCGCTTGCAAATCTTGTACATGTCGAAGGGAGCGATATTTCCGATAAAGGGAATGACATAGCTCTTGAAGTGGAACAAAATCTCCATGTAAAAATCCCGTTTTCCCTGGAGCACGGCGATTACACGTGGCATAGCCCAAGCAGAATGGTGGTGGAGCCGAAGAAGGATTAAATGCAATGGTGCTATTTTTTTAATGTATAATTTATTTTTATGTAATTGTAGAGAATTTTTTAAGGGTGGTTTTTTATGCAGTTACAATATTAACAATACATCAACTATATTTATGTTAATTATAAATAGGTCAATCATGTATTGTGATACTTGAATGATTTTAAAATAAACAAAAATTACAAAATTTGCCACTACAACTGGCACCCACTTCAACTGACACCCTCTTTTTGACACCCTCTTTCTCATAGTTTTATATTTTAGAATAAGTTAATATAGATCAGACACTGTAACACAAAGTCTGTTTCCTGATTCTATTTTTATATTTGGATTTAGACACTGCGTTGCAGTGTCCACTTCCTGATTTCGTTTTTTCCATCACTCACACGCCTCCGCATGTTTTTTTTTATTTTTTTATTTTTTTAGACACTGCAATGAGTGTTCGTTTACTGATTCTATTTTTTACATTTGGATTCAGACACTGTAATGTAGTGTCCATTTCTTGACTATTTTTTACATTTAGATTCATACACTGTAATGCAATGTCCGTTTCCTAGTTCTATTTCTTTTGTTGTCTCAAAGATAGAATGTATTAAATTATAATTAAAATGTTTACATCTTTCGCTAGGATATTGAAAATAAAATATGGGCCAATACAATCCCATAAATGGACACCTCTATACTTGGAGACATAAAGATGCAACATCATGAGCAGCGTGGGTATACATGAACGTTGCGTTTAGGAATGTTTGAGCGCGATTCCAGATGTTGTGAATGATACCCTCCAAAGATGCATTCGTTCCAGTTTCCTTATTGATCGTTTGCACAATTGGCTTTGCATCAGTTTCAATCTCAATAGACTGGACGCCTTGCTTTGCACACTCTTGCAGCACTGCCCTCAACGCAGTAGCTTCAGCAATTTCAGCGGAATGGAAGTACAGGTTTCCCGATCCTCCTCAAGAATGCAGTAGGCCAGCAAAGTCCCTTATAACCCATCCCACTATACCTTTATGTGATTGTCACTACTAGAAATTTGGCTATAAGCCACCATTTTCATTGGTGGCTATTGGCATGTGTTGCCACTCACATTGGTGGCAAACCTCTATGGCCACCAAGCATCCACTAAACTAGGAGTGTGGCCTATGTAGAGGACTCTATTGTAACAATGGCTACCAATATTGCATTGGTGAGTATGTGAATAGTACAACATTTTTATATTTTTTAATTATTTGTAAAATTCAAAATATGTCATTGTCTCTCTTATTAGTGGCTAGATTTGAGACTAACATTGGTGGCTTTCATACTCATACACCCACCAATCCTATGTGTCTCTATTAGGATTAGTGGCTTTAAAGTATAGGCACCAACAATGGTGTGAATCTATAGCATTCCAAATGGCCTTTATGTTCGAATTGTATTACATGGCTGTTAAATCATAGCTCTATACTATATTAAAACTCATCTTCTTAATATAAACTTCACATTGATTTTAAATTTGCAAAAGGATTCACATTGACAACCAACCACACTTTATATCCCATACGGAATCAATAACAAGGTTTGTCCCTTTTAAAAGAAGCATATTACATTCTGATTTGATGTCCAACACATCCAACTACCCAAGGGTGATGAGGTTACATTTTATAACACCAACAGTACATATGCACATCCACCAACAGCAAACTGAACTAACAAAATCCACCCAATTGGATTTATGCCTTCCCTATGGCATTTGTACTATATACATCAAGCAAAATTCACAGGAATGATCACAGTTAGCTTATCACTTACTGAAGCCAGTGACATTCACCATGCATGGACGATAGACCATCTCATCATCCGTGCCATTATTCTGCAGCAAAACAATGTCGGCATCCTTAACTTCTCCACTTGCCTGAATCTCCAAACCAGTCCCTTGTTCAATTCTATTCACAGAAAAGCACAGTTAACAAATGATTATTCACAGAAAAGCACTTTTACCAAATATTCAGGCAAGCATTTGAATTGTATTCATTCTAACAACAACTAAAACAAAAGTTAAAATTCATCAACAAATAGATAAGCTTACGCACTACATCGCATAATTTCTCTGAAGCTTATAAAATTATGTGCCCAAGAATTTAGGGAGAGAAGGAGATGCAGGAACCTTTAAGTGGAGTTGATGAAGCGTTAAATTGGATTCGGAACCTCGAAACCCAGGCATGGTAGAACAACATTGTGTAGATACAGAGAGAAAAATGTACAACAACCAAACCCAATTCACCAAAAGGAAAAAAACATTCTAGGTTATGTCTACATAAATTTTAAAGAATAGGTTTAAATCCATTTTTCAGATTCTGAAGAAAAAAAAATGGAGAACTACACAGCTAGGAAAATTCGAAAACAAAACCATTGGATCTGAAACTATTGCCCAGTTGTTCTGTGAATGTTCGAACTAAAACAATAAAGCCCAAATTAAATATTCAAAAATTGATTGAAAAGTCCTTACCTTGAGGAGGAAGACGAATGCCAACAATCGGAGAAGCAAATTGGGGAAGGAAGGATATAGAAAGAGAAAATGACTGCCCCCACCCTCTCTCTCTCTCTCCCTATAATAGTGCACCCAAACCCTATGGAAAATACAACAGTCAGAAAAGGAATTGAATGGCAAATCCAACAGTGAGATAAGGTGTTGTAACCTATATTCATATTAGACATAAGCAACAATATAGGAAAAGATTTAGAAGATTTTATAAAAGTGTACAGAAATGAGAACCTATGCATGTATAGCACATTTTCTTGAAATGGTTGAAGAACCATTTCAATCAAAATAGAAAGGTACTAGAAAAATTGCCCGCGCTTCGCTGCAGGTTTTGAAATTATTATCCATAATGGGCGTGAAAAATTTGCACAGGAAGATGCATTACAAAGGCAACACGAATGGAGTCGCATCCTAAAATGAACCAATGCAGATGAACAAATTCCACCAGAGTAAATCCAACAAAATCACAAATCAATACAGGCATCTTAAAGAATTCAAATAACCAAGAGATGGGTGAAGTGAGCTGATAAGAAACCAAACAGTGTGCAAAATTCAAATTCAACCTCAGCACAACACACACACCAAATTCAGATTTGGAAAAACCCAGAATTCCCAAAAAAGCCACCACATTTTGAGATCGACTTCCAAAATTCAAAAACACACTCAACATGCAATCAGTGAAATCAATCAATCTGGTTCAAAGAACCGCTTCCCACAACCACTTCGAAAATCAGCAAAATGAAAAAAAACAATTTAAAGCTATGTCTCAAAACATTAACTCCAAAAGTTATACAACTTCACTCTTCATAAGTTTTAAGAATTGAGGATTGCAAATGCCAGAGTAAGTTGCCGATCCTTAATTAACAAAAATTGTAATAGCTCTCGGCAGCTATTCTTACCCTTTTGCAGCAGCCTTTTGTAGTACTCTCATTTTTTTCTCAAGCATTTCGAGCATCTGGCAAACATTTATCAAAAATGATTCAGATATAAATTTAATTGTATCAACCAACTCAAAGAAAACATAAAAGAACTACACAATGAAGAAACATTTCAACTTCCATCACAACCTCTCAAACTAAATTCTAAACCACCCACAAACCTGAAAAGAATCATCAAGATACCGAAATTTTGAAACACAGTAAACTTGGCAAATTTCCAAAACCCATATCTATATCAGACTTTGCATGCACACAAATCAGGTGAGAACATGCGAAGACTATATATTTCGATTAAGTTTATCTATATGGAGCAAAACAAAACAACCGAAATTGGTGAGCACATGAGTGGAGAAAACAGAAAAGATCACAGTCCATTTATATGAAGGGTTTGAAGATTTAGTACAGGGAACAGTTGGATAGCAGGTCATAGAGTCCATGAATACAATTAGAGCCCTTTAAATTTCTTTGCAAGAGAAGATTTATGTGGAAAAACAACATCAAATATACAAATATGAAGGAAATTTGAGGTTTGTAGTTCTTCTAATCAATCAATTTTTTACTACCGAAACAATTGAATAATTAGAGAGCTTTAGATAATACCATACAGTATTTATAAGGAAACGATCTTCCACAATCTACAACTGCATCTCATTGCAGGACTATAGAAGAATATTTTAAAAACCTTAATGGGGCATGTACCTATTATAGACATCTGGGTTCAACACAATTCAAAAATATTGCAAGGACTATCAATAGTAAAGCAGAACTCAATTGTCAAGACAGAACAGAGACAGAGAAAATACGCCAAAACAAATAAAGAAAGTAAGTGCAAAGCTTACAGAAGGGGACTTGAATGATCTTTATGAACCGCAATTTGTAAAATCCTTAAAGCTTATCACTGGAAGATGGGAATTGTTCTCCATTGGACCTAAGGATCATACACCCAACACCAAACACCTCATCGTGATCAAACCAAACTAAAGTTTCATTCAATTAAGTCTCAAACACTTTAATTAAGTTAAAAAAAAGAACAGTCCAATTCTACCAAAACTATATACAGAAACCCAGAAAAACGGAACGAATAGCGGTGCAAAGGAGTATAATGACACTAAATCTTCAAATGAAATTAAAAAAAAAAAATGCCCAAACCAATATAAAAGGCAAAGTCATCCCTAGCAACTGTAAAATAACAATTAAAAAACAAAACCCATGTAAGTTCACGACAAATTAAAACGCCTAGATCAACATTAACATCAAATTAGCCACAAACCTAGAGAAACCAACACTAAATTAGACTAAACTAATAAGACATAAGCTTCAAATCAAATTCCAAATAAAAAATTTGGATAAAACCAACAACAAAACCACACCTTGTTCCTGTTCTGTCTCCCTTCTCTTGCTTGTCTCTTTTGCCTACTCCCCACATTAAGCCTTTTTATCCTCATTTTTTCTCTTTTGGCTGCTCACTTAAACCCCATTTTTCTTTTCTCTTCACTTTCCTCGATTTCCAGTCCCCCTTTCTTCCACATCTAATTTTTTTTCCTCATTTTTTCCATCACTACTCTTGACACTAATTCTCCATTCTTTTTCATCTCTTAATTATTTCACTCAATCAAAACATGGGATCACATTTTCTCAAGCAGCCCCAAAAAACTGACCAACCCAAAATCAGAAAAACATCCAAACTAAAACATACAATCACCATTGTCCAGCAGCAAACAATAAATTAGAAATACAAAACAAAGGGAAAAAAAAAAAAGAATCCGCAAAAACCCAAATGCAAAAAGAAAAAAAGGGTGTTGCTTTGAATGTAAACGGGAAAATACCTGAGCATCAGAAGAAGATGACTTATCTTTTTCTTCATTTGGAAGCGACATGACTCTGCTCAATGGGATTATAAACCTACCCATAATACAGAAAATTTATTAGAATTCATCGCCAAACAAAAGAAGAAATCATTTTTCAAAAGCAAATTTGATATTAAATAAAGAATTTAAGAGTATATGTATATCAACTCAGTATTTATAAGTATACAGATCGTGTAATTGAATTGATTGAACTGAGAGAGGGAAGGAGAGAGGGAGAGAGAGGGAGAGGGAGAAAGAGAGAGAGAGAGAGAGAGAGAGAGAGAGAGAGAGAGAGAGAGAGAGAGAGAAAGAGAGGGACTTACTGATTGTTTCAAAGGAAGAGAGGGAAGTGATCGGAAGCTTATGTCATCGGCAAACTGGAAAAGGGCAAGCTCCAGATCTGATTTGTAGCACGGCATTCAGTCAAAACTTGATGCAAAACATCAGCAGAGATAACGAAAATGATAAAAACTTGAACAAAATTTGAACAAAATTTTAAAACTTTAACTTACAGGAAGCTTTGTAACCAGTTACACTGGTTGCCCAGTTCACAATTGTGAAGTCTGAAGAGAACCCAAAACTTGAACACTGGAATCTTGAGTTTTCTCAGCCAATGGCAGATTTTCCATGCTGATTTCAGTAACCCTAAATCAATTTAAAAAAAAAAAGATTTAAATTCCAAATTGGGAATGAAATTACTTGCCTTGAGTGGGGAGAGTTTAACAAAACGCCGCCTTCGGAGACCCAGCCTTTGAGCGGCTGCGGCGCCTGGTGTGGCGGTGCGAGACACAGAGAGAGAGTTTGAGAAGCAGCAATTAATTTTTTGGATGAGAGAAACGGAATGAAGCAGAAGACTCGAGAAGAGGTATCTTCAACGATGATGAACGCTCTACAAACAAAATCCCCAAAATCACAAAAAGGAAATTTGAACACAAAATCCATTTTTAACTCTAAAATCACAAAAAAGAAATTCAAACAAAACAAAAAGGAAATTAAGAGAGAAACGGAGAAGAGAGAGAGAGAGATCGGAGTACCGTTAGTTAAAGAGTGGACGGCGTCGGTTCTCCTAGCACTGTAATCCTTGAAGATCTCTTCCGCCGTTGGAGGACTCGAGCCCATCTCCCTGCTCCTCTCCTTCATCTCACCGAAGCTCTCGAGTTACAGAAATGAAGGCCAGTTTGTGTGGTTTTGGTTTTAGGAAGCAGGAACCGATGCTATTCCAGAGATGGAGTTGTGGCTGCTAGGGTTTGAGGAGGACAGAAACAGGAAGAGTGAGAGATGAGAGAGGGCTCCTGTAGAATAGGATTATTAAATGAAAAAAAAAAATTGGAAAAAAAAAAGGAGGAGAAGATTGAAAAAGAAATTACAAAAAACAGGTCCCAAAGTTGAAAAAACATGTAAAAGGTCTTTGGTGTAATTTTAAGAAATAAAATTACTTAACAGACACCAACATTGGTGGCTGAGTTTTTCAGGCCACTGATATCAGTGGCAATCCACTGTAAAGCCACCAAAAAATAGTAAGAGTAGCAACTTTATATCTATGGCCACCAATTGCAAATGGTGGGAAAAAAATGGTGGCCTATGAGCCAAATTCTAGTAGTGTGTGGATTCCAAACTGCATCACAATTCACCTTAAGTGTCCCAAACTATGGTATTTTTCATCTCACCTCTTCCTGCAAATTCTAGTTCATTGGCTCATTCCATTGCATATGTGGTTGTTGTGCTTTCCCGTTGTGCATTGTTTTATTCAGACATTTGGATTCAGACACTGCAATGCAGTCCATTTCTTGGTTCCATTTCCTTGAGTTGAGTAGACTCCTTCATGTAAATGAAGCGCACGAGAGAGAGAGAATCATAGAATATTCATGTTCTAACTATTTATAACAGCTAAAGCCTATATGACATTCATAGAGAGTAAAAGAGAAAGAAGGAAAGAAGAGTCAAGTTCTAACTATTTATAATGACATAAAGCCCATGTGGCATTCATCATTGTCCTGAGCCTAATTAATAAAAATGTGTCATTAATTCAGTCCAAAACAAAAATATGTCATTGATATATGGCTAGATAGTAAAGTTTTTATTGACTTTTACCTAAATTACCTTTTTTTTATATTATTTAACTAATTAGTTATAAGGGTAAATTTGTCAATTTATTAGCAGACTTTTAACTTAAGCGGTTATGTGAAAATGAATTAAAACCTGAAGGGGTGTTAGTGTAATGTCTCAAACGTAAGGAGATTTTGGGAAAACTCGATAAACCTCATGAAGTGTTTGTGTAATTAACCCTTCCACAAAGTAATTTCTTTTGTTCTCTTATCTTATAGGGTTTATAATTTTTTTTTATTAGATTAAGGTTTATAATTAAACCTTAATCTTTGGAGATATTCTTTGGAGGATTTTAGAGAAGAAATGAGTATGAATAGCATATATCCAAGCTATAAAGGATATGTATGATGGAGCAAGGATTGCCGTAAGAACTCATGAAGGACAAACTGAAAGCTTCCACATAACTGAAGGGTTACATCAAAGCTCATCTTTAAGTCCTTGCCTTTTTGCATTGATAATGGATGAGTAAACGAGACATATTCAAGATGATATTCCTTAGTGTATGCTTTTCGCAGATGATATGGCGTTGATAGATGAAACTCAGGAATGAGTAATTGCGAGGATTAACCTTTGGAGAGAAGTGTTGGAATCTGAAGGTCTTCGCCTAAGTCGGTCAAAGACAGAGTATATGGAGTACAAGTTCAGTGAAAATGGAGGCTCAAATGAGTTAGGGGTGAGGATTGGAGATCAAGAAGTACCAAAGAATGACCGTTTTCGCTACCTAAGATCTATCTTGCAAAAGAACAGAGAGTTGGATGGAGACCTCAACCATAGAATACAAGCTGGATGGATGAAGTGGAAGAGTGCATTCGGCGTGTTGTGTGACCGTCGTATGCCACTGAAGCTCAAGGGAAAATTTTATAGGACGGCAATAAGGCCGGCAATGCTTTATGGCACAAAATGTTGGGCGGTGAAGCATCAACACGTACATAAAATGGGTGTAGCGGAGATGAGAATGCTTCGTTGGATATGTGTTCGCACGAGAAAGGATAAGATTATGAATGAGGATATCTGAGGTAAAGTATGAGTAGCCGAAATTGAAGGAAAGATGAGAGAAAATCGGTTACGGTGGTTTGGACATGTGAAACGAAGGCCTACTGACGCTCCGGTTAGAAGATGCGATTATGAGATAGAGGTTCAGGGCCGAAGGGGTAGATGAAGACCCTAGAAGACTTTGGAAGAGACTCTAAGAAAAAACTTAGAGCACTTGGATTTAACGGAAGACGTGGCACAGAACCAAACGTAATGGCGTTCTAGGATTCATACAGCCAACCCCACTTAATGGGAAAAAGTTTTGTTGTTGTTTGTTTGTTTGGTATTAAGGTTTATAATTAAAAAGAGATATTAAACAAGGAAAGTAACTATACCCTCGTTATTGAAGATTCCATTGAATAACAAGGTCAATAGCTTTATGATTACCCAAAAAAAAAAAGGTCAATAACTTTATATAATTACCTGGTTTGTGGAATTTCCGAATTTAAAAAGATTGCTGGTTTTTTGAGTTTTGTATATATGCACTTGAATTTTGAAGGTCAATTATTAGAATAACTATACCAGTTTTTGTCTTCCTCAAGCTGTGGAAAACATTTTAATAAGAAAATGGAGGATGTAAACTCAATTAATTAATCAATAGCCCATTTCAAACACAAGGTGATCACTTTTTCATTTTAAAAGATGTGCCGGTGTAGATATAATAAGTGGGGAGAACAAAATGTTTTACACATGAGGCATGTACATGAACTGCCGCCAGCCAGAAGGGCAAATGAACCCTTTGCATGCCTTAACCTGTTCTTTCGTTTTGAGCATCATCAATGACAGATGAAAAATACTTTAGAATGGACATTCTACTTTTTTTGTTGGTTAGATACCAATTTAATAGACGGGCTCACGGGCTGTATAATATACATGTTGGCTGAAAAATATAAATTTACATCTTTTTACATTTTGAGGTGGGATCTGTGGCAGAGCCAAGATTTCATGTGAGGAAGGACCTTTTCTAATTGCAAAAAAAAAATGACGGATAACAATTACAAAATTATTAACCAAAACATCATAATAACACATGCATTGATAATATTATATATACTCAATAATCATAATTGCCTCTTACGAGTTTTCATATTTTGAAATCGTTGAATGATGAACGATCAACAATAAAAGGTAAGATAAACGATCAACAATAAATAAAAAAATTAGAGAAAATGATAAATTTTACAAATAATATTTTTGTTTGTTGAATTAGTTTGAACTTCCGTATGACAATACATATGAAATTTCTAGAAATGGGAAGAAGAATAGCTTTGTAGTCTTCGAGTCCTACTTTCTGGGTTACACCGTGAAGGAGAAAAGATTAAAGAAGATTTTTTTTTCAGTTAAAGGTTATTGATTTTATATCAGATAAATATAGTAAAATAAATAGTGTTGGGATGGAATCAGACCTAGGAGTTAGGATTTTTATTTTTATTTATTTTTGGTACAAAGATAAATACATTACCAAACACAAATAAACACTGCAAGGCCCAAAGATAAATAAGCACAAACAAATAAAAGTGGACATGCCAAACTAGCCCAAAACCTAACCAACAAGTAAGGTCCAAACCCTAAAATACTGCAAAAGAAGGCCTAGCCTTCCACTGCAGCCGCCGCCACTGAGCATCTCTACCAGCACAATCCCACACCACCAACCGACCGACACCCCATCGATTGCAACATTCAGCCACGAGCACCTCTCCGAGCACAACCACAAAGATGAGAACCAACAATGAAGTAAAGGAAGCCCGTGAGATTCCATGAGCAACACTGCCAACAAAGGTAGACAGTGAGAAGGTGGTGGTATTGAACACCGGAACCCGGTGGGAACACCGGAACTCTACACACCATCTCGAAGTACCACAACAAATCGCAGTTATGAAGTGGCTGCATATCAGACTAGAAATGAGCAAGGAGGAGGGACGCCGATGGGGTGTGAAGAAATGGGCAGATCAAGAAGGATAACAAGGGAAAAACAACATAAGGAAAGAGAAGAGAAAAAGGAAAGCACGAAGTGACGGAGCTAGAAAATCAGACTAGGAGGGGCCTTTAAAGCCCTACAAAAGAAATTAGAAAAATTAATTACAATACAAATAATGAGAGGAAAATTAAAGATATTTTTTTCTTGTATTGGCATGGAAAATTTTAATCAAACAAGAATGGTGGAGCCTTAATTTTGTATAAAAATCTTAGTATTGAAATGATTACATCATAAGAACAAAACTTGTTTTCGAGTTTTGATATAAAAAAATTCACACATTAAATTCAAACTAAATTTAAGGTTGTAACTTAAAATAAGACATTGCTCTTGACTATATGGTTTTTATAGTTAAAACATAAGGCCAATTATAACAAAAAATGGGGGTTAGTTTTAAGATAAATTATAAGGTGTTATAAACTTTCTAGTTTAAGTGTGATTGTGTAAATCCTAGATTAGATTTGATTCTAGTTATTCTTTCTTATATGGACCTGTATTCCCTGGGGATGAAGGATTTCTTCTCCTTCTTATTACTATAAATAAAGGCACTATGTAGGTGGAAATAACACACACATTCCTCTACACAATTCTACAAACATATCTCTCTCTACTCTCTCTCTTTGCTGCCGGCCCCCCTTCCTCTTGTCAGATAAAATAGGCTACAACACGTTATTAGGACGCTCATACCGCTACGCATAGGAATCTGAAGTGGAAGCTTTTTGCATCAAACCAGTTCATCCATATCATCATGCAATCAGGTTCTTCCAAAACAACGATTTTTATCTCGATATTTTGGCAGCCCTGATAGCATGAACATTCACTATAATGCATGACCCAACTTTACGTTTTTCGAATTTTAGATTCTACGTAAATTATGTATGCATTATATTCATAATTGTTGAATTATGTGAATTTGATATTGCCATGAATTGCATCAAATAACTGCTCATGCATTAAATTATATATCATATATGCCTTGAATTAATTGAAAAAAAAAAGAAAAATTTGAAAATGCAATCTGGGTTCTTCAAACCCATGACCCGAGCCGCAAGACAACGAAGCAGGAGCCATGGGCTCTCGATCTAAAACCTAGAAAACTCGACGCCTCTTATGGCGTTTTCTCTCTCACATGATAGCTTGTAGCCCACCCTTGCCCTCGAATCATCATCATGACGACTTGCAGGTCGTCCCTCGATGGTTTTTAACCGAGATTCGTTTAAATCTCATCGGGTTTTCTTTGAAATTCTGATTAATTTTCTTAGGGTTTTTAAAAAAACATTGAGAGTCTATACTCTCCGTTCACCTTTATGGGTCGCTGTCGAACCCATGGTTCTTTGCTGTGTTTTTTACACCACGACATGATTGCCTGAAGAGGTGGCGCTGGTCTCCTTCTCCTGCGAGTTCACCCAGCTTACGCTGGGATGTCTGATCCAAATCCCAGCCCACTTGGGATTGGTCCGTTCTCGGTGATCACCAGCTCATTGGGCTTTGGAGCTCTTCTTGGCCCAAACACCGGCCTTCCTAGGCCACAGTGTTCCCGTGTCCCGCACTGTAGCTGAACCCAGCCCGCGTGGCTGTTGTGTTTTCTCTGCACCATACCACACTTGATCTCAGCCTCTATGTTGGTGCATCAGTTTTGCGATGCACACGATTGGCGCCCTATTTCAGCCTTTGCCATCTAGGCCTGCGCTTGCAGCCCAACTCTGTGTACATGGGCTTATTGCCCTGGCTCAGCCTGTTTCTAATTCCAGCCCAGTTTTAGGGCTTGGGCCGCATGGCTTAAATTTGATAAGCCCACCCATGGGCTTTAGTCCAAGTCTTTAGGCCTCGAGTTAAATTGCCTAATTATTTTAGGCCCAATGGGTTTTAAATTTTTTCACCCACACTTTAAGTTTGGCCTAAAGTCTAAAATAATTAATTCAATTATCATCATAAACTTGAAGTTCTATTTGCATATTTTCTTGTTGCATATTTCTGTATATATCTTTGTGTTTGTCTACAAGAACATATGAACCTGAAGTTCATAATTATTTCGAAACCTGAAGTTTCTAGAAACATGCCTTGTTTGCAAACCTGAAGTTTTCCTTAAAAACATCACCCATGAAAACCCGACGCATTTTCATGCAAATTTTAACCAATACATGTCTTTTAGAACCTGAATGTTCTACTCCTATGTGAATGGATTGATATTTTTCTCCATTGTACTAACCATATCTTGTCCATCTATTTTGTGATAGGAACACGTCGAATTTGAACCAACTCAACTTTACCGCTTTGAAGGTTTTTGGAATGAACTACCTTAAGTGGGTCCAAGATGTGAAGCTCCACCTCATTGCAAAGAATTTGCGTCCCACTATTGAAGATGAGACAAATAACCCAGTTGGCGAAGCTGAGAAAGCCACTGCCATGATCTTCATCCAAAGACATATTTATGACATATTGCAAATTGAGTACCTTGCTGAGGAGGATCCACGAGCATTATGGGTCATTTTGGCTGATCGTTTTGTTCACTAAAAGGACATCTTCTTGCCTGAAGCAAAACATGATTGGCATCATTTGTGCTTCCAAGACTTAAAGTCTGTGAATGAATATAATTCTTAAGTTTGTCGAATCCGATCACTTCTCAAGTTTTGTAACGAGGCTTTGACCGAAGTGGATCTCCTGGAGAAAACCTATTCGACCTTCTCGGCTACAAATATTGTCCCGCAGTAACAACGTAGAGCATACAAGTTCACTAAGTTTTCAGATTTGATCTCTGTTTTACTTCTCACCGAAAAGCAAAATCAACTGTTAATGAAAAATCATTAAGCTCGACCTACCAGGGTGACTGATGTGCCTGAAGCACACTATAGCATAAACAAATGCCCAAAACACCAAAAAAGGCATGGTAGGGGCGGCCAAAAGCCACCCCGTCAAGGTTAACAGAGCCAAGGCCCATCTAAGGGAGGAAACAAAGCCCAAAAGCGCCCTAACCTCACTCCTAAGGCCTCAAACTTCAAGAATAAAGGCAAAGCACCCATCTAAGGGAGGAAACAAAGCCCAGAAGCGCCTTAACCTCACTCCCAAGGCCTTAAACTTCAAGAATAAAGGCAAAGCACCCATTTAAGGGAAGAAACAAAGCCCAGAAGCGCCCTAACCTCACTCCCAAGGCCTCAAACTTTAAGAATAAAGGCAAAGCACTTGAAACCATGGATGCGGACATGTGTTATAGCTGTGGTTCAAAGGACCATTGGTCCCGTGTTTGCCGAGCTCCCCAAAAGGTTGTAGGTGAATATCATTCTCGTCGTAAGAAGTTTGAATCAAACTTTGTCCAAGTGGATGAATCGGAGAGTACAAAGATGGAGGTTTCTGACTTTCAAGAGGCTGTTACCCCTATGAAAGATTAGAATCTTGGACATAAACTATTTTTCTAGTTGAAATTTAGACATTGGGGCTGAATTCCACCTAGTGGACGAACCCCCCCTTGTGTTTTTGGTTAAATTTTGAACAATTTTCCTTTATGTTTGGATTATTTGTTGGTGATTTATTTTTTGATATTAAGTTTTAATTAATTTCCATCCTTGAATACTTAAAATTATTTTGAATGGATATTTATTTTTAGAACTTTTATGCATGTGACCGATTCAAATTAATTTTCATTCTAGATATGACTAGTGGGGAAGTTAGTTGTCTAGCAGATAGTGCAACCACACACACCATTTTGCATGAACTCATCTATTTCACTAACTTCATACCTAAGAATGTACCATTGACAACCCTCTCAGGCCCATCCAACCTAATCGAATGATACGGTAAGGCACGTATAATGTTGTCCAATGGTACAATTTTGACCATTGATGAGGCACTTTATTCTCTGCGTTCCAGAAGAACATTGTTGAGTTTTAAGGACATTAAAGATAATAATTACCAGCTAAAACCTATTAGAAATTGGAGTTGAATTTCTATGCATAACTTCCTATAAATATGGCTAGAAGCATATTCTAGAGAAGATGGAGTGTACCCCGAGTGGTCTGTTTACTATGACCATACGCCCCATAGAGAGCCATTATGTGGCCGGCCCTACCTCTAGGACCGCGCACGAAAACACACTTTGGCATGATCGTTTGGGACACCCTGGACGAATATAATTGTGCCATTACTTAAATCAACACACAGGCATCCACTAACCTGAAGTTTAGGTTCGATTCAAGAAATCGCATGTCAAACATGTTCAATGGGAAAGCTTATTACTATGCCTTCTTATGACAAGATTCGTTTGAATCCTCCTATTTTTCTACAAAGGATTCAAGGGGACATTTGTGGACCGATTCACCCTCTATACGAACCATTTAGATATTTTATGGTTTTGGTTGACGCTTCCACACGTTGGTCACACATGTGCTTGTTGCCCACAAAGAACGCTGCATTCCCCAAACTGTTGCCTCAAGTTATCAAGCTCAGGGCTCACCACCCTGATTATCCGATCAAATCTATTCAATTAGATAATGCTGAGGAATTCATATCTAAAACTTTTGATGACTATTGCATGTCAGCTGGGGTTGAAGTTGAACATCATGTACCCCATGTTCACACCCAGAACGGCCTAGTAGAGGCATTCATTAAGCGCTTAAAATGATTGCTCGATCATTGGTCATATGTACCAAGTTCCCAATTATTGCTTGGGGCCATGCAATATTGCATGCAACCATGTTAGTCCACCTGAGGCCATGTTACGTACAAAAAATGGGGCCTCAACGAAGGATGAGAATCTATGCTGGATATGATTCTCCTTCAATCATTTGGTACTTATAACCTTTAACAGGTGATATGTTTACCGCTTGTTTCGCGGATTGTCACTTCTATGAGATGGTCTTCCCGTTGTTAGGGGGAGATAAGAACGTCAACGTTCCTAAAGAACGACTCGAATTATCATGGATGAATCCCATTTTGCCTCATATAGATCCCCGCACCGCTCAGTTTGAAATTGAAGTACAGCGTAATTAGATATTCAGAACATAGCTCAGAGCATGCTAGATGCTTTCACCGATCTAGCATGAGTAACAAGATCACATATTCCAGCTATGAATGTGCCTGCAAAGATGGATATACCAAATGTACGACGGACTTCCCTCCTGGAGGCCTGGGACGCCAACTTTGGTGATCCACATACATTAGCGGCTAGCCAATCATCTGCCCCTACACATAAGCATGGCTGACCACTTGGTTCAAAGGATTCACACCCCCGGAAGAGGAAACCCATGGCACAGGCCCCTGAAGAGCCTACCGTGAATCCGACTGTCGCTTACTCATTATATCCAACTCATGAGGAAATTCTAGATTACAGAAGTGTGCCTGAAGAAACGAATCCACCTCCCGAGAATCGTGAGATTTCAGTATATTATGCTAACTTAGATGATGTGTGGTGTAGAAATGAGATGATCGTCGATGATGCATTAGTATATGCAGTAGCTACTAAGATCATGTTGAGCGATGAAATTAAACCCCGTTTTGTTGATGAATGTCGACGTAGAATCGATTGGTCAAACTAGAAACAAGCAATCCAAGTTGAACTTGATTCGCTTGCGAAACGTAAGGTGTTTGGACCTGTAGCTCCTACTCCTCCACATGTGAAGCCAGCTTGCTACAAGTAGGTTTTCGTTCGGCAGCGTAATGAGAATAACGAAATTGTGCATTACAAAGCTCGTTTTGTTGCGCAAGGCTTCTCACAACGCCCTAGGATTGACTATGACGAAACTTATTCATCCGTTATGGATGTGATTACTTTTCGCTACCTTATCAGTTTAGTTGTTTCCGAAAGACTGAGTATGCAGCTGATGGACGTAGGAACTGCATATCTCTATACGGATCTTGGTACGAAAATTTATATGAAAGTTCCCGAAGGACTTACATTGACTGGATCAAATAATTCTAAACCCTAGAACACGCTCCCAATTCGGCCAAGGTGTTCACTCTACGGTTTGAAGCAATCCAGAAGAATATGGTATAACCATCTAAGTGAGTATTTGACTAGTCAGAGATATGTGAACAACGAACTAGGTCTTTTTGTGTTCATTAAGAAGTCACATTCCGATTTTATGATAGTTGCAGTAGATGTCGATGACATGAACCTTATCGGAACTCCTGAAGAGGTCGCGAGAACTGTCACGCACCTGAAGTCGGAATTTGAGATGAAAGATCTAGGAAAGACTCGATACTATCTTGGTCTTGAGATAGAGCACCGTTCTGATGGAATCTTAGTACATCAATTGAACTACACCCAAAAGGTGTTGCGCCGCTTTAATGAGGATAAAGCGAAGCCCTTGAGTACTCCTATGGTCGTTCGATCGCTAGATGCAAAATGAGATCCCTTCCGTCCAAATGAGGATGATTAAGAGATTTTGGAGCCTTAAGTTCCTTATCTAAGTGTGATAGGCGCTTTATTGTACTTAGCTCAATGCACTAGACCCGACATCTCCTTCGTTGTTAATCTTTTGGTAAGATACAATAATGCACCAACACGCAGACATTGGACTGGCGTTAAAGACATCTTTCGTTAGCTTAAGGGTACTATGGATTTGGGCTTGTTCTATCCTATGGATCCTCAAGTGATGCCGTACCCCCTTATCTCGAGTCGATTCTCGCCTTGTTGGTTATGCTGACGCAGGATACTTATCTGATCCGCACAAGACGCGTTCTCAAACGGGTTATGTCTTTACCGTTTGAGGCACCACAATCTCTTAGAGGTCAACTAAACAGATGTTAGTTGCCACTTTGTCTAACCATGCTGAAATTCTCGCCCTACATGAAGCAAATCGGGAATGCTTTTGGTTGAGAGCAGTTATGGGCCATATTCGAAGCTCCTGCGATCTTTACCCCATCGTGGATGTCCTGACGACAATCTATGAAGACAACGCAGCATGCATCGAACAACTGAAGAAAGGTTACATTAAATGAGACAACACCAAGCACATTGCACCGAAGTTATTCTTCTCACATCAACAACAAGAGCATCAGAAGATTGAAGTCATGCAAATCCGTTCACAAGACAATCTGGCCGACCTCTTAACCAAATCATTACCGAAGGTGACGTTTCAGAAGCTTGTTCAAGGAATTGGTATGCGTAAACTTTCTGAGTTGTAACATTGCTAGTTCTCTTTGGAATTGTGTCAAACTCAGGGGAGTATCCTGAAGTATACTTGCTTGATCTTAATGTACACTTTTTCTCTACGATTAGGAGCATTTTCCCACTAGGTTTTTGCTACCTAACTAGGTTTTGATAAGGCACCCACCTTGGGTTGATCATATCCCTGATGACGTCCTGTAGACGTTTCATTTAACTTTGCATCACTCATGCATTTTACCTTAGACTATGGGTTTTGTCCCTACTCGAGTTTTTACCATAGCCATAAGTTTTTTTTTGTTTTTTTTTTTTTTGTGAGATTTACTTCCTTATTCAAGTTCCTATCTTATTTGAGAATAACTTGTTCCCATAATCAGTGCCGACGAGTCGATTTCCTCAACTTCTACATGATGCTGAATCTACCTTGAGTATTTACACACTCAAGGGGGAGTGTTATAAACTTTCTAGTTTAAGTGTGATTGTGTAAATCCTAGATTAGATTTGATTCTAGTTATTCTTTCCTATATGGACTTGTATTCCTTGGGGATGAAGGATTTCTTCTCCCTCTTATTACTATAAATAAAGGCACTACGTACTGGGGAATAACACACACATTCCTCTACACAACTCTACAAACACATCTCTCTCTACTCTCTCTCTTTGCCGCCGGCTCCCCTTCCCCTTGTCAAATAAAATAGGCAGCAACATAAGGGTTTTTTTTTCTTTCAGTTAAAAATAAAAATCTTTAAGTGTTAGCATACCTAAAGGTCTCAAACCATGGCCTTTTGGAAGTGCAAAACACCACTAACCAATGGGGCACACACTAGTTTTTGTAAGCATTTGTAGATAATAGGTATTAAACGTTGTAATTGCAAGGTAGGCCTAGGCCAATCCTAGGCTCTATGTGGCTCCGCCATTGAAAGCACAGCCACCGACCCCAGCCACGACTAGGGTTGGCGGAATCAGATTTGAATGGAAGTGAAACTCTCACACAAACGGTGAGAAAAACCCTCAAGCAGGGAGAGAAAAGTTTTTTGGAGTTGGAATTTGGAATAGGAGACAATAGGAGGGTTGTAAGGAAGAATAATAACAAAATGTTAGGAGAAGCCGAGTCCTATTCTAATCTCTTCATCCTTCCATCCCTGGATGAGATCAGCTAGTTAAAGAGAGAAAAATAAATGAGATCCCATATTTATATCTCATCGTGTTGTAAAACTCATGTTTACATATCTCAAAAATGTAAAAATAAAGGGCTGCTCAGCCTTTCCTTTCACCTCTCTCTGTTGTTTGCTTGGCCTAATGTGGTGTTTAAGTTATTAAGCTGTTCAAGAGTCTAACAATGAAAGAATAGAAGCCTTATAACTGGGTTAGGATGAAAACAAAGGGGCCCAAGATATAAAACCCAAGCCGAACTAGTAGCCGGGCCTTAGAATCAACAAAGCAAAGCCACGTATTTCCCACCCTGACCAATTATTTACTCCTTGATTTATTACATAACTTGACTTTGTCTCTTCTATTTCTACCCATTAATTTTATTTAAATTAGTCATTAGTTGGAAACAATAATTAATCAACACAAATTCAATGTTATTAAAACATGCATATTCATTGATAAAAAAAATAATAATAAAAAAATAAAAAATAAAAAACTGTGCATATTCAGATAAAAAATAAAAATAAAACATGCACGAAAAAAAAAAACTCACTCATTTTAGGAGTATTTTACCCGCCAAATAACGACAAAGAAATAGTGAGTGGTTAGTGGCGGGAAGAGTTATAATTGTTTTTCTTTTAAGGTTGACAACCGGTGACGAACTACGGTTATCCACCCCTTTCAGGTCTGGATGAGGCTAATTGGGAAGTGCACCACCAATGTGGATGCAAATTTCCGCCTTCTTCTTCTTGGACAAGAATGCACCTACAAAACAATTAACACCTAAGGTCAAGGCCAAGAGCCTCACGCGCCTACGAAGAGTTGGGGGGCGGGGCTTAGGCTGAAGAACCTCTGATGCCAAAGTTAGAATTTGAGAGAGAAAGTGTTTAGAGAATTTTAGGAGAAGAATGGACTTAGGTTTTTGGAGAAATGAGGAGCTATTGATAGGGGTGTGACCAGCCCTATAGGGCATCAGGTGTAGAGATCTTCTTGTTTTAGGAAACAAATGATTGTTTCCTATTTTGATATAGATTCTCTCTTTAATTGGAAATTAGATCCTTCTAGGAAAAGGAAATAAATTACTTCTAAAGTCTATTTAAGTCTACCTTAAGTAGATTGTTAAATCAACTTCAGAGAGCAATTTGTTCCCCCTCCCCTAGCAATCTTTTACACTTGCCCATGCAAATGACCTTCTTTCGTTGCTTTCTTCATCTTCACACCGCCCCAAGGTAAGAAAAAATTAATTTTTCTTTGTCTTCGTAATTTTGGGGAGACTCGGGGCTAGAAATTTGGCTCGACAGGGGTCGAGGACGGGTGAAAAATTTGGTTAAAGAAGGTCACGACATTGCTGCCATGGGTGACGAGGTGTGACAATGGCTCGGTTTGGGCTGAGGGCTGGCAGTGCGGGCCTTGGGCTTCGGCGCGTGGTTGGCTCGAGCTAGGGAGCTGGGCGCCCTAGCGCTGGATCGGGCCTGGCGCCGGCCAGGTCTGTGATGGGCCGTGGAGGCACGAGCCTCATTTCCTCATTTTTTTTTGCTGGGCTTGGGCTCGTGTTGGTGATGAGAGAGAAGAGAGTTTACAGTTGCTGGGCCTGTGGGCCGTTGGGTTTGGTCTGCTTGAATGGGCTGAAGAGCTCGCTAGGTGCCTGCCCCCTTGCTTTTGATTTGGGCCAAGAGGCATGTTGGGCTAAGTGGAATGGTGCGGTCCAGGCCGTGGGGCCTGGCGTCGTTGTTAGGTTCTGCAATCTTGGGCCATGGGGCCTGGTCTGCGAGTCATTCTTTTGTGTGTGTGTGTGTGTGTGTGTGTGTGTGTGTGTGCAGCCGTCTAACGAATTTTCCTTCTATCTTTGTAGAATTCCTTCGAGTATGTCTTCTTCAAGCCACAAAGGTGATGATGGTATACCGCTGTTGTATCGTCAAGGTGGGTCCTTGAGCAAGGTGGGCTACTTTAAGGCTGCTCACTTCAAAATTAGCTCCGATGATTCGTTTAGAGACTTTCTTGAGGCATATAAGCATGCTCTTTCGTCGAGGGTGCGTGTGAATCGTGTCAAGGAAGACAGTAGCCGTGAGCCATGTAGTGGGGCTCGGAAAGCCATCAAATTTCACCCCTACTACTTTGTGTTGGGATTTACTTTTCCCATGCCGCGTTACTTCCAAAAAGTGCTTTGCTCCATGAAGTGGGCCACCGCTCAATGTTCTCTCAATACGGTCCGTGTGATGGTGAGGTTCCTCAATCTAAGCCAATTCTTTGACTTGGATTTGACCGTCAACGAGTTTTGGTACTTCTTCGACATAGGCCACATTGAAGAAGTTGGGCAGCTACGTTCTCGTCATCGGCTCTTTGACCACTCGAGCAAGGCAGATCATGACTGGGCCAAGGAGACTTTGGAGATAAGTAGAGAATGAGAGTTTGATTCTTCCCTCGAGCTGTGTGTTCTGACAGTTTTCATCTCCGGTAAGTAGACTGCTCAGTTTCTCGGCTGCTTTGTACTTTTGCTAAGCTGCTATCTGATTTACTAATTATTTTCCTCTGCTATAATTCGGCTCGACTCCTAAGACTTATTCAGAGATGAAGAAGGTGCATATTGCACTAGGTATCCCTTCTGAGTACTGTGAGTGGCATTGGCTGCTTAGTCCTCTTCGCTGGGAGAAATGTGGGTTGTCCTTGAGAGAGGAGATAAAGAGGATAAAGGCAGAAGCACTAGCTCGTCTGATCACCGTTGTGGAGCCTGCTGCAAATGAATGTGGGAAAAAGAGATATTCCCAGCCTACTCAAGAGACGCTGGCTGAGAAAAAGCCAAAGACTTCTTTCGCTGCTTGCGAGGGTTCGCCGGCTGCCCCTAGGCTTGTGATTGACTTGACTTCTTCTAAGGGCGAGAAAGATAAGGCTGCTAGATCCGTGCCCGTGACGCCCACCGTTCCAAAGGTGGCTAGTTCGATTGCTAATAGGATTGCTCAGCGTTGAAGCTCTGTCGTGCCCCTAGTACTTAAGTTTGTGCCAAAACGTCCATCAGGGACTAAGTCTGGTTCACCTTTGGAGAGACTTCCTACTTTGAAGAGCGATAAGGTGGACTCTGCTGTTAAACTGCGCCAAAACCCACTCTCATTGCTGCTGAGGCTTATTCGTCTGCTGAGAAGAATGAGACTGCTCGTGAGAGTAGTTGTGAGAAATCCACCAAGCCTATTCCCGAGGAAACTGCTGAGATTTGTGCGCTCTTGAAACCAAATCTGCTTGAAGACATGGATGCATGTGCCAAGCTTGTTGATGGAGTTAAATGGGTTGTTTGCCCAAGTTCTTTTGAAAAGCATACGACCGAGTATAGGATGATTGCTCTGCTTGCTATGATGTAGAAAACGGTGATTCTAGCAGCCGAGTCTATGCTCCTTGACCAAGAGGATACCAAGGCTGCCAAAGATGTGGCAAAGACTATGACAACCAAAGCTTACTATTCGGCCGAGAAAATCAAGAGGTTGGAATCTGAGCTTGCTGCTTTAAAAGGGTCTAATATCTCTGCCCCCACTTCTCTGTAGCTTGAGATCGGTTGCCATGAGATCGTGGATTTGAAAACTAGGCTTGATGTGATCCGAGTTAAGTATAAAAATGCAGAGAATGAGATTGGATGTTACATACCTCAGATTCAAGACCTTGAGCATGCCGTCTCTGAGCTTCACTCCACTGCTTACGTAAAGGATGAATAGATAATTACTGCTTATAATCAAGTGAACCACTTCAAGAAGGTCATTGATAGGCTTGAACCTTAAGTGTTGGAACTCCAAGGTGCTTTAAAGATCAACGAAAGTTTGAAGAAGAAAATGGAAGAGTTGCAGCACGTCCATGTCGGTCTGCTAGAGGAGAATAAGCAATTGAATGGTGATAAGGCCAGCTTCGAGGCTTCACTTACTTAGAGTGAAGTCGATTTCTACAAGATGGGTTATATAGACCATCTCTTTAGGAGGCCGTCTGACTTTAAGTTTGCTGGAAAAGACTTCGAGACCTTCTCCATTTCTCTGGAAGACTTACTCGCATTTACTTTGGAGGCTTCCATTGGTGAAGTAGTCGGATAAGTTGGTGCCCAAGCTGGAGCAACCGGGGGTGAAACGCCGGATGGTGCCGTTGCTGAGAGTGTCACAGCTGCTGAAGGTGTGGCGACCGAGTAGTCGTGGGATGTCCAAGCTGCTGAAAAATAGTCTTCTAGGTAGTATTTAGGATTTTCTTTGTTTCCCTTGTTTCTTTTTGCTTTGCTTGAACTTCTTCAGCCTTTGCTAGTTATTTATCAATTTTGCTAGAAAATTTAATAAATTTGCTCCCTTCACTTTTCTTCATCTTCACTTCTTTTGTTCTTACCCAACCTTAGATTTTTTAGACCAGTGGCAGGTGCGCTACTTTTCTACAAGCAGATAGGCCGACGTAGCCTATGCAGCCATAGGTGTTGGTGTAGAACTTTTGTAAAGTTGTTAGCCATATGATTGGCAGCCGGACGTCTTACTTATAGAAGCAAACGAGTCCACGTGACCACTTGGCTATTAACTTTGGCTTTCTTCAATCCTTTGAGCTGTGTGGCCTCCATCACAACATACTTTGTGTAACAAATTTCGTGGGTTGCGTAGCAAGTATCACAACACTTTAGGAATTGGTGTAGGTTGTTCTGCGGTTTGGCAGAAGTGAAGCTCATCGACTATGTAGCATGTCGACAATCGATGAAGCTTCGTATATGCGCGCTAACTTGTTTAACTTTTCACAGAAATGTGCGGTTGTATAAGTTTAACGCAGCTTACTGCTCGAAGGGCAAGCCGTATGTAGTCTTCTGGAAACCGTAGGCTACCTTAGTGCACTTGGTAGCAGCTTTAGGGTTCCAGGGCAGCCGTCTATAGGGCGTACTGCATAATGTGCCCTCTCCGTCTCTGGGGCCCAGTTCCCCGTGGATTAGGCCAAAAGATACTAGGGCAGCCTGACTCATCCACGTTTGGATATTCAAAGTGTAGAGTTTATCCTCCTCCATTGAAGAGTAGACCTATGTGGGTATCGGGAAATTGGTTTACCATCTCGCACTGGAGAGCATGGTTAGTCATTCGGGGGGTACAATTCATACGATGAGTCCTTAAGAAGGTCACAGTCTTCTTTTGAAATGCAGAAGTGATCAGTTATTGTAAGCATGCAGTCGAGCCAAGTTGAAAATTACTTATGAATTCCTCATTGAAAAACGAGTGAAACGAAACGAGGTAGCACGTTACTACATGTGGAACGACATTCTCGTCCGAAGAACCTACATCGGTCCACATCTTTGCTGCCTAGCGCCTTTCGACGACCTTAAGGTTCTAAGTTTGATCCATGAAGGTGTCTGTGGAAATCACTCCGGAGGTCGATCCTTAGCACAAAATGCTCTTAACGCAGGCTACTACTGGCTTACCATGCATCAAGACGCTAAGGAATTAGTGCAAAGATGCGACATTTGCCAACGCTATAAGCTGGTGCTAGCACTGCGTGCCAGTGAACTACACCCGTAGACGAGTCTTTGGTTATTCATGCAGTGGGGAATCAACTTGGTAGGGCCAATGCTGCCTGCTATTGGGGGTAGAGGCATGATAATCGTGGCAACCGATTACTTCACCAAATGGGTAGAAGTAGAGCCCATAACAACCACGACTCAAACAGACATAAAGCACTTCATATGGAGAAACATCATTTACTAATTTGGCATCCCTCAATCCATTGTTGCAAACAACGGCCTGCATTCGTAGGCAAAGATTTGACGAAGTTCTTCAAGAAAAATGGCATCAAGCAGCACATGTCCACGCCAAGGTATCCCCAAGGCAATGGGTAGGCCAAAGCATCCAACAAGACAATTCTCGACTGCCTCAAGAAGTCCATCTCCGATAAGAAGGGAAAATCGCCAGACGAACTCCCTGGATATCTGTGGGCATATCGCACCACCAAACGGCGAGCAACCGGTGAAACTACTTTCTGTTTGGCATTTGGTTCGGAAGCAATCATTCCTCCAAATGTCATCGTACCAAGTATCAACACTCTACTGCCAAACATCGAGGAAAATGGGAAGAAGACGGCCACAAATCTAGATTTGGCAGAGTAGAAGCATGAGAAAGTCATCACCCGTATCACAGCCTACCAGCAACAGCTCATCTCCAACTATAACAAAAGGGCCAAGATCTGCCAGTTTTAGCCCAGAGATCTAGTCCTAAGAAAAGCCTTCGTCATTGCTTGAAGAGAATGCTCCAAAAAGATGGATCCCATATGGAGAGGTTCGTATAAGATCAGTAGAGTAGGCAGCAAGGGTAGCTACACCCTCGCCACCATGAACAACAAAGAAATAAAAAAGCAGTGGAACGCCTATGATCTAAGAAAGTACCATGCGTGACATCCCGCTACACCAAAGCCCGAAGACTCAAACAGCTCAACGGACGCCACCTCTAGACTCCAACCTTTTCGTGGGGAACGTGTCATTGACCAAGTAGCCTATAATGGAACTTTGCTAGTTTAGAGTTGTACTAACCTATGACACCTCAGCTGCTGGCTCCACCTCTATGTTTGCCTTGTCTAGATACTCCACCAAAATTGAGCGTTTGAGTTGGTGGTCGAGGGGGGAGCCTAGGCTGGTTAGCGTGTCTGTTTTGAGTGTTGTCTGCCTGCGGTACTTGAGTGAAAGTAGAAGTCTGAAATGCCTCAAGCTGCTTTCGTACCTTCTCTAGCTATTGCGCCATCTTTAGATGTTTTATCGTGTACTCCCCGGTAGTCTGGTTGGTGATTAACTAGGAATTAGAATGAATTGCGAGCTTTTTCACCACCAAGTCTTTTGCCATTTGGAGGCCTGCTAGTAGGGCCTCGTACTCTGCTTCGTTGTTGGATGCTTTGAAGCCTATAATGATCGCCTTCTCGAGCATCAAACTGTCTAGGGTAACAAGGACCACACCTGCTCCCAAGCCTTTGCAGTTGGATGCACCGTCGACATACAAATGCCAGAAGTCTCCATCGGGTGGAGCAGGCGTGGCTAGGGCATGCTTGGTTGCCTCCGGGGCATCGTTTGGCCGCTTTGTTATGTCACCTAGGCTAGGTGTGAATTTCGCTATGAAGTTCGCCAAGGCTTGGGCCTTTGTCGTCGTGCGGGGTCCAAAAACTAAACCGTATCGGCCAAGTTCCAACGCCCATTTCATCACTCTTTGAGAAGTGTCTGGACCATGTAGGATTGATCATAGAGGATAATAAGTCATGACAATGACTATGTGAGCTTGAAAATAAGGTCTGAGCTTCTGAGCCGCAACAACTAGTGCCAAAATTAATTTTTTGATCTTCGGGTATCTAGTTTCCGCATCAAGAAGAGTTTTAGAAATGTAGAATATCGGCAATTGGGCCCCTAGCACTTCTCGTATGAGGGCAAAACTCATTGCTACTTCGAAGGCTACTAAGTAGATGTATAAATCATTTGCTGCTTCCGGCTTGGATAGTAAAGGAGGTGATGTGAGATACTTCTTCAGGTCTTGGAATACTTTTCCACACTCATCATCCCATTTGTCTCGTTATGCCATCTTGATGGCCTTGAAAAAGGGCTTGCATCGATCGGTGGACTACGAGAGAAAACAGTTGAGGGTATCTGCTTGTCCGGTCAAGCTTTGGAAATCTTTCTGGGTAGTTGGAGATTTCATCTTTAGGATCGCTCAGATTTGCTTGGGATATGCTTCGATTCCTCGTTGAGTTACTAAGTACCTTAAAAATCTGCCTGAAGGTACTCCGAATGTGCATTTGGGGGGATTGGGCTTCATCTTGTATCTTTTAAGGATGTTGAAAGTTTCCGCCAAGTTGTTGATGTGGTCTGATCGCTGCTTGCCCTTCACCATGATGTCGTCGACATAGACCTCCATGGTTACTGCAATTTGCTTCTTGAACATCATATTTACTAACCTTTGGTAAATGGCTCATACGATCTTGAGGCTAAAGGGCATGACCTTGTAGCAGTAAGTACCCCGCTCGATCACGAATGCGGTTTTCTCCTTGCCGGGCTCGTACATGGCTATTTGGTTATAGCTGGAGTATGCATCCAAGAAATTGAGCAGCTGGTTCCCAGAAGTTGAATCTACTAATAGATCGATTCGGGGAAGTTGATAAGGATCATTTGGGCATGCTTAGTTGATGTCAGTGTAGTCTACGCAAACCCTCCATTTGCTCTTCTCTTTTTTCTTTAGTAGCACGACATTGGCAAGCCATGTTGAGTGTGCTACCTATTCTATGAATTTGACCTCCAATAGTTTGTCAATTTCTCATTCGATGATCGCTCCTCGCTCAGGTGCGAAATGTCTTCTCTTTTGGATCACCAGTTTGGCAGCGGGGTCGACGTGCAGCTTTTGGTAAGTTATCTCGGAAGGTGACCATGCGAAGATGTCACAATTTTCCCTAAGGAAAGCCGTGAGTTCCTCATTTTCCTTTGGGCTCAGATGTGAGCCAATTCTAGCAGTCTTCTTCGGCTGCTTAGGATCAAGAATGATGTGCTCGGCATCCTCTTCAGGTTTTCATCTCGTCTCTTCTACTAGCGCGTTGGTTTGGACACCATCTTCTTGATCCACTTGCTGTAATTGCTATTTGGTAGCTTCATTGTTCCTTTGGACCTCGGTAACCTCTATGGGGGTAAAGGTCTTCTTCTTTGACTCCTTTAGTACTTGCACAGTTCATCATCGAGTTGTGGCCTGGTAAGACTTGACTTCTTCGATTCCTATTCCCAGGATGCCAAATCGGATCTTTTGATACTTGACGGAAGTGACGGCATCCAGTTTTATCAGCTAAGGTCGCCCTAGAATCCCGTTGTAGGGAGATGGGTTGCTTATTATCGTGAATTTCTGCTTTGAGACAACTGGTGGTGTTTTCACGTCAAGTGTCATGTGGCCGATGTCGGTCGAGGTGTGCTAGTTGAATCCGGTGAGTACCTCCGCTCAACGTATGATTATGCTTTCCAGGCCCATCTTCTGAATTATTGAGAGCTGAAGAAGGTTGACTGCGTTTCCGTTGTCAACCATCATTCTATCGACTATGGCATGGGCTAGTTAAACAAATACCACCAGTGCGTCGTCGTGTGGGAAATCGACTCCTTCAGCATCCTGCTCGGTAAAGCCAACGATGGGTCTAGGTTGAGTGGCGACTGCTTGGACTTCTGAGACTAGTAGAGCATGTTGGATCTTCATCTTCTTTGAATTCTTGGTGGCCCCCAAGTGCTCAAATTCAGCGAAGATGTCGTTAATCCAAATCGTCTTGTTAGGCAGTTTTTTGCAGCATCTGCGTTCATTCTAAGATGCACAGCTGGCTTGTCCAAGTATTTATCGACCTTGCCTTCCTTCATGAGCTTCTCTAGGTAATTCTTCCAATTGTATCTGTCGTCAGTAGTGTGACCGGGACCTTGGTGAAATACACAATACTTGGTGTGGTTCAACTTGGAAGTATCTCTTTTTGATTGTTTCAGCAACTTGAACTATGGCTCGCTCTTGATGTCACAGATGATTTAGTGTATTGGGATTGAGAACTTAAAGTAGTTCTTAGATGCCAAGCTTTCTTTAGTCGTGGGTTGATCCCTACGTTTGGCCTTCTGCCTGCTTTTGTTGTACTGCTTCCCGTCTTCCTTTTTTTTAGCCACTGCTGATTCTTTTCAAGGCTGCTCGGGTGCCTTGTTTGCTCGCCGAGCCTCGTACCAAAACGTATGCTTCTCTGCCAGAGCGAAAGAGTCTGCTAAAGTTAGGTTTTCTTTCATGATTAACTCCCCAAACAACGGGTGGTCTGCTGGGAGTCCTTTTTGGAAAGCTGTACTTGCTATCGAGTCATCGCATCCGACTATCTTTGCCTTCTCTGCTTTGAACCTCTTCACGTAATCGCGGAGTAACTTCCTTAGATTATTCTTCACAATGAACAAATAGTCGGACTTCTTGATCGAGCAGTAAGATGAATATTCTTTGGTGAAAACTAAAGAAAGATCATCGAAACTCCAAATGGATTGCGGCGGCAAGGTGTGAAACCAATCTTGTGCCTCGCCTTGCAGAATGGTGGTGAATATCTTGCACATAAGAGCATCGTTGTTCTAATAAAGGACCATTGCGCTTTAGTAGTGCTTCAAGTGTCTCTCCAGATCCTCATCTCCTTTGAAAGATGTGAAATATGGCATGCTGAACTTGCGTGGAGACTCTGCCTGCTCGATCTCGTCCATGAAGGGTGACTTGGTCATGTTGGTCATATGACGTCGTAACGCTTCATCAGTGACCTCGTTGCATTGGAAATCACGTAATTACTCGATCAAGACCCTCTTAACTTCTTCCTGAATTTACCTTTGTTTGGGTATCGAAGCTCTCGGCTACCCCCGGTCTTAACTTGCTGGTCTAGGCTGTTGTTCTATGTGCTCGGCTCATCTATGTTGCGGCTGTGGTGCATGTGGTACGTTCCTTGCAGGTGGGCAAATTTCTCACGGGCTGCCAGTTAAACTTCAGCCGGAATGAGTGACAACTATGAGTGTATGCTCGTCTGACTGCCTAATCGAGAGTGCACGCTCCTCTACGCGCTAAGACGAGAGTATATGCTATCTTGGGGGCCCAATCAGGAGTGTAAACTGCCGGAATACTAGATTCATAGCTAGTCGAGTGGCTACTTGCCAGGACGCTACTGGAAAAGGCTTTCGTCTGCCCTTGTCCTACTTCGAGACACTTCATCCGGGGCATGTTGTATCTCGGTGCGCTGCAAAAGCTGATTCACCAAGGTCGTCTGTTGTGCGAGGGTGCTTGTCAACTCTATAACTTGTCGAGACAAGTATTGTTCTCCATTTAGGTTGGAAGAGCTTGGACGAAATACGTCTCCTTGAGTGGTGAAAGTGTGATAGACTCTAGGCACGAGATTTAAGTTGGGAAATGTCAAATCTGAGGAGAAATGTGGCGAAAATGCTCCCGGTTCAATTGTTGGCCCAAAAATTTAGAGCCGGGACGGTTAAAATGGTCTTAGACCGGTTTGGGCTGCTTGGGACACCACGGGAGTGGGCTAGACCACGGAGGTAGGATGTTCCACATATGGCACGCATGAAAGTTGGGCCTGGGCTCAGCTCAGATGCGTGATGGGCTCACGCCAGGTTGAGGCTTGGGTCGGCTTGCCTTGGGCTTGGGCCAGTGTGGTGTGGAGCGGCGCGAGACACTGGGTTGACGTTGTTTAGCCTGCAGGCCTTGGACCGTGCGTTGAGCTCAGGCTTGCGCTGCTGGGGTAGCAGTTTAGATTGGCCTTGGCTCCTGGGCTTGCTGTTCCCCGTTAGTTATGGGCCTGCCAAATGTGGCCACGGTGGTTGTTGCCGTGGTGGCAATGTGGCGGCTGCTATGGTGGTGCCCCTTGGGGATGGTGCCATTCCACTTGTCGTCGCATTGAGCCTCGTGGATTGCCGTGGTCCAAATCCTTGAACGTAAGAAGTTCGTTCGTTATGGTTTCCGAGTTTCTAGTCATTGTACTTTTCTTTTACATTTTATCAAAGAATGTTTATTTATAAAAATTCTAAAAATAAGAACGTACGAAAAATCTACAAATGAACAAGAAAAAAAAAACCTTGAATGCGAGAGTCTTTTATGAGCGTTTGAATCAAGATTCTCAATGAAAGCACTTATTTGTGGATGCAAATTTTCGCCTTCTTCTTCTTGGATGAAAATGCACCTGCAAAACAATTAACACGTAAGGTCAAGGCCAAGAGCCTCACGCGCCCACAATCCAATGTCAAAGTTAGAATTTGAGAGAGAAAATGTTTAGAAAATTTTAGGAGAAGAATGGACTTAGGTTTTTGGAGAAATAAGGAGCTATTTATAGGGGTATGGCCGGCCCTATTTGGAGAAATGGGGACCGGCCACGTATGGTGGAAATTGACTCTAATTGCAATATATTATGCCAAATAATATATTGCAATCAATTAGGTAATTAATCAATTAATTAGGCAATTATTCCCAATTTGAAAAGAATAATCGAGAGTTACCTTGTGAGTGAAGATTTGATGAGGAATGATGAGAGGGTTTAAAAGAATACCATTTTGATCACCTTTGACCTCGATTGAGCCGTTATTGTCCATTGCATGCGCATGGGAGTCCTGGTGTACCTCAAGGGTAATTTTGTCTTTTTACCCCAAAAGTCCACGTGTCACCCCCATAATTTTCTTGATTATTTTTTGCTCTACAACCATCACGCCTTTCTTCATGGGGACCTCCTCCAAGTTTTCGAGCTCAGGGGGAGGAAGGGAAAGTTTTCAGGTGGAAAAAGGCGATATATGGTCTCAAGCAGTCTCCTCGGGCTTGGTTCGAGATATGAAGTTTGGTCGATGGGTCTCTACGATAATGATGAATATGTCCATTGAGTTATATTATATAACATTTTTCATAAGGTTATTTGGCGAATGGTCAACAAAATCTTTACTAATTATATATCAATGGAAGTGGCCCTCTACCACAGTGGTGGAAATGAGTGTTCGAACCCCGTCGGCTACCTAATTTAACAAATCTATCGTTTGACCAAAAAAAAAAAAATCATATATCAATGGTCATTTATATTTTTGGCGTAATCAATGAAGTATTCATGATAATTATGTGCAGGTCAATGAATCATACTACATGGGTTAAGGCTAGTTAGAAAATAACTATTATATATTTCTCTCTCTTCACTTTATTCCTTCCTTCTCTCACGTAAACCCCTAGCCACTAATCTGATTTCGAATCTCTAAGTTTTTCGTCTCAAACTTTCCAAACGTCTGAGACTTTCTATCTTCTATCAATTTGATCCCATCCTATCGCAATTAGGGTTTCCGGATTGCCAAAACTCAGAATGTTGTCGTTCTAGTTAAGCACGGCCTCGAAGGCAGTGGATCCTTGCTCTCCTGCAGAACCAGTCACATGCATCTAGTCTAGTCTGGCCAAAAAATTTGATCTTATTCAATGCTTTAGTAGCATTGCGGGCATAGAAACCTCATCATCATAGATCTACAAGCAGATTGCCGATTCCCACCTGAGTATTTCAGTTACAGGTCACGGTTGCTGAGAAAGTGAAGAGAAAATAAAATCTTACCCCTGAGAAAGGTGCCACCGAAATAGGCTCTGCATTTTTTCTAACTAAAAGAGAAAGTACACAGCAGTTGAGCAATGTTCTGAACTTTAATTTACATATGGCAGGAATCTAAGAAAACTGAAATACATTGACCATTTCCATCACCTTGATCTACAATTCAAGAAGCATAGTAAGGAGGGAATACTAATAAAAACTTCTCCATCTGTAAGAGTAAAAGTCGGCCCTAAAGGAGAGATTACTAGTCTCTATCTCTCTTACAGGCTCCATCATCCACCTCTCTACTATGGAGGTGCGTGAATTTGGAGGCTGCCTCTTTTGGAAACTATATATGGAGAATTTAAGGAGGAATAGTTGAATATCAGAGTGCGCGACTAACCAACCAACAAACTAACTATAAACTTTATTAATTGAAAGAAAGATTGTCTTGACGACTACATAACCTAATAGGCTACATTGTGAATGACTTGCTACTTACACTAAATTACAAGCTATATTTATAGCGATATAGATCTAAGAAATCATAATGCATACATACCAAAGATTATAGAAATGTTATGCTTTCATTTCTTAAACAATTAGATTACATCTTTGGTGTATATATACTAATGGCACACCCACTTGTGCCACCAACAAATTACATCATTATCTAACTAAACATTAGCTAATCACAAGGGCTGTTATAACAACCTTATAACAAACTCATCTATTTACAATTTTACCCTTATTATCCCCCTTCAAACCGAACTGAGGTAACCGAAGAGAGAGTTTGTTCCTGAGAAGAAGAAATATGTGCTTGGACAGTGCTTTAGTACATATATCTGCAACTTGATCTTGAGTGCAAACAAATAGAATAGTCACTTGATTGGCTAACACTTGTTCTCTGATGTAGTGGTCATCAAGTTCCACATGCTTGGTTTTTGCATGAAAAATTGGATTTCTAGCCCAAGAAATGGCAGAAATATTATCACACCAAAGTTGTGGAGAAGAAGGAAAAACAAGTCCAACATCAACCAAAAGCTTGCAGATCCATGTCAATTATGCTGCAGTGTTGGCAAGTGATCTATATTCAGCTTCTGTGGATGAGCGAACCACAGTTGGTTGTTTCTATGCACTCCAGCTTATAAGAGAGTCTCCTAAGTAGATACAAAACCTACCAGTAGATCGTCGATCATTGCTACATCTTACCCAGTCTGCATCTAAGAAAGCAGTGAGGGTGAGAGGCTTGGAACACTTTAGAAGCCATAAACCAAGAGACAATGTGCCCTTGAGATATCTGAGAATACGCTTGACTGCCTAAAAATGAGATTGCCTTGGATGCTGCATGAATTGGCATACCAAGTTCACTGCAAATGACAAATCTAGCTTGGTCTAGGTTAAATACTGTAGTCCACCAACTAAAGACCTATATTCTGCAGGATTAGCAAACATATGAGACTCATGATCCAACTTAGTTGTGCTGAGAAGTGTAACACAAGGCTTGGAACCTTCCATGTGAGCTTTAGTAAGGAGATCTAAGATGTACTTATTTTGAGACAGAAATATACCAGAGGATGATCAATGAACTTCAATACCAAGAAAGTAAGGAAGTGGACCAAGATCCTTAACAGGAAATAAACCACTAAGTTGAGAAATGATTTCTTAACGGAGTTGAGCTTTAGGACTAGTGACAATAATGTCATCAACATATACCAATATAAAAACCAAGGCTGGATCATTCTTAACAAATAAAGAGTAATCATTCTGTGAACTTAAGAAACCAAGAAACTTTAAGGCAATGGTCAACTTGTCATACCAAGCCCTGATGCTTGCTTCAACAAATACAAAAACTTGTGTAAATGACAGACATGAGAGGCTTGGTAGGATCTTCAAACCTAAGTGGTTGTATCATGAACAAAGATTCAGTTAAGTTGCCATGCAAAAATGCATTACTTACATCAAGTTGATTGAGAAACCAATCAAACTTGGTAGCCAAGGTGAGAAGAAACCTATTGGTGACAAGCTTAGCAACTAGACTAAAAGCCCCAGTGTAATCCAAACCTTGTTGCTGATGACAGCCTTTGGCAACAAGCCTTGCTTTGTACCTATCAATGGTACCATCAGGTTTGTGTTTGATCCAAAACACCCATTTTGCACCAACTAAGTTTTGAGAAGAAATGACAGGTACTAGAGACCAAGTGCCAGTTTGAATAAGGGCATTGAATTCCTCCTACATTGCTTTTCTCCAATGAGGGAATTTGGAGGCCTGAAGATAAGTTGTTGGTGTATAATCGGGGGATATATCAGAAGGTAAGGGATGTTTGGTTACCAAAAGAGCCTTGGGTTTAAAAATGACAGATTTTGATCTGGTTTTCATTGGATGAGTGTTTATGGGTAATGGAAGTGGAGCAATAGTACTGGAGACAGAAGCAAGATTAGGAACTAGAGTTGGAACTGGCAGTGAGGATGATGTATGGATAGAAGAATGTGAAGGTAGAGATGTAGGTGGATGAGTAGGGTTAGTTGGATGAGAGATAGGGGAAAAGTTAAGGTATTGGGAATGGTGTTATGATTCTACAATGTAGAAGAACTGGAACTGGACTGAGCTTGTTGAAGGAGATATTTTTGAGCAAAAAGAAAGGTAGCTTCATCAAAAATCACATGTCTCGAGATGTATAATCGACCAGTGAGATGATCAAGACACTTATAGCCTTTGTGGTTCAAACTATAACCCAAGAAGATGTATTCCTTGCTTTTGGGATCAAGTTTGGAGGTTGTATAAGGCTTCAACCATGGAAAGCATCTACAACCAAATATTTTCAGAAATGTGTAATCTGGAGCTCTGCCAAATAATAATTCCCAAGGAGATGATTTGGTGGCTGTTGGCATCCTGTTGATGAGATAGATGGTTGTGGCAAATGCTTCATCCCAGTAAGAGTAAGGAACTTTGGAGGTTGCTAGAAGAGTTCTAGCAGTTTCAACTAGATGCCTATGCTTGCGCTCAACACAACCATTTTGTTCTGGTGTGTAAGGGTAACTAAACTGGTGTGAAATGCCATGCAATTGAAGATGATTGAGAAATTTGGAACTCATAAATTCCCCACCAGAATCAGATCTTAGAGTCACAATCTTAAAACTGAGCAAATTTTCAACCAAAGCTTTGAAGTGCACAAAAGTATCAAAGACATCAGACTTGGATTTAAAAGGAAAGAACCAAGTATATTTTGTATAGTCATCAACAAATATGATGTAATATCGATATCCATTGACAGAGAAAAGTGGTGCAGGACCCCATACATCTGTGTGCAGAGAAGCTCAAGAGGCTTACTTGATGTACAAGATACAGAAGAAAATGACAACTTTGAACATTTGCCAAGAGCACAACTAGAGCACATATCTTTATGTAATGAACTTGAAACTGAAATACAGGCCTTAAATGCTAGCTTATTTAGTATTTTGAATGCAGGATAGCCCAATCGTTGATGCCAAGTGTCTTGTGAAGCTTTAGCATATGCTGCAAATGCCTATTGATTGCCAGTAAATGGAGATGCATGAAAAGGATAAAAGCCAGTTCTCATAGGACCTTTAAAAAGCGTTTTCATCGAAGAAAGATCATTCACAATGAAGTGAAAAGGATACAAATGAATAGAGCACCAATTGTCAAGTATGAACTGATTTGTAGAAATCAAATCTTGCTTAAGATGAGGAACATGCAATACATTTTTTAGAGCAAAGCAACAAAAGGCAGTATTAAGTGTAGATAAGCCAGAGTTAAGTATAGGCAAACCTTTGCCATCACTAACATATACTTGTTTAGGTTCATTGTTTGGCTTAGGATTTTACGGATTGGTGTAGGAGTTGGTCATGTGCGAACTAGCACTAGAGTCAAGTAGCCATGTAGGAGTTGTAGTTGCATTGTATGCAGTTTAAGAATTCTTGGTACCAAAATGTGGATTCAAGCGTTGTGGACACTCTGCAGCTTTATGATCCATTTGGCGAAAAATTTGGCAATAGATCTTTTAGGTAGAATTGTTATAGTTAGAACGAGAACCATGATTAGTTCTGTGATTTCCCTGATTGCCTCAATGAAATCTTAGATTGCCCTGAAATCTCGATGAAACCATGATTCATAGGAATTCAGATTTGATCCACTCTGAGTGAAGAATGCCTGTGAACCAAAATCACCAATTAGAGTTGGAAGAAGACCAGCAGAATAATTGAAAGCTTGAATTGGTGTTGGCGGAGAGACTTTCTTACGAGTAGTTAACTGAAGTTCCTTGCTCAAAAGAAGTCCATAGAGTTCATCAAAGGTGGTGGAACCAAGTCGAAATTGAATCGCATCACTAAACAATTCATACTCAGAGGGAAAACCATGTAGGATCCTAGAAATCAACTCAGAGTCTTTAATCGGAGCGCTGACATTGGCTAGGGCATCAACAATTTCTTCAATGTGTTGAAGATAGATCGAAGCCGTAGAATCACCCTTTGTGATGGTACGAAGACGAGAATGAAGCTTGTGAATGTGCGATTGCGATGCAGTTGAAAGACATGATTCCAGTTTCGACCATAACTCATGAGTGGAATTAACACTAACAGTATATGGAATAAGAGCATCTGAAAGCGTAAAGTTAATCCATATCAAAATATTTTGATCATTCTTAAACCACACAACATATTGAGGATTTAGAGTGGAGGTGCAATTACAAGATGAATCAAAAAGAAATTTCGGCGGAGCAGGCATCGTGCCATCAATGATACCGGTGGGATTGTACCGGCAGAAGATCGAAGCGAACAAAACACTCCAAGTGAGATAGTTCGTCGTTGTGAGCTTAATCCGAACCAAAGATCCAATATTCTAGATCGTGAGCGATGAAATTGTCGAGGATGTGGAAGAATTAGGGCAAGAATTCATCGAAACAGGATGAATGGGAGAGGCAGATTGAGAGGAAAGAGAGCCAAAGGTCGCCATGGCTGAAAATCTAGGGTTTTGAGCTTCGAAGAGAGAAGAAGAGCGAGAAGCAGGAAGCAGAGAGAGAATGATCGAGGGTCGTGAGACTCAGGCGAGAGATACCATGACAGAAATGTTATGCTTTCATTTCTTAAACAATAAGCTTACATCTTTGGTGTTTATAACAACCTTATAACAAACTCATCTATTTACCCTTATTAAAAGATACCGCAATACAGAACCAAATCAAATCTCTAATTAATTTCTTAAATAAACCTAATAAATTACAACACCATCCGTCAAATTGATGGCGGTACACGTCATGATTTTGCAACAAGCAGATGTGGATGCAAGCTCCATTAGACGGACATGACAAGACAAGCTCTGTTAGGCAGACACGACAAAACAAGCTCTATTAGACACACAAGGTAAAACAAGTAATAAATAAAATAAAGCTGTTGGGGTGCACCATACAAAAGTTACTATCTATTGTCTGAGTTGCCTCCTTGACGTGGTCTTTGCTGGTGTTGTCAATTTTACGTTTCAAGACAATGGCTACGATTCATCCGTTTATTTTAAAAATAAGCAGTTTTTGAGAAGCAAAATTCAAGTTGCAAGTGGCCTTTTACCACAGTGGTGGAAAACTATTGAGCCCTTGCATGACCACGTGGGTTCAAACCTCGTTGATAGCTAATCTAACATCTAATCTAACAAAATCTATCGTTTGACAAAAAACAAAAAAAAATCCAAGTTGCTTCTACTTTCTTGCTAATAAACCTTGATTTAAAAAAAAAAGGCAATAATTAGATCTAAGTCCGAAAACCTAAACTGTTTTAAGAAGACTACAAAAAATTTCAAGAAAAAATATTTAAGATATAAATGAATACAACTAATTATGAAAGTGGTAGGTTACAAAAAAAAAAAAAAATCTATAATATAAATATATAATTACAAGTAATATACACCCTTAACCAGTGGCGAAGCCAAGATTTGCCGAGGGGAGGGGCAAAATTCAAAAGAGTGCAAGGTTCAATCGAAGCGGTTGCTTTCACATTAGAGAGTGCAAAGTTTTGAGTTAATATTCATACTAAAAAATAGTCTCTCCACCAAAGCAGGTGTAAGCAATAATATCAAAACCAATGTAAGAAGCTTAAATTGGCTAGGATTAGATCCTAAAAAATGTTAGGCGCTAGTCAAACAACGGACTGGGAACTAGCAGCTAGGTATCTAGGCGAGATCTAGGTAGGAGCCTAGATGGATTTAAATTATCATAAAATAAGCAATAAACAATATTTATATTGTTTTTAAAAAGAATATGATATTTATAAATAATGTGAGAGTTTAAGATAAATACGGTGATAATCTTAAAAGATAAAATAAAAATACATACAAGAATAAAAAAAAGGAGAGAAATGAGTTAATAAACCACAAAAAAGATGGGGTCAGAAGAGAAAAAAAAAGGGAGGAAATGGGTAAACAAACATGTGAGGTAGAAAGATAAAGACCGAAAGAGAAGTGGTGGTCAACACAGTATTTTAAGAGAGAAAAAATAAATAAACAAACGATCAGCAGGATAATATTGGGATAAGGTGTCAGTACACAATTTTTACTAACTTAGGTGGCCCAATAATTGTCCAACACCTATCTTTAAAACTCACACCCAAATTCTTGCTATCCTGATAACCAAACGGATAATACTTGCCTACTGATAGGTCAGTAAACAATTTAAACTGACCATTATATAGCTCAATAGAAATGCTACACCTATCCATTTAATTGCTCCAAGCTCCTGCTATTTTGATAACCAAACATCCTGCTTGCTCCCACAACCTGATAACCAAACAACATTCTTCTTCCTCCCATAAACCGCACCAGACATGGCTAACCAACCCTCACCTCCTCCAACCTCTGCCATTCTACAACCCCACTCTCGTCTTCTTTTCCAGCCTCTTCCCGCCGACCCCACCTCGTCTCCTCCTCCAAGCCCTCCCCTCCCGTCCGGAGGGGCTAAACGAGTCAGGTTTTCCAGCGAGGGGAAGGGATGAACCAGAGCTCCAGTCGTGTTTTCTAGCTGAGGGGAGTGGCTGCCGCCACTCCTCGCCCTCACGTGGTTTCACCACTGTCCTCAACCCCAACCACCACACTCCGAGCCCCGAACACCCGCGCTTGCACTCATCACCTCCCCGATGACTCACTACCCAACAGGCCAACCCCACCCAACCCAACCAGTTGCGGCACTGCACCATGGGATACCCACTGGGCCACTCCCCACCTTCCAATGCAGCGATGTGAATATCCTTCGCAACTAAACCCCCAATTCCTGCTACCTATGAAAATAGGGTTTGCCGGTTTGGTGTAATTGTCAATTGTTGATGAGCTCCATTATGTACTTTTTGATCATTATACACAACCACAAACTTCTACGTAAAATTTTACTCAACACTAATTTTTTTTTTTTTTTTATGTTCACAATGTTTTTACAAACAAAGTTTATTAAACAACCAATTATTTTATTTTACAGCTGATTATGCTTATAGCATAGTAAAGCAGTCTTGGTTTAAAGCACAACAATACCAAACTGGCCAAACAAACATAAATCCACGAGGACAAGAAAACCTTTATATAATGTTTTTGGATTTTTTTATTCTCCAACATTGACTAGTAGAGGTTGAAACCCATGTCGAAGACTTGCTAGCCAAATTTTGTCATTGCTGGACATGGGGTAACCACAATCATGCTCGTGGCAACCTTCCAAGGCATGCACTATGCCTGCTATACGCCATGCACTCATCACCCTTCTTGGCAACCAATTCTGTGATCACAACATTAATGAAAATATATGTCAATCTTAAAGTCTATTGAATAGAAAAAATAGGACAAAGAAAATAAAATAAAAAATAAAGCCTATCATTTGTAGTTATCAGTTAATTGCTTGCCTCACAAGAGTGAACATTCTCCATAGATGTGGGAATCTTCATTGCTGGAGTGTAGTGGTAGAAGCAGTCTTTTCGCAATTTTTTTGGTGGCAGTTGGGAGAAGGGAACAAATAATGTTCCTTTTGGTGCTTTCATCTGTTCTTTATCAGTAAATCCATCTCCCACTAACCAAATCTGAAACGTTTCCGTTAGCATATATACCAATATATAATAGTCCTCTACAATAGTCGTCCTACGTCGTATACTTGTTAATTGTTTCACTAAAGTAGATTTTATAATGACGTTTTTAGAATGTCAATAACAGCTCAACGTAAAATATAGAGGCTATTCTATATAAGGGGTGAAGTATAAATATTTGCAGATGATAATTAATACCTTGGGTCCACAACTTTCTCCAAGAACCAAACAACTTTCAGTGGCATTTAACGATTTGGTGAGCTTCAAATACTCAACTTGGTGTAAAGTAGCTACCTGAAATAAGTGCAATTTAGGTAGAAGTTCCATGTCTAAAAAAAACCAATGCCAGACACACCAAGTCTTATCTCAATTCCTACCCCAACTTTCACATTGTATGAATCTTGTATGGGTTCTACATAATTTTATACTCATGAATTCCTGCATTGTGTAAGAGAGCCGATGTAAATTCTAACAATAATATTGGTGTATGTAGCATTACTTAACAAACAAAAGTATTTATTCTCTTCATCCCTTAGTGTGAATATAGCGTTGTATCAAAAATACAAAAATACCTTCTAACAAGTTGTATTACATCTAACACAAGGGTCGACTAGAGATTTTAGGGCTCTACGCGGAAGATTGTAAATGAGCCTTGTATATATGTCTATAGTTGTTTTAATAAATGATCTAAATGGAGTATTATTACTAGAGTTATAATTCAAGTCAACAAAAATAATGAAAAACAAAATCTAGAGCAAAGCCAGCAGAACCAAACTAAAAATATAAACGTGATTTCTCTTATGCATATGGAGGCCATATTTCTCTTATTCACATGCAATTACCTAGAAAATTTTCCAAAGATGAAGGCTTTTATTTTTTTTTTTTTGCCACAAACTAAGTTGGCACATATGTAGATGATATCATGGGGCCTTTAGAATTGGGGCCCTATGCAGGGGCACCTATTGCACATGCCCAAAACCGCCACTGTCTAACACAATGAAGTGGCATTGTATTGTATGACAGTTCTACTACAGAGGCTTTTCTATTCTTAAAGGGGAGCTATAGCCATGATGTATGTATTTGATACATATGAAAAATATAACACATATATATACACACACATGTATATATACCTGGATACGCTTCTGGCTCAAAGCAAAGGCAATGGCATACGCAACCTTTGTGAGGTTGCCTCTAAGAACAACTTGGGTTGTCCCTCTTGGAATGTTGTTTAGGATTACAGCAACTGCTAAGCTACTTCCATCCACCACCTTGAGTTTGAGATGAGGATGCCTGCGAACATAGAGACCACCGTATCCGTTCAGCTCCTCACCCTGCTTGCAAGAGTTTGCAATCAGAAAATAGTGAGAGTTAATCATGCACAAAGAGGTGTTTAGTAAAACCATTGAATATATACCTAGTAGCTAATTAGGTAGAATTTGTACCCGTGCACTTCTTCTCATTGTTTTTATCATTTGTATCAATGTCTAATTAAGAGAGAGCAATTTTTGGTGTTCTGAATGTTTCTGAAATTTTTTTAATATAAGATTACAGAAAATTTTAGTTAGGTACTAGGTTGGAACTTCATTTTTTTCGGAGAAAAAAAAAGTTGACTTTTCTTTTCACTTGGTATACTAGACTCATTTTTTGTGCATACCTTCACTTGGTATATGTTAATAAATATAAAAAGAAGTCTAGTATATAAAATTAAAGAGTTCCTTTCATTGGGACTTTATTCACTTTTTACGAATAATGTATTTTTAATGTACAAGTTTTATAATCAAAATCGTTTATTTTTAAATCATTATTTCAAGATCATATGTATAAGAAATCAATTAATTCAAAAATTAATTAGTCATCCATACGTGTCAAACAATTAGATGATGGTATGTAGTAACATATTTATAGTGACCTTGTCCATTTATTTGATATATAAATTATTAAAAGATATCTAATTTGACTAATTCTTTGTAATGATAATCTTAAAATGATGACAAAGAAAATAAAATGTTCTGTTTCTAAAAATTTTATTGTGAAAATATGTTAATCGCAAGTGGACAAAGTGGTGCACCCCCACAGGGTGCAAGTATTGTCCTTCGCAAAATATGTAACAGAGTGGACATCCTTGGGATCATAAAGACTAAAATTTTAAGACTATAAAGTGCAATTCAGATACAAACTCCATGAGACCATGACCATAACATACTCAGATATTGGTAGGTAGAGAATGACCTGATTCAAGAGGCCGAGACTTATAACTTTGACACCCTTTTTCTCAGCTTCAACTATGGCTTCCTCAATCAAGCTATTTATAGATCCATTTTGCAATTGCAGGTAGTACTGCAGTAATATGTATAAACAAAGCTCAATCATACCAATAAAGAAGTATGCTTTTGGCAGACAAAAGAAAATGGTTCTCACCTGCGTAGTGTATCTGGGTATAACCCAAGTTTGTAATGTGAGCTTGTTAAAGAACTGCCGCTCAACCACAAACGGACGGCCATATATTCGAGTTAGAATCATGGACAGAAATGTCACAGGCCACATCAGCCACATATGCCATGTTGATTTGTGGGGCCTAGAGGCCAACGAAGCAAACCCTAACGGTAAATGATAGATGGACTCAGGTGTTGTTAGATGAGTTAGATGCACAACATCTGGCAATTCCTCTCCTCTTTTCAGTGAAGATTCATAGAGGGCATCAGTAGATTTGTCCATAGTACCATATATGTAGTCGTAGATTGGCATGAAGAGAGAGTAATTGGTTCGGAATTGTGTGTGATGCAAAGAGTGGAACCTGTACGTAATTTATAACTATATTAATTATATAATTCGTATATTATAAAGGTCTTAAGTTTCTATCAAGTCACTTAAGATAATAAATTCAATAAATTTTTGTTCGATTAAGAGTTAGAATTAATTCGCGCAACATAGATTAAGAGTTGGAATCAAGTAAATCTTCAAATTAACTGTTGATTGGCACTAGTTGTTTGCATTGTTAAGCTACACACGTGTTTTATACATTTATATATACTTTTTGGGTCTTATCACCAAACACTTTTGGGTTGAATATACCTTGACATAGTATCACAATCACCAATGATAGCTAGCTCTCACCTTCATAAAAATCGAACGAAAGAAGTTTGCCTTTTTTCTTTAATTATATTATTTATTTGAAGAAATTGGACTCTTTCTTTTAGGGTAGAAGAAATTAGACTCTGAAAAGTTATCTTATTCAGTTATCCTAAACAACAAGCAAGTAAGCTCATTTTTAATGCACAATATTAATTAGGATGAAAGAGCTTTTGAATTGGTATACTTCACTACATATACTACCTATGAATCTGGATAGTTTTTTATCTAATACAAACATAAATATATGTGTTTGTATAATATATATATATATATATGTGTGTGTGTGTGTGTGTGTGTGTGTATGTGTGTGTATGTGTGTGTGTATAAATAAATATATATATATATATATATATATATATATATATATATATATGCAGGGCCCTTATACAAAGGAATCCTCAATTTTTGGGTAAAAATGGAGACTTGTTGTAAAGCTCACTTCACATCAAATTTCAATGACCCAAACTCGTCTATTTCTTAAATTGCACTTCATAGATCATCCTTGCAAAATAGTAGCCAAATTGGGAATGTTTGAGGCATCTAATTGAGTATAAAAAAATTGATCAACACTATGTTCTAAGAAACATTGAAATTTTATCATGACAATCAAATAAGTATAGGGTTTCTGATTGAATTGATTTTTTGCAAGGATGACCTATGAATGAAGACGTAAAAAATAGACATTTGGATTGTTGAAGTTTGATGTATAATGGGCCTCACAACTAGTCCCTACTTTTTTTTGTAAAAATGGAGATCCCTTTGAATAAAAGGCTACGTATATACATACATACAGATATAGATACATATATATAGATACATATTATATATGTATGTATATATGTATATATGGATAGAGAGAAGAGAGAGTCTTACGTAGGGGTGTACATGAGATACTTGAGAGGAGGAAAGCGAAAAAAGAGGCTGTTCGGAATGAGCTCAAAATTACAGTGTCCCATGTTATTCATGAAGTCGATGTAAGTAATATAACCAGCAATGGATGTGACAGAAACTGTTCCCATGAAGACAGTTGCTAGAATTGGCATTGAGAATATCATGGAATATACTACGTGCTCCGCAAATGGGTGAATCACAGCTGCAAAAATATGATTACATAGATACATAGATACAACAAAAAATTAAGTCAATAATAGCAGCTCAAAATTAACAAAAAACAAAGATAACAAAATATAGTGCCAGTCTTACAACTAATGGGCTCAGTAACGATTGAGGAATGGTGATGAGAATGGTAGCGAGAGTAGAGGTAATGATGGTGAAGTGCTCTGTGAAACCAATAGTAGAGGTACTCCACTGGACCAGCATGAAGCAGAATTGTAAAAATAACCCCATCTGTTCTCCAAAGTGGCATATTTTGAGCACCTGAAAACATCCTGTTAACGAGGTATGATAAACCTCCATTGAACAATATTTGGTCATCCCTGTAAACAAATAGGGTTAGGTGCTGGATGGAAGTACAGTAAAATTATTTTTCAATTTTAAGGGGATTAGACATGAATGAAACTTCTCCCTTCTAATCCTACCATTTTTTTATTTTTGAGTAATTCATAAGAGTGATGTGGAAATGATATGTTTGGGGGAGGGACTTTCAAATTCCATGGCATCAGACAAGATGAAATGAAAGGATCTCCAAAAGTTAGATAGGAATTTTTATAAAATGCACCAAATGAAACTTAAACTTTGAAACTTCAGTTAACATATTATTAAATTTAAAAAAATTTGCAACAGAAAAAAAATAATTAAAAAACTAACGAAAAGTCCAAAAAAAACTTTAATTTTAATGAAAAATGACAAATAAAGGTGCAGTGAATAGTAACAAGAAAATGTAAAAATGTGGTTTTTCGTTAAAAATAAACAGTACCGGGAGTGTTTCGTTAAAACTCCCGGACAAGAACGCACCGAGAATTGGCTTGGAAAGAAAAATTTAATGAACACTTTGAATGAGAAAAATATCTGATTTATGGACGACAATGTAACACTTGAAAACACCAATTTAGATCATATCCATTTAATAGGAATCAGTTTCTTTAACCCTCTGAGATCAAAAGCAATATACAATGACGAGTGTTCTACATGCTTAACCAAAAGTTCGAAAGAAAATTTATCTAAGACACAGGTTTAGATGAGAAAAAATATCTGATTTATGGTGCACAATTTAGCACTTTGAAAACAAAAATATTTAAAATACGTAGATTGAAATGCACTGACCAATTTTTTTCTCTGTCAACCTGATCAAATTCAAGACCCTTGTCAACAATTCGACCATTGCCTTTGGCGGTTCGATATCGAGAAAGAGTGATCCATATCTGGTTGTGGATCATCCTCCAAAGCATAAGTGGAAACAGGAGCAAGTAAGTTGAATCTCTATCTTTTCCATTATTCACAATAAACAACAATGTGCTGTGAATGACCCAAGGAGCCAAGATCAGGTACTGCAACCCCAGCGTAAATCACAGTAGAAGTAATTAGTGCAGCAAAATATAATCCAAGTAGAAATATAGTATGATGATGCTGATGATCTAGAATCTTCGATAACCGAACCCTAACAATGTATAGTTACTCTACAGATTAGCATGTAGCTTGACACAAAAACATTGCGAGTATATATGCATGCAGTAAGGTGTAAACATGCATGTGCATAGTATACTAGCATGCAGTTAGACATGTCATATATATTTATAGGAACGCACAAAAGAAAATATGGAAGTAATTAGATGAGAAACCTTCAAGTTTCCAAGCGGTTTCCATGGCCACTCAGTAAGAATTCCAGGTATAGAAGCCATATTGTTCTTTGTTAATTTGCAGTGTAGCTAGCTTTCTGAGGGGTGTGTATATATAGGAAGCGCTCAGTGGACTTCCTATAAAAAAATTTCTTATTATTTTACAAAGAGTGTGCCATTCACACCTTTTTTACCTTCCACACACCCCTTGTTAATGTGTCAATTCATTCAACCAAAAGGCCAAAAATAATTAACACGAGTTTGTGGAAAGTAAAAATGAATTTGTAGATAGCACCGCCCTTTTTCAAAAAGGCCCATGTAATTCTTATATTCTAGACATAAACCTACCTATTTCTCAATTCTCATAAAGAATTCAAAATAAAGATAGGGCTAATAAAGTTTATACAATTAGCAAAGTTATGGGTTTATAACATTCAAACCTGGGCTCTACGCCATTCGAGGGAGTAGTCGAAAGAGCGATCTAGAAATCATCTGAAGGTGGCTCTGAACTCTGACCCTGAGTACGACTACTTCCATCCCGGACTAACATACTGAGTCAAGTATGTTCGTAGCATCGTATGTTAGCAGGTCTGAAAGGGCATCCAAACTAGGCAATCCCCAAGAGGAACTTTATTCCAACAGAGCTCTGATACTCGAAAGAGATTTGGCCAAGCCAGTTAAGGCGATCCGATCGGAAACGCCTAGGTCCGACGCATAGGGTTAGACAAAAGGATTCAAAATGTATTTCCGTCCCACATGCCGACGAGCAAGTTTTCAAAGAATTTTTGTGTAAACTTCACTGAAAACGGAGACGCAATCTAGTCTAGGAAGAAAACATCTCTTCCCAGTACTACATAACAAGTATTGGGGCAAGGAATAGAGAAATCAACCCGTGTTTGCAGGTCATTTCAGGAATAGTTTGAAGCTCCTAGATCTGATTAAACTTGTTTCAATAAGTGCAGAGCAAAAGTCTTCTCATGGGTTTAATTGCTTCATGGTACCGGAGTAAGGTGGTACGCTGAATATCGAGATGAGAATACTTTATGAATGTTAAATTTAGGAGGCAACATTGAAATGTTTTCCTAAATCAAGATTGACAATGAGGCTTTTGAGCTCTATCTCAGGCCAACAAACTTACTCATATTCTGTTCTGCCATTTATTCCTCATATAAAGCTTGTTTACTTTAGAGAAGTTTATCGGATCGAGATTTCTTCCATGAACAAAGAAAGAACAAAAAGGAATTCATGTTATGATGAAAAATAAAGTTTGAAGCCATGGAAATGACAGGCCCCCATTCTAGCCAGAAAATCCTAAAGCTAATCCCCTTTTGAGACTTCTTTCCCTTTGGACGTAGCTGAAGAGTTTCCAAAGGCATTAAGTGCTGGATCATCATTGCAATTAGACTCTTCTTCTTGTTCCGCCTCCAAGTTCGATATCTCGATCAGCATATGTTCTAGGACAGGAAAGTCCATGTTTTTTTATCTTTTCTAAAATCTTGAAAACGTCTCAACCTTTAAGGTGATCCCACCGAGAGTAAACAGTAAAGTACCTGAGGTTATATCCTTCGTCGTACTCCTCTACAAGCATTTTTTCATGGTTATCTCAAAGAGCTGACATAATGTCAGTGAGTTGCTGGAGATCTGCAATACGTTTATTCCTTTTATGATCAACCTTTTGGAGGAGTTGGCCGATCTCCCATTGAAGATCATCCCACTCCGTACCCCTATCACTATGCTCCGAAGCTAACAGACGCTTCGACTTCTCCTTCAAGGTAGTCAAGGATCGATTCACCTCAGCCTTGGCCCGTCGCTTTAACCTCAACTCATCTTTCACCCTCGCGAGGTCTTCTTGGTAATCCTTAACCTTTAACTCCTTGATTGTAGCAGCGTCTATGTACTAGTGTATCTCTGCTTCATGGGCATTTTTTAAAGCTCACTGCTCAGCCCATATTTTCCTAAGCTCCTATGATTGAGATAACAGTCGTTGCTCCGCTCCACTTGTGCCTCAGTGTCCCTACCAAAGAACAGCTCAAGTTCCCAAATTCGCCCCACTTAACAGAATAAGGCCATCTTCATCCATACATTAGACTGACAAACAGAAGTTATAAAGAAAGACAACTGCAATGACACTACTGATGAAAAGGAAATGAAGCCTCTCTACAACTCTCTAAGAATTGAATTACCAAATGAAAAAAGAAAACTAAACGAAACATGTTGCCTCTCAGACGAATAGTTAGGGGCAATTGTGGGACCATGATTTTCCAAGGTCGGAGTAAAGCTGGTCCGAATACAGTTACCTCAAAAGTCCGGTCATGGACTTATCAGCTCCGGGCAAAGCTGTATCATACGGAGTAGCAGTACAACCATCACTCTACTCATGGGCACTAGGTGGAGTTATAACGACTCCACTGGATAACCATGCTTATTTCACAAGACACATGATCTGATATGGATATGGACACAATAAGATCCTATGAGTCTTAGAGTTCCTACAATTTAAGGATTGGCTACGCCACAAGTAATCATAACTCCTAAAAGGATGCAATATCTACTTCTAGATATCCTATAGGACTTTCCCGACGTGGAACGAGGATTCTATCCTAAAAAAATCTCTTTTCCCACGATATAAATGCACACGTAGGGTTCATCTTTGGTAACGCAAGTAGAAGCGGTGAGAGGATATTTTCTGTCATCTCCAAGCAGAAGCGGTGGCCTTAAGAGCAGGTTTGTCTTAGGCAGTTGACAAGGTTTACAATATATGTTATTCGAATACGATTCACTTCGGATTATATAGACATCGTGCGATCTCTCTCTAAATTTGTCTTCGATTGGGCAAACTGTGGAAGATATCAAGTTGCTTCTCTATTCAATCACTAAAGCTAAAATTACCCATACTCGTCGCCAAGCAAACTCGGTTACCCATCGCCTTGCACGAATTGGTCTTTCGATGCAACAAGACTGTGTATGGTCGGACTTGCGCTCGGACTTGCAGGTTGCTCAGGTTTACTCGGACTTGCGCTATACCACCTTTCAAGGACGTGCACGAATTCAGTTCCAACAACTCGGTACACCAAGTGAAATAATATAATTGTTTGGAAACTGAAAAAAAAAATTTCAATCAGTTGTATAATGACATTTGGTGTATCTAGCCGTGCTCCCGACAAACAAACAAATTTCTTCACTTGGTGTAGCGGTTATATTATTTTAGTTTATAAAAAATCAGCTACAGGAGAACCCGAAATGGAGAGCTTTCCCCCTTTTTTCACCCGACTCTTTGGTCTTAAGAATGTTGGTTTTAAGAATGAGTGATTGCCCTTCTCCGACCCTTACTGCTCAACTTGAAAGCGAACAACTAATGCGGTCGACTTATTGAACAGGGTTCTATGGTCGGTCCGCGACCCCTGATTATTTAAAGAGAACTTCAAGTGCAACCGCTTTCAGTAAAATCAAAGAGAAAAGCATTTCGAGCAATAGTGGGTGGATAAAGACCTATCCAAATATAAATTTTATGAATAGAATGCCTAATGCTAATAGTGACATCAACAAGAAAATTCACTTCCCAAAAGACATGAACCCAAAATATAGAAGAAAAAAATCTTGCAAGTAATCTGATGTCCTCAATAATGACCTTGGATTCAACTTCAACACAAACATTCTTAAAACTTCTGGCTATTCCAAACCTCAACGCATCAAGTGGGACAAGTAGGCAAAAAATATAGTATGCTCCTTAAGATTGTAGGCCCAACAAAAATAGGTGACTCATTACAATCTCCAAGGACAAAACATGCAGCCGACAACAGTTATGTTTTTGGTTGATATTATTTTTTGTCCAGTTGTTGTGGTTTTTCTTCTTGAAAGTTTGAATCTCTCTTATTGAAGTCATATTGTGATTAGGTGATTGATTAACATCAGTACTAAAGATGAGCCCACTAGTTCGTGTTGCGTTTCTCGATCTTTTAAATATAGAAATTAATGTGAATTTGTAAATGGTTTGTACACGAAATAACAATATCAAGTAATTAACTGAAGGTGCTTGGTACCTGGGATCAATCAGCTATAATTCATTACGTGGCTCCATTGCATGCGTGGTGACATGACTTCCCTGCCAATGGGCAATTATTTTGGAGAATGGTTCTTATGATACGAAATATGGTTAACCATTATATAACATCAGTATAAAAACATATAAATTTATGAGAAATGCTAACGATACTTTTTTAAAGTAAGATTTTTTTTTAAAGTTTAATGTTAATTTTCGTCTTAATATTATAAAGAATTGTGCATAAAATATGAGGTGGTAGAGCTCCATGAAGAGTCCTGCTTTGGGATAGTTTATTTAGCATTCTCTAAATTTATATATTACATGATGTTGTACAATCGCACATTTGTTGTACACTCTAACTACAACAAGTAATAAATTGTATATATTTGTATTTTATCATCCCACAACAATTAGAGTTGTCTAACCATTAGCAGTAGATATATTATATACGATTTGGCACCCAAAAAAAAAAGAAAATTAATGTATTATATATAACATACGTACCAAAGAAGAAAAATAGGTTAGAAAATAAGTTGCAAACAGATGTACACGAATGAGAAAGAAAGAATCAATCAAAAATATTTTTCGTTGGAATCAAAGCATTAACCACAGGTCCACAACGTATATAAAACGTACCTATACTAATAAAAAATAATATAAAGAATTAAATAACAATTAACAAAATATGTGAAACAAAACGTAAAAAACTATACAAATAAGGAATTAAATGAGGACAAAAATGTGGGTCTATTAGCTATGAAGCGTAAAATAGGTATGAAAAATTCACTCAAAATGTGACTAAATCCTTCTGACTCATCAACTCAAAAAGAAAAGTTTGCTTGCGTCGAATGCTTGTCAGAGGGTGTAATTTGTCCTTTACGGTTCTTGAGTTTTCCCTAAAATAGTTTATCACATTCAGGCTAAAATCAATTTTTCTATTTAATAAAGTAATTACAGTTTTTTTTTTAAATACATATGATATTATCTATAGTATGAGAATAAATGAGTGGGCTAAGTCTCATTATGAGTTAGCCATAATAAAGTATGTACATGTTGCATGCGGTTCAATACCCAATGAGATAGTGGCGGATCCAGGATTCTAACTTTGGGTGGTCCTAACCAAAAGGGATGTTAGGCGCTAAATCGGCAGTGGACTGGGCCCGCCTATGCACCTAGACGGAGTCTAGGCAACGGACTAGGTTGACTAGGCAGATTTAAATAAACTTACTATATATCATATAAGTAAGTGTCTATTTACACTTACAAAAAAAATATACTTATATTGAGAATTTGAGGTTTATTATTTTGATTAGGTTTATTATTCAAAATAGAACATACAAAAAAAAAATAGAACTTTTGCTTTACTAATATAATGAATTTGATCGTATGAGATGAAAATGCAAGCTACTACAAGTTTATAGTACATTACGAAATACTTTTCAGAGATCGTATAAATTTATAGGAATTTAAAAAATAATAATAATAGTGTCAAACATATGGTATAAAAATATTGGTTGAGTAATATATCATCCCTTTGCTAATTAAAATGCTAGGGTGGCACATACAACAATTTAAAAAAGAAAAAAAGTGAAAGTTGGTCACATCAGAAATGAAGAGAAAAAGTTTTTCTTCTTCGTTGTAACCAAGATCCAAAAACAGCAGAGCCATGGTTGTGTTCTCTCTTCCACCACATGTCCAACCCGTTGGATAGTCCTAAGAGGTTCTCACAGGCACTTCTTCGGATGTATGGGTGGTCCTGGGACCACCCTAGTTCAACAGTGGATCCGTCCCTAGGTAGGGTGTTGGATTCTACACATGCATCGAGTATACGAAACTCCATGTATAGTCTGTAATAGATTCAAATATTTTCCCCTCCTCTTACTAATAGTAATTTTTTTTAAAGAGCATACATTTGGAAAAAAAAAAAGGGTAACGGGGGAGATGAAATATATGTTAAATTGAGTCTTAATTGTAAATATACTATATAAGGTGAACTACCAATTTAGTCCCTGAATTATAACCTGAGTGAAAATTAGGTCCCTCAACTACTTTTTTTTCAGAAAAATCAGTCATTGAATTATAAAAATTTGCCAATTACATCCCTAATATTATATTCAAAGCTAATATTTTCAATTTTCCTTTAAATTTAAGTCATGTTACTTGCATGTGATACACATTCGAGGGTAGATTAGTAAATTTACATAAATAAATAGTGGATGAAGTTAACTTTGGGGAGTAAATTATGTGATAACCCGTCCCCAATTTTACGTTTTTATAAATTTTAAAAGCATGACTTGACGAAAATGCCCTAGAGGCAAGGACTTTGACTTCAGTTGACCATCGGTTTGAGAGACGTATGACTTATTCTTTTGGCGTATCCACGTAGTACTCGTCATTACAAACGCATAAGCGAAAGCCGTTTGTGAGTCCGGATTATAACGGTATAGTTACGGACGTTTGAATTTGGTTATTTATATTTTTGGTTTATAAGTTAATTGAATTCCCACCTTGTGGGAAAAAAGCTAATCAGATTTTAGGCTTAAATAAGGGAACCTATCACATAAAAGGGAGGAAAGCCTTCAGCCAATCAGAAAAGAAAGAAGAACAAAAAAAAAAAAAAAAAAAAAAAAGGGAAAGCTCCCAGCTTTCCCGTGGGTTTTTCCGCTCGCGACCACCCATTTTCCAAGGCCGATGCCGGCCAACTCCGGCGGATTTTTTCGACGCCACCACCACCAGCTTGAAGCTCTCATTCCCCTCTACAAAATCCACCAAGAACCACCTTGATTAAACTCTGTCTGTGGCGGTTTGAGGCCACGAAAGTTGACGGTTCTCACGGTGCTCTGGCCACCCTTTTTTAATTTTCCGTCAAATCGGCCAAGCGATGGCCGATGCCACCACTTGGGCTTTGTAGCCCATCATCCCAGGTGCAAAACCCAACCAACCTTGACCCCGTTGGACCACCATAAACGACGAATCGACACCGAGAAGCTTTAGGCACTCGCCTGCTTCGTGGGAAAAATTGACCATCTTCCGTCCACTTTTGGACTTCGTGGCAGGTATGAAAGTTATTCCTCTCATTAAGATCTTCAATTCTGTGAAATTTGAGTATTTTTGGAAATAACAAAATTTTCCGACGAGCTATGGCTGCGCGTGGGCCGAGACCCCATCTAACCATCTTAGGCTAATTTTGAAGCCCCGATTCCATATTTGTCATCCGTTTAGTGAAATTATGATGTTTTAATGTAGTTTCGTAGTTGACTACTTAGTTGGCCGCCATGAGGTCCTTGCATGAATCGACGATCCGACCGTTGGACCGTCACCAAACTTTAATACATTATAGTATATAATATTTAAGGACCATAGAACCTTACGGATCGGGAATCCGATGTTCAGATCTTCCCGAATTGGATTTGTAAGCCCATAAAATAAAATGTTGACCGCCATTTGGTTTTGGCAATTGGCGAAGATCCGACCGTTGGATCGTAATGAAACCTTAGGACGTTGTTCTAGAAACATAATGTGGATCTTTAGAAGTATCGGATCGGAAATCCATGATGTAGATTTTCCCGGATTGAATTATGTAGAGATGTGTTTTATGTAAATTATGTATTCTATCGGTAAGAACTCTGAGACGTGATTTGATAATTGTTCGAGGCGACGATGGTTCGTGATGTCTCAATATTCGTGATAAGGAATCGTAGCGCGGACTTAAGGTGAGTGGGTCTTTTCCTTTCTATTGTGTGTGTGTATATATATATATATATATATATATATATGTGTGTGTGTGTGTGTGTGTGTGTGTGTGTGATTGATAATTCACAAGCGTTTATAAATTGAATATTTCATATAATTACTGTGAATGCCTTGAAATACTACTGTGAACTACGAATGGCTTGATCCCTGTTTAGGGTACGTAGGCAATCTAACGAGACGTTAGATGCAGCCATACAATAAATGAGACTAAATAATTTAGACAATAGCCTTGTTTGGGGAATTGATCAATGTGAAGGAGATTGGTGGAAAAATGTGAGATTTAACCTTATGTTTTGGTGGTTAAATGTTGGTCTTAAATCAATATGTGAAGAAGCAAGGAATTGAAGTAAGGAAACGTAATTGAAGTAAGGAAACGTAAGTAAGGATAATTAATTAAACTAGTGTCTAGTTGGACTGATCACCGATAATTATTCCCGAAAATAAATAGTTCGGAGGTAGGACGTTACAGCTTATGCATTTTATGCCATATTATATATATATACCTATATAATTGAAAATGCTATGGCATGGTTAAGTATTAGATTGCATCATGGTATATCCATATGTATATTACCCGCACATAATTATTGTGAACGCTTTGAAGTGCAAAGGTGAACGCAGGACGCACAGGTAAGTTCATGTGAGTTTATGGTGTTATTTGAAATGATCGAGTTATGGCGTGACTATATTTATGTTTTAGGCAACTCCGACGTTGTCGTACAGGTTGCAATAGTAGGCAACTCCAACACCATCGTATAAGTTGCAATAGTAGGTAACTCCGACCTTGTCGTACAGGTTGCAATAGTGGGCAACTCCGACACTATCGTACAAGTTATATAAGATGCATTTATAGCTCATAAACCTGCACCCAGGTGTTAGTGCTCCGCCCGTGGCCAAGGCCTAGCCTTCACGTGATCGTTCACCTCCCGCACCACATGCTCACCTTGGATCCAAGGTAGGTGCCAACCTGTCGTACAGACCACTTTAGGTGGTTCCGACTCGTAGGTGACTTGCGATACTTCGCACAGCCTTCACGTGATCGTAGCACTTGAGTGTACTTATTTACACCTAGCATGTCGTACATACCACATTTGGTGGTTCCAACTTGTGTGCAGGATTGGATTTGATTTGATTGATGAGTTATAGGTTCAGCCGTACAGGCCACAAGAGGTGGATTCGGCTGACACATTACTTGGATATTGGAAGAGATATGGATAAGTCGTACAGGTCACTATAGGCGACTCCGACTTATGTGCTAGCATTGATTGATGAGATATGGATAAGTCGTACATGTCACTATAGGTGACTCCGACTTATGTGCTAGCATTGGTTGATGAGATATGGGTACATAACTTACAAGTCACCATAGGCGATTCCGACTTGCGTGCTTGTATGGGTTATTAAGCACATGATCATTTACATTGCAAATGAGATGCTGGATAGTGGTATACTTCTAGATTTACTGTCAGTATGCTTTTGATTTCATACTTCTACGTAGTATGATTTTCTGGAAACTATACAGGTCTTACGGTGAGGGGTTACTACATTTGATAATTGAAATGATTTTGGAAATCTTGTTTTGCCTACTCACTCTTTCTATTTTGCGCCCCTCCAGGTGCTAGTAGCAAAGTTCCGTATCGACAAGGACTTGTGGCACTCCCAGTTCAGGTGGCTCCTTATGATGGTATAATTATTATCTTAACTCACTTTAAATTTCTTATGCTCTTGTATCACGTGTGAAATGGGTCCATACCCACTCACCGTGCGCTTGTGTATATAGGCACTTTTAGGTTTAAATTTATTCACATTTTACACATTATCACATTCTATGGCTTCGTCACCTTCCAGGTGTCGGCCAGCACAGCTCGATTCGGAGTTCTAGTGGATATTCCGGGTCAGGGTGTGTCAAATTAGATATTAGATTCGCAATCTATATGAAATGTTAAGGTTTTATAGGCGAGAAAATGACGGTATTACACTCTAAAGTGTCAGGTGACTTAAGTTGACAAAAAATTAGATAAAAGAGTGTAGGGATGAAATTAACAATTTTTAATGAATTTAAGGACTTATTTTACCGAAAAAATAATTCAGGGATCCAATTTTCATTAAAATGATAGTTCAGTGACTAAATTGGCACTTCACCCTACTATATATATATAGATGGAGGAATTAAAATTAATTCATATCGAATTTTGGACCTCAAAGAAGAGCAAACAAATTTTAAAAAATAAATAAAATATGTGTGTGAGGAATAATTGAGCGTTTAACTATGGTTTTAAAAAAAAATATTATAAGGTGGCAAGGATTTGTTTTTGAGTGTTAAATCTGTAATGTTTCTTTTGAAGTATCTTCTAATTCATCTACATTCCAATATTTCCTATTTATTTTTATTCTACTTTCATTTACACAAGCGATATTGCAGGAGAGGGTAGTTGAACAGAGGACTCAGGTGCAGGAGCAAAACGCTTTTAACCACTTGAGTTACAAGTTTCTTGCATTTTTATTCTTACTCCAAAGTAACGAAGTGTAAATCGCGATCATGTTTCTATCAATTACTCATTACAGCATGCACATAATCCATCCTGAACTTGGAATGCAAAAGCCCAAAATGGCACTGAAAACCTTTATCTTTTCTGAGACCAGAGGAAAATGTTGGACTACACTATAAAAAATATAAAAAAAAAATGAGACAACATACCCAACAACAGTTTAGTGGAATGCTCGAAGCACTTTCAAATAACCAGAAACCATGCCGGCATTTCGACAGAAATGGATAAAAATGTGCTTATTCAAAGTAGGAAGTACTTAGTGCTTCCTGGAAAACCATCTCTTAATGTGCAGACATGGTGTTTCACTGGACCGAAAAATAGTACAAAGTTTCACTGGAAAATTACTTCCATGCCGGAGTACTGCATATAATTAATTACTAAGCATGGGTCAAATACATCGCTCATCGGACTCGGTAAAGAAAACACAAATCTTCAATTAGCTTCTAAGCATGGGTCAGAAAATAAGAAAATTACAGATAAACATAAATAAACAAAGCGTGCTGCATGCCCCCTTCCCTAATTAGCTTCTACCGACTACATTTGGCTAAGTATTGGAAATTACACTAGGGATTTGTCGGTTCTTCAGGTAAATCATCTTCGTCATGGTAAATGTTCTCTGCCATCTGCCATATTTGGAGTATGTTATCTTCAGCGACGCTAGAAATAACCCAATCTTCACAGGGGTTCCACGAAAAATCAGATATTTTGCTGGTGTGACCCCCATGAATAAAAAGCAACTCTGGAGGGCCATCTTCTGCATCATCTGGTGTCTGCTCTTCATCGATTCTGTAAAAGAAACCAAGTTATAACATCTAGGTTAAGATTTGCTCTCATGCAAATATAAATATATAGTACACAATGATCAAAACTAGTTAATAGGACATCATAATTATACAGGTGTGGATGCTTATTCAACCCATGTCCGAAGATTCTCTCTTTATCACAAATTAAGCACAAAAAGACAACTCTGAACACATCAGTTAAACCCAAAAATTAGAAGAAACACACAGCAAAGACACATATACGTATATCCTGGAATTCCTCATATTTAAGCTACCATACCACTAGTAACTGAATCTTTGTTCTTGTAGCATTGTGACTTGGGACAACATGTGAGGGGCAGAAGTGGCTTAATGGTATTGACCAAGATGGGTTTTTTTTTTTTCGAAAATATTCCTCCGTACCCCTGGTTTTGCCAGTGTCACTTCTATATTTTGTTTCCATGGGGTTTCTTTGTTGTATTGAAAAACATTTATTGATGCTTATGACAAAAAATTTGCTGAAACATCAATTGTGAGATCAGATGAAATATTCAAGAGGAATTGGCACGTGGATATTTGTTATTGTGTGGCCAAACATATCTTAGTCTTCTAATCTGAGGTCTCCATTGGCTTCATTAACTCAAGGCTTCTGTTTTATGTGCACTTTTATTTTAGTTTGGCTACTCTTTTTGGTTAGGACCATGAATAACCAGCAAGCTTGGACAAGCCCGGCTGGAAGTGCCTGCTCAAATATACGTGGCACTTCAACTGTTCAGAGATGATCCCTCCATGTGGTCTGATGCCTAAAACCCATACTTCTGTATGATGCTTTAAGGCTCCACTGAATTATTTTCGTCATGCATCTATTGAAGCTCTTACTATCTGGTTTCCCAACTAAACCACTAATTCTAGAGCCATAGCCTAAATGCTTTCACCAGAACAGGCACTTAAAACATATTGATTTCTGCTAAAATAGAAGAAGTTGGAGTGGAGATCGCCTCTCCTTGTATAACAAAAAAAAAAAAATGACAATGTGTTATTCAAGGAATACCTGCTAAGATCCCACACCATGAGTCTCCTGCCAAGACAACAAGAAGCTAAGATAGTTTCATTTTTTGGATTCCAACCAACTTGGAAAACCTCCTCCCTGAAACACCACAGAAAAAACATTTGATATCAGATCTATAGATGGATTGCAGCAAAGATAATTTAGAACATCCAAACTTATGACACCCAGGGGAGGATCCTTACTTATGACAATCAAAGGTGTGGAGTGCAGTATTGATCTTGCGTAGATCAAACAACTTAACAGTTTTGTCAGTAGATCCAGTTGCAACAATCCATTCATTGAAGGGATTGAAAGCCAAACAATTAACCTGAAAAAAACATATCACATAAACAAATTACTTCATAATTGTCCCAACTTTCTAAGGATAAATATTCACGTAAAGGACTAACCCATTTCAATATCAGATAAAGAAAACTATAAACCTTACAAATTTGCAAAAGTGTAAGTGATATATTGTTCTACACAAAGTTAGGGAGCTCAAGAGTCTAGAAGAAAATCACAGGGGAGGCCTTTGCCCACAAAGATGATTCACGTCTAAATACATCATAACCATCTCAACAATTTTTGCATGCTCTTGTTTCTATTAGGTATCCCACAACCCTGCAATAAGGTCAAATTTTGATTGCAACAAATCGACCAAGCTATCTAGTAGCGCCGAAATGTCACTAATACAAAATTTCCCTTTTGTATTACGGAAATGTCAATAATTATACGTTAAAGCTGGCATTCTAGCTTTCTGAATAGCTAGTGTTGTCTCAGTCCCTCCAGGTTCCACAAAATATCTCCAAATTGTCACCAGGCTTTTCAATTTAACCAAATTACAGTACTCATTGACTGGCTAAAAACACTTTGCTTCGTTGATGTAAAAAGTTAGCTAAAGGCACCAATTTACAGCAATCAAAACATATAAATTCGAATATTAGAACATAACTAATACACGAACAGGCCTGAATGTACCAAGATTGACATTTAAATGTTAGATGCATAAACATAACTTATCTGTAGCAACGAGAGAATATTCACATCACTCACCTCACTTTGATGAGCAACTACAGATTGGACAGGCTTGGTAACTGATGGAGTCCGCAGATCCCATATAAGAAGGTATTGATCATCGCCAACAGAACCAAATAAGTTTTCATGCCTCAAATGCCATGCTACATCTTCTACTACACCTTCATGAACCTAATCCAGTAACCATTTCAAACAACAGAAAACTTTTACATATAAGATGCAGAGAAGCAGCACCTATATACAAGTATTTTCCTATGAAGTGCGATCTTATTGCATCCAAATCCATACACCGCAGCCATAATGTTTAATGATAGCCTGCCTCTGGCACACGTGAAATTGTAGCTTTTTCTTTACATTAAATAATAGCAACATCTGTGCACAATCATCTATATTGCAATACATGCTTTGATAAGATTCATATCTCTGTATGCATAGATATAGAGACATACCTTAAATATCTGCATAGCTTCAAGAGTTTTGTTCTTAGCAGTCGCATTAATATCCCACAGGCATATCTGAGCATCATCAGAACCACTGAGTAAATGACCCTGCTTGAACTTACTCCACGATAAACCATATCCTTCAGTGCTGTGGCCCCTCAGCCTCAAATCAGGAATGCATGCACCATCTATGGGAGGCTTAGATGGATGTTTGCTATAATCGAACACAAAAACTTCAGCATTGACAGTCTTTGTGGCAATAATAAATGGATTCTGAGGCATATAACGAGCCCGATTAACCTCTCCATCATGATTTATTTGCTGGATTATTTGCACCTGCAAGAAAATGTAAGGTCACATACTTGAGTCCATTTAGACACAGAATGATATAAATATCTATAGCATATGCCAAACGACAGTACTTTGGTTCAGTTATTAGAGGGTCATATGGGCTGCGACCAGCTCATGAATCCCGACCAGAGAATGAACCACTTGCTAATAGACAATGTTTTTGGACCTGGAATGAATCCTAACCAGAGCATGAACCACTTGCTAATAGACAATGTTTTTGGTTCTGTAATTCTAGGGACAGTTATACCAATAGCCGTTAGTACTTTTCTAATTCAAACAAGTGCAATCCTGCCTTCTGGGGTCAACTTGGAACACAATTCAGAAAGCTGGTGTGTTTTCTCGTTTTCGGACACACCCAATTTCGTTTCTATTCAATTCTTCCTTTATTTTCCTCATAGAACAACTACTTCTAAAAATCAAACCTTAGTAATGACTAAAACAGAATGAACTTTTCCATTTTCTTTCAAGTTTAAAATTGATTTAGATTCCAGTAATTGCTTTTTATTTCTAACAAACATGACAGAATTTCGGACAAGAAAAGATTCAAAATTTATTGCATTTCCTAGCACTTTCTCTACACCCCGAACAGGCCCGCATTCCAAAACCCCCAAACTTTAAGTCTTTAACAAATCAGTGCGAATTGTTCATGTTCTTCACCGCCAAAATTAACAACTCAGACCACAAAATCAAGCGTTACCTTTCCATTGGCGCAACCGAAACCCCCAACCTCAGCTCGATCATCATCATAATGCCGCGCATCGTTCTCGGCGTCCTCCAACGGCAGCTGAACCTGAGCGAGCATAAGGTAATTCGGCTCGTTCTCGGAGGTGTGGGTCCCCAAAATCATCTTCTGCACCGAATAGTCCTTCCCCGGAGGCTCCTCTCGGTCGGGAAGCCACTCCACAGTAAGCGATGGCCATTCTAGGGCATCGGTTATGACCAGATCGTACAAAAACGGAGTGTTCTTCTTCCATATCTTGTACTCCTCGTTTATCAACCGCTCCTCTATCTCTCCCCTCATTTCTTCGTCGTCTTTGCCCATGCTCTTCCTTTCACTTTCTCGGAAATTCTCGGATTTTCTCGAGAAAATTGTTGAATCTGAAGTGTGGGTTCTTGGCGGGAATTGGCGCAAACAAACCCTAAATGGAGGGTTTGAGGAGCGAGAGTGATAAGAGGGACAGTGTTTAGAAGTTTGGAGAAGTAAAGAGACATTGGGCTTTGCAGGCGGGTCTTTGGTACGGCTGGAAAAAAACCGACCGATTCGTACCTAGCTCAGCTCCAAAAAAACCGAACCGATTATATCAAACCACTCGGTAATCTGAAAAATTCTTGAACGTTGTCGGATCTAATATCTGTTAGTTTGGTAGTACCGAACCGACCCAATTTTAAGAATACATATATAAAAAACCTTTAAGGAAAGGGATTCTAATTTTTTTTTTTTAAAAGAGGATTAGTTGTGGGGTGTATATCACATTGAATTTTAACAATCTGAACTGTCTATTTTCAAGTTAGCATTTCATAAATCATTCTTACAAAATATTAGTCAAATTGGAAATATTTAAAACATCTAATTAGGTTCAAAAAAAATTAACGAATACTTTGTTATATAAGAAACAATGAAATTTTATTTTGATAATTAAACAGAAAAATGATTTCGAATTGACTTAAATTTTTGCAAGATGATCTATGAATCGATACTTATAAAATAAACGGTTTGGATTTTTAAAGTTCGATGTGGAATGAGCCTCACACCTAATCTCCATTTTTTTTTTTAAATGAGGATCTTTTTGCATAAAAGGGCCTATAAATATATATATATATATATATATATATATATATATATATATATTTTTTCTTTAATTCAAATTATATAATATATTATAAGATTATAAAATATTATCGCTGTCATATTAGTTGAGATTCCTCACTTCAGTTTTATTCTGTCTGGACTCAAATCGACGACTTCGCCTTCTCTCTTGACTTCGACCGACGCTCTCTAGGGATGGCAACGGTTTGGTTTGGGGACGGAAATATTATATACATCCCCATAACCACGAAAATTAACCATATCCATAACTGCAAATTAACCATCGGGTATTATCCATAACCATACCCACCAGGTAATGAATTCCCCATCGATTAACGGGTATATCCATCTTCGTCAATACAAAAAATATATTCGTTCAATTGAGAAATTATAAGTTAGTAGATATCAATTTTGTCATTAAACATTTGATATATAAAATGATCCAATGAATGGATCTTGTTGAGTATAAAAATTAAAACACTGATGATGTTGGCTTGTCTTTGTTATGTCCTAAAAGCATGAGTTCGCATTGATTTTGATTCAAAACTTTACTTTCCTACAAAATGCAACTTTTGTATTCTCAAGCTAATGGTTTGGTGAATAATGGATATACAAATACATATATATATATATATATATGTATTATACTATTATATTATATATAAATTATATTATTTACTAATCGAATCGGATTCGGTTATGGATACGGTTTGGGGACCTCTATAACCATATCCAAAATCATAACCAAATAATATAAACGGTTTTTCCCCATATCCAAACCATACCCGAATTTTCATATCCAAATCCAATCCATTCGGACGGTTATCCACGGTTATCGGGTTTAACAGTTAGAATTGTCATCCCTAACGCTCTCTCTCTTTCGACTCCAAGGGTCTCTCCTTCTCCGTCCACACCACACCACACACCATACAGTGAAGAGTAACTATCTCTCTCTCTCCCTCTCCTTCTCAGTCTCTTCATGAAATAGAGGTCAATTTTCACTTCTAACGGCCATTCCCACTATAGAAGGTAGAAGTTTTACCCTAATTCGTTTGATTAGGGTTTGAATTTGGGATTTTAAATAGGGATTAGGGTTTCAAAATTTCACAAAATTGTGGTTTTTGAAATTGAATTAGCATTTCGATTTGGGGACTCTGAAATGGAATTAGGTTTTCGATTTGGGGATTTTGAATTGTAATTAGGGTTTTCAATTTGGGGATTTTGAAATTAAATTAGGGTTTTCAATTTGTGAGGGTGAATTATTGGTCCTGTGATTATGATTAATTATATTGGGGTTGTGAATTATTTTGTACTGGATATTGGGGTTGTGGTTGTGATTATCTTGGGGTTGTGAATTTGATATTTTTGTTAATATATGAAAGTTGAAACATATGATATTGATATATGTTGAACTGATAATTGTGATATATTAGAGCACTGTAGGAAAGCCTTCCATGGAAATTGGCAATTGAATCCCTGAATACTAACGGCTTTTAATGAACAATAATTGTCTTTTGTATCTCTACCTCTAAACTGAATAGTCATGGTAATAGGCAATAAAATATTGGTATTTTTTATTTTATAAAATAATAAGAATTTTAACCGATCTCATCACGTCACATGTCATTATCCGAAAGTACAATTTTTGTGAATAGATTTCGATAAGATTTTTAATTAATTACGTTGCGCGACATGTCCTTACCTATTTAGAATCATTGAAAATATTGAAATGTGAGGTAAGGTGGGAGAAAATTGTAAGGTATTTATAAAAAAAATAATAATAAATTTAAAAAAAAATTTAAACTTTTTTGGATTTTTAATTAGTTTTAAAAAAAAATTATTAACTTAATTAATCTGAACCGTCAGATTACAAAAAATTTGAAATCCAACAGTCCAGAATGAGACACGTGGCTCACCCAAACATTTTTTATTTTTTTCTTTTTCTAAAATTTTTTAAAGCCAAAAAAATTGGACCGTTGATCTGGAAATCAAATGGTCCAGATTCAAAGTGACTAAATGGGGTTGACATGCGGACCCCATCATTTGAAAATCTGCTCGAGATGTGCCCCCATGCGCCTGACGCAAAATTTTTTATAACGTGGTTGACGTCAGCCTTGTATCACTCTCCCTCAACCCATGGACTCCAACCTACCCTCTCCCACAGGCTCCCCTTTACCCAATTGCCCGAATGGGCTGGAGCTAGTTTGGAAGGGGATTAGGTTGCAAAAGTTCCCTGTCCATCTAGCTAAAGAGCATGCTGGATTTACTCTTATTGTGCAATGTTAGGATGGATGGGTTTGGTAACCAATCTAGTACACCTACTGTCTTAGGTAACCAAAAGCAAACAAGTCAAATCCCACCTACACCCAATTACGAGCTGGTAGCCAAGTGGTAAAAGGCGGATTACGGGGTTTTCTTAAAACTAAAAACTAGAGGTCTCGTGTTCAAAACCCGTTGTTGGTGTGGAAGCTAGACTTGTAGCCAGGAGAGGCTGAAATGCCTGACTTGCCACCAGTTGTCCCCCTTTATAAAAAATAAATAAATAAAAATCTCACCTGCACCCCTCAAATAGAAACTCCTTCAAACCCATTTCCTAACAAAATGAACAATATCATCATGATAATTATTATGAAGATGAGTACGACAATAATCCTAATGGGGATGGTGATATTTAATTAGAAGTAGAAAAAGAAGAAACTATGGAGAGGGCGAAGGTGGGAAGTAACCGAACTAGGGGTTATAGAAAGAAGGGGCCAAGTTCGGTGTGACAAGATGCCACTAAGCTGGAAGTAACGGATGAAAGTGGGAGAGTAGTATGGGTAGCGGAATGCAAGCTTTGCAAAACGTGAGTACCGGCATATTCTGCTCTGCCAAACATGGGACAACGAGAAATATGAACCACTTGAAGAAATGTTCAGGTTCTATTTCTCTACGATGCTCCCCAATTCTAAGCAACCATTGCTGGCACAAGTGGAGATGGGGGGTTTCAAATAATGTCTCTCACACTTTCAATAAAAAAATAAAAAACACTTGATTTAAAGTGTGTTAGTGGATTATAAAGGTTGAGCTGTCTTTTACAGTGGTTGATCAAGTGAACTTTAGTGATTGAATCTATGACTTGAGTCTAAAGTACAAACTTCCTAATAGGCACAAGGTGGCGGTAGTGGTTTTGGACTTGTTTTGTACAGAGAAGGCAAAAATCATAAGTGTGATTAGGAGTGGGCATGGTTCTGTTCGGTGTGGTTTTTGGTGAAACCAAAACTGAAAATTTTTGGGGTTTGATTCGTTGAGTTGTGAAGTTTAAATCGAAATGGAACCAAACCATTTAGTTTTGGTTCGGTTCGGTTTCAAACTATTTTGATTTCAATTTCAAACCATTTGCAAACAAAATGAATTGCGTCATGAATTACAGCTGTTAGCTTCGATTCAAGAATCAAATTAAATTGTAGGTACGATTTTAATTAAATTAACAAGCTAATGATTATTTAGGAACAAAAAAATCACAATATACTGAGGTCTCTTTGCTGAATTATAGCATTGTAGCAATAGCTACTAGGGTTAGGGGTGGGCAAATGGGTACAGGAACCGCAGGTCGGGGCAGGTACGGGCCGGTTCCTAATTTTGTAAAACAGAAACAGGGCGGGACGGGACGGGATGGGATGGGCCTTTGACATTTTCGGTTCGGGCCGGTTCCAAAAGTATAGAAAAACGGGCACCCAGATCGGCCCGTTTGTAATTAGAATGGACGGACGAGATTGAAGATCATCTCTCCATCCAATCTTAATCATTGGTTTTAGGTTTCCTCGTCCTTGACCTATCGAATTCGACTATGTCACTCGAGTCTCTCTCGCCGTCTGTGCGTCGTCCCCTCCCCTCCACCACCTCGACATCACAACGGTCCTGGCGACCACCACGACAGCCCAGCAACTTCGACGGCATCCCAGACTTACAGAACCCAGTCACCCCACCACCAATCTTCTCAATTTGTCACCTCTCTCAGTTTCACAAGTAAAAACCAACCTCTGTGTATATAATTGATCTGCATTTCGAGTTCTCTGCTTTATTTCGGGTGTTAAATTCCTAAATATTATGTGGGTCGAGTTTGATTTAGTTGTTTTTCGGCATTTCGTTGTAATCTGAATCACCTGTTGTGTTTTTAGGTCAATTTTATGTGATTAGTGCCAGCATTTTAAGGATCTGAATCTGATAATAAGTCTCACAAGTAAAAACCAAACCCCCATTTTCTTCTCTGCTTTATCAAATTTTGTTTTAAAATCAATTGAATTAAACCTGCATTTGTTCATGTGAAATGTGGAATTCTTATTACAAGTTTTAATAGGAATGTATGCTGTTACCATTGTTATTCAACTTCTTGTTAGAAATGTAAGCTATTAGGAATGTAAGCTGTTAGAAATGTAAGCTGTTACCATAGAGATCATGTGGAGGGTCTGATTCTTTCTATATAGAAATGTAAGCTGTGTTGTTTCTAGGATGCCAACTGTGCTGTTTCTAGGGTGCCAATTGTGCTGTTTCTTTTCGTCCTTTTTTCTAGTAGTTTATTAGTCTTGGTTGATGATGCCTTGGGGCATCAACAGTATTATTTCATAGACAAGTTTGCAACCTTAATGAAAAAAAAAGTGCAAGAAAGACAGAACAAGGCGTCTTCGTGCTTAATAGTACCATAAGTCTATGTTGATTACAGTGAGATTATGAGAAGGGTGCCCCATTGACTAATTCATTTTAGGTACCATAATTCTATGTTGATTACAATGAGATTCTGACCATTCTTCTTATTCTGGGTTTTTTCAGTTTGCCACAGCCTTAACATCAAATGATATTGATCAAATACAAAAGTTTCTTGATGCTGCTGTGAGTTCAAGGTATTCACTCCATTCTTTTGACTTTTCAGGGGGCAAATGGATATGAACATTAGATATAGTAATTCAAATATGTGGTTCTGTCATATATTTGCTAAATACATTATTTGCTAAATATATTTGTGCAGCTGCTGTGTGATCTCTGTGTTTAAACTGTAATGTTTGGATGTGTTGTGCAAACTGTAAATCTATAATGTATGGACTTTGGAATTTGGATGTCTTGGACTCTCGGATATTTATATATGTTGATTTGATCTTTAGACGTCTCTCGGATGTTATTTTGAATTTATCGGATTTAATGTCACGATGTTGGACAATTTAATGTTGTTAATCTATGAACTTGGATGTTGGACTTTGTATTTGGATTGGATGTGATATGTGCAGGGAGTAGTGCAAAATCTGCACTGCACTGATATCTGATAGTTTAGAATCAGGGAATGTACTTGAATCTGTTGCAAATGTGAATTTGCTGGGATCGAATTTGAATATGTGCAAAACTGCAAATGTTTTTTTTTTTTAATATATATAAACAAAAAAAAAAAACCAAGGACCCGTGGACCGGCCCATTTGAAACGGGCCGGGTTAGGTCCGGTTCCTATATTGGAATCTGCTATCCCCGGCCCGTGCCCACCCCTAACTGAGGTCACTTCCTATGTCACTGTTTATAGTAAAAAAACAAATCCTCATCACAACAATAAATAAAAGCGATCGATGAAATGTAAGCTGATTAGAGATTAGAGAAAGAGACTTGGAGCTTTTTGCATGGATTGTATTCCTTCCAATATTTTAAAAGGCTCGCCTCAAGGCGCGCCTAGGCGCCCTGTGAGGTTGGGCGTGAGGGTTGCCGTCTCTGTTTTGAGGGAGTGGGTGGAAGGCGTTGTCGGAGCCGCCTAGGCGTGCCTCAGGGGAATTTTTTATTTTTTATTTTTTATTTTTTGTGTTTTTTTACTCCCAAACCCAAATTTTGGGTAGGGTTTTAACTGACTCATACATCTTCCTTGCACTATCATCTCTCTGCCTTTTTTTTCTGATTTTTATTTTTTTATATAATAGATGTGTGTGTTGTCTGCGTGCATTGTTATATGTGTGCTCATTGTGTTTTTCATCCTCTATTTTATATATATATATATAATATAATATGTATATATATGTGTGTATAGTATTTATAATATATGTGTGTGCTCAAGGTGATTATTGATTAATAATCTTTTTTTTTAATGTAATATATGTGTACACTCAGTGTATATATTAAAAAATTTAGGTCCAGTGAGACTTTGCCTCACGCCTCACACCTAGGCTAGGCTATCCCTCGGACGCCTCGCCCACGCCTCACGCTTTTAATACATTGATTCCTTCCAATATAATCGTCGTCCATCCGTTTTAGTGAAGTTGATGATAAAAACTAATTAGGGCAACAAGAAAGCCATGCATGGAGATATTGAACGACAAAGAAATGGCTATTGCATCTCTGCGTTCTCAACTCCCCTTTGAATATCTCAAGGTAAATTGGTTATATTTTTCTTCAATAATTAAGCACATGAACTATGTTTCATGAACAAAGTTGCAAGATAAATGCTTGAAACAGCAAACAAAGTAAAAGCAGAATATAATCAATTCCAGAATATAAATGCTTGAACAATATCATCTCATCATCATCGACTGGAGTCGAAGGGGAAGGATTTACACTGCGTGTGAATAATGTTGACTGGAGTTGAAGGGGGAAGTCTCCACTCGAGTTGAGACCGAGAATCGGATAGAGAATAATTGAAGAGATTCTAGCCATGTTATGATGTTGTTGAGTCCATACTAAATGTATGGACTCGACTAAATAACCAAATTAGAACCCAACACCTAATATGACTATTAAAATTAAATATTATTTTAATTTCGTGTGGTTCAATTTCGATTCGGTTCACCAAATGGTCAGAACCAAAGTCGAACTGTTTTTTCCTCCTGCAGTTCGGTTTCAAACCGAAAACGTTTCAAAACCACAAAAATCGAACTGTTTTGTGTGGTTCGGTTTGATCCGTGTTTTGGCTTTGATTTTTGGTTCTAAGTGCCCACCCCTAAGTGTGATTGGTGGATTGATAGTGAGTATAACTACCAATACTTGGACCTCGATCCAAAATATCAATTACATGGTTGTCACCGGCCATTTTCTAGACAATGATCAAAAATTGCATAAGAATATCCTAAAATTTGTCCAAAATACATCTCACAAGGGTGATGGCATTGGGTGGTGTCTAGAAGTGTGTTTGAATGAATGGGACATAGACAAGGTATTTGGCATTACCGTTGACAATGCTAGTACAAATGACACCTCCATTGCATACATGAAGAGAAGGCTAAAGTCAAATGGTACTCTTTTACTTGATGAGGCTCACTTGCACATGAGGTTTGCTTGTCACATTGTCATTTGATAATTAAGGATCGAATGACGAATCTTTGTCACGAGATTGAGGGGATAAGATGTCAAGTTCATTGATCATCCGTACGAGGTTGGATGCTTTTAGGGAGTGTTGCATCTTGATGAAACTTGATAATTAATATGTCAAATATCCTTTTTGTGTCAAGTTGATTGATCATCCCCCCAAGGTTGGATGTTTTTAGGGAGTACGTCTTGACAAGACTTGATAAAATGTCAATTATCCCTTTTGAGGTTGCCACAAGGTGGAATGACACCTTTGAAATGCTTAATAGTTCTTTCAAATTTAAGGAAGTGTTTTTTAGGATGGCCTATGAATGTGACAGTTTTACTTTGAAGAGGAGGTCTGTAGAGAGGTTGATGAGCTAACAACCAAGACCAAGCGGGTGGGTCCCTTGAGGGTGGATGATTGGGAAAATGCAGTGAGTTTTGCTCATTTTCTAAAAGAGTTTTATGATGCCACCATGACTCTTTGTGCAACCCCAACTCCAATGGCAAATTTAGTACTCGGCACGTTGATTCTATTGCAAGTGGAGACAGTGACGGATCCAGAATTTTAAGGTTGAGTTGTCCTAATATAAAAGGTCCAAAAATAATATTACAAGTTACAAAGTCTAAACCGGAAGAGTGTTTTCTAGCAAGATCATTAAAAAAAATCCTTTCCCTCAATTTATGAGTCAAGTAATATCTTTTTTATATCCATTCCCTAAAAAACTCTGTATTGTTTCATTAAAAATTAGTATTACAAAACAAGAATGACAACGTTCAAAGGAATAGAGAGGGTTATTTATGTGTCCTTCTTCCTCACGAAGAGTCTGCTGCAAGCCTGTTACTCATTCACCCTCCTTGAATGAAATTTCTTAGGCTATAAGTTTATAACTATGCAGCGTTTAACAATACAAATAAAACTGCTTAGACTGTAGAACATATAGTCCTAGGAATAGAATGGTCCTCCCTACATAAACATTTAGAGGGTCCTGGAAGGATCGTCATAGGCTTTTTTTTTCCAGACCTCGGGTTGTCCCAGGACCACCCCAGTCCTTCTATGAATCCGCCTACGTGTGGAGATAGAATAAAACAATTCTTGATTCTTCTAATAAAACTTTGCAAAATGTGGCTACTTCCATGAAACTTAAATTTGATAAGTATTGGGGTGATATTGACAAGGTTAACCCTATACTGTTTTACAGCCTAAGCACTCTACCCCGAGGTACAAATTTGAAATGCTGGAGGCAAACCTAGGGGAACTTGCCTATTCATAGAATAAAAGAGTTGAAGTGAAGCAAACATTGAAAAGAACTTGACTGATTTGTATATGGCGTATAAGGAGAGAGAGGGCTCAAGTACAAATGTGGAGCAAAGATCAAATGTGGTAGTAGATGATGTTTCAAGGGTGAGTAAGGTTGATGTTGCTACAAGGATGCAAATGAAAATCCAACAAAGGAGGGCGATGGCTCAACAAAGTGAAATAGCCAATGAAGTGGATATTAACTTTAATGATTCACATCACAACCAAACATATGAGAGTTTCAATCCTTTGGATTGGTGGAAAGGAAATTGTGGTACATATTCAACTCTTAAAAAGGTTGCTAAAGATTTATTTGTTTTTCCTAGTAGCACTGTTGTTAGTGAGAATGCCTTTAGTCTTGGTGGGAGGGTTGTCAAATCTTTTAGAGCTTCCTTAACACTTGCAATGGTTGAGGCTTTTGTGTGTGCTAGTGATTGGCTTAGCGGGAATAAATTTTATTTCTGCAAGGAGCCTATAATTGATGACTTTATATTCTACAGGGTACTTAAAGACTTGGAAAAGAGTAAGGGAAATACTTACTTTGATACTTTTATTTTCTTAGTATTCATGTCACGTTCTGGACCTAGGGTTGGTAGAAAAAATAGCCATGTGCTCGGTGCGCAAATAAAAATTAAAAACATAAAAAAGTAAATTCCTCTTATAAAAATAAATCATTATTATGTACAAGGCTAAAATCTCCACAATTAAACCTATATAAATTCATCAAATCATATTCATAATAACGTTATGAGAATCATCACCATACATTTCTTTTTCTTCATAACTACATGATTAAATATGATTGAACTCAAACCCACTATTTTGTTTCTGTTCCTATCACTCCCAAACGAAAAGATATATTCCAGCTAGCAGTAAACTCTAGAAAATTCTCCAGTCACCAATCACCATTTGCATTGTCAATTCTCAAATATGCAATATTGTATCAAAGAACCATTAAAATCTTTATCCCACAAGTCTATTACAATACTATTGTCAGCTAACATCTTCCAAATATTATGTCATCAATATCAATTATTTAGATCTCATCTCAAATATCCTGAAGGGGGTTCAACTTAAATTTAATACTCTTCCAAGTATTTTTATCAATTCATACATGCATTGCTTATATCTCCAAATCCAAAATAATTAAGTCCTCTTTGAAGAAGTTACCAGTAAATCAAAAACTGAGAAACTAAAACTTTACATCAATCTATCACTTTATGACGTCAATCTGAAACTAATTTCATAATTCCACTGAACAACTACTATTCCAAGTTATCACTATTCTAATCCTCTACTAACCAACAATGTCAACTGCATATTAATTTATCAAGGATTTAAATCTCTCGGAATCCTCATTGGATACACCGTACACACTCCTTAGTTTAATTGTTTTTTTTTATCCATGCGGCCAGCTCTAAGAGATGTCACCACACAAGGCTCCCGATTCGGAAGGTACCTTTAATTTTCTTTACATATACATGTGTACATATATTAGAATGTGCAAGATAATACCAAAATTCTCTACCAGTGCTGGTGGTTTAGGCTTTCTGCCTTTTCGTGCATGAGCTACGTTCAGCTCGTTGCGGTTTTGCTTCGTTATTTTTAAGTTTTGTTAGTTTATAAACTAATTAAGCGGACAAATTTACACAAAAACATGCAACCCGAATCGAACTCACGATCTTTTGAAGGTAGGAAACACTCCTTTTTCACTAAAACAAACAAATTTTTTGTTCGCCAACCTATAATATTTTAGTTTTATAAAACAAAATAAAAATAATAATAAATAACAAAAAATACGGCATTAAAAAATAAAGGTACTCCGTTTAAGTTTTGCACAGAAACAAAATTAAAAAATGAAAGGCCTCGGTTTAAGATTTGTATAGGGCCCCTAAATGCTCAAGGTCAGTCCTGCAACCACGTCAGTACAAAAGTGAAATTCATTGTTGACATGTCATCACTTAACATATTTGTATAGGGCCCCTTTAATAATAACATTTTTTTTAAACAAAAGAGAAAAAAAAAATGTTTTAAAAATATTGTATGAGATTTCAATTGACCCAAACTTGAGGAATTAAAATATAATTTACTCTTTTTTTTTTCAAAAAAAAAAATATATAATTTACCCTCTTAAGAAACATGTCGTCGTAAATTTCTCTTAACAATTTGCATCTTTGTAACCAAACACCCAAATCTCTTTTTTCAACATGTAACCAAATCCCCTTAACAAGTCTGCGAAGCTTCCATGCCGTGACTACCATGGCTACCATGGCGGCTTCTTCAACTCCACCCACCATCCCTCCACCTTGTCCCCTTCGTCTAACCATTCTCATCCCAAGTCCCTCTTCCAACCGTCGATTTCGCTGTCGCATGAGAATGACGGCGATGAAAACTGCAGATATGTGTTGTTTCTGTTGTTGGTGTGAATAACACCGACTTATGCGGCGAGGTCGCCAGAGAGGATTACAAATTGAGGTTTCTCAGTTTCTCAATGGTGAATCTGCGGTGCTTATTAACACGAGGAAAGAGGAGAGATCGAACGCAGAAACTTGAGTATATTATATATAAGGTAAGCGGAATATGACTGATTACTCAACAAAATGGCAACTTACAGGGTCAACACTGATATCATACAACAACAACAACAATGCTGATTATCTATCACAAAACCATCAACCTTCGGTCGTATAAAGTTCCAAAACAACAATCCCTGAAGCAGGCGTCTCTCTCTAGAAAACCTTTATTTTTCTATTGACAATCCTGTTTCCGACGAGGTAGCTAGCTATACGACAGTAACAGAAGCTGGGAGGGCACACCGCCATGAATTCGATCAATCAATGCCCAAGGTGGAATAGGGTTCATAGCCACCCTGAGAAAAATTCAAAACGAAAACTCTTTTAACATTTAAATCTTCTCCACTGGAAACTAAGATTAATAAGTCCTAACGGGAAGTACAGAGCTAGAACCAAATGGTTTAAAACTGATTCCATTAAGGTTTTCTATAAAGGCTAATCGCCATATACATATGAACAAACAAATCAATTGGGTTTGTTTATGTAACAGGGAGAATGAACTAATTTCTTTCATATTCGTATTAACCAAATTTTATTGGTATATGCTACTCACAGAGCAGTCATCATGAACACGCCATATGGTCTCGCCCAGAAGATTCGCTACTGACAAGACAGTTAGCTGGGGAAAATAATTCTGCTCTGACACTGGAATGGTATTTGTTATGATCACCTCTTGAAACAAACCGCTCGACAGCCTCTGTATAGCAGGAGGGCTGAAAAAAGACAACAGATAAAAGTAAATACTCTAGCATGCTACTGTATACAGTGACTAATGGCTCATAGAAATAACAATAGTCACCATGCAGGGGAGTATGAACAAAAAAAAAGGGGCCCTAAAACTCATTCCTTCAAACGTCAATCAATTAGAAGTGACATTGTGGATATTCTCTTTGCTACTTTCACCTAATCACAATGCATGTTTTGACAGATGTACATGGCCGAGTGCATTAAACTCCCACTAACGTGTGTTCTGAGGATTGCAAGATAAACACTCACACCACCTATGTTTACACAGAGGGTTTTCCTGCGATCACCCGGTTGCTTAGGGCAAGCCATGCCTTTTATGCTCAAGACACACTGTCCAAGTCAAGCCAATATGTACCGAATAAGATTATAAAAGAAAAATGGTTGTTGGCTCCAATGAATATTATTAAGATCATAGCCTCTGCTTTAAAACACTCTCCATATGTCATATTATAAGAGTGAAAGTGGAGATTCATGCACAGAAATTCCACATACCTAAAAACCGCATGTGTACAGCATGCATAGACTTCCCTGGCACCCTCTTGGTGTAGTAAAGCAGCACCTTTCGTAATAGTCCCTACAACCCAACAGCAAAACAATGATACTTTTGTTACAAGAGCAACAACCAAGGATATAACTGCAAAGACTAGTTGATAACAGAGGGAACTATTATGATAACACCAATCAATTCAAAACCAGGACAGTGAGTCAATACTGTTTGTGGCATTTGTCTCTAAGATGGTTAAAATTTAAAAGGACAAGTTGTGTGCACAAACTTTTGGTTTTGTGAAACAAGACTTTTGTATAACCGAGATCGATTTTTGTGTATTTATTTATGCACAACCAAGAGCTCCTGCACTAATGACTTTAAAAGTACGAAATTGTAAATCGATAGCTGGATTTGGAACAGTGCTAAGAACCAACTATCAAATGCTGACTGCAGGCACATTTCATACTGATCTCAGTATGCGGCCCACTCAAGCGTGAAATGAACATACAGTCAAAATTGAGGGGCCACGACAGGGATAACTTCCCTTGGCATCTCTCTCAGATTTGATGATTTCCAGACTGTCAGATATCCCGTGTATAGGCTTATGCACAAACTTTCAAGTTAAACCCACATAAAAGACTATCAAATGAGGAATAACCCACTAATCCAAACCTACAATATACAATTGAAATGCTGTGCACATAAATTCTGTGTCAAAAAATGGAAAATTGTTTCAATCATGATCTCCAGTTGATGTCCTTAAAAGTTATATTTATGAAGATGAAATCTAAACCAGTACAATGCCATACTTCCTAGGGTTAAAAGATAAGGGTTACTATCCACAAAAAAACTATTATTATTATTTCTATTGGTTGAAATATACTTTCTTTTTATAAGAGAGATATATAGTTCTTTTCAACCCCGTTAACCCCTATTTCTGATTTAACTATGCTAATGATGATTTCTATTGTCCATAACATTTGCATCATACGCAAGATCCTCTTTTGTTGATTATGATTTCTCCAGAGAATAGCATTACCATCACAAGCTAGGCTCATCACCCTTATCTTAATGTTCTATATTATGTAATATCATTCTTGGTACTCCTTGTGATCGATTTTATAAACAGATTAGAGCATGTACAAACTAACCAGCTGTGTCAATCATGTCATCCACCATAACTGCTACTTTTCCCTTGACATCACCTATCAAATTCATCACCTGCAAAAGAGATATAGAAATGAGCTGCAAGATACGTCTCCAGTGGCAACCCAAAAGATAAAACTTATGCATATGTGAATGACTGTCCTTTTCTTGTGACATAGATTAAAGTGAGAGACAAGAGATAGAAGAAGAAAAGAAAGAAAGGTTTGTCAGAACAGTGGCACATTCAACAATAATTTTCAGTGTGTAAGCACAAGCGGTGAGAAAAGTGATAATAGCTCAGGTGAATGGAGTTTAATGTCCTGCTAAAGAATAAAGATGGCAGAAATGCAATCAAGTCATCATATTCTCAGAGTAGCAACACTGGCTATGTCAGGATTCAGAGCTAAACAGCAGTTAGAACAACAATAACATATCTGAAGTTATGCTAAAGAATAATATCTCAGATATATTAGGCTGACACTACAAATGATTTCAAAGAAAGGAGGGGTATTTTTTAAATGATTTCAAAGATTATGTGTTGTACCATTGATTCGGACTTCCTAGATTATGTGTTGTAATTTGCAGGAGGTGGAGGTTGCGCATTAACGGATGTTTTAAGTAAGTTAATTTAGAGTCACGTAACAGCATTTTCAGATTGTTTTCGAAAATGTAACATCATGAAATTAACTTGGTTCATCAGAGTCTGCACCCATTTATCTAAGCTAGATAATGTGATTGTGAAAACATTCAGGTTTCACAACAATTTACCTTTCCCACAATTTCATGCGTTACTTCAAATACAATGAAAGCACAAGACAATCGTAGGTGGTAAATCAGATAGTTGTCAATCCCATCTGAATAGGTCGTACCTCTGCCACATTGTGCCCGTGACGTCTTTTATCAACAATGGCTAAAGGAGCATCAGATAATTTTTTCGCGAAAGCACGAGCTCTAGCAACACCCCCAACATCGGGTGAGACCACTACCAAATCATCAGAGTATATAGTCTTGCTGGCAAGATAATCAAGTATCACAGGCTGTTAGGACATAAAAAAAAGGTTATAATAAAGGTGAACCACATAGGAGGAGATGTCCAACAATTCGAACTTCATGATCAACGGTATTTAGAATCATATGCCTCTCAGGAGTCGAGGGAAGAACCTAGGACAACTCGTAAATAAGATCACATGCAACTTGATTTTAATTCAGGTGGCCAAGTATCATTATTGTAAGAGTCCAACACCCCCCGGTCCGTGAATTATGAGACAAACGAGAGCATAGTATTACAGGTATTACCTGACCATATACATGATCCACAGGAATATCAAAATATCCCATAGACTGCCCAGAATGAAGATCACATGCAAGAACACGATTTGCACCTGCTTCTGTAATCAAATTTGCAACAAGTTTGGCTGCAATAGATTCACGCCCTTGAGTCTGGAACAAAAACAATTTAAGATAATAATTAAAACAAATTCGAACTTAAAATTGGTTTACATACCAATTTCAACTAAAATTATGGCATTGTGGAATTTACTACAGAATGCATTTGCTTATATGTTATGAACTCAGCATTCTAAACTTCTGCTTATTCATAATTCTGTAGTGTAGCTCAACCTATTTGTGGAAATAATTCAAGCAAAAGTGATATTTGAATCCAATTTGAATGTTAATGACCTGAACTTTCTTAAGGAACCTTAAATTCCAAGCTAACGAATCTAACTTGCATATTCGTAATAACTCTCCATCGAGATACTTAATTGAATTTTTGTACTAGGACAACAGGAATAAGCCATTACCATTAAGCTATATTTTGATGCTGAAAGTACAAATTTACCAAAGACGAAAAGTTGTCCTTGCTGATAATACGAAGTTACCTTTCTATCAGCCCTGGCATAGCCAAAATACGGAATCACAGCAGTGATATTCTTGGCTGAAGCCCTCCGACAAGCATCAATCATGACAAGAAGCTCCATAAGATTTTCGTTTGCAGGAGGACATGTGGGTTGCACAAGATATACATCACACCCTCTTACACTCTCTTGCAACTGAACATATATCTCTCCATCAGCAAAGCGTTTGATCTTTATCCTTCCAAGTTCCAGGCCCATGTAGCAAGCAATTTCCTATCATATAAAAAAAATTAGGTCAGACCATAGTGCTAAATGGTTAATAAGTTTACAAAACATTATGGCTACGTTTGCTTTGGGGAATATTGTTCCAAGCAGAAGTTTTCTGAATTAGAAAAACTTTCTGATGTTTGTTTGAATGGTCAACTTCCTGGGACATATGAGCATTTTTATACCTTGTGTGTCAGGAAATGTTTTCTTAAGAGACAAGGAAAGAAAAATACAATTTCCCTTCCTAGCGTTAAGTCAAATGGCATAATATTCTCTCGAGAGATTGGTTTCTAAAATCTACCAACAGTGAAAGATATTTCCCAGAGAATTTTTGTGATTGAAGATTTTTTTTCCTTCAAATTTATATTTCCTAGACAAGGATGCATTTTCCAAACATATGAATGCCAAAAGATGGGTAATGCAAATGACTATCACCATGAGCTATAGAAACAGAGGAAACTCAAATCATTACTTAAACGAAGGAAGAATGGTGTATTTTGAAATATATTGTAAGTTGATGGTACTATGCATTCCTGTAACGAAAAAAAAATCAATAACCTACAGCATTTGTGCATACAAATCTTGACACGCTAACTAATAAACACTAGCTTGCTTTTATGAATTTAGATTATTTTCATGAATCTAGATTGTTTTCATGAAACCTTCTTCCCACTAGCTTTGTCATTATAACTATCAACCATAACGCACTGACAGCTAACCATATAAAGCGGAAAACTACACAAACACAATAACCTCCTGCCAACAGTTTCCTTATATACTTTCAGGAAAACCAAATAAAGTCAACTAGTAGTTCATAGAAATCTGACGGTTTTCCTGCACAATTTTTATTGCAATTCTTTGCAAAATCACCATTTTCTTTTCCTTTTTTCAAGGGATGAATCCAATGCATAATTTCCTTAGGTTTTTTATCCTCATATTTTCACAGGTAAATCTGACAGTTTCCAACTGTAAATTATCACGTGAACAATGAAAAAGAAGAAGTAAACCCTGATTCACAACTCTTCTACCAAGTCCTTCCTACACTACAGCAGAACCAAAAGGTCCAAAACTCAAACAATCACACACGAAACTTTTGGTATCTACACACAAAACTTTTGGTATCTACTTTCCCCTATCTTATCCCCAGCAGGTGTCCCTCAAGCTGTTACTAGTAACTCGTCCCATAAATATTAACACTCTCATTTCCGCTACATATAAAAATCAAACAATCGCACAAGAAACTTTTCGTATCTAAGCATCTACATCAGAAGAATCCATAAAACACTAAATGAATTGTTAAAACTCAATAAGTCGACCTTGAATAACAAAATTACCATTCAAAAAAACAAACATAGACAAACATAAATGTTAAAATTTGTATAAAGCTAAACCTGAGACAGCGCAGGGTTTGCAGTGCCGGAAAAGATCCTGAGCCTGGTATCATTCTTGCTAATTTCATTCACCAAATGTGTTTTCGTGTCCGAAAAATTCGGCACCAAATCTTCACTCCTGAGGAGTGGAACGCACGGCTTTCCATTTGCATACTTGAGAGGCTCTCCCACACCACACCTCTGCAATACATTATTCAGAACCAACAAATTTCAAATGATATTTATCAAAATATCGCTCGAATTGAAACCAATTAGCGAGAATATTCAAGAATTAAAGCATTTCTTGAACCAAGAAAACAAGAAAACGAAAAGGTTGGGGCGGCTTACCACGGAATTCAGGATGGGGATTTGAGAGCGAGAGTAGTTGGGGAGGTAAGTGCGATGGCGTAGAGAGTCGCGAGAAGCGAGAGAGGACCGGGACGCTGTGTGAAGCAGCGACGCCATTTATTGGAGTTGGAGTTAGCAGTCAGTGAGAGAGAGAGAGAGAGAGACAGAGAGAGAGAGAAAGAGAGAGGTTAGGGTTAGGGTTTTAGAGAGTTGGTCGCCATGGGAAAGAGTGGTGGTAGCGTGGGAGGTTTGTAACTTTGTTGGTTGTTTCTCAGCTGCTGCTGCTGCCGCCAGTTGCGGGATGGGGTTCGGGGAATGTAAGGGGGAAACACTATTAGTTAATTTAGAGCTCGTTTGGATGTGCTTTTAAAATGCTTGAAAGTGCTTTTGGTGAAAATGTTTTTGGAACCAATCCTTAGTAAAAATTCAAGTAAATCCTGGAAAAGCAGTTAAAGTGCTTCTTGAAAGAAGCACATAACTGGTGTTTCTTGCAGAAAGCACTTAAAGTGCTTTTGAAACCAAAAAATATTTTCTCTAAAAGCGCTTTTAGAAATTTTAAAAGCATATTCAAACGAGCCCTTAGTTGGCATCACTCTTTTTATTTCCCACACTTTGTAAATTTTAACTGTTGAATCGGATGAATTAAAAATGATCAAATCACAGACATTAACAAAAAATATGTAAACAGCACACCCCTAAAACTTTTTGTGAAATTTCAGAGCCAGACACAAACGAAATAATAAATAAAAACTTGAGAAAACTTTTCTTAAATCATTAATTTGGCCTTAGTTGTATAATCCCTTTTATTAGAGTAAGGGTGGGTTTATTACACCTTTTCAGCAGGGACTGGGCTTACCTAGGATTATAATCCTAGGTTTAGTTTGTTCTTGGACTAAAATAAATGGGATTCGCCTCGACTAATAGTCCCTCTGTGCTTCTTTCAACCTCGTTATTTAGTCCCAAGCCTTCGCTTGGTATTAACCAGGAGTAAAAAGAAACGAGTTGACATCCCTGACATCCAGTCGCCAGGCTCTGCCTTCTTCTTCTCCGGCGTCGTCGTTGTGGCCAGGTCGTCGAGGGTGTTTGCTTTTCTGTGGCTCGAGCTTGGGGGACAATTGCAGCTCAAGAGCAGAAGGTTGGGGAGATGAAGATCTGTTTAATTTTATGCGACAAGATTATTTGACGATGAAGGTTGGCAACCAAGGTTGGGGAAATCTGTTCAATTTTATGCGAGGAGCAGATCGATGCCACTTCCTTTCTCATGTGTATTGCAAAGTGAACATGGATCAAACTTACTGCGATGAGCTTTTTGAATATGAACATAGACCACACAACCAAAAGATATGAGGTGGCAAAGTATTTGTAAAAACCACTAGAACATGTTGAGTAAGCTCTTAAATTGGTGTTCGATAATTTAAGACCAGGAAAAGCATACGGTTTATAACATAAACGGTGTATACAATTGCATATACAGCAAGACAAAAATACGAATATAATACATTTGATTTCCCAATCTTGATTGGGAAGATTAGGACAATCTCCACCTCATTTAAGAAAATCCCAAATCCTAGGCAACGAAGCCACCTAACCTTGGACCAAAAAAGCGATGAAGTATGATTAATGGATAATGCTAGAGAAATTAAATTTATAGACAAAATTTAATAAACTAAATAACATGTAAGTTGATAATTGGTTATTATTTAAGCGTTGATAAATGTGCTCATTTTTTACTGTTGACACATCATTTCGTTTCCAAATTTTATTTATAAATTTAGACTCCTACCATTATTCATGATTAATAGATTCCAGGTGCTGATAAAAATTATTAACCTAACAAGCTTGCACCCACTGCAGAGACACACACAACCTAGGAAACATCACCGGCTGCAACGACACACCAATACACGGCCCAATAAAAATTGCTCAACACACGGAACAAAGAGATACGGCTGATACACAACAATTATACACGGTGCACAATTGCAAAAACACTACACTTGTACACGGTTTATTATTTAGAATTTTGAACAAAATCAAGCTCTTGATGCCAAGAAGAAACACCATAAATACTTCGTTACCTTATTCATTCTCTAGAATTTACAGTATATAGGTGCATATTCCTTGTTCTACAAGGAATATAATTACAAATATACGAAAACTAAATATAAGAGATTACAAATCCTAATCCTTCATAAAATAGGACTCCTAAAATATTTACAATTTTTTTTTTGTCAATAGAATATTTACAATTATGACTCACATTAACATATATTTCATCTCCCCCTTCTTCTTTTTTTCAAAGGTTTACTTTTTAAAACAATTACTTTTGGTAAGGGGAGGGGAAAAGATTTAAATCAGTTAAATGAGTTATTTATGTGAGATCTCACATTGCCCAGGGAAGTGGATCCTGTTAGCATTATATATGTATATTCTCATCTCTACCTAGCACGAGGCCTTTTGGGAGCTCACTGGCTTCGGGTTCCATTGGAACTCCGAAGTTAAGCGAGTAGCGCGCGAGAGCACTCCCATGATGGGTGACCCACTGGGAAGTTCTCGTGTGAGTTCCTAGAAACAAAACCGTGAAGGCATGGTCGGGGCCCAAAGCGGAGAATATCGTGCTACGGTGGAGGCGTGCCTAGGAAGTGGTCGAGCCCGGACCGGGATGTGACAATTTAGATATAGACCCTTATAACTGTTATCGTCTAGACAAAAACCCACCTCATATTAAACATCCAAATAAAACTTAAAATTTAAATAGTCTGCCATGTTGGCAAATAAATGACCTATCCTTATAAAATATTTACGACTTAGGCCACAATGACCTAAATATGTCAATGGATATTATTATTACTCTCCTTCAATTATGCTAGCAATAAGCAATGATCTCCTGTTTTAAAACCACGTATTACAAACTATTTACCTATATTTTAAAAATTCATTAATTGATGTACATTCTTTTGATATAAACTATTTACCTATATTTTAAAAATTCACTAATTTACCTACATTCTTTTGTTACAAGCTAATTTATTTGCATTTTTGTAGACTGTAGTACATACTAATTTACCAATCTACTTATTAATTTACGTATACAAATAATATTGTCATATAATTAATTATAATATCCAAAGTAATCGTATACATTTTTTCTTTACAATATCACGTCTATGGAGTAGGTAAATTATTTTTACAGTATTTCTAATCTAAGTGGATACTAACATATATATATATAGGTAAATTATTTTATATGAAAAGAAAAAAAAATACAACCATTATTTTGTATAATTTTTTTGACACAAATTATTTGTCCATGTTTCAACGTAAAACACCATAATTTTTTCCTTTATATTATATCTTGCATGCTAATAAGGTAAGTTAGTTTCACGATAAAACAATTGTTGGTAAAAAAAATTTAGAAAAGAAAGCCAAATCAAACAATTGGTTAATTGACATTTAATTGCATTGAAAACAATAAAATGCAAAATTTATTATTAATTATAAGTCAAACCTAGTATTTTAGGAACACGAGAATTATAAAAACTGACATACCAAGCTTGTTAAGGAAATTTGCTTAGTTGGACTCTAGCAAATGGGGTTGAAGTCTGAAAAAATAAAGAAGATGGGTTTTAAGTGAGAGAAAATAAGTTTTAAGGGGGAAGCTCTCATTTTTAGTTAAATCTATTATATAATTTAGGGGGAGTTTCGTATCTGAGATGTAGGCATAAAACCCAACACCCTCTCCAATTGGGTATTGGACCACATGCAGCATATGTATATTTTATGGCTAGCCCATACTCAGGCTTAGCCAAATCCTTCATTCTCATACTGTAATTGCTATCGTATGTATTAAAATAAAAAAAATAAAAAAATTGTTGTTAATTTAATTATTTTTATTTTATTTACTTATATATTTTTTAACAAATGATATTATCTAGGGGTGGGCAAACGGGTATAAGAACCGCGGGTCGGGTCGGGTACAGATCGGTTCCAATTTTTTAATAAAAGAAACCGAGGGGGGGTCGATGAAATTTTAAGGGCAAGCTGGTTCCAGATGTATAAAAAAAGGGGCCCGGACCGGCCCGTTTGTAATTGCAATGGATAGACGAGATTGAAGAGATCATCTCTCCATCCAATCTTAATCGTTAGTTTTACCCCAGGTCTCATCGTCCTCGACCTCAACTCTATCACTCGAGTTCTCAAACTCAACCTCAACTCTGATATCCATGTCTCTCTCACTTCACGTTGAATCCCAAATACATGTTCTACCCTCCTCCCTCACCTCATGTCTCTCTCTCTCAAAGTTTTTCTCCCTCTGATCCCCAACAAACCATGTTCTTTTCTGCAACAAGATCGCCTCTTTAACTTTTCATATAATTCCACATCTATCTTTAAGAGAATTTAGAGATCCTTCCATTTGTTTTTGTACAGCCAAAAACCAATACCACAAGGATAAGGAAAAAGAGAAAGGGAGACCCAGAAATCCCAATCGCCATGAACGACTTCAAGGGTCTCCTGGCCTCCGATTTTGGCTTCAAGCCTTCCGGTAAATCGGCCCCAATCATCGAACCCAGGCCATCCTACTCCTCTGCCTCCTCCCTCTCCCCGCCGATGTTGTTTTCCTGGTGGTGGGCACCGCCTGATGACCCACTAAAAGGTGATGCTGCATCGACGAATGGGCCCCAGCACTCCACATTGTTGAATTCGGGAATGCTCAAGTGGAAGTAGATCTATACCAAAGCGTCATGCAGTGCTAGGTAGCTGTTGAACAAGTTGTCGTCCCTAAGAACGAAGATGATGTGAAGAGGAGAAAGAAAAAAAGAAACTGCCAGTATGCCCAAAAAATCGAAAAAAAAAAAAGTAATTGGACCCATAAACTCGTCCCGAACCAAACGGGCCGAGTTAGGTCTGATTTCCAAACTCAAAATCCTTCTACCTGGCCTGGCCCGTCCCGTTACATTTTAAAACGGGTAGGTTCCGGTTCCTCCAAATTTGGGCCCGGCTCTGCCCATGCCCAGCCCTAATATTATCTACATGAAGAGAGATGAGGGTGGGCTTAGCCGCACAATGAGCTAGCAATAATGTGGTTCAAATTTGCATTTAGAGAGAATTGAACCTAAGACCTCTTACTTACAAGTGAAAGGAATACTATTAGACTATAGTACTAAATGGCTATAGTTAATTTTTTAAATAGAAAATTTGATTTTAGCCTGAATGTGATAAACTATTTTAGGTAGGGCTGGTTCGGTATGGGATCCCAAATTCCAAACCGATTTTTTTCGAGACAAGGTTTTGGAAACCAAAATCGAACTGAAATTTTGGTATTCTCGAATTTCGGGATTTCGGTATGGTTTGGGATTCATCGACCTCCGACCTTCCCTGCCAGCCCACACAGCCACATCTCATCCCAGATTCGTTGACCTCCCACCCCCATCTACATCCCTCTCATTCCTGGGCTTGTCTTTGTTGCCTTCGGGAGTCGGAAGGCTTTGCGAAGTGCATCGAGCAGAATCAGGTACTGATCATCATCGATGTGTGAACTTTTCCATGTCTTGCCAAATGAAATCACCATCAGAGGGCTTCTCTGCTTTGCAGGCTTGCAGCGATGAATATGATATCATGGAAGAACGATTGGGTTCCTCAGATGAAGGTTGCAATTGATATGGTGTTTTGGGAAGAGCAGGCTACGGGTGTGGCTTCTTTTGAAGATTGAGAAAGCATTTGGAGGCCTTGGGCTTTGCTTCTGCATTTGAGGGAGTCAGTGAAACTATGGAATGAGAGAGATAGAGAGAGGGTTATTGGTTTCAAGAAATAAAAGAAAGAAGAAACCATGATGGTTTCTTATTTCATGGTTTCAAGAAATCTCTACTAATAGAATGCCATAAGTGAGTTTTGGTGTCTCAAGACTTCACCAAAAATAATTGGACACAAAAAGCCCTTAAAACAAAAAAGCTTAACGCATGCAATAAATTATATACAAATTTGATAAGGGATAGAAAGGTAAAAACATTAACTACAGAATTTGAAACATGGGAAGAAAGTGAAAAAGAATACAGTTGCTAGTTCAGTTATCAGTTTTACTTCAACTTCCCAAGATCAAAACCAAAGAGTTTGACGATTCCCACGAGCAATTTAATGATTCCCACGATCTGAGTTCAGTTGAAGGTTAAACGATAACTACCCACATACCACCGCTATATACAGATGAATAATCGAAAAGAGCCCAATTTTCAAAACCAGACTCCAGGACGCGACTTGGAACCCATCATTCTTCACATCTTCGATCCCGGACGCCCAGTTTCAGGAGCCCAATCTCTAGTCGTGTTCCTCCACCTATGCCGCCGCCGCCTTCATTGCCATCTTCTCTAGGTACCCAACTTCCCAATTTAAAAAACTAGAAAGTAAGACAATTCAAGAAAAACAAGAACAATGGTGGAGCAAAACGACGTCATTGAACCCTTCAAAAAGCAAAGTAAGGTGTGTGCTTGCAGATATTGAGAGTGTTAGTTCGAGTAAACAGCAAGATGGCGTACTTGAGCATGGGAGAAGCTCACAGAAGAATTACAGACTACCTCAACCGCTTCTCCGATGCCGTTTCAACCTAGGACGGAGCGTCCCTGAAGCATCTCCTCTCTCTCTCTCCTCCAACAGCCCCGCCCTCCTCTCTTTTGTCGACGCCCTCAACGTCTTCCAGGTAATACATCCTCACCAATGTGTATATTTGTATACGTATTTGTATTTGTTTCAATTTGGGAATTTAGGGTTTTGATTGGTGAGGGTTCTTGGTGTGTGATAGCACTTCAATAGATTGATCAAACAGTCCAATAACGACCCGCAATTAGGCGAAATTCTGGTGCATCTGTTCCGGGATTTTCAGAGCTACCGAATTGGTAATTTCATTGATTTCTATCAGGCATATGAAAAATCTGCAAACTATTGATCTTTTTTTATTGATTCTTTGTTTTATTTAATTCTGTTATGTGTGAAATTTTGTATTCGGTTTTGGTTTTTGACTAATGTTAATGGTGGATATGCAGTGCTTTTATTCAAGAGTTTCGGAATTGGGATACGGCCTGGGCTTTGCCAGCATTGTATGTCATTGCTTATGAGATTATGGTTCTAGCTGGGAGGGTAAGACCCCTAGTTTCCTTTTTCATTTAATGAAAAGAAAATTAATTTGGTACTTTATTATTGTTCTATAAAGATGCGTGTTTTTGTAATTGGTTGCCAATTAGGACAGGCCTGTGTGGAACTTTTGTAGGCTAATAAGGAATTGGCTTTGAATGGAAAGTCTCCAGAGAAGTTGAAGGGAGTTGGCTTTTTCCTTATGAAAGTCTTTGGCGTTCTTGTTGTAAGATTCTCTCTTTTGATATTCTATTTATTTCGCTACTCTTACTAAACTTTGGTTTGTATTTTGTTCTCTTTGCAAGAAAAGTCTGTTCCTTTACTCAAACTTCTATACAATAAGAGTTGGTATTTTCTTGGGTGTTCACGAACAATTGTTTGAATTTGTATTGCTAACTCTTTCACTGAGTTGTGATTGGGACCTTCTCCCAAATCTTAGCCGTGTTCTATAGATTGGGATGAGTTTTCAATCATGCTTTTGGTCGTGGGTTCCGCGAGCAGCAAATAGAGCGGCGGATTTCGTCGCGAGGAATATATCACCAGAGATGTACGGCTTCGGCTGGGTTGTTAGATCTCCATCTTCGCTTGTAGGTATTTTGAACAAAGACGATCTTCCTTGTCCTCCTTTGTAAGAGTGGGGAGTCTTTTTACACGGGTAGATGAGACGACGCTGGTGTCCAATGGGATGGCGTCAATTTGTGTCCTGTTTATCTTGGTTTTTGCTCCCTAGACTTACGGGGAAGCTCTCTGTAGGTTGTTTGGCCTGGTGCCCTTCTTCTTCTATGAATTGTTTCTTCAACCAAAAAAAAAAAAAAACTCTTTCACTGGTGTATCCATTATAGGGAAAACGCCCGAAACGTGTTGGAGCATTATACGTCACTTGCCAATTGTTTTACTTTAAGGTAATTTTTTCGCATGCTTATAGACCCGGCAATTTCTGACACGACACGGAAACGACACGAAAATAACGGGTTTCGGGTCAACACGATAACTTATCGGGTCATTATCGGGTGACCCGTTAAGGACCCGTTAATAATGGGTTCTTAACGGGTATACACGCGGGTAACACGTGGATAACCCGTTTCGACCCGTTAAAAAAAAACTATTTTTTATAATTTTAAAATTTAATTACTAAAAGATTTATTATAAAATACAATAGCCATATTAATATATACACTAAAATCTATATTAAATATATAGTTTTGTATTATTATTCTATATAAGTTTAAAAAAAAAGTTTTTGTCATTATTTATTTTTATTATGAGAGTTCCTTATTATCATTATTAGGATAAATTTTACTTAACATTTTGTTGTCCAAAATTAAAATAAACTAGTATAGTATTTGCACAGGTATAGTATTTGTCCAAAATTAAAACTAGTATAGTATTTGTCCAAAATTAAAATTAATTTAATATATATAATTATATTATATAATTATTATAGTTTTTAGGGGTATAAAATTGTTAAATTAATATATATAATTATTATAGTTGATTCATACTTTTATTAAGTATATAACATAAGATTTTGTGATATCCACATCCACTCGTGTAAATATTTTAAATTGAAGATCAAATCCATTCTTTGTATTCATATAGGGTCAAGGAGGGTCAAGGAGTGTAACTGTAAAAAATCATCAAAATCGGAGTTAAAATAACCGTTAAATCGTGATTTCTCGTTTATAACCGTCGAAAAGTTTTGTCCCGTTACTTGATATCTGAATGTTTGTTTTTTGCGATTTTTTGCTCATGTGATCTCGAAGCATATACAAAAAAGTTTGACGGTTAGGATCGTTGAAATTAGTTTCAGAGAATTCGTATCCCATCAAAACGATAGATTGACTAACACTTAGAGTTTATTTATACTTTCATTAAGTATAACATAAGATTTTACGGTATCCACTTGTGTAGATATTTTAAATTGAAGATCGAATTCATTCATTGTATTCATATAGGGTCTAGGAGTGTAGCTGTAAAAAATCATCAAAATCGGAGTTAAAATAACCGTTAAATCGTGATTTTTCATTTATAACCGTCGAAAAGCTTTGTCTCGTTACTTGATCTCTGAATGTTTGTTTTTTTTGATTTTTTGCTGATGTGATCTCGAAGCATATACAAACAAATTTAACGGTTGGGATTGTTGAAATTAGTTTCGGAGAATTCGTATCCCCATGAAAACGATAGATTGATTAACACTTAGAGTTTATTTAAACTTTCATTAAGTAAAACATAAGATTTTGTGGTATCCACTTGTGTAAATATTTTAAATTGAAGATCGAATTCATTCATTGTATTCATATAAGGTCAAGGAGTGTAGCTATAAAAAATCATCAAAATCGGAGTTAAAATAACCGTTAAATCGGGATTTTTCGTTTATAACCGTCGAAAAGCTTTGTCCCGTTACTTGATCTCCGAATGTTTTTTTTTTGTGATTTTTTGCTGATGTGATCTCAAAGCATATACAAACAAGTTTGACGGTTGGGATCGTTGAAATTAGTTTCGGAGAATTCGTATCCCATCAAAACGATAGATTGACTAACACTTAGTTTATTTATACTTTCATTAAGTATAACATAAGATTTTGAGGTATTCACTTGTGCAAATATTTTAAATTGAAAATCGAATTCATTCATTGTATTCATATAGGGTCAAGGAGTGTAGCTGTAAAAAATCATCAAAATCGGAGTTAAAATAACCGTTAAATCGTGATTTTTCGTTTATAATCGTCGAAAAGCTTTGTCCCTTTAATTGATCTCTGAATGTTTGTTTTTTGCAATTTTTGGCGTATATGATTTTGAAACATATGCAAACATGTTTGACGGTTGGATCGTTGAAATTAGTTTCATAGGATGCGTATCTCATCTTTCCCTCTCTTTTTTGTTTCCTTTTCTTATCATTTTTTTCCCCTCCCTTTTTGTTTTTTTTTTGAAAACGATTTCCCTCCCTTTTTCTTCAAAGGGCAGACACCTCACCTCACCTACACCACACGGTACAGTGGTACGGGTAGTCTGGTAGCGGTACACCCATCTTTCCCTCTTTTTTTGTTTCCTTTTCTTATTTCCCTCCTTTTTTTTTTTCTGAAAACTTTTTCCCTCCCTTTTTCTTCAAAGGGCGGAATGGATGGCAGATGCATATTAATTATTATAGTTTTTAGGGGTATAAAATTTAATATATATATATATATAATTATTATAGTTAATATTTTGGGGGTATAATTATTATAGTATATATAATTATTATAGTTTTTAAGGGTATAAAATTGTTAAATTAATATATATATATATATATATAAATAAAATTATTATAGTATTTGTTTAGGGTTATAAAATCATTAAATTAATATTTTGCTTATCGTGTATAGTGTTATCCACGTGTATACCCGAACCAACCCGTTATCTTAACAGGTGCTTATCGGGTTACCCAATAACGACCTGATTCATTATCGTGTCGACCCAAACACCTGTTAATTTCGTGTCGTGTCTTGTTGGGTTATCGGGTCGTGTCAGGAATTGCCAGGCCTACTCCAAACCCTCATGAATAATGTTTTTTATTTGAGGGCAAAATTAATAAAATTAATAATAATTATTGTAGAAGTGAAAAAAATGTAAAAAAAAATATACAATCACTCATAGTGACAAGCTTTACAACTTTCATGAAGGGTCAGCTTCGAAATCCAACACTATAATCCATAAACCTTAAATTTATATTTAACCGTCGATTGTCATTTACGCTTTATTCTTCTTACTGAATTTCATTTTTAAAATTTTCTTTTTTGAAAACATGATCATCTGGCGGATGTAAGAAGATGAACGGTTCAGATCTTTGATATCATGTTTCGATATTTACGGTTAACTGAAATATGAGTCGATGTCATATAGTTTGTAGAAACTTTATAAACATCAAGCAATATTTTCACTAACCGTAAAACTCTGAATATAATATCAACGATCCAAACCGTTCATCTTCTTGCATCATCTAATAGATCATGTTTTCAAAAAAGAAAATCTGAAAAAACAAATTTTGATGAGAACAATGAAGCGTAAATGTAAACAACAATCAACGGTTAAATTTTGATTTATGATTTATATGATTATAGTGGCGAATTTCAAAGTTAAGCTCTTCATGAAAGTGGTAAAGCTTATCATTATGAGCATTTATATATTTTTTTACACTTCTACATTAATTAAAAAACTATTAAAGACTTTAGGTAAGTGAAAATATACTTAAAAGGAAAATGTGTTTTTATGTTTTGGATGTGACAATATGGTATGTATATACTTATTTAGTATTATGTTTTTCATTTTATTATTTATTGGTTTAAAATATATTTTCCTTAACGGGTAACGGGTCGGGTTATATTACCTGTTAATATTATCGGGTCGATTTCGGGTCGGGTCATTTTACCCGTTTATTTTATCGGGTGTTACACGACACGACCCGTTAAGATATCGGGTATAACACGAAAACGACACGAACACGAAAAACACGACACGAATGCCAGGTCTACATGCTTATGAGTTCGTCAGTGCTTTTAATATTTGAATTAGTTATTAGGGTATCTTTTGAATGCTGAATAAAACACAAATAGCTAGAGCTGCACTATGATGAATCATCTTTATTACTTTGCAACTTGGTACAATTCACCTTTGCCGCAGTGTCATAAGGAGCATTGAAACTACGCGAATATTTGATTTTGAGGAATTCCCAGAGAGAGATAAGGTCAAAATTGCCTTTGGTAGAGCAAATGCAATTTTCTTTTTTTTCCTTTTCTGCTCCCTCTCCTTTTGAATTTGTTCTCTATCGCAACTAGACAAAGTAGCTTCAACCACGGACCCAATCATGAATCCCTAAATATCGTTGTGTACAAAGATATTTTGCTTCCCTCGAATTCCTCATAAGGTTATATTCTTTCTTTTAATGTTTAATTTCTTTTTTCAACTTTTAATGCAATTCAATTACAAATAATGCTAATATTTGACTTTAACCAATCGCATTAAATTTTCAACATGACGGAACGATATGAGTTCATGATATGTTTTGCTGTCAAGTGTATCAAGGTCAATTGAAGTTCTTGGATTGTTTTTATACTTTTTATTTAGCTTTTAGTTGCAACTAAATTATAAGGATCTTCTCTGTTGTTTATTACTTTGTTTACATATTCTAGATAAAATACTTTAAATTACTACCTGTATTATTAGAGATAATCGCCTTTATTTTATGTTTCTATACATTGAACCAATCCTCGCATCTAAATACATCTAAAATATGTAAGTCGCGCGTAACGCGCCGTGATTAAATAAATGCCTTTCGCACACTCGTGAGCGCGTGCAGAAAGGCTAGTAAGAATAAAGAAAGAAGAAACCATGATGGTTTCAAGAAATAAGAACCAAGATGACAGACAATGAGACAAAGAAAGAATAAAAAAAGGAAAAGGTAGTGAAGAAAAGTTATTGGCCGGAGGAACGGCTTGGTGGGTTGATTAAATAATATATATATATATATATATATATATATATATATATATATCGGTTTGGGATTCCCGAAAAAAGGAAAATGTGAGACCGATTCTCGTACCGAATGATTCGGGATTGGTTTGGGATTGGTACCAAAATTTTCGGGATTTTTCGGTTTGGGATCGGAATTTTTTCGGTTTGAAATCGGATTTTTTGGGATTTTTTTCCAGCCCTAAATTTAGGGAAAACTCAAGAATCGTAAATAACAAATTACACCCTTTGACAAGCATTCCACGCAAGCAAACTTTCATTTTTTTAAGTTGATGAGTCAGAATAGGTTTAGTCATATTTTGGGTGAATTTTTCATACCTATTTCCAAGAGGGGTGGAGGGTTTCGCTTTCACCTATTTTCCCATGAGTCAGGAAAACAATTCCTAAGTCATTCAAACTGAGATTAAGAAAATGAATGTTCTGACTATGAAATTTATACGTCGAAGATATATTTGTAAAATGTGAGATATATGCATACTGAATTTTTAAAATTATGTAAATGCATTTGTATTTAGAATAATACTTGCATTCCACCTTGGGAGTTGAGCTCATTACCCACTTGTAATGGGAAGGAGAAGGAATGCTAGTAGCTTCCCATCTCGGTTCAGGAACGACAAAATTCCCCTTAGCCTACAAAAGGATGGAAAGCCTTTCGATTGTTTTGAGTAGCTCAGATCTCATTCATAAGTGCCAACACATGATCGGGTTCTTGAAGGGTTATGGGAGTGAAGAGATTTAAACGAGCTAATAGCATGTAGACCTTGACTTAATATCAAATGTATTATATAAATCAACGGTCTATGTATTAAGTAACATATTAATAATGAACCGTCTATTTATTCGAATAATTTTTTATAAGGATGATCTTCAAATAAAAATTAAAAAATTGAACGATTTCGATTATAAATTTTTTATAATAAAAATATATTGTTTGTAATTGACGGAATAAACTCATCCCAGAGATCTGCAAGTTTTATTATCAGGCCAGTATTTTGTCAATATATACATGTGTTGTGATTGAGCATGCAATTGTTGTTACATATGCATAACCAAATGCTCTAGTTACCAAAGTTGACCGAAGCCTGCCACATTGGATTGTGCTTTAACTAAATATGAATTTGCTGTTGGTGGAACAACAATCAGAATCAATTAAATTAATAGAAACGTAATTTCTAATACAAGTAACTATATTTACGAAATATATATATGAATATAATCATAAAGAATAAAATCACAAAATGCAATGAACTAACGGATAGAGGCTTGCAGATTTGCAACGTCCTTGAAACATGTTTTCGCCCCTACTCAATGCTTGTAGTGCTTTAGGTGTCTGCTCCATCAGAATTCAACCATCTATGGTCAAAGTTTCAGCACCGAAACTTTGATTCTGGCGAATTTCTGTGTATTTCTCTCTCAGGAAGGATGTATGAATGAATATGCAAATTGACCTATTTGATACAAGCGTATGTTAGAAATATATAAGCAGTAAGATGTCGTTTCACAATAGGTGCAACTGTTTGATTCAAATTCAAACAACCACAACTGTTTGAAATAATCTAAAAGTTTAAAAATTAATTAATTAGTCCCTAATAAAACGTTTGACCAATCAATGTTCTAATATGGAAAAAAGGACGTAACTGAAATATGTGACTTTGTCGGCCAAGCTCATAATCGGGCTTGTGATACCTTTTCGGAAAGGAAACGACACCACGAGCAATTATCATGGCAGCCATGATGCATGATGGATTTTAGTCATCCGAGGTTGTTTACTAGTCCAAAAACGCATTTAAAGTTTTGAAACGAAAATCGAACTTTCCGTTTTACATCCGTTGTTTGTTCCAGATACTTTCGAACCTTTCCAAAGTTGAAATTTTAACTCAAATATTGTTCTTTAACACCAACATTTGCTCCTTCATCAACTCTAAATATGGAGTTCAAGGGATTAATGAAGGGCAATACTCGAATATACCCCATTGTTGTAGTTAATCAAAGGAGAATTAACAATATATTTAGTAATATCCATTGTAAGTAACTAATTAGTATCCATCCTAATTCCTAAGCTTGTATACGTCTTTGTTGACCAAGTATTATGGCATATTCTACTCTTCGCATTGCTTTCTCTTCTGAAAATTCCACCATTTTCTCGGGAACCAAATAAGATCGTCATAGTGGACATAGCTCATTTTTAAGGGTGAATCATTCAAATTTTGTTATCAATTATTTAGTTTTATATACCGAGTGTCGATGCAAATTTCCGCCGTATTCAATCTTGACGAAAATGCATTTGCAAAACAATTAACACCTTTGAAGGTGGGGGGTTAGGCCAATGGATCTCCGATGCCTAAATCAGTTTCTTTGAACGAGTAAAGTGTTTAAAGGTTTTTAGGGGTAGCAAAACCTCCTGAAATTTGGTAGAATATGAGGTATATATAGGGGAGAGGACCGGGTGTTAGGGTTTTACCCTACACATGGCGGCATCCTATTGGCCAAGGTTTATGGAGAAATATTCTCAAAATATTAAATAGGAAATAATATCTTAAGATAATGGAGTAATTATCCCTAATTGATTTAAATTGGGATTACTTACTTGATTGGAGAGTCGATCTTTAATTGGGAATGTATTAAAGATAAGATTTGGGTAATTAGTCCTTATCTTTAATGCTTTGATTTTTCCGGGCAAGTGAGCTGTGGGCAATAGTATTCAGTTGCTGGGACTTTCAGGGATGTGAGCTGCGTGTGGGACTATCTGAGGAGCCTGCCCATTTAATGAGGGCAATCTTGTCTTTCTTGAGCAAAAATTCACGTGTCGTCTCTAGAATTTTTGGGATTATTTTTTGCTTCACACCGAGCCTACCAAGAGTTAATCGTACTATTCTTGTGTTGACCTCCTAATTTTTCCACAAGCTCGTGTAAGTTTCAACTTCATCATCCACGTGGGCTTAAGGCGAGTAAGCTTTCTTTTTAGAACTTTTTACTGCCCTTTTCTACTGTAAAAATTTATATTTATGACCTATATTTATTTTAGGCTTAACTGTCAAAATAGTCAATGTGTTATACACTTCTACTCAATCGGTTTTAGTTTCCATGTTTGTAAGGATGAAATGTTAAATTTTAATATTAATTAAGAAATTTAATGAGGAAATTGATAATTCCTCCATGTAATCATCTAAAGGGGTAAAACTTATGTGGGGCTCAACTTGTCACTGAATATTGCTGAGTGGTACTACAAATCATCTAAACTTGCCACGTGGTAAGCTTGAGTGTAATTTTTTACCTTGTATTTATCTTTAAATCATTATAATTAATTTTTCTCCTAATTAATATACACCGTTAAGTTCATCTAATGACTCATGATTTTTCCTCTTTTCTTCCCACTCTTTTTTCCTTATCGGATTTTCCCTTCTTCCCCAACGAGATTTCTTATTTTTCTTCCCAATAAATCTGTAGAAAAAAATTAAGAAAAGAAAAGCAATCAATATTAGACTTGACCCAGTAATCGTTCCGACCTTCCCAACAACTCTCAGTCTTAACAATGTGCCAAATTTTCTCCACCACTTAAATCGCCATTCGTTCATGGAAAATTTGAGGGGCAAGATGTGATTGATGAAATAATGGATTGGGAATTGCAATGAAGTCTGTGTTGGTTTATGACAGAGAATCCAGAAGCAAACAATTACAACTTCACTTATATCCTATCTAACAACCTTTCATCCAAATGTTGCTCTCACACAGCGTTTTTCAAAAATGAAATCTGAGTTTGACTTTTTCGTTTTCATTTCATGTGGCTTAATTTTTTTTTCCCAGATTCTTATGAAGAAAGGAAAGACAAAGTGGGGAAGAAGACTGCAGACGGTAGGGAGAACTAGGGAAGAAAATAAAAGAGGAAGGAGAAAAATGAAACATTAGATGAATCTCATGGTGTATATCTTTAAAATATCGGGATATTAGCGATATTATCGCTAATATTCATCGTCGTCGCCGCCGCCGGGAGGTGAGAAAGAGAGGAGGAAACCACAGGTGGTGGGTACAAGCTGAACAACAGCAAAATCACGTCCCCCAGGGTGTAGAGAGACCGTAAAAAGGCCCCAAGCAACTCGGCGGAGTTGCAGAGAAGAGATGGGGGGAGAACTGGAGAAGGATTGAGTTCGAGAGACTGAGGGAGAAGAAGAAGGATGGAGAGACTGAGGGAAGGATTCAGATCGAGATCGAGATTCGAGATTCAAGAGAGACTGAGGTGAGGTGACCCAGCATAATGGACGGACTACGGAGAGACCGGACCGAGGGAGAGAAGGAGACGGAGAGACCAAGGGAGAGACGGAGACGGAGAGACCGAGGCAGAGAAGGATCCAGAAAGGCTCTGTGTTCTGCTTGTTGCGTGTGCGTGTGAAGGAGACGGAGAGACTGAGGGCGAGAAGGAGACGGAGAGACCGAGGGAGAGAGAGGAGGCTCTAGGTATGCGTGTGTGCGTGTGCGTGTGTGCTTGTTGCGTGTGCGTGTGTGCGTGTTGCGTGTGCGTGTGTGCGTGTTGCGTGTGCGCATGTTGCATCGTGTGTGTGTGTGTGTGTGTGTGTGTTGCAGAGTGTTGCAGAGGTGAAAAGAGGTGAAAATAATTTTGCACCCAGAGGTGAAAAGATGTGAAAATAATGTGGCTGTGACTGTGAGATGTTAGGTTTGTGTGAGTGTGTGCCAATAATTTTGCAAATAAATCCAAAGAAAACCCACTGAAACTGAACCAAACCGTCATATGCCCATACTGCCATACAGGCATGTAGCCTTACACCTTCAAATCACATGTGAAATGTGAATATACATGCATGATTCTCCAGCTACCCATGCCACGTGTCAGCATGCATGAGTGAGAATTGGTAACCCTAGTTCTGATGTTTGGACATAGGGTGTGTGAAAAAAATCTTGACAAGACAAAAAGATATATCTGTGTGTGAAAAAAACAGTGACAAGACAAAAATGTATGGTGGAGTGGTTTCTCATTGTCAAACCCATGTGTGTGTGTAAAAAAAACACTGCCAAAAGTTCAAAACCGTGTGCGTCCCAAAGGTGGAGTATCAGATCATCACACATTTTTTGACCCTTCGAAAAATGAAAAACCTCTATTACACATTTCCGTTTCTTCTTCTTCCCTTAGCCCTTTCAGAGCCTTTCCAGAACCTTTTCTCTCTCATTTATTCACAGACGGCAAGCTGCAGAGGATCGTCGAGGTTTTACTACTGCTACGTACGACATCGAAAGTTCCAGGTTTGTTACATTTAAGGTAAGTTTACAAACTTACATTTATATTATTGTAATTTATACAACAACAAAAAAATTTGTGTGGACCCATGCATGAGATTCTTTAATTTTCACATCCTCACACTATCGTAAATGAACTTTCCAACACCAAAAGAGGGGCAAAACATTTACTAACTTTGCTTTATGGCTTTGTTCGAGCTCGTTTGCTCCTGATTATCCATTTTGATTAAACAATTTCTACATACCTCCCACAAAAAGGGTCCATAATCAATCCTTTTAGTCTCCATTTTCAAAGAATATAAAAGAAACGGCAAGGAAAAGAAAAGGAAAGAAGAAACAATTTTAAAAAGTTTTAAAACACTTTTCTCAAAAAACAAAAAAAAAAAAACAAAAAGGTTTTAAAACACTAAAAAAGAAAGAAGTTTGTCTAGAACACTTTATTAATTCTTAACAATTTGTAATAATATATAATACAAACACTAGTTAAGTTGGATATATAGATAATGTACATATATAAGGAGGTTAATTATACAAAAAAATTTGTGTGGACCCGTGCATGTGATCTAAGAACCAAATAATATGTTAATTTTTTGAAGTAATTAAGTAATGTTGTATAATTATTCCCTAGGATAATTTTAATATGTTTAACGTTATTTATTATTTTATTATCAAACTGGTTATTATTCATTAATATTAGGTTTTATTATTCCATATTATTTTTATAATTACTTAAATTCTTACAATCATTTTCTTTACTTCCTATTTAATTCTTTTGTAGAATAACTTTATTATTTAGGTTCTCTTATATAACCGTCACTACTATATTTTTTGGCCAAAAAATAATTGCCTAATTTCCATGCAAAATAAATACAGGTACGTTTAAGATGTCAAACGTGATCCAACTTGGGAACATGGAGACCCAATAGACGGAAACAAACATGGCACAATTTGCAAATATTGTGGTCATGTAATGAAGAGTGGCGGAGTGACACGACTTAAGCACCATCTTAGTGGATTAGATCCAGGACATAAAGTCCAACGATGCGATAGTGTCCCCCCAGAAGTGAAGGCATTCATCACCACATTATTAAAAAATAAAAAACACCAGAAGGAAAAGAAAACATATGGAATGGAAAATATTCGAGCTGGGCTACGAGGAGAAGGCATTGGCCAAGCGGTTGACAGTGATGATGATGACGATGAGGACGAATGTGATGATGACATGGGACCTGAAGAACGGCGCAGTTTCAAACAAGCATTACGTGCCTCCAAACAGTCAGCATGGGAAAGAGAACACCTTCATAAAATTCCTAATAGAGGACAAGGTTCCGGGACAAGTGGTGGTGCACAAATGAGACGGGGAGCAAGTGTTAGAGAATCACAACCAACACCACCAATAGCCCCAAGTTTATATAACTCATCCAAAGCACGTCAAAAGAGTGTTTGGAGTTATTTCAAGGGAGGTAATGTGAAGGAGGGAATGGGACGTCTAATTAGCAAGTTCTTTATCTATGAAAGTGTCCCTGCTGAGAAGGCATCATCACATCATTTCAAAAATATGGTATTGGGATGTCAACAGGCCGGTGTTGGAGTACAACCTCCCACTCCCTATGAGGTAAGAAACAAATATTTGTAAATGGAGCATAAAGACATTGGCGAGTATGTTAACAAGTTGAGGTCAAAGTGGGAAACTAATGGTTGCACAATCATGTGTGACGGATGGACTGGCCCAACCAGATTGTCTATCATAAACTTCATGGTATACTCCAAGGGAAAAACAATTTTTTTGAAGTCCGTTGATGCTTCAGACCATATAAAGAACTACAAGTATATTTACAAGTTATTGAGGGATGTAATCATGGAGGTGGGAGAGCATAATGTTGTCCAAGTCGTGACCGACAACGGTTCTGCATTTGTCAAAGCTGGAAAAAAGTTAATGAAGCATCATAATGTGTTTTGGACATCATGTGCAACACATTGTATTGATCTCATGTTTGAGGCAATGGGGAAGAGAGAGAATATTGCTAATGTTGTAAAAAGAGCTAGAACGATCACAAATTATATTTACAACCACGGTTGGTTGTTGGCAAAGATGCGTGAATTTTGCAAAGGAGAAATTATTCGTCTAGCTACCACTCGATTCGCCACCAACTATATTGCATTAGACAGCCTACTTAAGAAGAAAGCATGGCTGAAACAATTATTCACTAGTGAAGATTGGGCCAACCACAATTTGAGCCGCTCAAATGCAGGTCGTATGGTAGAAAGTATAGTGCTTGATCATGCTTTTTGGACTCAATCAGAATATGTGTGCCAAGTGTTTGAACCTCTTTACAAAGTTTTACGGATTGTTGACACAGAAGTGTATCCTATTATGGGGGCAATATATGAGTTGATGCGTGTAGTGAAGGAGGAATTGGAAAGAAAACCTGGTGCAAGGTGGGTCATAAAGATAATTGATGACCGATGGTATAAAACATTATACCACGATTTGCATGCAGCAGGTATAAATTATGTTATAATTTGCAATTCATTTCTTTAGTTGCATAAGTATTATTTCTCTTATTAGCGTATGTGTTTCTTTGAACAACATATTATTTGAATCCTCGATACCAATACAGACCCGGTGTTGGAGATGATGGTGCCCTTATACGTGCTGTACATAATGTATACTCTAAATTGGACCCTGCATCACCAGATTTTGGCCAATTTGGAAATGAGGTACACAATTACTTAAATTATAATAATTACATTGTTGGATTAAACTAACACGATTTATTGAATTCAGCTAACATGGTTTAAAGATGCAAGAAGAACTTTTGGAGAACCAACATCAGTTGCTGCTCGAACAAAAATGTCTCATAGTGAGTGTAAACATATTTCACTATAAGTTTATAATAGAATTTGTTGGAGTTATTAGGCTTATCAACATTGTTTTTCATTGTAGCTGAATGGTGGATTATGTATGGGACCGATGCACCAACTGTGAGAAAGTTAGCAATCAAAGTATTATCACAAACAACTTCCTTATCTGCTTGTGAAAGAAATTGGAGCACATTTGCACTCATACACACAAAGCAAAGAAATAGGTTGGCTCATAGTAGGTTGGGAAAATTAGTTTATTGCTACTACAACATGAAGCTTCAAGTTCGAGATAAGGAAGCAAAAATAGATCATGTCGACCGTGGTGACCCACTAGATGTGTTTGATATTGTTGCTGAAGATGATGATACAGAGGGTAACCAACTTTATCAGTGGATTAGACCTCTTCATTTAGATGATGATGAAGGCAACCCAACTCCCAGAGTTGCTGAAGAAGCACGTAATGAAGTGATAAATGTAGAAAGAGTATTAGAGGATGAGGTGGGATCTAGCAGCGCTGACTCTTTGGAAGAACTTTTGCGCCCAAGACCAAGAAACACTGGAATTCCACATTCTTCCAATACTACATAACCACAACATCGTGCTGATACTAATGATAGCTCTAGTACAAGATCAGGAGACTCACCTACCACCGGAGGTGGGAATGATGAAGGATATAGTGGAGCTGGAGGTAGTGGTGGTGGATATGGAAACTATTATGGACCACCTCCTGGATTTATGAGCCCCTTCACTGGTGAGGCAAACTTCACGCATGCAACACAGGATGATGACCATGGCAGTAGGCGGGCAGGACCAGGAATTGGTGCCATAGGGAAGGACTATACTCGTAGAGAAAGAGGCAAGGGGATTTTGTCAAGTCAAGAAGATGACTCGTTATCTAGAACTTCGGACTCTGTTGGAGTGGGAAGTAGTAACTATGGTTATACTCATAACCAACCATTTCCCTACCCTTCATATCCCATTCCTGTTGGGATGGAATCGAGGGACTCATGGAAAGAATCTGAGACTCAATCTTCAAATGATTTTGCTTATGGACAACGTCAACCAATCTCGGATCCATATGGGTGGCATGTTAACAATTACATGCAAAACTATTTTGGGGATTTATCATTTGATAACTACTCTTCACAAGACACTCACTCTACACATAGAGATGATGAAGATAGTGAAAAATTTTGAACCTCATAGGAACTCTATGTGGTACTAAGTCACTCATGTATCTTACCATGCAATGTATAAAGTGTAAAATATTGTACTAATTCATTATATATAAATGATTATGGTGTGTTTAAACTTCTTTCATTAATTACTACATATTTTCTACACTCACAATGTTTGTCAGCTCGCTATATAATCAACTTGAAAATGTTAAATCCATCATGCAATGCATTTCCTTCCAATTTTTTGTGATAAACTAATAGATAATTGACTAAATAAACATCCTGCAAAGTTTCAATAAAAATTTCCAAGTTTTTCTTACAATTTCCGTGGTTTCCATATAATTTTTATCGATATCGATATTATCCCGATATTTCCATTGATATTTCCGTGTTTTTGGACTACCGATATTTCCGATATTACCGATATTTAATACCTTGCTTACCACACCGCGAGTTTTAAGTGGATTGTAGTGTCCCTCAGCAAAATCTAGTGGTAAGTTGAGCCCATACAAGTTTTTTTCCATGCAAAGATTGCATCATATAAGAATTTTTAATTTTTTTTCCTCAAATTTGAATTCTGTGAAATTTGCTTAGATTTTATTTTTTTCAAAAATAAAATGTTTTATTTTACTACAAAATATGGGTACATTATAGTAAAAAAAAAAGTGAATAGATTTTACCTAGGTACATTTTACATATAAAAAAATGGTATATTTTATATAAAAAAAGATTGGTAGGTTGTACATAACAAAGTGGTACATGTTTTAATTGAAAATTTGGTACATGATTAATAAATTAGGGATAAAAGATTTAAAAAAATATGAGTACAAATAAAAGTTAAAAAATGTGGGCATTAAAAAAAGGGAGTTTTAATGAAAAGGGCCTAACACTATTCATTCTTAACCAAAAGGACATTTTGTGTATGAAAAGTCTATAATGGGTCAAGCTCTTTTCTTTATTTACTCTTATACCATTAAAAGCGGTCCATAATGATGTTGACATTTCTGCCTGGAATTACATGATGTTATTCAACTTATGCTAATTTGCTGCAAACTCTTCATGCCTCCATTATGTTGTCGATGTTATGCAGCTCTTCTTTTGTCAAATTGTTCCAGTACTGTTCATCGCTTTCTATTAGCTCTGCATCTCTTTCTTTATCTTCTTTCACCTTGTAGTACATTTCTACTGTTTCTTCCTTGAAATTTTAATGCTTCCAATAAGGCTGATGATTGATCCTTGTCTTACTGTAGATATACATTTCTTTTTCTTCTGCTACTAATACCATATCATGCCTAAAATCTTCAAATTCATCTAAGGCAAACATCTGGATCCCTCGAAATTTTAGAATATTTTTGTATGAAGGAGTCCACTTGTGTGGAGAGATAGGGGATAATCTAAAGGACTCTTCATTAATCAAGGCTATATGTCTAGCTTTCTCCTTATGCATATGTACATACCAATCTGGAATACTACTAATAAAGTTTATGCAAATTTCTTTCCACCTTTCTAGATAATCTTCTGCTACTTTTATAAGTTTTTCAGGAAATAATTTTAGTTGGAAGACATGGTTGATGAATATTTTATCAAGATAGCCAAACTTTAATAGTAAAGCTGGAGTAACTTCTACCACATTATGCTTTTTCTGATGCTCATAGCTAAAATGCCATGGTTTATAATCTCTCATGTTAATCCTGGCCACAGCTATGCTAACCTCTAGTTTACAAATACAATTCTCTATACTATCACAAAGACATGGTGGATACATCTTTGTAATAATATCCATCCCTGGTTTTGGATCAAAGATGGACTGATACAAAGCACATTGTAATTGTAATTGTAACTCTTTCATTGATTCTGATGCTCTACTCAGGACTTCATTTTGCATGTCTGGTGGCATTATTCTTAATTTTGCTTTTAAATTTCTTCTAATAAAATATCATCTAATATTAAGTCTAAAGGTAAATTCCTAAGAAAGTCTTCATATTTTTCTCGTTTTTCTTTGTCACTCAGTTGCTGATGCTGCTCATTATTTTGATGCTGCTCCATTTCAGTGTCTTCTTCTAAGAGTTCAATCTTGATTTCCTTTATGAGCTCATTAGCCTCTTGCTCTATGGGTTCAATAATCTCTTTTTCTTTATTCTTATGTTGATCAGTTTCTACACCTATTTTTAATTCTCTTTTCAGGGTGTCACTTGCCTTCTGTTGCATTCTAAGATAATGGAGTTTTTTATTCATTTTGGTAAACTTACTAAGCAATGGCTCATGGTCCCTAGAAATGACTTGGATGTTGTGCTCAAGAGAATGAATATGTTGCTGGCTTTGATAGAAATTAAAATTAAAGCTATCAAACTCTTGCTCTAAGGCTCTAATTAATTTTTCATGACCTAACCTCATGCTTGGTTGTTTGATTTGGATGTTCCAAAAATTATCTAAGAGAACCTGTTGCCTATCAAAGAGTTCTGGTACTCTTGGCCTATATCTCAGAGTTGCATTTCTGATTCCTTCAACAATATTGCCATTAAAGTTGAAAGTGGGTACTGATGGTGATGCTGGTTTACTTATGCTATTTTGGAATCCATTGAATGGTAGAGGTCCATGGTGCATCATTATGCTATTGAAGGGTGCTCTTCTACCTTGTGGTCTTGTGCTATTTGATGATGATGGTCCACGATATTCCATTCATGTTCAACAAATTAATCGTGATAAGATATCAGCTAATGTATTGTCATTACCTTTTATATGTTCAAAAATTGGTTTAAAACCATTTCCTGTAATTGAATCAACAAAATTAACTCATCTTCGGCCTGCCTGTTTATTAGCATGTATTTTGTTATAATGAGAAACTATATTTTGACAATCTATTCTAATTGTAAATACTTCATTATGTAAAAATAAAGAAAATGCTTCAAGTGAGTTAATTATTCCTAAAACTTCTAAATCCGTTGATGGTAATCTTGACTGTACATCACTAAATTTTCCTGATGAATATCTACAAACTTGTTCGTCAGACTTTGGTGATATGCTTTTTCTAGTATAGTATACATGCCCATCCCAATGATGAAGCATCTGTTTCTACTACTTTATAACTATTATCCAATGGTAATGTTAATGGCTTAAGTTTAGTAATTTTTTCTTTTATATTTTGAACTAATTTAATATCTTCACTATTAAAATATTTTTGTCCTGTTTTACTAGTTTTACTATGTAATACTGCTATTTTTCTTCCTAAATCAGGGATAAAATTTCTTGCATAATTTAACAATCCTAAAAATGCTTGCAACTGTTTCTTATCCTCTAACTTATCTGGAAATTCTAAAACTTTCTTAGCTATATGATCTTGTAATTGTATTGTACCTGACTTGATATACATTCCTAAAAATTCTATATCTTTCTTTTCTAATGCTATTTTATTTCCATTATTGATAAATTCTTGTAAAACTATTTCTAAATGCTTTCTATGTTCATTTCTATTTTTACTATGTACTAAAATATCATCTACATAAACACTACAAAATTTATCGTATTTCTTAAAAATTTGATCCATCTTTCTTTGAAAGATTGATGGAGCATTTTTAAGTCCAAATGGCATAACAAGCCATTCAAAATGTCCTTCTAGACAAGTAAAAACTGTCAACTCAATTGATTCTTCTGCTAATCGTATTTGCCAAAATCCTAATTTACAATCAAATTTACTAAAATATTTACTCTCTTGAATTTTATTTATAAGCTCATCCTTATTTGATAACTTATAACTATCTTCATATGTATTATTATTTAATCTCTTGTAATTATAAACTATTCTAGCCTTACCTCTCTTTAGTTCTGAATGTTTTCTCACTATAAATGCTGATGATCTATGTCTAGACTTAGATGGGCTAATTACTTTTAAGTTTAACAACTCTTTTATTTGTTGCTCAAACTCTTGTTTATCTATTAAACTACAAGGCATATCAGCTGCTTTTATGGTTAAATCGGGATTAATTATATCTAATTTTGCTAGTATTTTATTTTTACTCCAATGTAATTGTGGGTCTTCTCCTATAATCCTAGTTTGTTCTGCTAATTGTAATAATTCTTCCAAACTCTTTGGTCTATCTAATTGTAATATTTCTATACGGGTTCCTTCTTCTAAAATCGGATATTCATATTCCAATATTTCTTCATCAAACTCTTCTATATTATTATGCTCATCATTTTCTTTCGAGTTTTGTAAATAATGACTATCTTGGTCACGAGACTCTTCTATACTTATGCTTTTGTATGCTTTTACAGTATTACTTTGATCAGTTATTGTGATACCTATTTTGAAAAATGTTATGTTAGGATTTATAAATAAAAAACCTTGTAAACTTTTCAAAAAGTTTAAACCTAAAATGAATGGGTATGATCCTACTGGTGAGACAAATGTTAATGGTAAACTAAATTGTTGTCTTTCTACTTTAATAGACTCATTATTAATGCAATGTGTTAAATAAACGGGTCTTTCATCAAACTGTATTATTCTAACTGGTTTTACTAACTTCTGCCTATATTTTTCTAGTACTAACTCTTCTCTTATGACACTTTTTGTACTCCCTGTATCTATCATAGCTGTCCTTTGTATCTTATGTTCTTTTGCTATTTTTATTTCACAATTTATAGTAATTAAGGAACTAATTTTTGGCTTTTCTATACTATAAACAATATTTCCTAATATTTCAGTATTTTCTTGAGATTCTACTGAATTGATTTTTAATAACTTATTATTATAACACTTTTCGCACAATATTGAATATGTATTATAGTATTTATTTGCAACTAATTTACTACACTTATGACATTTTTCTGGCCAACCTAAATTAATGTATTTATATTCTTCCTCATGTTGTTCTTCTATGAATGCACACACATACTATTCTAAATCACTATTTGTGCTACTTAAATATTCAGAGTCTGAATCTATCATGTTAATACTCTCTATACTATAAATACTCTCATTATCACTTAAATCATCTAAACTATATATTGACTGTATATCCTCATCCTCTTCTAACTTAAACAACTCCATCAAATGTACTTTATCTCTCGGTTGTTTACCTAATTTTGGACATTTAGGTCTAATGTGTTCAGCTTCTCCACATGAATAACATTTACAACTACTTTTATCTTTTGGTGGTTTATACTTTCTAATCCAGGGTCTGCCAATTCTTTTCCTAAATTGTTTTGGAATGTATGTTCTTTTCCTATATGTTCTTGAAGGTCTTATGCTGAAATTCTTATGCTGTTTGTACGGTTTATATGACTTATATTTCTTTTTGTATATTTTCTTATGCTTATTCTTCTTATGACAACCATGCTGTTGTGGTAAATCTATATTTTTACAGCTCATATAAAATTGCTTCCTAATTTGTCTTTTAGCCTTTATTTGACTACATTCTTGTCTAAGTATATCATATACATGTTGAATTCTAGGTCCTATTGCAATATCATTTTTCTTTGGATGCTTTTGCCATTCATTCCAAATCTTTTCACCTATTGGTCCTTTTATTTTTGTCATGTAAGTATCCAATAAATTAATATCACTAATTCTACCTGTTCTTCCTAAATATTTAAAGAAGTCTGTTGTATACTCAGCTATATATTATAAATCACAAATTTGCAATTATTCTAAATTCCTAATTGCTTTTTTCTGCTCTTGTTCACTTCTGCCATCTAACCTATTATGATCTAAAAATTCTTGTTTAATCAAAGTAACAAAACCATCAATATTAAAATGTGTCTTAGCTACCTGATGCTGTTCTGGATTTTGAACTTTCCATGACTGGAAATAATAAAAAACTAAGCCATCTAAAGTATGCTCAAAGTAATCCAACATATTTTGTGAATTACTAAAATCTAACATTAATGCTGCATGTACACAACCTTTCTCCCATGTCTCGATTGTTCTTTCCCAGTCTTGTGGATCTATATTATCTAAGTTTAATATATTACCTGCTATATTAATTTGTTCTAACCCTCTCAAATATGGAATCCTATTTTTTCTAGGTTTTATCATGCTTTCTTCTATGTGGTCTACTCGTGCTCCTTTATTATAGTGTTCATTTGTTGGTCTCAAAAATTGTTGATCAGTTCTATATGCATTTCCTGGATTTTCTACTCCTGATGTACTACTTTCTTCTGCTGGATTACATTCTTCTTTCAATTCTAATAAATTATTATATTCTTTTGATCCTAAAATATGTTCTACTCTTATTTCTAAAATTAATTTTTTCATCTCTTCATCTGAAATTCTATGTAGTCCTAAGTCATATGTATTATATTTTTCTAAGTATTGTTCTTCATCTAAATGATCAATATCTTCTATAAGTTTATCTACAATATGATCAAAATTTTGCTCAACTAAATTAATATCGAAATTATCAAAAGCCATATGAATACTCTCATTTTCGATCTCACTTTCATCCCCTTCTATTTTTTCTAGTTGCTTGTAATTACTAAACCTAATTGTTGCTTGACCTGTACTAGTTTCATATATTTGTACTTTATCTGGTTGTCTGTTTTTTTCTACTTGTAAATTAGGTAATATCCACTGAGTTCCTTCTAAAAAGTTATTATCTACGGGTTTTGCTTCTATCATATTTACATGTTTACTACCAAATGTTTGAACTAAATTTTGAAATTCTAAATTAAACTTATGATTATATCTATCAGACACTTTTCCAATGTACATTAAGTTAATACACAAATTTTTATACTCTCATTTCATATTATAATTTTTTGTTCTTATGCTTACTTTAATATATTTACTAAATTCATTAATTGTCATAACATAATTTGGAATACAACCTATGACTGCTAAGTTTGAACTTAAGTCTACTTCAGCTGTTGCTATTGCTGCTTGTTGGTGATTATCTCATCTATCATCATATATGTATACTAAAGCTTTTGTGCCTACTTGTGCTCTGGTGAATCTTGCTATTCCAATTAATATTGTTCCTATATGAATTTGACTAAATTGTGATTTTCTCAAATGAGTAACTGCTTCTTTACTGATTAAATTAAGTGTGACTTCATTATCAATACAGCTAACTTCATGTTGACTGATGCTACTTACAATTCTGCTTCTATTTTCAAATAAACCTAATTGATATAAATTATATTTATTTTTCTGTGTTCTCTCAAATCCTCTTCTAATAAATTCTTGTGCTTCTTCTTCATTTGGATAAATATCTTCAGCTCTAACTACTTCTTTTCCTTTTTTTCCTAAAGAGTTCCATTTTCTGTTATCAAAAGGATTTATCTTAGGTCTTCTATTATTGTTTGCACTTAAAGTTAAATTTTCTAATTTATCTAACAAAAATGGTGGAATTGATGAAGATGCGTTATGTAAAACTTGATTTATTTATGCTATTTGTTCTTCAACTTGGTCTAATTTTTCAGCCAAACTTAAAACTAATTGAATAATTAAATTATTTTGCCTAATGAGAATATTACTACTAGCTACTTGTGTTGAATAATCTGTTAAACCTACTGGTTCTTTATCTAACTTACTAATTTCTTTCAAGGCTTGGATATATTTTCTGCTTGTTATAGAATCGGTATTTAAACTAATAATCTATCTATTTTCTTATGCAACTTATCTACTTGTTCACTCAACTCTTTTTGTACTAATTGAATTTTTTGAACTTCTAATTTTAACTGCTTAACTATTTCTAATGATCTAAGTTCCACTTGCTTCGGTTTACTATCTATGAGATCAATAAGCTCTTTTATCTCTCTTTTGCTTGGAAACCTTTGAATATTTTTATTATTGTCTTCTAACTGGGATGGAATATAATCTGAATTTTTTCTGATTGTTTTTGTGGAATTTTTCTGAAAATGCTCTAACAACTGGTTTAACAAATGATTATGGTTATTATTTTCTAATTTTATATTTTCTGCTTGACTAATAATAGGATCTACAATACTATTGACTTGTGGATTTTCTTCACTATGCAAAATATGATTATGCTTTCTCAATGGAAAATAACAAACTAAACTATTTTGGTCTAAGGTTATTTTTCTTTTTTGAGGTTCACTAATTTCTAAATTAAGATAATCTATCATAAACTACAATCTACCTTTCTCTAAAATTACGGCTAACTAGTTTCTTAGAAACTCTCTTTCTTCTCTCAAGTTCTCTAAAGCTTGATTTGTTGCTCTTTTTGCTTCTAAAACTTTCTGCTGCACTTTTGTGTTATTATATTTATTAATAAATGAAGGATGTTCAAGATAACCAAGATAAAACTTCTGCTTCTTCAAAGCCCTGTTAATTCTTTTGGATATATATGCTAGTCTTCTCTTTATGCTAGTTATAGTTGGGTGTTTGGGACAATAAATACCTGGTGGTTGTGGTTGACAAGGTCTACAAGGACAATAATATATGTTGTTCATACAAAATAAACAAGTGTGATATCAGTTGTATCAATGACTTCCATCCTCAAGGTACTTTACTATTATAATTATACTATTAAAATGCTAAACTTGGCTCTGATACCAAATTCGGAAAGCATGCCTGGTTAAATAGTCGGATGACCATTATAACAACTAGACATAAAACCTTGCACATGGAACTCGACATGTTTCAGCATGACAGCTACTCACAGTACAAGTATAAGGCCTTAACGGCTGAACTCAGAGGTACAAAGAACTCAGAGGTACCCTGGTTAATGTCCAGTTATTTGTATGGCAAGCATTCAACTATAACAGAGTGCTCGAACAAAGTATGATCATCAGTTTAGCAGGTTAATAATATAACTACAATAGTGTTTCCTTGTTTTGGACTAGAAGTCTAAATAAACAAACATAGTAAAGAAAGAAAAGAAAGCTTACTTAAGACTTGGAGATTGCTTGAATATGTACACTTGAACTTTTATTGATATATAGAATGTTTACAAAGATAACTGTTTACAAGAAAGTGTTTACAAGGATGCTATGAAGGCTACTGATGAAGATGGTGTGAGGGTGTTGAGATGGTTTTTGATGTTGAGCTAGATGTGTGTGTTTTTACAATAAATGGAACTCCGCTTATATAGACTGGATGATGATACAATGGTATAAAAATTATTTATAAATAAATGGTGTGGACATCTCCTTGGTACTTGTCATTTGTCACTATGCTTCTACTATTGCTGAAATTGTCAGCACTGTTTCTGAAACGTGGTCTGACTTTTTCTTTGCATGTGAACTTGTTTGTCTCCTTTTGCATGTGAATTTACTGCATGGTTTGCCTCATGGAGCCCAATTTTTGCTTTTGCATGTGATATCCCTGAAATGCCTTCTTCTTTGTCTTCTTTTTCATGCCCATTTTGGGTATTATTGAATTGTTTTGTCCTTATGATTAAAATGAAAGTTTTTGGGGGTTTTGGTTAGTTTTCCATTAAAAAAAATTAAATATATGGGTACAAGTTAAAACTAGAGAGAAAATTGGTACAAATTTAAAAAATGGTTGCAAATTTAAAATGGGTACAAATTTAAAATAGAAATATATGACACAAATTTTAGCCATAAATATAAATACACCAAATGTAACTTTTTAACACTAAATGGATATGTTTGGAAAATTAAATTTAAATATGCTGATATGTAATAAAAATGACGTGGATAAAATTAAAGGACCTTGATAAAAAATTAAAAAGAATAAAGTTTCAATCAATGAAATAGAAAAATGAAGGATGAGAACCTAATTTATCATTTAATAAATTTAGATGAATAATAGACTTCCAATTCGAAAATAATCTTCAACTAAAGCTTAAAAAATTAAACGATTCCTTCCACCAAATCTACCAAATCACATAATCCGGGCCCTTGAAATTTGATCAAACGGTTAAAGTTATTATAACTTTTAAAGGAGCCCCCTGTTTGTAGCTGTTTGATCAAATTTCAAGGGCCTGAATTGATTGATTAGGTGGATTTGGTGAAAGAAATATGAAGAAGATCCCTTTCTGTGTTTGAGCATGCAATTGTTGTTACCCAAGTTGCTCGAAGCCTGCCACATTGGATTGTGCGTTAACTATAGCACTTTGCACCTTCATCTCTGAATATGGGGTTTAAGGGATCAATGATGGAAGGCAATACTCGAATGTACCCCGTTGTTGCTGTCAATCAAAGAAGAATTGATAATATATTGGCTTTTTAGTCAAAATAGTCATTGAGATTTGCATAACTTCTCACTTTGGTTTCTAAGATTTAAAATCAATAGAAGTGGTCCTTGAGTTTGTCCACTATCAATTATTTTGATCATTTTTTGAAAAATCGTCACCAAATAAAGATAAAATGACTAAAATACCCTCAAATTTTATCAAATCATTTTGGCCCATTGTTTATTAAACTAAGGGTATTTTTTTCATTTAGTCCATATTTTACATAACTTTTCAAGGAAGAACCAAAATGATTGATGGTGGACAGACTCACGGTCTAGTTCTATTGATTTCAAATCTCAGGGACTAAAGTAATTTTGTCAAATCATTTTGGCCCATTGTTTATTAAACTGAGGGTATTTTTGTCATTTGGTCCTTATTTAACATAATTTTTCAAGGAATGACCAAAATGATTGATGGTGGACAAACTCGGGGACTAGTTATATTGATTTCAAATCTCAGGAACTAAAATGATTGAGTTATAAGGGACCAAGTATGGGACATATTCCACTAGGTAGTACGCATTGCTCGCTTAGTATTCAATATCTCCTAAGCTTGTAATGATCTTCGTTGACCACGTATGGGACATATTCCACTAGATAGTACGCATTGCTCGCTTATACGTGCTTTACATGCATTGACGGTGGCAAACCACGGTTATTCACCTCTTCCGAGGGCCGGAAAGACTCACAAAGGCATTTCAGCCTCCCCCTAGCCACAAGTTTGGCTTCCACAACAGCAGTGGGTTTCGAACCCAAAACCTCCAGTTTTTAGTTTTAAGGAAGCCTCATAATCCACCCTTTACCACTGGGCCACCAGCTCGTGGTTAAGGGGTACGTATTTTAACTCCTCTCATTTTCATATGTCGAAAAGTAGGCAGATCTCTTTATGTATCTGCCATGGAAAAAATTGTAATTATGTTGTTGCGCTACTTAGCTATGTACAGTTCCTAAATAATATTCTTGCCGGCTTTTGGCATGTTTCAGTCAGGACAAAGAGAAAGAGAAATTACATAGAAAATTTCAGCACAACCATGCACACAACAATATATACACATTCCTATAGAAATTGATTAGCTCCTACAAACCCCTATAAATACCGAGATAGTGATCGATGCAATGCACCACAAACTCCACAAACAAAACCCTTAAGAGAAACAGCGGCATTATATACATCCCATAAATTCTAGTTGTCTGCCATGAATTTGGCTATGAGATTGATTCAAGTACTGATCATATTAGTATTTTCCTTGGCTACCTTCGAAAGAGCAGTACTATCAAGTGATCCTGACATTATTTCAGACTTTATAGTCCCACCGAATTACAACGGCACGGTTGATGGAACGTTCTTCACTTTCACTGGATTTCGTGGCATCTTCGATCAAGCTCCTCAAACCATTAAGGCACGAAAGGCAAGCAGTTTTGAGTTCCTCGCTTTCAATGGCCAGAGTGTGTCGTATGCAGTGCTTCAGTTTCCTCCTAACTCGCTATTACCACCTCACACCCGCCTCGATGCAACTGGATTGTTGTTTCTTCATGATGGTACCTTGGAAGTAGGGTTGATTGACACAAAAAACATTCTGTATACGCAAAATTTTCAAACTGGAGATCTGTTTGTTTTTGCCAAATGATTAGTCCATTACCAGTACAATTTGGATCCTCAGTTGCCAGCCACTGCCATTGTAGCATTCGGAAGTGCAAGTGCTAGAGTAGTTACAGTCCTGCCGTCTATCTTTGGCACCAGAATCAACGACATGATCTTTGCCAAATCATTTAAGACAGATGTTGGCACCATTGAGAAGGTCAAGACTGGCTTCACTACCCACTAACTCCTGTTAACTATACATCTATGACTCACCTATGCCAGCTCATCAGTCCACCTCATCATTCCAGCTCAGCAATAGTTAATTAGACAGTTGAGAATGTGGCTGAGTTGTTATAGTTGTTATCGAATTAGTTAGTTAAATAGCTTAGGCTGCAAGCTAGTCATGATGGCTATATAAACTGTATTCTCATAGTTGTAAAAATTCATTCAGCATGAATGTAATCAATTGCTTCTCTCTCCCTTGTTCTTTCTTTCTCTCTCTAAATAGTCATAGTGTTCTTAGTTAAATTTCTGCATTCTTGATACTGTGTTAACATAGTATCATCGCCGAGGGTTTCGATCTTCGGGACTGTTCTTCCGCTGTGATCGTTGAGGTTTTCTTTTTGATTCGCTGGGGTTTTCTGGGATTCTTGCATATCACATGTTCGATCTATGCGTCAATAAAATTTCAGAAAGATTGGATGTTCAACTGCGTTTTCCAGGGTTTCAAGATTCGAGTCATCAGGTGCTATTTCGAGTACTTTTTTTTTTAGCATATCAATTATTTGTGTTAATGTCTCAGTGAAGATTTTTCTGTGCATCTTGTAAGTATCAAGGCCGATAGCCGTATACTTACTTTTTCAAGGCCGATAGCCGTATCCTCAATTTTCTTTTGTGAAGAATTAATTTCAAGGCCGATAGCCATTTCTTCTTTGTGATTGGAGTGTTTGACAATTTTAGAGGCTGATAGTCATTTCTCTGTGATTGTATGCTGTACTCCCTTAAGGCCGATTGCCGGAGTATAAAGTTGTCTGAAAGTTATTTTCTTGATGCGAGGTGTTTGTTGTGATAGAGAGGCCGATAGCCATTTCCCTTTTATGTCCCACTTCAGAAAGGCCGATAGCCAGAAGTGTGTGTAGAATTCTTGCTGTGATTTACTTACGAAAGTTGAGATTTTATCGCTTCAGAAAGGCCGATAGCCAAAAGTGTTTGAAAGGTTCTTGCAAAGATTCAATTTGTTTGTAGCGACTAGTTTTTAATTTCTTGCTAGAGTTGATACAATGGTTGATTCAAGTGTCAAGATTGAAGGGTTGTTGGGAAGATTGAAGTGTCAAGATTCAGTGTTTTCAAATGAAAATGGACATGGTTTTTCTGCTGAAGATAATTGGATCAAATTGCAGACATTCTACCCAAGGGGCTGCATAGTCCTTCGTTTCTCAAGCATTGTTACAATCTCAAGCTTGGAAATCTCATCTTAGATTGAGGGGGAATGTTGACTATACATCTATGACTCACCTATGCCAGCTCATCAGTCCACCTCATCATTCCAGCTCAACAATAGTTAGTTAGACAGTTGAGAATGTGGCTGAGTTGTTATAGCTGTTATCAAATTAGTTAGTTAAATAGCTTAGGCTGCAAGCTAGTCATGATGACTATATAAACTGTATTCTCATAGTTGTAAAAATTCATTCAGCATGAATGTAATCAATTGCTTCTCTCTCTCTCTCTTGTTCTTTCTTTCTCTCTCTAAATAGTCATAGTGTTCTTAGTTAAATTTATGCATTCTTGATACTGTGTTAACAACTCCTACATAACAAAGTGCGATCCAGCTTAATAATTTGCTTATGATGCAAGCTTTGATTGATTTCTTTTGTGTTTTGGATTTGTTGACGTATGCAGGTTTTCCCTGTAATTCTGTCATTTTTTATTAGTGCTTATACTCATAAAAAAGAATAATACTTCCCTTATATATTTCCACTAAGAAGCAAAGTCCTCACTACCCACTAACGTGGTATCATTTCACCGTATGAATATCATATAATCAAAATTTGTCATTTTTTTTTGATCACAATCTAAGTGTCATGTCTAGGAAAATTTTAAACACAATAATCTTTTTCTACTTTAACTTGGCTATGCGGATTTGCAAAACCGTTCATTCTCTTTATTATCATCTAATGATCATGTCTGTAATCATTCATTCTCATTTCATGTAATCAGATTGTCGTAACTTGCAAAGGTACTCTTATACTTGCAATGGAATTCAGAATGCATTCTTATTACACTGTTAGGAATAAAAGCCAGAAGTTACGGTTCATTAGGCTAAACACGTATCTTGCAAGTTGCATCTCATATTGTTCCGAAGATCAAGACAACCCAAAGAAGAATTCCAGAAAGTTATAAGTTTCTAGTACACGAATATGCCGTAATATTGTTCATTGTTACTTATAAATTAAACGTAACTAAGAACTTGTCCAATATTGCAGCCAAGTACGTATCATTTTTTTAAGGGTGAAGTGCCGATTTAGTTCTTGAATTATTACCTCAGTGAAAATTAGGTTCCTAAATTATTTTTTCGGTAAAATAAGTCTCTAAATTCATTAGAAATTGCTAATTTCATCCCTACTATTATATTCAAAGCTATTTTATCCAATTTTTCGTCAACTTAAGTCACTTGACATATTTTAGAGTGTAATACCATCATTTTCTCGTCTATAAGTGCTTAACATTTCATATGGGTTGCGAATTTAATGTCTAATTTACCCTCAAAAGTTAACTTACACTATTTTTTTATGAAAAACTACCAATTTCTCCTCCAAAGTTAACTCCATACACTATTTCTTTATGAAAAACTACTAATCTACCCTCCAATGTGTATCACATGCAAGTAACATCACTTAAATTGACGGAAAATTGAATATAGTAGCTTCGAATATAACATTAGGGATGTAATTGGCAGATTTTTATAATTTAGGGACTAATTTTTCTGAAAAAATAGTTTAGGGACCTAATTTTCACTAAGGTGATAATTCAAGGACTAAATTGGCAGTTTACCCTTTTTTTAATAAAGCATATCTATTTAATTAAAAGGAATAATACTTCCCTCATATTCAGTAACTTTCCTACTAACGTAACATCATTTCATTGTACAATAATCATAATCAAAATCTTAAAGATCAAGATTTGGGAACATTAGAACAGATAGCATATTGTTGGGAAGGTCGAAAAACCTAACTTCAAATCAAGATTAAAAAGATGCAAACTCGAGGACAAGTTTTTTTCGATAAGGGAAGAATAGCATGACAATTAATATGGTCCTTATATCAAACATGTTGGCCGTGACCTTTCATATTTCAAAACCATATTTTTAATTAGATGCCTAGTAACTATAATCTTTAGTATTAATTTATTTATCCTACCAATGAATTGTATCTCCCTATTTAAAGGGCTCCATATGTAAGTGTAGACAAGGTTTGATTAATGAAAAATAGTTTATTTGCCTTGTGCATTTGAAGTGAGTGATTTATCCTTCTTCAATCAAGCGTTTGGCTTGGTTGTGTGAGCGAATTCATGATTAGCAACGTTAAGCCAGCTCCGTTGCTCCTGGTTGAGTGATTCCCAGGTTATGTCCCTCAGTCCTATGGTTCTTCCCTGCATCATGAGGTGGTTAGCATGACCATGATAGTGACCTCAATGTATCGATGATACGTGTGTACGCATTTAAAGGGGCGAGATATTTCAGGGCCCTGGTCATTCGTGCACATGCGCTTTGAAGAGAACCGTGTCCAAGCCCTTAAACATGTTAGAGAGAAATGAGATGATTGTCCGAGCCCTAGTTTGGGCTTTGAAGTTGGTGGACGGGAGTCGTGCCACCTTTGTGTAAATAAAAATGGAAAGGCCTCATAGAAGACCTTATTTTTATTTATAGCTCAAACATTTGGACAGTTCCTATGTTTTTTTTTTGTTTGACAAACAATATGATAATATACACTAAGTTTATCTAAATTACGGAGAGGTGAATCAAACACTTACGAAACCTCGACTGCAAAGGTAATGCCTGTAGTCTCAGTTTTGAGAATATGAACATGATAGATCATCTTGAAAATACATGCACGGAAAATTAATTTAATGCGACGAATTGATTTGAAGAAGATTTCAGAGAAGATAAATGATGCATCTGGTGCAGAGCTGAAGGTATTTTTATTTTTTTGTTTTTAATTTTTCTCATGGATTTCTTAGGAAGTCAGGGGTTTGTGTGCACATATTAAAATGCGCCTGTTGTCTTTCTCCTTGCTGCAGGCAGTTTGCACAGAAGCAGGGATGTTTGCTTAAGGGAGAGGAGGATTCACGTTACACAAGAAGATTTTGAGATAGCAGTTGCCAAGGTAATGAAGGAGACTGAGAAGAACATGTCGTTGCGGAAGTTTTGGAAGTAATCATGTTATCATAGGTTCTTTAAGCCAATCTAAGCATGAACTTAAGACGATGTTTCGAAGGAAGCAGATGTATCTTACAAGGATATTTTCACACACGTATGGATGTTAGAGAGACACAATGGAAGTTACACAAAACTATACCTGCAATTTGGAATGCTGAATTCTGTAAAGAATTAGATATCAGAATATTCAATCTGTCTATAATTGAAGTTCTAAATTTTGAGTTTCCAAGTTGAAGTATCCCCAACACTCTCGAATCCAAAAGGTCTCTTAATTTCAAATTTATACATATAACACGTTATAAATTTGGTTGAACAAGAGTTACAAGAGAGTGAATTGCAGAAGATGAGTGTGTGAGGCATGAAAAAAGTAAGTGAAAGTGAATTTGTTAGTGTCATTGACCCCAAAGTGAATCCGTATATCAGCTGTTGGGATATCTCAAATGGGTAAAAGATTACGAAAAGTCAAGGCTTTGATTCCTCTTTCAAACAGGAAAAAAGAAAACTCGTAATGATTTGTGGTTAAGCAAAAAGGTGGGTAAAAAATATGATGAATTCCAACCAAGAAAACATTAGAAAGCAAACGTCAGTAAAAGTTGTTAAACCAGTTGGCGAGGCGAGGCTAGTTGCGCCCCCTTGCACCCAAGTTTGAATTCACTTCTCAGTAATTAGAGCGGAACCAAGAGAGTGTCAGAAAATAAGACTTGTCTTAGACTCTCACGTAATTTTGTTGCTCATTATTTCTAGAGGCACATTTTTTTCTTCATCAGGCAATCAAGCAACTCCGTGATAGTAAACACTGCATCGGTAACCAACTGATTAATTATGCACTAATGACTAAATTCTATCTGAAATGCAGATAAGTTGCAACAAGATTCTGAGAATTATTATTTTTTATTTCAGCCACAATGATGCTTAAATTGGTAAGTTCTGCTAATTTATTATTTTTTATAACTTGGGTGCGGATGGGGATTCTCATGAATTCTGCAGTTAAACTGCGGGGAGAGGAATTCTGCAGTTAAATAGCAGCTACAATATCAATTAAACTAGTTGATTGATCTATAATACTTCAGAAGCTGGGTTTATTTTAGAGATTTGCTAAGTTGTTGAAGTTCTGGGATCGCATTGAGTACTCCTTTATGAGTTTAGAAAATAAGGACTCTTCTCTCTCTAGTAGCTTGGCTGGCGTGTCGTATTCTGCAACCCGTCCTGTTTGCACAAAAATTTGCTCAAACTCTATTTCAGTAATGTAATGTGTCTGTGTGTGCTATGTGCATGTGGTTTTTTACGGGTTTGTTGTGTTTATACTTACCATCACTGAGGACCAAAACCAGATCACTATCTATTACTGTGTGGATTCTGTGAGCAATTGTGACAACCGTTCGATCTTTGAACTCTTGGCTGATGACCTTCTGTATCACTCCATCAGTTGCGGAATCAACTGATGCCGTTGCTTCATCCAATACCAGAATTCTGCTTTTCTTCAGCAAGGCTCTTCCAAGACAAACTAACTGTCTTTGCCCCACGCTCCAGTTTTCACCATTTTCGACCACTGTTATTGCTACGCGTATTAGCAGTTTAAAAAGAATAAGTTTAGTGTAACAATCTAAAGTAATGAGTCTGACCTGAGGCATCCAACTTCTCTTCCTTCGCACGCACCAGATGACCTAACTGACATTTCTCTAGAGCCTGCAATTTGGAAATTTACTTTCGTTACATATACAAGTCATCACCTGTATCCTGTTAATGCTTATTTGATCAAAATAATTACCTCCCAAACATCACTGTCGGAATATTGCTCTAGAGGATCGAGGTTCCCTCTAACTGTTCCTTCAAACATTGTTGGGTCCTGGGGAATGATGCTAAGCCTTGATCTTAGGTCATGAAGGCCAATTTTGCAGATGTCGACATCATCAATTATAATGCTTCCTTCTCTAGGCTCAACTACCCTGAAAATGGCCTGTATGAGGGTTGATTTCCCGCTTCCGGTCCTTCCTACAACACCAACTTTTTTCTGTCCGGGGAATGTGCAGTTGATGTTTTTCAGGACAGATGGGAGATGCTCAGCATAGCGAATCTGTACCGAGTTCAATGCATGCATAAAGATTGTTAAAATAGTTTTCATCAGGATAGAAAGTAAGAATGCAGCAACTAAGGCTGTGTATTTTTTGGGTGCAGTATGAGCTAGTTGGTGCTGAATTGAAAGCGAAAGTTCAAAATTTTTTGTTTCCATGATCTTAAATCTTGTAGAGGCTTACCTGCAGATTTTTGAAACAGATTGTTCCAACTTGTGGCCAGTTGACTGGTGGCTTGCACTCTTCGAGTACCATAGGTGCTTCACTTTTTAGTTTTGAGTACTGCAGAATTCTCTCGACTGAGATCATCTTATTTTCTGCGTTGCATATGTTCCATATAACAGAAGCTTGCAAAACATTCAGATTTATTCCATATGTTACCGCCAACCCTGCAATGCCTGCTCAAATGAAATTATACAAAGCCAAATCCCTGTAAGTGATCTTTTTATGAGTCATAATAGTGTTCTGGTTTTGGAATGATGATGATACTCACTAGGATTTATAACTCCTTCTGGGAGGGTAACCAACAGAATCAATGAGAAGGCGAAAACAAAGTTGGAGAGCAGATTTAGTCTGAAAGAAAGCCATTCCATAGCTGACACATTATGAAACCATGGCCTGGAATGGTTGTCAATAAGACTGAGATTTGAATCACTGAATCGTTCTTGTTGATCAAAAGCACGGATTGTCGCAGCTCCTGCTAGTGATTCTGCAAAGTGGTGGAGGATCGGAGCTCTTTCTATGCCTGATAAACGTGCCAGTTCTCTTGCTGTTGGTATGTAGTATCGCTGAGGTAATAATCATCAATTTTTCAGTCAATTCCCAAACACACACACACGTATGACTCATTTTGATGCATACCATTCATATTATGTTTTCTTCATCGGTAGCGTTTCAAATGAGTTCAGTTTGCTTTTCAAATCATTTTCTTAGTGGTTTATATGTGTTCCACATTTATGATAATTTAAAATCTTCATGATTCAAATTTACTGCTGCAATGCTGTAATTATATGTATCACATAATATATTCATGATTAACGTTCTTATTTACATGAGGAACTTGAACTTTGAAATTTTATAGGACTTCTTCCATCCCCTTTTTCTTTTTCAGCGTTCGTATTTAGATTGTTATATAAGCTCAATGGAAAATGGAAGTTGTTACCTGATACCATATGCAGATTGCAGTTACTGGAATGAAGATGGCGAAGACTTCCCATGCTACCTGCGACATCACTGCAATGGTCCCTAAAAGCTGTATTATTGAGAAAGCACACCAACCTAATTTGTTAGCAATTTCCAGATCGAGCACGCTTTGATCAGTAGATGCCTGCAAAATGAAATGAAGGTCCTATCAATCATGTTCTTCTTTTTATGACACACATACATATTCAAAATCATGCATATTTTTCAAACTATAACTTACCCGGTTTAAGATTCTTCCAGTTGGGGTTGAATCAAAAAAGGACATTGGTGCTCGGAGCACACTATGTAGCATCGTTGTGAAGAGCTTCTGTGCTGTAGAAAGTCCTGCTATTACAACTAGGGAGGATCGTAATAGCACGCAAAGTGAACTTCCAACCGCAAGTAGTATATAAATAAGTAATACGAAACTCATTTCCATGTGAGGTTCGGTCTCACTTGTAGGAGGTGAAGCCCATGCCATCCAGTAGTTACTACCTACCTGTAGCGCTTGGAATGATGACTGTGCCAAGATTATAATTGGTACTAGCACCCCACCTTTCACGATAGTCAAATAAGACCAGTAAACTTCTTTTCCTATGCTCCCTTTCTCTCTCTCTTCATCTTGTACCAACTTTCCTTCTTTTTCTGTAATCTCTAGAGAGAGATTGTGCTCTGATTCCTGCCGCGTCTGTTGAAGTTCTGCGATTGAAGTGGAGTCTGTGTTCGATTCACTGTCAGGTGTTGGATCTTGAGAAGCTCTACTAGTATTTTCAACTGTGATGATTGACTCTAGAGCTCGGCTATGAGCACCAACTAAAAGCTCAAATCCTATGTTTTGTGCCAGAAGCTCTTCGAATCCTCCAGCTTGTGCGATTTTTCCATCTTGCATTACCTGTTGAAATACATATTAGTTGCCGTGTCGTACAAGTTCCTTACAACTCGGGTTATTTTGGAAGGATATTTGAATTTGGAACTCGTCAGTTGACTTGATCCGAAGGGGAGAGAAGGAAAACAAAATGCCTATGAAATGCCGAGAAATTTAGGTTGTCGCTTACCAGAATGAAGTCTGCTGCTGGAAGAAACTCAACTTGGTGGGTGACATAAAGTATAGTCTTTTCCCTGAGAATTCCCATCATGCAGTCCTACAGCAGTAAAAAAACTACAAAACTCACTAGGCCGTTGCTTCTAAGTATGAGATGTTCGAACTTTAAGTTCAATCATCATATTGTTTTTCCTGACACAACAAGTGCAGGAAAACTAACCTCAAAGAGTTGGGTGCCTGTGTGAGCATCAACGGCGCTAAAAGGGTCGTCAAGTAAATATATATCAGCATCCTGGTAAACCGCACGAGCAATCTGTATCCTTTGCTTCTGTCCTCCACTCATATTTATGCCTCTCTCTCCAATTTCTGTTAGATCCCCTGCAGAGAATAGCTCAAAGTCCTTCTCCAAAGCACATGCTTTAACAGTTCTGTCATACTTGGCTTTGTTGTATGGATTTCCAAATAGAATATTGTCCCTGATATTTCCTGTAAGTATCCATGGAGATTGAGGAACATAAGCCTTTGTACCGCTGATTTTCACTGAGCCGGAAACTTTCTGTATTTCTCCAAGAATGCATGACAGCAGGCTGGATTTCCCTGATCCGACAGTCCCACAAATTGCTACTTTCATACCCCTCTTCACTTTTAAGTTTATTGCATCAAGAGTTGTTCTGCTTGAATCAGTATCCCAGCCAAACTTTCCATTCTCTATAACAATTGCAAACTCCATCTGATCTTTCGGAACATGTTCAATGGCATCCTGCTGAATTTCATCTTCCTGGAGATAGGAAGCTACTCTATCTGCCGAAACCTTTCCCTGTGCAATCACGGAGAGTAAGTCAGGCAGATTAAATATAGGGTCTTGTAACATTCTGAAGGTGGCCAATGCTGACAAAACTCTCCCTGCTGTGAGTTCTATTCCCATAAACGTGCATGCCACGAAAGTCACCACAGAGATAAATGTGGGTGATCCCCAGAAGACAAAAGCCCCAATTGCAGACAGTCTCAGTGACTTCCACAGCCAATTGTACTCTATCTTCCTCAAGCTTTCTAACCTGTGTAGGAACTGACTATCCCATGCCTGAAGTTTAATCGTCTTCATGCTTCGAAGAACTTCTGATGTGGCTTTCATCCTGTTGTCCTTGGCTTCCATGATCCTAGTCTGGTATCTTTTCTGCATTGTAGTCATCGGTATGTTGATAAGAAGAACCCCCAAAGTTGCTGCCAATGCAGCAAAAGAACCCATGCCAAGATTCGTATGAAGAATGTAGATTGCTAATGAGATTTGAATAGGCATCATCCATATTATGTTTAAGTACCAGATGAAGTCTGTGATTCTTTGGATATCTACACTCATGTAATTGATGACTTCTCCGCTAGTGTGGCTTTGGCGGGATTGGCTTGACAGAAGTAAGCCCTTTTTGTAAATTTGAGATATAAGTGCAGCTCTAAGCCGAAGGCCTAGCTGTCGAGCCCCAAAAATCCATTGCCTCTGTGCTATTGTCTCAACCATCTTAGCTCCTAGAAAGCCAAGTGCAAGAATGTAACCACTCTGTAAACTTCGTGTGCTCTTCTGACTCAGAAAGGTTACGAAGTCATCAATGAGGTATGGACCAACATATGATGCTCCTGCACTTATTACAGCGAACATTGCGTTAATTGCTGCTTTCTTCCTGATGAATAAATAGATTGTCTTGTAGATTGTTGGGTCTGTGGTTCCATCTCTCTCCTTGATAAATTTTAGTTTCTTGTCAAAAGAGCGAGACAGAAATTCAGCAGAGTCTTTGATATCAACATCTGGGACTTCATCCGGTTCAAGGGGTTTCTTGTATCCAATGACAAACAAGGGATTGAGCCAAGAGAACGTTATGAGTTGGAGAAGAGTGGCTTTTCCATATAGAGACTCTCTCTTTCCTTCAGAATGTTTGTGAGCTTTTCCGTTGAGAAGTGGTTCAGTAACGCCATTTGGGATGGCGAATGTTAGTCCTGTCTTCCCTCGTACTGAAATACCACATAGGCAGGTGGATGCAAGGAGACTGAGGAAGCCAGCGTAATCTTGTAACCTAAGCTCGCCATGGTAGGTGAGTAGGAAATGAGTATCAACAGCCATGGAGATAATAGACGAGAAGAAGCTGCAAAGCCACCACGCTCTTAATGGCCAAGGGAACTTGATCGACTTACTATTCGCGATCTGGTATACTGCAACTGATGAAATTGCCCACGATACCACTTGCATGCTCTCCGAAGAAACAGCACGAAACTTATAGTTGCAGTATGTCACCCTTCCATTTAGCAACAGCACAAAAACTACCAAATGAGTGCACATCAGAAGAAGGGAACAAGCCATGCTGGTTTTGTAGATGGTGCTGAATCGTACGCCAATGCTGCCATACTTCTCTGTGCCTTTGTCTGGGAACTTTCTTTGTTTGCAGATTTTATGTACAAAATGTAGTGCCAAGATGCCGAGGAAACCAAGTTGCATACCGATGCTAATGTTCTCGGAGAGGCAGGGCAAGTTTTGCTGGAGCCATTCTGTCCGAAATTGAAGAAGCCTAAAATCTGTAACACAAAAATATGGTTGAGGTACGTTCCTTTCCAAAAATATTCAGTTAATCATGAGAAACTCATGAAAATTCGACTTTTTCACACTCTTTTAAAACTACATTTAATGTAATCAATGTAACTTTACAAGCAGAATAATGTATCTGTAAAATTGAACATGTTGTAACTGTTGAAGCTCATCAATGTCGAAAGGTGTTTAACTGATGTTTTATACCAAACATTTTACTAGTATTTTCTTAATTTGTGTCTCGTTAGGGGACGAAGGAATCCATTCGTTCTACTAGCTATCTTGTGACAGACAACAAACACTGTACAGTGAATTTGTTACAGCTTACAATCAAGCAGTTCTATAATCAGCAGTGTGTGTGTTCTTCTATGCCAATATTCTTGAAAAAAAATATTTGTCATCTGGAAATTATAACAATAATTTAGAAGAGGGTGAAGTTTCAAACCCGGGACACATTTGTGGAAACCCAACACTCTATCCACTAAAATATTGAACTATATGCAATCTCATTAATTGTCCTTCAAGTTATGCAGATTTTCATGGAAAAATTAATTGACTATGTTGGCCTTCACCAAGTTCATTATTTTTGAAAATCCCTGTTAGAACAAGTTTCAAGAAAGCTGAAGTGCTCTAACTTTGGCGGTATAGTTGAAATTCTAGGAAGATATTATGCAAATTTATGTTCTAAATTGCTATATTCTTTTTTTTTTTTTTTTTTACAAACGATATGATAATTGCCTAAATTTTACAAAAAATGCAAGGAGATTCGAACTCAGGTGAGGGTGAAGTACACAGTACACTACTCGAGCCAATTTGGCTAAATCCAAGTCTATTTATGTTCTAAGTTTCTATTTAAGAAAGAATGAAAGAGATTTAGCAAACTATGATTAATTAGTCAAAACTAATCACAATACTATAACCACAAACCAAAGAGGTCCAGTCAAGTCTTTAAACACAGATTAATGCATGCATACTACTTGGCTTAGCAAACAAATTGGGGGTACCGTTAAGCTATATATATGGTCACCTATTACCAACTGGTCGAACACTACAAAAATAGAGAGCCTAGCTATAAAAGGCCCTTTGACTAAATAGAAAGAAAAAAAAAAACATTCAGTCTTTTTTAAGATATTATTCCATGAAAAAGAAGAAGAAATTATTAAAGAAAATTTACTTGGCCTTTGTTGAGGGTGACGATTACACCAAGACAACTTAGCAACAAGAAAGACAACAACAACGAGAAGAAGAAGAACAACATCTAGAGATGAACAAAATGATTTTCTTCAGAGAAATAAAATATATAAACTCTCTCTTTCTTCATATATATATATATATATATCATATATCATATACAACTACAAATACATATGTATGTGTGTATGTATCCATGTATACATGTATGTATGAATATTTTCATGCTTTTTGTGCAACTACTGGAAAACGAAATTAAAACTTACTTATAATGGCACTCCGAAAACCAAGCATGTGTTCCCAAGCCATGCTTCTCCAGCTTACAGCTTCTTTCTCTCTCTCTCTCTCTCCTCTTGCAGTTTAGCCTCAGGATTCTGAGAGTGAGAACATATGAGTGTCCAAAACCAAATTATATAGAAAGTTGGTAGGTTATGGCAACTGCGTGTGTGTGTGTATATATATATATATTTATATATCAGAGGAGAGTTTCATTTGAATTTTGGGATCGATCACAACGTACGCCAATCAAGTTCTTCAACTTCAAGTGTCTTTCATGGTTCTTATGAACTTGATTGAGAGAGAGAGAGAGAGAGAGAGAGAGAGAGATGCGATTGTGTGTTTTATTAGGGAGAGGGTGTGGGCAAGATATCACGTGAGAGATCAAATGGGGACGGTCGTTTTGGCTGGTTATGTGAAATGATGCGAATGTTTTTTACCAACTAAAGGGACGCATGAGAGAAGCAAATTAATTAACAAAGCTATCTAACCTATGTGGTATATATGTTGTGATGGGTCAAATAAAAAATGTAAAATAAGAAAATTAAAAACCTGCTACAGAATGAATAGTGCTTTACTTGTTAGAAAATGTTTTCAAGGCGGGTGGTTATCATTTTCTTTATAATGATTCAACTATATTATATTATACGTTAAACGTTTTCAGATTTGAGATTTGGACGTAGTTAGAAATGACTTATTTATAATAATTAATTAAGTATTGTCATTTATTAGAATCAAACTTAATATTTCCATCACATGTGGAGAAAAATAACACTAAATTTTAATGATATATGTTGAGTGTGCATGAGAGAGAGAGAGAGAGATGATTTAATCGTTAAACATAAAGCGATCACTCAATCACATACTTGTATGTTCTCAAGTACGAATTATTTTTGAAAAACAGACGCAATTGGTGTATACAAGGTACGCTCATTATATTTAAAGTGTGCCTTCTGAGCTGGCCATTATGCGACCCATTATTAATTATGAGAAAAACGTTGTATACAGTTATCGCATGTAAGCCCCACTAATTATTAAAGGGTCTTGTAACTTGTATACATGAACTGTATGTAATTATGTAGCTCCACTCACCCTGTGACGTTTAAAGCTGCGGGGAAAACTGGGGGAAAACGGCTCACAATTGTTCATTTTAAAATTTATTTGGTCAAGAAGCTCACAATTATTTTACTCTGAAGCCAACAATCTCCACGTTACAATCCACTAACGTGGAGAGTGTGGTGCTGGAAAAATAAGGCCATAAAGGAAGGCTGAAATTTGTAGCTTTTTAACGGTGGAATATCTTACAAAAGCACAAGAAAAATTTGATGCCATTTCTGATAATTTTTGTCCCTTTCTGTTCTGTTCTTGATAAGAAAAGCAGATCTTATATTATCTTTATATATAAAGCTAACAATCTTTTTTGGGATCATAAGTTTCATTAAATTTTTTTGAACAAAAATGTCTCCAAAACAAAAATGTTCAAAAGCAATGCAAAATAATGCACCAAATAATGTAAGAGTAGTTTTGTCATTTTAACAGTGTTTTTTAATAATTAATTCTTTTTGTACCATTTTTTTTAATTAATACCTCATAATACATTAGCAATAATGTGATTCAATCAGTTGTTCATTAAATATTATTTTCTTTATTTTTAAACACGTTCAAAACATCTTACAAGGCGTGTAATTCCAATTATAAAAAAAGTCTTTCGCACACGCATAATAATGTAATTAAATTAGTTGTCAGATGATTGTTTTTTTTTTTACACTAAGGGGGAGGGGGATAGGCTTAACCTCACAATGGGCTAGCAATAATGTGATTCAATCAGTTGATTATTAAATATTATGTTTTCTATTCTTAATGTAAATTCAATAGAATGTAGATGGAAATTGAAAGACCGATTTTATTATGTGAATTCAGCTGCTTTGATTGAGGATTTTTTTTATAAATACATTTAATATATTATAAGGCAAGTAAGTGCGGCACAGTTCTCGTCTGATGAGAGAAAAGCATATATATTCACATTTTATTTTCGGAAAAACTTCATTAATATGTGTCAATACAATTACCCTGGGATTGTCAGGGATATGGTGGGATTTAAATAAAAAATAGGAAACTTTAACGAAAAACTTTTGTTCACTTTAACGAAAAATCACATTTTTACACTAAAAAGTCAATCATGATACTATTCACGTTACCCTTTATTTTGTCATTATCGTTAAAACTTAAAATTTTTAAGTCATTTTCATTAGTTTTCCTTAAAAAATATCCTTCAATGTAACAGGATGAGATATAATATATACATATTCATTTGAGAAAACTAAGGAACTGTCTAAAAATGAGAGTCTCCATGAACTTTCAAGTACTTCACAATTTAACGTTAATTTTTGTAACAATATTATAAAATATTGTGCCAAAGCATAAAGTGATAGAGAATTTATTGAGAGCCTCACTTTTTTTTTTGAACCATCGATATTATCAACATTAAGGGGAGGGGGTGGGCTTAGTCTCACAATGGGCTAGCAATAATGTGATTCAAATTCGCCTTTGACGAGAATCGAACCTAAGACTTCTCGCTTACCAGTAAAGAGGAATACCACTAGACCGTAGTACTAAGTGACTTGAGAGCCTCACTTTTTAGAGAGTCCTCTAAACATTTCTCTATTCATTTTTACTTGTCTGTCTGTACGTATTTTTGTCGAAAGATTATTTAACTACACGGAAAATCTTAGGGTTTCGTCCCTTCACAATTTATTAAAGGGATTTGGGATCCAAAGGTTTTGTTTTCAGGAAAACTAATGAAAAGGGTTTGAAAACTTTGAGTTTTAATGATAAGGACAAAATAAAGGATAAAGTGAATAGTACCAGGATGACTTTTTAGTCTAAAAATATGGTTTTTCGTTAAAATGAACAGTACTGGGAGCTTTTCGTTAAAGTTCCCTTCGTTTTTTCCTTGAGAGTCCAAAAGTATGTGATGCGGTTGGTGAGTTTTACCTTTTTACTACTTAGAGCAGCTCCAGCGGGAGCTCCTGCTCGAGGGACAGGCTCCGGAACAGGGCTTGATTGCTCGAGGGAGGAAGTCCAGCGTTGGCTGGTGAGGGAGCCCGAGCAGCCCCGAGCGCCAGGCCTATCGATTCTCGCCGGCCCGAGAGCCTGAGGTGGGTCTGACGTCAGATGCCTATTTTAATGTTTTTTTTTCTATCAGGCACTTGTGAGTGAGGCTGAAAACGAGGAAATTGCAGTTGGGTGCGTAGAGGCGGGTGAGGGTGGAGGATGTGGAGGTGAGTTCTGCCAGGGACTTGTGGGGTGCTGACGAGGTGTTTGATGATGAAATGGCGTAGTGAAGAAATGCGTCCAGGACGGCGGACGGGAGGGGGAGTACGGAGGTGGGGGTGGGGGAGGAGGTGGTGAGGATTTGGGGGATGGTGGTGCTGATGAGAGTGAGGGTGAATGCGAGGGTGAAGAAGGTGAAGAAGAAGACAAGCCACATGCGGTGATGCTGATGAGAGTGAGGGGGATGGTGGTCTTCATTTCAACAAAGAGAGAGAGAGTCAGATGCTGCTCTCTTTTTTTGTCTTTTTTTAATTATCTTGGTATTATTTTATAAATAAATAAAATATTAATATTTTATTACTAATTGCCAGGGGGAAGGGCTCTCACGCTGGAGATGCAAAAGACAGTTACTGTTCATTAAGGGCAGTTACTGTTCACTGGATGGATTGCATAGTGAATTGCCTGGGGGAAGGGCTTCCACGCTGGAGTTGCTCTTATTGAGCAAACCCCAGTGCAATTAACTACTAGTTGTAATTGTTCAAAATGATTTCGCCAATGCATTTTAAAGGTCTTGTATTTTTATTCTATCAATTTTAAGATTTTTTCTATAAAGGACAACGATATTTATTAGTAAAAAGACAACAAATACATAAAAATATGTAAATGATATGAATCTGGACGTGTCTGTAAAAGTAAAAACTCTAAAAGCTAAACTAAAGTTGACCAAATTTGCACAAACAGCTAAAAAATTGATTACACAAAAATCCAGCCTAACATGTATTCGAGATCGCATAGACGAAAACGATCAAAACCAATATTAAACCATTACCCTAAGTCATGTAAAAATATGACTCCTTGGATGGATTACTCTAATCGTGACCACATGTGGGTTTTACAAAACTCATATGTTGGAGGAATTTTAAAATGATTACGGTAAAAAATTACATTCTTATATTTACAGAAAAAATTCTGGATTAACTAAATCTATTCTAACACAACTCCACCGTAGAACGAACCGCATTTGACCAAGAAGGACCAGTAGAATGCAGGGCATGAGAAAATCAATTTCCAATGATCCATGTATGCGTAGTAGTGAATAATAGTGCATAGTAGCGACTAAGAGTCGCCATCTCACAAATTTGGCCAAGAACATATGGACAAATCGTAACGAAGTAGTTTAGATTAAGCGTAGAAATAAAGTTAGATAGACCCAAAAAGTTAGAGAATGTGTTTGGTGGAAGGATTGGAATGACGGATGAGCATGAAAAAGGTGATTGGGTGTTAAATTTGAGCATGACTCAAACTAAGTCGTCACAAATTTAAGACCCAATCACCTCTTTCGTGGTGAACACTGTAAACCCATATTCTTTAATCTTTCAGTTCTTCAGTGCAAATACACGCAACAGAATACATAAACTTCATCCATAACGTAGCAAACTCTAAACCTAAACCAGAACATCTAACTGCCCTAATTAAGCCCTAGCTATATAAAAATTGTAATCTTCTGTAGAACATACATCATAAGTGTCGAAATGTCAGCAACTGGCCTTGGTAGAGTGGCAGTTGTCTTCACAAGTTCACCTAGTTGGATGAAGTCTTAGGGTCGACTCATATGAACGCAATATACAGACTTATGCAATTTAATTATTAGTTATGACAAACTCATTTTAGGCGGGATATTGTTGTGAGTTGTTCCAGTGTAAATAGCTTTCGAAAAAAACTGACTTAAAAAAAGTTCTGCAACTTCTAAATTTGTGACGACCCGTCCCTAATTTTTCTATGTAATTTCTCCCCGAGTGTGTGAAATGACTATTATGCCCTTAGTGGCAATTGATGTGGACGTGCTTATTTTATTTCTTATTTATTTTCTCGCTCCTTAATTAAATTTCACACGTTAATTCGATACTACGTGGAATTTTATCATTGTAAAATATCTACTTCGGATAGATTTCGTTTCCTATTTTTTAGTAGCAAATTCGAAACCCTATCCTTGGATTCTCTAATTCTACCCGTGCACCACATTCCCCTTTATTACCACTCACCAATCACTTCCCTTATTTCACTCAAACCAACCAATCACATCCTCTCTCTCCTACACTCTAACCAATCAGAAAAAGCAAAAGCCTTCGCTCTCTCTTCTCTCTATCTCTCTCTCTCCCGTATACTCTCTCTTCTCTGCAACACCATAAACGAGCTTCGAAGCTTGTAGATCGAACCTAAAAACCAGCCTATTGTGTTCATCTCACCTCCACAAACACAACCATACCTTTCAAACCTACTTTGGTTGAGTTTTCAACGTCGAACTCGGAAGGTCCGACTCGGCCGAGTTTTAGATCGACATGATTTCAAACGAGTTAGGATGTTTTAAAGCTTGGGAAGGCTTATACACAACATTCTAAGGGTCCTAGGCTTGTTTTGGAAGAAGGTCGACTTCCAAACAACTGAGTTTCGAAGAGTTCCAGTTTGGCCGGAACTTTTGAGGCGTTTTCCGACGACCTCCGTCCACTTTTTGGATTCCAAACAGAAAGCCGGTGAAAATCGAGTTGCAGACGGCGGCGCTAACGACGGCGGACGGCTGCGATCGGCGAGGAAATCAGAAAAGGTGACGGAATATTTTGTCAGAGTTGACGGAATATTTCTGACGGCGTCAGAGGAAACGTATCCTGAGGATTTACGAGGCTAGGCTAGGCTCGGAGGCTACGACCCGACGACGTACTTGTGAGTGAGCAGTTTGTTCTATACCTATACATATTTATAGTTTCCATAATTGCGTAGTTACTTCACTTTTACGCTTATATTGCCAAATATCGTTATTGTGATATTAAATCTAATAAATGCTGCTATATGGTTGGGATATTACTGTCTTGACATTCATCTATATGGTTGGAATATTACTGTCATGACATTCATACATATCTGTACATGCTCATCTTGCTGCACCAGTGTTAGTACTCGCCCCAAGGCCAGGGCCATTCCTTCACGTGTATGTTCACATCGCACCGTTCGCTCGCCTTGGATCCAAGTTAGGTGCTAGTCCTGTCGGGTAGATTGCATTAGGCAATCCGACTTGTATATGACGTGCTTCTGCACCAGCCTTCACGTGATCGTAGTACTAGAGCGTATTGATTACACCCAATCCTGTTCGTGTCAGAAATTATCTGTTTGAACTTGTGTGTCAGCTTAGATGGATGAGCACATATCTATACTTGATTATCACATGATTATATTACTGTGGCATCGATATATCATGACTTGGCATATTTCTGACTATGTTGCTATTGTATTATTGTTTATATACTTACGTAGTATGATTTGAGGAAATTATACTTGTTTTACGGCGAGGGGTTAGTATATTCAAAATGAAGGTTTTCGTATAAGCATTGTTTTGCTGACCCACTCAACTTTGTTTTTCGCCCCTCCAGAACCTAGATAGCTGTTTCTTCATGGCACTCAAGGAACCTTTGGCAGTTCTGACATTATCTTTGGTTTAGACGTACAAACTTATCATTGTTGTGTAATAAGTGTACTTTGTTGCCTTGACTACCTTTAGTAGTCGTACTGTCTTTAAGCTCTGAATAATTTGTAGTAGGTTATTCCCACGAATTGCGCACTCTTTCACTATTAAATTTTATTTAGTTTTAGTTAGTTTTAATTTGTTCACTTTCTCACGTCATTTACCTTCTATGGTTAGGTCAGCAGTTTGGTGATAGCTAGCATGCGCAGCTTGGTATCAAAGCGTTAGGTTTAGATAGTCCTGCACTTTCTAGCGCGTTTTAACTCTTGTTTTCTTATGTCAGAACCATGCCACCTCGTAGAGAGCCACGTGTTCCTAAAGAGAATAACTTTCTAGACTTTGGACAGTTTGGTGAGGCTATCGTCAGTGCTATTCAGTCTGCACTTCATCCTCCTCAGAGAAACACCTTAGATTCTGTGTCTCACTTGAAGATAGATGATTTCTTTGGTAATGAGGGGTCTGAGAGATCAGAGATTTGGCTTGATCCTGTCGAGAAGACTTTCAGAGTCCTGCACCGACAAGGAAATCTCCCAACAGAGAGGTGGGTCGAGACAGTGACCTGGTTCTTTCGTAGAGGAGCAGAATCTTGGTGGGAACAAAAGAAGAAACCATTGTCTCCTGAGGATGCTATGAATTGGGATGTTTTCAAGCGGATCTTTCAAACCAGATTTGTCTCTCAAGAGTTTTTGGAACGGAAAAATGAAGAGTTCACATAATTGAGGCAGGGCAATATGTCAGCCACCGAGTACCATCGGAGGTTCAAAGATTTATCCTGCTATCATCCCGAGACTGCTGTTAATCCTCGGGAGATGTTTCTTTTGTTTAAAAGGGGAACCCGCAAGAAACTGCGTTCTATGGCAACTTCTACTCACTGTACTACTTATCAGGAATTCTTTGAGGTCTTGCTTCGGGTTGAAGATTTACAGAATGCTTCTGATGATGAGGATGAGGATGATGACAGGAATGCCCAGAGGTACAGTAACATGGGGCAATCATCACTTGGTACCCAAATGACTCAGAACTTTAAGAGGAGCGGGAACAGCTCTGGATCATCCAGCGGGGGTTCTAACTCTGGTACACCTCGTAGAGGCGGCAGATTCACTGGCAGTTCTCATTTTTAGAGTCAAGGAAACTCCAGCAGTTTCGGTGCTCAGTTTTGTCACAGGTGCAACATCCGCCATTTTGGCGAGTGTAAGAGATGGAATAGGGGATGTTTCACTTGTCGACAGACAGGGCACACGGCCTATAATTATCCTCAGAACCAGAGGAATCAGCCTGCTAATCTACCACATGCAGTCCCTTTACAGCGGCTTCCAGCACCTGGTACTCGTCAGCAGATAGGCCATGGTGGAGCTTTCCACTGTCAGGGAAACGTAGCCCAGTACCAGGGAGGGCCATACCAGTACACAGCTGAGGTTTCTTATAACTAGGGAGGCTACCAGCAGATTCAGGGAGGTTATCCACAGTTCCAGGAAGACTATGCACCATATCAGGGTGGTGGAGCTCAGATGTATGCTGGAGGACAGTGTCAGAATCTAGACATAGCGTCTAGCAGTTGAGGTACAGGCAAGTAGGCAAATCCACCCTATCAGGGTCAAGGCACTCAGGGTCGTGGTATTCAGACTCAAGCAAACAAGGGCCGTGGAGGTAGGCAGTAAGCTCAAGGAAGAGTCAATCACATCACTCTATAGGATGCTCAGGCTAATCCGGACTTGATTATGGGTACGTTGAATGTTCTAGGCCATTTTGCTAAGGTTTTAATTGATTCTGGTGCTACGCATTCAGTTATTTCCCATACGTTTGCTCAAACTACTCAACCACATGCCACTTCACTTGGTTACGAGTTGGAATTCTCGATGCCTAGGGGCGAAATCTATTATGTTAGCTAGAAGTATCCAGGTTGTCTAGTCCTTATCGAGGATGTAGTTATGCCAGCTAATCTTGTTCCGTTGGATATCGTTGATTTTGACATTATCTTAGGCATAGATTGGTTACACTACAATCGTGCCAAAATGGATTGTATTCAAAAGGTGGTTACTTTTCATTGACCGGACATACCTATTGTCACGTTCGGTGGTGAATGAAGTGGTCTAAAGCACGAAGTTATCACCGCTATGAGGGCGAGACGATTGTTGACTAAAGGCTGCCAAGGCTATTTAGCTCATGTTGTGCTAGCTGAGGAGACTATTACTTCTGTGGAAGACGTCGGAGTAGTCAAACACTTTCCGGATGTCTTTCCTGAGGATTTACCTGGCTTACCCCCAGATAGTGAGTTCGCCATCGATCTACTTCCAGGTACTAATCCTATTTCTCTTACACCATATCGTATGGCTCCTACAGAGTTAAGGGAACTTAAAACTCAATTGCAAGAGCTTGTTGACAAGGGTTTCATTCAACCAAGCACTTCCCTTTGGGGAGCTCCAGTTCTGTTTATGAGGAAGAAAGATGGAACCTTGAGGTTATGCATCGATTATAGGCAGTTGAATCGGGTGACGATTAAAAACCGTTATTCGTTACCTTATATCGATGATCTTTTTGGCCAGCTTAGAGGAGCTTGTGTATTCTTGAAGATTGATTTAAGGTCTGGTTACTACCAGTTAAATATCTAGAGTGACAATGTTCTGAAGACAGCTTTCAGAACTCGATATGGTCATTACGAGTTTCTTGTGATGCCATTTGGGTTGACTAATGCACCAACAACTTTCATGAACTTGATGAATCGGGTATTTCATCCATACCTCGACAGGTTCGTCATTGTTTTCATAGATGACATTTTGGTGTATTCTAAGAACGAGGTTGATCATGCCAGGCATCTGTGTTTGGTTCTAAAGACATTAAGGGCAAATCGGTTATATGCTAAGTTCGGCAAATGTTAGTTTTGGCTGGATCATGTGTCATTCTTGAGGCATGTGATATTAGCTCAAGGCGTGCTTATGGATCCCCAGAAAATATCAGCTGTGGAGAATTGGGAACAACCCCAGACGGTTACCGAAGTACGAAGCTTCCTTGGTCTTGTTAGTTATTATCGACGCTTCATGAAAGACTTTTCAGCAATAGCACTACCTCTGACGAAGTTGATTAGAAAGGAAGTCCCGTTTGTTTAGAGCGAGGAGTGTGAGCGTAGTTTCCGACAGCTGAAGTATTTTCTCACTCACGCACCTGTCTTAGCACTTCCTGATGACAGTGGGAACTTTGAGATTTACAGTGATGCATCTCTGAATGGTCTTGGATGTGTGTTAATGCAGCATGGGAATGTGATTGCGTATGTTTCACGTCAGTTAAAGCCTCATGAGATAAACTATCTTACACATGACCTCGAGTTGGCAGCGATTGTTTTCGCTTTGAAAATTTGGAGGCATTATCTTTATGGAGAGAAGTGTAAGATCTTCACTGATCATAAGAGTCTCAAGTACATTTTCACTCAGCCAGATCTTAATCTCCGGCAATGGAGGTGGATAGAGTTACTCAGCGATTATGACTGCACAATTGAGTATCACCCTGGTCATGCTTATACCGTAGCTGATGCTCTTAGTAGGAAGCCTCATGCTCAGCTTAATACTCTTTATGCGAGTCATATGCTTCTTTTGACTAATCTACGGTCTACTGGAGTAGCTTTAGAAGAGGGTCGGCAGGGAACCCTGATTGCCAGATTTCAGGTCAGGCCTGTTTTGTTAGATCATGTTCTTGAAGCTCAGATACACGATGAGGAATCTCAGGAGTTGGTATAGGTAGTGTCTAAAGGGAAAAAGAAGGATCTCAGGATCCGAGAAACTGATGGCATGCTGATGCAAGGTGATCAGATGTATGTGCCGAATCTTGAGGAACTAAAGAGAGACATACTAGATGAAGCACATATTTTTGCTTATGCGATGCATCCCGGGGGTACCAAGATGTATCGTATAATCCGACATTTCTACTATTGGCCAGGTATGAAAAGAGAAATTGCAGAGTATGTTAGTCGTTATGCAGTTTGCCAGCAGGTTAAGGCGGAGAAGAATAAGCCTTTTGGGTTTATGCAACCACTTCCTATACCACAATGGAAATGGGAAAAAATTACAATGGATTTCGTGTACAAATTACCTCGTACGCGAAATGGTTATGATGGTATCTGGGTGATAGTTGATCGACTCACCAAGTCAACACATTTCATACCCGTTCGTGAGAATTATTCGTTGAATCAGTTGGCCGAACGGTTTATCTCTGAAGTGGTTAAGTATCACGGAGTCCCTGTTAGTTTCATTTCTGATCGGGATCCCCGATTTACTTCGAAGTTCTGGGTAGCTTTTCAGGAAGCTTTGGGATCGAGATTACTCTACAACAGCGCCTATCATCCTCAAACTGATGGGCAGTCAGAGAGAACTATCCAGACTTTGGAAGATATGTTGAGATCATCGGTTCTATAGTTTGCAGACGCTTGGCACAAGTGCTTACCATTGATAGAATTCGCATACAACAACAGCTTCCATTCTAGCATTGGTATGACACCATTTGAGGCATTGTATGGGAAACCATGTCATACTCCACTATGTTGGTCCAAAGTTGGTGAACGGGTTTTGGTGGGCTTGGAGATAGTGGATGAAATGACACAGAACGTTCAGGTGATAAAAGCTAACCTGAAGGCGGCACAGGATCGACAGAAGAGTATTACTGACAGACATTCCACTGACAGAGTTTATAAGGTTGTTGATTGGGTATTCTTGAAGTTATCGCCGTGGAAAGGCGTTGTGCGTTTCGGAAAGAAAAAGAAGCTCAGCCCTATGTACATCGGGCCGTACCAGATTGTTGAACGAGTTGGTGAAGTTGCCTATCGACTCGCTTTACCACCAGAGTTCGTGAGAGTGCATAATGTGTTTCATCTATCGATGCTATGGAGATACGTCTCTGATCCATCACATGTGATCCCTCCTCAACCACTAGAGATCAATCCAGATTTGACCTATGGCGAGGTTCCAGTGACTATTCTTGATTGGAAGAATAAGGTTCTTAGGAACAAGACCGTGCGGATGGTGAAGGTTTTCTGGATGAACCACTCAATCGAGGAAGCTACTTGGGAAACAGAGGAGTGCATGCGAGATATGTACCCACGTTTGTTCTATGGTTTTGATGTGTAGTCAGTGTTGAAATTTTGGGGATGAAATTCTTATAAAAGGGGTAGATTGTGACGACCCGTCCCTAATTTTCCTATGTAATTTCTCCCCAAGTGTGTGAAATGACTATTATGCCCTTAGTGGCAATTGACGTGGACGTGCTTATTTTATTTCTTATTTATTTTCTTGCTCCGTAATTAAATTTCACTCTTTAATTCGATACTACATGGATTTTTATCATTGTAAAATATCTACTTCGGATAGATTTCGTTTCCTATTTTTTAGTAGGAAATTCGAAACCCTATCCTTGGATTCTCTAATTCTACCCGTGCACCCTATTCCCCTTTATTACCACTCACCAATCACTTCCCCTATTTCACTCAAACCAACCAATCCCATCATCTCCCTCCTACACTCTAACCAATCAGAAAAAGCAAAAGCCTTATCTCTCTCCCTCTCTCTCTCTCTCGTATACTCTCTCTTCTCTGCAACACCATGAACGAGCTTTGAAGCTCGTAGATCGAACCTAAAAACCAGCCCATTGTGTTCATCTCACCTCCACAAACACAACCATACCTTTCAAACCTATTTTGGTTAAGTTTTCAACGTCGAACTCAGAAGGTCTGACTCGGCTGAGTTTTAGATCGACATGATTTCGAACGAGTTAGGATGTTTTGAAGCTTGGGAAGGCTTATACACAACATTCTAAGGGTCTTAGGCTTGTTTTGGAAGAAGGTTGACTTCAAAACAACCGAGTTTCGAAGAGTTCCAGTTTGGCCGGAACTTTCGAGGCGTTTTTCGACAACCTCCATCCACTTTTTGGACTCCAAACAGAAATCCAGCAAAAATCGAGTTGCAGATGGCGGCGCTGACGACGGCGGACGGCGGCGACTGGCGAGGAAATCAGAGAAAATGACGAAATATTCCTGACGGCGTCAGGGGAAAACGTATCCCGATGATTTACAAGGCCAAGCTAGGCTCGGGGGCTACGACCCGACGACGTACTTGTGAGTGGGCAATTTTTTTAAACCTATACATATTTATAGTTTCCATAATTGCGTAGTTACTTCACTTTTACGCTTATATTGCCAAATATCGTTATTGTGATATTAAATGTGATAAATGCTGCTAAATGGTTGGGATATTACTGTCATGACATTCATATATATATATATATATATGTACATGCTCATCTTGCTACACCGTTGTTAGTACTCGCACCAAGGTTAGGGCCAGTCCTTCACGTGTATGTTCACATCGCACCGTTCGCTCGCCTTGGATCCAAGTTAGGTGCCAGTCCTGTCGGGTAGATTGCATTAGGCAATCCGACTTGTATGTGACGTGCTTCTGCACTAGCCTTCACGTGATCGTAATACTAGAGCGTATTGATTACACCCAGTCATGTTCGTGTCAGAAATTATCTGTTCGAACTCGTGTGTCAGCTTAGATGGATGAGCACTTAGCTATACTTGATTATCACATGATTATATTACTGTGGCATCGATATATCATGACTTGGCATATTTCTGATTATGTTGCTATTGTATTATTGTTTATATACTGACGTAGTATGATTTGAGGAAACTATACTTGTTTTACGGCGAGGGGTTAGTATAGTCAAAATGAAGGTTTTCATATAAGCATTGTTTTGTTGACCCACTCAACTTTGTTTTTCGCCCCTCCAGGACCTAGATAGTTGTTTCTTCGTGGCACTCGAGGAACCTTTGGCAGTTCTGACATTATCTTCGGTTTAAACGTACGAACTTATCACTATTGTGTAATAAGTGTACTTTGTTGCCTTGACTACCTTTAGTAGTCGTACTGTCCTTAAGCTCTGAATAATTTGTAATGGGTTATTCCCACGAATTGCGCACTCTTTCACTGTTAAATTTTATTTAGTTCTAGTTAGTTTTAATTTGTTCACTTTCTCACGTCATTTACCTTCTATGATTACGTCACCAGTTTGGTGATGGCCAGCATGCTTCGACCTTCCCAGGTCGGGGTGTGTCAGCTTGGTATCAGAGCACTAGGTTTAGACAGTCCTGCACTTCCTAGCGTGTTTGAACTCTTGTTTTCTTATGTCAGAACCATGCCACCTCGTAGAAAACCACGTGTTATAAATACGGTGATAATGCTCACTTGAGGGCCGTGAGCAAAAATATTCCTCATAAGTTTGAGAGTTGTGAAATTACAATAGGAAATCGGAATTTCACCTACGAGTTTGATCACGAGGGATACGTATGAATCTATGACCAATTGCTACAGATGCTTAAGTTTCTGTGTTGTGTGTATGTGTGTTTCTGTGTGAAATGTTTCTGCGTTGACTGCTGGATTTAAGTGAGCTTCATTTGATTGGTTGGTTTAGGTCAAATTCATATCTGATACAGCACGAGTAGTCCTTTTTCACCCTAATAATAATGATGACCATTGCTTTTGCTGATTTGGACGAGAGAGCTTTGGCTCGAAGAGGAATTATTTCTCAAGATCTATTTTTTTGTATAACCTCGGCTGAATGACAGAAATTTTGAGATGAAAAAAAAAAAAGAAAAAAGTTACACCTCGTCGTATAAACTTTGGTCTCATAAAGCAAGAAATTATTTCTCAAGATACTTTGTGATCGATTCACGAAACTTATGATCCGAATAGTTCATATTATAAATTACTTATAAAGGTTATCTCAGTGAAAAAATAGGTCGATTAGTCAATTTAAATTTAAAAATGTTGTAAACATTCCTAGTTCAACGTTTCTCCCAAAAGAACAAGGCCCTTCAATCAATCATTCGGCACTCAAAGTTGAGGGTTGGTTGATTTAATAATTCTTCTTTTTCTATTAAAAGAAAACTGAAGGGTTGAATTCTTCTTTGATCTAACTTTAGGGCTATACTTATTTAGAAAGAATAGTTTTTTTTTTTCTTCACAAACGATATTATCTAAGCTAAGGAGGTGAGGGAGCCTAAGTCTTACAATTGGCTTGACATAATAATGTGGTTCAACTTCGTCTTTGATGAAAATCGAACATAATACTTTTCACTTACAAGTGAAGAAGAATATCATTAAACTATCATATTAAGTGGCTAGGAAGAATGGATTTAATTATAAGAAATGAATATTATTCTCATGTGTTTACTAAAAAATAAAGAATATAAAAAATAAATATTTCTGGGTACTCGTACTTGAAAAATCAAGGTATGAGATTACAATGGGAAGGAGGGTTATTTTTCCTATTCTCATTCTTTTATTTTCTCATTCCTTCACATGACACGTAAACATTGCCTAAGAACATAATTATATCATCCCTTCAAAAGTTAGTTGGTTAATTAATTGTCCAGTTGGTTAATAGGAAAATGCCCGGTTGGTTCCTCATTTTTTTTATATTCTCATTCCTTCTATGTTTCAGGAATCGGCTGGTTAATATGTAGGAGAGTTGTTTATCTTATCCACATTTTTTTATATTTGCATTCCTTCTATGTTTCTGAATAGGAAAAAGCCCAGCTGGTTCCCCGAAGAAAAAAAAAATCGCAATTAAGATCGTGGGTTGAAGATTAAACCGATACACATTAAGTTAACGAGAAATTTTGTCTACCAGAATAATCTACGAATCGTAATTTCAATTACATAAAATATAAAGCTTTGAATTTAAGCGTGCCTACACAACATTACTATTTTATATCAAAGCTTTCAATTCAACATATTTCCGGTAGGACCCAAGAAGTTTGGCTCTTTCACATATTCTCATAAAAGTTAGGCAAGTAAAAGTAGACGTTGCAAGACAACTAACTGGATTGTTAATGGATTCCATTAAGATTTATTTAGTTTAACTTCACATTGCATTATCATCACAATTACTAATTTCATCTTTGTATTATAGTGATATCAAATTAAACGAATGTTAACAGATACCTATTAACAACCCAATAAATTAATTTTTCACCTCTATTTACAAGTGTACAAACACAATAATTAATTTGAAGCACTCATAGCTAATTCTCTTGGGCACACACTACTACAAAAAACACTTTAAGCGACGAAATAAGTTAGTTGTGCAAAGTACAATTTCGTTGCGCAAAACCTTGCGCGACGAAAATTTGGTCGCGCATGGTTCGTCTCGCAAAGCTCGTGACGATAGAGTTTGCGCGACGAAAATTAATCTTTGTCGCTCAAGGTTTTTGACTTTTTGTTTTATTATTTCTCTTATATTAATTTAATTATATTAATTTTTTTCGAATTTTTACTTTTTTAATTTAATTTAATTGTATGATTTTATTTTTTTAATTACTTTATTTTAAATTGACATATTCAAAATAAAATTACATATGAAAAATAGTGATCAATATCCAATATATATAATATATTCAAAATGTACACATAAATTAACAAAGTACAATAATAAAATCCTAATACAAGTCTATTGTGGTGGTAGTGGCGGGGGATATGTTTTGATAGCATCCTAATCCTCAACTTTAGCCGTCAAAGTCTCGACGATTCCCTACAAAAAAACAAATATGGTCAAATAAGAACAAAATAACATAAAATAATAACAAAAAATTGGCATAATCTCCCCTAAAATTGGTATACCCCAAACTCCACTCCTTACCCTATACTCGATCCCAAACCCCGCACAAACTCAAAACTAACTCCAACAACACATATTAATGAAAAAAAAAATTAAAATTTGGGGAGAATATACCTTTTGGCAAGATTGAGAGTGAGTGAGAATGAGAGGGAGGAGTGAGCGTGAGAGAATTAGAGGAGATAGTGAGAGAGAGATGAGAGTGTGAGTGAGAGTGAGAGATAGTGAAGAGACAGATGAGAGATTAAGTTAGAGGAGTGAGTGTGAGAGAGAGGGTCGGATTTAGGGAGAGGAAAATAGAGAGGAGAGGCAAGAGTAGAGAAAGACATTGAGAAAATGGTGGAGGAATTATTTTGGTTTTAAAAATTGTATCACTTTGCGCAACGAAACATTGGTCGCTCAAAAATGTCCTAAAAAAAATTTAAAAAAAAAATTCCCGCGTCCCAGTTTTGGTGCCTGCCCAAATTTTTAGAGTTTTGCACGACGAAGTGTTAGTCGTGCAAAGTTTTGCGCAACAAATATTGGTCGCACAAAGTCTTTAAAAAAAAAATTTCCCACGTCCCATTTTTGGCTCTCGTCCAAATTTAAGGATTTTGTGCGACAAAATATTGGTCGCACAAAGTCTTAAAAAAAATTCAAAAAATTCCTACATCCCATTTTTGGTGCTCGCCAAAATTTTTAGAGTTTTGCGCGACAAAGTGTTGGTCGCGCAAAGTCTTAAAATTTTTTTTTTTTAAAACTCCCGCATCCCATTTTTGGCTCCCATCCAAATTTAAGGATTTTGCGCGACGATATATTGGTTCGTCGTGCAATATTTATAAAAATAATTGTTATGAATAATAAAAAATAAAATAATTTTATTTTACAATTTAAAATATAAATAAATTAAAATAAATAAGGTTTAGGCAACCAAATGTGTATTCGTCGCGCAAAGAAAATAATAAAAAATAAAGAAATAATTTAGTTTAACAATATAAACTATAAAAATAAATAAAAAATAAGTAAATAAGGGTTAGGTGACGAAATATTGATATTCGTCCAGCAAAGTTTTAAAAAAATAATAAAAACTTATGAAAACAACTATATCTTAAAATTTATAATAAAAAATTAAATAAAAAATATAAATTGGTTTGTGTGACGCATGTTTACATTATGACGTCGCGCTATTGGTTTTTGGGCAACGACCCCATTGTAGCGTCACACAAGTTATATATTTTTTTTAACAAATTCTATTCTATTTTTTTTTAACGACCCCATGTGACTATACTCCCTTCAATTTCTTTTTTTCTTTTTTTTTTTACATAAAACCCAGAATAATATATTTTTCTAACAAAAACCCGATCCGAACTACAATAATAAATTGAAAGCTACTACCATTTAGTTTCTTAAGTGTTATACGTACAAAATAAATAATATTAAAGCTACTTAATAAATATATATATACACACACACACCATTCAACGATCCAACCGTCAAACTTTTTTGTATATACTTCAAGATCGTATACGCCAAAAATCGCAAAAAACAAACATTCAGAGATCAATTAACGGAACAAAACTTTTCGACGGTTATAAACAAAAAATCACAATTTAACGGTTATTTTAACTCTGATTTTGATGATTTTTTACAGCTACACTCCTTGACCCTATATGAATACAATGAATGAATTCGATCTTCAATTTAAAATATTTACATTAGATACTTAATGAAAGTATAAATAACCTCTGAAGTGTTAGTGAATCTATTGTTTTGATGGGATACGCATTCTACGAAACTAGTTTCAATGATCCAACCGTCAAACTTGTTTGTATATACGTCGAGATCGCATACACCAAAAATCGCAAAAAATAAACATTCAGAGATCAAGTAAAGGGACAAAACTTTTCGACGGTTATAAACAAAAAATCACGATTTAACGGTTATTTTAACTTCGATTTTGATGATTTTTTACAGCTACACTCTTTGACCCCATATGAATATAATGAATGAATTTGATCTTCAATTTAAAATTTTTTACACTAGTGAATACTGTTGATGCAAATTTCTGCCGTCTTCAGTCTTGACGAACATGCACCTGCAAAACAATCAACACCTTTGATCAAAGACCTAAGCCTTACACGCCCACGAGGTAGGGGGTTTAGGTCAACGGATCTCCGATGCCTAAGTTAGTTTCTATGAGAGAGTAAAGTGTTTAAGGCTTTTTAGGGTTGCAAAAGCTCTGAAAATTTGGTAGAATATGGGGTATTTATACGGCTAGGGTCGGCCATATAGTGTTTAACGGAGAGATATTCTCTAAATATTCCTAAGATATTAAATAGGAAATAATATCTTGAGATAATGGTGTAATTATGCTTAATTTATTTAAATTAGATTACTTACTTGATTAGAGTCAATCTTCAATTGGGAATGTATTAAAGATAGGATTTGGGTAATTAATCCTTATCTTTAATTCCTTGCAAGGGCAGGTGAGCTGTGGGCAGTCGTATTCAGCTGTTGAGGCCTCCAGGGGTGTGAGTTGCGCATGGGAAAATCTGATAAGCCTGCCCATTCATTGAGGGCAATCTTGTCTTTTTTGAATAAAAGTCCACGTGTCGCCTCTAGAATTTTTGGGATTATTTTAGGCTCCACAAATGCCCCTACACATACTGTGCTGCACGCATGGAAATGGCAGTAAGTGTAGAAATCCCAAGCTGCTTGGGTTTCTAGAATTGTTTTCCAGTTTGGACTTGATCTTTTTTCTTGATTTGGAGATAGACTTCTTCTAGGAAAAGGAAAAATAATTGCCCCTAATACCTATTTAATTCTGCCTTAAGCAGGGGATTAAATAAATTTGGAGAACAATCATTATTCCAACAAGAAAGATAAGATAGAGGAAATTTTTATTCCTTATCCCCTAGCATTCTTCTTTTCTTTCCCTTGCAAAGAGCCGTCTCTCACTGTAGTTCTTCTTCTCCATGCCGCACCGAGGTAAGAAAAATTTGAATTTTCTTCTTCTTGAACTTTTTGGGAGTCTTGGGACTTGAAAAATTGGCTCGGCGGAGGCCGATGAGGTGTGAGTGACACACAGCATGGGAGCCTCAGGGCTGCTTGGTGGCGCGGCAAGGGTCGGCTAGCGTGGGCCAGATGGATGGCTCAGCTCGGGCCGAGGGGATCGACGCGCTGGGGATTGGGGAGACCGGCTTTGGCCGGGTCTTCAAGGCTGCTGGGCACGGATCCGTGCATGCGAGAAGAGAGGGAGAGAAACCGGCATGGGTCGACTTTCTTGCGTGGGTGACCTGGGTCTGCCTTGGGGCGCGCTAGGCACGGAAGAAAGAAGGGAATGAGGCGTGGGTCTCCCCCATACAGCTTCTTTTCCAAGAGGTGATCTACTCGATGAAATGCGCGTCTGCTCAGTGCTCCCCAAACGTAGTTCATGTGATAGTGGGATTCTCAAACTTGAACAGGTTCTTTGATCTTAGCTTGATCATAAATGAGTTCTGGTATTTCTTTGAGATCAGCCACAAGGAAGGTGTGGGGCAACTGAGGTATTGCCATATGTTGCTCGATGCTTCTAGCAAAGGTGACCATGAGTGGGCGAGAGACACCTTGGAGGTGAGCGGAGAATGGGAGTCTGACTCTTCTCTTCAGTTGCGTGTCCTAACTACCTTTATTAGCAGTAAGTGAACTGCTTCATTCTTATCCTGCTTGAATTTTTGTTGAGCTGCTCTATGACTTCAATTTATTGATCCTCTTTCTTACTTTGTGTAGATTCGGAGTTTGGCTCAACTCCAAGGACTTCGACAAATATGAAGAAAGTGCACGTCGCCTTGGGCATTCCTGCTGAGTACCGTGAGCAGCGCTGGCTGCTCAGCCCTCTTCATCGGGAGAAAGGTGGCCTGCCTCCGAAGGAAAAGATAAAGCTAATAAAGGATGAGGTATTGGCTCGCCCAATCGCTGCAGTAGAGCCTGCTGCCAATGATGATGGAAAGAAGAGGTCTTCCTCACCTGCTTACGAGCCTTCGGTTGAGAATAAGCCAATGACTTCTTCTATTGCTCGTAGGAGTGCGTCTGCTACCGAAAAGCTCGTTATTGATCTAACTTCCCCCAATGGGGTGAAGAAGACCGTTGAGCCTGAGCTTGTGAAACCTGCTGCTCCAAAGGTAACCGCATTCATCGCTGAGAGACTTGCCCAGCGGAAGGGTTCAGTAATGCCCCCGGTGTCCGGGTTTGTATCGAATCGTCCATCGGGAGCTAAATCTGGATTAGCTTCTGAGAGGCTCGCTGTTATAAAGAGCGGGAATGTGGATTCTACAACTAAGGTGGCATCTGGGCCTGTTCCTTCTTCTGTCATGACTGACTCGTTTACTGAGAAGGGGAAATCTGCTCGCACGGGCAATTGTGAGAGATCCACCAACTCTGAGGCTGGAGAGTTTCCCGAGGTTTGTGCGCTGCTGAAGGCTGACCTGCTTGAGGATGTCGATGCATGCGCCAAGTTTGTTGATAGTGTTGGGAAAGTTGTCATCCGCTTAGATTCATTTGCGAAGCATCCTGCCTACTCGAGGAAGTTCTCCCTAATTGCTACAATGCATAAGACTTTGATCCTGGCAGCTGAGTCTATGTGCGTTGATCAGGATGCTGTCAAGTGTGCTAAGGAAGCTGAAGTGGCGTTGGTGGCTCAGCTTCGCTCGGCTGCTGAAAAGATTGAGAAGCTCGAATTTGAACTCGCCATTTTGAAGGGGTCTGATGTCTCTGCCCTCACTTCTTTGCAGCTGGAGATCGCTCAACAGAAGGTTACCCATTTGAATGCTAGGCTTAGTGCGACTCATGCGATGTTGGAAACTGCAGAGAAGGAAGTTAGTCGTGTTTCTCCGGTGGTCAATGACCTTGAGCGTGCCAATTCGGAGCTACGATCTGCTTGTTTTGCCAAGGACGATGAGCTTATCTTCATGCATGCTGAAGTGTCTCATCTCAAAGAGGTTGCCAGTAAGCTTGAGTCCAATGAGGTAGATCTGCAAGGTGCGCTGTCTACTAGCAAGAACCTAAAAAAGGAACTGGATGAGTTGCAGGGTGCTCACATTGGGCTTGTTCAGGAAAATATGCAACTAAATAATGAGAAAGTTGGTCACGAATTAGCGCTTGCTTCTTGTCAGGCCAATTTCTACAAGCTTGGCTATGTAGACCATCTTCAGGGCAGGTCGTCGGATTATGAGTTTTCCGAGAATGACTCGAGACTTTTTCCATTTCTCCAATTGATCTGCTTGATTTCTCATTTGAGGCTGCCTTTGGTGGAGCAGCTGAGGGTCAGGCAGTCCAAGCAGGGGCGGCTGAGGATGAACTGATGGAACCTTTAGCTGCTGGGAATGACATGGCTGCTGAAGGCGTAGCAGTCGAGGAACCAGTGGTTGCGCAAGCTGCTAAGGAGTAGTTTGTTTGCTTAGACTTAGAAGTTTTTTCTTTTTCCTTTTTGTTCTGCTTTGCTTGAACTTTGTTGGCCTTCGAGCCGGTTTATTAATTTGCTAGAACTTTAATAAACAATTTTCCTTGTTTTTGCTTCATCCTTCTATTTTGCCATGTCTTTAGCAAAACTTTACAGTAGAATGGGCGGCTGGGTGAGCTACTTCAACGAAGCAGTTGATCCCACATCGTCACTTAGGTTTTAGTTTCAGCTTCAGGGCTTTAGGAGCCTTGCATGCTTGAGGCGTCTTGCAAAACTTTACCGTAGGACGGGCAGTTAAGTTGGCTACTTCGATGGAGCAGTTGACTCACGCGGTTACTTTAGGCTTTAGTTTTGGCTTTGGGGCTTCTAGAGCTTTACCTGCAAAGGGAAGAAATGCGAGGTTTCCAACTTATAGAGCCAGCAACCGAACTCGTTGTCTCCATAGGAGGCAAGCGAGTTCGCGTAGCTACCATAGCTATGAATCTCGGCTTTGGGTAGCTTCGTGAGTTTTAGCCCTTTCTGGGCATATTGCGAAATTTTTAACCTATAGGGCCAGCGGTCGAACATGTGCTTCGCATAGAAAGCAGAGGAGTTCTTGTGGCCACTATGGTTGTATTCCGACTTTTGAGTGGCTTCTTGAGCTTTGGCCCTCCCGGGCATGTTGCGAGATTTTTAACTTATAGAGCTGTCGGTCGAACTCATGCTTCTCGTAAGAAGCAGAGGAGGTCCGCGTAGCTACTATAGTCGTGACACTCGACTTTAGTGGCTTCTTGAGCTTTGGCCCTCCCGGGGCATATTGCCAGATTTTTTACTTATAAAGCCGTTGGCTGGACTCGTGTTTCTCGTAGGAAGCAGAGGAGGTCCGCGTAGCTGCTATAGTCGTGACACTCGACTTTAGTGGCTTTTTGAGCTTTGGCCTTCCCGAGGCATGTTGCGAGATTTTTTACTTATAAAGCAGTCGGCCGAACTCGTGCTTCTCGTAAGAGGCAGAGGAGGTCCGCGTAGCTGCTATAGTCGTGACACTAGACTTTGTCCCAGCAAAACTTAAACCATAGACCGTCGGCCGGAAGTGCTGCTTATAAGTAAGCAGGCGAGTCCGCGTAGTCATAGCAGGTGTAAGTTTCGGCTTACGGGTAGCCTTGGGCTTTTAACCGTCGGGTTGTCGGCCAGGTGTCTTACTTACAGAAGCAGACGACCCGCGTAACCACTTCAGGCGTCATCCCTAGCTCTCGAAGGCATTTTTTTGGGTGAGGTGTAGGCGAAGTTGCTCATCAGAGGTCATATCCTTCCGAGTCGCAGCTTTGATTCCGCAGGTTGCTTAACTAGTATTACAACACTTTAAAATCAAGCCACTTCATGAAGATTTACACATCGAGGACGGACCATCTTGTCACGCAAATTCTTTCATGGGCAGGGGTCCTACACTTAGTGTCTCTTTCGGTTAGAGACCCGGGTTCCCGGGGAAGTTGGCTAAGTCTATTCTAGGGGAAGGACTATCGTGGCCAATTCTGGGAGTGGTCTAACACAGGTAGTCGCTGCATTCAGAGGAAACTAAGCAATCGTACCACTCATCCACGTTTGGATATTTCAGAGTAGTTTACCCTCTCACACTAAAGAGCATACCCGTATGGGTGTCGGGGAATTAGTTTACCCTTTCGCACTGAAGAGCATACCCAGATGGGTGTCGGGGGATTAGTTTACCCTCTCGCACTGGAGAGCATACCCAGATGGGTGTCGAGGGATTAGTTTTCCATCTCGCACTGGAGAGCATACCCAGATGGATGTCAGGGAATTAGTTTACCCTCTCACACTGGAGAGCCTACGCCATGTCTGCAGGGCAGCGGGCGTCTTCTACTTGTCAAGAGAGTAGGATACCCATATGGGTGTCGGGGAATTGGTTTACCCTCTCGCTCTAGAGAGCTTACCCAAATGGGGCTTTGAGCAGTTGTTGCAAGTTATTATTTTGTTTTTAAAGATTTTTAGGTTTCTAGCCAATTAGTTTTTAAATTATTTTTTGGTAGTACGTCCTTATCAAGCATATTATGAAATGGACTTTTGTAATAATAACCAAAGTACATCCTCATTAAGTATATTATGTAATTATACTTCGCAATATTAACAACACGTATTACGCACTAAAAACAGTCAAGACACTAATCCTAAGTTAAATTAGGAGTCATTGATGCCTACCCAACATATATACTTAAATTAATAAAGTGGCGTTATTAAAATATCTATGAGAAAGTGCGTATATCTTATCCCTTGCGAGTGACATATTTTTGCATCGTATAAACTCTATAATTAGAATTGTACAATTTCTTAATTTTAGTTTGAAGATTATCTTTACTAATCATTCCAATAAGAGATTGTTTAATCATCTAAATGTATCTAATAAATAGATAGCTCATCATATATATGTTACTTGATACACATATTGTCCATTTGTTCCGTACATTTGAATAAGTATACGATGTCTGATTCAAATGATTTTTAAAAGGAATGAGTTTCGAATGAAGATTAAAAAATTGAATGATTCTGATTATGAAAATTAGACTATGAATATACGTCCTTCACAAGAAATAAAATATGTGCATTCTCCAGAAAAGATTCATTATCCTATAAAAAATGCAATCATCTATAATCTAGATGACTTATTTTATGTCCCTTTGGAATTCTCCGACACAGATGGTAACATGCATGTGGAATATTATCATTCCACGTATGATACATGCGTTTTAATTAGTTGGTCTTGGTGTTTTGTTGGTTTGATACTAGGAAGTGTTTGGTGAGTGAAAGATATTAGTCTTAAGAGAAAAATGGGTCTCTTATTGAACAAAGAAAAAGAAAACGTTATTGTTAAGAAAGCTATTGTGTGGTTCCACAATTCAAAGATGAAACGCATATTAAGTACAAACGTGCAATTCTTTTGGTAGTACATGTGAATATTTCACTCCATGCAAGGGCGGAGTTACAAAATCTTTAGAGGGTGGGCTAGCTTTAAACTTTAATGTTCTATTTTCTTAAGCTTGTATGTATATAAATTATACAAATGAAGAACTAAGTATAATTTTGTAAACCATGCAAGTATATAAATTTGTTTTAATGGTCCTTTAGCTTAAGGTATTGAACATCAAACATAAAACCATATAAGTCGATTGCCAAGTTCTAATGATCGTTTAGCTTACGGGTTCCTTCTCGAATTTATGGCTTATTTTTGTGTCAAATCGGTTTTCTTCACAACTCTACAATATCTGCCTAGAATTAGGGTTTTTTTTCTTCTTATTAATGGCTTTTTGGAAGATGCATAATAAAGTGAAGTTTGAAAGTAAACCTCCTCCCTTTTTTGGAAGTAAACCTCCCCCCTTTTCATGCCTTTGTTGTTTTAATTTAGCCTGGATTAGGCAAGTTGGAGTTTCACTCCTGGTCTGTTGGAATTTTGGATAAGCAAATTTTTCCGAGATTTTGCAAGTTATTTTCTTGATGTTTTCTCCCAGAGCTTGGGGCATCATACTTCTTTCTATGCAGAGCGTCATGCTGTCATCCTTGTTGTGGAGTTGGCTCATGTGCAGGGTTGCCAAAATTTATGGCTTGAAAGTGACTCTTCTAGTATGATATCTAAGCATGTCTAGAAAAAAGAAAAAAAAAACCAAGAAATATGGAAATAAAAAGAAAAGGAGAAACTAACAGGCAAGTGTTGGGGTAGATTGAAGCAGTAGGCTAAGTTGGACTTTCACTGCATGTTCTTGGGTTGTTGAACTTGGTTCTCCAAAAGATGGCGGGTTTATGCTTCGATTAGTCGGAATAAAACATTTCAAAACCCATAAGCATCATTTAAATTGAGAACTATAATTGATGAAAGTGTTAGAACAAGCAAAAGCATAAGAATTCGACGTGAACGAGATTTTGATATCTTCTAACTAAGAGAAAAGTGGTGTTATTATTATTATAAGTATGGTATGCAGAAGATAAATGATATGATCTTAGAACAAAGGATAAGTTGTCAATACGTGCGTACACGCATACATAATATATTTAAGTACATTATTGACCTCTAAAGAGATCGAAACCATCAAACCCTAATCTGTGCATGAACGATAATTAGTCATGCATGAACCCTAAATCTGATGCACTGCATTTACAACCATGGTTTTTGACAGTGAGAAAGTGATCTTCTCCTCTTGTGTATCAGTAAAGGTTACCCGACTCTCAATGAGACAAGTCTTACTTCTTTGCAACCAAGCACACACCGAGAAAAGGGACCAACTATAGTTATATAGTTGACAACTGCCTCTTCCCATGAAAGAGGAAGTCATGTTTCAAATGTATTTGAATCCATTAAGTTTCCCTCCAAAGGTTAGTTGCCTGATAACAAATAAAACCCTAATTAAGCTTCACATAATATAACTTACTTAGCTTATAGTATTGTACTCATTTAATGTTTGATGAAACTCACAAAAGAGTTTCTTACACATTACGCTTCTAATTTCTATCTATTTGTCCGGACGTCCAAGCATACATAGACAATGCCCTAGAAAAGAAAACCAACTCAGGCAAGCCTGGCGAGAACACCTACTGGTGGTGCTAACGAAACAGTTGCTGGTTCAATAGAATTTTATGGCTTAACTTTTCTGTATTCCACAATTCTGAATAAAAGGTACATACAATCCTTGGTACAAAAGGAAACAAAATAAAGGACACAATATCCTTCCTAAAACTTGACTCTAATAATTACAAAATATTTACATTCCTTTTTTTCCGAAATATTGACTTATTCCAATACTCCCCCTCAAGTTAGAGCATAGATACTGTGGATGCAAATTTCTTCCTCCTTGATCTTGGACAAAATTGCACCTACAAAATAAATAATATCTTTGGTTATGGCCACAAGCCTCACGCACCCACGATGAATAAGGGGGGGGGGGGCTTTGGCCGAAGAACCTCCGATGCCAAAGTTAGAATTTAGAAAGAAAGCGTGTTTAGAGAATTTTGGGTTTTTTTGCAAGAGTGTTGGAATGATCTTTTGGTGAAAATGGGAGCCTATTTATAGGGATAGGCTTTCTCCCTTTTTTCCAAGGAATGGCCGGCCTTCAAGGGGTTTTGTGGTTGAGATTTTGGTTTAATTAGCCATTTATTGGCTAATTAAACCTTAAAGAATAAATTGGGGGTTACAAAATTGAATATTTGCATAAATGGGGTAATAAAATGGAGAAAAATGAGAAAGGTTTAGGAAGAAAGGGAGGTGGCTGGCCATTACCTAGCTTTGGGATTAAATAGGATATATTTTGTGGTTAATACTCAATGGATTAATTGGGTAATTAATCCATTAATTAACCAATTAACATAATACTTTGGAGGTTACTTTGAAAAAAGGGAATTTGATGAGATGAATATTGAATTGTTACCTTTTTGGAGCATTTTTGAGCTGCTCGCGTGTAGGAATCCCGGTGTGACTCAAGGGTAGTTTGGTCCTCTTTTACTAAAAAATTCATGTGTCGCCTTGTGATTATTTTTGGCTCCACAAATGCCCCCACACCTGTTGGGCTGCTCGCAGGAAAGGGCAGCAAGTGTAGAGATTTCCTTGCTTTTAGGAAACTTAGGAATGCTTCCTATTCTGATGTAGATTCCTTATTCAGTATGAAATTAGATCCTTCTAGGAAAGGGAAATAAATTTCTCTCAAAGCCTATTTAAGTCCACCTTAAGTGGGTTATTAAATCAACTTTGGAGAGTGATTTATTCTACCCTACAAGAGAGAGAGCTTAGAGGATATTTGTTCCCCCTCCTCTAGCAATCTTCTACATCTTGCCCGTGCAAATGACCGTCTTTCGTTGATTTCTTTGTCTTCTCGATGCCGCACCGATGTAAGAAAAATTTAATTTTTCTTGTCTTCCTCTTGGGAGGTATTGCCACGGGGCAGCTGTCGGGGTGGTGCGGCACGTCGGCTGGCAGGGGCCAGGAGTCGACTTGGCATGGGCCAAGGAGGTGGTGTGGCAAAGGCTATTACTTGTACTGCTCGGCTTGATTGAAGCCAAGGATTGGTTCAGCATGAGCCAAGGAAGTGGCATGGCATGGACAACGGTTTGGCTGCCATGTCTAGGCTGCTTGCCAAAAATGAGAAAACTGCTTGAGTTTGATTTCTCAGCTGCCATAGATGGAGTAGTAAAGGATAGAACTGTCAAGATCGAAGTTGCTGAAGATGAAGTATCGGATGAGCGAACTGTTAAATGCAAAAGTAGATGTTGCCCCTTGACCATTTGCTGCCTAGTTGATCTTCAAGCATTCGATCTTTTGAGCTATGTGGCCTTTTCGCACTGGAGAGTTTACCCAGATGGGTGTCGGGAAATTAGTTTACCCTCTCGCACTAGAGAGCAATTAGTTTACCCTCTCGTACTGGAGAGCAGACCCATATGGGTGTCGGGGAATTGGTTTACCCTCTCGCAGTAGAGAGCAATTAGGTTATCCTCTCGCACTGGAGAGCAAACCCCATATGGGTGTCGGGGAATTGGTTTACCCTCTCGCATTGCAGAGCAATTAGTTTACCCTCTCGCACTAGAGAGCAATTAGTTTACCCTCTCGCACTGGAAAACAGACCCATATGGGTGTCGAGGAATTGGTTTACCCTCTCGCACTAGAGAGCAATTAGTTTACCCTCTCACACTGAAGAGCAGACCCATATGGGTGTCGAGGAATTGGTTTACCCTCTCGCACTGGAGAGCAATTAGTTTATCCTCTCGCACTGGAGAGCAGACCCATATGGGTGTCGGGGAATTGGTTTACCCTCTCGCACTGGAGAGCAGACCCATATGGGTGTCGTGGAATTGGTTTACCCTCTCGCACTGGAGAGCAATTAGTTTATCCTTTCGCACCGGAGAGCTTACCTATAAAGGGTTTTGAGCAATTGTTGTGGACAGCAGTTGAGCCAGGTTTATGAATAACTTCTTGAATCTTCATTGAGTATAAAGAAAATAAATCAACTGTGTTGGAAGGTAGAAAGTGCATAATAAACTGGATAATCTTCGGCTTGCGAAGCCTTGTTCGTCAAACTGCTTGAGACTTCGAACTTATTTGGACAAACCCAAACGAGGTTCAGGGGGTGATGGAGGTTTCATCTACTTGTGTAAGCCGTTTCGTTGACCTGTCAAGATACTCGTCGCATCAGCCTTCATGTGTCAGCTTCTCAAGGTACTGCTTCAACTTCAGGCAGCCGTTAGTGGTGTGGCCCGGTCCTTGATGGAATGCGCAATACTTTGTATGATCCAGCCTAGTAAGGTCACCTTTCATAGGTGGCGGCAGTTCGAACCAGGGTTCGTTCTTGAGCTTACAGAGGATTTGGCAGATTGGAACTGTAAACTTGGTGAATGTTTCAGGCGCTGAGTCTTCTTTGGTCGGGAAATATTCCATGTGCTTCTTTTCTGACTCATTTTTGTTAGACTGCTTGGCCTCGTCCCATAGTGAGTGTTTTTCTGTCAAAGCATACGAAGCTGCTAGGGTCAGTTCTTCTCCCATGATCAGTTTTCCGAATAAAGGATGTTCAGTGGAAAGCCCATTCCTGAAAGCTGTCGTTGCTATGTCATCATTGCAGCCAGCAATCTTGGCCTTCTCCACTTTGAACCTCTTGACATAGTCTCGAATTGTCTCCTAAGGCTTTTTTATGATGCTGAAGAGATGGTCTGATGTCCTTTTGATTGAGCGGTTAGACGAATACTCATTAGTAAAAACAAAGGAAAGTTTGTTGAAACTCCGGATCAACTGCGGCAGTAAAGTGTGAAACCAGTCTTGCGCCTCGCCTTGTAGAGTTGTGGCAAAAATTTTGCACATAAGCGCATCATTGTTCCTGTAGAGGATCATGGTACTGCGGTAATGCTTGAGATGTCGATCCGGGTCTTCGTCTCCCTTGTACGAAGTGAAGTGAGGTATAGTGAACCCGCGAGGTGGATCTGTCTGCTCGATCTCATTTGTGAATAGTGACATCCTTATGTTGGTCATGTCTCGTCGAAGCGCATCATCAGTAGCCTCATTACGTTGGAAATTATGCAATCGTTCAGTTAGGAGCCTGTCGACTTCTTTTTGAATTTGCCTCTGCTAGGGCAGTGGAACTTTTGGCTGCCCCCGGTCATAACCTATGGGTTTGAGCCGTTCTTCTCTATGCTCGACTTGTCTATGTCTCAGCTGCGGTGTATGTGGCATGTTCCTAACAGGCGAACGGGCTGCTCGCAGGCTGCCAGTTGAACTTGAGTTGGATTGAGTGACTACTTCTCTCCATCTGCCGTGCTGCATACTCCAATATAAGGTGGAGAATACTCCTTGTGAGCCTAGTTGTGAATGAACATTTCGCCTGGAAGGTTGTCTATGTTGATAATCAAAGTCTGACCTCAACCGTGAACGTATGCTCGTCCATGGGCTTGATCAGGAATGCACACTCATCCGCCTGCTAAGACGAGAGTATACGTTATCCCAAGGACCCAGGCGAGAGCGTAAACTGCCAGAACTCTCGGATCGTGGCTGGTTGATAGGCTGTTTGCCGGGACGCTGATCGAGAGGTTCATCTACCCTTGTCCTACTTCGAGACACCTCGTCCCAGGCACGTTGGATCTCGGTGCATTGCAAAAGTTCATTCACCAAGGTCGTCTGTTGTGCAAGGGCTCTCGTCAACTCTATGACTTGTTGAGACAAGTGTTGTTTGCCATTTGGATTGGAAGAGCTTAGAACGAATATGCTTCCTTGAGAAATGGAAGTGCGGTAGGCTCCGGGCGCGAGATTTGAATTGGGAAATGTCAAATCCGTGGTGAAGCGTGGTGAAAATGACCCCGGCTCGATGGTTGGTCCAGATGGTCAAAATAGTCTTGAGCCGATTTGGGCTGCTTGGAATGCTACGGAAACAGGCGGGGCCGCGGGAGCAGACTGGGCCACGAGAGTGGGCTGCTCAATGGGAGCAGGCTGGGCCACGAAAGTGGGCTGCTCCACAGGAGTAGGCTGGGCCGCGGGAGCAGACTAGGTCACGAGAGTGGGCTGCTCGACGAGAGCAAGCTGGGCTGCAGGAGTAGGTTGGGTCACGAGAGTGGGCTGCTCGGCGCGTGATGCTCGCGAATGCGAGGCTTGGGCTCGGTTTGGCAACGCATTGGGCTCGCATTAGGCATGGAGTGACATGGTTTGGGTCGTGGCTTTGGTGGCATAGGCCGTGGTGGTAGAGCCATGGACCTCGCCGCGGGTGATTGCCGTGGTGGCCACCACGGTGGTTGCCATGGTGGAGCCTTGTGGTGGTGGTTGCCGCTCCACCTAAGATCACATTTAGTCTCGTGGATCGCCGCGGTCCCATTTCTTGAATATTGGAATTTTCACTTGTGGAATTTTCTAAATTTCTAGCCATTGTATTTCTCTTTTACGTTTTATCAAAGAATCTTGGCAAATAAAAAATTCTAATAATAAGAACGTACGAAAAATACAAGTGGACTAGAAAATAGAGAAAAAAAAAAACCTTTTTGCGCGAGAGTCTTCTACGAATGTGAATCTCAGCTCTCAATGAAAGCACCAATTTGTGGATGCAAATTTCTTCATCCTTGATCTTGGACAAAATTGCACCTTCAAAATAAATAATACCTTTGGTTATGGCCACAAGCCTCACGCACCCACGATGAATGGGGGGGAGGGCTTTGGCCGAAGAACCTCCGATGCCAAAGTTAGAATTTAGAAAGAAAGTGTGTTTAGAGAATTTTGAGATTTTTGCAAGAGTGTTGGAATGATCTTTTGGTGAAAATGGGAGCCTATTTATAGGGATAGGCTTCTCTCTTTTTTCCAAGGAATGGTCGGCCTTCAAGGGGTTTTGTGGTTGAGATTTTGGTTTAATTAGCCATTTATTGGCTAATTAAACCTTAAAGAATAAATTGGGGGTTACGAAATTGATTATTTCCATAAATAGGGTAATAAAATCGAGAAAAATGAGAAAGGTTTAGGAAGAAAGGGAGGTGGCCGGCCATTACCTAGCTTTGGGATTAAATAGGATATATTTTGTGGTTAATGGGATAACTTAATTGATACTTAATGGATTAATTGGGCAATTAATCTATTAATTAACCAATTAACATAATACTTTGGAGGTTACTTTGAAAAAAGGATTTGATGAGATGAATATTGAATTGTTACCTTTTTGGAGCATTTTTGAGCTGCTCGCGTGTAGGAATCCCGGTGTGCCTCAAGGGTAGTTTGGTCCTCTTTTACTAAAAAATCAACGTGTCGCCTTATGATTATTTTTGGCTCCACAGATACTACTCATGCCCAACTTGACAAGCGAGTCATCGAATCTCTTACTACACATGGCATAGGTAAGAATATCTGCAAGTTGTTCCTCTGAGTTCACAAACGGTATTGACACAATCTTATTCTCCAGCTTTTCTTTGATAAAATGTCTATCAACCTCAACATGCTTAGTCATGTCATGCTGTACTGGATTCTCAGCAATTTCTCTAGCAGACTTATTATCACAATACAACTTCATTGCCTTCTTCTGTTTAAAACCAAGATTCCAAAGCAATTTTCGTAGCCAAAGAATCTCTCACACACCATGTGCCATACCCCTATACTTGGCTTCGACAGAAGACCGTGATACCACATTCTGCTTCTTGCTCCGCCACGTAACCAAATTACCTCCAACAAATGTAAAATACCCAGATGTAGACCTTTTATCAGTCACACCACCTGCCCAATCAACATCAGTAAATCCCTCAATCCTCATATGTCCATGAAAATATTTCAAATCTCCCAAATTCTTCATCTCGAACTCGGCTGCAAGGTTTTGTTCTAACTTCATCATCTCTTCATAATCATCACCTGTGATTATCATGTCATCCACTTAAATAATTAAGGTCGTCACTTTACCAATTCTCCGCTTCACAAATAATGTATGATCCAAGTGACTTTGATAATACCCAATCCTCCTCAAAACTTGAGTAAATCTACCAAACCATGCACGAGGTGATTGCTTAAGTCCGTAAAGTGACTTTCACAACCTACATACTCCGGTTTTCCCTCCGGCATTGTACCCCGGAGGAAAATCCATATATACATCTTCTTCTACGTACCCATGAAGAAAACATTTTTCACATCAAACTGTTTCAGTGGCCAATTTAAATTTGCAGCTAAGGAAATCAGAACTCGTACTGTATTCATCTTCGCTACTAGAGAAAAAGTTTCCTGATAATCAACATCATAAGTTTGAGTATAACCCTTTGCTACTAACCTTGCTTTATACATGTCTACCGATCCGTCTGCCTTGTACTTGATCGTAAAGACCCATCTACACCCAATCGGTTTCTTGCCTTTAGGTAGCTTCGTTACCTCCCATGTATCATTCTTGTGTAGTGCCATCATTTCTTCATCCATTGCAGCAGCCCATTTAGGATCCTTCAAGGCCTCCTTAACTCGGGTTGGTGCTTGGATTGCTTCCACATTATTTACCCAGGCTTGGCGTTCCGGTGCAAGGTTCTTGCATGACACATAATTTGCTATTGGATACTTTACTTTTCCTTCAGGAGAAAACCTGTCAAGAGGAACACCATAATTTTGCTTGGCGGCAACTTATATGTACTTACATCATTATTTGGATTAGTTACATGAGCATCTGTAGCACTTACCTCAGGGATATTCAGAGTAGACACATTGGGTGGCACTATCGAGCTAGAGAGAGAGGGTGATCTGGGTTCTGCAGGCAACACTTCTTCCCATGAAGTACTTGGTTTGGCAGTAGGCTACTGGACTGTTATAGCTTCCTCGGTAGGACCTTGCCGAAAGCCTGCACTTGTCTCAGCAGGCAACAGCTGAAGGTCCATATCATTCTCGGCAGTTTCTTGTCGAGAGACAGGTGTCCCATTTTCATCCTTGTTATCAACACATGCTCCCCCTGAACTATATATCACATCTGCTGGTACCTCTAACCACCCAAGATCAACTTGATCACCACTAGTGTTCTCTCCCTGATGATCTGAATGTGATGGGATCGAAGAATAAAAATACTCTGATTCAGAAAAAGTAACATCCATAGTCACATACATATGTCGAGTTTCAGGATGATAACATTTACACCCTTTCTGTTGGGAGGCAAACCCAACAAAAACGCATCGAAGGGCATATGGATCCAATTTGCTACGATGAATCTTGTGAATATGAACATATGCTACACATCCAAACACACGAGGAGTAAGGGTATTAGTGGATACTATAGGAACATGTTCCGTCAATACTTGAAGAGGTGCAATTGTATTACTTGCAATTGCACAGCGATTACAATTACTGACAAGGACAACAATACGTTTGAACGAAACCAAGCTCTTGATACCAAATAAATTTTACAGCTTAACTTTTATGTATTCCACAATTCTGAATAAAAGGTACATACAGTCCTTGTTACAAAAGGAAACAAAATAAAGGACACAATATCCTTCCTAAAACATGACTCTAATAATTACAAAATATTTACATTCCTTTTTTTCCTAAATATTGACTTATTCCAATGGGTTCTGCCACTTGGAAGTTCGACCTTGAATCTAAGTAGCCATCATTCTCAGTGGGGCCGCCACCGACTGCTTCATCCAATACATTCAGGCTCAACGAGTTCTTGTTGAACATGTTGGGAAAATAGGGTTTAATTGCTATATTAAATCACATGGAAAATCAAGAAATAATTCATGCAATTATATATCAAAGTGATGCATGCACATGAGTAACTAATGTTAAACGAACATGACATAATGGATTAGAAAAACCTGAAAATACGGTCAAGGCAAGTGTTGGACACTTTGTCTTTAAGACAAGTTTACGCCCTACTACGGTGCTCATGGTTAATCGGCGCATGTCTCCCAAAATACAACGACCACGTCCTTGTAATAGTAGCACTCCAAATCACAAGGGTCCATGAACCATGATTGTGTTGAAAACTCTCATATGGACTCAATGAGACTCTTTAATATTTAGAGCACTCTATGTATGATTATGTAAACAATGAAAAGTTATCTTAGTGATTATAGGGGCTTCCCTATTTATTGCTATCTTGGTCTCGAGTTAGCCACTTTCGAGCCGTTTTTCGACCAAATCACCGCGAGTTAGCTATCAAGAAAGGTATCATTCTTTTCGTCTCGTCGAGAAGTATGATTTTCATTTTTGAATCACTCGATTTCGTTGAGTATTGAAGAAGTTATGAACGTTTAAAGTTTACCCAGTTTCGGACGAGTTTTCTAGTTTTCCTGCGGACCAGTCACCTTTCGGGCTATTTTCCGTCCTTCTTCGGCAACCATTGGGCTTCCAAATGGTATAATCTCGTTCTACATTTTCCTATCTTCATTTTGATAGATTATGGGTCGAATTTGGTTATGAAACGATTGAGTTACGAAGTTTTGAAAATTGCCCAAACTTTTGGCCAAGAGCTCCGGGACACTTAACGGAGTTTTTAACGGAATGACCAAAATAATGGATGGTGGACAATCTCAGGAACCATTTCTATTGATTTTCAATATCAGGGACCAAAGTGATGTGTTATGCAAATCTCAAGAACCATTTTAGCTAAAAAGCCTATTATAAATTACTTATAAAGATTATCTTCGTAAAAAAATCGGGTCGTTTAATCAATTTAACTTTAAAAACAGATGTTTTTTCTTGATGACAAATGTTTTTCTTGTAAGCCTACCAATGCCAACAAAAAAAAAAAAAAAACTATAACTTCGCCGCATGTTCGGCATGCAGATTAATTTATATGAATTGTTTTTAAAATTTATATGATTGTCAAAGCTTTTCATCAACCAAAGAAAAGTTAGGTTCGTAAATAGTGGCACACAAATATTAAAGAGAAAAGGCAACAATAATTCCATTCATTTTAAAAGTAGCACTTCCAATTGGTAGTACTCGTCCATGATTTAGCTAGAGACATGATTGACTGCGGAGGATGTTTACATTTCGATTGGTGCCTCTTTTGCTTTAACTAATAACATCAAAACTTTTTAATGCCAAAGTGTATTATTAGTCGTATAAACTTGTATGTCTTCCAATCGAACGCAAGATTCAATGTTCCTCCCAAAAGAACAAGGCCCTTCAATCAATCATTCGGCACTCAAAGTTGCGGTGACTTCCAGTTGGTTGATTTAATAATTCTTCTTTTTCTATTAAAAGAAAACTGAATGTTCGAATTTAGACGTCTTCTTTGATCTAACTTTAGGGCTATACTTATTTAGGAAGAATGAATTTTTTTATTTCACAAACGATAGTTACTACGCTAAGGAGATGAGGGAGACTAAGTCTTACAATTGGCTTGACGTAATAATGTGATTCAACTTCGTCTTTGATGATAATCGAACCTAATATTTCTCACTTACAAATGGAGAGAAATATCATAAACTACTAAGTGGCTAGGAAGAATGAATTTAATGATAAGAAATGAATATCATTCTCATGTGTTTATTAACAAATAAAGAATATAAAAAATAAATATTTTTGGGTACTCGTAGTTGAAAAATCAAGGTATGAGATTACAATGGGAAGGAGGGTTATTTTTCCTATTCTCATTCTTTTATTTTCTCATTCCTTCACATGTCACGTAAACATTGCCTAAGAATATAATTATATCACCGTTTCAAATGTTAGTTGGTTAATTAATTGTCCAGTTGGTTAACCCAGTTGGTTCCACATTCTTTTATATTCTCATTCCTTCTATGTTTCAAGCAAGGTATAAAATATCGATGATATCGAAAATATCGGTAGTCCAAAAATACGGAAATATCGATGGAAATATCGGGATATTATCGATATCGATAAAAATAATATGGAAACCACGGAAATTGTAAGAAAAACTTGGAAATTTTTATTGAAACTTTGCAGGATGTTTATTTAGTCAATTATCTATTAGTTTATCACAAAAAATTAGAAGGAAATGCATTGCATGATGGAGTTAACTGATTTAAGTTGATTATATAGCGAGCTGGCAAACATTGTGAGTGTAGAAAATATGTAGTAATTAATGAAAGAAGTTTAAACACACCATAATCATTTATATATAATGAATTAGTACAATATTTTACACTTTATACATTGCATGGTAAGATACATGAGTGACTTAGTACCAAGGTTCTAAAAAACATTAGGAGCTAGTCGGGCGGCGGGCTAGCGCCTAGCGCCTAGGCGGCTAGGAGGGATCTAGGCGGGCGCCTAGGCGGCCTAGGTGGATTTAGGCAAATTTCTTATATATTTTGATGAATTAATTAAATTTACTATATCAAATGTAAATAATTATTGACAAATATGTTATTTCTTATAGAAGAATATACACATGTGAATGTTTTATGTACATATATAATATGCTTGCCTTGAAAAAAAAACACAAAATATTATCTAAATAATTTATAATGTGTATAACATTTATATATATATTTATATATATATATATAATATATATATCTTAAACTTTTAAAAATATAACCCCATTATTAAAACCATCACACCTCACCCGTCCACCACCTTAGGTCCATGGCTTCAACATAAAATATATATTTGAGATCCCATTCCATCAAAACCACATCACCCGTCCATCACTTTGGGTCCATGGCTTTAATATAAAATATATATATATTGTTTTCTGGACAAAAGCTTCAATATAAAATATATATTTGAGATCCTTTCCGGTCCATCAAAACCAAAACCATCAGCAGCCATGGTTTTGACAATTAAAACCATCAGCTTTTCCCTTATTTGAGATCCCAGTCCTCAAACTCCTCGCCCTCACATATTGAAATGTTTCATACTTTCAGTCTCTCTCTCTTCGCACTCTTCTCCTCTTCTCTTCATAGACGAGCTTCAGAACATACCACAGATTGAAATGTTTAATTCTCTCTCTCTCTTCACACTCTCTTCCCTCATCTTCACAAAGAAGAGTTGTAGAAATTCGCCGGTAATCTCTCTATCTCTCTTCGCACTTTCTCTTCCCTCAGATCGGTTGTGAAAATTGCTGCAACTCTCCTTCCCGGAGCACAAACACCCACACCCACATCCCACCGTGACCTCGGCAACGACGGAGCCTCGGCGATATTATCGATAATATCGCGATATTATCGACGATAATATCATGATATTTTGACGATAATCACTTGGATAGTTGTAGAAATATCGAACTCTCAAAAAAACGATAATATCGGCGAAATATCGCCGATATTATCGATATTTAAGACATTTTTCAGGAATGGGCTGGTTAATATATAAGAGAGTTGTTTATCTTGTCCTCATTTTTTTATATTTGCATTCCTTCTATGTTGCTTAAGAGGAAAACGCCCAGCTGGTTCCTCGAAGAAAAAAAATCGCAATTAACATCGTGGGTTGAAGATTAAACCCATACACATTAAGTTAACGAGAAATTTTATTTATCAGAACAATCCACGAATTGTAGTATCAATTACATAAAATATAAGGTTTTGAATTTAAGGAAAACTAATGAAAATTGCTTGAAAACTTTGAGTTTTAACGATAAGGACAAAATAAAGGGTAGAGTGAATTGTATCAGGATTGATTTTTTAGTGTAAAAATATGATTTTTCGTTAAAGTGAACAGTACCACGAGCTTTTCGTTAAAGTTCCATTGAATTTAAGGTGCCTACACAACATTACTACTTTGTATCAAAGCTTTCAATTCAACATATTTCCGGTAGGACCCAAGGAGTTTGGCTCTTTCACATATTCTCATAAAAGTTAGGCTAGTAAAAGTAGATTTGCAAATCAGCTAATTGGATTGTTAATTTATTTCATTAAGATTTATTTAGTTTAATTTCACGTTACATTATCATTATCATTATTAATCTCATCTATATATTATAGTGATATCAAATTAAACGAATGTTAACACATACCTATTAACAACCCAATAAATTAATTTTTCACCTCTACGTACAAGTGTACAAACACAACAATTAATCTGAAGCACTCATAGCTAATTCTCTTGGGCACAAAGTTTTTTTGGTACTTTTACAAGGAACCGGATCCCCACCAGACCCAAATATATTGAGCTTGCTAAGCAAGGGATCCGGGTCGTTGAAATATAATCCAACGGCTACAATTATTATATCTTTTAGAGGGTTCTTCTGTTTATAACCGTTTGATCAAATTTCAACGGCCCAGATCTCTTGCTCAGCCGGCTCAGTTTTATTGGGTCCGGAGGGGATCCGGTTCCCTTTTGCAAGTTATTATTTTGTTTTTTAAGAGTTTTAGGTTTCTAGCCAACTAGTTTTTAAATTAATTTTTGGTAGTACGTCCTTATCAAGCATATTATGAAATGGACTTTTGTAATAATAACCAAAGTACATCCTTATTAAGTATATTATGTATTGAGATTCGCAATATTAACAACACGTATTAGCACTAAAAACAGTCAAGACACTAATCCTACATTTGTGTTAATGTGCACGGGCTTTTCAAACGAAGTTAAATTAGGAGTTATTGATGCCTACACAGCATATATACTTAAATTAATAAGGTGGCGTTATTAAAATAAACTCTATGAGGAAGTGCACATATCTTCTCTCTTGCGAGCGACATATTTTTTCATCGTATAAACTTTATAATCAAAATTGTTCAATTTCTTAATTTTAATTTAAAAACTATCTCTACTAAATCATTCTAATCAGATATTGTTTAGTCATCTAAATGTATCTAATAAATAGATAGCTTATCATATATATGTTACTTGATACACATCGTTGCTTTGTTTCGTACATTTGAATAAGTAAACGATGTCTGATTCAAATAATTTTTTATAGGGATGAGCTTCGAATGAAGATTAAAAAATTGAATGCTTCCGATTATAAAATTTAGACTATGAATATACGTCATTCACAAGAAATAAAATATGTGCATTCTCCAGAAAAGATGCATTATCCTATAAAAAAAATGCTATCATCTATAATCTAGATGACTTATTTTATGTTCCTTTGGAATTCTCCGACACAGATGGTAACATGCATGTGGAATATTATCATTCCACGTATGATACATGCATTTTAATTAGTTGGTCTTGGTGTTTTGTTGGTTTGACACTATGAAGTGTTTGGTGAGTGAAAGAGATCACTCTAAGAGAAAAATGGGTCTCTTATTAAACAAAGAAAAAGAAAACATTATTGTTAAGAAACCTATTGTGTGGTTCCACAATTCAAAGATGAAACGCACATTAAGTACAAACGTGCAATTCTTTTGGTAGTACATGTGAATATTTCACTCCATGCAAGGGCGGAGTTACAAAATCTTTAGAGGGTGGGCTAGCTTTAAGCTTTAATATTCTATTTTCTTAAGCTCGTATGTATATAAATTATACAAATGAAGAACTAAGTATAATTTTTTAAACCATGCAAGTATATAAATTTGTTTTAATGGTCCTTTAGCTTAGGGGATTGAACATCAAACATAAAACCATATAAGTCGATTGTCAAGTTTTAATGGTTGTTTAGCTTACGGGTTCCTCCTCGAATTTATAGCTTACTTTTGTGTCAAAGCGGTTTTCTTCACAACTCTACAATATCTGGCTAGAATTAGGGTTTTTTCTTCTTCTTATTAATGCCTTTTTGGAAGATGAATAATAAAGTGAAGTTTGAAAGTAAGCCTCCTCCCTTTTCATGCCTTTGTTGTTCTAATTTAGTCTGGATTAGGCAAGTTGGAGTTTCACTCCTAGTCTGTTGGAATTTTGGATAAGCAACTTTTTCCGAGATTTTGCGAGTTATTTTCTTGATGTTTTTTCCCAGAGCTTGGGGCATCATACTTCTTTCTATGCAGAGCTTCATGCTGTCATCCTTGCTGTGGAGTTAACTTGTGCGCACGGTTGCCCAAATTTATGACTTGAAAGTGACTCTTCTAGTATGATATCTAAGCATGTCTAGAAAAAAGAAAAAAGAAATAAAAAAAATATGGAAATAAAAAGAAAACGAGAAACTAACAGGCAGGTGTTGGGCTAGAGTGAAGCAGTAGGCTAAGTTGGACTTTCACTGCATGTTCTTGGGTTGTTGAACTTGGTTCTCCAAAAGATGGCGGGTTTATGCTTCGATTAGTCGGAATAAAAAATTTCAAAACCCATAAGCATCATTTAAATTGAGAACTATAATCGGTGAAAGTGTTAGAACAAGCAAAAACATAATAATTTGACGTGAACAAGATTTTGATATCTTCTAACTAAGAGAAAAGTGGTGTTATTATTATAAGTATGGTATGCAGAAGATAAATGATATGATCTTGGAACAACGGATAAGTTGTTAATACGTGCGTACGCGCATACATAATATATTTAAGTAAATTATTGGTCTCTAAAGAGATCGAAACCATCAAACCCTAATATGTGCATGAACATTAATTAGTCATGCATGAACCCTAAATCTGATGCACTGCATTTACAACTGTTGATTTTTAGTTTCAACTATTTGTATATTTCATCATAAGAAACAAAGTACAAGGGAGAAGCTCTTATAGAGAGCTCGAGAGTGGCTGAAAAGCCAATGGACAAAGCCTGGTATCAGGCCACATAAAGAACCAAAGAATAAACTAGCTAACCCTCATTACAAGTTTCAAGGAAGAGCTAATCCTACTTACAAGTTACAATGAAACACAAACCCTGCAATTAAGGAACAAATAGAAAAGTGGCGGCTATAACTCACACATGTGATTGTAAGTTGAAGAAGCAACTTGAACCTATAAGCAACCTATACATCACTTTCAATACTCCCCGTCAAGTTGGATCAAAGAGGTTGATTGATTCAAGCTTGCACAACAACCGTTGAAACTGTGTAGAGTCTAGAGCTTTCGTGAAAAGGTCAGCAAGTTGATCATGACTTCAAGTGTACATAGTGTCAATTACTTTGGATTGAACTTGTGCACAGATGTAATGGCAATCAACTTCAATGTGCTTCGTAATTTCATGAAACACAGGATTGGAAGCAATGTGCATGGCAGCTTGGTTGTCACAAAACAAAGAATATTGGTTCCTTGATGATGAAGCCAAGGTCAGAGATAAGACTCTTCAACCATATGAGTTCATAAGTTGTTGCTGTCATGGCTCTATACTTAACTTCAGCACTGGATCTTGCAATCACGGTTTGTTTCTTGCTCTTCCATGTGACAAGATTACCTACAACAAAGGTACAAAAACTTATGGTGGACTTTCGATCAAGGGCATTACTAGCCCAGTTAACATCGGTGTAAGCCATGATGTGATTGGCCTATTTTTCTTTATGAGTATGCCTCTACCAACCAAACCCTTGAGATATCGAAGAATTCTCTTGACAATTTCCCAATGAACCAATGTAGGAGAGTGCATAAACTGATTGATAAGGCTCACTGAGTAAGAAATGTCAAGCCTAGTAATTGTGAGGTACATAAATAAGTTTCCTAACCATGCGTTGATAAACACTAGGAAAGGATAGTGGTTCACCTTTGACATCCAATTGAAGTTTCCTAACAAGATGAGTGCGAGCAGGTTTACACTCTAGCATGTGTGCTTCGTTAAAAAGATCAAGTACATACTTCATTTTATTTAAGAACAACCCCTTAGAAGAGATGGTCATCTCAACTCCAAGGAAGTATTTCAAGACTCCCAAATCTTTAATGGAAAATTGTTGGTGAAGTGAAAACTTAAGGGCCTTGATTTCATCCACATTGTCTCCTGTAATAATAAGATCATCAACATATATAAGCACAATGAGCTTGCCTAGTACACCACTTCGAACAAACAATGAGGAGTGAGCATGACTCCTTTTGAACCTTGCAGCTTCAAGAATTGAGCTTAGTTTGGAGTACCAAGCTCAAGGAGATTGTTTGAGTCCATATATAGCCTTATGGAGCTTGCAAACTTTGTTAAGTTCACTTTCTCGTGGGTGTCCATGAAGTAGCTTCACGTACACCTCTTCTTCAAGATCGCCATGGAGGAAAGCATTCTTCACATCCATTTGAAACAAGGGCCACTCGTGGTTGACTACCACTGATAACAACACACTATGTTCATTTTGGCAACTGGAGCAAATGTCTCCTTGTAATCAATGCCATATGTTTGTGTGAAACCACGTGCTACCAATTGAGCCTTGTGTCTCTCAATGGTACCATTGGAGTTAAATTTTGTCTTGTATATCCACCTACTCCCCACTGCCTTCTTGCCTTTGGGAAGATCAACCACACTCCAAGTTTGATTGTCATCCAATGTTTTAAGCTCTTCATGCATGGCTTCTTGCCACATATGTGTACGTACAGCTTCTTGAAAGTTTTTTGGCTCAAAATTGTTTGACAATTGGTTAAAGAATGATGCATGAGATGCTGAAAGTTTTTAATAAGTAATAGCTTCAGAGATAGGATGTCTTGCAGTGTGCGTAACGTAATGTGAGTAACATAGTCTTGTAACCTTAACCGGGGGGGGTGTCTATCTCGAGCAGGATTCTTTCTTTATGTAACTACAGGTTGTGGAGTTGCATCTGGTAGTTCTTGAGCACTAGGTACTTCCTCACTAACCATCTCATCCATGTGGAAATCAATAATAGGATTTGAAGGAGTGCCTGCATGAATTTCTGTAGAAGTAGGCAGTGGGAAAATATCCATGAGACTCCCACCCCCTGATGATCATTCTCAAAATCCTTGTGAAAGAAGGGAGTGAGTTTATCAAACCGAACATCCCTGGAGATAGCAAGCTTCCCATGAATTATAATATTTGTATCCCTTTTGAAAGCTAGAGTACCTCATAAACACACATTTGACAGCTCTAGGTTCTAGCTTATCACGATGAGTAGCTTGGATGTGAGCATAACAAGTACATCCAAAGGTCTTGAGATGAGTCAAATCCATGGGTTTTCCTTTCATGACTTCAAAACGTGATTTGGCATTCAACACACAAGTTGGAAGTCTGTTAATGATGTAAGTTGCAGTAAGAAGTGCTTAGCACCAGAACATCTTAGGAACATGCATCTGAAACATAAGAGACCTTGTTTTTCTCCAATAAATCCCTATTCTTTCTCTCGGCTACACCATTTTGTTGTGGTGTACCAACACAACTAGTTTGATGCAAGATACCATGATTGCTTAAGTAATTGGACATGTTATTGGATGTATACTCGGTTCCATTATCTAACCTTAAAGTATATAATTTAGAGGAAAATTGATTAGTTATTAGTTTATGAAAATTCTTGAAGGCTTCAAAAATTCACTTTTAAACTTTAAGAGATACAACAAAGTAACCCTAGAATATTCATCAATAAAAGTGACATGATACATGTACCCATCAAATGACTCTACACGAGAAGGACCCCAGATGTCTGAGTGAACAACTTCAAAAGGCTTACTGGTTCTAGACTTAGAGGATACAAAAGGCAGCCTAGTGGCTTTTGACATTTGACAAGTCTCACACTTATGTGTGTTTTTACAAAAAATTGGAAATAACTTGGACATCACTAGTTCTGAGGGATAGGCAAGACGTTGGTGCTAAAGTTGGTACTCCTGAGCATGACTTAGGTTGGCAATTGGATCCTTAACAAGATTGGATTTCTTTGAGAGGTAGTATAGTCCATTTAAGAAGAACCCTTCACCAATCTTCTTCTGAGTGACTCGATCCTGAAACACAACATTATGAGGAGAAAATATGGCAAGGCAGTCCAAAGTGTTTGTGATTTTTCCTATGGACAAAAGCTGGAATGGAAATGAAGGTATATATAGTGCAGTGGACACCGCATCATCACCCATCAATCTAATTTTTCCTTTTCCTAGAATAGGTTCCCCTTTCCCATTTGCTACAGATACATGAGTAGGATTAGTCAATTTTTGAAACTCATGTAGACAAGATGGTTTATTGGTTACATGGTCAGTGGCACTTGAGTCTATAATCCAAAAATCATGTGTAAGATTGCATTGAGAGTAATGGAAAGGGCACTGGTAATACCTGGGATATTGCCTTGTGTTGTGGTATCTGAACCTGCCAAGAAGCCATCAAATTTCTCAAGCATTGCAGTAGGGTTTTCAGTGATCACATCCTCATTCTCAGTGGTACCATTTTTCCTTTAGAGAAAGGCAGCAAACTCATTAATCAGGGAAATCGGATTTGAAGTGAAATTTGCCATCCCATCAGCTAAGAAACTAGTTGAATTGAGGGCTTTTAAAGCAAACCTTTTCCCATCTTTGATCATTTTGCCTTCCTTGTCAAACTTAGGCTTTAACTCATGATTTAAGATCCAACATTTTTCCCTTAAGTGCCCCTTAGTGTCGCAATATGTGCACTTCCAGTCAGCCTTCTTCCCATTAAAAAATCTTGCACCAGTGGTTTTGTGGTTGCTAGTGAAAGCCCGAGCCTCAGAGCTAGACTTGGGCTCAATGTGCATTACCTTTCTTCGATTTCTTCTCTTTGAATTGTATGGCACATGCTGATGAATGATGGTAGCTTTGGAGTCATTAGCAAATGATTGTGAAGGTCTTCATACTCAGCTCCCAAGCTTGCCAACAATTGAAACACTTTATCTTCATCAGCCATCTTCAAAAGCATAGCGGATTCAATTGTGTGTGAATGGTATAGATCAAGCTTATTCTACATAGATTTCATGCTTCCAAGATGTTGAACGAAGGATTGGTCACCTTGCTTCAGGCCAACAAGGCTTTTCTTCAGCTCAAACACACAGGCAGCATTGTTTTGGCTGCCATACATTTCCTTGACAAATTTCCACAGTAGGTGTGAAGATTCTGAGTAGTTGAAGAGCTCCAACAACTTAAGCTCCATCGAGTTAAGTATCCAAGACATGACAAGTTGATCATTTGAGTGCCATGCATCAAAAGAATGTGAGAAGGATTCTGGAGGCTCGATGGTTCCATTGACGTACCCTAGCTTCGATCTTCCCCCTAGGGTAAGAAAGACAGCTTGTGACCAAGGCAAATAGTTGAACTTGTTCAACAATACTGAGCATAGTCGTTCGTTTGGATTGATCTCACCTTGTATCATGTTGGGTGATGGTGAGGTTGAGGAACTTGTAGCCTCAGAACCAAAGGGATTATCTTCTGCCATCTCAACAAATGATGAACATAAGAGAAAATGAACTAAAAGAAAAACAACAGAGATAGGACCCTATGGTTCATGCTCTGATACCATGTTGATTTTTAGTTTCAACTGTTTGTATATTTTATCATAAGAAACAAAGTACAAGGGAGAAGCTCTTATAGAGGATAAATTTTTAGTTGTGACAGGAATACAAATGGTACACCACGTGTTTTTATGTAAGTGATGAGAAATTTTATTTTTTATGTTATTAACTTTTTAACACACATATCACACCATTTATATAGTGACACGTGGTGTACCATTCCGTGTGATGGTCACACTGAAAAATCTCTCCTTATAGAGAGCTCGAGAGTGGCTGAAAAGCCAATGGATAAAGCCTGGTATCAGGCCACATAAAGAACCAAAGAATAAACTAGCTGACCCTAATTACAAGTTTCAAGGAAAAGCTAATCCTAGTTACAAGTTACAATGGAACACAAACCCTGCAATTAAGGAACAAATAGAAAAGTGGCGGCTGCAACTCACACATGTGATTATGAGTTGAAGAAGCAACTTGAACCTATAAGCAACCTATACATCACTTTCAATAACAATACTAACCTGTGTTGGATGCCATGGTTTTTGACAGTGAGAAAGTGATCTTCTCCTCTTGTGTATCAGTAAAGGTTACCCGACTCTCAATGGGACAAGTCTTACTTCTTTGCAACCAAGCACACACCGACAAAAGGGACCAACTATAGTTATATAATTGACAACTGGCTCATCCCATCAAAGAGGAAGTTATCATCGGTTATTATGCAAAAGTAACTGCATGATTCAAATGTATTTGAATCCATTAGGTTTCCCTCCAAAGGTTAGTTGCCTGATAACAAATAAAACCCTAATTAAGCTTCATATAATATAACTCACTCAGCTTATAGTATTGTACTCATTTAATGTTGGATGAAACTCACAAAAGAGTTTCTTACACATTGCGCATCTAATTTCTATCTATTTGCCTTGACGTCCAAGCATACATAGACAGTGCCCTAGAAAAGAAAACCACTAACTCAGGCAAGCCTGGCGAGAACACCTACTGGTGGTGCTAAAGAAACAATTGCTGGTTCTACCACTTGGATGTTCGACCTTGAATCTGAGTAGCCATCATTCTCAGTGGGGCTGCTGGCGACTGCTCCACCAATACATTCGGGCTCGGCGAGTTCTTGTTGAAGCATAAGTGGAACCTGGCTTTGTATGAAACAGGGGCTGAATCCTTGTTGATTGAAACAATGGATGCTCCTCTGTGGTGAACCTGCGTCGGATATTTTGTCCCAAATCCAGCCATGAAACTCATACCGCCTGGATTCGAGCCCAAGATACAGTCCACCTAGTAAATTGGAAAGAGAATAAAGTTTAAGTTTAGAGCATCCTACTTTATCAACAAATGTTAGCCTAAATAATTGTTCGTCGTCTGTATGGATGATACATACAAAATATTTATGGAAGTAAGGATGGATATATTTATACCTGTGATTCTGCCAAGGCAATAATTAAGATCAGAAGGCTGGACAATGCCGCTAAGGTATTGAATGGAGACAAGCTTGGCGTTCAAGTATTCTGATTAAGCGGTTGCGACTTGCGACGAATACAGCAGTTGAAGTGTACTGACGATTGTTCCATGGCAAAAACCATAACAACCCACCAGGCGTCTTCTTCACATTGTTGTTACCTTTGTGAATGCAAGAGCAAATGGATTGCTCAGCTTGGCTCTTGTATTGTCCCCGACTCCCCATGCAACTGAAGAATTTACCTTGCCCTCCAAAACAAGGACTTGTGCGCCAATAAACTTGTCATCCCAAGCAAACAAAGTTCTAGCGCCACCAGTACTGCCTGCTTGGCCAAGATAATCCAGGTAGGTTTTATCATCAGTAGAACGATGAAGCCATGCAGCAGCCCACAATAGCTCATCCTGATGAGAAAGAAAAGTATACAGTCTTTTTTTTTTATATTTTATCACAAAGATTAACTGATTAACTAGACTTAATAACCCCATGTTAAGTTTTACTTATTACCTTATATCCACTGCTGGCGTAGAATTTTTCCTGCTGCAGAAATGCTATTCTGATAAATGCAAAAGTGGTTGCGAGTAAACTCGAATAACTATAAATTTTCACATATCCTTAGATATTGATACACCAATTATATGTGTGTGTGTGTGTGTGTGAAAAGTAAATTAACATATTGCATAATATAGTACGAAATTTGTGAACCCAAAAATGGGTTACGAGATTTGAAGCTAGATTAATAACAGAAATATTAAGGATCTGACCCTGCACTCATTCTGTCTTAACTCTTGCGGAAAAAATCCGAAAATAAACAAGGTCGTACTTATATCTTGAATCATATGTCATCAACAGTAGTCTGGGTAGTGTAGTCGGTTATCACGCTAGTCTCACACACTAGAGGTCCCCGGTTCGAACCCGGGCTCAGACACTTAATATAAACTATTATTTTAATCTTGTTGCATTCCTCTTGCCATCAATTTTATATCCGAATAATATTCACTATTTTTTCCCATACTTAAAATATACATAATCTTTATACCCAAATCTAATTCATTCATACGGTTATCAAGTTTAAGGTTAGAATTGTCATCTAGATAAGACCTTACCACACCAAGGAGTCCTATTCTTTTGTCTGACTTAGCGGGCGGCTAATGGGCATATATATTATCTTTTTCTCACTACTTTCTTGCTCTGAGCGACTGGTATCCTGCCAGTACCAGCCAACAATTTCTTCCAATTTTTGCCCCATTTTAACATTTTGAAGGAAATGATTGACAAGCATTTGCACCCCCCATTCCAAGTCTTTGCCTAATTTCTGTAATCCCACACAGCCCCAGGTAATCGATTTGCTCTGCGCTCTTTGTTCTTAATTCCGGATTTGGCGACGATATTTATATGTATATGTTGGGCTAGCGTGTAAGTTGGTGTCTTCGATTGTTTCTGCATTGTAAGCGTAGCCCAGATTTTGTTATGCGTGCGTTTGACAGTTTGTTTACGTTGCACGCAATTTGTTTGATGAAATGCGCGAGTGATCTCGTAGTAAGCGTGTGTGAGGTTTTCACTCCTTTTCTTTTATTTTTTGATTTATTTACATTAGCAGAAACACGGTTTCTCGGAAACTGAAAGAACCGAAAATGTACACTGAGCGCTTCTTACAGTGAACAAGTAGACCTTAGAGAGTGGAAACAGCCCGAGATTGATTCGAATCAAGCGTTTTTCAAAGCATTACTATTCCTGAGTGCAGGTTCGGTGAGTTGCAGACAGTTAAACATTCTTGCGAAAATTGCATTAATGTGATCTGGGTACAACAAACAAAAGAAATGCAAGTTCAAACACTTTCACTCCAAAGTTACACTCTCAGTCTTCCCCCTGTCCCGCTACCACAGCAACGTTACAGTAAACTGTTGAGGTTGATTCCAAATTCAAATTCTGGGTTTTGCAATCCACTTAAAAGGATGTCCAAATCACCAAATGGTTTAAGAAGTCATGGTAAATCTGTTGAGGACGTGTGGAGGGGCACAAGAATTGGGTGCAGATGATGGGTTCTATATGAGGAGGTGTGTAGAGCTTGCAAGAAAGGCTATCGGGTGTACCAGCCCCAATCCTATGGTGGGTTGTGTTATTGTCAAGGATGGCAAGGTTGTTGGTGAAGGCTTTAACCCAAAGGCTGGCCAGCCGCATGCTGAGGTATACTTCTTTTCCTCAGTTTTAATGAAGTGGTTGAAACTTTCGGTCACTTTGCTCTTTGTTTGGTTGCTTACAAGTTAAAATATTTTGGGAAGATCACAAAAATAATTAAACGAAGGGAAAGTAAATACCTAGATGCCGAGTCTTTCAACTTTTATTCTGGACCGTATGGTCCGTTCTTTCTGGGTTTTTTCTTAAGAGTTTTATAATTGATTTCGTAATTATCATGCGATTTTCCAAATTTTATCTGTTGTTGTACATGAACTTTATAAGTAGTTAATGTAAACTTAGATCAAGAGGTCAAATGTTACAGGTTTTTGCTCTGAAAGATGCTGGGGATTTGGCTGAAAATGCAACAGCATATGTGAGCTTGGAACCGTGCAATCACTATGGGAGAACTCCACCATGCAGCGAAGCCCTAATTAAAGCCAAAGTGAAAAAAGTGGTGGTTGGAATGGTGGATCTGAATCCAATTGTGGCATCGAAGGGGTTGGATAGATTAAGAGATGTAGGAATTGATGTTAATACGGGTGTAGAAGAAGAACTATGCAAGAGGCTAAATGAGGCTTATATCCATCGCATGTTAACGGGGAATCCTTTCGTCACTATCCGGTAAATTTGTTTTGTTTAGATTAGTCAATAGTAAAGACAATCGTTGGGGATAAAAACGAGTGGAAATGATACCTTATTCGATACTTTTTTTCGTATATGCCTTGATGTATTTGATTAGATTGAAGTTGAGAGTTATTTGACCCTTTTGTTCTTGTTAGCAGATACTCGATCTCGGTCAATGGACACTTTCTAGATCAGCTTGGACAAGGAGTTGCCGAGTATGGTGGTTACTATTCACAATTGTTACAGGAATATGATGCAGTTACTCTTTCTTCTTCCGCAATGACGGAGAACGTCTCTATTCCAGCGTCCCAAGAAGCTGGAGCCAATCAACCACTTCGGATTATAATAGCTAGGGATAGTAGTTCTCCAATCAAAATCCCTGCTCTCACCGTGGAACCAACTGATAAGCTAATAGTCTTTGCAGACAAAGAGACATCGGTAGAACTAGAAAGAGCTCAAACAGGTGTTGAAACGGTGGTGTTCAATCAAATAAGCTTAAATGCTATTTTGGAATACTGTAACTCGCAAGGAATGTATAGTGTTTTGTTCGATTTAAGGGGAAACGTAAGTGATTTTGAAGAGCTTCTCCAAGACGGCGTTGAACAGAATTTGTTGCAAAAAATTGTGGTAGAAATATTGCCCCTGTGGGATGAAAATGATGTCGGGAACTTTCCTGTTGCATTGAAGAGTCTGGGTAAAAGAGTAGAACTGAAGAATTTGCAGCCTAAGATTTCAAATGAGAATGTTGTGCTTGAGGGATATCTGTGATATAAGTGACTAGAACACGAAGAGATTTGACATGATCATGTTCGTGCTGATGCGGGAGAGAAATACGAGGATTTTACAGTGTTCGGGAAGAGGGGCAGACGGAGGCCAAGATCGTTTCTGATCTGCAGTCTCTGGGGCTTTTAGAGAGTTACTACATGTTACATGATTATTATTATTTTTTTTTTTTTTTTTTTAATTTTTAAATCTGATGGATGTGAATTGCGCATTGTCTTTTGAATTTTAAGCTCATTTGGAATTTCAAAGGAAGAAAATCATCTTAGAATTCAAGTAAAACAGCCTCAAGTTAGAAATTTTGAAAAGTCTCCAATTTTTAAGGCTGTGTTATTAGCATTGGACGCCACAATGACGGTATGTTAAAATAGAACACGTACAAACTGAGAATAACATGCATAATGGGTCTCGATAAAACCTTGTCGAGGCTTTCACTGTTAAACTCATTGCTACCTAGCACAATATGCTACCTGTAGTAGGGGTGGGAAAAAAAACCGACGAATTGAGAAACTGAATCAAACTATGAGAAAAAACCGAAAATAAACCTAGTTGACCACAACCCAAAACCGCGATCGAACCGAATCGAGTAATTAAATAAATGTACATTTATATATGTAAATTACGTGTCAAATTTTTTAATTTAGTACTGTTGATTTGATATTGATTACCATAATATAATATAGTAATGTTAGTTTCTATCCATGTGCTCGGGTTCAAAAATTTTCTTTTTTTAAATTATTATAAAAATTTCAAATTCTCATATTCTCTTTACTAATAATAATGAAATGAGGATTTACAATGAAGATAAATCGAATCAAATTGTGAGAAAAAACCGACAAATCCTAAATCTAAATCATGTTAGAAAGACGAAATTTTTAACTAAATTTTTTGTTTAGATTTTTTTTAAGTTAAATGATAAATTGTTAGATTATATGTTAGATTAGCGGCCGATAGAATTCAAACCTAAGGGTTTGACAACCTAGGCCGACTTTGGTTTAGAAATTTGGGAGCGGTAACTTTCTTCATGCATGTGTTGAATTGAACACATTGCCGCTACGACCCAACAGCAAGTAAACAACAAACATCTAGTTCCGTTTACAGCGTCTGCGCCGACCGCCAAGTCATGGGAGCCATAGCCGCCACCATCTCACTGCACCTCACCTCCCCAACTCGCCGCTCCCTCACATTCTTCACCGCCTCTCTTCGACCTTCTTCTCCGATTCTAAAGATCAACTCTTTCCCTGCAGCCGCCCCGCCGAGAGCTCCTGGTCTTCGCGTGTCGGCGGTATCATGTTCCATGAGCGTGGAAGCCGTCGAGAAGGCCTCCTCCGCCTCCTTTCTCGACCGCCGAGAAGCCGGATTCCTCCACTTCGTCAAGTACCACGGCCTCGGCAACGACTTCATCCTGGTATTCAATTTCTCTGAAATGTTGGAATTTTTTTTCAAAATTTTCAACTTAATTAGCTGAGAAGAAGTTATGGTTAGATGTTATTGATACGCTGTTTGGATTTTGAGATTCTTTTTGGTTTTGTGAGTGATAGGTTGATAACAGAGATTCTTCGGAGCCTAAAATCAGTCCGGAGCAGGCAGCGAAGCTGTGTGATCGGAACTTTGGGATTGGCGCCGACGGAGTGATCTTCGCGCTGCCGGGCATTAGCGGCACTGATTATACAATGAGGATTTACAATTCTGATGGGAGCGAGCCCGAGGTGACTTACATTTCCCGAAAATTTGTGTTTCACTATGCTTTGAATTTTATGTGGATAGTTGATTGCTGCATTGTATTGAATGGTAGTATTGGTGTTTCAAACTTGTGAAATTGGATATTATATTGTGTTTTGTAGGTGTGTGGTAATGGAGTCCGGTGTTTTGCCAGATTCATTGCCGAGCTCGAGAATTTGCAGGGACGGCGTAGGTATGGTAAAGCTGGTTCCATATACTGATAAACATTTTCGTTTGTCAATGCTTGGTTATATATTAAATTGTTTGCTTTAGTTTTTGTTGCATTTAACATTGAAAATAAATATCTATTCGGTCTTGCACTGATAGGTGTGTAAATCTCTAACAACAACAATCTGTGTGAACAATTGCAGCTTTAAGGTACATACTGGTGCTGGTCTAATTATTCCGGAAATTCAAGAAGATGGGAAGGTATATTCTTGTTTGTATTATGTTTCAGTTCAAGTAAACTATTTCAGATTGATATGCTTTGAGCACATCAAACATTTTGCAAAGCATGTGATGTGACTTTTGAAATGTTGTTACAATGTTTATTGTTGCTCTGGATGATTCACCATGCGTTGAGTGTTGGATGTTAATATTTACTTTAGCAGACATTAATTTTCTTAATTACAGGTTAAAGTTGATATGGGGGAACCAATTCTTAAGGCTTCAGACGTACCTACAAGACTGCCTGCAAACAAAGATCAATCTGTTGTTAAGTCGGGTCTGTATGTAGATGGAGTAACCTGGAATGTAACCTGTGTTAGTATGGGAAATCCTCATTGCATAACTTTTGGTACAGAAGGAGGCCAGGTAAATTATTTCTGGAATAACTTGAGAGAGATTCACTTCTACTAGGGGTCTGTTTTTTTTTTTTTTTCCGGTTGCCTTCTCTCTGATACTTATCCTCTACTCAAATGAATGACCTAGTCTGGGCATAGTAAAGCCCAAAATTTTTGATACTTGATTAATAGTTTCCGCCTGTGACTTGTTGCTTTTTGTTGGAATTGAACAGAATTTGAAGGTTGATGAATTGAAGTTGGCTGAAATTGGTCCCAAGTTTGAGAATCATGAGGTGTTTCCAGCACGAACTAACACAGGTTAGAATTTATTTGTCTGTGGACATGCTTTTGTTTCTGGAAGCAGTTAGAGATGGCATATTGTTAGTGTAAGACCACAGTTTACATGCTATAGATGATGGCCTTTTTCCTTTTTGGTGATTTTCTATTTCTTACACCTTTTGACAGTGAATGAGGATTGACAGTGTATTAATTTGAACTTTGAAATTTCTGGTATCTTTCGGTTTAAAATTGTTGGAATATTTCTTGCTTGTGGTGGCCATTTTGAGATACACGTTGAAAAAGACGTTCTAAAAAAATTGTGTGACACCTTTTTCTTTGAATTTACAAAATTAGATTGGTATATTTATTGGAAAACACTACTCAGAAAATCTATGATCTGAAATGCCTCAAATTTGTCAAGAAATTATGTGATAAGATATCTATCCAAATATGGTAATGGGTGCTTCAAGCTTCTGTCTTCACTCTCGCTTAGCAGCTTGAAATAAAGTTACAAGATTTTTTGTTTTCAGTCAAACTTGTTCGATCCTTTGTTCCTGTCTTGTCAACTTTAAGTAAAAATTTATAATTATTCTTAAGCTTATTTTGTATTCACAACTCTTATTTGATTCTGATTGGCAGAATTTGTGCAAGTTTTCACTCGTTCGCACCTAAAGATGCGTGTTTGGGAGCGTGGGGCAGGTTAGTTCTGTTGCAACCAAAAGAAGTTATTATACTGTGATCTGATACCAAATCCATTTGAGTTTGTTTTAATGGGTAGTATAATTATTTTACATTGTAGGAGCAACACTTGCTTGCGGAACTGGAGCTTGTGCTGTAGTGGTTGCCGCAGTTCTTGAAGGTCGTGCTGAGCGAGTAAGTTTTGGCTTTCTTCTTTTTTATGCTGGATATATTAAAAAAAATATATATATAGATGGTTTATCTATTGCACATGAAAAAGAGGTTTCCCCTTTGGTCTATCAGTTTTTAGTGTTCAATTTTAAGAAGACAGAAGAGTACTGCCATACATACTATAGTTATAGTTTCAGTACTCTTATGAATCCACATCACTATATAGTACATTGTCACGTTACGTTGGTCAATTTTTTACGTCTTGCTTTATCGTTAAATTGTTACCCTAGTTTTTTTACTTGCTTTCCTCTTTGCTCATCATTTTGTATGCTTATCTTTTGGACATAGAACTGCACGGTTGATCTACCGGGGGGGCCATTGCAGATTGAGTGGAGAGAGGAGAACAATCACATCTACATGACAGGCCCAGCTGAAGTCGTATTTTACGGATCAGTGCCTCTATGATTCTTTTCACTACCATTGTGCTTGTGTGGAGAATGAAGATAGATTTTGTAATTGAAATTCACCTGAATTTTGTAGAATTGCAAGTGAAAGAAACTGTTGGAGACATAAAAAACATCATATGTATTTGCCTTATGATAGTTGTGCCCCTCCAGTTGCATCGTACTGTCTTCATAGTCAAATACTCATCATCTGTGTTTGCCTTATAAACTGACTTCTAAGTGATGGTTGGGGCATACGTGGGTGTAGGAGATATGCTCTCTTTATGCACCTAAGTTTGAATTTTTCTTTCTGCAACTTAGAATATCATTTGTATAAAGTAAAGTGATAGCTAGGAGACCGGATGCACTCCACTACTCATACAAGCGATATGGGGAAAGGAAGAATCGAACTCAGAATCCTTGTCAGTAGAGCTATCAACCCCTTGCACTCCACTTTTATATTGCATTTTTTTTTAACTTAAAATTTTAGGGGGAGATTGGTTACTCTCACCACCAGTGTCAAGGTATACCCACAACCTCGAGCTATAAGGACTTACGCGTGACACCTAACTGCCAATTGCCACAGGAATGGATTTACTTAGGAATTTACAGATTGCGCATCAACAAAAACTACTAGGAGCGAGACTCAAACCTTAGTGGGGCGACACACAAGGTAAGGACCTTACCAACTTAGCCAACCTCGTTGGCTACTTGTAGTTTAGAATTATGCTAGACTCAGTCAGTCACTCGCACGAGGGTTTTACCCCAAGTTTTTGGAATTTAGAATGTCAGCAACTCGAGAGGTGGTTTCCGAGCATATTCACGGGCAGTTTGAGCAATCATGGTGGTGTCGAGTGGCCTATAATTCTAAATCTTGAAAAAATTGCCTGAGAGAGAGAGAGAGAGAGAGAGTGAGAGAGTGATGTTTCTATATGTACAACTTTCAAGGTTACTACAGATGCATCAGCAGCATATGTACAGCCACTAACCAAAACTGGACGGACAGGATGGAAAGTTTACAATCAATCATCTATCTGGCCTGAGCCTGAGAGCATCTCTTTAACTCTCTTTTAAACTTAATATCCTTGTTCGATATATTTAAGATGCCCGACTGTTGTTCAACTTGCTCGATAAGAAGCTTCAACAGCACAACATTCGATAGGGTTTTGCACGATCCAACCATTACCAACTTTTTCTACAGAAGCAAACCAAAATAAAACGAAAAACATGCTACTCAGTTTGGTCACTCCGAAAACATAAGAAAATATTTAAATTCATATCAGAACATGATCGAATGCAAAGGCCAAACTGATGTGATTCTTACCTTGGCACGAGTGAGAGCTACATTAATCCTATGCCAGTCTCCAAGCAGCGAGGAGGAGCAATTCGTGGGACTTTCCGTTGACCTAACGAAGGACACTAGTATACAATCCTTGTCTCTTCCCTGGATAAAAAACAAGGACAATTGAAATTAGATATAACCATGTCATCCTTCTGCTTTCAAAGATACGAATAGTTAGATAAAGAAAATAATAACAACGGCATAGAAAATGAAATCCTTCACCCGGACCTGGTATTTGTCAATGGTATGTATCTCGACAGAGGTCAGACGGCCTAGGGCAAGCCGGATGATCTCTGCCTGGGAGTTATATGGGGTAATGACACCAATATCTTCCCCCTTTATTCCACTCTTGACTAGTCCCTCCACAACCTAAAAGCAAAATGAAATTTTTATTTAGCTAAACCAAGCTACTTCAACGGTTAGCATCAGATCGGAAACATATTTTCTTGGGGAAAAAGGATGATTGCGTTATGTGTGTGTGTGTGTGTGTGTGTTCATTCAAGCGAAGATCTAACCTGTACAATTATGTTAGCTTCCGTCGGGTTACTCACAATCTTGTGATCCTTTGCCTCAAAAGCAGGTAAAGAATCTACATTCCGAAAAGTGATTATATTAAACAACCAACACTGCTTATATAGAAGAACAGATTATGTAAAACAGATAATAGTACCTCAACAAACCTGTATTAATAAATATAACTGGCTTGCTTGGGTTTATAACCTGCAACCAAGTTTTAAAACAAATGAAAAATGCATCAAAGTTTGAACAAAACCACAATTTCATTGCACAAGTTTTCGACAAACCATAAAATGTGAAACAATTCACTTGAATCCAATCTGTGACAAAATCATATCATCATGAATTCAACCAAATTGGAAATCATTTTTCCCTAAGCACAATCTAATTTTTAAACATGCTAACCGGTTGTAATGAACATCAAGTCATAATTCTTTTACATGATATATCAATAGTTTCCAATGCCCACAACATGATACGGAAGATAACCTGTATGGATTTATCCGGAAGAAAGACGCTATAAACTGAATGAGAATTTTGATATCAAATGTATCGACTATTACCGCTTAGGAGTAGAACGAACAATGATATAGGTATACTTCTTTATGCAAGTGCAAATCATGAATAAACTTATACATTTCAATAGAAATATGGGATTCCTTTGAAAATTGCTCTTACCTCCTGTATCCAAAATGAATGAGATATTGAACCTGGAACCTTGAGTTTGGCATTTTCTATTTCAGGAGAGCCACAACGCAATCGATCACCATAAATCAAGGCATTTGACAGTTCCATAATGCCTCGACACATACGGTACTGGATGCAAACAGTTTGGTAAATAGCACTTCTACAGAAGAGTGCCAAAATTTATATACAATAGCAAATGAATATAATAACCTGGCTGTGCAAGGCTGAAATTGCCTGAGGATGCGCTTCTGAAAGCCTACAAAACAAGCTTACCCCCATTCCATTTTCTCGAGCCTCCGTACTCTGGAAATAAAAAAGCATAGGGCATTTCATTAAGCCACAGTTCAGAGCGTAACAACCATTTAGAACCCTACAGGCATGCAATGATACACACCTTGACCAGAGGAGGTAATTGATAATGATCGCCAACCAGGACAAACTTTGAAGCAAACATCAGAGGCCCAAGAGATACCTGTTACAACAGAAAATTGCTCATGAATCCACTGCCTTTGATAAGGTTCTGAATAAACAAGTGACTTCAACCTTCACTTAAAGCTAAACAAAATCCTAAAAGAGAGAATATAAAGTCAACCCATCTAAGCGCAATTCCGACTAATTTAACACACAAAACAACATTAGATAGATTTTTTATTTTATTATAAATCTTTACTTGCAACATGACATAACATCAGGGAAAAATAATTCGATGAGTTCAACTTAACCACTGACAATGAATTAACTACCAAATCATTAAGTACTACAATTTGGTCTTCACCACAAATTTGCTAACTTTCTCCATTTGTATAGCTTAATACACATCTGCCTCTATTTACATAAACAATAACTGCAGGTCAAGATATCCATCAGAACGTGTACGTACTGGAAGGGTGGTCTGTCCAGCTTCATCCATGATGCATACATCAAATCTCTTATTGGCAAGCAAGGGGCTGGTGATCCCCAAGCATGTAACGGCAACCACCTTGACTTGGTCTAATTTTAACTTAATGCCTTCCACAGTTTGAATGTTCATCTCTGTCACAGAAACCACCGTTAATATGTTGAGAATTAAGTGAGATACTGAAGAAAATTCTCTCAATAGTTTAAAATCTGACCTGAGAAGCAATGGCCTCGAATTTCTTCATGCACAGCTTCATGTCTTCCAATGCGTATAAAATCAATATCCTGCCATGCTTTAAATTCAATACAAAAAAACCCAAAGGAGTGTTTCACAGAAGATATGTCACTCAAAAATGGGTAAACTATACACCCCCAAAAATAGAACGAAAAGAGACATCAACTTTCTGCCCAATGGTGAATGGTAACTGCAGCCCATTAGATTGAATGGTGGAAAAAAATTGCTATGAACAAGAACAAATAATAATAATAATAATAGAAAGAACATGCTTATCAATGGATGTGAAATAGAGATATGACCTCAGCCTTTAATTTGACAAGTAGATTATCAACAGCGGAGTTTGTGTAGGACGTAAGCAAAATGGATGAACCTCTAATCAACAGAGCTTTCACAGCATGCACCATGGTGGATGTCTTGCCCGTTCCAGGCATTCCTAGTATAAGAGCGTAGTCCTTTGCTGTAAGTATCTGGATATTTGTTGAATTAGTAAATGTCCATATTCAATAGATAACTGAAAGATTAGCATCAAACAAATTTAGCCTCAGGGTACAGACTTTCTGCGGGAAGACATCATAAGTATTATGGAAAAAAGATAAATGTATAGAAAACCTTGAGAATGGCTCGACGCTGATCATCATTTAAATTTCTCTGGGACCAGACATAGGATATTGCTGGATCTTGGCTTAGTGGAGACCCATTGTCAAACCTAGGAGCCTAAAAAGAATCCACACATGTAGAACAACAAAAAAGCAAGTTAGAATTAGCCAAAGACGGTGAATTTGATAGAAAACAATTCACTAAAACTCACTTCTAGGTCAACAATCATCTTTCTAAGGTGAGCAGCTTGTGTACTTTGAAGAAAAAGTTGAACAAGGTTAAACCTTTAGCGACAAAAGCATGAGCTTAGACAGGGTCAGAGAAGTATTCTAAAAGTTTGGATATGGAAATTTCTCAGAAAGGTTCAGGAGTGTGTTACCTCATAACTGAAAATGATGTCACGAAATCATCTTTGTCAACACGCCAGACCTCCTGAAGGAGATCACTTGCTTCTGAAGAAGGATTGCTCCAAGGAAGTCGTAAGTGCTTAGAGAAAGAAACCTAGAGTTTTGCAGAAAATATCAGAATTTACAAAATTGATTTGATCAGTAAGTTAAGATTTTCCACTGTAGTATTCATCAGCTATATTAGCACATCCGCTTAAAGGTCAGGTAAGCACTAATACGCCAGATTTGGGCTTACAGTAGTACAGATGAACAGGAAACATGGCAGATATTATCCTTACAGAAACATGGGATTGACTTGTATCCGTTATGATCCCACTTGCAACAGGTAGATTACCAGATTCGCTGCTAAGTATCTAAACAATAAACCAATAACCAGTGATTAATAAATTGTTAGTGAGGATAAAAGAAATAGCGTGTCAGGGGAAACAAAATCACTCACAACAACTAGCTTGCATATATAACAAGCATGCATGCATGCACAAGTGCAACTTCTTGGAACCCTTGAACTTGAGAAGACCAAAACATGAATTAATATAATTAATCAATTACTTTATTAACTTGATTAGGTTCTTAGGGAATGACTGGAAAGCTAAACAAGTATTGCAATATTATTGTGCACAACAAGAAATTCCATACAAGAAAGAAAAAGAATTCAAACAGGCATAAATTTCAAAAAGATTCTTATTACTGTTTGATAGTTTTGTTTCCAACTTATATTTGATTTTTTTTTTCTAAAGCGAAAAAAACTCCAGAGACTGGGTGAGAGAAGGAACTGAGGGCAGAAGAGGCTTCAAATTTTCCTTTTTGTTGAAGTATATTAGACAGTGATAGATTTACAAGAAGTGCCTGCATGTGTACCAAGAAACACACAAACATACGAAATGTATCAGATTGATTTCATAGCTAGAAGTTTTGTTGTAACACTGTTAATGTTTATTATGTCTCAAGTCAATACCCAATAATTGTTGTTATGTTTATCAAATATCAAAAGAACAGGTCACCATAAAACACAATCACGCGTAACTACTTACCCTGGACATCTTAACAAAATATCTGAACATCTTACATATCTAAATCCATAAAGCAATAAACAGTCATGAATAAAAAATGTACATGTCATAGAGAAAATGATTCTTGATTAATGAATCATGAACATTACATGTTCTTTAGTAAGTCCAGATATTTCCATGGAAACAACTTCGAGTACATAAAATCCACAGCTACTGTAAGAGGTTTATGTTAAACTAATACAAACAATCAGCTTTCATGTGAACTACCAAAAACCACATTATGAAAGTAAAACATACCACAAAGTCACCACATTTTAGAGTGCAATCTATATCTTTTCTTGAAGAACTGGCGCTTGAAAAATCTATATCAGATGTCCTCCCATTGAGAGAAGGAAAACTCTTACGCAGAAAACGATAAACAAATCTGCTATCTTTTCCGGATGCCGAACATGGAGAATCACCATCAAGAACAATAAAAGAAAGGCAACCAGTGGCATAATCACTATTGGAGCTATGCGACCGCCAAATTTCATTCTTTACAAGCTGAAACAGATAAATTTTCAAACAAGAGAAAAGTCGTTACCATATCAAATAAACTAAACTTAGGAGTTAGACATTTATACACTTTGCAACCAGTGACTTCAAAATTGCACCTGCATCTCTTTAGCTTCCAGATCAATCAACCCATCCCACAGCCTTAAGAAAACACCATGAGCATTTGTTAGGTACCGAGTATTTGAATCAAACAAATCTGCCAATCCGCTGCTCTCTGTGCTTCCACCATGTACCTGTGGAGTTAAAGGTGATGACCAATGATATAACACTTCTTAAAGTATGAATAGAATTATAGTAATGAATAATGAAATAACACTTCTTAAAGTATGAATAGTATTATAGTAATGAATATCTTGCTTATATTGAGGTTTCCTGTGTGACTGCAACTTTTTTCATGGGAAACCTAGTTTTAAACTTAATATTTTACATGGGTCATGAGGGATGTGGAAACTCCATAAAATCGGAGATAGGTCCCTCGGTCATATGTTGCAAGGGTTGGCGTTAGTAATTATAAATTCCAATCAAAGGAAGCTAGATCTAGTGATCTTTCTATTTACAATCTTTTGAAGGACTAACAAACTGAATGAAGGCAATATTTACTTATTCTTAGTAGCTTATAGCTGATGTGATATAGAAAGTGTTGCAGGAATTTCTCGATGGCAACAGGATTAAAATAGTATCCATTCCCATTAACATTGAAGATTGGTTATGTCAATGATTGTCAAGGGTAGCACTGAAACATAAAGTAGAACTAAGGTTCTCCATCAATCAATGTCTTGAGAGGCCTAAAGAACAAGATAATTGTAATATTGTCAATGGCAGGGGGTGCAAAAAAGTCAACAGGAAAGGTTTCAACAATTTACTGATAACATGGAGATTTCAAGGATTCAAATAATAGTAAGAAATATAGTTAGGGTTACTAATCAGTCATGTAAATATCACACGAAAAAATTGATCTACAGATTGTTTGCGTTAGGCAGTATATTAAGATTTTGAATAATCAAGTACATAGTAACTGAAATCATACAGTAGAAAAAAGAATAGAAACATGGTGGTTTACTACCTACTTAAAAAGGAAAGTGATATTCACACACCCATTTTTACTCCCACACACCCTTGTTAATCTTTGGCCATTGATCTTCTTCAATTCATTCAATCCAATGGCCGAAAATTGAGAAGGGTGTGTGAGAAGTAAAAATGGGTGTGTGGATAGCACTAACCAAAAAGGAAAGTGCTTTTAAGAGTCCCAATTAAAAGTAAAATCAATGTTGCATTTCTGCTGACAAGAGGTAGGTAAAAGTTTGAAAGAATCTCATTAATCATCTTTTCTTTTGTCAATTAAACGAAACAGAAACTAATCTATCTATATATATATACACACACACACACACACGGGGAGAGAGAGAGAGATAACTAAGATCAGAAGAAACAAATATTGACTTTAGCTCAAAAGTCAAATTAATGAATATGAGCCAAACTTGAACAATTTATGAAGTAACAATTTGTTTGCTCTCCTAGTTAGCAATGACTATCCACGCTTTGACAAAACATTACAAGAATAAATAGAAAATACCTTGTGATAGACAGTACAAACATTTAGATGGCGGCAACTTCCGCAAATGCTCTGACACTACAGCACGAACAAGAACAAAAACAGAAAGAATCTAAAATATCTGCCCAGTAAAGAGTTCTCCAATAAAAAATTTTGTTCATACTACAACTGTCATACCTGTAACATTGGGGGCAGTACTTGTGTTTGTGATGCCTTGAGGATATCATTTGCAAGTTCATTACGTCGCATGATTAGACCAACCAGGTCAGATCTTCTAGCAACAATCCCCTGTTTAATTTATTTTATTAAGATAAATTCATTTAAGACTACATAAATACATGATGCAGGTGCATTCCGTACTACCTGTGTCTGATCTGACTGCAGATAACATAGGAGACCAGTATCGACATGCTTCTGGTACCTGAATACAAGAGACACATAGCAAATTAAATAAAGTTTTCTCAAAAGATATCAATATTGACTTGTACAAAGGCCTGGGCCCCGTGGAAGCCAAAAAAATAGAGATGAATAAAACTATAAGTACCTGTCCGACATGAGGAGAGTGTATAAGATCACTTGGGCACTATGCTCCATAGACGACTGCACATAGAACAACCATGACCCAAAATCCAAAAGAGAAACTTTAAGCAACATAAGTTAATACAATGATAAACATGGCTCAAGTTTAATATCATTCTAGACAAGTTTAAGTGAACTAGTAAAGACATTATTCTTGCCTGGCCCTTTGGTACTTTCCCACTTTTGAACTCCAAAGGCATGACCTTTTCATGAGATTCACCACTGTTAGATTCAACTTTCACTCTGACAGAAGCATCAATCTGGCCTTTCAGACCATATTTTGGAGCCCAGGCCATCTCCTCAATATCAATTACCTACAGAATAGACATAGTTCAGAGATGACCTATTGTTCCTGAAATGAGTACATGTGACTTACGGAATAGCACATAACATACAATTGAAAACTAGGACCATGTTTACAAACACAAACTTCATCTAACCATGTATGCCTTCGACCGGCAGATACATATAGAAGAAAACATTTGAACGCCCATCATCATATAGATGCATTTACTTGCAAGGAAAATATTTTACAGTATAAGAAGACAATTTTCAAACTCAGGAGGGTGCATGCAATGAAAAATACTTTGCAGTAATAGGAAAACCAGTCAACTTTCAAATTCACAAAGCTACCAATTCATGCAGGCTACCAGATAAGTGGGTATGGCGCATGAATCCCATGTAAATGATCTTTAAACAGATAGATACAACGAAAACACATCTACGGATGCAAAAATTTTATAACATAGAACAACCAATTATCTACAAATAGACCAAGTGTGATGCCTTGCCTCAGATAATTTGACCTTTTTCACCCCAATGTCAGATCCAAAATCAACAGAAGGAGCTTTTGAATCCTGCCACAATACCATTAGCCTCAGAATATAGCCCTACTCTCTACTGTTGCCTTAAGGTGCAAAATGTCAAACAATTCTTCACCTGAATTGTGAAAATAGAAAGAAAAAAAAATCAATATAAACAAAATGGGCGCACCTGGGAATTTTTGAAGAGGTTAACCCAATTCAATATTTTGGGGACAGACTCGATCAATGTTTTGTACATATCATTTTCTTTCACTGCAAAGTCCACATGAAAGGGAAGGGAAGCTTGACTAAGATCCATAAAACTGACTGATGAAATGTTAGGAAAACTAGTCCCACTCAAATTAACCTGAATGATGATGGCATAGAAATTAGAAATTATTTCAAAGTGAAATCTAAAAAATTCTAACCTCCACAAGCATACAAGTTCTCAAGGTTTTTCTGGAGCACCGTTCTTGTGCGTTCCTCCAAGAAAGTTACTGTAGGTATCTCCCTCATAAGTCCAGCCTACAGAAACAAAGAAATTTCACACGATATAGATGAGCAAATATTACAAACTATTTCATGGGAAAAATATGCATGACACTATCCATATACATTAAAAAGTTTACAAGGTCATAGGGTGGTTTTGATACCTCAAAAACTCGATGCAATATTGTACCACTTAGTGCTGCAGTTGAATGCTCATTGGATTTTAGTCTTTCATCCAGGACAGTTCGCCTAGGGCAAATGAAGCTAGCTGTAACCTAAAATTGTTTCAAATTATTAGGACCAAGTAGGGCAACAATAACTACAAAACTAATGACAAAATATCAGAGAAATCATAACAAAAACAATGTCAATAACATGTAAATGATAAATGAACAAGCAGGAAGTAGTACCCTAGTTCCAGACACCAAAACATCTGGATGAACAATTATAAAATTATTGTGACGATCCACATGACATTGTCCTTGGTTATCAAATTCGCCAATAACATTGACAGTATCTCCAGGAGCAATGACACTGTACAACCTGAGAAAATAATGGAGAATAGGAGAGCGACATTATTAAAAATCATATTTTGAAATCAAGAAGAATTTGAATTTTTATGTACTAGTTTTGTTGTCAAACCAAGAGCATTCAATTTCACCCCAAATGTACGAATCTCTAAGACACTAATATTTAATGAAGAAAACAAAGACATTATGGTAAAGTTAAATAATTTGATTTCACCAGAGGTCCACAATCTAGGCCAAAGATACACAAACTTAGCCTATTATATCCAAATTAAAATACAAACTTTGACTGCAAATGGTCAAAACTAAGATTAAGTCACAGCTCCTGCATGTAATCGAGATGATGAATATTATAAGGAATGTTCCTAAAAAGAGAGGAAACTAAGGACCATAAAGATGACACCTCATCCCCTAGCCTATCTTCAATAATTGTACCAATTTTGTCTAGTCAAACCACCCAAATTACAGCCAACACACATAAAGTTTTTGCCTTCTTCCACCCCCACCCACCCAAAATCCAAAAAATAAAAGAGCACAATGCTTCTTAAATAATAAATACACAAGAGGCCAGGATCACCCAACTCAACCTTGCCTTCTCAAACCATCCAGAGAGTAATTGGGCAATGCGGACAAAAACCCATAATATACAAATATATTTAAACAAATGTAAGGCCTCCGCCACTTAACATTATTACAAGTTTGACCCTCCGATGAGCAATAAATCAAGCAAGAATCTGAACCTTGGTACCTTAGGTTTACAGAAGAATTCTAATCACAGTCAAGTCACAAATGATAGGGCTGGAAATGGCTATGAAGATGAGGCCACGAAAAACCATGAAGAGCCATCTCATGGAATTAGTTAATACTAGAAAAAGCTCCCTATCAAGCAGGAACAAGCTGAAATCGCATAGAATGTGCATTTCTATTTTGGGGAAAAATAACCACTCTAAATAATACTTGTAGAAATTGTTGTTTTATGCCACATTACTGGAAAATAATTTCCAAAGAACCAATAAAGTATTAAAGTGCTACAAAACAAGAAAATCCTGAATTTACCACTCATCTCGTAAATATACAGAGCGCTCTTCTCCACTTTGCTCATTTAGTAACCTTATAACCTGCAAATCAATGGGATAATCTACATTGGCATTACTAATCTACAGAACAAAAGTAATAATTTAAGATTTTGCTTACTAGAAACCTTAAACAGGCATTGATCACCAGATGAATCAGCATCTCCACACTTCTCAGATACCTATAGCAGAAAGCAAAAACAAAAAAAAGTTGCTAACCAATTTTAAAGAAATTCACTATTCTTTCTCAACAGAAACTAAACTAGTAATCCATACCTCCAATACAAGAAAACTACAATAGGAAGATTTCTGAAGAACCTTTCCTGTTAGAGCCATCTCTACTCTGTTTACTGTGTGATCCAAACTGATAGGCATTCTCTTGCTTTTTTTATCTTCAACTTGAAATGGAGATTCCTCCACATCACTAGACACTGAATCTTCAACAGAAATAACATCTTCCACTTGATCTAAGAGTTCAAGCAATGCCTAATAGAATAGAAAAATACGCCAAAAGAATTTCTAATTAGCACCACGGCTTGAGAAGATAAAATTGACACATACCAGCCACACAGGTCAAGTCCAAGCGAACTTGCAGATTAGAAAATGAACTGATTAATTGCTTTTTATAAACATAACTGACGAGATAATCTATTTAGTTGAACCAGGAAAAAGAATACAGATCATAACTATTGATTTATCTAAGTATGATAACATGATCCAAACTTGGTCAAGTAGATAATTTTATTGATCCAAACCTTTTTATGCTGCCTCAACCCCCGCTGATCTGAAACTCCATTACATGCAACACCATTAGCAAGCTGCATTGCAGTTACAGCGTCAATCAGAAAGAGATTCCACACCCTCTACTTTGCAGACAGAAAAAGGATATCAAAAGAATGTTCTTTTTATCTATTGATTGTAATGTACAGTCAAAGAAAAGATTAAATAGGAAAAGACTGATGTAAACAAAACAGCAGAACAAATTTCATCTTCTTGTTTCTTGATTTCACCATTTCCATGAATTTAAAAGTTCAGACAACATCATAAATAATTAAGCCGGGTCAGTATGAAAGCACAATTACCTTATCATGACAGTACGGTAGAGAAGGTGGAGTTCGGAATTACCTTATCATGACAGTACGGTAGAGAAGGTGGAGTTCGGAATGGACTTTGCCTACTATCTATTCCTGAAAAAGCTCCATTACTATCCATATCCTGATCTGGTTTAACTCTTTTTACACCAACCCTATTCAGGGATACCAACGATCTATCAGAAGTATTCGGCGTTGGTGAGGGAATCCACTTCTCAACCGTTACAGCTTTAACAGGAGAAGTCTGTACATTTATCATTGATTAATCACTGACAACAATACAAACAAAAAGAAGGAAATGAAGAGAAAACTAACAAATAAACATGCCTTGTTTTGCGAGCACTGACTAATGCTTAAAGATTTAAGCCTTGAAGAGTCTGCCAACACTCTAATAATCTCCGGCATGCGTTTTGAGACAGCTTGGAGTCTTTCATTTACCGGAGATATCCTCCATGTTACCTCATCACCTCCGTCATCTTGGCTCTGCTTAATCAACTATCACCGTATCGAAACTCCCAAAATCAAATTACACAAATAAATACCATAAAATCAGCATGGCTCAAAGTTTCACAAGTAAAACACAAGCATTTCCATCAATTTGTAGCATAAAGAAATTATCTTTCAATAAGAAACAATACAGAAATGAAAATAAAATTATTTCTGTGAAAAATTGAAGCTAAGAATTTACCATTCCAGGTGAAAACTTGAAGCGCTTTAAAGACTTAGACTTCGAAATCTCCGGCGAGGCCTCATCGTCAACATTCTCCTTATCACCACCAACTCCGGCCGCCATCAAATTCTCCGGCGGCGTGTACTTCAACATGCTATTCTTATTCCCCAATTGCGAAATCGACTGAATTTCATCATTCACCAAAGCTAAAACCGCATTGCCAGCGTCAATCTGAGCTGGCTTTCGGATCTTTGGAATCGATTGTACTGGAGCAACGGTGGGAGAGACGGTAGCGGCTAGGGTTTTAGGGTTCTGAGGAGGGGAAGAAGCGGCGACCTCTTTGGGTTTCTGAGAGTTCTGGGTGTGGCGCTCAAAAAAATGTTGGATGCCGAACTTGGAGGGCTGCGGCTGAGCTTTCGAGTTGGATTTCTTAGACGACGTCGTGTTGGAAGAAATGGGTTTCTTTCTCGGAGCCATTGGAGCAATGGCGTGTTAGCTTTTCCAGTTCCTGGTCTGCTGGTTCAGTTCTCGGAGTGCGAATGGAGATTTGGGGGTTTTGGATTTCGCTTTGTGCTGATCTGTGATTTTCCCGCCAAAATGAACGTACGGCTCCAAAATGAAAAATGAAAAGTGGGTGTAGTTGGGCTTTTCGGGTGAAGATGAATCGAGACCCGGCCTCAATGAGAGCCCAAATGAATTTGTGGAGATAAATGACTAGAGATGGTCACCGGTTATGGCAGGTGAATAATCGTATTTATTTAATTATAACTGTTTTTCAACGTACTTTTCTCCTAAACTCAAGCAGGTTTTCAATTAAAAACATCTAGACTAAGATTAAAATAAATCAAACATTATATGATTACAAAGTTGGTGAAGAAAATACTTTGACTAAGTAAAGATTATTTGAGCAACACATGCATATAAATAATAATTAAAGTAAAGCATGAACTCAAAACAAATTTGTCTCAGGAAATTCAAGGCCTAGTGAGTGGTGAACCAAGACTCTTTTCATCAAAGTGAAATAAGAAAGTTTGAGCCTTCATACCTTTGAAGCTTATCCTTGTGTTCACAAGGTTTTCAGCCATGTGAGGCTCTTCAATCTTCTTCCAAGACTCCATGGATTTGCCTCCCTGAATCCCTGGGTCTTTGCTCCTTCCTTTCTCCTTTGCTTCTTGAGGATTTGATGAAAAGATTCTCCGACCACAAAGAAGATAGTGCCTCTAAGTCTCCACACCAAGATAGAGATGTGAAGCAAGATGGAAGGCCTATATGAAGTTTTGATGCTAGTAAAACTTGCTCTAATGGCCGTTGTTTAAGGGAGAAAGAGGAGATGAAGTACCTCCAAGTTTCTCTTCTTCTAACAACCCTAATGAGGGTTTAGTTATAACACATTAACAGCCCTTTTGTAGCCCCTCAAAATGGAGTGATGTGAATGTAATTAAGCTCTCTCTCTCTCTCTCTCTCTCTCTCTCTCTCTCTCTCTCTCTCTTTATGGCCAGTTTTCTCTAGTCATTGGGTTTGTGTCACATTTGGTTTAAGTTGACATACAACTTAAGCTTAATGGGCATCATGGACCAAAGCCCATTGGGCCTAAAAAAAAACTATTTAATTGATCTTATCCATCTCAATTATAAATCTTCATATTTATCCTTACATGGTGTACCATCCATTAGGTTCCAATTAGTGAGGTAGTGGGCAATTATAAATCTTACTAATCGATTGTGAATTAAAACTTACTTTCAATTCTCTCTTTGATGAGATTAGTGATAGCTAATCTTCGGTGCTTACACAAACCTTGAGTGACACCTAGTCGTATGTTATGACTTCCCAAGCTAAATAGAAGTTGTTGGAAAACCTATTTAGTTACAATTATAATGCAATGCGGTTCTTCTCTAATTCAATACTCTTGATCAAATTGTTTGGTTGATAGTTCTATTACATGTCTACTATCCAATGTGATACTTCTCTATATGATTCTATTTAATATGATTTGGAACATACTTCCTAAATCATATTCATATGTTTTAGCCAAAGACTTCTAAATATATTTTACAGTATTCTCCTTCCACTATGGAATGTTAGATATCCCTTGTTGTACCCTCACATGTACATGTCTCTCTGAGTAAATCAACAATTGCAACAATGCTAGGAACTTGCCCAAGGTAATGCATGGTCTTGTTACATTGTCAAATGATCAAAGACATACCCACAGGGCAACTGTGATGTCTCAAGTCGAATGACTACTTTTCATTATTGTAACCAATGAGTTCTTACCTGACATGTATGTTTGTTGATTATTGTTCAATGTACCTCAACAACCTTTGGAGCACCTACGTGTTTGTCTTAGTGTCTGAACATTGACGGCCTTGAGATTAGTCATACTTCCATTTGAGTTGACAAACACAGACGAGTCTTAGTGAATTGTCAATACCCAATTGATAATCCTATGGTTAGGAACATTTTAGAAATGAACATAAGAGAAAGATCTCGTTGGTTTAACACTTATATCACTTCTAACTTAGGTTGATTACATTCATTGGATTATGTTATTGATTAAACACATAATACATTAAATAGTGATTAACAATAAACCATGTCCTTCCATTAAACTAAACAAAAGTTTAACATGATAAGTTCCAAAAGCTATTCATCAAATGAGTGACTTTATGGGCATAATTCTACACTTAAAGCTTCCAAAAACTCAAGGTAATCATTCACTTGAATACTAGATAATTCAAAGCTCTAAATTTAGACTACCCTACAATAAATATCCAAAACTAAACCTTCAAACACTCTAATGGTTTGGCAATTTCAATAACAAAATCTTATGACTCATTATCACTACAAGAGACCAATAAAAGAAATGTACAAAGTGACTTAGTTTCCCAACTAATCAACAATAACCAAAAATTTAAAAAAAAAAAATTAAGATTTATTTAACGGGAAATCTTTAACACGAGTAGAAGAGTTTGAATATGAAAATGGTACAGGGCAAAATATCTTGCAACTAAGAAATTAAAAATTGCAGACTACTCAGACGAGATGGTCAACAAGTTATAAGTTTGTTACTGATAGAAAACACAGTTGCAAGATATAAACTTAAATGACTAGAAATCTCAACTAGTCAAACTCTACCCAGTTCAATTTTAACAACATGTATTCACGCACAAAAACTTATTCACTTATCATATCACGTAATAATAGCGAGTAGCATGAATAATAATACAAGCATGCAAGTTGATCGAAATACACAAAACAATTTTTTGCTCAGAAAAACCCCAGGTAGGTTAAAAAAAACTAGGACTCCAAAGAGTCCAATCCACTAGTGAAAATAAGGTTCACATGAGGATAACACAACAAGTTCAATATCTAAACCTATTATATGGAGCTGCTTCTAAGGTTTTTGTTGGAGAGGAAAAACATAAACATTCTTTGAAAATAAGGTTCCAAACGTAGGCAAAAAAACACCTACAACACCTTTTAAAACAAGAAGATCTTTCCCTTTCGATTAGCTGAAGTACAAAACACAAGGACACTTGTCAAGTGCAAATACAATCTGAAAAGAACAATGGTGAAAAAATCACTTTAGGATAAAAGGTGTCAGACCAATTCATGTGTGTTTTACTAATCATAATGCATAAGAAATTTAAAAGTGAAATACATATGCATGAAATAACTTGACTTTAGTTGAACCACGTCCATTTACACTTGGATCTTGAACATCTCAAAGTTCAATACTAATACCAAGTATATAAAGTCTAATCTAATGAAAATTGATCTAAAATGCTTGTGTAATAAAATATTACAAGTTTAACAAGAAAAGTCAAATACTTCTAACTCTAGACTTCACATAATCTAATTCCACAATAAAAATAAAAATTAGGCTAAGCGGGTAAATTATGAAATATATATATATATATATATATATATATATATATATATTTGTGACATCCATTTTGCAGGCTCACTTCGTAATATATTTCACTGATCTGAACTGTCTATATTTTAATACATCATTCATAGATCATCCTTGCAAAAACTTAGACAAATCCAAAACCACTAAGATATTCATTTGAAGTGAAAGAATTGGAAAACGAGTTTTGGATTGGGTGATTTTTGAGGTAAGTCATAAAAGATAGACGGTTAGATCGTTGAAATATATTACGGGGTAAGCCCCACAAAAACGTATATATACATATAAGGTTAGGATACAGGGACACACGTTTTTGACAAACACTTTAACTCACGTTTTTGTAGAGCTCAATCTGTAATGTATTTTAACGATCCACCCGTCTATCTTTTCCGAAGCCATGCTAGATTGTTGGGTTAAATTTAGTGTTTCTTTGTAAAATTGTATACATCCATTTTCTTTACCATGAATGAATGTCTTAATGATTTTGGATTTGTCTAATATTTGTCTTTCTTTTTTTTGCAAAAATGATCTATGAATGATGAACTAAAATATAAATGGTTCAAATTGTTGAATTACATTACAAAGTGGACCCTCCAAAATAGGTGTCAAAATGTGTCCCCGAATCCTATCCCTATATATATACATGAATTTTTACAGTAAGCATGCCTTGCATCTAACTCTACAAACAGTCTCGAGCACACATGAGAGCCTCCATTGTGCTTGAATGAAGCTAACTACGATGTTAGTTGATAATATTATACTAATGCTAAATGCAGACTCTAAAGCCAATGTGGATGCAGGAATAGTCAAAATGTCTCGCACTATCTGATGTAAAATTGGATATTCAATCCCATTTGTCATCCATCCCGACAAAATATCAAAATTTTGAGCCCTAAGCAAGATTTTCTCCCCCAAATACAAGTCTAAGTCGGGTTGTTCGCTATCGATGGTGCAATCCATTACAAACTGGTCATAAGATGTCAACAAGTCACTAACTCTGAAATCATACATGAGTTTGGAGGAAGGAAAAGAGGATGCATGAAACACCACATGTCTTGATAAACACGCTTTATCACAGGGTCTAACATCTGTAGCCATTATGTTGTGCACTATAAACCAAGAAAACACGAGATGTAAAACACAAGATGTACTCTTTGGCTCCAATTTATTTTGTCATATGTTTGTACCATACTTTATCAATCTCGAAACTACCAAGCACCAGTCACCTTCATACATTTAAGGACCTACTAAAGGGTTCATGCTGAGGCACCCTTGCCGAAGCACAAGAGTTTCCCTCCACCCAAGAGGCCAATCACAATACGACACGTGTCAACATCAGAATAAAGTTCCTAAAGTCCCACATCGACTGCGGACGGAAGCTAGAGACTCTCCTCAACTATAAAAGAAGACCATTCTTCTACAATTAATAAAGAATATCATTATTGTACTTAAACCCGTCATTAGAACTCACTAATGATGATTATGCTTGAACCTATGTATTGTGTAAACCCTTCACTATTAATGACAACTCCTCTACCCCGTGGACGTAGCCAAACTTAGGGTGAACCACGTACATCTTGTGTTTGCTTCCCTATCTCTATCTCTTTACATACTACCCTTACTAGGTGACCAAAGCAATCGAGCGAAGGTCACAAACTCGACACTTTACATTATTCCAAAGTCTCACTGATTTTGTGTATCAACATCATAGATTGTTGTCAAGGAAAATATTTAAATCCAAACACCTTCATGCATGAGTAAGATGGTGGAGTGGAAAAGAGAATCTGGACTCAACACCTTATCTATTAGGATATTGAACCATATGCTTCATTGACCTAAACTTAATTGGGATGAACAACGGGAGGTGGGAGGAGCTAGGGTGGTGGATTGAAATGAAAAGGGGGATTTTGTGGCTGTTATGTTGAAGAAACACATGGGAGTCTCCCCACCGCTGCTGGCTGAGGCGCTGGCGGCCAGAGATGCTGCCTGTTTGTGCAGGACTTGTAGGTTGCGAAGGTGGAAATTGAGGGATACACTGTTGGTGTTGGCCGCCTTGCAAAAGGATGGGGAGTGATACACCTATGAATGTTTATCACAGTCTCTGAACAAAATCGAATAGGCTTTTCATTAAAGTGCATTGAACGATATTATGCAGAGGACATTACTTGATTTGTTAACAATATAGCCAATTCACAAGTGCACAGACGCTGACACATGACACAACTAGTACCACAGAAACGCCAATGAATAGATACGCTAATCCTATCTCGCACTGAAGACTGGTTCTACATCAGCAGTTGGTTGTGTTCTTCTAGTGTATTTGAGAAGCAAACCTTCCGCAGAAAGGCCCAGCACATTCAAGTCCCTAAGAAGTAGATTCAGACAAGGAAAATGTAAATTACTTTTGATCAAAGTCTCAAAAACAGGAATACAATAGAAAAAGAAAAAGGACGATCACAAGAAATACAAACCAACCTGATAAAGGGTTGTAGATCCTTCCACTCCCATTTTGCACACTCCTTAAAAAGGATGGAGAATCGCTCTAGAGGATTGTAGGGTAGAGATGAAACACTGAAGGCTCGAATCCATGTCTCAGCTCCAAGCTTCTCTATCAAAACTTCACCTTCCAATATGTCAAAACTGGCTACCATCCATTCGGGAACCTTACGAACCCATTCCTCCATGAACTTCTTCATCTTCCTCTTCCCATCTCTCAAGATTTCTCTTGCAAAATGCACATATACCTTTCTCTCATCCAACTTCCACGTACGACTTGTAATCGCACCTTCAGTCACCTTATTACCAAAAATATGCAAGCAGTGGTCTGCAAGTTTGCGAGGAAAGCCATCTGATTCCAACATATTAACAACATCATCCTGATTAAACAAAGACAAAGACCAATCATTCAACACTGAATTGTGCAAAAGCATCCTTAGAATTGTGCCCAAGTACTTCTTATCCACAATTCTCCAATATCCATTTATCTCCACTGCTGAAAGAGCCCGCAATCCAATCCTTAATTTGTAATCGTTAGCTTGAACCTCCTCGATGAGATCATCCCATCTATACAGTCCATTATTCGTTCTCTCCATCTCCTCTAAATCCACCATTTCTATGTCCTCATCAAATCGGTAAGGATTCTGGGAAAGTAGCAACTTTAGCTTGTCAAGTCGAGGAGCAACTTCAACAAGCTCCATGTTACCAGTTGCAATCTTAATGACGGAAGCAACATATTGTGGGTCATGATAGTTCTCATTGGAACACTTTGGGCTTTCAAAAGTATTATATTGACCTAATGGGGGTATGAGAAAAACAGAATTTGAAGTTCCAACGGACTTCATTGCATAAGTTTTTGACTCCATGCAAAGGACTGCATCTTCATCAGGCTGTCCTCTAACAGTTACTTTAGAGAAATGACGAAGAGAAGAAAAGAAATCGCAAATAAGTAACAATAAATAACACTCCACTGACCCAAGAACAAAGGCTCCAGAAAGTAGTTTAATTTATCCTTTACCTTTGGTGGTGGACATCAGGGAGAAGTTTTTGATCAACCTTGATGAGTCCATATTATACCATATATTTTATCATAATCTTAGTTATAGTTTATTGGTTATTTTGGTAGAATTTTGATACTTTGTTATATATTTTTAATATAGGACATTCGACTTCCTCTTGAAGAAAAAGTGATCAAACGGATGAATTTTGGAGTGATTCCAATTGGAGGATGTTCGTGAGTCTTTCAAGATAATTGTATCAAAATTGCAGATTTTTCTATCAAGCCGTTTGACCGTGGCGTGGCGATGAAATAAAGGCCCAGCTTGCAGCTTTCCCAGATTGACTTTTCTGGACGTTTTGGGTATTTTGAAGGTCAAGATGGTATATTTTTAGGAAGATTCCTTCTAAGGATTTGTAGGGGATATCTTCATCTTTCAAAAGAGACATTTTGGGACTAAATTGGAGTTTATTTGGTCGGTCAAAAGACTAATTTTCTGAGAACTCCGAATTTTAGTTCAAATAAGAAACCTTTTATTTTCTGTTTTATTATTTTATTTTGTTTCCTAATTTTATTATGAGACCTTTTCTAGGTAGGGTTTTATTTTGTAATAGTATAAATAAGGCTTTTTAGCCATTAGGGAGGACGCAACATTGAGAGAAAGGAGGGACTATTTTGGAGAACTTCAGACTTTTTACCTAGAAGGTGTTTTCAATCCTTTTTCTAGTTAATATATTTTCTTTAGTTTTTATTATGATTGTTCGTAGCTAGTTTCTTTTGCTAGGGCGAAGCCATGAGCCTTAGCATGAATATGTGATTTTATTAATTTGCTTATCAATGGATGCATGGTTGCTTTGAATTATTAATCACCGCGATTAAATTATCTAATTGTCTTAGTGATTCGCAACCATTAGGTTTTTTTTTTACAAGTAATTTGCTGCAATTTCTGTTGGAACATCACCCTGAAATTGAGGAGGGCTTCTTGTGATTAGTAATTGTAAGTTCACTTAAAGCGAGCATCACGCTCTTAAGGGTTGCATGGTTTTTCAAAGGGTTTTCACAAAGCTTAATGAGTCTTGCATGTTTATATTTGATCTGAACATCACAGATGAGTTGCCTGTTAGATATAAGTTTTCGCTTGAACATCACGAGGAAAATATGTATTAGGAAAACCTAACCTTCAAAGCATGTATGTAGAAATTCATAAGTAGTTGGTAAAATTGCATAGGATTGTTAAGGGGACCCTAGGCTTTTCAAATTGACTTTCTTTAAATTGTTCTCTAGTTAATTTCTTTAATTGTTTTATTTTAAAATTTGTTTTTATTATATTAAATACTAAAATCAACATTTTCCAAACTTTGTTTTAAATAATGAATTAAGAGTTGGTTTTAAACACAAATTATTCATTCAATCTGTGTGGAAAACGACCTTGCTTGAGCCGCTATACTACGACAACCTTGTACTCTTACAAGTATTTTTAAGTGTTTTTATTCCTACTTTTGCAGGTGGTAAAAATCCCTATCAAGAAATTGGCACCGTCGCCGGAGATTGTTTCAAATAAATTTGTGTTTATCATACTCTTGGTTAATTATTTTTGTATATATCTTTTTATTTACTTGTTGATTTAATTTAATTTAATTTTTATTTTTGCAGGTTATAGTTTGTTGATCTTAAGAGCAATTCCATGATGGAGCTACCTGGAGATTTGCCTTTATGGGTTTCTTTAGCAGAAAAAGGTTTTTATGAATTTAAACCTACAGTTTGTGCCCTTTGCTGTTTGAAGACCCATGATATTTTGCAGTGCCCCAAAAGAGAATATTTTCCTGAGTATGTACAAAAGCATACCAATATGAGAAACAACTCAAAAATGCATTGGAACAATCCTTATTCAGAGTTCTACACTATAGGTTTGAAAAAGTGTCTTTATTTTATATGGGGATGTAATCATCAGTGTTTTGAGCAACCTGATGTGCCACAAGAGCTTTCGGTGGAAAGCAAAATCTCTATATTGTTAGAATCATCTGAATTGTACATTGAAAGTACCAATCAAGGATTTCAGATTCAACCATTAAACTGTGGGAAAAGCTATGATGATCAAGAGAAAATTGGTGCAGAAATTGAAGAGCAATCTGCCAGCAAGTCACGCCCAAGGGAAGAAACACCACCTGCTGATCGCGAAATTATTTCTCCAAAATCTACCCCCACCCAAGTCCATATGTCAGACATAACCCGTCAAGAGGCTGTAAAGCAACACACTGAGGTGCAGAAATACATTAAAAGTGACGTGTTGGAGATAGATGTTCACCCAAATTCAGAATATGCTGCTATAACAAACTGTGAACCAGCAAAGTCAATCATAATTAAAGAAATTCAGTGCAGATCCATCGAGCAGGCTACATTCAACAATGGGAAGAAGAAAAAGGTTCGTGGCAGCCAAATTCCTCATAGAGAAATCCAGCCATTGCAAAAATTATGGGTGTTAAATACAAGGTGGAAGCCAATTCAACAAAGACCAAAGCCTTACTGGAAAGGATCCCATATGACTTCAAAGAATCACTCACTCACATAGAAGGGCGAATATGACCATTTCAACTGAATTTAAATGTACAGTTCAAGTCACTTCTTACCTACTATTGCTCTATGATGCTGTTAAGGAGTGGTTGAGTTTGATGGATCAAGTGACGTGATCAATAATTCTTTCTACTACGTCAAGCTATAGACATTAACTAAAGCGCTAATTGGGAGGCAACCCAATCTTCCTAACTCTTTTCTTTTGATTTTCATTTATTTTATTTTCCTGTTTTTATTACTTATCATAAAAAAATAAAAAAGAAAAATCAGAAAATTGAAAAAGAAAAAAATGCAATTTTAATTATTATTATTTTTCTTTACTTATCTAATTGGGGAGTGATTTGTGATTGCTGGTTCAATTCAGATTTGAGTCGACCATACAATCCACTGAGCGTGCTAGCACTCATCATCCATTCATCAACATTTATCAAAGTGCAGAAACAGAAACAATGCTGAAGTTCTGAAGTGCTTACAATGGGGTTGCTGCGAAGGCCTCTATACTGCTTGGGACCCTTTTCACTCAATTACTCCCTTACCTTTTATTAACAGTTTTATTACATGCAAGTTTGGGGGTAGACCCAGCAGCACAGAGGTAGGCCGATCATACGAGTGCTTTGCTTAGGCATTCATCAAATGGACGACATGCAAACACAAAAGAAAAATCGCATCAGTAAGACGCATGCTTGTTCACAGACAACATCCACAGATCTGTTTGATTTTCAGAGACATCACACCATGTAGAATTTTACTGCAGTGCAGGGACTTGGTTTATCTTCGATTTTGTAGACCTGAGTTCTTGCAGCCATCTTTGCTGTTTATACAGCAGTTCCTCGTGTTCGGCACTGCTCCTTGTCATTCCTATTTGGCCTTACTTGGATCCAACACTCTACATACATAATACATACATGCATGAGTTAGAATTTCTTTTCCACTTGACCGTCGGTCATGAAATCGAAGAAAAGAAGATGTGGATACAACTTGCCTAAGGAAAGTGGGTCTGTATCTGCAGCAATGAATAAGTTTGGGGGTGTAGCTATGACACTGAGCTCGAGGTTGGAAAGAAGAGAAATGAAATAGCGGAGCACCTGGAGCTTCTAAATTTGTTTATTTATCAATTGGCCAAGGCTTACATCGGAAAGCTAAGCACGAGTGCGTGTGCATGTGAGGAACTCAGCGCCTCTTGTTCCTCGTGTTGAGTTCAAACCCAGGTTATGTTTTTCCTTATTCTTTTCTCATTGATTTTGTTTTTCTGTTTACTCTTTTTCTTTTAGTTATTTTCTCTTTAGTTTTCTTTTCATGTTCTGACATATTTAGTTTATTTATTTTAGTTCAGGTTGTTTTTATCTTTATAGTTTACTCTTTTTGTCAATTTCTTTTTCTTTATTTTATTTTCCACACCTTGAGAACAATGTGTGATTTAAGTTTGGGGGTGGGAAATAAAGTTTTTTACGTCTTTGATTTTTGAGTCAATAAAAAAATTTCGTTTTTAAGTTAATATTTATAGATTATTTTAAATGTTAGAACAAATGGACATAGTGAAGGTTAATCCCACATTAGAGTCTTTTCTATTTATCGTTACTTAGACACTAATTCATGAATTATACTTTGAAAATTTGCACATTCACACCAACATGGTTTGTGGGGAGTAAGATTGAAGCACTTGCTTTTCGTCTAAGTTAATTTTTAATTTTTGTTTTAAGTAAAGTGAAGTTTAGTATGTGTTATAAATTAATAATTGTTCCACCCGAGACTTTGCTTAGTAACCGGGCCAGTCCTGCCTGATCAACCGTGATTCTCGCGTCAAACGGTAGAGTTTTGGCATGGGGCATGGTGGTTAGTTGGTTTCGTAGCCTTTTCAGCTCAAGTTAATAAGTCTTTAGGGGTGTTCTACACCTAGTGCCTTAAAGCGTTAGTGGTTTGGGAGTCATTAACCTAAAGCTTGCTACTTGGGTTGGATCGAAAGCTTAATGGAACTAACATTGCACGACCACTACTATTACGGAAAAAAATTGAAAAAAAAAAGAAAAAATTGAAAAAAAAGAAAAAAATATATATGTGAAGTTAGTATGTGTGGAGTATGAAGAATGAAGACGAGTGGTAAGGGTTTTAGTCGAGTCTCCTTAACTATGTTGGTTCACTTTACACCAAAGGAAGTTCATGAATTCTTTTCTAATTGATTCTAAATGGCTTAGACTCTGTGGTAGGATTGGTTTGAACTTTTGAAAAGATGTTCGGATTTTTAACGTTTTCTATGGCTTGCAACTTGAAGGTGAAAATTGTCTTAGTTAATTTTTGTTTAAGTTTCTAGTTTGTTAGTTTTTTTTGTTTTTGTTTTGAGTTTTGTTTTGCTTGAGGACAAGCAAAAAGCTAAGTTTGGGGGTATTTGATGAGTCCATATTATACCATATATTTTACCATAATCTTAGTTATAGTTTATTGGTTATTTTGGTAGAATTTTGATTATGTATTTTTAATGTAGGACACTCGACTTCTTCTTGAGGAAAAAGTGATCAAATGGATGAATTTTGGAGTGATTTCAATTGGAGGATGTTCTTGAGTCTTTCAAGATGATTGTGTCAAAATTCCAGATTTTTCTATCAAGCCGTTTGACCGTGGTGATGAAATAAAGGCCCAGCGCGCAGCTTTCCCAGATTGACGTTTCTAGCCGTTTTGGGTATTTTGAAGGTCAAGATGGTATATTTTGAGGAAGATTCCTTCTGAGGATTTGTAGGGGACATCTTCAGCTTTCAAAAAAGACATTTTGGAACCAAATCAGAGTTTATTTGGTTAGTCAAAAGACTAATTTTCTGAGAACTCCGAATTTTAGTTCAAATAGGAAACCTTTTATTTTCTGTTTTATTATTTTATTTTGTTTCCTAGTTTTATTCAAAGACATTTTCTAGGTAAGGTTTTATTTTGTAATAGTATAAATAAGGCTTTTTAGCCATTAGGGAGGACGCAACGTTAAGAGAAATGAGGGACTATTTTGGAGAACTTTAGACTTTTTACCTACAAGGTGTTTTCAATCCTTTTTCTAGTTAACATATTTTCTTTAGTTTTTATTATGATTGTTCGTAGCTAATTTCTTTTGCTAGGGTGAAGCCATTGTTGAGAGTTGTCCCACATCGGTGAGGGACAAGGTTTGCTATGTGCTTATATGGTCTTGGGCTACTCCTCATATTGCCAATTGGATTTATGGTGGAACCTCAATTTCATCATGGTATCAGAGCAAGGTTGTCCACATGTGAAGCCTAATGGCCACACGTGCTTCACATCACCCAGTTGTTGTCCACGTGTAGGCTTGAAAATCCGCCACAAGTGCGGGGGCATGTTGAGAGTTGTCCTACATCGGTGAGGGACAAGGTTTGCTATGTGTTTATATGGTCTTGGGCTACTCCTCATATTGCCAATTGGTTTTATGGTGGAACCCCAATTTCATCAGCCATGAGCCTTAGCATGCATATGTGATTTTATTAATTTGCTTATGAATGGATGCATGCTTGCTTTGAATTATTAATCACCGCGATTAAACTATCCAATTGTCTTAGTGATTCGCGACCATTAGGGTTTTTTAGACAAGTAATTTGATGCAATTTCTGTTGGAATATCATCCTGAAATTGAGGAGGGCTTCTTGTGATTAGTAATTGTAAGTTCACTTAAGGCGAGCATCACGCTCTTAAGGGTTGTATGGTTTTTCAAAGGGTTTTCACAGAGCTTATCGAGTCTTGCATGTTTATATTTGATATGAACATCACAGACGAGTTGCCAGTTAGATATAATTTTTCGCTTGAACATCACGAGGAAAATATGTATTAGGAAAACCTAACCTTCAAAGCATGTATGTAGAAATTCATAAGTAGTTGGTAAAATTGCATATGATTGTTAAGGGGACAGCGGAACCCTAGGCTTTATAAATTGACTTTCTTTAAATTGTTCTCTAGTTAATTTCTTTAATTGTTTTATTTTAAAATTCGTTTTTATTATATTAAATTCTAAAATCAACATTTTCCAGACTTTGTTTTAAATAATTAATTAAGAGTTGGTTTTAAACACAAATTATGCATTCAATCCCTGTGGAAAACGACCTTACTTGAGCTGCTATGCCACGACAACCTTGTACTCTTGCAAATATTTTAAAGTGTTTTTATCCCTACTTTTGCAGGTGGTAAAAATCCTTATCAAACCTCGAGGAGGATCAGATCATCGTGAGGGCCAAAGAGCGGGTGATATGTAATAGGAATTGATGAGTTGGGTTGGAGACTTAGTACTGCTTCTGCACCTGTGCAACCTGGAGATGGTGGATCCATATTTTTCTCCATACACACACAGAGAGATAGATGTAAAGAAAAAAAATGGGACTACTGCATGAGAGTCCCAACTTCCACCAGAAAGTATCAATAGTCGAAAGCCAAGATGATGAATAACCCTCGTCGTTTACAGTCAATTGTTGCCTTCCGGACTGAGTTGCCTAAAGTTTAACTGTAAGAAAATGTTTTAGATTTCGTATTTAACAATGTCAGGTTCAAAAATACGAGCAAAAATACGGCTATGAGGGGTCTAGGCGGGCGCCTAGGCGGATTTAGATAAATTTCTTATATATTTTATGAATTAATTAAATTTATTATATCAAATGTAAATAATTATTGACTAATATGTTATTTCTTATAAAAGAACATACATATGTGAATGTTTTTTGCACATATATGATACGCTTGCCTAGAAAGAAAAAAACAAAATATTATCTAAATAATTTATAATTTATATAAGATTTATATATGTGTGTGTATATAATATATATACACAATATATATATACCAAACTTTTAAAAATATAAAAAGTCCATGGGTGGTTTTCATTATTAAAACCATCAAACCGTCCACCTCACCTCTACTCTTTCACATCACCCATCATGGGTGGTTTTCATAATTAAAAGTTTAAAACCATGTTAGATTCCATGGTTTTCATAATTAAAACCATGCTTTTGACCTTGGATTCCCTAGGAGCCAACCATAAATATATACAGTACGCAATCTCTCACTTTGTAAATTAGTCGTTGTCGTTGTTGTTTCAATGCTAGCAATTCAAAGCAGCAAGCTTTCGACACTCCCAAAGCAAAAAAAAAAAAATGAGGCCTTCAATCTCCATCGCTAGATCCGTACATCGAGTCGCTCGCCGCTCGCCGCAGCTACTCCTCCGCGTCCATCCCAAAACGGAAGGTCGCCGTTCTTGGCACTGCCGGTGGCATCGGCCAGCCCCTCACATTCCTTATGAAGCTCAATCCCCCTCTCCATCTCTTTCTTCTCGCACTCTTCAGAAACGAGCTGCATATGCATTTTTTCTTCCCTCGTCTTCACAGAGACGAGCTGCAAAAGTTCACTGGTTGTCTCTCTCTCTCTTCCCTCATCTTCATAGAATCTGAGATTATGAATTAGAAGTTAGAAACTCAGAATAGGAAAAAAAAAAAAAAAAAAAAAACTTCCCAGCCGCCTAGCACCGCCTAGAGCTCGGCCGATTTTTCAAGCCGATTTGCAATAAAACGCCTCGGCTGGGGTCTGCCCAGTGCCTAGGCGCTGCCTAGGGCATTTTTTAGAACACTGATAGCAACTCTTTAGGTGCCCTCACTAAATAAACTAAAAAATTATGTTCTTTATACAGCAATCAAATTTGTCAATGTTATGGAATTGTGACAATTAATTATGCAATCTAAACTTGCCAATTAATTAAGAATCGCAGATTAGGCAAGGCAAATTTGAAACGATCAGTCAATTCCGAAAACGGGATTAAACCCCCTTGAAATTGTTTACAAAAAAACACCAGAAAAACCACAATTATGCTTCTGGCTACATACTACAAACCACTAACAATCACGGTTCTCATATTCCTAAAACCCAAAAGGTAAATTCCGATTCTTTTTCTGTTATCTCGTTTTCCTACATATTCTGAGCAACCAAACATTGCCTGACAGCATTCCAAAAATTACACACAAAAAAACCAATTTGACATTTCTCAAGTTGCAAATTTTCATCTTGCACAATCCCATTTACCCAAACGAGAAATCAGATGAACTTTCTAGCAAAAATGACAAAACAGAGAGAGAGAGACTTACATGCTAGGGCAGAAACGATGAAATGGTTTTTGCAGGGTAAACGACGCCGTACCCTGGTTCTCCGACTCGCTAGGGTTTCGAAGTGTGAGGAGAGTGAGAAAGGTGTACAAAGGTTTATGGCGCGCTTAGGTTTCCTATTTCATTTTTTTACCCGCCAAAAGATGCAACAAAACGACAACGTTTTCAGGTGCCCCAATAGAAAAAGGCTTTTTAGCCAAAATGGTTCATGAGATTTAAAATCAATAGAAATGGTCTCTGAGATTGTCCACCATCAATTATTTTGGTCATTCCGTTAAAAACTTCGTTAAGTGTCCTGGAGCTCTTGGTTGAAAGTTTGGGCAATTTTCAAAGCTTCGTAACTCAATCGTTTCTTAACCAAATTCGACCCATAATTTATCAAAATGAAGATAGGAAAGTGTAGAACAAGATTATACTTATTTGGAAGCCCAATGGTTGCCAGAGATGGTCGGAAAATAGCCTGAAAGGTGACTTGTCCGCAGGAAAACTGGAAAACTCGCAGGAAACTGGGTAAACTTTAAACGTTCATAACTTCTTCAATACTCAATGAAATCAAGTAATTCAAAATGAAAATCATACTTCTCAATGAGACGAAGAGAATGGTAGCTTTCTTGACGTTTAACTCACCGTGGTTTGACCGGAAAATGGCTCGAAAGTGGCTGTCTTAGTCTCGAGTTAGCCAATTTCAAGCCGTTTCCCGGCCAAACCACGGCGAATTAACCGTCAAGAAAGGTACCATTCTCTTCGTCTCATTGAGAAGTATGATTTTCTTTTTTAATTACTCGATTTCGTTGAGTATTGAAGAAGTTAAGAACGTTTAAAGTTTACCCAGTTTCCGGCGAGTTTTCCAGTTTTCTCTTGGATCTGTCACCTTTCAGGCTATTTTTTTGCCATCTTCGGCAACCATTGGGTTCCAAATAGGTATAATCTTGTTCTACACTTTCATATCTTCATTTTGATATATTATGGGTCGAATTTGGTTAAGAAACAATTGAGTTACGAAGCTTTGAAAATTGCCCAAACTTCCGGCTAAGAGCTCCTGGACACTTAACGGAATGACCAAAATAATGGATGGTGGACAATCTCAGGGACCATTTCTATTGATTTTCAATCTTTTGGACTAAAGTGATGTGTTATGCAAATCTCAGGAACCATTTTGGCTATAAAGCCACAGAAAAATGGATAACCAGGCTGGGCTTGGCCCGGTACACTCATCTTGATCCATCCTCCTAGATTTCTTGTTTTATTTTTCTTTACCTTGTTAATATTTCATCGTTTTACTTAGTTAATTTGCTTCTATTGTCGTTGGAATTGAATATAGCTGAGAAATTTATAGATCGTAGTAGTTCGCTAACCTCTTTAACTAACATACGATACAATTTCACTTCAAGGCATGGCCAAAATTAGGCCTGGCAATTCCTGACACGACCTGATAACCCGATACGACACGACACGAAATTAACAGGTGTTCGGGTCGACCTGATAATGAATCGGGTCGTTATCGGGTAACCCGATAAGCACCTATTAAGATAACGGGTTGGTTCGGGTATACACGTGGGTAACACGATACACGATAAGCAGAATATTAATTTAATAATTTTATAACCCTAAACAAATACTATAATAATTATATATATATATATATTAATTTAACAATTGTATACCCCTAAAAACTATAATAATTATATATACTATAATAATTATACCCCTAAAATATTAACTATAATAATTTTATATAAATATAAATATAAATATATATATATATATATACATATTAAATTTTATACCCCTAAAAACTATAATAATTAATATGCATCTGCCAATGCCATCCATTCCGCCCTTTTGAAGAAAAAGGGAGGGAAAAAGTTTTCAAAAAAAAAGAAAAAAATGAGGGAAATAAGAAAAGGAAACAAAAAAGAGAGGGAAAGATGGGTGTAGTGTACCACTACTAGACTACCAGTAGTACCAGGTGAGGTGTCTGCCCTTTGAAGAAAAAGGGAGGGAAATAGTTTCAAAAAAAAAAAAAAACAAAAAGGGAGGGAAAAAAATGATAAGAAAAAGAAACAAAAAAGAGAGGGAAAGATGGGATACACATCCTACGAAACTAATTTTAACGATCCAACCGTCAAAAACGTTTGTATATGTTTCGAGATCGTATACGCCAAAAATTGCAAAAAAGAAAACATTCAGAGATCAAGTAACGGGACAAAGCTTTTCGACGGTTATAAACGAAAAATCACGATTTAACGGTTATTTTAACTTCGATTTTGATGATTTTTTACAGCTACACTCCTTGATCCTATATGAATACAATGAATGAATTCGATCTTCAATTTAAAATATTTACACAAGTGGATACCACAAAATCTTATGTTATACTTAATGAAACTATAAATAAACTCGTGTTAGTCAATCTATTGTTTTGATGGGATACGAATTCTCTGAAACTAATTTCAACAATCCCAACCGTCAAACTTGTTTGTATATGCTTCGAGATCACATCAGCAAAAAATCACAAAAAACAAATATTCAGAGATCAAGTAACGGGACAAAGTTTTTCGACGGTTATAAACGAAAAATCACGATTTAGCAGTTATTTTAACTTCGATTTTGATGATTTTTTACAGCTACACTCCTTGACCCTATATGAATACAATGAATGAATTCGATCTTCAATTTAAAATATTTACACAAGTGGATACCACAAAATCTTCTGTTATACTTAATGAAAGTATAAATAAACTCTAAGTGTTAGTCAATCTATTATTTTGATGGGATACGAATTCTCCAAAATTAATTTCAACGATCCCAACCGTCAAACTTGTTTGTATATGCTTCGAGATCCCATCAACAAAAATTCACAAAAAACAAACATTCAGAGATCAAGTAACGGGACAAAACTTTTCAACGGTTATAAACGAAAAATCACGATTTAACGATTATTTTAACTTTGATTTTGATGATTTTTTATAGCTATACTCCTTGACCCTATATGAATACAATGAATGAATTCGATCTTCAATTTAAAATATTTACACAAGTGGATAACACAAAATCTTATGTTATACTTAATGAAACTATAAATAAACTCTATGTGTTAGTCAATCTATTGCTTTGATGGGATACGAATTCTCCGAAACTAATTTCAACGATCCCAACCGTCAAACTTGTTTGTATATTCTTCGAGATCACATCAGCAAAAAATCACAAAAACACAAACATTCAGAGATCAAGTAACGGGACAAAACTTTTCGACGGTTATAAACGAAAAATCACGATTTAACGGTTATTTTAACTCCGATTTTGATGATTTTTTTTACAGCTACACTCCTTGACCCTATATGAATACAATGAATGAACTCGATCTTCAATTTTAAATATTTACACTAGTGGATACCACAAAATTTTATGTTATACTTAATGAAAGTATGAATAAACTATAATAATTATATATATTAATTTAACTATTTTATATCCCTAAAAAGTAAAAACTATAATAATTCTATACATATTAAATTAAATTTAAAATTTTGATGACCATTGGATCGGCTGAGATTTAATCTTAGCCGTCCATTGTAGGCTATCTCGATTCCCTATCCTTCTCCTCTCTAGTCAAAGACTCTCTCAATCTCAAAGTTCAAATCAAACCATTCTCTCTGTCTCTCTCGATCGACCTCACGTGGTGGCGCCTTACTCACCCTCACCTCAATTTCAGACTCTCAGTGACCTTACCGGCTCACCCTCCTCGTCGTCCTCGTCGTCTCTAGTTAGAGACTCTCAAACCATTCTCTCTGTCTCTCTCGATCGACCTTACGCGGCGCCTCACTCACACTCACCTCAGTCTCAGACTCTCAGTGACCTCACCGACTCACTCTCCTCGTCGTCCTCGACCTCATCCAGACTGTCACCCTCACTCAGCCACTCTGTCAGTCCCTCTTGCCTAAATTGCGACTTCACAGTTCACCGGTTCATCCAAATTGTCACCCTCACTCACCCACAGTCCACACTCCTTCTCACTTGACAAGGTAAGAAATTCCTGCAATAAACTCAAGGGTTTTTGAATTAGGGCTTTTGGAATTAGGAATTACCACTTTGTTTTAGGCCACTTAGTTTGCCAATGGCAATTACCACTTTGTTTTAGGCTACTTAGTTTGCCCAAAATCTAATATTTTTCTAACCTAATTCAAGAAGTTACAAGCCATAGAAGTTTCCACAATATACTAATGACTATGTTGGAATAGTATTCAGTCGACCTAAAGTTGTTTGGAATAGTATGGCTCAAGCAAGTCAACTCGTATGTCAACTTGTATCACAAGGCTCCAAGCAATCTGTCAACCGCCAGTTGCTTTCCAGCTTTCTTTCCTCGTTGATTCAAGGCACTTAACTTGTTGATTACTTCTTAGTCTTAGGTTTGATGTAAATCACCTTAAATTAAGGAAAAGTGTGTGTCCCAGGTTTACCCAATCTCCAGGGTTTTAATAGAGTACTAGATCAGTATCGTAGTTCATTGTTACCAGAAACAGTTCAAGCTTTGTTGTGCACACGAGATTGGCTATTTGGAAAATGAGGTAATATATTTTTATATGGTATAGTACATTTGTTTTATTTCTTTTCATTATTATTTTGGTAAACTTCTCATAATTTGAATGATTTTGAATGTTTGGTTTTTCTATACTTAGTTTATGCGGAAGAAAGTTCTGACATGGAAGACCTTACTGAAAACGTCATCAACATAACTCTTGAAGACAATAGATCAAGCCAAAGTTCCAATGCAATTTCTTCATGATGATCGTTGTAAATTGAGGATTTTGTAAAAGGAATAACATGCAAGCTTTGAGTTCCATTGGCAAGATTTAAACTTTTGAGAAAGGCTTCACAACCTTGAAAACAAAAACTCTTTCATTTTGCATATTCTTGCACATTTAATATTTGTAATAGATTACTAGTGTATGAATTTTTTTTTATTAGACTTTTATTTTCCAGTGTAGATGTAGTACTTAAACGAAAAATGTGTTTTAATGTTTTGAAATAATATTTATGTGGCAATGTGTGGTATGTACAAATTTAAGGGAAAAAAAATATTTTTCTTAACAGGTCGGGTCACTTCACTTTACCCGTTGGGTAAAGTGACTCGACCTGTTAAGGACTCGTTAAGATAACGGGTGTGACACGACACAACCCGTTAAGATAATAGGTGTTACACGAAAACGACACAAACACGACAGACACGACCCGTTTGCCAGGCCTAGCCAAAATCAATTCTACCATGTTTCAACAGTAACTAATAAGGTGAAGTACCGATTTAGTCCTTCAATTATCACCTCAGTGAAAATTAGGTCCCTTGATTATTTTTTTGGTAAAATAAGTCCATAAATTCATTAAAAATTGCTAATTTCATCCCTACTATTATATTCAAAGCTTTTTTTATTCAATTTTTCGTCAACTTAAGTCACTTGACACACTAAAGAGTGAAATACCATCATTTTCTCGCCTATAAGCCCTTAACATTTTATATAGGTTGCAAATCTAACGTCTAATTTACTCTCCAAAGTTAACTATGTACACTATTTCTTTATGAAAATTACCATCTAAAGTTAACTCCATACACTATTTTTTTATGCAAAATTACTAATCTACCCTCGAATGTGTATCACATGCAAGTAACATGACTTAAATTGACGAAAAATTGAATATAGTAGCTTCGTATATAATATTAGGGATGTAATTGGCAGATTTTTATAATTCAAGGACTAATTTTTCTGAAAGAATAGTTTAGGGACTTAATTTTCACTTAGGTGACATTTTAGGAACTAAATTGACAGTTTCACCCATAATTAGTATATTGTTCTATGGAGCTAAAGTCCAAAATATGAAAGAAACAAGTGTTTCCGCTAATCTACCGCCCTTCCGATTTTAAGTAAAGGCTCTTCTTCCATCATAAATTGATGGATAAGGAGAAAGACATGAATAAACGGATGATTCACCAACGTCAAGAATCGAACTCAAGACGTGCAATATGAAATGTGGGCCTGAAATTCGTCTCCAACCACTAGACAACCTCGGTGGTGGATGATCAAAGGCAATGGTTAGGTAAAGCTTAAAATTTAAACTTTAAATCCTCTAAAGCATTTCCAATCATTGGGCTTTAATAAGCCATAGAGAGAGGAAAAAAAAAACTTTTGGTCTAGAATCCCCTGATAGTTTAAGCTTGGTTTAAGCCTTTGGGTCCACTGTGTACATTTAACCGCTAAAGAAACTGAGTCACTCGACCAACTGGCGCGCCTCACTCGCCACACACAACAAAGATGCAGTAGTTTGGTCCCAGTGCTAACAGCTTTTTCGGTCACTTGTTTTGAGCCCAACGACTCTTCCTTTGATCAAATGGTTGGCATGATTAGATTTTTGGTTGATTCAAAGATCCAAAATTAAACTCAACGGCTAAAAAAATTAAAAGTATTTTAACTCAGTTTTAACCCAAAAAACCCTATGAATACCTGTATATTTGTTCCCCACAAAACTCACTTTCTTCATACAATTCTTTCATTTTTTCTTTCTACCCACTTCCAAAACTATTTCATATCATGTGGTGCATATGTGTATGAACTTGTCTTTAAGACTGGGGCAGGTTATGTGATTAAATTAGGATAAAATCATTCTTTAACAATCTAGGACTTAAAAGCCATAACCATTAGATTAAAAAGTTGTTTCTAAGTTATGGCTTAATATTCTCTTGCTTAAATTTTTAAGCTTTAATCCACACCATTGCACATGGTCTAAGGAGATGTGAAAAGATAAATGTCAAATGTTAATTTGATGACTGACGTGACAATGTCAAATTTTCTCTTTTTCCAACTGATATTTTTTTTTGTTATAAATAATATTTGTATAACCCACACAATAAAATAATTAAAAATTATTTGACATCACCTTTTCTCCTATGTCAAATTTGACATATGAAAACTCATATATCAATCCACATATGATTGATATATCGATTGGAGCTTGCTCTTACCTTCAAATTTGATTCCATGGCATTTCACTTAAGATTTGACATCTCCTTTGGATATGGTCTTAAATGCCTTTCTTGAATTCTAATACAGAAGTTAGTTGCATTTGAAATAGTACAACTATTCAATACAGTTAATCCAACAAAAGTTAGAACTGACACATTTTTTATTCAAAGAAATAAATTATTATAAATTTGCCACACCCCAATTTCGAGATACGTTCAGGATTTACACGCGACGTCACCATATACATGTTCATCTTTCATGCCTCACCTCTGAGACATGACCAAAACATAAATCAATGGTTTAACAACACAATAACTGGAAAAGGATCCTCTAGCTAGCCATTCACCCTTTAATTCACCCAAATTCGTACCAACCTTTGTTTAGTGTCTTAATCAGTTTGTTTTTACTTTAAATTCGTCAAAACCCTAATCCCTTTTATTTTCTTGTGTCAACTTACTTAGAATCTGTTTAACTTTGTGTCTTTTAGCATTTTGAGTCAAGTTAAAGTTAGAATTCGTCCAAATAACTCCCTAGTGTCTGTTTTGAGTCTATTTGGTTGTTTTAAGCTGCTTTGAGTCTTGTAAGTCTAGTTTAGTGTTTTAGAGTTTAATTAGTGTAGATTAGCATCCCTTCTAATCCCCGGCTAGAACGATCCCTACTTACACATACTACATTGATAGGGTTTAAATTTGAGTGCAATTTAATTTCACATCAAATTTTTGGCGCCGTTGCCAGGGATTAGCAAATTTGCTAATCTCCCGTGTTTCTATTTGTGTTTTTGTTTTTACGTTTTAGTTTTTGATTTTGTTTTGTTCTGTTTTCTCTGTTTCAGGTACTAAACATGGCAATTGCAAACATTCAAGCTCAATTGGCGAATCTTACTTCTCAATTGTCCCAGATTGCCAAAAGAACCACAATGCACACTGCCCCTACATTTAATGTACCCTATGGGCAAGGACATCAAATTCATCAAATCACTGCGAATAGAGGTGCTTGGGATTATCAAGGCCATAACCAATCAAGGGACAGCCTGTTTTCCAACGCTTACAATTCCGATTGGAGAGATTATTCAGATTATATGTGGGAGGAACCTCAACAAATTCAACAAGGTGGATATTGGCAGCAAGGTGGATATTGGCAGCAAGATGAGGAGTTCTATTCAAGATCTGTGTAGCCACCACAACCTCATATACAATATGCCCAACCCAACTCAGGTTCATCAATAGATTATGATCAAATTCTTGATGAATTAAATTCTTTGGCCCAGGGTTCACAAAATCAAGTTAAGGAGGTTCAACAAGGAGAATATTGGCAGCCATATGAGGAGTTCTATACAACGCCTATGCAACCACCACAACCTCCCCCACAACAATTCCAATCGAATTTAAGTATGCCTATGAGTTATGATGAAATTCGTGATGTACTAACCTTTTTGAAGCAGGGCTCACAACAAGAAGGGTATTGGCAGCCTTCTGAGGAGATCTATCAAAAGCCATATGAACCACCACAGCCTCAACCATATTCAGCCCAACCAAGTTCAGGTTTGTCAATGGATAATGATAAAATTCTTGAGTTACTCACTTCTTTATCTCAGGGACAAAAAAATCAAGCTAAAAAGGTGGACGAATTGAAGAAACAAAGGGCAAATGGCGGAATTCATGGGCCAATTCAGAGAACAGGGCAGATTGCCTAGTTTAACCGTTGTTAATCCTAAAGGAGGATTTGAAACCACCAAAGCAATCATGTTGAGAAGTGGCATGGAGGTTGGAGATGAACCCAAGACGTCCAAACCAAGCCAAAACATGGATGAACAGATACTGCTGATCAAAGAGGAGGAAGAAGACATACCTACGGCAAGGGTAGAACCACCCTTGCTGCAGACCCCTAGTGTTTCTAAGCCATTCAATCAAGGTAAGTTGGGTCCAAATTCAGTTCAATCTAATGTTATTCCTCCAAATGTCCCTTTTCTTTGCAGGTTCATGATTTCCAAGAACGAAGAAATTGAAAAAGACATCGCGGAAGCCTTCCCAAAGGTGCCAAGTACTATCCCGATTCTTGTTACAACAAATCCAGTTCCAAAATGTGCTGAAATTTTTTAAGAGAATTGTACCTCAAAAAGAATGATTCAAGAGAAAGAAGTGGCTGGAGAATATGTAGAATGCATCAAAGAGGATGTTCATGAGACAACAAAGCCCAAAGAAGTTGAATTTTATGACACGGGACAAGTCACAACCATCACATTCAATCTGGCCAAGCGCAAGGTTCCTGAAACGTTCAAAGATGTGGTGTTTATTCTTGAGTTCACGTCGGAGCAAACAAGTAAGCCACCTCCCCGAATTTCAATTTTGTTTTATACTAATATGTTGTTAATGATTCAGGCACCCACACTAGAATTTAAACCATTGCCGGATCATTTCAAGTATCACCTCTCATTCAATGATCAATTCCATGATGTGGTCCCTAATGGAGCTTAAAAGGAGGTATTGTCCGGCTGGAAGACGTTAAAGCAAGTGCTTCTTGGGAGGCAACCCATGCAAATAAAGAAGACCTAGGAACTCTCCGGTCCTACAACCAGATATGCGTTCCTCAACCCTACTCTTTATTGCTTTTACTTTGCCATCTTTGTTCTGTTTGTTAGTTGTGTTGTTTGCTTGCTTGTGTGTGAGTCTATGTTTGAAACATTGAGGACAATGTTTGGTTTAAGTGTTGGGGGGGGGGAGGTAAACAAGGTGTTTTGTTGAAAATTCGTGGGATTTTGTCACCTAGCACTTCTAAAGTTGTTTTTCATTGTTTTTTTAGTGTTTTTAGGGTGTTTTGAAGTGTTTTTATGTGTCTTGAAAGAAAAATACGAAAATTTTGAAAAAAAAATCAAAAAAGTTTTGAAAAATACCAAAAAGAGTCGTTTTTGTGTGTTTGTGTCTTAGGGTACCTTCCAACACAATGATGAGGATTTGGTTTTTAATTGCATGGCTGTTAAAGAAAGTTACAAACATGGATTGAAGTTTTATATGCTCTTTGGTTTATGCTTGGTTATAGTTGACATTCATGAATTCACATGTAATCACAAAAAGAAAAAAATCAGTTTTTGTAACATGCTTGAAGGAAATAACTCAAACAAACGCTACAACCTTGAGAGACTTGAGCTTATACTTTATTTGGAGAGTTATTAATCTATGATTCTTTGTTTTCTAAAGTCGTTGCATGATCTCATTATTTCTTTGCTTGGTTGCTACTTAGAATGCGTTTTCATCATTATAGTTCCAAATACGAGAACTCATGCCCGTTTCATTCAAAGCATGAAATTGATTAGCATAACAAATGACAAGATGAAGTTGTTTAGTTAAAACCAGAGCCAAACAGCCGTACTCCCTTTGCATTTGTATTGTAGGTTTAACCCTTTTGAGCCTTGTTTAGCCTATGTTCGTTGTTAACCCACATGTTCCCTACCTAGCCTAGATTAGGATCATCCTTATCCTTGTTCTTAAGGCATAGTGAAGCATGACCTAGAGTGAATTCCCTTTGTTCGTTATTAGGCAGCAATCAAGTGTGGGGGAAGTTGTACATTTATGTGTGTGTGCCAAAGTAAACAAAGAGGCACGGGTGAGAAGAAAAAAAAAAAGAGCAAAAAAAAAAAAGAAGAAAAGTTGTGAAAAGAAAGAAGAAGAGTTGAAAATAAGTGAGAAAGAATTCACAATTGTTGGTTGTTGAAGAAAGGGTCCAAAAAGTTGAATTTGACCCTAAGTTGTACGAAATCCCTTAAAAGATTCAAAGTTGATTGCTGCATTTTAGAAGGGAATTCTAAGTTGATTTCATTGCTTTGCTTACTATTTCTTTAAGAACTTTTGTTTATCTTGACCTTTCTTTGTTAGCCAATACCTTAGCCCCGTTATAACCCCTAGACTTCTATCTTGATTGTTATGTGTTTCAATATGTGGAGTTTGGGATTGGTACGAGCATATGGTGTCCCTGGTTCTCGCGTCTAAGTAGTAGCATTCCATTCATGAGATCATATATATACATGCATTAATAATTCCAGAAAATGCCTTCTTTGTTAATACATACGTGAGTGCTAGTTTTCATGTTTACATCAATCTTCTCACATATACCTAGTGTAGGCAGTGTAGTCAGAAAATCTATGTGAAAATAGAGTGTATATCTTGTGAGGAATTGAGGGATTCTCTAAGGCATGTTACTACATTCAAAAAAAGTTGTTTTAATTGATTAGATGCGAACTAGTGAGTGGTAACTATGATTAAGTATGTGCTCGAGAGTAGGGATATCTAAAATCTATGTAAGTAATGATTTTTAACGTGTTATGTTTCATTGGAAATCCCTGAGGCGAACGTTGGAAGGTTTAGGTTTTGTTTTGTTTGTTTGTTTTGCTCGAGGACTAGCAAAAGCTAAGTGTGGGGGAATTTGATAGGAGCATATTTATGCAACTTTGTTAGCTTGTTTCCTTGCATTTTCTTAGTTAGTTTCTACTTATTATAGTGATTTAAGTCATTTTCGTGTGTTTGTAGGTCCAAGAAGCAAAGTTGGCAAAAAGATGCAATTTAGAGCATTTTAGAGCAGTTTTGGGCCAAGAATGGATATCACAAGTATGGAGCAAGATGGATGGACGAATTTGAAGTTCAAGACAGGCTAGGAATGTGCAAAAGAGTTGGAGAAATAAATTCAAGTCATTGAAGATAAGGAATCAACTACAAAGAAGGAGAATTATCCAAAACCTTATCCAACCTTATCTTATCCAAACTAACCTTATCTTATCTTATCCTATCCTAATCTTATCCTAACTTAATTCCAGTTGCAAGGGGGACTCCTTTTCATATTAGGATGCCTAAAACCTGTTTTTAGGAGGCCTTTTTGTTCTAGAAACATGCCACAACACTCCTTTCTAGAAGCCCTAAAAATTTGGCGCCCCAACCTTTCTAGATGGCTTTTTCCTTGTTGGATTGGAGTCCTAAATCCTTTTCCCTGACAACCTAGGCCAAGTAATCCCTAGCCCTATAAATACAAGTTTATGCTACACCATTCAGACCACCACCCGCTACCATAACTCACCTACATCCATCCACCACACACTCATTGTGCCGCAGCTTTGCAAAGGAAGGAAGGAAGAAATCTGGAGTGTTTTTAGGTGTATTCTATCATTTGTTTTCAATGTTTAAATTTAATTGTCTTTGTTTATTTGCGATCATGAGGAACTAAACCCCTTCTTAGCTAGGGGGAATTCGAAACTATGAGCATATATGTGATATGAATTGATTTCATCCAGTTGTGATTTCATAAATCGTGGATGCAATTTGCTTAACTGTTTGATTAAAACTTATTCTTGTATGTTGATTAAGGGTGCACACTTAGTTTGCATGCTAGGATTTGATGCTAAAATATAAGGGAGTTTCACCTAATCGTTACAAACTTATATTTACAAGTAGTGGAGGTTGCTAGTCACGATCGCGTTAAGTAAATTCTTGGCAGGAGTGTCATCCAGTCATAGTCACGGATGTCATGTCAATGCTTATGATTTTCACAAAGCTTAATGATCTTTGATATGTATCTTTAGTATGCAGTCATATAGGGAACTTGATAAGAATAATTTGGTTTGCGGCGCTACGTCCAAATTCAATGAACTTAGGAAAATCTAAAGGTTAATGCGTGCAGTCACGATTAATTTGGGGCATTGTCATTCATGGTTTATAGAAAGAATAACTGGAGATCGATTTGTGTTGCATATATGTCATGTGTGGAGAAGGATCCTCTAGCTAGCCATTCACCCTTTAATTCACCCAAATTCGTACCAACCTTTGCTTAGTGTCTTAATCAGTTTGTTTTTACTTTAAATTCATCAAAAACCCAATCCCCTTTATTTTCTTGTGTCAACTTAGTTAGAATCTGTTTAATTTTGTGTCATTTAGTATTTTGAGTCAAGTTAAAGTTAGAATTCGTCCAAATAACTCCCTAGTGTTTGTTTTGAGTCTATTTGGTTGTTTTAAGCTGCTTTGAGTCTTGTAAGTCTAGTTTAGTGTTTTAGAGTTTAATTAGTGTAGATTAGCATCCCTTCTAATCCCCGGCTAGAACGATCCCTACTTACACATACTACATTGATAGGGTTTAAATTTGAGTGCAATTTAATTTCACATCATATGTTCTATTCACTAGAATCTAGGGTTCGAGGCTAACTCAATGGAACCGACCAAGAGCTGGGACACCAGACCACTTAATGGAACTCAACTAGAAAGCGGTCTCCCATCACGGATTGACCAACCACTCCATACAATCCTAGGTAGGCAGTGATAAACCATTGTGGATATACTAAGCATGATCACCTAATCCAATCTGGAAGATCCGTAAGTTGGATTTTCGATCCGTAAATTCTTAATATCCTCAAATATTATGATAACTACATACTACAATTTTGTGACAATCCAACGGTCGGATCTCCGCCTACCACAAAGATCAAGTGGTGGTCATTTATGAAATTGTGCTGAAACGATTGGATCTCATCAAGCTGATGTCAAAAACGGATTCAGGGTATCGAAATTAACCTAGTAGACAAAGCGGTTCGTTGGGCACACGTATCGCCACTATACGCGGCGGTCGGCAGCCATGACTTGCTGAAATTTCTTCCCAACTCCAAAATGACTCAACTTTCACTAGAAGGTACACTACAACGAGTGGAGTAACTTTCACTTTCGCAAGACATTGGTTGTGGATAGAAGTGGCAAAAATCACTAAGAACCATCAGATCACAAGAAAAATGGTAGCCTCGCCACACGTTACACTAACGGACGATTGGAAGGTTATGTTTTACTCCTGGGACTGTGCCCTGTCAGATGATGGTGGTAGTTGCCAGAGTGTTCAACAAAACTGGACGATCGTTGCCCGTAGAAAATTCGAGATTCTCATGGATTCGAGCTGCCTTGTGCGATGGCCAAATGAAGTGAAACTTGGTGGGTCCTATTAGTGACACCGAGAGTAGTGTAAGGGTGGTGGTGGTGATGGTGCTCGTCGCTGAAGTTCCCCATAAGCTTACCTGGGAAGCTCACACAGGAAACGGGTTGAAGGCAGATATCACGACAGATACACGAGTCTATGTGATTGGTCTAGGGAGAGAGATGGCCAATCCAGCCATATGGATTCCTTATATGGAATCCATTCTCTATCTCGCTTACCCAAATAAACATTGTGCGGTGATAGGAGCATATTTATGCGACTTTGTTATCTTATTTCTTTGCATTTACTTCGTTAATTTCCATTTATTTTGGTAATTTATGTTATTTTCATATTATTGAAGGTCTAGTTGGTAAAGATGGCAATAAAGAGTCAAATGGAGCAATTTGGAGTAGTTTTGGACTTGGATTGGATAGCATGCGTGGAGAGCATATGGGCTGGACATTTTTGGCGTTTAAATGGTGCTAGAAATGTGCTAAAATTTGGAGAAATTAAAGTTGAGGCTTGTAAGGCAAGGAATTAGACAAGAAAGAGGAATCCTAGTTGGAGTGGAACATTATCTTATCTTATCCAACCTTATCTTATCTTATCTTATCTTATCTTCAGCTGCAAGGAGGAATCCTAATCACATTCAAACACTTTCTACCTGATTTTTAGAGTCATAAAATAACTCAAAATGCCAAAACCCTTTCCTCTTTGGATTCAGCCATTTCCCCTATATATATGAAATTCCTGCACCAATTTAAGGTGTGCTATGCCTACCATTCATCCATTGAAGTCGCTAGAGTTTTCTAGGTTCTTTATATCCTTGTTTAGTTTTGATGTTTATTTTAGATTGTTTTTTAGTTATGATGAACATGTGTAGCTAAGTTTCTTTTTAGCTAGAGGTGAATTTGAAGCCATGATCATATGTTTTATATAAATTGATTACATCCAGTTTTTGTTTCATAAAACACGAATGCGATTTACTTATTTGCTTTATAAAGAACTTATTCTTGTATGTTTATTAAGGGTGCACACTTAGTTTGCATGCAGGGATTTGATGCTAGAATATAAGGGAATTTCACCTAATCGTTATGAACTTATATTTGCAAGTAGTAAAAGTCACTAGTCATGATTGCGTTAAGTAAATTCTTGGCAGGTGTATCATGCTTTTCATAGTTACAAATGCTTTAGCAATACTTATGGTTTTCATAGAACTTAATGATCTTTGAGATGTATCTCTATCATGCTTTTCATAGTTAGGGAACTTAAGAAGAATAATTTGGTTACATCACTGAGTCCAATTCAATGAACCTAGGAAAATCTGATAGTTAATTAGTGTGGTTCACAATTAATTTGGGGCATTGTCATTCATGGTTTATAGGAAGAATAACTGGAAATCGATTTGTATGCATATGATTCATGTGTGGAGAAGAATCATCTAGCTATCCTTTCACCCATATTTTATTCACAACTTAATTTACTTCCTGCTCTTTACTTTTGTTTTAGTTAAATTCGTCCAAAATCCCATCAGTCATTGTTTTGATGTTAGTTTAACTTAGTTTTCAGTTTTATAAGTTTAGTTTGTGTTGATTAGCATCCCTTCTAATCCCCGGAATAGAACGATCCCTACTTACTCATACTACGATTGCATAATTTATAGGGTTTAATTTGTGTGTTAGTTTCTACCACATCATGTGGAACGGGATATGGTTGGGGAGCAAAAAATGCAGAGGATTGGCATGTCCTATGGTGAGTGGCACCAATATCAAAATAATAGTTCAAATCTGACGGATGAGTAAATTGGACTTTGGCAAAAAGATAAGAGGTATTGAGCCCATGGGTATTGGTGAGGACATGTTACGAGGGTGAGTTTAAAGGTGTAGCATGTAGAACACCATGAATGGCCTACAAGGCCAACAATAGCTAGACTGGTTGCCCCAGGCCAAGTGGGCTGCTGCAAGACCTGAAATTCGTGTCGTGTTTTTGTCATTTTTGTGACATACCCGATATCTTAACTGGTCATGTCGTGTAACACTCGTTAAAATGAATGGATAATATGACCCGATCAGAACTCGATCCGTAATACTAACGGATAATATGACCCGATTTGTTAATATTAACGGGTAATATGATCTGACCTATTACCTATTACCCATTAAAGAATATATATTTTAAACGAATAAATAATCAAATAAAAAACGTGACACTAAAAAGTGAAAACGTAAGTGAGATCAATGAATTCAACGGTGCGGATTTAATCGTACATAAGTGAGATTAAATTGTATGGCTATTGTTAAAGTAAGGTTTTTTAATAGTTTTTTAATGAATGTAAAAGTGTGAATATATATGTGTGTGTGTGTGTATATATATAATATAAACTCTTGTAATGACAAGCTCTACAACTTTTGTGAACAGGCCAACTTCGAATTCGCCACCATAACCCCATAGACCATAGATTTAAATTTAACCATTGATTGTCCCTTACGTTTATGCTCCATTCTTCTTAGACCTACTCCAACCCTTGGAGTAAAACTCAAATTTTAGTTTCTAAACCTACCCCAACTTGCTCCAACCCTTAGGCTAGAAAGGAGTTTTAACCCAAAACTCATTTTTGGGTCAAATTTAGCCCGGGATCCCCCCTTGGGTTAGTGGGCTAGCGCACTATACATGTGTATTTTATTTTAGTTTTATATTTATAAATTCATTAAACCTAATGGCTAAGATAGAATATGATCAAATCTAACAGTAAAAAAAAAAAAAAAAAAAAAAAAAAAAAAAAGATCTAACGGTTCAAATTCAAATCCAACGGCTAAAATAATTTAAGAAAAATTCTTTCATGTGTTCCATATTCTTTCATAATGTTCCACGAGTTTCAAGATGTTGGTTCAGTGATTTTTTCAATATTTATCGGGATCTAAATATTTTTAGGTTAAAATGTTCATAAAATCAAATTAGTATAATCTACATAATTTTTTTTTTGTTAAAAAAAAGTTACTTGAGGAAAAATTATCCTAAATTCATTCTTTAATAATCTCTCGTTAAAAATTTGGCCCAGAAGGGTTGGAGCAGAAAAACTGTTTCTGGGTTAAAAAGTTTAGGTTTTAACCTAAGAGTTGGGATGGTGTTACCGAATTTCGTTTTTCTAGATCTTCTTTTTTGAAAACATGATCTTTTAGCTGATGCAAAATGATAAATGGTTCGAACCGTTGATATTACGTTCAAATTTTTATGGTTAGTGAAAATATTGCTCAGAGTTTATAAAGTCTCTAGAAACTATATAACAACGACTTATATCCAGTTAACTGTAAACATCAGAACGTGATATCAACGATCTAACCATTCATTTATTTGCATCCGCTAAAAGATCATGTTCTTTAAAAAGAAAATTTGAAAACAAGGTCCGGTGAGAAGAATAGAGCGCAAATGACAATTGATAGTTAAATATAAATCTAGGGTTTATGAATTGCGGTGTTTAATTTTGGAGTTGACCCACTCATGAAAGTTGTAATGCTTATTATTACAAGTGTTTTTATGTGTGTGTGTATATATATATATATATATTTTTATAATTTTCACACTTCTACATTGATTGTTATGAATTTTTATTAATTATGCACTCAAACATAGGGATGGGTTCAAAAAACCGAAAACCGAAAAAAATTGAACCAAAATCGGAAAAATTGAACTGAAAAATAAATCAAACCAATTTCGGTTTTGTTGATTCGAATACCGAACCGATATATGAAAATCATATATACATACTCAAAACCTGTAATGCTTATTATTACAAGTGTTTTTATGTGTGCGTGTATATATATATATATATATTTTTATAATTTTCACACTTCTACATTGATTGTTATGAATTTTTATTAATTATGCACTCAAACATAGGGATGGGTTCAAAAAACCGAAAACCGAAAAAAATTGAACCAAAATCGGAAAAATTGAACTGAAAAATAAATCAAACCAATTTCGGTTTTGTTGATTCGAATACCGAACCGATATATGAAAATCATATATAAATACTCAAAACCTGTAATGCTTATTATTACAAGTGTTTTTATGTGTGCGTGTATATATATATATATATATATATTTTTATAATTTTCACACTTCTACATTGATTGTTATGAATTTTTATTAATTATGCACTCAAACATAGGGATGGGTTCAAAAAACCGAAAACCGAAAAAAATTGAACCAAAATCGGAAAAATTGAACTGAAAAATAAATCAAACCAATTTCGGTTTTGTTGATTCGAATACCGAACCGATATATGAAAATCATACATAAATACTCAAAACCTGGTGGCATGAGAATTCGAACCCCTTCCCTCTAGGTTGCAAATAGTAGCTTCAAGCCAACTTGACTGTAGGCTTTGTGTTGCTATAATTGTACGAGTAAGTTATTTATAGGTATTCTAATCTTTAATGTTTTATATAATTTCTAAATTTTATAAACCCTAGCCGTCACTCCCATTTCACCTCTTGATTTTCTCAAACTCTCTCTCTCTCCCCCTCCTCTGCTTTCTTCCTCTCTGCTTTCTCAGTCTCTCCCTCTCTCTCCTTTCTTCCTCTCTTCCTCCAAATTACTCTCTCTCCAGTCTTCTCCTGGCCTCCTCGCGGATTCCTTCTTTCAAACCATGATTTTCCCTTGCCCCTTTCGAATCGGAACCACCTTCAAATTGGAAGATTCTAATCCGGATTTTCCGATCTCTTACATGTAATTTTCGAATCAAAACGAATGTGATTTATATTGTGGTTTTGCTGAATTAAAATGAGTTTTTCTTTTAATTATTTTGTTGGGGTTTTGCATATTGTTCATATTTTGGGGTTTTCCATATTTCTCATATTTGTTTGTTGCGTTTTTGCTATTTTGTTTCTCATTTGCTATTTTTTTTTTTATCTGAAGTATATATTAAACAAAAGACTGGGATCAAATATCACATTAACTTGATTCAGGTTGAAATTTCTTCCAACTTGTTTTGATTATATTTACTTTGTGTTGCATGCCATTGGAGGTCTGACTTTAATTTGGTTTTATGCAGGTTTTGTGCATGATTTCTACATGAACGGACAAAAGAAAAAGAAAAAGAAAACCAAAACCGAAAAAAAACGAACCAAAAAAAAGTTAAACCGAACCGAAAATTCGGTTTTGGTAAAAAAATCGAACCGATTCAAATCGAACCCACCCCTACTCAAACAATAAATACTATTCATGAGGGTTTGGACGGTTTTAAAGATCCAAACAACAATGTAACTATCATCAAAACGTAGTGGTTGCGATCACGAGCGCTTGCATATTTTTTTCACATTTTCACACTTATAAATTAGTTATTATGAATTTTTTAATGTGTTTTGATTTTTTTTAATTGCTTTAGTACTTTTAGTAGTTTAAAATTATAAAAAACTAACTTTTTTTATTGGGTTGAAACATGTTAGTCGAGGGTAAATATGTTAATAGCCCATTATTAACGGATTATTAAAGTGTGATCCGATAACGATCCGGTTAATTACCATGTTAACTTGAAACCCCTTATTTTCTGTCGTTTCTGGTCTGTTAATGTTAACAGATTGTGTAACAGTGTAAGAAACTACCAAGTCCTGCCACTGGACAAAGGGAGAGAGGTGGGCCAATCAGAGTGGGGCTGCTGCGGACTATTACGTTGATATATTTTTTATGGAGTGTATTGGTCTGGAAGAGAAGAAAGAAAACACTAACACTAGAGAAAGAAAATCTAAACGAATGATGCATGTAGAAGTATAATTCTTTGTATTAATTTGTGTTAACTATTACAATGATTAAGGTGTTATAACTCCCTGTTGAGGTAGCAATCCTATACTAATTATAGTATTATAATATATGCAGTAATTACAGAGATAATTTCCTTTAATTTAACGGCAGGAAAGATGAGAGAGATGAGAGAAAAGAGAGAAAAGGACAAAAGGAGAGGAGAAACCCATTAAAAACAAAATTAATTACTAACCATACAATATACATCTAACGGCCATAATCAATTGCTCCTGCATCTTGTCCGTTTGGTCCTGACATATTGTCAGGTACTCAAAGGAGAAAGGACAGAAATTAGAATCACATTCAGACATGTTGTCTGAATCACAGTGCTCGAGCAACCCCAATTGCCGGTGGTGCCACAGCAAGGTCCTAAGCGACATGTGATTCTCTTCTTGCAAAATTAACCACTCTTGACTCAATAGAAACCATGAGGTTTCATGTAGAACAAAGTCAGTGGCTTTGTGGTATTTTCGGCATTAACATTATCAATGGTTATATGTTGTTGTGTTGTTGAGTAATTGATGAGTTTGTGGAAAGAAATTGCTCCTGTTATTCCCAATAATAGCTCTAAACCTTGATACAATGCGATTGATCTTGTGAGTGTTACAGTAGATTATATCATCGTTGGCAATTTCGATTTCAATTTCAATTTAGGTGATATCTTTAGGTTAAAATGTCAATTTCAGTTTTAATTTTAATGGCGTATACACATACTGCTGAGAAACCTCGTGGTGGAGGAAAGTGGTGGTTGGGGATGGTCGACCTTACCTATTCTTTGTAGGAGGTGCTGTTTATAATCCTATGCTCAAATTTCGGAACGATAGTGTATAACGGAGTTACAGTGTTAATGGTTTTACGATAGTGTCTAATGTTCTTAGGTTCAGAACACCAGTTGGATTTGTACCGGAATCTCAAAAATTTCTCATATATAGCATATTTCCATTTGATGAATGAATAAAAAAATATATCAAAAATGCTATTTTTATCACATAACTGTACCGTCATATCCCATCTCTCTAATAGTTATGGGACCAAGTTTTCAAATAGAGAGAAAAAAATGCTCTCTCTCCCTTGTCCTCTCCGCCCCTTTTCGAACCTTCACCTCTGCATTTACTCCAAATTGCAGTTAGCTCTTGAAGGAGTAATGTTCCCATTCTCCCTGTGATTTGTTACCTTTGTGGTTCGATTAGTGAGACTTTGTGTCTTAGTCGGTGCTTCTCTTTGGGTTGGCTTGGAATGCTGTTTTTGGCATGGTTTTGTCCAATGGCACACTGTGACCCACCCATTGATGAAGAACACGTGGATTATGTCTTTATTGAATTCGAAGCTAGTTTGGATATGGAGGAAAAATGCTTAGAATCAGTCCATTTGGTGGGTCTTTTGGTTACAGACCAAGAACCATCCCAAATTTATTCCATTCGAGGCGGGGGACGAGACAGTGGCGTGACAGATTCTCGAGGGCAGCCCCTAGTTTATCAAAGGTGCCCCTTTTACTGTCAAGCTATGGCCACTTTACCAATCCTTGGACGAAATTCGTGCCAGCCGTGCCATATTTTGGGTACAAGTCCATGGTATCCCAAGGAATTTTTGCACTGCAAAGAATGCCTGTATACTGGGTGCAAAGCTTGGTTCGGTTATGGAGGTTGATGATCCAGCGGTCACTGGTTTTCGGGGTTTCTACAGAGTCGGGTGGATATCGACGCCACCAGGCCCTTACTCACTAATTTCAGTATGCCGTGTGCCATTCGAGGTAGTTGAACCCTCTTGTTGAAGTTGAAGATTTGAAAGATTTCTGTTTCAAATGCGGACGATTGGGCCATGTTCAAAATTGTCAATGGAAAGCTCTAGTTAGTAACGATGGTGAGAACATCTTCGAGCTGCCTCCATATTGAAGACATCTTTGTGCCTCTTCCCTGACCGTGAGCGGCCGACGACCGTTGCCGAAAATGACTCTCAGTGGTGGAGGAATTGGGATTTGAATCCCACTGATGACGTGGTAGTTGAGAAGGAGGAAAATCAGCACTGGTAAACAAGGTCAATCTATGGAGGTTGGCGAGCACCAACCCCGCTTAACACGATGAAAACAATATGTTGAAACTGCCGAGGGCTTGAGAACCCTCGAAAAGTTCAGGATTTGCTTGGATTCATCAAGCAGCAAGCTCCCATTTTGGTATTCCTTAGCAAAACCAAATGTAAAATGAACATTCTACCAACTGTACAATTGAGGTGGGTTTTCTCCAATTGTTGAGGAGCAGATTCTTTTGGTAAATCTAGAGGTCTCGGCTTACTTTCGAATGACAACATCGATTTAAGGATCATGTCTATATCCTGCAACCACATTGATGTTGAGATTGCGTGTGGCGGTGATCCCAAATATTGACGCTTTACCGGTTTTTACAGTGTACCGAATACGACGGATCGTGGGCATTCATGGGACTTACTTCGACGGCTAGCAACTATTTCTTCCATACCATGGGTATGCGCTAGAAACTCTGATGAGATAGCTCATTCCACGGAAAAAGAGGGCGGTCTTGCTAGACCCCTGGTTCAAATGCTTGTTTTTCGCAAAGCACTTGCAGACTGCAAATTAACTGCTTTACGGTTTGGGGGCTACCCCTTCACATGGAAAATAACCCGTGGTGAGGGAATTAAGGAGCGACTTTATCGAGCTTGTGCGACGGCTGACTGGAAAATCATGTTCTCGGGGTTTAAGGTCTCTAATCCAAATCGGTCTCATCGTCTCTTCAGGTTTGAAGAACAACAAGGACTGGTGAGGAAGTTATTAGAAAGGCCTAGGACACAATGGTGGTTGGTTATCCCATGTACCGAGTATCGGAAAAGATTAAGGCAACTAGGTTGCCTTTACTCAGTTGGCAGTGTGCGACATTCAAGGCACGACAGTTTGAAATTTAAGCCTCACAGGACCAAATTTCCTCCATCGATACTCACCCTTACTTTGATCAATCAGTAATGGAACGTAATGGCTTAATGGAAAAGTTTGACACCCTGCTTTTGGCTGAGGATACATATTGGAAGTAGCGGTCTAAAATTCAATGGTTGAAATCAGGGGACCCCAACACCCACTTCTTCCACCAACGTGCAAACGGCACGAAAAGGAAAAATTAGATTGAAGGTTTGACTAACCAGCATAGATCTTGGGAGTCCAGTGATACTGGTACCGAAAATGTGGTCACTAACTACTTAAACTCCATTTACCAATTCAATGAATGTACACCGGATTCCGCCGACGATCTGATTGAGAACATCTAGTGCAGAGTTAATGATGATATGAATCGGTCCCTCCTTTCCTAGTTTACGAAAAAGGAAGTTTGTGTTGCCTTGTTTCAAATGCATCTGTCTAATTCCCCAGAACCTAACATAATGCCTCCAATATTTTTTTTAAAAATATTGGCACATTGTGGGAATGAATGTTGCCAACGCTGTGATATCTATCCAATCCTCCGGTCGCATGCTGAAGAAAATCAATTATACCTATGTAGCACCCATTCCTAAGCAACCAAAGCCTCATGAGATGTCCCATTTTCGCCATATTAACTTGTGTAATGTGACTTCCAAGCTGATTTCGAAAGGATGGAAAGAGAGTATGCTTAGTGCGGCGGGTAAGGAACTCCTAATCAATGTGGTTGCATAAGCTATTCCAATCTATACTATGTACTGTTACCTGTTGCCTAAATAGTTATGCAATGATCTTCATCAATTAATGGCCTCATTTTGGTGTAATGAATCGAGGGGCACCAAGAAGATCCATTAGATGTCTTGGGATAATCTCTGCCGCCCAAAGGGTGAGGGTGGACTTGGGTTTCGAAACCTTTATGCTTTTAATCTAGGCCTTGTAGCAAAACAAGGATGGAGAATCATTCATGAGCCTTCCTCTGTTGTGGCTTCGCTTTTGAAAGCTAAGTATTTTCCTAGCTGCTCATTCATATGTATGGAGGAGTATCTGTGCTGGAAGGGAAATTAACAAACGGGGATCACGGTGGCAGGTTAGGGATGGTAGATCAATCAGCATTTTGGGGGCTCGATGGTTGCCATTACTTTCATTTTTTCGAGTTTTTTCTCCTAAACCCGTTGGTGTTGAGGTCTCTTCCATGAATGAGCTCTTCGCTAAGCAGGGAAAATGGAATCTTCCTCTTATAAACTCTCTATTTTCTACAGAGGAAGCATAGTTAATCTACGATGCATGAACACGGGAGAAAGCCACCGTATCCCGTATTTGACACGCTAAGGATACGGATACGTGGATGATACACGTGGATACGCGTCCGATACGTATCGGAATGAAGGGATACGTTTGGGACTGATGAGATACGCGTATCGTATTGTCCAGATATGTGTATCCTACTTTTTGGATACATTTGAAACTGAAATAGGAGGATAATCAGAAAAAAAAAAAAAAAAATCACAACAAATCCGCATAGAATCATGATTGATCGAACTTAACTGAAATCACTCTAAAATCAGAGGATAATCAGAAAAAAATAAAATTCAGATTTACCTCTCAGAAATCACTCTGTTTGGGAGACTTTCACAAATCACCATTGACCGTCATCTGCAACTGTTCTGTGACCCGTCGTCTCCATCTGCAACTGCGCCGTCGTCTCCCTCTTCTTCGTCTACAACTGCTCCGTCGTCTCCTTCATCTCTGCAACTCCTGGTGAGTGGTGACCGGCGAACTTTCGTTTTTTTCACCAGTCTCAACTTTACTGATTCAAGTTGAATCATTCAACCCATTCGAAGACAATAATATTATAATACCCATTCGAACAATCTGATTCCCCGAGGATAATAATATAATATTATAATACCCATCCATTCCACTACCCCACTCTGCATTCAACCCCGAGGACAATAATATAATATTATAATATTAATACCCATCCATTCCATTACCCCATGCTGCATTCAAATCTGACAGACTTTTGCTTTTCTAGTTTTAACTTTTTATGTTATTATAATATTATTGTATTTTGCATATTATAATATATTATTGTGTAGTGGTATGGATATTTAGATTATAATAGCTTTGTCTTTATAATGGATTAACTCTTACTCTTTATATGTTTGTTGATTTAGGAAAATGAATCACCCTAATAATCATGCGAATGATATTGCTAATCCGGATGATAATGCTAATCTGGATGAGATTGTTGAAAATTATCATACTTCGTTGTGGAAGTATGTCAAAAAGCTTGAAAAAGTGGGAAAAAGAGGAGGAGGGAATGCTGAATTCAAATGCAATTATTGTCAGAAAACTTACAAAGGATCATACCCTAGGGTCAAATTTCATTTGTTAAAAATGGCTGGAAACGGGGTCGCGCCTTGCAGCAAGGTTACTGATGAAAATCTTGCAGAAATGAAAAAGTTAATTCGAGAGTGTGAATATAAGCTGAAGAGTTCTGCTCCTAAGAATGTTTCTTTGCCCAATACTGGTTCTTTCTGTTATGATCTACCTGAAGTGAATCTTGATCCAAAGAAGAGAAAGGGAATAAGTGGGCCTCTTAGTAAAGCTTTTAACAAGGAAGCTCGAGATCAATGTGATGCTGAAGTTGCAAGGATGTTTTATACAGGTGGCTTATCATTTAACCTTGCAAGAAATCCGCACTATCGAAACTCATATGTTCGTGCTTCTACACTTCCAGGGTATGTTCCACCGGGTTACAATGCACTAAGAACTACTCTTCTGCAACAAGAGAAGAGTCACATTGAGCAATGCCTCCAACCAATTAAGCGCACATGGAGCACTAAAGGTGTAAGTTTGTGCAATGATGGGTGGACAGATGCACAAAGGAGACCACTTATTAATATTATGGCAACTTGTGAAAGCGGGCCTATGTTCTTGAGGGCAATTAATTGTTAAGGTGAATATAAAGATAAGCATTGTATTGCCAACTTCCTTACAGAAGCTATTAAAGAAATTGGTCATGAAAATGTTGTTCAAGTGATCACTGACAATGCTCCTGTCTGTAGAGCTGCTGGGTTACTTATTGAGGCCCATTATCCCTATATCTTTTGGACACCCTGTGTTGTTCACACTCTTAATCTTGCTTTGAAGAGTATATGCTCTCCGAAACAAACAGATGTTTCGTACGATGACTGCAATTGGATTTCAAGTATTGCTAGTGATGTTTGGTCCATAAAAATTTTTATTATGAACCATAGCATGAGATTGTCTATGTTTAATGAACATTGCAAACTAAAGTTGCTCTCCATTGCCGAAACAAGGTTTGTTTTCTCCACTGTTTTGCCTTTTTTTTTCTTATTCAATTATGAGCTATCCTAATTTTTTAATTTTTCAGATTTGCTTCCACACTTGTGATGCTTAGAAGATTTAAGGAAGTAAAGGAAGGTTTACAACAAATGGTGATTAGCCCGAATTGGGCTTTGTACAAAGAAGATGATTTGGTTAAAGCAATGACGGTGAAGCAAAAAATATTGGATGAGTACTTTTGGGAGAAGATTGATTATATTCTTTTCTTTACAGCTCCAATATATGAGGTTATTAGAATGGCTGACACAGATAAACCTTGTCTTCACTTGGTGTATGAGTGGTGGGATGCTATGATTGAAAAGGTGAAAGCTGCTATCTACAGGAATGAGTGCAAGGCATTACATGAAAAAAGCAGCTTTTTGATGCGGTGTATTGCATTTTATTAGAGCGATGGACTAAAAGTAGCACACCACTTCATTGTTTGGCGCATTCATTAAATCCAAGTTAATGATTTTGCTAATAACCTTATAAACTCTTCCAAATTAATCTTTAGCTTTATGATTATATTTTTAAAGTGCTATTTCTTTTATTTTAGGTCTTATAGTTCAAAATGGCTCCAAGAAGACCCTAGTCGGGTTGCTCCACACCGAGATGTTGAGCTTACAACTGAAAGGAAAAAGTGTTTTGAGAGATACTTTTCCAATGAGGAAATTAGAAGAAGTATCAATGTGGAGTATGCCTCTTTCTCTATGTGCTTGAATGACTTTGGAGCTATTGATTCTATGAATGATAGGTTTCATTTGGAACCAGTAATGTGGTGGATTGTCCATGGAGCTTCTACGCCTAGTCTCCAATCCATAGCGTTGAAGCTACTTGGACAACCTTGTTCCTCCTCTTGTTGTGAAAGAAATTGGAGCACTTACAGTTTTATTCACTCTCTAAGAAGGAACAAGATTACGCCACAAAGAGCCGAGGATTTGGTATTTGTGCATAATAATCTTCGTCTTTTATCAAGGAATGACTCAACCTACAAAGAAGGTATTACTCAATTGTGGGATGTTGGAGGAGATGACTTTGAAAACTTGGGTGAAGAAAGTGTCGGGATGCTTGATATTGCTAACCTTTCACTTAATGAACCGTCATTGGAGACTACTTTGATTACTAGAGGAGACATCATGAACGTGGAAGTTGAATGAGACTTTTTTTATTTTTTTAATTTCATTTGGATATTCTTTTTACTTTTTCAAGTTTTAAGACTAATTGCTTGTTGGATGGACTATCTTTCTAACTGTTTAGAGTTTATTGAAATAAATTTGAACTTGAGTAATAAATTTGAATGCTTATTTTATAATGTTTTAGATATATTTATTTATTTATACATATTTTTAATTGCCGTATCCCTCACGTATCATGTCCTCATTTTTTGAAATTTAACGTATCTCCGTGTCGTATCGTATTATATCCCCGTATTCGTGTCCGTGTCCATGCATCATAGTATTTAATCTGATCTCTTCCATCGTGCAAGTTCCCTAGTCTTGATTGATTGGTGTGGCACTTTGACAAGAAGGGCAGATTCACGGTCAAGAGCGCGTACCACGTGGCGCGGAAATGGATCATCCCTAAGGCGCTGGCTGCTTCATCATCATTGGCTTGTACACCTGTTGGTTCGTTATGGGATAAATTGTCGAAGGCTTGCATCCCTTCTAAGGTGAAGATGGCAACATGGCAGATTTTGTCTAATATCATACCTTCTGGGGCCAACCTCCACAAAAGGCACTTGATGGTTGAGCCTTCATGCACTCTATGCGGCGCTGAATTGGAATCTACCACTCATCCTGTGCTAGAATGCCCCTTTGCAAAATGTGTTTGGCTCTCCTATTTATTGGGTGTCCTTCCGCCATTGGGCTATAAAGGTTTGTTGCTAGAGTGGGCCCTTCATTTGTCACATGTAGTACGACAAGCAAATGTTGATGGCTGCTTAATGGTAATATAGGCAATTTGGATGGCACGTAACGAAAAATTCTGGCGTATTCATTCCAATCCGATTCCCGGTGTGATCACTAAACGTGCTATGGATTGGTGGTAGGATTTCTTGCGATTCTGTCATAAGCCTTTGTCTGCGTCTAACCAACTGGGTTGTCAGTGTTAGACTAAGCCCCCGCCTGTTAAATTAAAAGTGAACATGGACGATGCTTGGGATGTTTCTCAATCTGTTGGAGGAGCAGGACTTGTTACTAGAGCTGGTAATGGTAATTTTGTTGGAGCAGCTTTGTTTGTCTTCCAGGATGTGTTCTCCTCGGTGCAAATCGAAGTGTTGGTAGCAAGAGCTGGGCTTGAGTTGGTGATGGAAAGGGGATTCCAAAATACTTTTTTTGAGAGTGGTTCACTTCAGATCATGTCCGCATTGAATGCTCCCTCTATGGATTTGTCTTTGATTTGACCAATTATAGAGGACGGTAAGCATGTATTGCGAATGATCACTAAAGTTTCTTTTGCCCATATTCATGGACAAGCTAACTCGATGGCTCATAGGATTGCTAGATTTGCTCTCCATTCTAGAGGCAATTGTACTTGGTTCGTTGAACCTCATTTGTTTATTTGTAACCTTCTTGAGGAGGATCTATCTGCTCCCTGTAATTCTTAGCCTTGTTTGGCTTTCAATGAAATATATCACTTACTATAAAAAATAAAAATAAAAAGATATGGGACCTACGTGTGTTGGTTCATCAACTGCCAATTTATTAGAAATGTGATACAAATTATGGTACAAATATATGATAAGTGTATCATTGCTCAAAATATATATGTTATAAACATCTCCATGTGCAGATGCACAACTACCATTACTCCTCAACCTTATTTTCCCGTAAAATCGTTGTCGGATAGTTAGCGGGAGGGCTTTACGGGCATGACGTATCTATCAGTTTATAAAGTGGCAGATATATGTCTGCACTTTGGGGATATAGAGATGCGGTCCGACTAAAAAAATAAAAATTAAATGGCCCCCAAAGTTAAGCAACGCAACCACAAAAATTAAATGACTCAGTTTTTGTTTTCCAATTTTTATTATTATTTTGGTATTTGTAAGTATGGAATTTATGGATATGCATGGGAGAGTTGTTAGGTGGAGGAAAATAAATGAGCTTACATGCATGGTTGAGGAAAACTAGGATTTAAATGGACCGACAAAGAATATTGCCAACTACAAACAGTGCAGTTAACACGTAAAGAATTGGTATTATCGCTCGTTAAAAAGCTATCTAGAGAGAGCAAATCTTTGTACTTTGAAGAGACATTTATCTAACGATACTATGAGTTTTGAAAGTGATTGACAAGTGAGAAAAACGTTTTCCCATAACTAAAAATTCTTCAAAAACAGTTTCTGTAGAGCTGAGTTAATATATTAGGGCATGTTTATGTACTAATGAATGAACTTAGAAAGAATGAGTGTCATTCTTATTCATGTGTTATTAACTATAAAATGAATAAAGAAACTAGATGAGCTCATAGGTTTTTGGTATGACATGCCTGAAAAATGAAGGTATCTCATTAACATAGCGGGACTGTTTATCCCATACACATCTCACCTGGAGGCCGATGGAAATAGGGACCCAAGTGGTCCCAAGACCACCCGAAGTCCAGAAAATACGCATGTGAATGTCTTTCGAGGACTTTCCAAATATTTGGTCGGGTCCTTTTCATGCCAACTCATGTCTTTCGAGGACTTTCCAAATATTTGGTCGGGTCCTTTTCATGCCAACTCAATGGTTGATGTAATGCATGTAGGTATATCTTGACAGGTTGCGTCGACATCACGTGAAAAATTCTCTGTACATCACTCATTAGATTGTTTCGGCATATATGTTGACCTGTGCGCAACATGGTTTGGCTAACAATAACAAGCCTACCTAATGTTCGACAAAATGCCTCAGTGAATAAACAGAAATTTTCTTTTGCACGTGCTCTGTTCCTATCCAAAAAATTTGTATTCAACACTGGGACCTCCAAGTTCAAATCCTGGATCGCAACTGAGCTTATCCCTCATATTTCTTTTCATACCCATGCATTTTTAGTCTCATACCATGCAAGTAAATATCCTTAGAGTATACCAAGTGTCTTTATTAACCTTGAATTTTACAGGATTTAAATATTTTAACAAAAGCCGACCAATCATCATCATTATAACTTTACTATTTTTAGTATTTGATGAAAAGTGTTTGGGTTTATATTACAAATGGTCCTTGAAATTAACCTTTGAAATTGAAAATCGATCAATGTAATCCCTGAAAATAGGTGTCACAAATTAATGTGGTCTTGGGTCACAATTCTGTTAAAAATTATGTTATGTGCCGATGTGGCATATAAATGGGTCCTACAAGTTGTTTTTTTTTTTTTAAATTTTTTATTTATTTATCACAAATGGTCATTGAAATTAACCCACACCATCAAGATGGCCCCTGAAATTGAAAATTGATTAATGTAGTTCTAAAATAGATGTCTCAAATCAATAAGGTCATTCCGTCGTAATTCTACCAAAAATTTATTACGTGCTGATGTGGCACATAAATGGACCCACAAGTCTAACTAAATAAAAAAATAAATTAGAAATAGGTCTAATAATTTAATAACTAATAACAAAATGGCCAACGCAGAAACTCGGTCTTGCAATCACCTCTGATCCCAACCCATATTCCTCTACCTCAATCTATGGTAGCCTTTGTCGTCTTTTCCCTTAAAAAAAAAAAAAAAAAAAAAAAAATCTCAAGACACCCATCTTTTCACTTTTCGACACCCTTCATAAAATTGGACCAGGATCGAGACCACTTTTGGTGACGGCTTGGATTGGTGATGGTGAGCTCTACCTTGAGATAATCTCATTATGCAAAAAGATGTTTTGACAACTTTCTTAATTAATTATTAAACCCACATCAGCACATAACATAATTTTTGATATAATTGTTATGAAATGACCACATTAATTCGCGACACCTTTTTCAGGCACTACATTGATCAATTTTCAATTTTAGGGACCATCTTGGTGTGATCAATTTCAGGGACCATTTGTGATAAAAACTCTTACATCTTGTGGGCCCCATTTATGTGCCACATCAGCACATAACAAAATTTTTGACAGAATTGTGAGGGAAGAACCACATTGATTTGCGACACCTATTTTCAGGGACTACATTGATCAATTTTCAATTTTAGGAACCATCTTGGATGGTGTGGGTTAATTTCAAGTACCATTTGTGACATAAACCCAAAATGTTTAAACAAATTAAGAAGTTTAATGAGAATTTGGAAACTTATTTGAAACCCTCAAATACTAAAAACAGAAAAATGATATAAATGTGATATATGTAGTAATTAATATTTAACATTGTGTGATTGTGTAAATCCTTGGTAGATTTGGTTTATGATTCCTATGTAATTTAGTAATTTTTTCCTATTAGATTTTGTATCACTTGGGAGAGCAAATTTCCATCTCCTCATGGTTCATTATAAATAAAGGCAGTGCATGGGGAAAATATATTCCACAATTTCCATGTGCCCTATTCTCTCATTTTCTCTCTTTGTTGTTGCATCTCGCTCTCTCTCTCCCTTTAGTAAATAGGCCACAACACATTATCAAGCATGCTCATGGTGCTGCATTAAGGAATCTGAATGGTACTTTCAGCTACAAACCAGTTCATAATCCCCATCAAGCAATCTAGGTTCTCCTAAAACATAATCTAAATTGTCGATATTTTTTTTAGCTTTGTTTGCATGAAACAATCACCATGTAACGACCCATCCCCAAATATTACGGGTTTTATAGTTCTAATGCACGAATTTACTAAAATGCCCTCCGAGGCAAAAACGTTGACTTTTATTGACCGCATTGTTGTGTCACGTAAGATTCATTCCCTTGGCGTAGCTTCGTAATACTCGTCGTTACGAATGCGTGGGAGCAAGCGGAAGTGAATTTAGACCTAAAACGAAGATTTTACGGGACTCGAAATAATAAGGGTATTTTGGTAATTTTCCCAAGTGGAGATATTTCCACTTTAGACCTCTACATGGTTGATATGTGGCGTTCATTTTCCCCATTTCTGGTGCCCTTTCCTCCCCACTCCCGTGACATCTCTCTCTAGAATTCTCTCTCTTTCTAGAAATCTCTTTTTCCCTCAGCTCTCTCTTACCTTTCTCTTACCTTTCTCTCATCTTTATCTCACCTCTCTCTGTCATTCCCCCTCATTCTCCGAGCAACAACCCCACACCCTTAGACTCCTCACTCTGACGACCGCCACATCACCACCCCCACCAACCCTTACGAGACTCATGAACTTGTGATCGAGGAAGGAACCATCCCCCAAGCTTCCCCTTTGCTTTGCACTGTGTACAGTCACTATGCATCGTCTTTCCCGATAAACCACGACGAGTCCTCGTGATCTTCAATACAGTAAGCTCTTAAACCTTTGTAGATCATGTTTCTGAATGAGTTGAGATGTTTTTGAGTAGTTTTGGTGGCTGTTGATGTAGACACTGCTCGGGGTAACAAACCCAGTGTTCCTGCGAGTGAACCCAGTTTTGCAGGCATTTTTTGGCCAACTTCGGCTACTTTCAAGGAAACCAAAAGTATGGTTGGATTCCTTGTCTCCCAGGCTTCAAATTGATATATTGGTGTGCCATTTTTGGTTGAGTTTTGAGCTCGATCGGAGCTCGAGAAATTCCCGGCCGAAATTCGGCCTTTTCCTTCGTTGGGTCCGACGACCCGCGAGTTTAAATGGGTTAAACACGATCCGCACTCAAAACCCAACCCAAACATATGGGCTATGCAACCCGGGCCCAAAACCCTAGGCCCAACCCATCAACCAGCCCAACCCATTAACCCTAGCCCAGATCTGACACGACCTGGACTCCGGCCCAGGTTTCATGGCCAGCATGTGGGTCCGTGTGTGGGTGTGCATGAAGGACTGCCATTGCCGGTGTATGGAACACATGCGCTTCCGTCAGAGGTATTATGCTCTACCGCCTTCCATGGCGATGCTGACGACTTTTCTGGCAACCCATCTCAACGATTGCGGTGGGGCGTGGCCTTCTGGGCTGCCGCCTTATGGCGGCATGTGGGGGAACTTGAGGTCCCTTCTTAGGTTTTTCGACGTGTCGAATTCAAATCCGCTGTCCGTTTTCCCAAATTCGACCGTTTTAGTAGAGTTTTACTAAATGGCCTCTATATGTATTTAGGTGCATTGGTGGGAAGTGACTCCATCCTCGCTAGTTCGAGTGGCTTTCAGGCAATGAAATACTAGTGAGTGGACCCCTTCTTAACTTATATGTTTTTATAAAATATTAGCTTAGCATGCATTTCATATTTCATGATTTGAGCATGTTTCATAATATGTTTTACAGAGAATTTATGATTTCTTTAAATTTCATTGACGGAATATTTATGAATTATCGAATTTATGTTTTTACTAAGGGTGAGGAATTATTGAATCTGCATATATGAATTTCTATGGATTTCGAATATGATTTCTTTTACGGATTTACGAATATGATGTTCCATGGATTTGCGGATATGATTTATTTATGGTGCACGAATATGAATTATCATGGATTTATGTGTTAAGACTTTGAGCCTTTGAGCTCCGGATTTGATATGAGATTTTGAGATATGTTTTCGGTGCTTATCTAGCGGGTTATCATACAACACATCCACTCAACACGGGTATAGATGTCTATGGCCATAGGACACAGTTGATGAGGAGGAGTGAGATATAATATATATTATACCCCCAGCTTCACTGCCAAAAGCAGTGTCGGACAACTTCACTAGCCACGGCTAGTGTCGGTGTGTGATGTATATGTAAGACTCATGTTGAGTTGTCAATTATTATGAATCAAATTACTTGAAAGACAAATAACTTGATTTTCAAGATATTTGGCTTTTAACGTGATTGAATATTAGTTAGCAAGAATCATGGAACCAAGATATATTTAGTTGACTAATTGAAACCCTAATTAAGTAAGACATATTGTACATGCCTTGGTGGGACAACATTAAGAATAAATGGTGATTTGGTGTATTCCTCTAATTACTATAATAGGCGGAATTAGGGGGACCCTAATCACTGTATTAAAGGTGTCCCTGCTTTCACAAAATACACATTCCATTCCGAGCAAACCCTATTATTGCTGGAACACTTCCGCTTGTTGAAAGTACAAGACTCATTTGTCATCCGCAAGAGCCATGTCTTCCGTATTCCAAAGATAAGTAAATTGTAATTGATTTATTGTCATTTTGGTTTATCAAATCCGTGATCCTAATGTCTTGTTGTTGTTCTTATGATTTCAGAAATATCTTACATGTGGTATGAAAGCTGCACAACAAGCTTAGGGTCCGACATAAAGGTATAAGCAAAAAAAAAAAAAAAAATTTGTTTATTGAAGATGATTCACATACTAAAGAAAATTTGCTTATCGTTTTGGTTGGATGCCTTCTACTGTTCCATCTCATGAAAAATTGGTTTTGATGCTTCCGCAATTTTGTGTTGGTATGCAATGATTTTTCGGGGTTAATAACATATATAAAATTGGTATTAATTATATGAGATAAATTATTTTTATTTATATTTTGGTAAAAATAATTTTTTAATTTAGGTTTTTGGTTATATAATTTTCGAGCACTACTTTACAACCTAATATTTGAAGCTCGAATTTTTCCTTATGGTTTTGGCCCTCTCGGCACTTTCCGATGAGAATAACTTCTTGTTATGAGACAACTTGGGTAAGATTTAATTTGAATTACAATTTGTATCAATTTGCTTTGTATAGATGACATGAATTATAATTGTTTTCGAATACAAATTTTCCTACGAATTAATATGGATTTTTGCTATTAATTTTTGGGATTTTATGCTTCAGCTTACGTACTCGTAATTTTAATTAATATCAGTAATCCTAATGATATTCTATTGAAGGGAAGAATTGCATTAGACATGTTGCAATTTTCTAATTATGTTAGCATTCTCCTAATCAATTTAATTTAATGTTGACTAATTTATTTTGGTGTTGTATGTAGATTTCCTTATGGAATTGATTTTAAAATTAATTGGCAATTATAATCTATATTGGAGGAGATTCTAAATGTAAAATATATTCCACTAATTGTTTTATTGTGAGATTAAAAGTATTTTCATAATTATTGATATTGCCCATATAAAGAGAAATTATTTTAATACGTTTTCTTAAAAGGGAAATTAGTAGTCTCCTTGAATTTGGGTTGTACATCACAATACAACTATTATGGGAATTTAAGCTAGATTAATATTGCAATTAAATTACCCGTTTTAAATTTGATTTGAATTAACTCATTTCATTTACTAATAAAATCTATTATAAAGAATCTTTTAGAATTAAGGAGTTACGTATTTTGGATTTCATGTTTCCATATTTAAAATGTGGATATGTATCATGCACTCACAAAGCTTGTGATTTCTTCTGGATTTTATGACTAATGGTTGAGATCGATTAATAATGTTGAGATATTGTTCCTTATATAAGCCTAATTTTGATACATATAGATTGGTTTATTTTGTCCAAACCAATTATTTTGTGACTCAACAAATTTGTTTGAGAAATTTTAAGTTTGGGGCATATTAAAGGTTATTTGTCACAGCCCGTCCCAGAATTATTCTACCAAGGACGTGAAAAGACAGGATTGCCCTAAAGGTTGCTAAGGTGTGTGTGACATTTATATTTGGTTAATAAGTTATATTCCTAAGTTTTTGGAAGATTATTTTGGAACTTAGACTTTGAGTTATTTTTGTGTGGTTAGGGGCTTAGGAGGACCACACACATAACTTACTCTCTCTCTCTCTCTCTCTCTCTCTCTCTCTCGTGGACTCTTCTCTCTCTCTCTTTCTCTCTCTCTCTCTCGTGGACTCTCTCTCTCTCCCCTCTCGGTTTTCTTCTTCCCGTGCACTGTGCACGTACGGACGAAGTTGGAACTCGTCCATTTCTTCACAGATTGACGTCCTAAAGGTGAGTTCCTTGATCCTTACAACCTCCTGAGTATTTTAGTACCATTTTTGGAACTTGTAACCCTCGGATTTGTCTAGAAACCCTAACCCCGAAAATGTGCACTGTTCATGCACACGTAAAACCTTGCATTTCAGGGAATTTCAAGCTCACAATGAGCTTAAGGAGGTCCTCACGAGCCTCGAGGTACTTTGTTGGTAGAGTTTGGACGTCGGAGGACTGAGATCGAAGGTTTTTAAAGTTTGCCGAACTATCGAGCTTTCTCAGGTAAAATCTAGTGATTTTCAAGCCTTGAAACTTGTTTAGATGTGTTCTACGTGCTTAGAGCTTCATTTTGGTACCAATTTCATGAAAAATGAATGAGAAACCATAGTTGGAAAAATTACCCAGAAACCGGCGAAGTCATCGGCGGCCGGCGAGTCGCCGGAGAAGAAGACGAAATATTCTGTTAGTTTGGACGGAATATTCTGACGCCGTTAGTTAAGTTTAACGGTTTCCATTAGAGGTTGACGGAATATTCCACGAAATATTCCTGACGCCGTTTGAAATTCCGTCCGCATGCTTGGCACGTGACCGCGCGTGGGGGCGCGTGGGTCCGTGCCATTCCTGGCACGTGGGGGCGCGTGGCAAGTCCAAAAATAATGTTAAAAATATGGGGATGTTTGTGAGGTTGTGTAGGTCACGTTGGTATATTCAAACACCCCAATTGAGCATCGTATGAGAAGTTATTTTGGATTGTTGGTTATGTGCTCTAAATAACGTTATTATAGTTGTTTCACATATAGGTGAGACTTATCCCGAGGACAAGCGCAATCAAAGGCGTCACGGGGGTTACGACCCTTCGAAATATCAGTGAGTGGGCAGTTGTTTTCATTATATACCTATATACTTACTGATTTTCCCAGAAATCGAATTTAAATGAAAGTATGTTTTAAAATGCCATGCATAGAATTGATATGGAATATATGAATTGATATATGATGCATATGTATGAAATGATGCGGTGGACGCACAAGTAAGTATCAGGTGAGTTATATTGTGTTGATGATGTGGATTGTGTTGAGAGCTTATAACCTGCACCACCGGTGTTAGTGCTTATGTTGATATTCACCTCCCGCACCGCACGCTCCCTTGGATCCAAGTAGGTGTAAGTCCTGTCGTACAGACCACTTCTGTGGTTCCAACTCGTAGGTGACCTGCGATACGTCGCACAACTGTTTGATGAGAATTGCACTAGAGCGTATTATTACACCAAGTCCTGTCGTACAGACCATTTTATTGGTTCTGAGTCGTGTGCAGGCATAGGTATTGAGCTATATGATTAGCCGTACAGGACCACTGTAAGGTCTCCGGCTGATTTATTATTCTACCTGATATATTTGCGTAGCTTCATTATGTTTTGATGCATATGGCATGGCATACTTTCATATGATTGATTTTGAACTATGGTTTGAGAATATGTTGAGATACATATGTTATATGCTATTTTCTGGGAAAGTATACAGGTTTGACAGTGAGGGGTTATATATGTTGATATATGAAATGTTTTCGAAAAGTTTTGTTTTACTGACCCACTCAACTTGTTTTTACGCCCTTCCAGGTTATACGTAGGAGTGTTTGGTGGCTCACGAGGATTCCCACGGCTGTTCTGATAGACTTCACACATGTAGGACTCACCCTCGCTAGCATGTCATTTGGATAGTACGTACTGCTAGTATTCGGCTTTTAGTCATTCATAATTCCCTTATCTTATCGCTTCCGCATTGCGTTATGGTTACGTCACGTTAGTGATGGCCAGCATGCCTTGATTTCCAGGTCGGGGTGTGTCATTATTTATCTAATGAAATGAACCTTTAATTTATTTAAGAAATTTTAGTGTTTTGAGCATATTAAAGATTTTAAATTGGTTTTATTTAAATTATGAATAAATCTGAAATTTTGGTAGAGCTTGGGAAATACTGATGGAGTTTTGCATACCTTGCAATATGTCATATTTGATTACGATTTTGATAGATTTTCCTAACTCCAAACTTTGTGAAAATTTGCCATGTTATATTATATAATGGATTTTATACATAGAAAAATTTTCATCCTTTTTGTACATGAAATGGATTTATGGTAAATTTTTAAGTGTGATACTATGTTGCTGGAATTTTGCAGCATAATCTGTTTGTGGTATTATTTTGATATACCTACGCAACTCCTAAATTTATGAAATTTAAGTATGATATACATTGATATTTTTATTTTAAATTTGGAAATTTTCATGCACATTGGTTTGAAAATGACTTATTGGTGAATTTTTAACCTCGGGACTATACTGCAGAATTTACGCAGCTTCTGCAGCATATTCCATTTCGATTTTATTTTTAGCCCACTTTAACGATTGCAAAAATTATGGAACTTTGGGTGACAGTAAATTTATATGTCTACTTAATTTCTGAAAATCTTCATGCATATTGGAGAAAAAATTGAATTTTTGGTGAATTATTTAGTTTCCTGTATGTACTGCAGAATTTTTGTCGTTTCTGCAGCACATCCCATTTCTAATTTTCTTTTAGTACACTTGTAAAGTCTCAAAAATTTTGAAATTTTGGGAATTAACAGATTTGTATGTTTACTTTATGTCGGATGAACAATGAATATTTAGTGAATTTTTAATCTCAAGTTGGGACAGCAGTATTTCTGCAGCACATTTCTTTTGGAATTAAGTTTTTACTCACTTTTAAAAATTTAAAAATTATGAAATTTTTCGAAATAGTGACCATATATGTCTAGTTCATATCTGAAAATTTTCATGACAATCTAACTAGAGTCGAGTTTTTAGTGAATTTGCAAACTAAAGTAGTACTGCTGAATTTTGGTACTTCAAAACTAGTTTTGTTATGCGATATTGTTTCACTGTTTTGTGCACATCTATTGGTACCAATTATTATACAAGTTTATGGTTCCAATATGTCCTTATTTTATGCAAATTCTCAATGCTAATGAATTTTATAGACAACACTGATTAAATTTTGATTTAAAGATGTATTGGTTTGTTTTGCTTAAACCAATATTTTGTTTGGTCATCAATTCTGATTATGATGATAATTGTCTTTTGAGAGAAAATTGGAAAGTGGCATCAGTTTACTAATTGATCATTTTGGTCCCTATTGAATAACTGAATAACCATGTTTCCTCTTCCGTGAACTTTATTGTTCAATGTCAACAGCGACATACTTTTGTATCTGATTGAATCTTTTGAGAATCATTGAATATCCAACTGATAGGAGCATATTTATGCGACTTTGTTAGCTTGTTTCCTTGCATTTTCTTAGTTAGTTTCTACTTATTATAGTGATTTAAGCTATTTTCGTGTGTTTTCAGGTCCAATTGGCAAAGTTGGCAAAAAGATGCAATTTGGAGTATTTTAGAGCAGTTTTGGGCTTGGAATGGATGCACAAGTATGGAGCAAGATGGATGGACGAACTTGAAGTTCAAGAGAGGCTAGGAATGTGCAAAAGAGTTGGAGAAATAAATTCAAGTCAAAGAAGATAAGGAATTAGCTACAAAGAAGGAGAATTATCCAAAACCTTATCCAACCTTATCTTATCCAACTAACCTTATCTTACCTTATCTTATCTTATCCTATCCTAATCTTATCCTACCTTAATTCCAGGTACAAGGAGGACTCCTTTTCATATTAGGATGCCTAAAACCTGTTTTTAGGAGGCCTTTTTGTTCTAGAAACATGCCACAACACTCCTTTCTAGAAGCCCTAAAAATCTGGCGCCCCAACCTGTTTTTAGAAGGCCTTTTCCTTGTTGGATTGGAGTTCTAAATCCTTTTCCTTGACAACCTAGGCCAAGTAATCCCTAGCCCTATAAATACAAGCTTATGCTGCACCATTCAGACCACCACCCTCTACCGTAACTCACCTACATCCATCCACCACACACTCTTGTGCCGCAGCTTTGCAAAGGAAGGAAGGAAGAAATCTGGAGCATTTCTAGGTGTATTCTATCCTTTGTTTTTAATGTTTAATTTTATTTATCTTTGTTTAATTGCGAACATGAGGAACTAATTTCTTTATAGTTAGAGGTGAATTCGAAGCCATGGACATATGTTTTATATGAATTGATTTCCTCTAGTTATGATTTCATTCGTGAATGTGGTTTACTTATCTGTTTTATTAAGAACTTGTTCTTGTGTGTTGATTAAGGAGGCCTACTTAGTTTGCATGCATGAATTTGATGCTAAAATATAAGGGAGTTTCACCTAATCGTTACAAACTTATATTTACAAGTAGTGAAGGTTGCTAGTCACGATCGCGTTAAGTAAATTCCTGGCAGGAGTGTCATGCTTTTCATAGTCACAAATGTCATGTCAATGCTTATGATTTTCACAAAGCTTAATGATCTTTGTTTCGTGTCTCTATCATGCTTTTCATAGTTAGGGAGCTTAATAAAGAATGATTTGGGTTGTCGTATGCTTTTCATCCAATTCAATGAGTCTAGGGAAATCTGAGAATTAATTAGTTCTACACAATTAATTTGGGGCATTGTCATTCATGGTTTGTCGAAAGAATAACTGGAAATCGATGCATATGCATATGTCATGTGTGGAGAAGGGCCCTCTAACTAGCCTTTCACCCATCCAAAGCACCCAATTTCGTACCTTTGTTACTTTCTTTCTTTAATTTGCTTAGTTTTAGTTAATTTCGTCAAAAACCCAATCCCCTTTACTTTGTTGTGTCAAATTAGTTAGAATCTGTCTAAATTAGGTTTTCCTTAGTGTTTTGAGTCTTATTAGTCTAGAATTCGTCCAAATAACTCCTTAGAGTCTGTTTTGAGTCTAGTTGTTAGTTTTGTGCTGTTTTAAGTTGTTTTGAGTCTTTAGAGTCTAGTTTAGTATTTTGGAGTCTTATTTGTGTCGATTAGCATCCCTTCTAATCCCCGGCTGGAACGATCCCTACTTACACATACTACATTGATAGGGTTTAAGTTTGAGTGCAATTTAATTTCACATCACCAACAAAACGGTTATTTAATAATGTTCTAAAGGCTTATTTTGAAAAATCAGAATTCTAATTTATATGGTGAATACTTTTGTCCCAATGGGAATTTCAGGAAATCACTCACCAATTATAAATTAGTATTATAGCAAATCATAAAGTACTCCTAACATATTTTCATCTGGCCAATGCTGTTGAAGCTATATGTATTTTGTGTATTTTATGTTTTGGCTAGCTATGCAGGTATTTTCTTTGCATGATTAGTTTCTGCCCAAAAGTGTAACAATCATGCAATTTGCAACTGGTTCGATCCTCCACAACTCGACTACTTCCATGATGAATCTTGCAGAATCAAGAATGAGTAGGTAAATGTACCAATCTTTTGCCTTAATTTTCTCTGAGTTCTAAATTGGATTAAAATTGTTGTTGAAATTTTTTGATGTTATTGAGATATCTAAATGTTTATTTTAATTGACTTTGTTTTAGAATTAAAACATAAATTTGAGTTTGGATTCTCTTATACGGTTTCATGTTAATTTGTGACCTAATTTTTTCAATATTCACATATAAAAATCGTGATTATTATTTAAGTTTTATTATGAACCTTGCATTTTGAGGAGTGTTTGCCCAAGTGGGAGAAATAATATATTATGGGCTTCACACTCATCGATATTTGCATCCGAAGATAAGATGTAATTCATGATATTTGTTTATATTTTATTTGTTAAATGTAACTAACCTTGCAGGAAATTTTACTTTGAATCACTATCGTTATTTATCAATATTGAACTGATAAATACAATACGACCAGATTCATATTCATGAAGGATTAATGGGTACATTCGGCTCAAAAGTGTTTTACTTATTAATTCTTGTTTGTTGTTCAAGAAATTGAACTTGTGATTTATATGTTATTGATGAATAATTAATATGCTCAAAAGTGTTTTCTTATTCAGTACAACTATAAATCAATGTATAGTGAAACATGAAATTGACAAGATTGCATATACTTCATCTGCTCGAAAGTGTTGAAGCTATATACGTTTGCCCTTGTATTTTATGTTTTAGCTATGTAAACCTAATATAATTAGTTTCTGTCCAAAGATGATTAGGGAATTATATGCTTTTGATGCAATAAGAAAACATTCAGTTAAAGTTTTCTATTTCTGTCAATTATTAGATGAACAAAATTTACTAATTGTTTGTGTAGTTTTCATTCACAAGAACCACTTCTTATAGTTATCTGGCATAAAGATGAGGTCAGAAAAGTTATTTGATATGTTTTGAGCTTACAACTTCTACAACTGTAGATCCCAACCAATGCTTTACTAGTGGGAGTATTGAAAAAGGTATTTGTTCTACTGTGTAGGCGTTTATAAAATTTTTACTCTTTTGATCAGTGGGAGTAAAAGTTTACATTTTGTTTTTTGAAGTATTTAACTATTTTGGTTAGTGGGAATAAAAGCTTGCCTTTTGTTTGAAATATTGAAGTGTGAGTGGTTGATACTTTAAGAGTAATTTTGTTTAAACTTTTGTTCATAAGTTTTAATGAGAAATCCTAATTTTGTTATTATATCAGATTGTTTAAATTGACAGAAATTCGTGTAGGGAACTCATGCTAGAGTTCATTTTTTTAGTGAAACTGATATTCAGTTCATCAGTTTCAAACACCATGGCATAGTCTGCAGCTGTATACTTGGATTGAATGTGCATGTGATTATAGAGCACAAATGCAGAAAGATATGCATTTGGATTTCTATAGTTCTACATTCAATTTGAGTAATAGTTGTCTTTTGAGGGAAAACTGTTGTATCTTTTGGTTCAGTGATCACTGTGATTCTTGTTGCAATCAAACTGTTGGTATTGACACTCAAAGTGGGAGAATGTAAGACTCATGTTGAGTTGTTAATTATTATGAATCAAATTACTTGAAAGACAAATAACTTGATCTTCAAGATATTTGGCTTTTAATGTGATTGAATATTGGTTAGCAAGAATCATGGAACCAAGATATATTTAGTTGACTAATTGAAACCCTAATTAAGTAAGACATATAAGACACACTGTACATGCCTTGGTGGGACAACATTAAGAATAAATGGTGATTTGGTGTATTCCTCTAATTACTATAATAGGCGGAATTAGGGGGACCCTAATCACTATATTAAGGGTGTCCCTGCTTTCACAAAATACACGTTCCATTCCGAGCAAACCCTATTATTGCTAGAACACTTCCACTTGTTGAAAGTAGAAGACTCCCTTGTCATCCGCAAGAGCCATGTCTTCCGTATTCCAAAGATAAGTAAATTGTAATTGATTTATTGTAATTTTGGTTTATCAAATCCGTGATCCTAATGTCTTGTTGTTGTTCTTGTGATTTCAGAAATATCTTACAGTATATATTTTCTTCTCTGGCATAACCTGGAGTTGTATACCTCACATTCGGGTGATGGAGCCTACCATGTTTCTTCACTGGCTTAACCCAGTATCGTACAGCTTCAACTTCAGGTGATGGACAGGTATCACCTTTGGTCAACTATGATACCCCTAGAGAGTACAGTATTAATGAGATTTATGGATTGGCCTTCGGGCGATGATAATACTGTTATTGAGCATGATTTTACTCATACATGTTTTACGAATGATTTCATGGCATGCCAGGGTTTTCAAATAAACCTATTATGTAGTATTATATGTGTTTTCAAAACAGGGGGTTACTATGTTCGGAAAGAAATCGGTTTTCATTATTATTAGTATTATTATAAACTTTGGTCCACTCACCTTTTGGTTTTGTGCCCCCTTAGGAGTTAGAATCGAGGCAGTCGATCCCAGCGTCAGTGCACTTTCGCATAAGTATCTTTGAGTCTTGTCAGTGTAGGTCTCATTCCTTTATTCATACATTTTTATTGTAATTCCTTCATTATTCTTGATTAGTTGTATGCTCTGAACACGTTCCTGCTTTGGCATAATCGTTCTAATCACACATCTTTTATTTGTTAGCATGTTTAAAATGACTTCGTCACCCTCGGGTGTCGGCCAACACGTGCCCATCCTAGTATTTGGGGATATTAGGGTTTGGGAGGGTGTCACCATAATGCATGAACCCAAATTTTATGCATTTCAAATTTTAACCCAACCCACGCTGGCCGTGGCTCAAAGATGTTTGAGTTGCGCCGCCAAGCCACTAAGCTACTAGAGCCTAGCTGCCCCCATCCAAAACCAAAACAACATTGTTTAGTGTTGTCCCTATCATCGAACATAATCGAGCCCAACCCCATGGTTCACCGATTTTTGGCGAAACCTCGCCATTCCGATGACCTACAATCATCCCTGATGAACATGGCCGAGACTTCTCGTTGAAATCTTAGTGGCTTTCAAAGATCCAATTTGAATATCCATGGGTTTGAGAACCTAACATCAAGAAATATTTCTTCATTGCTATATTTGGGTTCCAATCGAACCTCATGGCTCGCCCTGATCGCCTTGAACCTAGATCATAGCCACCCGACGTGATGCGGCGCCATTGGTTTCCTCATCGAAAACACGACTCAACTACGCTAGGCTGATCTCTGTTCAAACTTATGTCTTTTTTTAGCCTCTCATTCTCTCGGTTTACCCCCCATTCTCCTATCACTGGAGATCATGTCCAATTTTAATGAATTTGGCATCCGCTTACAGATGTACGCAAATTTTGTTCCAACAAATAAAGCTGAAATCAATAAATTTACACGAAATAAGAATTTGAAAAGTAAAAGGCCACCAATCGAAAATAAAGACCTAGACTAAGAATGTTAAAGGATAACAAGAATATGAAGTTTTGTGTGTTGATCGAGGGATCCATTTCGAAAACCTTCATTTTGTGGCCACTTCAATCTTGTAATGCGATGTTTGCAAAATCAACTCTTGAAATACTCATATGCTAATCTCCTCAGGATATCTCTAGAAAAAATCTTAGACCGTTTTTTTCCGTGGACCATAGACCATTATTGCCTTAGATTGGCCGTCAATTACTCCATTTGTAACCAGACTTTGACCTTTGTCATTCTTAGATTTTTCCACGTTGATATTTCTCTGGACCACCATAACTTTCTATATTTGTAGACCACGAACCTTGATATCTCTGGATTGGATTTGGATCTTGGACCAGACCTTGAAGTCTTGGGCTTGGATTGGTGTGAGACCATGATTTTCTAGGGCTACAGTAAGACGGATCGGAATACACTACCTCAGAAGCCTGGTCATGGACTCAAAAGCCCCTATTGCGAAGCTGACTAAATGGATCAGCAATGCCACCATCATCTTTTTCCAGAATCAGTGGGCGAAGTTTGTCGACTTTGCTAAGATAGACCATTCTTGTTCGGCAAGATTTGGGAACTTAATCTAGCAAGGAATTTGCATGTTTACTATAATCTTAAAGTCTTTACAATCTAAGGATTAGCGTGCGTCGCAAGTAATCACGCTCCTAAGAGGATGCAATTTATACTTTCTAGATATCCTCATGGATTCTCCCAGTTTAATAAGGATTCTACTATCTTAAAAGGTCATCTTCTCGACTGATATAAATACACCCTTATAGGATTCATCTCTGGTAACACAACCTATGGATACTTATTCTCTTGCCTACTGCTTGAGTCTTAATATTGCTTACTAACTGGACCAGCAAAGAGCTTTTGACCAGCACACCCTCTAATCCTAGGCTTGCTTACGGCTGTTTGTTCTTTTACAGGTTAACGAGTTTGAGCATCTCCACTACTAGTGTCGATGCACAAATTTGGTTCCAACAATTGGTTTTTTGGACCAATCATGTGCTCTTACCATTTTCATAGGGAAAAGCTGGACCATTTTGTATAAATTACTTGGTTAGGGCCATTTGTCTTGGCTGTTTAGAATTTATTTTGTCACTCAAACATAACTTCTAGTTGTAAGCCATTAGATTATGGATGTCACATGTAAATTATGGACCACTTGGTTAGGGCCGTTTGGAGTTATAGGTCACTTCATCTTGGCTTTACTTAGCATAACTTCTAGTTGTAAGCCATTAGATTATGGATGTCAGTACTATTAGTTGGGGAGTATTTTTGCTCACCATCATAACTATAGTGTATGCTCATCATACATCTAATCATTTGCTATGTGTCATTTCACCTAACTTTAGTTAACTTTCACATTAAATGTTACTTTTTCAATTTTGTAAAAAAAATTAACTAAGGTTAAGTGAAATAACATGTGACAGATGATTAGGTGTATGGCGAGCATACATCATAATTTATGTTGGTGAGCAAAAATATTCCCCCACTAGATGATATCAATCTTGTAAATTTCTAAGCCCTCTCGTTTTCCAGCACGGGCAAGGTTTTCTTCAATTGGTTTGAGAATAGATTACGCTAGTAGTTGGACGACCAAGCTATAATGTGAAGTATCCCTTAATGTTTTGTTTTGTTTTGTTTTTTTAATACTTTGTGTTAAGTGCTCTATCCTATTTATAGTCTATTATATTTATAGGTTTTGAGAATATGGTAATTAATTTTATTTATTTAGGGGGATTTTGGGGAGGGGGGTATAGTCTATTATATTTATAGGTTTTGAGAATATGGTAATTAATTTTATTTATTTAGGGGGATTTTGGGGGGGGAGGCGGGGTGCGTTGAGTATGTTTAGGATGGGGATTTGGCTGGCCCACGCATCGCGGATGAGGTAATTGGGAATCACATTTCGAGGAGATGGTTAGGCCAAAACAATGTGTTGGAAAAAGCTATGAAACAATTGCTATGTATTTTATTATAAACTATTAAACAATACATACATAATAAAATCTTTACAAATGCAAGAAGAACAAGGAATAGAAGAATCTTAAGAGATCGAGACTAGAATTTGGTTCTATTAGCCTTAAGACAACATTGCCTCTCACTGGTGCCTCAAGGTTTGTATTGCCAAATGTCTCTCAGGATACAACGATATTTCTCTTTGTGAAAACAGCACTCCAATTCACAAAGAACAAAAAAGTGTTTAAACTCTCTCTTTCTCAGACACTAAACATTCTCTAACTTTTATTTAATTTCTGAATGCAACACTATCTCTAAAATGCTTGACTTGGTAGTTTATTTATAGGCATTGGTATGCTATATTTTCAAAGATGCTCTGTTTCCAAAAGACAAGGGATGCAACCTTTTGTTCAGCAGTCATATCCCAACCTTGTCAAAAAGCTGGAGAAAACCTTTCATGTATTCAAGTGGTTCAAACAAAGGGGGCGTCTGATACCACACATGTATCAATGCCTTTTGTTCAACTGATGTGTCTTTCCAAATGGGCAATTATATTCTTGCTTAAATTCAAACAAGATTAACCGGTCAAGCCCATTCCATGGGATCAGGATCCCTTTCTGAGCATAAAAAACTGAGCCTGTTGAGCAGGCGATCGTGATCGTTGAAATTTGATCCAACCGTTACAATTATTATAACTTTTAAAGGATCCTCCTGTTTGTAGCCGTTGGATCAAATTTCAACGACCACGATCGCCTGCTCAGCAGACTCAGTTTTTTTTATGCCCAGGAGTTTTTTTTATGCCCAGGAGGAGATCCTAATCCCATCCCATGACCACTTTCATGACAATAAAATTAAAAGGAACAGTTGCACAGACTAACAATATAGGCAGTTGAAGACTAACCCACTTTTCCACTTTAATTTTCATTCACTTGAATATTTCATATTAAAATATTAATAATACTAATATCCAAATATTAAGTTTCTAACACAATGAAACACAGAAAGGAGATGATGGAGTGTGTACGTCCCCTGTCCCCGTCTCCGGTATCAGACCGACCACGTGAGATGTGTCTCAACGGCAGACTCCAATAGACCAAATCAGAGGGGACCAGAAAAACAGGTGGGAGAAGCAAAGAGAGGGGAGGGCTTAAATAGTCCTCCAAGATCATGGACATCAACATGTACGTATACTATGTTTTCATGTGGCTAATTGGTTTATAAGTTGATCAGTAGTGGTCGGTAGGTTTCTTTAAGCAGTAACAATGTTGATCACCGAAATTCTGACAATAAAGATACTAGGTTTTAAAAAACAATAGACATGCAATTACAATGAAAATGATTTTTTTTCAAGTGAAAAGCCAAATATCTTTCTTGCAACAATATTTTTTTTATACTGAGACAGGATGTTATAAGCTACACAATAAATTTTTCAAAATAAACTTGGAATTTGGATAAAAATAATACTCTTTAAATTAATATATCAACCAACTCTCAAAGAATTCAGAAATTTCATGTGGAAAAAACTTAAAATTGGAGATCATGAGGTCAAACTTAAATTTTATATGAATAATTATCATTTTTAAATTCTCAGAAGAGTGAGAATTTTAGGAGCACCAAAATAAACCATGACACCTCCGTATATAGGCAAATCAATATTTTAAAATCGAATAACTTTTTTAAAGATGATCTTAAATGACGATAAAGATGAATGACTCTGAGAGGATGCATGCAGTGCAACCGTACAAGGCCCCTGAATTTTTTAACGTGAATATAATGCGCTTAACACAAGTGGTATTTTGCTATACAACTTTCATGCCATGTTACGGATTCAAATCTCATCAGTGCATGTAGTGCACCTATACAAGGCCATTGTATTCTCAGTGTCAACTCTCATGATAAAGAGAATAAACGGATCAAACTATACCTTTTGTATGATAATATAATGCTCGTTTGTGAGGAACAAGAACTTTCCTCTTTACTAGGAATGAGTGAAATGTTATTCTTTTTTATTTAGCGGGACCGATTGAAATAGGAGTAGACCTATCAATTACATGCCTCGATATGAAATGACACAGAAAAAAAAAACGGTTAGGGTTGAAGCTTAACGAGTTGAGTTTTTATCGAGTCAACCCGTTAACATAAGAGATTTGTTCAAGTCTACTCGCAGCAGGTAACCCATTTCAACCTATTAAGATAAAGGTTATTTTGGTAATTTTGAGATACTCCACAAATTTAAAAAAAAAAAAATTCATTTCACAAATCCTTAAACATTTAATATTTTGTGGGAATACATTGATGTGTTTTCACTAACCTCTTAATTTTTGGTATGTAATACTTGAAATCAAGGTTTTAAAAGATATAGGCGCTAGTCTAGGCGGTGGGCTGGAGCCTAGCACCTAGTTTCCTAGGTGGGCGGCTAGGCGAACTAGGCTGATTTAAGTAAATTTATTATATAATCATATAAATAAGTGCCTCTTTACACTTAATAAAAATATATGTTATTGGAAATTTGGGTTCATTATTTTAATCAAAATTATTATTTAACATATAACTTACAAAAATATCAGAATTTTCGCTGTAGTATTTTAGTGAATTTGATGGTATGTGATGAAAGTTCAAGTGAGTAAGAGTTCGTAGTACTTTACGGAATATTTTTCAAACCTTGTATGAATTTATAGTGAATTTTAAGAAAAATAATGGTATAAACATGTGGCCTAAAAAATATAGCAAGTTAGGTGACGCAACTTGATTGGACAATAGTTAAAAAAAAAAAAGGGTGAAAGTTGATAGGTCCCATGGGGTGGGAATGGGAGAGAGAGACTCTCTTTTTCTTCCTCGATCTAGTCTTCTTCGTTGGAACCAAATACTGCCAAAATTGCAGCTCTCTATTCATCATTTCTCAAGTTTGAAAAACTAGAAAAATAATTGATTTCAAAGTAGAAAATAATCCGACTAAAACACATAGACTACTTAGGCCCCCTGCATCGCCTCAACACCCGGTTATCCCTTTTTCGATTTTCCTCTCAATTATGGTTGTCAATTACTCCCTTTGTAATCAACCTTGACATTTGTCATTCTTAGATTTTTCGACGTGTGATATTTCTATTGAGCACCATAACTTTCTTCATTTTCTAGAGCCAAAGTAAGACGTATCGAAATATGCCGACCTCAGAAATTCAGTCATGGACTCAATAGCCTCCATTGCAGAACTGACTAAATGGATGAGTGATGCCACCATCCGGAATCAGTGGGCGAAGTCCAACGACTTCGCTGAGATAGACCATTCTTGTTCTGCAATATTTAGTAACCTAGTCTAGCAAGGAATCAGCAGGTTTCCTAAAATCTTGGAGTTCTTGTAGAGGATTTTCGTGTTTACAGTCCTTACTATCTAAGGATTAGCATGAGCTACAAGTAATCACATTCCTAAGAGGATGCAATATCTACTTCGTAGATATCTTCATGTATTTTATTTGTTTAATAAGGATTCAACTATTCTAAAAGGTCATATCCTCGACTGATATAAATAGTAGTTCGACCACCAAGCTATAATGTGAAGTATCGCTTAATGTTTCTTTTTTCACTTTTGTTTTTAGTGCTCTATAATATTTATAGGTTTTAACAATCTGGTAATTAATTTTAGGGTGATTTTGTATAAAATCAATACAAGTTACCATATTAACAATAGATCAATAATATTTATGTTATTTATAAATAGGTCAATCATGTATTGTGACACTTAAATGCATTTAAAATAAACAAAAATTATAGAATCTGCCATTACAGTTGACACCCACTTCAATTGACACCACCCTTTCTCATATTTTTTACACTTGGATTCAGAAGATGCATTGCAGTGTTCGTTTCTTGGTTCCTTTTTACCATCACTCACACACGTCCGTATTCTTGTTCCTTTTTTTTTCATCACTTGGATTTAGACGATGCATTGCAGTGTCCATTCTTCGTGCGACTATTTATTTTTACATTTGGATTCAGACACTGCAATGTTGTGTCCGTTTCCCAGTTCTGTTTTTCTTTTTTTACATTTTGATTCAGAAACTACAATGCAGTGTCTGTTTCCTGGTTCTGTTTTTTTTTTCTTTTTTATATTTTGATTTGGACATTGCGATGCAGTATCCGTTTCCTGGTTCTATTTTACATTTTTATTCAGAGGCTGTATTACAATGTCCATTTCTTGGTTCTCTTCTTCTTCCTGTCATCATTTCCACATTTCATGGAGTCTCTCTCGACCCATAAAATTAGTTCTTTAAAACAAGAAGAAAACGCAAAAAGTTTATTATTTTAATAAGTTTATTATTTGACATATAACTTACAAAAATATCAAAATTTTCGCTTTAGTATTTTTGTGAATTTAATGGTATGAGATGAAAGTTCAAGTGACTACAAGTCTGTAGTACTTTACGGAATATTTTTTGAACCTCTTTTGAATTTATAGTGAGTTATGAAAAATAACAGTGTAAAACACGTGAATGACAAAGTGGGACACAGAAGTTAAGCTGGAGGGTGCCACACCAAATCCAAATTCACATTCAACCCATGTTAGCTAGCAAGCTAGGCAACGCAACTTGATTGAACAATAGCCAAAAAAAGAGATGAAAGTTGAGAGGTCGCATGTGGTGGGAACTCTTCTTCTTCCTTGATCTCTTCTTCGTCGTTGGAACCAATTGCAGCTCTCCATTCATTGTTTCTCAAATTCGAAAAATTGGAAGAAAAAAAAATTGCTTGCAAATTATAAAATAATTTGACTGAAACACCAAGACCGACTAGGATGCTTAGCCACCTGCCTTGGCTGCCCAACATCGCTTTGGCGCCCGCCTAATCCCTTTTTCGGTTTTTCTCCTATTGTGGCTTTATTCTGGTGGTCAGCCACCGCCTAGCACCTAGGCCGAATTTTAAAACACTATTTGAAATACTTGTTTTGAAGTAATATTTACATGACATATAGATGTGTAATGCAAAATGAAATGATTGTCGTTTGTATTGTTGAATCAAAAGGAACTTGCGAATTCATACGTTAATGTTTAGTATTTTCGTATAACCCAAAGTTTTTTCATTTGGTTATTTATTAAATAATATTATATTGTTCTTAATAGGTGCAAACGGGTCAAGTCGAGTTACTTGTTAATTTTAATGGTTGGGTTTGGGTTTAAATTTATAAACCCTTTAACCTAATAGGTTTTAACACGGCACGATTTGTTAAAATAATGAATTTGACACAAAACCAATACAGGCACGATAAACATAACTGTTTACCAGGTAGAAATCTTACCCTATTAACTTTGTATTTTATTTTCTTAAATAATACAATGAAAATATAAAATAGTGTATGACATTATTATATAAGGCAAGTGCGTGCCATTAATGTACATTACAACCATCGTTGCATATAATAAATTTTCACAACCTATCTCCAACTCCATAACCACTTTTAGTGCCACTTTGCTATTGGACTTTGCGTACATCTTCACCGATTTTTTCAACATTCTCGACAAAAGGATAATTCTAGACAAACTAAATTTGTAGATAAAATTTTGTAAATTATATGACATGAAAGTTGATGATTGCATTATGACTTAGGCGTTAATAAATGTGTTTATTCCTATTCATGTCACATAATTTAGTTTGTAAATTTTGTCTATAAATTCAGTTTTCCTAGCATTACCTGACAAAATATCTGAATGGAATTAAAAACCTTGCATTTTAGGCACCGCTACGCACACAACAGATGAACGTAATCATTGTTCCAACTTCACAACAAAAACTGTCATGTAGCATCGACAAACTACTATATATATATACCCAAAGCTAAAACTATGTCTACGTGCAAAGAAGCCAGCTTTATTAGCAAACAAGAAAAAAGATATGGCTACTACTCCCGGAATTCTCACCGACTGGCCATGGACTCCTCTTGGAAGCTTTAAGGTCTCCCCTTCTACAAACCCTAGCTCCCACCCCCCCCCCCCCCCCCTCTCTCTCTGTCTCATATACCTACAATGCCACACACCGAAAACTTTAAAATGGACCGGCCCATAGTATGAACGAGGTGATTGAACAACTGGTTTGCGAGGCCAAGAATGCAATGGCTCTGAACAATCAAGAATCTCGATGCATACTATGCTCCAGTCCATACTAGAAAACTTTGTTACCTCCCCCGTTAAGATTTTCATTGTATATACATCATCGATACATGATATATTTTGATGTACTAATAACTTAAAGTTTGTGATAATGGGGTTTTCATCATGTGGTCGTGGCTCCTTGGATCATTCATGGTGAATACTCGTATTTGGTTAACGATGAGAAGGATAAAGATCTATCTTATTTCCTCATATTTCCATTTATGCTGTGGAGGTTTCTCCACAACCAGTTATGGATCTCTCTTTCTCGATATCAGACGGCCAGGGGCAATGGCCGGATTGTTGACAAGGGTCTTGAATTCGAGCAAGTCGACAGAGAAAGAAACTGGTACCTATAAAGAACTACATCAGTCGAAAGCGTATTCTTAGCTAAAAGATGCGCTGCCTGATTACAATCTCATAAAGATGTCTTATAACCAATCCACTTAAATTTCCTTAATTATATTTTCTTCTTCTTTTTAATTTTTTTTTGGGCAGGGATGATCAAATATCGTTCAATGGAATTCTTTTCTATCTGGGGAGCAGACACTTACCTGGGGCTGCAAACCTGCCATTTTGGAGGACAGATGGAGTTATTCTAACGATTCTACTTCATGCCGGCTCCACAGAGCACTTCACCACCATTTCCTATACTCTCGCTACCACTTACATCACCATTCCTCCATTGTCACTGAACCAATCACTTGAAGAAAATTATCCAGATGCCCCCTCCAGTTAATTAGTAGTATACTGCACTTTCTCTTTAGGTACGTGGAAGTGTTCATTTGCATAACATATATTATTCTATGGAAGCTGTTATTGGAGAGAAATTTTTTTCATTATCGGGTACCTAAAGGGTAGTCCACGTGTTATAGTTTAAGTGGAGGAAATAATATATCTTTTTATATCCCTTCATTTATTTTATGACACGCGAAAGACCCGCTTTGTGGATGTAAATTTCCGCCATCTTCTTTGACGAAAATGCACCTGCAAAATAACAACACCTAAGATGAAGGTCAAAAGCCTCCCACGATGAATGGGGGGCCTTTGGCCGAAGAATCTCCAATGCCAAAGTTAGAATTTGACAGAAAAAGTGTTTGGGAATTTTTGGGAGAGAATGAACTTAGAATTTTGGTGGAGAACTAAGGCTATTTATTGGGGTGTGGCCGGCCCTATTTGGAGAAATAGGGTCCGGCCATATATGGTGAGAATTTCAATATTATTGCAAGATATTATGTGAAATAATATCTTACAATTAATTTGTCAATTAATTCCAAATTGAATAGGAAAATTGAGAGTTACCTTTTGAGTGAGGATTTGATGAGGAGTGATGAGAGGGATTTGAATAAATACCATTTTGATCACCTTTGACTCTTCCATGATTTGAGCCGTCATTGTCTGTTGCATGCGAGTGGGAATTCCGGTGTGCCTCGAGGGTAATTTTGTCATTTTAACCCAAAAGTTCACGTGTCGCCTCCATAATTTTTTTGATTATTTTTGGCTCCACATGCTTGAATATCAATCACTTTGAAAAAAATTCTCTTGTTATTAACACTTCAAAATAAGTCTCATGCACTTCGTTTTTATTAACAATTAGAAATAGGGGAGAGAAGAGTGCAAAGATGGAACCTTTAGACTGTTAATAATATTTTTTGAAATTATAAATGAATTATTTTAATTAACTTATAGTTACTATATATGTACTAGTTTAATAATATCGTTTGTCAATTATTTTTTTTAGTATATACTAGTCTAAGCTCACACATTTCTTGTGTGAAGCAGTTTTCTGCTCTTTTTAAGAAAATATATGGGAGAGAGAAGCCGGAGAGTCATGTAAAAATAGAGGGATTAAGAGAAAGAGAGAAAACGTGACAGTGGAGAGAGGTTTATATTTTTATTTTTTTAAATTATAAATATATTACGAACATATGTGGGTGAGGGAATAAAAAAATTTGGTTTCTGCGAAATTACAAAACTACCCATAATTTTATTTTGTGATATAAGACCAAATTGTCTTTACATCCTCTTTTGGTGCACAAAACGGATTTCGTTAATAGGCAGCTTGCATGTGCCTGCACACAAACACTTTGGGTTGAGTATTTTTATTTTTGTTTTTAAAATGGGAAGGAAAAAGGGAGAGAGAAAGAACGTGGAAGTGAGAGTGGGAAGAAGTTTTTGTTTTTTATTTTTATTTTTTTAATATTAGATATATACTAAAATCATATGTAGGTGAGACTTAAATAAAAAAACAAAATTTGGTTTTGTGAAATCACATTATTGCCCCCATAACTTTTTTGTTGAGATAGAAGACAAAATAGTCGTTTCTCCCTCGTTTAGTTGACAAAGAAGATTTTGTTAATAAGTAATTTAGATTTAAATGTATGTGAAATGATATAAACGGAAAATCAGTGTGAAATGATATAACGGAAAATAATTGTCTTAGAATGTATATATTTGTTTGATGTATCGTGTAGCTGTGATTCATCCATTTGCGGAGCACATCTCATATTTCATACTCTTTGCTATACCAATGTTGACAACTATATTCACCAGAACATCTTCTATCGTAAGCTTTGTTGGTTATGTAACTTATATCGACTTTATGAACAACATGGGACATTGCAAGTTTGAGCTCATTCCAAAGTGGCTCGTCACCATTTTCTCTCCTCTCAAGTATCTCCTTTACACCCCATCGTAAGTCTCTCTATGCCCTCATTCACTATTTTTATACAACTGGTTATTGGGAAAAATTACTTTATACGAGTCTCGGAAATATGCATACGTCATACACATAATTAGTAATAATAAATTTACACATTTTTATTGAAAATTATTCTAGTCCTGATGTTATTTATTGCTTTTGAAAGAAATTTCACAAGAAAAAAAAACCGAAATCGTTTTATAACGCAAGAAATAGTTATGGAACATATATACACCTAATCTCTGATCTCATCCAAGTGCTGTACAAAAATGTCTACGCAAAGCAATTTAATGAGTCTCACAACATTCTTAAGCTGTTTTTAGATGAGAAATTATTCGATTAATACTAAATAATTCATCTCCCAACAATACTGTGAATCTCTAAAGATTTTTTCAACTAACGTATATTCAAAAGGTACTCTACATGTCACAATATAATTAAAGTAAATAATGCATTTTTAATGGACACAAAAAATATAGTATTTCCTCCACTTATATTATGACATGTAGAGTATCCTTTAATTACCCGTTACTCAGAAAAATATCTAGAGATTTTTTTTTAAATGTTGCATTTATTAGATAGAAGAGAAATGCAAATAAGACTCTCGCTAGACTCTCTGCATCCTCATATTTTTGGCGTAACATTTTATAAAGTTGGTACAAAAATTAACATTAAACTATGAGGTGATAAAAAAATCTATGAATAATCTTAATTTTAAAAGAGTCTCCTCACTATCATATTATACCTATTATATATCTCCTCACTATCATATTATACCTATTATATATCACTATTATTGTTAGCCTTTAGTTATTTATTGCTTTATATGAATAATTTCTCCCTTATGTGTTTATACGAGAAGTGCCGACAAGATGTAGTCTTTTTTTCTTTTCTTTTTTGTAGTACATCGATATTTTTACACTAAAGGAACGGGGAGTTCGGCTAAACCACACAATAAGTAGCCTAATAATTTGGTATCGAATTCGCTATCCACGAGATTCGAACTTAAGACCTCTCACGTCCAAGTGAATAAGAATACCACCAGACCGTAATATTGAGTAACAAGATGTAGTCTTTAAGTTACATAGACGTATTGACAATTTTGTATAGTTTTGAAACAAAGTTAAACAATACACAATTGTCAATTCACAAACACCTAATCTTAAAACAAACGGAAAAGCAATCTTAGACTTATATATAAATGAGAAAAGAAATCCTAATTCTTATTCTAAGAAAAAAAAAAACTCCAAAACATAAAATACTAAAATACCTTTACATAATAGTAAATCAAATGACTAAATAGTGGCATAGTGGATGCTAATAAGGTTCACTGGATTTTATTTTCTTTTACTTGTCCATATTTGCTATTACTTTGTGAAATGTGAATTAGATGATGTGTTAGAATGGTTTAGAAGTCCTAGTTCTAAGATGTAATGATAACAAAGGAGAAGAAGGGGATGTGACAGAGACGCTTCCAGTTTGAAGGGATAGGATTAGGATTAGGATTAGGGAGGTCTTGTCTTAATCCTTTGAACTATTTCGAGATTCTGATTTGTTCTGAAATACTGAAACTATTTCGGGATTTCTAAAATTTGGGATCCCCAAAAATTTAGTTTGAGATCAGTCTTAAAATTGGGAGTCCCGAAAATTTCGGTTTGGGAATCAAGACATGATTTTCAGTTCGGTATCCCATACCGAACCAGCCCTAGTATTTAGTCATTTGATTTACTATTATGTAAGGGTGTGTTTGTTTGCCCTCACTAAGTTTCACTGGACTGGACTAGACTAAGAGTTAGTGTAGTCCAGTGTTTGTTAATAGAAGGGACTAACTTTAATGAGATTAGATGGGACTCGCATGGACTAAAGAGGTCGCTAAGGGGTCTTTGCGAGAGACCCCGAAAAGCGTCGGACTACTAAGACCGTTTCTGGGTTTTGCAGCGCCTTGAGAAATCCAAGTGTTCCAACCCCAAGACCTTCGTCTTTCACTCCCCTGACTCCACAATTCCCCACTCCCCGCCGGTTCGCTCGTCGGGCCTTGCTGCAGGCCCGTTCCACCACTCCCCAAAAGCTGTTTGAAGATTCGACGACGAACAACGCGATGTCTCAACACATGATTCGGCATTGCAAAAACCCCAAATCTGCTAAGAAAGCAAGAAATGGAAGGGCAAAAAGGAGGGGGATCTGACTAATTGGGAGAAAAGAGAACGGCAGAGAGATAGGAGTTAGATGCAGAGTTTGATAGAAACAATGAAGATAAGAGAAAGGAAAATAAATTAAATATAATATTGATCTATTTTTTGTTTTTGGTTTTTTAAAGTAAAAGTAAATTAAAAATGATAAAAAAATACTTTGGGCTCTAAAATAATTTTAGTCCATAAATTAGTCTGGTACTACACCAAACACTTCACTATCCTTATCCAGTTTAGTCCAAGCCAAGCCAGTCTAACTTAGTCCCAGAAGCTAGTCCAGTCCGAGATAGTCCGGTGCAACAAACGCACCCTAAAGGTATTTTAGTATTTTATGTTTTGGAGGTTTTTTTTTCTTAGGATAAGAATTAGGATTTCTTTTCTCATTTATATATAAGTCTAAGATTGCTTTTCTGTTTGTTTTAAGATTAGGTGTTTGTGAATTGACAATTTTGTATTGTTTTACTATGTTTCAAAACTATACAAAATTGTCAATACGTCTATGTAACTAAAAGATTACATCTTGTATTTCAGTACTACGGCCTGGTGGTATTCCTCTTTACTTGGAAGTGAGAGTTCTTAAGTTCGAATATCGTGGATGTCGAATTCGATATCAAATTAGGCTACTTATTGTGTGGTTTAGCCGAACTCTCTATTCTTTTAATGTAAAAATATCGATGTACTAAAAAAAATAAAAAGACTACATCTTGTCGGCACTTCTCATACAAACACATAAGAGAGAAATTATTCATATAAAGTAAATAACTAAAGGTTAACAATAATAGTGATATATAATAGGTATTAATATGATAGTGGTGCAAACCCACAAAATGATACATATATAGTGATGGTGGTTGGACCAAGATTCATGGTAACCAACCATATGCTCGTAAAGTAACATTTGGCAACTCTAAGCTCAAACGTGGACAGTCAAACAAACACACGCAATAAGTCCATTACAGCTTTCTTAACGTGACAAAAATCTATTTTCAGGTAAAAGACATTTATGGCCCACCCGCCCACCCATTTATTGGGCAATGTCCAAAGTTCTATGCATAGAAATGCTATGGAGATTTTTTTTTTTAAATTAAGATTATTTATATATTTTTTATCATCTTACAGTTTAACGTTAATTTTTGTGTTAACTTTATAAAATGTTGTGCCAAAAATATAAGGAGGCAAAGAGTTTATCGAGAGTCTTCTTTGCATTACTCTTATATCTAATAAATGCAAAATTAAAAAAAAAATATCTCTAGATATTTTTCTAAGTAACGGGTAATCAAAGGATACTCTACATGTCATAATATAAGTGAAGGAAATAATATATTTTTTTGAGTTCATTAAAAATGTATTATTTACATTATTTATATTGTGTGTGACATGTAAAGTACCTTTTGAATATACGTTCCTCGAAAAAATCTTTAGAGATTCACAGTATTGTTGGGAGATGAAGTAAACGAAAAGTTGAATATTATTTAGTATTAATCGAATGATTTCTCATCTAAAAACAGCTTAAGAATGTTGTCAGACTCATTCAATTGCTTGCGTGGACATTTTTGTACGGCACTTGGATGAGATCAGAGATTCGGTGTATATATGTTCCATAATTATTCTTGCGTTATAAAATGATTTCGGTATTTTTTTTCTTGTGAAATTTCTTACAAAAGCAATAAATAACATTAGGACCAGAATAATTTTCAATAAAAATGTGTAAATTTATTATTACTAATTATGTGTATGACATATGTATATTTCCGAGACTTGTATAAAGTAATTTTTTCTTATAACCGGTTGTATAAAAATAGTGAATGAGGGCAAAGCGAGACTTACGATGGTGTGTAAAGGAGATACTTGAGAGCAGGAAAAATGGTGAAAAGCCACTTTGTAATGAGCTCAAAATTGCAATGTCCCATGTTGTTAATAAAGTCGATATAAGTTACATTACCAGCAAAGCTTACGATAGAAGATGTTCCGGTGAATATAGTTGTCAACATTGGTATAGCAAAGAGTATGAAATATGAGATGTGCTCCGCAAATGGATGAATCACAGCTGCACGATACATCAAACAAATATATACATTCTAAGACAATTATTTTCCGTTATATCATTTCACACTGATTTTCCGTTTATATCATTTCACATACATTTAAATCTAAATTACTTATTAACAAAATCTTCTTTGTCAACTAAACGAGGGAGAAACGACTATTTAGTCTTCTATCACAACAAAAAAGTTATGGGGGCAATAATGTGATTTCACAAAACCAAATTTTGTTTTTTTATTTAAGTCTCACCTACATATGATTTTAGCATATATCTAATATTAAAAAATAAAAAACAAAAAACAAAAACTTCTTCCCACTCTCATTTCCACGTTCTTTCTCTCTCCCTTTCTCCTTCCCATTTTAAAAACAAAAATAAAAATACTCGACACAAAGTGTTTGTGTGCAGGCATATGCTAGTTGCCTATTAACGAAATCCGCTTTGTCCACCAAAAGAGGATGTAAAGACAATTTGGTCTTATATCACAAAATAAAATTATGGGTAGTTATGTAATTTCCCAGAAACGAAATTTTTTTCTTCCCTCACCCACATATGTTCGTAATATATTTCTAATTTAAAAAAATAAAAGAGTAAATTCTACGAATGGTCCCTCAACTTTAATCTAATTGGAGCAGTGGTCCCTCAACTAAAAATCCATTACCATTGGTCCCTCAACTTATCAAAATGTGTAGCTATAGTCCTTTTCATAAATTTTGTCAAAATAAGTTATATTGGAATGACCATTTATACAATTAGGGTCCCTCAACTCATCAAAGTGTATAATTATGGTTCTTTTTGTCAACTATGTCAAAAATTTTGTCAAAACGAGTTACATTGGAAGGACCATTGCTACAATTGGGTTAAAGTTAAGGGACCATTTCTCCAGTTGAATTAAAGTTGAGGGACCAATGGTAATGGATTTTTAGTTGAGGGACCATAGCTGCACGTTTTGATAAGTTGAGGGACCAATGGTAATGGATTTTTAGTTGAGGGACCATTGCTCCAATTGAGTTAAAGTTAAGGGACCATAGCTACAATTTACTCAAAATAAAAATATAAACCTCTTTCCACTCTCACATTTTCTCTCTTTCTCTCAATCCCTCTATTTTTACATGACTCTCCGGCTTCTCTCTCCCATATATTTTCTTAAAAAGGGCAGAAAACTGCATCACACAAGAAATGTGTGAGCTTAGACTAGTGTGTGTGTGTATATATATATATATAATTAACAAACTGTTGTAAACATTCCTAGTTTATGTGTGATTGTGTAAATCCTAGATTAGATTTGATTCTAGTTATCCTTTCCTATTGTATCTTACATTCCTTGGGGAAGAAGGAATATCTCCTCTCATCTCCTCTTGTGCGGTATATGTGCCAATCTTGCTGCCCTTACGTACAAAAATGGGGCCTCAGCGAAGGATGCGAATCTATGTCGGATATGATTCTCCTTCGATTATTCGTTACTTAGAACCTTTGACAAGCGATCTATTTACCGCTCGCTTTGCGGATTGTCACTTCTATGAGATAGTCTTTCCGTCGTTAGGGGGAGATAAGAACGTCAACGTTCCTGATGAACGACATGAATTATCGTAGACGACTCCCACTTTGTCTCATTTAGATCCCCGCAGGCTCAATCTGAAATTGAAGTGCAGCGCATGTTAGATCTTCAGAGCATAGCTCAGAGCATGCCATATGCTTTCACCGATCTAGCGCCCGTGACAAGATCACACATTCCAGCTGCAAGTACGCCTGCAAAGATTGATGTACCAAATGTACGACAGATTGCCCTCCTGGAAGCCCGGGACGCCAATCTTGGTGATCCACGTACATTAGCGACTAGCTAATCATCTGCCCGTACACAAAAGCGTGGCAGACCCCTTGGTTCAAAGGATTCACACCCTCGCAAGAGGAAATCCATGGCACAAGGTCCTGAAGAGCCTACCATGAATCCGACTATTGCTTACTCATTCTATCCAACTCATGAGGAAATTTTAGATTGCGGAAGCGTCCTTGAAGAGACGAATCATCCTCCCAAGAATCATGAGATTTTGGTCTATTATGCTAGCTTAGATGATGTGTGGCGTATAAATGAGATGATTGTCGACGATGCATTAGCATTTGTAGTAGCTACTGAGATCATGTTGAGCGATGACATTGAATCGCGTTCCGTTGATGAATGTCGACATATAACTGATTGGTCAAACTGGAAACAAGCAATCCAAGTCAAACTCGATTCGTTTACAAAATGTAAGGTGTTTGGACCTGTAGCTCATACTCCTCCACATGTGAAGCCCGTTGGCTACAAGTGGGTTTTCGTTCGAAAATGTAATGAGAAGAGCGAGATTGTGCGTTACAATGCTCGTCTTGTTGCACAAGGCTTCTCACAATGCCCCGGGATTGACTATGACAAAACTTATTCACCCGTTATGGATGTGATTACTTTTCGCTACCTTATCAGTTTGGTAGTTTCCGAAAAACTGAGTATGCAGCTTATGGACATAGTAACGGCGTATCTCTATGGGGATCTTGATACGGAAATTTGCATGAAAGTTCCTGAAGGACTTACAGTGACTGGTTCAAATATTTCCAAACCCCGGAACACGCTCTCAATTCGGCTGAGGTGTTCACTCTACGGTTTGAAACAATCCAGAATAATGTGGTATAACTGTCTGAGTGAGTATTTGACTAGTTAGGGATATATGAACAATGAAATATGCCCCTGTGTGTTCATAAAGAAGTCACATTCTGGATTTGCGATTGTTGCAGTATATGTCGATGACATAAACCTCATCGGAACTCCTGAAGAGCTCGCAAGAATTACCGCACACCTGAAGTCAGAATTTGAGATGAAAGATCTAGGTAAGACTCGATACTGTCTCGGTCTCGAGATAGAGCATTGTTTGGATGGAATCCTAGTACATCAATCGAACTACACCCAGAAGGTGTTGCGCCACTTTAATGAGGATAAAGCGAAGCCTTCAAGTACTCCTATGATCGTTCGTTCGCTAGATGGAAAACAAGATCTCTTCCATCCGAATGAGGATGATGAAGAGATTTTGAAGCCTGAAGTTCCTTATCTAAGTGCAATAGGCACTTTATTGTACTTAACTCAATGCACTAGACCCGACATCTCCTTCGCTGTTAATCTTTTGGCAAGATACAGTAATGCACCTACACGCAGACACTGGACTGGCGTGAAAGACATCTTCCGTTACCTTAAGGGTACTACGGATTTGGGCTTGTTCTATCCCTATGAATCCTCGAATGATGCCGCACCTTATGCTCCTCGAGTTGATTCTCGCTTTGTTGGTTATGCCGACGTAGGATACTTGTCTGATCAGCACAAGGCGCGTTCTCAAATGAGTTATGTCTTTACTGTTGGAGGCACCGCAATCTCTTGGAGGTCAACTAAACAGACCTTAGTTTCCACTTCGTCTAACCATGCTGAAATTCTCGCCTTGCATGAAGCAACTCGTGAATGTTTTTGGTTAAGATTAGTCGTGGGCCATATTCGAAGCTTCTACGATCTTTATCCCGCCGTTGATGTCCCGACGACGATCTTTGAAAACAACGCAGCTTGCATCGAACAGCTCAAGAAGGGTTACATCAAAGGAGACAACATCAAGCATATTGTGTTGAAGTTCTTCTTTTCACATCAACAACAAGAGCATCGGAAGATTGAAGTCACGTAAATCCGTTCACAAGACAACCTGGCCGACCTCTTCACCAATTCACTGCTGAAGACGACGTTTCAGAAGCTTGTTCATGGAATTGGTATGCTTAAATTTTCTGAGTTGTAACATTGCTATTTCTCTTAGGAATTATGTCAAACTCAGGTGAAGTATTCTGAAGATACTTGCTTGACCTTGATGTACTTTTTTTCCCTCCGATTAGGAGCATTTTTCCCATTGGGTTTTTGCTACCTAACTAGGTTTTAATGAGGCACCTACCTTGGGTTGGTCATATCCCTGATGACGTCCTATGGACGTTTCTTTTGACTTTGCATTTCTCATGCATTTTTCCTTAGACTATGGATTTTGTCCCTACTCGGGTTTTTGCCATAGCCTTAGGGTTTTTTAGTGAGACTTACTTACTTATGCAAGTTTTTACCTTATTAAGAATAAGCGTTGTTCCTTGGAATTCATGCCAACGAGTCGACTTCCTCAACTTCTGCATGATGCTGAATCTACCTTGAGTATTTACACACTCAAGGGGGAGTGTTGTAAACATTCCTAGTTTAGGTGTGATTGTGTAAATCCTAGATTAGATTTGATTCTAGTTTTCATTTCCTATTGTATCTTACATTCCTTGGGGAAGAAGGAATATCTCCTCTCCTCTTTTACTATAAATAAAGGAACAATGTAAGAGGGATAACAACACACATATATTCCCCTACAATTCTACAAACACATCTCTCTCTACACTCCTTGCCGTCGGCCACCCTAAATATTGTCAGATAAAATAGACCACAACACAAACGATATTTTTAAACTAGTACGTATATAGTAACTATAAGTTAATTAAAATAATTAATTTATAATTTCAAAAAATATTATTCTAAAGGTTTCATCTTGCACTCTTCTCTCCTCTATTTCTGATTGTTAAAAAAAACGAAGTGCATGAGACTTATTTTGAAGTGTTAATAATAAGAGAATTTTTTTCAAAGTGATTGGTATTCAAGCGTGTGGAGCAAAAAATAATCAAGAAAATTATGGAGGCGACACGTGGACTTTTGGGTTAAAATAACAAAATTACCCTCGAGGCATACCGGAATTCCCACATGCATGCAACGAACAATGACAGCTCAAATCATGGAAGAGTCAAAGGTGATCAAAATTGTATTTATTAAAATCTCTCTCATCACTCCTCATCAAATCCTGACTCAAAAGGTAACTCTCAATTTTCCTATTCAATTTGGAATTAATTGACAAATTAATTGCAAGATATTATTTCACATAATATCTTGCAATAATATTGAAATTCTCACCATATATGGCCGGACCCTATTTCTCCAAATAGGGCCGGCCACACCCCTATAAATAGCCTTATTTCTCCACCAAAATTCTAAGTTCATTCTCTCCCAAAAATTCTCAAACACTTTTTCTCTCAAATTCTAACTTTGACATCGGAGATTCTTCGGCCAAAGCCCCTCCTCCCCCCATTTATCGTGGGCGTGTGAGGCTTTTGACCTTAATCTTAGGTGTTATTATTTTGCAGGTGCATTTTCGTCAAATGAGAAGACATCGGAAATTTGCATCCACAAAATGGGTATTTCGCTTGTCATAAAATAAAATGAAGGGACATAAAAAGATATATTATTTCCTCCACTTAAACTATAACATGTGGACTACCCTTTAAGTACCCGATAATTAAAAAAAATTTCTCTCCACTAACAGCTTCCATAGAATAATATCTGTTATGCAATGAACACTTCCACGCACCTAGAGAAAGTGAAGTATACTACTAATTAACTGGAGGGGGCATCTGGATAATTTTCTTACAAGTGATTGGCTCAATGATAATGGAGGAGTGGTGATGTGAGTGGTAGCGAGAGTATAGGAAATGGTGGTGAAGTGCTCTGTGGAGCCAGTAGTAGAGAAACTCCACTGCACCGGCATGAAGTAGAATTGTTAGAATAAGTCCATCTGTAATGGCAGGTTTGCAGCCTTAGGTAAGTGTCTGCTCCCTAGATAGAATAGAATTCCATTGAACAATATTTGATCATCCCTGCCCAAAGAAAAATTAGAAAGAAGAAGAAGATATAATTAAAGAAATTTAAATGGATTGGTTATAAGACATCTTTCTGAGATTGTAATCAGGCATCGCATCTTTTAGCTAATAATTCGCTTTCGACTGATGTAGTTCTTTATAGGTACCAGTTTCTTTCTCTGTCGACTTGCTCGAATTCAAGACCCTTGTCAACAATCTGACCATTGCCCTTGGCCGTCCGATATCGAGAAAGAGAGATCCATAAGTGGTTGTGGAGAAACCTCCACAACATAAATGGAAATATGAGGAAATAAGATAGATCTTTATCTTTTTCATTGTTAATGAAATACGAGTATGCACCATGAATGATCCAAGGAGCCACGACTATATGCTGAAAACCCCAATATAACAAACTTCAATTTATTAGTACATCAAAATATATCATGTATCGATGATGTACAAGATAGAATTCTAGGTTTTGGTGAATAATGTTCTGATTATTATTCTTCTCACATAGAGGAATATATATAAGCTTATACAAATCTCCTACAAACTAGGAAACAAGTATCCTAAATATACTAGGAAATCAATTACACAATCTCATACCCAAAATATCCCTACATTCCTTATTCCCCAAAGGTTGACTCACTGCAACAGTACATACAATGAAAATTTTAACGGGGGAGGTAACAAAGTTTTCTAGTATGGACTGGAGCATAGTATGGATCAAGATTCTTGATTGTTCAGAGCCATTGCATTATTGGCCTCGCAAACCAGTTGTTCATTCACATCGTTCATACTATGGGCCGGTCCATTTTAAAATTTTCGGTGTGTGGCACTATAGGTACATGAGAGAGAGATAGAGAGATTGCAGCCCCAGGTAAGTTTTTGCACATGAAATTTCTAAAAAAATTTTAGAGTTGGTTGATATATTAATTTAAAGATGATTATTTTTATCCAAATTCCAAGTTTGGTTTGAACAATTAATCATAACATAAAGTTCATCTTGACATATTACAAGATGTTTAGGTTGTTATCCTATCAACTTTGATTTGGTAAATAGCGAGTTTGATATTAAATTATTATTATTATAATTTTTGTGTAGCTTAACTCAATGGCATAAAAAAAAATTGTTGTATGAAAGATATTTGGTTTTTTCACTTAAAATGCATAATGCGTATGTACTGTTTTCTAAAACCTAGTATACGTACATGTTGAGGACCATGATCTTGGAGGACCATTTAAGCCCTCCTCTCTCTTTACTTCTCCCACCTGCTTTTCTGTTGGTCCACTTTGATTTGGTCTATTTGAGTCTGCCGCTGAGATCCATCTCACGTGGTAGATCCCATTCACCTAAATAAATAAAATTAAAGGTAATTTAGCCAAAAATCAATAAAAACTTTACCATTTAGCGATATATCAATGATATATTTTTGTTCTGGACTTAATCAACGATATATTTTTATTAATTAGGTATAGGTCAATGATAAATGCTACATGGGCTTTAAGGCATTATCAAGAGTTATAATTTTACCCTTTTTTCATTCTCTCTCATTTTTTTTTTTCAAAGGGCTTTTTAGCCAAAATGATCCCTAAGATTTGCATAACACATCACTTTGGTCCCTGAGATTTGGAATCAATAGAAGTGGTCCCTAAAATTGTGATTACATGCTGCCCGACCTTTCTCCTCCACCTCATATGACCAATCGCCAATCAGATATGTGAAATATGCAGTCAAGGGTCCACGTGCGCTCCGTCTTCCCCCGCCAAGACACCATGTCGATCTCTCTCAGCCTTCTTCCATTCCCAATCCAGCAACTTGTTCTCGGTGAGACTCATCAACGACGCCACGCCGTTATAACCACCTGCAGAAGAAAAAAGAACCAAAATCAGACCCAAAAAGCTCTGATTTCAATACATACACCTCGTTGCCGCCATCTTTCACCGCTAAGGCCTTCTCGTTAAGCCCAAAACGGGTAAAGCCGTGATGAGGGTCTACGGGGGATGAATTTTTTGGTTTTTGATGTTTTCTTCTTTTGGGTTTGAAATCTTTTTTGCGTCTTGATTTTGATGTTTTCTTCTTTTTACATTTTCTTGTTTTTTTAAAGAACTAATTTTATGGGTTGAGAGAGACTCCATGAAATGTGGAAATGATGACGGGAAGAAAAAGAGAACCAGGAAACGGACATTGTAATACAGCCTCTGAATAAAAATGTAAAATAGAACCAGGAAACGGACACTGCATCGCAATGTCCAAATCAAATATAAAAAAGAAAAAAAAATAGAACTAGGAAACAGACACTGCATTGTAGTTTCTGAATCAAAATGTGTAAAAAGAAAAATAGAACTAGGAAACGGACACTGCATTGTAGTGTTTGAATCCAAATGTAAAAATAAATGGTCGCATGAAGAATGGAAACTGCAATGCAGCGTCTGAATCCAAATGATGAAAAAAAGGGAACCAGGAAACGGACGTGTGTGAGTGATGGTAAAAAGGAACCAGGAAACGAACATCGCAATGCATCGTCTGAATCCAAGTGTAAAAAATATGAGAAAGGGGGGGTGTCAATTGAAGTGGGTGTCAACTGTAGTGGCAGATTCTGTAATTTTTGTTTATTTTAAATGCATATAAGTGTCACAATACATGATTGACCTATTTATAAATAACATATAAGTGTCACAATACATAATCCAACTGTAGTTTCACAATACAGATTCTATAATTTTAGTTGGTGTTAATTGTTGGGAGTAGAATTCTCTCCCCTCTAATTCCCATCATCTTCCCTCCATTCCTTTCACATATTGCTTTATGTCTTATTGTCTCTATAAAAAAATTAATATAAGATGTTGATGTGACTTAACCGTAACTGTTCAAATAAGAGAGGAGGGAAGGGAAGAGAGATTAGGAGGGGAGAAAAATTCTTTTTTGACCCCAGCACAGTATTAATACTTAGAAGAAATAAACACGTGGGTAGCAAATCCTGTTGGACTGGCTTTAGGAGCGAGTCTAGCTATAGCAAATCTTTACTTTCATTTGTTATTGAGCACAAATACATCCTTCGTGTTCTCTTTCACAAAAAAATATATATTTGTGAAAACGTAGTCTGATCAAACGACACGAAATTGCTTTTCGTGTGTTTGTAAATCAATACAAAATTATAATGACTGATACTTATAAGGAAAATGATCCTCACCGGATCCTTTTCTTGGGGATCCCGTGATCATGACCGTTCATCGTACATCGTGCGGTTAGAAATCATTTAAAATTTAAAATTAAATATAAATAGTACCTAACGAAAACTGACCGCACGATGTACGATGAATGGTCATGATCACAGGATCCCCAGGAAAATGATCCGGCGAGGATCCTTTTCCTACTTATAAATGATGCTACGAATTTTGTGCTCAAATTTTAATAGGCACAATTACACTTTTTTATGGACACAAATTAATGTGTCTTTTTTAGAGGGCACATTTGAGATGTTTTTGTGTTCAATGCAATTCAAAAAACACAAATACATATTTGTGTTGAATGACAATGCAAGGGGCACAATCAAATTGTGTTCTTAGCCTATTTTTCTTGTAATGATTGCTAGTATGTATTAATAGATAAACTTGGTCTCATGTTCTTTTTTCTTTTAAGGGGATAGTGAGAATGGAGAATTGAACCTAGAACCTTGAATGCAGAGATAAATATCCTTAGTTACTTGACTTAGGTCCCTTGCAACTTGGTCTTATGTTCATGCTGATTATTTGGTTGTTCTAGAAATTAAGAATGCAAAGTTGGTCATGCAATACGAATATAAAGTGCTTGTATTGTATCAATTTGCTAACTCAAACCGTGCACGGATGAATACAAACTTTCACAGTATTTTGTTTAAGTATAAAAACTTTGTGTTTTTTTTTTTTTTTTTTTCGTTTTTAACTTATAGTTTTGTTTGCTTTTAATTTGTAATTTCAGTTATTTAGGAATGAAGCAACATTTTCCTTTTTTGGTACCAAGGGTTGAAGTTAGCATTGCCAATCGTAGAAGATGGTACACGTACTTCCTATTCCTTTAATCAACCAATTCCTCCTTAATTTCTTATTGTTTGGTGGAATAATTAACGTTTAGAAACTCAGCATTCTTGCATGTGCTCAAATATATATTAACTTGATATGAAGATCTACATAGATGAACACCCGCTCCCTCCAATATTAATTACTACAAACCCATAGAGAGAAAGAGATGGTATCGATCATTCAGAAGAGACATCTGTGGCTGATCGAATTAATGGGTTCGATAAGCAAAATAGCAAGCTTCATAACCACCACAACAATCATCTTTGTCATCCATCTTTACGAAACGTTTTTCAAGCAGATCACTATGTTCATTTATCATAGAAATCCTTGCAGCGAGGACAGTACTAGTACTGCCCCATACTGTGTTGTGTGCCTCCAAGAGGTGATAGAGGGCCAAAGATACCGAAAGTTGCCGATATGCAACCATTGCTTCCATGTTTCTTGTATCGATACATGGTTCCTATCACATTCTACGTGCCCGCTATGCAGAACTGATCAGGTCTTGTTTGTTCATAAGCGATAACAGCAGCCTCTCGTCCACCTATTTTTCTCTTTCATCAAGTTTGCAATTTTTTCTAGGGAAAACACGTTGTCATCTCAACTTTGAGATTACCATTGCTATATAACCAATAAATCTAAAGAGGTTGGAAGGTTTTTTTTTTCATATCTGTCAGCTTCTAATCCGAAAGATCTGATTATTGTATTAATTATTGTGATAATTAGCATAAAGTCGCTGGTTTTAATAGTTTGAGTTCTATGAGCAGAAAAGCAGGCCCCAAAATGTTGAATAAAGACACCATCATCTCCAAACGGCAAAAACTATACTTGACACTAATGCTCTAATTGGAGCTCGTGGACTTTGAGCCAATTTACCTATATAATCTTTTGTTTTTCCTTTTATCGTGATAATCTCTATATCTTCAAGTAGAACTGGGAATTTCTACCCAAAACCCAGCAAAACCGACCACACCAAACCATCTATTAATCGGATTACCGATGCCCTCAAACTTTCTGGCCACTAATTAAGTAACAAGTCTGGTTGTGATAAGATGGTAAGCGTATTTAAATAATCTATGTACCCTAACCTTCCCTTGCTTCACATAAAGTAACTAACACAATTTTGTCAATATTTATGACAGACAGCTCAGCGGTTCACCACTAACCACACCTTATTAAGTGCATAGTACGATAAGTGTGAGACTTATATCACAAAAAAACATGTATCTAGAAGTAGAATTGTTTGCTAATGAGTGTCATATCCTTAGAGAGGCTGTAAAGATAAACTGCACCAAGAGAAATATTTAATGTGAGAAATTTTAATAATATAAAAAGCATTAAGATGGTGTTGAAATATAAATCCCGCTCAGATTTTACACATGTAATTATGCTATTGGAGAGTTCTTTTATTAACTCATAAGCTATGTAATGGTAAACTTGTCATTAGCTCATAGGTTAATTACAATTAGGGGTGGTTCGGTATCCCATACCGAACCAAAACCTTAGTCCTGATTCCCAAATAGAAATTTTCGGGATTCCCAATTTCAATACCGATCCCAAACCAAATTTTCAGGAATCCAACATAGATTCGGTATTTCGGGATAATCGGGAATCCCAAAATAGTTTTGGGCTTTTGGGCTATAATGACTTGGCTGTGGCTGTGCAGTGTGCAGATTTTACAAATCATGTATATATAGTTGGCTGTGCAGTGATCAAAATTTGGCTGTGGCAGTGCAGTGGAAAATCATGTATATATTGCAAATCTGCACTAAATATCTTGGCTGTGCAGTGGAAAATCATGTATATATATTGCAAATCTGCACTTTACATCAGGAAAGACAGCAACCTTGTTAATCTATGTTTCAAGCATCATTAAGAACATTCAATTTTGATAATTAAGAGGAAGAAGGCCCTTTCAATTTCATTATGCGATATCATTAAAGTGTTTAAATTCATTGGTTCAACCCAATCAATTGTGCTTAAGCTACTAAAATGATGTTAAGTGGAAAACGTTTAGAAATAGAGAAGAGGAAAGTCTGCTCAACATACTCCTGCATTATCTAATGTTTTCATGTTCAGCATAAATTGGCATGCATTCATCGCTTCTCAATGGAACAAAGTTCCAAGAATCTGAAGGAATCAATAGAAATTCTAGGTTTGATTTATATTCAACGGTTGAGATTAAATCTCAACAGAATCTGATGGCTATTAAAATTCTAAACATATATTTAAAAATTAAATAATATATATATTTTTTGGTTCGGTTCGGGGTTACCGAAATCTAGAAAACTTGAGACCGATTCCCGTACCAAAATTTCGGGATCGGTTCGGTATTGGGTACTGAAATTTTCGGGATTTTCGGTTTGGGATTTTTTTGGTTCGGTTTTGGGAATTTTTTGGTTTGGTTTCAAATTTTTGGTTTTTTTTTCCAACCCTAGTTACAATCGAGGGCTGAGATTGATTGAGTATGTTAGTTCTCGCTCCCTCTCCTCCAACGGTTATGTTTGTACTGATGTTGAGCTCATATGCTGAGAATGTATGAATAAGAATCTAAGCTTCAAGAGTCACACTCTCTCTGCAACAGATCCTTCGGTGAAATCTTTCCTTCTTCCTTTCATTCCATACAAGAAGTATAGCTTATAATTTGAATTATATTTCTGGTAATCAGAGTTTGAATTCTAATAGGTTCCACTTCTAACATACACGTAATCCCTTTAATTTGATTTGTTTCTATAACTCAATCAAGGTACAACTTGGAAGTTTCCTTGATTGGATGATTTGAAAATATGAAAACACATAAGATATATAAATTCTCACTATATATGGTCGTCCAGAATCAAAGCTCAATTTAATTTTCTTTCAGAAGAACTCCAAGTAAGGGTGGGTTAGGCTCCGATCGGTTTAGTTTTTACGAAACCAAAAACCGAATCAAAATCACTTTTCGGTTCGGTTTGATTTTCCTTTTGGTTTTTTTCAATTCAGTTTGTGTTCGGTTCGGTTTCGGTTTCAGTTCTTTTTTTTTTTACCCATCTATTTGACTCTTTCCAAAACTCGGCTCCCCAAGTTTTTAAAATAGTTGATCCATTAGTGACATTTGAAGGGAAGTTAAAGCCCAAGGCTACAAATGCATCATCTGAAACCGAGGAACCACAGTCGGAGGGACCAAATCCTACTCCTGAGAAAGTGGAATAACACCTCGAAAGCGCAAGCCCTCCTCCGCATGAGAACACTAAGGTGCAGTTTGGGATTGAGATGATTAAAAAAAAAGCTGAGAGGATTTTTGGTGTTTAGTAAACTTTCAAAAGCAGCTTTATTTCAAAATTTGAGGTGAAAAGAAGCCCAAAACCTGTTGGTGTAAATAGCAGCTTCCAAAAACCATCTTATTTTCAAAAACACGGGTGAACAGTAATCTTTAATGAATTTTTCAATAACCCAAAATTGCCCTCCTCCTTTCCTCACACTTTCAGAACAAGCCTCTCGCACCCAAACCAGAAAACTTCAATCCCAGCGATCTCTCTCGTTCTCCGGCTCGGAGTCCTTCCTCTGGTAAGCTTCTCTTGTCTAAAATTTCGTTATTTATTTGTTTGGGTTTGTAAATTTGGGGATGGGAGAGTGAGAGTGAAAGAGGGGTGGGAAGAGCAAAGGGCTGAGTGTATGGGTGTCGGGAAAAAAGATTGGGGATGGAGGGTCGGGAACAAATTAATTGGGGAAGGTGATATGGTCTATGGAAAAAAAATTAATTGGGGAAAAAATTAGGGTTTGTGGAAGGTCTGCTTTTGCTTTTGATTTATCTTGGGGAAAAAATTAATTGGGTTAAGGTTAGGCTACTCGAACAAGTGCCTAATCTTAATCCCCTTCATGTGCAAAATTGGTTTTTCATAGTAATCTTTTCATATCTCTGTTATGATCAATTGTTGTTCATATTGTTTCGATTGTGGTTAACTTAAGGTGGTTTCGTTCTTCCTCTGTTGTGTATGCAAACTATGGCAAAAATGTGAGATATATGTAGCAATGTAGTTGGTATTGTGATTACGGGAAGGCTTCTCGTAGATTGGCTAAATTTGGATATTTTTTCGGATATGGTGGTATATCCATGTATTTTTGAATGAGACTCTCTTAGGAATTGAAAGAGATAAGAAATTAATAACATGAGAGAAAGTAAGGTCTTAATCCTAAAGTAAACACAAAAACTGCACACCAGAATAAATGAAAACTATGATTTGAATATACGTACAGATGGCGCAGGAGCAGGAGCATGGGGGGCATACCTCTGAATTTGTTCTAGATCAAACAGCAACCTCATGCCTCCTGTGCAAGTGCCTCCAGAACGACCATGAATCAGATGCAATGCAACACCAGAACGACCATGATCAAAACCCATCAGCGTTCACTTAATTCTTTTGAGTTTCGATTGATCAAAACCATGTCAAAAGATGAGTCACAAAGCTGCCAGACAGTTCTGCATTTTCAGTTTTGAGATTCCATTTTATAGTTGGCAAAACTTGCAATTTGGAGCTCTGTTTTCTACAAATCTTGTATGGTTTTAAAGTACACAAAACGAGCTTCAAAAACCATTTAAATTTGTATCATTTGGTTCAGTTTTGAACATTCAAAAGTGAGCTTAAACTTGGTTGATCAAAGCAGTTTTTCTGCAGCAATCATGGCATAGTAATACACATTTTCATCCATGTAAAAAATGCAGGAAATAACATGGGCGCATGGGTTTCGAGGTCCAACTTGATGTTTCCAGTGACTAGCTGCATTCTTCTAATAGCCATCCTTAGCATGACATACACCATAAATCCAAAATAAGCTATGCTTTAAACCATGGAATAAATTCTGCTCCAATTTTTTGGAGGCCTTCTCCGAACCCATTCCCAAGCTTTTTTATCTTGTTATTTCATCTTTTCCAAAATAAGCTCTACTTCAAACCGTGGAATACTAGTGGATGTTGCTAAGGCTCACAATGTATCCTCCAATGCAAGTCCCGAATGTGTGATGCCTTAAAGTTGTTCCTACTGAGAAAGTTCAATTTGATTCTTCTTTGTGTTCTACGAAATGCTTATCTATGTTGTGTATGAGTTCTTGAAGAATTGAAATTTTCTGTTCTAAAATTATGTACCTTAATGTTGCTTTTTTACTAGGTATTGTTATTGCATTGGTCTTCCAATTCCTGAAGGCTAGGTATTGTCATCTTTTGTGAAACCTAAACCTAAGGTTAAGTCCTCCTACCTCTGTCACTCTAGTATACATACTCTCTCCATATGGTTTATTGATTATTCATCCTCAATTGAATATGTTTTCACTATCTTTCTTCCACTTATCCATCACATGAGATGTTTCAAAACCAAATTGGATAGCTATTTAACTAACTTTTCTTTTGTATGTCATGTACGACTTGTGCAAAATAAGAACGGAGAGTTGAGAGCTCAATGGGTTTGCAAAAGGATAATGAAGATGTTATCCACAATTGAAGGTTTTTTAGCTGCAAGTCAGGGGTAGACAAAATGCATAGGGTAGACTTTTTATTTAGCACCTCAATATGTCTAAAGGTGTCCAATCGCTGTTAAGTTGAGATGAGACACCATAAGGGTATTCGACTTGTTAGACTTCACTTGGTGTGTGTATTCAACTTATATGATTAAATTCTTGATTCATGAAAATGTGATTAACTAAAGTACTACATTACATTTGTTATCAGTTCTACTTCCAAATTATGAACAAGGATTATGTGGTAGTTGGTTCATCACATACTAGAAGCAAATAGGTATTGGATTTTGACATATGTGATGCACACTACACCACATATCAAAAGAATAAGTGACGATATCAGCGTCACTCACATATCTCCTTGAACCAGGTATTCTAACAATTATAGCGGCAAGTTTGATGAATGCATCTAATTAGACTACTTTCAAGTACATTAACAATATTGTACTAATGAATTCTAGCTATTCAGTCTAAAATATTTCAATTGAAGTAATTTGTCATACTAATTAATATTTAAGATAAAGTTTATAAATATTTTTCTTTTAAAAATAAAGTATATTTAGTATTTTACCTTTATTTGTTAAGAAAATTAAATTAATTGCACATCTAGTATTATATCATTTTTGGTCATTTTATACAGTCACAGCTGTTTTACATAAAAGTTTATCAAACACTATCATACTGCTTTTTTTTCCAAAAGTACTTTTACAAAAAAGTTTACCAAACACTTTGCTGCTTATTCTCACAACACAGCAGAAACAATTTTTTTTCAGAGTACAACAATACAAAACCAGCCCTTACAAGCTGATTTCGAAAGTGTTGACAAATAGGCTAGAACCACTGATGACAAAAGTAATTTCCCAGAATCAAAGTGCTTTTCTCCGTTACGTATATCATTTTAAGATTGTTAGGATAAGGTTGAGAATTTGATAGAAAAATGACTTTGAGGCACGTTAATACATTTTCCTTAAAGTGATATTTACCCCCACTCTAATATGAGTTTGCTAATGGATCTAAAACAAATCACTTCTAGGATACAACAAAGTTTGAAATTTTAGTTTAGCAAGAATTGAAATTCTCTTAAAATCTTTTAAAAGGAAACTGTATGATTTAGATGGAGAGAAAGAAGATAAGAAACGGTTGTTTTGAAATTATCTATATACTAAAACCCAAGCGAAAAAATACTGTTCACTAACAGTGCACAGACGGATCTGCCCTCCAGTTCCATTGTGTTTTGAAATTTTTTTACCATTTTACCCTTCCTTTAACACTGCAGCGACAGAAATGACCTTCGACTCTATTGTATTCTGATTTTTTTGTACCATTTAGCCCTTTCGTTCCACGCGTCACTCATCCGTTTTACTTTCGCTTCGGTGCCGTTTTCGATTTGGTTTGTTTCTCTCTTCATTTTCGTTGCTTTTTCTACCGGTTTTGGTCTCTCTCAAACCCTACGTTCTCTGCGTTTTCTATCTTCACGTCGATCTCATCTTTTCCATCCAAATTATCTGTGTCAATTTCTTCCGTTTAAAATCCCTGGAAAAGTTAATTGCTCCTGCAGAGTTGGTTTTAAAACCCTTCAAACCCGTGGGTCAGTGCCCATAGAATTGGTATTTTGATTTTATCAAGGTGGATTTTTTACCTCCAAGATTTGTTGGTGAGTTTTTCGCTTTTTTATTATTTCTGTTTTTTTCCGGTAGTTTTCGATGTTGATGTGAGATTTGTGCATGAATTTTTTGTTTTGATTTTGGGTATTTTCTTTATATCGTTAGATCTGTTGTTTTTGTTAATAATTTTTTGTGTTTTTCATTTTGGACGGTGTTGTTCTATGTTTTTTCTAATTTAATTTTTCTAATTTTGTATGTTTTGTTTATATCCTTACATCTATTTTTTGATTATGTGATTTGGTTCTTACTGGAAAAAGATTTGGGTTTTGATTCAGAATTTGCATGTCATGGTATTCTTCATGAGAGTAAGTACGGGTATTAAGATTTGGGTTTTGGTTGAGGATTCGTATCTCATGGTATTCCTCATGAGGGTGAGTATGGGTATTAGAATGGGAATAGATATTTTTGTGAGAATTTTCTTTGTTGGAAGTATGAGAAAAGAGGAATCAGAGTTCTTTTAAAGAGAGAAAGAGAGACCCAAGTAGAAGAGTTAAATGGCCCCGCTGTAATTTCTTACCCTTCTGTTTTTTTTTTCCATTCTTTTCAGTTTGTAAGTGTTAATGGTAAATGGGTTTCTTTGATTTCATGTTTTTGTGACCTCTATGGACCTGGGTGTTTGTATTTTTGTTTTCCTTTTGATCTTTTTCCTGTTTTGTCATCTGGGTATTTGTTTATGTTTCTCCTTGATTTAATTGTTGAGCTGTGCCCCTTTCTGTCATTGATGTTTGAGTGCTCAATCTCTTGGTGGAGGTCACTTGGGTATGTCTAATTTTTGGATATGAAGGTTTTGTACTTTCTGTTTCCGAGATGATTTTGGTTTTGAGTTGGTGGTATTCAACTGGGTATGGTTTGTCTGTGGCTTATGTTCATTTTTTCGCATACTATCTATGCTTGGTGCCTTTCAGATTACTATTAAGTAAGGTTGATGTTTTAATGTTTGGATGGTATATGGGTGGGGTCTTTAAATTGCTTAGGGAAAACGATGAATAAGACTTCAGAAATTTGCATTGGACTAATGACTATTTTTAAACTATCAGGACTAATGACTATTTTTTTGGTCTAAAATAAAGGACCAAAAGCATAATTCTTCTTATTTCTGTATCTTTTACGAGCTAAAAAGTTCTTGGCTTTTCAAGTTTTTTCTTGGTTTTAGTGTTAGTTGAAAGCAAAATGAAATGTGTATAATAATTTGGTTACAAAGTGTGAGATTACGTATTTGAAACAGCAAGGTTGTTTGAACAAGTCACTCATCCCTTCAATTTTTGTAAGGCAAAATATGCTTATTGGGATCAAAGGATTTTAATGGTCTCTCTCCAGACTATTGGTTGTGGATATACTGTATTCTTATAGATTAAAAAGAATTCAAATGTGTTGGATCGTTTGCTTCTTGACTTATTTATTTATTATTTGATTCTCAATGGTTTAATGTTTTGTCCAACTCTTTGCTCTTTGTTCCATTCTTCTGCAAACGGTGTGTTGGGCTTTTATACACAGAGTAGCAAATGCTTTCTCTTTGTTATCTGTTTTAAAGTACCAAGACTAACAACTATTGTTTCTTTTATCTAAACTAAATGTTGCTCTTCTTTTCTGTATCTTTTACAAGGCATAAGGATGTTGGCATTTCAATTTTTTTTCTTGGTTTTTACTGTTAGTTGAAAGCAACATTAAAAGCATGTCATAATTTAGTTACAAAGTGTGAGATTAGATATTTGGAATAGCAAGGTTGTATAAAGAAATCACTTATCCATAGAATTTTTATAAGGCAAAAGATGCTTATTAGGGTCAAGAGATTTTGATGGTTCTTTTTACAGACTATTTGTGGTGGATATACTGTATTGTTATAGTTTAAGAAGAACTAAAATATGTTAGATCATTTGCTTCTTGATTTATTGATTGTTTATTTGGTTCTCGATAGTTTAATTTAAGTTTTCGTTTCTTTTCCCAGTTATACAGTGCTTTCAATGAAAAAAAGAAAGATCATTATAGTACTATTTGTGTTTTGTGCATCTAATTTGGGACTGCATTTTTCATTCCAGATCATTATCAAATCAATTTATATAAGCTACAAAGTGCTTTTGCTGAAATTGAAAAAAAAAAAAGGTTAGTCAGCTTACTAAGTAGTGTTCAGTTTAGAATTTCTAAATTTTTATTAATTACAGTGATAATTATTGCTTTAAATGAAAAAAAAATGGATTATTACAATGTTGTTTTATATGTCTTATTTATAACTACTTTATTTATTGCAGATTATTGTCACAACAATTTATATAAGCTACAAAGTGCTTTTGGTCAAATTGGAAAAAAAAAAAGGTAAGTAACTGACAAGTAATGTAAACTTTACAATGTACAAATTTTTGTTAATCATGTTGATAATTGTTTCTACATATATATAAATATGTTCTGGTATTTGTATCACCCTTTAAAATTTTATGGTATATCAAATATCATCATGTGTTAAAGTTGTATTTGTATTTATGTCTTTGGTATTGTGATTAAGTCGTTTCTTTCTTTTTCGTGTTGGAAATTAGAAACAGAGTTTAAAATATGTTTGGTGGTGGTTAGCAATTTTGTTAGTTCGCAGTTTTTAAATTTGTTGTTGAATAATATTTATGTTGGGTTTTGACAGGGTTTGAGGACGTGACATTATTTAACGTTAATTTGGTTCTGGTTGCATTGCAAGGTTCTCTGGACAAAAGGTAACTCATTTATACCATCTGGTTTGATTTTATTTTTTACCATTGCAATAAAATTTTATGTTCTGCTTAGTTTAGGTTTTATTGTATTTCAATTAAAATTTTAATTTTAGTTGTTTGTTTGCATTTTATGTTATATGTATTGTTTTAGTCTCTGTTGCATCTTTGTTAATTTTTTCCTTTTTTCCAATGTTTTCCTGCAGTTGTTTGTGTTTAATTGGCTATAACAATTTCTTTCCGATATGTCTAAAAGATCTATAGATGCATTAACAAACGATGCCACAAAGCAGAAAGAAAACAATGGGGGCAGTGAATATAATCACTTGGTTGAATATGGTCACCAGCCAAAAAAAGTGTGTAGAGCCAGTTGTATTCAAAATTGTTTGACCACTATTTTGTCTGAAACTAATGCATTTCATCGAACTTCACAGTTTAAAGATCAGTGTAGTACTAGCAGATCAACTACTGTGCAATGTGGTCTTAGTGGTGTGAATTATCATAATACACCTGTTGAAAAAATTGTTTGCAGCTCTAATAAAAAAGGAAAAAATGTTGTTAATTTGTCAAATAATCTTGAAAACACACATGAACAACTGTTTGATCGCGAGAATCATAGTTTCATAAATAAGGGTCAAGCATTTTTCCAAAAAAATAGAATTGGTAAGTTTTCTATTTTATTCTAATTTTTTATAACTTTGCTATCTAATTAATAGTATGTTGTTGCTAAGTCCTGATTTCTTTCTTTTCATGTGTATATTGTTACGTAGGAATTGTGGGAGATTATATGGACTTTGGCGATAAAACTTATAAATGCGTGTATTGTGGTGCTTATTTTTGGTTAAGAGAGTCTATTAAAAAAATGTCAAAAAAAAATGAACCAATTTTTACTCATTGTTGTCAACAAGGGAAGATTAAATTGCCAAGTCCAAAGCCTACACCAGCTTTTTTAGAATTTTTGCTTGATCCAACTAAAGGTCAATACAGTTTATCATTTCGAGAAAATATTAGAGCTTATAACTCTATGTTTTCATTTACATCAATGGGTGCCAAAATTGATCACTCAATTAATAATGGGTCAAGTCCTTACATTTTCAAAATTAGTGGTCAAGTTTGTTATTTAATGGGATCTCTTTTACCTGTTGATAATGAGTGTCCAAAATTTGCTCAATTGTATGTCTATGATACGAATAATGAAGTGGAAAATCGTTTAAGAGCTTTTGAATGTGAAGGAAATAATAACAAGCTTGATCCAAAAATTGTTGAAGGTTTAATTAAAATGTTTGATGAGTCAAATGAGTTAGTTAAACTTTTTCGAATGGCAAGAGATAAATTTGAAATTGATGGACTTAGTTCTTTAAAAATGAAATTGTTAGCAAAAGAAACAAGTGATACCAGGCAATATGACCAACCAACAAGTGATGAAATAAGTGGTTTAATAGTTGGTGATATAGGACTTTCTGATTCTAATAGAGATATTATTATTGAGTCTAGAAGTGAAGGATTAAAACGTGTTACAAAATTGAATCCAAAATTTATGTCTTTACAGTATCCCATTCTTTTTCCATATGGTGAAGATGGATATAGGCCTGATTTAAAATGGAGTGAAAATCATAAAGGTGCAAAAACTAAAAGACAGAGTACCCATGAGAGCTTTTATAGCTTATCAAATTCAAGAACGAGAATCATATTTACCTACATTGCTAAAAGGCGGTAGACTTTTTCAACAATATTTGGTAGATTCTTATGCAACACTTGAAGAAGATAGATTAGATTATATCAGGCTAAACCAAAAAAATTTGAGAACAGAAGTTTATAAAGGAAATCATGATGCACTTTCAAAAGGTGACAATGATGCAAACAATTTAGGACAAAAAATTATATTACCAGCTTCACATACAGGTAGCCCTAGATATATGATTAATAATTATCAAGATGCAATGGCTATTTGTAGAGAATATGGACATCCTGATTTGTTCATAACATTTACATGCAATGTTAAGTGGCCAGAAATCGTAAGAGAGTTTGAAAACAAACCAGGATTCAAACCTGAAGATAGGCTTGATATAATTTCAAGGGTGTTTAAAATGAAACTTGATGATATGCTTCAATTTATAAAGTCTGGAGAACCTTTTGGAGACGTTGAAGCAAGTAAGTTTCAAAAACTTAAAGTCTTATTTATCTTAGATTTTCCATTGTTTTTCTATCAAACTGATTTTGTTTGTTTTTGTTTTTTTTGTTTTATATACAGATGTTTGCACAATTGAATTTCAAAAAAGGGGATTGCCTCATTCTCATATGTTGATATGGCTAAAATCAAAATTTAAATGTGTTATTCCATCTGATTTAGACAGTATTATTTCAGCTGAACTGCCAGATAAAATTACCAATCCAAGACTTTATGGAATTGTTATTCAATTTATGATTCATGGTCCATGTGGTCACATTAATCAAAAGTCTCCTTGCATGCGAGAAAACAAGTGTTCCAAAAATTTTCCTAAACCATATAAAAATGAGACTGTTTTTGAACCCAATGGTTTTCCAATTTATAAACGTCGTGATGATGATACAAAATTTGTAATAAAAAATGGAGTCAAAATTGATAATAGTTTTGTTGTTCCTTATAATGCAGAACTACTTTTGAGATACAATGCTCATATAAATGTTGAATCATGTTGTCAATCCATGCTTATAAAATATTTGTTCAAATACGTTAATAAGGGTACAGATAGAGCACGATTACTTCTTCAACAAGATTCAAATGATGAAATATTAGCATATTTAAATTGTAGATATATATCACCTTATGAAGCTGTTTGGAGATTGTTTCAATATTCGATACATCATAGACAACCTTCTGTTGAACGGTTGCCTGTGCATTTACCATTACAACAAAATATTGTTTTCAGTGGTGACCAATCACTCGAGTCAATTATTAACCAAAAAGCTTTTGAACATACAATGTTAACAAGTTGGTTTGAAGCAAATAAAATTTATAGTAGAGCACGTTTACTAACTTATGCCCAAATGCCATCCCAATTTTTGTATGATGTGCGAAAGAAAATCTGGAAACCAAGACAACGAAAAGAATCAATAGGCAGAATAGCATATGTACATCTTGCATCAGGTGAATTATATTATTTAAGAATGATTTTGAATTTAAAAAAAGGTGCATTAAATTTTGATGATCTCAAAAATGTTAATGGTGTTGTTCATTCTTCGTATCAAGCTGCATGTAAAGCATTGGGATTATTAGGTGATGATAAAGAATGGTTAGAAGCTTTGTCAACTGCTGTACATGTTGCATCATCTGCTCAATTGAGACAGTTATTTGTCACAATCCTTTTATTTTGTGATGTTACAAATCCTCAAATTCTTTTTAGTACTCATTGGAAAAACATGCATGATGATATCTTATACAAATTACGAAAAATTTTTGGAATTCCTGATATGATTGTTCCAGAAGATGAACTGAAAAATTCTGTATTATTTGAACTAGAATTACTTTTTAAAAATGCATCTACCTCTTTAGATAAATATAATTTGCCAATGCCTGATCAAAATAAAATGTTGGAAATCAAAAATAAACTTTTAAGAGAAGAATTAAATTATGATTGTGAAGAATTGTCCAAAAAACATGAAATTTTAAAATCGCAGCTTAATAAAGATAAAAAATATGTGTATGATCATGTTACAGATACTATAAATACAAAAAAGGAGGATTATTTTTTGTATACGGTCATGGTGGAACTGGAAAAACTTTTTTATGGGATACAATTATTAGTAAACTTAGATCTGAAAGTAAAATTGTTTTAGCTGTGGCTTCTTCAGGAATAGCATCTTTATTATTACCAAGTGGTCGAGCAGCTCATTCAAGATTTAAAATTCCATTGGTTATTACTGATACCTCAATTTGTCCAATAAAAAAAAACACTCATCTTGCTAAATTAATTGAAAAAACTGATTTAATTATATGGGATGAGGCACCTATGAATCATAAATATTGTTTTGAAGCATTGGATAAATCACTTTGTGACATTTTATCACATTTAAACGCTCCAAATAACAATGTTCCGTTTGGTGGTAAACCTCTTTTATTAGATGGTGATTTTCGACAAATATTACTTGTTATTCCTGGAGCAAGCAAAGAAGATATAATAAATGTTACTTTAAATAGCTCTTATTTGTGGCGACATTTCAAAATTTTTCGTTTAAAAGAAAATATGAGATTGTCAAGAAATGATTTAACTTTTGATGAAAAAGAAAAAATCAAAGAATTTGCAGATTGGATTTGACAAGTGGGTGATGGACAAATTCATAACACAGATAATATAATTGATTCAAATGATATGGACACATCTTTTGTTCAAATACCTGAAGATTTGATAGTTCATTCTTCTACAAATCCAATTTCTTCAATTTTTTTAGCAACTTATCCTGATTTTGAAAATTCTTTTAACAATTTTATTTATCTAAGAGAACGAGCTATTATAACACCTCGAAACACAACTGTATCAGATGTAAATAATTATATAATTAATTTAGTACCTGGAGAAGAACAAGTCTTTTTAAGCTATGATTCTTTGTGTTCTTCAAATTCAAATGTTGAAAATCTTGAAATAGTGTATCCTACAGAATTTTTAAACAAACTTGAATTCAATGGTTTGCCTGCACATAACTTAATTTTAAAAATTGGAATGCCAATTATGTTGTTACGAAATTTAAATCAGCCTCTTGGTTTATGCAATGGAACTAGACTGGTTGTTACACAGTTATTTAATACAGTTATTGAAGCTAAAATACTTGCTGGAACCAATATTGGTCATAAAGTTTTCATACCGAGGATCACTCTTGCAGGAACTGAAAGTAAATGGCCTTTTATTTTTAAGAGACGTCAGTTTCCAGTTAGACCATGTTATGCAATGACAATAAATAAAAGTCAAGGACAATCATTAAAACAAGTTGGATTGTATCTTCCTGAACCTGTATTCACTCATGGTCAATTGTATGTTGCATTATCTAGAGTTACATCAAGAGAAGGTCTAAAGATTTTGATAGGAAATGAAGAAAACAATAAATACAGTATTCAAAGATGTTTTGCAAAATTTGAACTCAGATTTTTAACTTCATAATGCATATCCAAGAATTTATGCATTCATCATGTACTAATCAAATTGTGTATCTGTAACTTCTGGTAAGCTTTTGAACTTTCTCAACATACCTGATTTAAAGTTTTCTTTACAGGTGTGTATATAGCTAACTGACCCAATTTAATGTTTCGTTTCAGTGGTTTATTCTATTCTCTTTTGCTTGGAGGCATGAATTTACTTGGAAATGTTTATATGCAGTTTGACTATGCCATTTGGCAAACTATGGTTTGTTCCTATATTCAGTAATTTATTTTCACTTTATTTTATAGTCATCAACTTCCAATTTTCACCATTGGAAGATGTTATCTAATTCCAAGTATTTAATTGCTTCTGTACCAATATACAGCACTCAAACATTCTCAACGAAGACCCACTTTCTCCCTCTCTGTCATGACAATTGCTGCAGAGAACCAAACCCTAAAGAAGGTGACAATCTATCCTTCCCAAATTGCACAATTACAAGATATCACCAAATGCTTATTATTCTGATTATAATTAAATTCTTATCAAGTGCTTTTCCACCAACTCAGCTAGACCATTACTGCCCCAACCAACTTATCCAAATCCAATCAATCATACCACAGCTCACGCAAGAACCATGACAATTGCTGCAGAGAACCAAACCCTAAAGAAGGTGACAATCTATCCTTCCCAAATTGCACAATTACAAGATATCACCAAATGCTTATTATTCTGATTATAATTAAATTCTTATCAAGTGCTTTTCCACCAACTCAGCTAGACCATTACTGCCCCAACCAACTTATCCAAATCCAATCAATCATACCACAGCTCACGCAAGAACCATGTTACCACCAATAGATAAGTAGTTTATCCTACATTAAATTTCAAAAAGTCATTTTTAGGCCTGTGTATTAACAATTTTTTTCCAATTGTTTTACTAACCTATCTCTTCAAAGGAATTCGCTGCTACCAATATATATGCAATCTATCTTCTTTTCACCTGGTCTGAATACATGACCAATTACATGCCTACTCACTGAGGGGTTAAATTGGACATCTAAAAATATAACTCCACATGCCCTTACCAAAGATGCAACTTCTCCACATCGCTTAATTGAGTCAAAGAACACCATTCTTTAGCTTAATTAAGGCATATGGAGAAATTTTATCTCTGGTGGCAGCTTCCCCATTTATCCTTTGGATGTTCATCTTAAACCCCTGAATGAATAGCTAAGCAATTAGTCATGCGTTTAAAGCAGGTCAAAAGAACAAAGGCTTTGTATATATATTAGTAGCAACCAAGGTCTAAAAAATCGATAATATCGGCGAAATATCGCCGATATTATCGTTTTTTTGGATACCCGATATTTTCACACATATACACTTTAATTTCGTCAATATATCGGGGATATTATCGATAATATCGATAATATCGCCGTGGTTCTTCGCCAGAAAATCTGAGAAAATAAACCTCCGAGTTGTTTCTCACTACAACCTTCACCAAAGCACCTAAAATGAGTCCTAACTAGAGTTTGATCGATCTATGAGAAAGATTAGAGAGAGTTCCGAAGCTCACCAAGGTCGAGGGACGATAAATCTCGTCGGAGAAGGAGATGCACAGTGGCAACGCCACGGCACCACGAGAACGGGGAGGTTTTGGGTGTGCTCCATCATTGCTCCAAGTTTCCTGGATCACACGGGGAGGTTTTGGTGAGGGTGGATGAGGTGGTGACTGTCAAAGGGTGTGTGTGTGTTTTTCGGGGAAGAGGGAAGGAGAGAGCACAGAGAGTTACAAAGAAAAACAAAAAGAAAGAAGAGAGGGAGGGAACCGAGAGAGAGAGGGAGTACGGGAAAGGGGGACAAAATCAGGGGGTGGGCCCCTTCGGCTCACCAAATAAGAACCAAAATTATTATTTTTTAAATAAAAGTGTAAAATATTGAACATCATAGGAACTCTATGTAGTACTAAATCACTCATGTATCTTACCATGCAATGTATAAAGTGTAAAATATTGTACTATATATAAATGATTATGGTGTGTTTAAACTTCTTTCATTAATTACTACATATTTTCTACACTCACAATGTTTGCCAGCTCGCTATATAATCAACTTAAATCAGTTAAATCCATCATGCAATGCATTTCCTTCCAATTTTTTGTGATAAACTAATAGATAATTGACTAAATAAACATCCTGCAAAGTTTCAATAAAAATTTCCAAGTTTTTCTTACAATTTCCGTGGTTTCCATATAATTTTTATCGATATCGATATTATCCCGATATTTCCATCGATATTTCCGTGTTTTCGGACTACCGATATTTCCGATATTACCGATATTTAATACCTTGGTAGCAACTGATTCCTTTGAAGAGAAAAGATGGGGGTGATGATCTCTGTATTACACCAAGACACCAAACCAGATGTATCTGATCCATCTTTCTCCACCTTTTAATTTCATTTTTAGAATAAAAATACTACAAAATTAAGTAATAATTTTAACTATTGTTCGTATTAAAACTATTTAACTAAATTATACTATTTAAACCAAAACATACAAACAATATGATATAATTTTGAGAAAAAACATCTAATCACATTATTACATTTTCGACTCGATTCAATGCTTATAATCTATTAATTTCCTTTGCAATCACTTTTATTTTAACATGGTTTGTCATTTAAAATTATTGGTCAGCTTCATGTGTCTGGAATATCCAGTGTGTACATAAATGCAATAAACATTACATAATGTGATGCTCATTGTTTTTCATCACCACAATCTCTAAATTAATGGTACATGTAGTTTCACTTCTCTATCACATTCCATTTTAAATTGTTCATAAATACAATGAAATCATATATGTGGTGCTTACTGAAAAGTTTGTGGTGTTCACTGTTTGTCGTGTGTTCTCCGATCATATATTACCTGTGGAATTCACCGTATCCAGACAAATTACCTGTGGTGCTCTTTGTCATGCTTTTTCTGTTCAAATTTCGGTTTTGCTGCTTTTGGGGTTTTGTTTCTAGCCTCATATCTTACATTTGGTTTAATTTGATTTTGGTTTCAACTTCAGAACTTAAAACGCTTTTTAGCGTTATAAATAGATTTCCACATGTATGTAAATAATATTGTTTTAATGGTTTGAAGAATATGGAGAAGTTACTTCAAAATTAAAATTCAATGGTAGTTTATTGGTGTAAATTATGTTACTCTCAATAATTTTTCTGTTATTTTTCAGTCCCTATTTTTTTTTATAGGTTATATCCTCAAGGCTTACGAGTAAGTTAACTATTTATTTTGTTGAGGTCTCTTCAATGAATGAGCTCTTGCTAAGCAGGGAAAATGGAATCTTTCTCTTATAAACTTCTATTTTCTACAGAGGAAGCAGATTTAATCTAATCTCTTCCATTGTGCAAGTTCCCTAGTCTTGATCGATTGGTGTGGCACTTTGACAAGAAGGGCAGATTCACGGTCAAGAGCACGTACCACGTGGCGTGTGAATAGATCATCCCTAAGGCGCTGGCTGCTTCATCATCATTGGCTTGTACACCTGTTGGTTCGTTATGGGATAAATTGTCGAAGGCTTGCATCATTTCTAAGGTGAAGATGGCAACGTGGCGGATTTTGTGCAATATCATACCTTCTGGAGCCAACCTCCGCAAAAGGCACTTGATGGTTGAGCCTTTATGCACTCTATGCGGTCATCTTGTGCTAGAATGCCCCTTTGCAAAATGTGTTTGGCTCTTCTCTTCATTGGGTGTCCGTCTGCCATCGGCTATAAAGGCTTGTTGCTAGAGTGGGCCCTTCATTTGTCACAGGTAGTACGACAAGCAAATGTTCATGGCTGCTTAATGGTAATATCGGCAATTTGGATGGCACGTAACGAAAAATTTTGGGGTACTGTTTCCAATCCGATTCCCGGTGTGATCACCAGACGTGTTATGGATTGGCGGTAGGATTTCTTGCAATTCTGTCATAAGCCTGTGTTTGTGTCTAACTAGCTAGGTTGTCAGCGTTGGACTAAGCCCCCGTAAATTCAAAGTGAACGTGGACGATCCTTGGGATGTTTCTCGGTCCGTTGGAGGATCGAGATTTGTTATCAGGGATGGTAATGGTAACTTTGTTGGAGCAGCTTTGTTTATTTTCCAAAATGTGTTCTCCTCGGTGCAAATCGAAGCGTTGGCAGCAAAAGCTGGGCTTGAGTTGGTGATGGAAAGAGGATTCCAAAATACTTTTTTTGAGAGCGGTTCACTTTAGTTCATTTCTGCATTGAATGCTCCCTGTATGGATTTTTCTTTGATTGGACCAATTACAGAGGACGCTAAGCATCTATTGCCCATATTCATCAACAAGCTAACGGCTCATAGGATTGCTAGATTTGCTCTCCATTCTAGAGGCAATTGTACTTCGTTCCTTGAACCTCCTTTGTTTATTTGTGACCTTCTTGAGGAGGATCTGTCCGCTCCCTATACTTCTTAGCCTTGTTTGGCTTTCAATGAAATATGTCACTTATTATAAAAATAAAAAAATAAAAAAATAAAAAAATATGGGATCTACGTGTGTTGGCTCACCAGCAGCCAATTTATTAGAAATGTGATACAATTCATGGTACAAATTTATGATAAGTGTAGCAGTGATCAAAATATATATGTCTGTAACATCTCCATGTGCAGATACAGAACTACCATTACTCCTCAACCTCATTTTCCTGTAAAATCGTTGTCGGATAGTTAGCAGGAGGGCTTTACGGGCATGACGTATCTATCAGTTTATAAAGTGGCAGATATATGTCTGCACTTTGGGATATAGAGATGCGGTCCGACTAAAAAAATAAATATTATATGGCCCCCAAAGTTAAGCAACGCAACCATAAAAATTAAATGACTCAGTTTTTGTTTTCCAATTTTTATTATTATTTTGGTATTTGTAGGTATGGAATTTGTGGATATGCATGGGAGAGTTGTTCTTATATATAGAAGTGGAGGAAAATAAATGAGCTTACATGCATGGTTGAGGAAAACTAGGATTAAATGGACCGACGAAGAATATTGCCAACTACAAACAGTGCAGTTAACACGTAAAGAATTGGTATTATCGCTCGTTATAAAGCTATCTAGAGAGAGCAAATCCTTGTACCTTGAAGAGACATTTATCTAACGATACTATGAGTTTTGAAAGTGATTTACAAGTGAGAAAAACGTTTTCCCATAACTAAAAATTCTTCAAAAACACTTTCTGTAGAGCTGAGTTAATCTATTAGGGCATGTTTATGTACTAATGAATGAATTTAGAAAGAACGAGTGTCATTCTTATTCATGTGTCATTCTTATTCATGTGTTTTCCCATAGGTTTTTGGTATGACATGCCTGGAAAATGAAGGTATCTCATTAATATAGCGGGACTATTTATCCCATATACATCTCACCTGGAGACAGATGGAAATACGTACCCAAGTGGTCCCCAGACCATCCGAAGTCTAGAAAATATGCGTGAAGGTCTTTCGAGGACTTTCCAAATATTTGGTTGAGTCCTTTTCATGCCGACTCAATGTTTGATGTAATGCATATAGGTATATCTTGATAGGTTGCGTCGACAGCACATGAAAAATTCTCTCTACATCACTCAGTAGATTGTTTTGGCATATATGTTGACATGTGCTCAACATGGTTTGACTAACGATAACAAGCCTACCTAATGTTCGATAAAATGCCTTAATGAATAAACAAAAATTTTCTTTTGCACCCTTCGCACTTTGTTCCTATCCAAAAAATTTGTATTCAACACTGGAACCTCCAAGTTCAAATCCTGGATCGCCACTGAGCTCATCCCTCGTATTTCTTTTCATACCCATGCATTTTTATTCTCATACCATGCAAGTAAATATATCCTTAGAGTATACCAAGGTCTTTATTAACCTTGAATTTTACAGGATTTAAATACTTTAACAAAAGCCGTCCAATTATCACCATTATAACTTTACTGTTTTTAGTATTTGATGAAAAGTGTTTGGGTTTAAATTACATATGGTCCTTGAAATTAACCCACACCATCAGGATGGTCTTTGAAATTGAAAATCGATCAATGTAGTCCTTGAAAATAGGTGTCACAAATCAATGTGGTATTGGGTCACAATTCTATCAAAAATTTTGTTATGTGCCGATGTGGCACATAAATGGGTCCCACAAGTCGTTTTTTTATCACAAATGATCCTTGAAATTAACCCACACCATCAAGATGATCCCTAAAATTAAAAATTGATTAATGTAGTTCTAAAATAGATGTCTCAAATCAATAAGGTCATTGCATCGTAATTCTGCCAAAAAATTTATTATGTGCTGATGTGACACATAAATGGACTCACAAGTCTAACTAAATAAAAAATAAAGGGTAAATCTCAGTTTACTACTCTCAAGTTTCGTGGTTTTCAACATTTGGTATATAAAGTTTTTTTGTCCCAGAGTCATACATAAAATGTTAATTTTGGGACAGTCTCATACATTCATTAGTCTAGCTGTTAAGTCTCCTGTTAACTGATGACGTGGTGTCTATGTGGATAATGACAAGGCGTCACTTGTCATTAAGGGGTCCAAGTGGAAATTAAAATTAAAATTTTTTTTTGGAGATAAAAAAAAAAAAAAAAAAATTGGTCGTCTTTTACCTCCCCCGACCTTCCCATCCTCCATGGCGACTACCACCACTCTCCTCCTTCTCCTGATCCTAACCGCCGCCCAAATGATCTACAAAACATAAACCAAACTGTAAGAAAAACATTGTCTAACAGCTACAGAGCAAATTACTCAAACTGGGCAATCATCATTTCACTCCAACAATTCACCAATCAATCCGATTTCGACAACAATCAGTTCACTTACTTCTCTGCTTCATTTACAGTAACATTTTCCAAAGCCTCCCGAATTGAGCTCACTCGCTTCCTCAAACCAATCTCGGAATTATCAACGTCCATTTCATCACAAACCAAAACACCATCTCTAACCTCCTCAGCTGCGGCTGTGTGTTCGCCATCGGCAGGCTCCGAATCCAAATCAATCTCGCCCTCCTCCAACTCCCCTTCTCAGCATCTATTTCATCACCACTATCAACAATCACCACTCCATCCACTTCCTTCGCGTTACTCTTTTCGGACGAAATCACCGACGACGACGACGACAACGATCGCTTCAATTTCCTGTCGGGGTCATTCATCTGCAGAAGCTGATTGAGCGGCTTATTCTGTATGGCCTGAGCCCAATCGAGGTTAACCAAGCCGGACCTGTACCCCCGAAATCCTGGGTAGTTGTAGATGTCGTGCATCGTCTCACCGCTGTTGGATTTAGACTGATCCTTGGGCGGCGGTGGTGGAACCACCACCTTAACTTCCTGTTACTTATCCTGCTTCACAAAATCTTCCTCACTGATCTCCTACACTGAAGTCGAATCCGAATTTCACTTTCTTCTACATCTTCTACCACTTTCGCACTTTCATCATCTTTCCCCATCACACCACCCCCTAAAATTTCCTCGATTTCTTTGAAATTGTTCCACCCAAATCCACCAGTGACCATGAATCGCTAAAAAATCCAAATTTTCCCACCACCAAAACAATTTCCACCAACTAATTACATAATCTCTTTCGCTTACACAAAATTCACTTTTAGGGTTTAATTTTTCCTCTTTTTATATTTTTTTTTACCAGAAATCTGGAAATTTAACGCCGTAAATTACGATCGGATTCTAGAAATGAAAAGAATTTGAATCTTTCGTAGAAATTTTTGGGTTTTGGTGGGGTTTATGGCGGCAGTTAGGATCAGGAGAAGGAGAAGAGTGGTGGCAGTGGCCATGGTGGTGGTCATGGAGGAAGGGAAGGTCGGGGGAGGTAGAAGACGACCAATTTTTATTTTTATCTTGTCTGCAAAAAAAATTTTAAAAATTTTAATTTCCACATGAACCCCTTAATGACACGTAGCGTTCAATCATTGTTCACATGGTCGTCACGTCATTAGTTAACGGGAGACTTAACAGTCAAACTAAAATATGTATGAGACTGTTCCAAAATTAACACTTTAGTTATGACTCTGAGACGAAAAAAACTTCATATACCAAATGTTAAAAATCACGAAACTTGAGGATAGTAAACTGATATTTACCCAAAAATAAATTAGAAATAAGTCTAATAATTTAATAACTAATTAAAAAATGGCCAACACATAAACTCGATCTCGCAATCACCTATGATCCCAACCCATATTCCTTTACCTCAATCTATGGTAGCCTTAGTATTTTACCTTTAGTATTTTAGTGAATTTATTATTTAGCATATAACTTATAAAAATATCAGAATTTTCGCTTTAGTATTTTAGTGAATTTGATGGTATGTGCTGAAAGTTCAAGTGAGTAAGAGTTCGTAGTGCTTTACGGAATATTTTTCGAACCTTGTATGAATTTATAGTGAATTTTAAGAAAAATAACAGTATCAAACATGTGGCCTAAAAAATATAGCAAGTTAGGTGACGCAACTTGATTGGACAATAGTTAAAAAAAAAAAAAAAATTGGGTGAAAGTTGATAGGTCCCGTGGGGTGGGAATGGGTGAGAGAGACTCTCAACCAAATACTGCCAAAATTGTAGCTCTCTATTCATCCTTTCTCAAGTTTGAAAAACTAGAAAAATAATTGATTTCAAAGTATAAAATAATCCGACTAAAACACCTAGACTGCTTAGGCCGCCTACATCGCCCCGACGCCTGGCTATCCATTTTTCGATTTTCCTCTCAATTATGGTTGTCAATTACTCCCTTTGTAACCGGACCTTGACATATGTCATGCTTAGATTTTTTGACATGTGATATTTCTATCAACCACCATAACTTTCTTCATTTTCTAGAGCCAGAGTAAGACGTATCAAAATACGCCTATCTCAGAAATTCGGTCATGAACTCAATAGCCTCCATTGCAGAACTGACTAAATGGATGAGTGATGCCACCATCCAGAATCAGTGGGTGAAGTCCGACGACTTCGCTGAGATAGACCATAATCAGCAGGTTTCCTAAAATCTTGGAGTTCTTGTAGAGGATTTTCAAGTTTACAGTCCTTACAATCTAAGAATTAGCGTGCGCCACAAGTAATCACATTCCTAAGAGGATGCAATATCTACTTTCTAGATATCCTCATGTATTTTATTTGTTTAATAAGGATTTTACTATCCTAAAAGGTCATATCCTCGACTGATATAAATAGTAGTTCGACCACCAAGCTATAATGTGAAGTATCGCTTGACGTTTCTTTTTTCTTTTAATACTTTTGTTTTTAGTGCTCTATAATATTTATAGGTTTTAACAGTCTGGTAATTAATTTTATGGTGATTTTGTATAAAATCAATACAAAGTTACCATATTAATAATAGATTGATAATATTTATGTTATTTATAAATTGGTTAATCATGTATTGTGACACTTAAATGCATTTAAAATAAATAAAAATTACAGAATCTGCCACTACAGCTGACACCCACTTCAATTGACACCCTTCTTTCTCATATTTTTTACACTTGGATTCAGACGATGCATTGCAGTGTCCATTTCCTGGTTCCTTTTTACCATCACTCACACGTGTCTGTTTCCTGGTTCCCTTTTTTTCATCACTAGGATTCAGACGCTGCATTGCAGTGTCCATTCTTCGTGCGACTATTTATTTTTACATTTGGATTCAGACAATGCAATGCAGTGTCTGTTTCCCAATTTTGTTTTTCTTTTTTTACATTTTGATTCAAAAACTACAATACAGTGTTCGTTTTCTGGTTCTGTTTTTTTTTTTCTTTTATAAATTTTGATTTAGACATTGCGATGCAACATCTGTTTCCTGGTTCTATTTTACATTTGTATTTAGAGGCTACATTACAATGTCTGTTTCCTGGTTCTCTTCTTCTTCCCGTCATCATTTCCACATTTCATGGAGTCTATCCCGACCCATAAAATCAGTTCTTAAAAAAAAAAAAAAAAAAAAAAAAACGCAAAAAGAAGAAAACATCAAAACCCAAAATAAGATAGAACCCATCAAATTAATCAAGACGCAAAAAGGTTTCAAACCCAAAAGAAGAAAACATCAAAAACCAAAATATTCATCCCCTGTAGACCCTCATCACGGCTTTACCCGTTTTGGGCTCAACGAGAAGGCCTTGGCAGTGAAAGATGGCAGCAACGAGGCGTATGTATTGAAATTAGAGCCTTTTGGGTCTGATTTCGGTTCTTTTTTCTCCTGTTGCTGGTTATGGCTATGTGGCGTCGTTGATGAGTCTCATCGAGAACAAGTTGCTGGATTGGGAATGGAAGAAGGCTGAGAGAGATCGACGTGGTGTCCTGGCGGGGGAAGACGGAACGCACGTCGACGGTTTGACTGCATATTTCAAAGATTTGGTTGGCGGTTGGTCATGGGGTGGAGGAGAAAGGTCGGACAGCATGTAATCACAATTTTAGGGACCACTTCTATTGATTCCAAATCTCAGGGGCCAAGGTGATGTGTTATGGAAATCTTATGGACCATTTGGCTAAAAAGCCTTTTGAAAAAAAAAAAATGAGAGAGAATGAAAGAAGGGTAAAATTCTAACTCTTGATAATGCCTTAAAGCCCATGTAGCATTTATCATTGACCTATACCTAATTAATAAAAATATATCATTAATTAAGTCCAGAACAAAAATATATCACTGATATATCGCTAAATAGTAAAATCTTTATTGATTTTTGGCTAAATTACCTTTAATTTTATTTATTAGGCGCATGGGATTGACAACGTGAGATGTTTCTAGGGCTGGAAAAAAATATCAAAAATCCCAAACCAAACCAAAAAAATCACGATCCCAAACCAAAATTCCCGAAATTTTCTGTATGTCATCCTGAACCAAACCGAAATTTTCGGTACGGGATTCGGTTTTGCATCTCCATTTTTTCGGCATTCCCATACCGAACCGAAAATAAATATTATATATATATATATATATTATTTTTTAATTATAAGATAATTATTTCAACCGTTCATTGTTTTGGATTTAATCTGTGCCGTTCATTTGTTTTTAGGTCAAATCCCATTTCACTTCCGTTCCATTGATTCCATTCCATCCATCGAACTCGAAGTGCAGCCCCTGAGCCTCCCTCACCGAGCCCTCATCTCTCATCTGTCTGTGTCGAATTCCGACCAGCCACCGGCCCACCACCACACCATACTATCGTCTCTGACTCTTCAGCCTTCCTTCACCACACAGCCACCGCTCTCTCTCGCGATTGGGCGATTTTCTCTCACGGACAGAACTCGCGATCTCTCTCACCACCACACCGAGTCCGAGTCTCACTCTCACCCCAAATTAGGTAATTAATTTAGTGTTTTGAAATCTAATTTCTGTCTTCCTTTTGAAATTTAATTTAGGGTTTGGAATTAATTTTGTTTGCAGAGTTCACTTTTCACAACAATCTTGAATCTTCCCTTATTGGTTTCAAAAGAGTGAAAGGCTATTCAGTTTTGGGATCGTCTGCGGAAGCCACACTAACTTATGGTGAGACGTCATATCTTTGTTTTCTCCTTCTTCAATTTTTTATTTGTTGGTATTTCTCTGTTTTTGCTAATGTAAACTTGATTTTTGGGTTTGAATTGGAAGATGGTGCAAAGTACAAACCCATTTAATATTCCGAACTGAATCCAAGTTTTTTGAGTGTTAGGGAGGGTTTATGAATTTGAAATTTATTGGTGTATCCCAGTATTTCTGGGACTGTATGCAGTAGTGGATTAGTGTGCAATTGCTGGTTTAAGGAATGATATGAAATGAAGAAGTTGTATGATTTTTTTGTTGGAGAAACTTATGTGAGATGAGTGAGTTATGATGAATTTTGTCATGATATCATTGATTAGTAAACCGATAGTCAGTTGTAGCGTCTTTTTTTTGTTGGCAGATTCTGCTTTGAAGTTTTCAAATGGTTTTAAGTTTTAACTGCTAACGATATCGTTAGTTCAGTCAAAATGTTTTAGATGATTAGCTTTCCTGATTCCATTATAGCCTGCTATGTAGTGTAATAGAACCCTGTTTAAACCTTGACACTGAAAGAGAAACAGAATCACATTTAAGAACTCTCGCATATCATTCACTTAACTGACTTCAAATGACACAACCTCAACTATATATAACTAGCTGCAAGTTCAGCTAAAGACCCATGAATTAACTAATTGCTAATCACATAATTAACTGTTAGTTAGCTAATTGACAAATAAGATGCTTACTCATCAAGATGACTAAACTAATTGACATAGCATCCTGTCACTGAGACATGACGTTACAAAGTTTGTAGGTTTGCCAACCCCTAATTGTTAAGTTTTCATGATTCAAATACTAACGCTTTTGGTTCAAACCAGTTTGATGACATGAATATTTAGTCTACGATCATGTACATTTAAATGCAAATTAATCCTTTTTCCTGGTTCCAATCCTTTTTAATTAGTTGAGTATTTCAACTACTTTTTGACACTTGGTTGATCATGCCTCATTATGTACTTTTGTTCTCCCAATCTTTTCATACTGTAGAGAGGAAGAAACTTCTAGATTACTGATCATATTAATCTACTATGATGCTGTGTTGTTAAAGAGTGATTCTCTACTAATTATTTTCTTGAATTATTATTCTTCAGGTTGTTTTTCTTGAACCTGTTGATGCTCGAGCAACTTTTAAAGGTTTAGCATACAAGCGCTACAAGTAAGTGTTGAAAAATCTTGTATGTAGGTTCCAGCTTTCATGTTTGTATTATCTTTGTGGGGGTGGGGCTACTTATATTCTCCTAGTTTAGAAACGAGCTGGTTTTTATTTGCTTCCTAGTTCAAATACACGATACATTGTATAAAAGAGTGTAAAGCAGATACCTTGGCTTGTAACTAATATTTTTGCTTTTGAATTTGGTACTTAATTTATTTTTATTGCATGCATGTGTAGTAGAAATTGAATAGGCAGATGTTATTGTGCGCAGACAGATTGGCAGGTTGCTTTTGAATAGGCAGATGCTATGAAAGTATGAAACTATTTAACTATGTCAAATTTGTGCACAAATTAGTAGAAACAAATAGGCAGATACTTAACTAGGCCTTGCCATTTGATTAGTAGATTTGTGTGCACAAATTAGTAGAAACAAATTGGCAGATTAGGCCTGTCTATATGTCAATTTTTCAATATAAAATGTTGAATTTTAGCCCAAAAGCATAATATGTCAAATTTTAATCCAAAGGCCCAAAACCATTTCGGGATTCCCGATTTGTCCCTAAATCCCAAAACAATTTTGGGATTCTCAAAAATTTCGGTTTGAAAATCGGGACAAGAATTTCGGTATGGAATCTCATACCGAACCACCCCTAGATGTATCTCAACGGCAGACTCAAATAGACCAAATCAAAGTGGACCAACAGAAAAGCAGGTGGGAGAAGTAAAGAGAGGGGAGGGCTTAAATGGTCCTCCAAGATCATTGTACTCAACATGTGCGTATACTAGGTTTTAGAAAACAGTACATACGCATTATGCATTTTAAGTGAAAAAACCAAATATCTTTCATATAACAATATTTTTTTATACCTTTGAGTTAAGGTACACAAATATTATAATAATAAGTTAATATTAAACTCGCTAATTACCAAATCAAAGTTGATAGGATAACAACCTAAACATCTTGTAATATGTCAAGACGAACTTTATGTTATGATTAATTGTTCAAAACAAACTTGAAATTGGGATAAAAATAATAATCTTTAAATTAATATATCAACCAACTCTAAAAAAAAATTAAAATTTTCATTTGCAAAAGAACTTGAAATTTGGAGATCATGAGGTCAAACTTCAATTTCATGTATTATCATTTTTAAATTTTTAGAAGAGTGAGAATTTTAGGAGAACCAAAATAAACCATGACCCCTACGTATATAGGCGAATCAATATTTTCAAATCAAATCATTTGTATTAAAGATGGTTTTAAATGGCGAAAAACAGAAATGGCCCTGAGAAGGTGCATGTAGTGCACCCACACAAAGCTTCTGAATTTTTTAACGTGAATATAATGGCTTAACACAAGTGGTAACTTTATTTAGGAGGACCGATAGTGCATGTAGTGACACCTACATAGATCATCGGACTCTTAATGTTGACTTTCATGATAAAGAGAATAAATAGATCCGACTGTACCTTTTGTATGATAATATAATGCTTGTTTGAGGGGAACAAGAACTTTCCTCTTTACTAGGAATGAGAGAAATATTATTCTATTTTATTTAGCATGACCGATTGTAATAGGAGTAGACCTATCAATTACATGCACGATTCGTTAACCTAACACAAAATGATGACATAGAAAAATAAGGGTTCAGATTGAAGCTTAACGAGTCGGATTTTTATCGAGTCAACTCGTTAATAACATATTGGTTTAGGTCTACTCAAGGGCACCCGTTTCAACCTATTAAGAGAAATGTTATTTTGAAATACTCCACAAATTTGAAAATAAAAATCATTTCATAAATCCTTAACATTTAATATTGTGCAGGAATATACTGATGTGTTTTCACTAACCTCTTATTTTTGGGTATGTAATGTTGGAACAAACAATCAAAATACAACTTTATTGATAACAAATTATGATATACAACTGAAATAACTATAATCCAATATTGTATTACAACCAATTCATAATTGAAATATTGTAAACTAAAAGAAACAAAAAAGTAGAAAAACTGACTTGATCGAAAAGATAGAGGCCTGCAGATTTTGCAATGTCCTAAAGACAGAATTGCGCCCTTACTCTGTGCTTGTAGTTCAACAGGCGTCCGTCCCCCAGGATCCAACTATCTATAATTCAAAGTTCCAGCACCGGACCTTTGAATTCTGGCGAACTTTTGAATGCTTTCTCTTCCAAATGATATGTATATTATATGCAGTAGATGTATGTTATCGTTATTCTTCTTTTTTCGTGTCTGACCTCTTTGGTATTATATAGGATATTAAGTATCCTTTCCCAACAGGTATTAGGAAGTTAAGAAACTGCCCGAATAAGTCAAATTCAAATTTGAAGAGATAAATATGAAATTTTGAATTTGGCTTATCCAAATACTTGTTCGGTCTTTCACCAACAGACCTATATAATATATTAATATTCGCACCAACTTACTAATAATATGAAGATTATAATATCAAGTATCTTGATAACTAATGATAAGTGACAATTTGCATACAAACTCCAACAATACCCCACATTTGTATGGAAATTGTCATAAATGAAATGCATGCAGCCTTGGAAGAGAAAAACGAAACAAAATATGCATCAGAAGAGGTGTCTTTTGGACTTGAACCTTTCTTAGTGAGTACTTATCGGGTCTACTTGATGACGCAATGGATATAGACGATCTTGAATTGTTCATCTTTTTGTGATAAACCGATACAATAAGAATCACACATATTTCATTTCTACATACTTAGGTTCATACGTTTGTGTTCGTTTTGGTCCTGAACAACATCCTGGTTTCATGAGAGCTTTAGAGAATTTAGCCAAAAAAATTCTCATAAATGCGACCCCACATTTGCTCTCATATAGGTGACCACCAATTAAGAATGTTCTGCTACATTCCTCTTATACAAAGATATCGGTGTCATTAAATGTAAAATACATAACCTAAACCTACTGCAAACAACACAAATTCATCCTAGGAATGGTCAATTGTGTGTTCAACTATTGAGTCTTACCCAACCAGTTTGCCTATTGAACCTAGACCATGGGATCTCCAATCAGCTAGGTTAGGTTTCCGTCCGATTCAACTCATTATATTGGCTTTAGACCCATTCCCCTCAATGAAAATTTAATTTGCTCATGTGGTAGGCCTTTTGTCAAAAGATCTGCTATATTTTCGTTTGACTTCACGTAATCAATTGATATAATTCCATTTTTCAGCAATTGTCTAATTGTATTATGTCTACGTCTTATATGTCTTAACGTCCCATTGTACATCTTATTTTTTGCTCGTGCAATTGCCGCCATGCAATCACAATGTATACAAATAGCTGTTACAGGCTTCGGCACCAATGGAATATCTTCCATGAAATTTCGAATCCACTCTACTTCATTTGCACTCATTTCTAAAGCTATGAACTCCGATTCCATGGTCGAACGTGCTGTACACGTTTGCTTGGAAGATTTCCATGCCACTGCTGCTCCTCCAAATGTGAAAACATATCCACTTGTGGATTTAGTTTCCAAGCTATCTGAAATCCAGTTTGCATCACTATATCCTTCAAGTACCGGTGGATATTTTGAATAATGCAGTCCAAAGTTCATTGTGCCTTTTAAATAGCGTAGTACTCTAACCAAAGTGTTCCAATGGTCTTTCCCTGGATTGCTTGTATATCTACTAAGTCTACTTACGGAATATGCCAAATCAGGTCTTGTAGAGTTCATTAGGTACATTAAGCTTCCAATAACTCGTGCATATTCCAATTGGGAGACTGGATCTCCAACATGTTTTTTTAATTTGCAGCTGGGATCAAATGGAGTTACAGCAGCATTGTCATTATAATGACCAAATTTTTTAAGTATTGATTCCACATAGTGAGATTGTGTCAGTATATAACCTTCATCAATTCTTTTAATTTGAATTCCTAATATGACATCTGCAAGACCCAAGTCTTTCATGTCAAAATTAGAATTCAACATCTTCTTTGTGGAATTAATGATGTCTTTATCAGTTCCCAAAATGAGCATGTCATCTACGTACAAGCATACAATGACACACGAATTTTTATAGCTCTTTACATACACACACTTATCACTTTCATTTATTTTAAATCCGGGTGCAATCATTGTATGATCAAATTTTTCATGCCACATTTTTGGTGCTTGTTTTAGGCCATATAGGGACTTAACAAGTTTACAGACTTTATTCTCTTGTCCTTTCACTAGGAAACCTTCCAGTTGTTCCATGTATATTTCTTCTTCAAGTTCTCCATTTAAGAAAGCCGTCTTAACATCCATTTGGTGTATTTCCAAATTATATATGGCTGCAATAGAAATTAGCATCCTAATCGATGTAACTCTTGATACAGGCGAGTATGTATCAAAATAATCCAGCCCTTCTCTTTGTCGATAACCTTTGGCTACAAGACGTGCTTTATATTTATCTATAGAGCCGTCTGGTTTTAACTTCTTTTTGAATATCCACTTGTAACCTATTGGTTTATTACCGGGTGGTAAATCAACCAATTCCCATGTGTTATTTTGCATTATCGACTCCATTTCACTACGTATAGCCTCCTTCCAAAAAGGAGCCTCAGTAGAGGATATTGCTTCCTTAAAATTTTGCAGTTCGGCCTCTGACAAAAGAGCAATAAAGTCAGGTCCAAAGTTTTTTGGGATTTTCATTCTAGTGCTTCTTCTTGGTTCCAAGTCTGTAATTTGGACATCAGATGGTGGTGGAGCATCATCATGAATTTGTTCATGCGATCTCTTTTTACTAGAACTTAATTTATTCTCTTTATACGGAAAGATCTTCTCAAAGAACTCCACATCAATAGATTCCAAAATTGTGTTCACATGTATATCCACAATCTCAGATTTTACAACTAAAAATCTGAACGCTGCACTGTTATTAGCATAGCCAATGAATGCACAATCGACAGTTTTTGGTCCGAGCTTAGTTCTCTTCAACAAAGGAACTCGAACTTTAGCTAAACAACCCCACACTTTTAATATTTTATATGTGGGTATCTTTCCCTTCCACAATTCATAAGGAGATTGATTTGTCTTCTTATGTGGAATTTGATTCAAGATTTTGTTTGCCGTAAGCAAAGCTTCACCCCACATATTATGTGGAAGCCCAAAACTATTAAGCATGGAATTGATCATATCTTTTAAAGTTCTATTTTTTCTTTCCGCTACACCGTTTTGTTGAGGTGTATACGGTGTCGTCGTTTGATGTACAATACCATGCTCATTACAAAAATCTGCAAAGGCAGAAGATTCATACTCGCCTCCTCTATCTGATCGTAGAGCTTTGATTTTCTTGTTAAGTTGATTTTCAACTTCGGCTTTATATGTCTTAAACATATTCAAGGCTTCATCCTTGCTATGAACTAGATAAACATAGCAATACTTACTGCAATCGTCAATGAAAGAAATATAATAATTTTTCCTCCTCGAGTTGGTGTTGATTTAAAGTCACATAGATCACTATGTATTAAATCAAGCAACTCACTTGACTTATTAAAAACTGATTTCAAAGTTTGTCTAGCAAACTTTGATTCAACGCATATTTCACATTTTTTATTGAAATCTATTGCATGTTTTGGTATTAATCCTAAATTAGCCATTCTATGCATTGATCGATAATTAATATGGCCTAATCTAGCATGCCAAAGTTCAATAGACACAACAGTATAAACGGAAGCCTTATTTATATTATTAATAGGAACATCAGCAATTACATTGAGTTTGAATAATCCCTCAGCCAAATAACCCTTGCCTACAAACATTCCTCCCTTGCTAAGCACGAATTTGTCAGATTCGAACACTAACTTAAAGCCCTTATTGCTTAACAAAGGCCCTGAAACTAAGTTTTTCCTAATCTCAGGAACATGGAGAACATTCAACAAGGTAAGTTCCTTCCCAGAAGTGAACTTTAATACAACTCTTCCTTTTCCAACAACTTCTGCAGCGAAGGCATTCCCCATATAAAGCTTTTCACCTCTTGAATTTGGTTCATAGGTAGAGAACAAGTTTTTGTCCCCACAAATATGCCTCGTTGCTCCGGTGTCAATCCACCAATAATTTGTATCAGATACCATGTTGGTTTCTGAAACAACACTAACCAACATATCTCCTTCAGTCACGTTGGCTTCATTGGTCCTGCCATTGTTGATGTTTGAATTGGTAGATTTCATATCCTTTCGGTAGCGACAATCTTGTGCCCTATGCCCCGGTTTTCCGCACACCTAGCATGCTCTTTTGATTCTTTTGAAGTTCTTTGCTTTTGGTGCATGGATAGAAGAGTTGTTTTTCTTTTTAGCATTCTTCTCCTTGTTTTTCTGGAAATGCTTTGGCCTTGGATTACTTGCCTCAACGAAATTGGCCTTGGCTTCCATGGAAGACGCATCAACTTTGTCGCCTTTCCTGTGATCTTCTTCGACCCTTAGCCTGAGAATTAAATCTTCCAGAGACATCTCCCTACGCTTATGCTTCAAATAGATTTTAAAATCATTCCAAGATGAAGGCAGTTTTTCAATGATTGCCCCAACTTGGAAGTGTTCATTAATAGAGCATCCTTCAGCATGTAAATCATGGATTAAGCATTGGAGTTCTTCAACTTGGCCCATGACAAGTTTGGAATCCACCATGTTGAATTTTAGAAATTTACCAATGATAAATTTCTTTGATCCAGCATCTTCAGTGATATATTTCTTGGTCAGTGAATCCCAAAGGTCCTTGGCAGTCTTGCATGATGAATATACATCATACAGACAATCATCTAGCCCATTCAAAATGTAGTTTCTGCAAAGAAACTCAGAGTGAGTCCAAGCATCTATTGCAGACAACGTATCCTTATCCGCTGGCAGTTCAGTCGCCACAGGAGCATCCTCCTTCACAACATGGGCTAGGTTCAAAGTGGGCAAGAAGAACAACATCTTTTGTTGCCATCTTTTGAAGTCCACACCTTTGAATTTCTCTGGTTTCTCAGGGAGAGGATTCTTAACGCCTGTTGCATTCACTGATGTTTGATCCATCAAAATTTCTGTCTTTAGATTGTTGGAACAAACAATCAGAATACAACTTTATTGATAACAAATTATGATATACAACTAAAATAACTATAATCCAATATTGTATTACAACCAATTCATAATTGAAATATTGTAAACTAAAAGAAACAAAAAAGTAGAAAAACTGACTTGATCGAAAAGATAGAGGCCTGCAGATTTTGCAGTGTCCTAAAGACAGAATTGCGCCCCTACTCCGTGCTTGTAGTTCAACAGGCGTCCGTCCCCCAGGATCTAACTATCTATAATTCAAAGTTCCAGCACCGGACCTTTGAATTCTGGCGAACTTTTGAATGCTTTCTCTTCCAAATGATATGTATATTATATGCAGTAGATGTATGTTATCGTTATTCTTCTTTTTTCGTGTCTGACCTCTTTGGTATTATATAGGATATTAAGTATCCTTTCCCAACAGGTATTAGGAAGTTAAGAAACTGCCCGAATAAGTCAAATTCAAATTTGAAGAGATAAATATGAAATTTTGAATTTGGCTTATCCAAATACTTGTTCGGTCTTTCACCAACAGACCTATATAATATATTAATATTCGCACCAACTTACTAATAATATGAAGATTATAATATCAAGTATCTTGATAACTAATGATAAGTGACAATTTGCATACAAACTCCAACATGTAATACTTGAAGTCAAGGTTCTAAAAGACGCTAGGCGTTAGTCTGATGGCCGGCTAGCGCCTAGCGCCTAGGCAGACTAGGCCGATTTAAGCAAATTTATTATATATCATATAAATAAGTGTCTATCTACACTTAAAAAAACTATACTTATATTGAAATTTGGATTTATTATCTTAATAAGTTTATTATTTGACATATAACTTAAAAAAATATCAGAATTTTTGCTTTAGTATTTTAGTGAATTTAATGGTATGAGATGAAAGTTCAAGTGAGTACAAGTCTGTAGTACTTTACGGAATATTTTTCGAACCTCATATGAGTTTATAGTGAATTTTAAGAAAAATAACAATGTCAAAACACGTGGATGACAAAGTGGGACACAAAAGTTAAGCTGGAGGGTGCCACACCAAATCCAAATTCACATTCAACCCATGTTAGCTAGCAAGCTAGGCAGCGCAACTTGATTGAACAATAGCAAAAAAAAAGAGATGAAAGTTGAGAGGTGGCATGGGGTGGGAACTCTTCTTCTTCCTTGATGTCTTCTTCGTCGTTGGAACCAATTGCAGCTCTCCATTCATCCTTTCTTAAGTTTGAAAAACTGGAAGAAAAAAAAAATTGATTTCAAATTATAAAATAATCCGACTGAAACACCAAGACCGACTAGGATGCCTAGTCGCCTGCCTTGGCCGCCCAACATTGCTTTGGTGCCCGCCTAATCCTTTTTTTGGTTTTCCTCCTGATTGTGGCTTCATTCTGGTGGTTAGCCACCACCTAGCGCCTAGGCCGAATTTTAGAACACTACTTGGAAGACTTCTTTTGAAGTAATATTTATGTGACATATAGATATGTACTGCAAAATGAAATGATTGTTGTTTGTATTGTTGAATAAAAAGGAACTTGGGAATTCATACGTTAATGTTTAGTATTTTCGTACAACCCAAAGTTTTTTCATTTGGTTACTTATTAAGTAATATTATATTGTTCTTAATAGGTGCAAACGGGTCAAGTCGAGTTGCTTGTTAATTTTAATGGTTGGGTTTGGCTTTAAATTTATAAACCCTTTAACCTAATAGGTTTTGACACGGTATGACTTGTTAAAATAACGAATTTGACACAAAAACAATACGAGCATGACAAACAGAACTGTTTACTAGAAATCTTACCCTATTAACTTTGTATTTTATTTTCTTAAATAATACAATGAATATATAAAATAGTGTATGACATTATATAAGGTAAGTGTGTGCCATTAATGTACATTACAACCATCGTTGCATATAATAAATTTTCACAACCCATCTCCAACTCCATAACTACTTTTAGTGCCACCTTACTATTGGACTTTGCGTACATCTTCACCAATTTTTTCAACATTCTCGACAAAAGGATAATGCTAGACAGACTAAATTTATAGGTAAAATTTTGTAAATTAAATAATATGGAAGTTGATGATTGGATTATGACTTAGGCATTAATAAACGTGCTCATTTCTATTGGTGACACATAATTTAGTTTGTAAATTTTATCTATAAATTTAATCTCCCTAATATTACCCAACAAAATATCTGAATGGAATTAAAAACCTTGCATTTTAGGCACCGCTACGCACACAACAGATGAACGTAATCATTGTTCCAACTTCACAACAAAAACTCTCATGTAGCATCGACAAACTACTATATATGTACCCAAAGCTAAAACTGTGTCTACGTGCAAAGCAGCCAGCTTTATTAGCAAAGAAGAAAAAAGATATGGCTACTAGTCCCGGAATTCTCACCGACTGGCCATGGACTCCTCTTGGAAGCTTTAAGGTCTCCCCTTCTACAAACCCTAGCTCCCACCCCCTCTCTCTCTCACATGTACCTACAATGCCACACACCGAAAATTTTAAAATGGACCGGCCCATAGAATGAACGAGGTGAATGAACAACTGGTTTGCGAGGCCAAGAATGCAATGGCTCTGAACAATCAAGAATCTTGATGCATACTATGCTCCAGTCCATACTAGAAAACTTTGTTACCTCCCCCGTTAAAATTTTCATTGTATGGACATCATCGATACATGATATATTTTGATGTACTAATAACTTAAAGTTTGTGATATTGGGGTTTTCAGCATGTGGTCGTGGCTCCTTGGATCATTCATGGTGCATACTCGTATTTCGTTAACGATGAGAAAGATAAAGATCTATCTTATTTCCTCATATTTCCATTTATGCTGTGGAGGTTTCTCCACAACCAGTTATGGATCTCTCTTTCTCGATATCGGACGGCCAAGGGCAATGGCCGGATTGTTGACAAGGGTCTTGAATTCGAACAAGTCGACAGAGAAAGAAACTGGTACCTATAAAGAACTACATCAGTCGAAAGCGTATTCTTAGATAAAAGATGCGCTGCCTGATTACAATCTTAGAAAGATGTCTTATAACCAATCCATTTAAATTTCTTTAATTATATCATCTTCCTCTTTTTAATTTTTCTTTCGGCAGGGATGATCAAATATTGTTCAATGGAATTCTATTCTATCTGGGGAGCAGACACCTACCTGGGGCTGCAAACCTGCCATTTTGGAGGACAGATGGAGTTATTCTAACGATTCTACTTCATGCCGGTCCAGTGGAGTTTCTCTACTACTGGCTCCACAGAGCACTTCACCACCATTTCCTATACTCTCGCTACCACTCACATCACCATTCCTCCATTGTCACTGAGCCAATCACTTGTAAGAAAATTATCCAGATACCCCCTCAAGTTAATTAGTAGTATACTTCACTTTCTCTTGATACGTGGAAGTGTTCATTGCATAACAGATATTATTCTATGGAAGCTGTTATTGGAGAGAAATTTTTTTAATTATCGGGTACTTAAGGGGTAGTCCACATGTTATAGTTTAAGTGGAGGAAATAATAAATCTTTTTATGTCCCTTCATTTATTTTATGACACACGAAATACCGGCTTGAATACCAATCACTTTGAAAAAAAATCTCTTGTTATTAACACTTCAAAGTAAGTCTCATGCACTTCGTTTTTATTAACCATCAGAAATAGAGGAGAGAAGAGTGCAAGATGGAACCTTTAGACTGTTAATAATATTTTTTGAAATTATAAATTAATTATTTTAATTAACTTATAGTTACTATATATGTACTAGTTTAATAATATCATTTGTTAAATTTTATATATATATATATATACACACACACACTAGTCTAAGCTCACACATTTCTTGTGTGAAGCAGTTTTCTGCTCTTTTTAAGAAAATATATGGGAGAGAGAAGCCGGAGAGTCATGTAAAAATAGAGGGATTGAGAGAAAGAGAGAAAACGTGATATTGGAGAGAGGTTTATATTTATATTTTTTTTAAATTAGAAATATATTATGAACATATGTGGGTGAGGGAAGAAAAAAAAATTTGATTTCTGCGAAATTACATAACTACTCATAATTTTATTTTGTGATATAAAACCAAATTGTCTTTACATCTTCTTTTGGTAGATAAAACGGATTTCGTTAATAGACAACTTGCATAACGCACACAAACACTTTGTGTGTGAGTGTTTTTTATTTTTGTTTTTAAAATGAAAAGGAGAAAGGGAGAGAGAAATAACGTGGAAGTGAGAGTGGGAAGAAGTTTTTGTTTTTTATTTTTTATTTTTATTTTTTAATATTAGATATATGCTAAAATCATATGTAGGTGAGACTTAAATAAAAAAATAAAAAAATTTGGTTTTGTGAAATAACATTATTGCCCATGGCATTTTTATTGAGATAGAAGACTAAATAGTCGTTTCACCCTCTTTTAGTTAACAAAAAAGATTTTGTTAATAAGTAGTTTAGATTTAAATGTATGTCAAATGATATAAACGGAAAATCAGTGTGAAATGATATAACGAAAAATAATTGTCTTGAATGTATATATTTGTTTGATGTATCGTGCAGCTGTGATTCACCCATTTGCGGAGCACATCTCATATTTCATACTCTTTGCTATACCAATGTTGACAACTATATTCACCGAAACATCTTCTATCGTAAGCTTTGCTGGTTATGTAACTTATATCGACTTTATGAACAACATGGGACATTGCAATTTTGAGCTCATTCCAAAGTGGCTCTTCACCATTTTTGTAACAGCCCGTCCCAGAATTATTTTATCGATGATGTGAAATGACGGGATTGCCCTTAAATTGCTATGGTATGTGACATTATCTTTGGTTTTATTGTCCTATCCTAAGTTTTGGAAAAATTTATTTGGAAAATAATTGTTATGGTTTTGTGTGGCTAGGGTTGCTGACCACACACCTAACTACCCCTCTCCCTCTCTCTCTCCCCCATAAGCTCTCTCTCTCTCTTGGAACACTCTCCCCGTGCACTGTGCACGTACGGACGGAGTTGGAACTCGTCCATTTCTTCACAGATCGAAGCCCAAAAGGTAAGATTCTTGATCCTTGTTAACCCCTGAGTAGTTTGGTACCAAATTTGGAGCTTGTAACCCTCGGATTAGGCGTGAAATCCTAACCCCGAAAATGTGCACTGTTCATGCACACGTAAAATCTTGCATTTCAGGGAATTTCAAGCTCACAGTGAGCTTAAGGAGGTCCTCACGAGTCTCGGGGTACTTCGTTGGTAGAGTTTGGACGTCGGAGGACCGAGATCGAAGGTTTTTAAAGTGTGCCGAGCTATCGAGCTTTCTCAGGTAAAATCCTGTGATTTTCAAGCCTTGAAACTTGTTTAGATGTGTTCTACATGCTTAGAGCTTCATTTTGGTACCAATTGCATGAAAAATGGATGAAAAATGAGTGAGAAACCATAGTTGGAAAAATACCCAGAATCCGGCGAACCCACCGGCGGCCGGCGAGTCGCCGGAGAAGACGACGGAATATTCCGTCAGTTGGACGGAATATTCCTGACGCCGTCAGTCAAAATTAACGGAAACCGTTAGGAGTTAACGGAATATTCCTGGAATATTCCTGACGGCGTTAACTGACGCCGTCAGTGTGCCTGGCACGTGCCCGCGCGTGGCCGGCGCGTCTGACCGTGCCTTCGCCGGCGCGTGGCGGCGCGTGGGTGGTCGGAAAATTTTTCTAAAAATATGGGGATGTTCCTGAGATTGTGTAGGTCACGGTGGTATATTCATATACCCAATTTGAGCAATATATGAGAAGTTATTAGCGAAAGTTGGTTATGTGCTTAATTAACGTTATTTCGGTTACTTCTCATATAGGCGAGGCTTATGCGGAAGACGAGCACAGTCGAGAAAGGCTAAGGGGTTATGACCCTTCGATATAACTGTGAGTGGGCAGTTTATTTCAGTATATATATATACTTAACGTTTTCCTAGAAATCGATTTTTGAATGAAAGTATATTTTGAAATGCCATGCATAGATTTATATGAATATGTGATTTGAAATGCCATGCATAGAAATTACATGAATTATGTGAATTGTTATATGATGCATATATGTGAATTGGTGCTGCGGACGCACAGGTGAGTATCAGGTGAGTTAGATATGGTGCATTGAATTGTTGATGAGATTTATGTTGATAGCTCATAACCTGCACCCCTGGTGTTAGTGCTTATGTTATTCACCCGCATCACACGCTCACCTTGGATCCAAGTAGATGCTAGTCGTACAGACCACTGGAGGTGGTTCCGACATGCTAGTCGTACAGACCATTAGAGATGGTTCCGACTAGTAGGTGACCTTAGATTATGTGCACAGATGATTGATGAGAGAAGCACTAGAGCGTATTATTACACCATCCGAGTCGTACAGACTACTACAGGTAGTTCCGACTCATGTGCAGCGTAGTGCCGTACAGGTCGCAGTTGGCGACTCCGGCAGTGCCGTACAGGTCACAGTTGGTGACTCCGGCTGGATTGGATATTGAGCTCTAGAATCAGCCGTACAGGACCACTGCAGGGTCTCCGGTTGATTTATTATTTCACCTGATTTATGTTGATGCATCCATATTATGTTTTTGGCACATGGCATGGCATATTTCTCTGAAAAATGATGAAGAATGGTGTTTTGAGATTTCTGAAGCTATATATATTTATATATGCTATTTTCTGAGAAAGTATACAGATTTTACAGTGAGGGGATATATATATGTTGATAAAGGAAAGATTTTGAAAGACTTATTTTACTGACCCACTCACCTTGTTTTGCGCCCCTCCAGGTTCGAGTTAGAGCAGAGCTTTGGTGGCCACGAGGAATCCAACGGTATTCTGACAGAATTCACAATGGTATTTTAAAGCTTCCGAACTGTGCAAATGGTTACGTCACTCTCGCGTGACGGCCAGCACGCCCTCCTTCGGGACGGGGTGTGTCAATTTTCCCTCCTCTCAAGTATCTCCTTTACACCCCATCGTAAGTCTTGCTTCCCTCATTCACTATTTTTATACAACCGGTTATAGGGAAAATTACTTTATATGAGTCTTGGAAATATGCATATGTCATACACATAATTAGTAATAATAAATTTACATATTTTTATTGAAAATTATTCTGGTCCTGATGTTATTTATTGCTTTTGTAAGAAATTTCACAAGAAAAAAAAAACCGAAATCGTTTTATAACGCAAGAAATAATTATGGAACATATACACACCTAATCTCTGATCTCATCCAAGTGTCGTACAAAAATGTCTACGCAAGCAATTTAATGAGTCTCACAACATTCTTAAGCTTTTTTAGATGAGAAATCATTCGATTAATACTAAATAATATTCAACTTTTCGTTTACTTCATCTCCCAACAATACTGTGAATCTCCAAAGATTTTTCCAAGTAACGTATATTCAAAATGTACCATACATATCACAATATAAGTAAAATAAATAATACATTTTTAATGGACACAAAAAGTATATTATTCCCCCCATTTATATTAAGACATGTAGAGTATCATTTGATTACCCGTTACTTAGAAAAATATGTAAAGATATTTTTTTTGAATTTTGCATTTATTAGATAGAAGAGAAATGCAAATGAGACTCTAGATAGATTTTCTGTCTTCTTATTTTTTGACACAACATTTTATAAAATTGACATACAAATTAACGTTATACTGTTAAGTGACAAAAAATCTTTGAATAATTTTAATTTTAAAAGAATTTTCTTGACATTTTTCGGCATAAAACTTTGGATATTGCCCAATAAATGGATGGGCAGGCGGGCCATAAATGTCTTTAACTGAAAATAGATTTATGTCACGGTAAGAGAGCTGTCATAGTCTTATTGCGTGTGTTTGTTTGACTGTCCACGTTCGAGCTTAGAGTTGCCAAATTTGGAAAGGGATCTTCGCCATATCTTTTTTTTGGGACTCTTAGGAATTCCATCATCGTGATCATTCATTGTAAATCGTACGGTTAATTTTTATTAGTATTATTTATATTTAATTTTAAATTTTAAATTTTGAAATAATTTCTAATCACACGATGTATAATAAACGATCAAGATTACAGGATTCCTAAGATCTTCAGCGAGGATCCTTTTCCGCCAAATTTTACTTTACGTGCATTTGGTTGGTTACCAAGAATCTTGGTGCAACCACCATCATTATATATGAATCATTTAGTGGGTTTGCATCACTATAATATTATACCTATTATATATCACTATCATTGTTAGCCTTTAGTTATTTATTACTTTATATGAATAATTTCTCCCTTATGTGTTTATATGAGAAGTGCCGACAAGATGTAGTTTTTTTATTTTTTTTCGTACATCGATATTTTTAAATTAAGAGAATGATAGTTTGATTAAATCACTCAATGAGTAACTTAATTTGGTATCGAATTCGTCATCCACGATATTCGAATCTAAGACCTCTCACTTCCAAGTGAAAAAGAATATCATCAGACTGTAGTACTGAGTAACAAAATGTAATCTTTTAGTTGTATAGACGTATTGACAATTTCGTATTGTTTTGAAACAAAGTAAAACAATACAAAATTGTCAATTCACAGATACCTAATCTTAAAACAAACAGAAAAGCAATCTTAGACTTATATATAAATGAGAAAAGAAACCCTAATTCTTATCCCACGAAAAAATAAACTCTAAAACATAAAATACAAAAATACCTTTACATAATAGTATAATCAAATGACTAAATACCCCGTTAAATTTCGTCACCATTTTAAAATATTTTTTAGGTGCGAATAATAGCTCTCTCTCTATTTGATTAAAAAATTTGGCATGCATCGCAGGTACCATTCATTGCACCACACGCAATTCAGGACCAATTACGGTCTCTTCATGCCAATCTACGACTACGTATATGACACCATGGACAAATCAAGCGATTCACTCTATGAAACTTCGCTCAAGAGAGAGGAGGAATCGCCAGATGTCCTGCATCTAACCCATCTAACCACACCCGAGTCCATCTATCATCTACCGCTAGGATTTGCAGCCTTAGCCTCTAGGCCCCACACAAGGACGTGGTACCTGTGGCTGATGTGGCCTGTGACATTGTGGTCTATGATGATAACTTGGATCTACGGCTGTACATTTGTTACCGACGGGCACCGCTTTGACAAGCTCAGATTACAGACTTGGGCTATTCCCAAGTACAGTTTGCAAGTCAGGCCCCATCCTTATTTACTCTTTGAAATTTGGTTGTACCTGTGTTTCTTGCTATTATTATTATTATATTTAATGAGATCTGATTTAATTAAATTTCAGTACCTTATGCAATGGCAAAATGAAGCTATCAATGGTTTGATTGAGGACGCCATACTTGAAGCAGAGGAAAACGGTGTCAAGGTTTTAAGCCTAGGTCTCTTGAATCAGGTAATTAAAAAATTTAGAACATCAAATGTGTTTGGTAAAAAAAAAAATGTTTAAAAAAAAATTGATGTTAATGACAGTAGAAAATTATAATCATTGCCCTTACATTATTCTTTATGACAATTATTATATCATATTCAAGATTCTAAAAAACGCTAGGCGCTAGTCGGACGGCGGCTAGCGCCTAGCGCCTAGGCAGCTAGGCGGCCTAGGCGGATTTAGGTAAATTTCTTGTATATCTTGTAAATAAGTGAATATTGACACCTAAAAAAAAACTATACTTGTATGGATAATAAAATAATGATAAAATGCAAATTAGGTACACTGTTTCCATAAGTATTGGATGAACTTGTAGTTAATCTATTATATGCAAATTAGATACACCATTTCCATAAGTATACCATCATGAAACCAAAAAAGAAAAAAACACACAATTAATAAAAAAAAACCTCCGAGGGCCGCCTAGCCCGCCTAGCCCCAACCCGATTTGCCCAAAAACACCTCGATTGCTAGGCGCCCAGCGCCTAGGCGGCCGCCTATGGTGCGTTTTAGAACACTGATCATATTAAATACTATATCTTTTTTAGTTATTTAATATATTCACAGTAATTTATACAAAAATAAAAAAGTTTATGAAACACTCAACGGTTTTATTTGACAGCTGTCTTTTCTCACAATACAACAAAAACAATTTTTTTAAGAAACACAACAATACCAAACTAACTCTAAATCTCTTGTTCAATCAGAAGTTAATTAATTTTACCAAAATCCTCAATTCCAAATAAATAATAGAATTGAGATGGATAATATATCTTAAATATTTGTCAGTGTATTTATATATATATATATAATATTGGTTAATGCATGGTCTATTGAGAAGTATTTGTCTATGTAGTAGGGTACTCTAAATTTTAATTCACTGGTGGGTGGTCCAACCCATATGGTACTGTGCGGGTAACGTGATCATCTGTCTGGCGCATTTAGAGATTCTGTCACGTCACCAGTAATCTCTCGATTGGAAAGAAATGAAAAAGAAATGTTCTATCAAAAGTCCACGGATTAAGTAATACAGATCCTTAAAATTTGATTTAGCGATTAAAAAAAGAGTTTACTTTTAAAAATTATAATAATTTTAATTGTTAAATCAAGTTTTAAAGATTCGGATTACTTAATCTGTAGTATTTGATGGAAAAGATCTAAAGAAAATATCTTTCCGAAAAAATTGGTATGCAATGTAGCATTCTCATTCAATATGCATATTGTATAAATAAAAATATACACCTAACAGTATTATAATTGAAAATGACATGATTACAGAGAACCCATTTTGTATCTCTCTCCTTGAATTAGGACCGCATTTATTACTGCGCACTGTATATATTTCCAATTTTAACTATTCAAATTTCAAACAGTTGTTTATTTATTTAATTTCCGTATATGTATATGAAGGGTGAGGAGTTGAATAGATATGGCGGTCTCTACGTTCAAAGGCATCCACATCTCAAAATCAAGGTGGTGGATAGAAGTAGCTTGGCTGTGGCGGTAATCCAAAACAGCATTCCAAAAGGAACAACCCAAGTTGTTCTTAGAAGCAAACTCACAAAGGTTGCTTATGCCATTGCCCATGCTTTGAGCCAGAAGGGTGTCCAGGTAAACACATACATATTATGTGATCATGTTAGCATGTCATGTCTAATTCCTTGTAAGTAAGATTATGTTTCCTCATATCTTCTAACCTAAATTGTAAATATCTTAGGTAGCTACATTATACCAGCCCGAGTATTTGACGCTCACCCGATCACTAGGCACTGAAAGTAATTTGGTTGTTGCAAAAAGCTATGCCCAAAAGGTATCAACTGTCACATTTTCCTAATTCTAAATTCTCTTTATCTATTTAAATATCTTTATTTATATTTTGGATAATATTTAATGCCAATTGATTAATTTGCAGATATGGTTAGTGGGTGATGGACTGACCGAGAAAGAACAGATGAGTGCACCAAAATGAACATTATTTGTTCCCTTCTCACAATTCCCACCCAAAAAATTGCACAAGGACTGCTTCTATCACTACACTCCAGCGATGAAGACTCCCACATCTCTTGAGAATGTTCACTCTTGCGAGGTAAAGCGTTATTAACTTATTCATCGTTTTTCCCGAAACTCTAAACACTAAACGCTAAACCTATCTTTTTATGTGTCGACAGAACTGGTTGCCAAGAAGGGTGATGAGTGCATGGCGAGTAGCAGGAATAGTGCATGCCTTGGAAGGTTGGAAGGAGCATGACTGTGGTTACACCATGTCCAACATCGACAAAGTTTGGCAAGCAAGTCTTGTGCATGGGTTTCAGCCTCTGACGATCCGTACCATTCACACCAAAAATCAGTGATCTGCAGCTTCATATTTAAAAGAAAAAATAGTTACTTAGTGCACATCTATCTTATAATATTTATTCATGATTATCCCTTGTTTCAGTTGCGTTTTAATGTGGTAATGCTGGCTAGATTCTATAAATAGCTAGCTAGATGTTATCATCGTATCATATTGTTGTTTATGAGTATTTATATTATATAAATGGATATCACTTTGGAACTATTCACCGGGAAAATTTGATCGTTATTGATCTTTTGTTAATACTTGGTTGCTTTAATATACCAAAGTATATATCTCAACAACTTAGATAATCTCAAAGGGAGATGTAAAAAATGCCACATAGACATAACAATAACAAATGACGTACTATTTACCCCAACCGAGATGTTAAAAAGGCTAAGCTGACATGGACAAAGAGATATTAAATTTGAAGCTGCTTTCAAATTTGATTTTTGCTATTTCCAAAGGCATTCCACTTGTCTTACCTTAAATGCAAGCATTTTTAAGTATTATTTTATTATTTTCAAACCAACAATAATCCAACTTTTATTATTTTTGTTTAAAAACAACATAAATGAATCAATAAATTTTGGCATATTGGGTGGAAGGAAAATCTTGACAATATGTCAAATTGTCAAGTCAACCATCAAATTGAAATGTGATGTAATGGAATTACATATGTACGTTGAAAGTAAAACCTGTTAAAATTTAGACTCTGATTATCAGAAATATAATTCAAATTATAAGCTATAATTCTTGTATAGAATGAAAGAAAGAAGAAGGAATGATTTCATAGAAGGATCTGTTGCAAAGAGAATGTGACTCGTGCAGCATAGATTCTCATTCATGCATGCTGGGCATATGAGCTCAATATCAGTACAAACATATATAATCGTTGGAGGAGAGAGAGAACTAATAAACTCAACCAATCTCAGCCCTCCATTGTAACTAGGCTATTAGCCAATGACAAGTGTACTATTACATAGCTTATGACCTAATAAAAGAACTCTCCAATAGCATTATTACTTGTGTAAAATCTTTATGGGATTTATATTTCAACATTGTGTCTTAAAGCTTTTCATATTATTAAAATTTCTCACATTAAATATTTTTGGTGCAGTTTATCTTTATAGCCCTCTCTAAGGATATGACACTCATTCTACCATGTTTACTGCTACGCGACACTTTCGCTCAGAGTTTAGCAAACAATTCTACTTCAAAATACATGTTTTTTTTGTGATATAATGATAGAATTTTTAGTACCTGCGCAAATAGGGTTAAAATTACTGAAAAATACTTGCAAGAATAAAAGGTAATTGTAGTGTAATCGCTCATGCAAGGTCGTTGTCCCCAAAAATTGTTTGACTAACTTGTAATTAAACTAACTCTTAATTAATTATTAAAACAGACTTTTATAAAAAAATTGGAGATTTTTGAAGTTTTAAAAGATTAAATTAACAATAAAAGAAATTTGAAAGTTTGAAAATAATGGCAGCAAAGAAGAAAACGTTTTTAGAATTAAAGTAATTATGAGAAAGACTAGGTTTAGCCGTTAACCGTTAACAATCCTATGCACTTTTATCAACTACTTAAGAATTTCCACATACATGCTTTGAAGGTTAGGTTTTTCTAATGCATATTTTCCTCGTGATGTTTAACTGAAAACGTATATCTAACATGCAATCCGTCTGTGATATTCAAATCAAATATAAACATGCAAGACTCATTAAGCTTTGTGAAGACCGTGAAATTGGGCACCAAAAATATGGGTGCGGACTGAAAAAAAACAAGCCGAAAATAACTTTGGGTCGAGAAAAAAAGGCAGCCCAGCACTGAAATTGCTGGCTGCTGCTTTATACAAGGCCCTGCAGCTTCAGGCTGCGAGCCGGGCTTCGGATTATGGCTGCAAGTGGCAGCGGGCCGAGAAAGAAGGGGCTCGGTGTGCTGGCTAAAACAGTTGGGCTTGGTCCGTGAAAAAGAAGCAGCCCAAGCTGCTGGTGGGCTGGGCGGGCCAAATTTTGAAGCCGCCTTTTACTTCAGACGCAAAAGGAACTTTTTGGGGTTTCCTTGCCAGCAAAGGATTCGACCATCATTGATCCGTGGCCACCGTTCTTTTAAATTTTCAGATTTTAATAATTAGGGTTTTCAGAACCCAAAAAATAATAAAAAATCATGCTTCTATTTTATTCGATTCTTTGACTCAAAAATTCCACATAACAAAAATTGCATAATGTATGAAACATATATATATTGACAAATATATTAAACATATACAATATATATCGAAAAGTAAATATAAATGTAGGGGGTTCATGCATCATGGGGAATGTTTTCATGCTTTATGATCGTTTCAAATATCTTCTTTTATTTTAAGCGTACCTGATTGACAGAAAACAACAAAAGCCTTTGAATTTGTAGAAGATCCTTCTTGGAAAGCCGGAATTGCATCTCCAATGCGTTGTACCACGTTCAACAAAGAAAAATTAAATTGAATCAATAGCATGTATATCAATTCAATACAATAATAAATTAATCATAAAAAAGAATGATTAAAACGTAATACTCTCCTGATTGAAGAATAAACTCTCTTTAGTGCAGCGTTAAGAGCGTGATGATAGTGTGTTGTAGGCATAATTTACTAAACAATTATGGAGACCAGAGAGAGAGGGAAGATGCGGCATAGAGTGAGAAGAGAGAGATGTGTAATTGTGAGGTGTGTTCTATTGATTCAATTTAATTTTTCTGTGTTGAATATGATACAACGAATTGGAGATGCAATTCCGGCTTTTCGAGAAGGATCTTCTACAAATTCAAAGGCTTTTGTTGTTTTCTGCAAATCAGGTACGCTTAAAATAAAGGAAGATATTTGAAACAACCATGAAGCATGAAAACATTTCCCATGATGCATGAACCCCTATATTTATATTTCCTTCCGATAATTATATTGCATATGTTTCATATAATTATCAATATATATACACGTTTCATGCATTACGCAATTTTCGCTATATGGAATTCATGAGTCAAAGAATCGAAATAAATTAGAAGCAATTAGGGATTTTCAAACCCTAGGAATTTCGAAAAAGAATTTAAAATTTATGGGAAATTTTAGGCTAAGTTGCGGCCCAGAATTGCGTCGCCGCACAGACCTGACGCTAAGCCAAGCGTGCAACTCGAGGCTTGGGCGCTGGAACCATGAGGCAATAGCTTTTTGGGCTTGCTGCATATGTGTGAGAACCAGGCATGCGCCTTGGTTCCTTACTGAAGGCCTGCAGCTTTTGGCCCACATGCTAGCAATTTTTTTCGCTGGGCCTATCACATTCTGGCTCGTGCCACACCAAGCCAGCACTATTAGGCTTGTCTTGCGCACTCAGCCTAATCACCCAGTAAGCCTTTACTTGCTGGGCTTGCATCGCGTCAACCAATCAGCCAGTGAAAGTTGGGTTCTTTAGCGCCTCGATCCACACCTAACAAAGGTTGAGGTGTCTTTCCCTCACAGCCCTATTGGGCTTGTTTTCTCTACTGAAAGCCTACAGGTTACGTGCCTTTATGGGCTACTGTGCAGCCGTGTTATGTAGCCCAAGGCCTGCAGCTTGCTACAAGGTCGTGCCTCACACAACCAGCCCACACGTGCTGGGTTGTGATTTTTTTCGAACCCAATGTCCTGTTTTTGGCATTCCCACTTTATAACCATACTCTTATAAATTTTGGGACGTTATTGGTTAACACTTATCAAACTATAATTTTATTGTCGTTTAGGCTGAAGCTAAATTCAAGCTAATATGACTCGAATGTCATTATTTTGCTTCCACGATCGACCTTCCATGGTCCCGATCTATTGAATTAATTGAAAGTGACTAGCAGTCCATTAATATGACAAGACGTCCATAATTATTGGCCTGAAGCCCACTTTTTGACATTAACGATTCAATAATTTAATTCTTTTCTTTGAACCGTTGACATCCTTTCGTAGTCCCGAAGCACTTACACTTGAGTTCCCGAAGCAACTCAAATCCACTACACTTAAATCAGCATATTGCATTCTGTGTTCTTACAGGAACCTCTCCTTTATGAACTAAACGTTCATAAACTAAATTGAACTTGTAGTTTCAAATTTAGTGCATTTGAAACCTGAAGTTTTCATAAAACAATACACCTATGAAAACTCGACGTTTTTCATGAAAACCATGTCTTAGAACTTGAATGTTCTAACTTTGATGCTTATGGATGATTCATTCCCATAGCCCCAATCACAATCTTACTCCTTCCATTCAGTGGATTGTCGAACCATAACAAGTTCGATTTTCCTGATTTGGACATTTCTAATAGAAACCACTTTATGTGGGGTACAAGACGTGAATCTCCACTTGACTATCAAGAAGCTGAGAAACCATTGAAGCCAACAATGGCATGGAAGAGCTGAATAAACCTCCACCATGATTTTCATTCGAAGACTTATGCCCGAAGCATTACAAACAGAAATACCTCCCTAACGAGGATTCCATGGCTTTTTGGCTCGGTTTTACAGACCGTTTATTTATGAAAGATATTGCCTGAAGCACACCATGATTACGTCCATGAATGAGTACGATTCTGAAGTTTATAAATTTGATCGAATTTTGACTGGAGAATACTTTTCTCGTCCGTCCAAGTTTCTAACTCGCTCCTGAAGCAGCAGTGTAGAGGGTGAAAGTTTACCAAATTCTCGGATATGATTACTACCACAAACATGAGAGAAAGGTATAGACCTAGCTTCGGCTGGAGTCTACCGAACAGTATAGACCTAGTTCGGCTGGAGTTTACTGAATGGTTCAACCCAGTTCGGTCAAAGCCTACCTAATGGTGGTGTTCTGTTTCGGCAGGGATGCACCAAAGGGTCTGCTCTGCTTCGATAGAGATGCACCGAACGATATTGCTCTACTTCGGTAGAGGTCTACCGAACAGACCCATTCAACTTTGGCTGGAGCCTACCGAACCTAAGTATAGGTCTGTCTCTATCACAATCCAATTTCGAGTTTGTTTTTACAACATATGGTAGAATCAGGGACTGCCAAGGTATGGCATCATGCTTGAAGCGTGATCCTTGGCACCTAAGACCTAAAACTTCAAGAATAAGGGATATTGTTCCCGAACCTTAACCTTGCAGAATCTACTTCCATCTTTATGGAATAGATCATTGGTTATGCACCTGTTCATGCCCCTACCAATGTTGTTGAGGAGTACATTCTAGTAGTGAATATGTGAGACTAATTTTGCTCCACCAAACATCGTTGGAAGAGCATAATTTTGACATGGATGGCCTTGTTGGCCGAATCCCCTTAGTAAACAATTTACTTTGTGAACATTTTTTTTTATGTTCTTGGATTCGCATTTGGTGTTTGTTTTAGTTATGGATAATCTTATCGATCTTGTCCTCGAAAATGAGTTAATTGAATCATGTTTCTTGTACACATGTGACCGAATTCAATTAAACATGTGATTAGGTATGAATGTGGGAAAGTTAGTTGTCTGGATGAATGCGATACTAGGCACACTAACTTTACACCTAAATCACACCACTAGCAACGACTTCAGGTCTATCCAACTGATTAAGAGTATTGACACGCTCCTGGTTGTAAGAATGGTACTACATTACCATGTCAGAGACCTTATATTCTCCTCGTTCAGGAAGAACGTTGTTGAGTCTTAAGGATATTCGAGAGAACAACGATCATAAATGAAACCACTAATGGAAAATAAAGTTGAATATCTTTGCAGCACCTTAAAAAATGAGCCTGAAGCTTTGCTTTGGGGCCAATAGACTATCTCCTAACTGGGAATATGCCACATGTGGCCGGTCTGGAGCCGGGTGATTCGAGCATTTTGCTTAGGACACTTAGGTCGTACAATGATGCCACGACACATCTCCTTACCCAAAGTAAGGATCTTATGTCTACAAGCACATTTTGCCAAGCCTGTTCATTGGGAAATTGATTTTCTAAATCATCCATAGCAAAGATACGAAACAACATTCTTTTTATAGTGGATTCAAGGGAATATATGTGGACTATTCTAACCAAAATGCGGACCATATAAATACTTATCATTTTGGTTGATGAATCGACAAACTAGTCACATTTTTGTCCACACACACTGCTGCTAAACCTTCTGGCCGATTTGAAGAGTTCACCACCCTACTTATCCCATAAATTCTAGGAGACTGGATAATGTCAGAGAGTTTATATCGACAGTTTTTGATAAAGTATTGCATGTCTTTTGGGTTTATAATTGAACATCGAATTCCCATGTTCACCCCATAATAGCCTCGCATAGTGATCATAAAGCGCAATTTAAATGATCGCTTGGACCTTGGCAACAAGATTTTAGTTTCTGCCGAAGGCTATGCAATCTTGTATACAGCTATGTTGGTCCATCTTAAGGCCCATTGCCACACAACAATTTTGACGTTATAGTTGGTTACTGGGTACGAACTTGACATCTTTTGTATTTACGCATTTGGGTGTGCATTCCATGTGCCAAGTTGCCCCGCCGCAACGTACCAACATGGGTCCTTAAGGAAGGATGTGAATCTTTGTCGATTATGATTCTCATTCACCCAAGCTCTCTTAGAGACCTTGCAAGTGATCTCTTTACCTCTCATTTGTGGATCATCACTTCAATGAGATAATCATCCCACTGTTAGGGGGAGATAAAAACGTCGATGTTCTTGTAGAACGGCGTGAATTTGCATAAACGCTACCCACTATGTCTCATCTCGAGCCTCGTACCGCACAATTGTGATAAGCAAGTGCGATGAATTCTACCTTTCAGATTGTTGCTCCAGATGTATTCCTCTGATCTAGCTAAAGTGATGAGATCATATACCAAATGCAAACATGCCTGCAATGATAGACGTACTTAATGAACGTTGAGTCAACACTCCTGAAGGGTGTGCCACCCATGTTGGACGATTTAGCCATCCCTGTTGGACGGTCTGGTACACCGGCAGATAGCCAATCAATCTGTCTTGACCTGGAGCACAACAGATCACTCGGTTCATAGGATTCACTTCCCTAGAAGAGGAAAGTCACGACACAAAATGAATCTATACTTGACTGCTGTCTCAAATCATTTCCATCTCATAAAGAAACAATGTACAAACAAAGGAATGGGTGCTAACAATAGGCCGTGATAAAAACCTTCAAGGGGATTAACCTAAATGAAGGGAAAAAGAGTGTCCCGCACCAGTTAACTTAAGAACTAAATTTATCCTCTAAATTGAGATCAGAAATCACATCAGGAGGTTCCTCAAACCAAGAGACTAGATGGTCCAAAGTTAAACTAAGTCTAGCTAACCGATGAGCCACTGTATTAGCATTTCTTCACACAAAATTATCTTTCCACTGTTGGAAAGGTTGTAGAAGCCTTCGTGTGTCATTTAGTAAATGCCCAAAAGGCTTATGATTAACAGCCAAATTATTTTGGATTGCAGCTATCACTAATAAAGCATCACCTTCCAAAATAACTTGTGCCGTCTGCCATTGCTGAACAAACAAGGCAACTTCACGAGCCGCTGCAATCTCTGCAAGCATAGCTGATGCAATCCCCTCTAACTTCAATGCCATGGTTGCAACAAAATCCCCAACCGCATTCCTGATAACTACTCCAACACCTCCCACCGTCCCATGTTCGTCCCACGCACCATCAAAGTTACATTTTATCCATTCTTCCTCCGGCTTCCCCCATGTCTGCACCTGGTCATCCTTATTCTTCGGTTGCACTTCATTCCACTTCTTAAATTCCAACAACCAAGTATGAGCTTGAAGTTGGATTTCCTGCAGTGGTAACAATGAGCCCTTCCATAGCAACTCATTATGAGATTTCCAAATATTCCAAAGCAAAACAAGCGCTAAATCAAAACTCTTGCTTGAAAGAAAGGAAACCAAACAAGCCAACCAATCTTGTAGCCCAACATCTCTGTGCTGCATAGTTTGTAATCCCAATGGGCTAGGGAACCACATTGCCACGGCTCGAGGGCAATGCAACAGAACATGCTCAATTGTTTCATGTTCAATACCATTGAATAGACAACAATCATTCATAACTTTCTCATAGTCAAGTTAACTCTAGTTGGCAAAGCATTCAAACAATCCCTCCAGATAGAAATTTTGACTTTACCTAGTACCTTAGCATGCCATAATGCCTTCCAAAGAAACTTGATCTCTGCCGTCACCGCTGAACTAAAAGGTACATCACCACAAATTTCACTACAAGTTCGATCAACAAAATATGCACTTTTATTCGTAAAATTTCCTTTAGGTTCTTTGATCCAAATCAACTCATCAGATGGACTAAATAAACTCAAAGGAATGCTCAAAATAAGGTTGCCCTATTCTTGAAAGAACATTCGCGAAACCAAATGCGTATTCCAACGCACACGATCCGTCTCCACCATAAGAGATCTCATAGTAAGGCTAGGATGTACTCTTACTGGTAAAGGACTTAGCACTTTAGCATAAGTATCTCGCGGTATCCAGTTGTCCCCCCAAATTTTAATGTTCAAACCATCGCCAACCCACCATCTAGCCCCACGCTGAATCAACACTGTAGATCCTGCTATGTTTTTCCAGCAATAGGAAGAATTTGGCTTTACTGTAGCTTGTAGAAAATTCATTTTAGGGAAATAATGAGCCTTAACACTTGGGCCACAAGAGAGTGCAGCTGCTGGATAATACGCCAACCTTGCTTAATAAACAGAGCTAGATTAAAGGCGTACAAGTCTTTGAAGCCCAACCCGCCCTCACTTTTAGGCTTACACATCTTCTGCCAGCTCACCAAGTGAATACATCGTTTACCAGTTTCGTTCCCCCACCAAAACCATGCAACCATTTGATTTAACTCCTTACAGAACGTCTTCGGAAGCAAAAAATCTGCATGGTATATAAAGGGATAGCCTGGGCCGCGATTTTAGTTAAAATCTCCTTACCAGCACTACTAAGGAGACTCTTACACTAACCATTTATTTTTTTCCAAAGCCGATCTTTGATATATGCAAATGTAGCCTTCTTGGATTTACCAGTGAGAATCGGCAACCCAAGATAACGATCATAGTAATCCACCCGAGTCATGCCCAGGCAATCGGCAAGCACTTGAGCATCCACTTCATTCACATTCGCACTAAACGCCACACAACTTTTAGATAGATTAACCGCTTGCCCGAGGCCAATTCATAAGTTGTAAACAAATCCTTCAGTTCACAACATTCCTGTAAAGTACTTCTGGCAAAAAATAAAACTATCATCGGCAAAAAGCAGATGATGTATAGTAGGCGCACCATTACAGACCTTGATCTCTTTTATCTGTCCTGGAGCCTCCCATAGATCCAACAATGCCGAAAGACCTTCTGCACAAATCACAAACAAGAATGGGGACAACGGGTTCCCTTGCCGATTACCCCGTTTAGGTTGTACGAAGCCCACTGGTTCCCCATTAAGCTTGAAAGAATAAGAGACTATGGTGACACACATCATGATCCAAGTAATCCATTCCTAAGTGAAACCCAATCTTCTCATTATTTTTTCTAGGAAAGACCATTTGATGCGGTGATAAGCTTTACTGATGTCTAGTTTCAACGCCATCACACCATTCCAACCACTAAACTTCCGTTTCATAAAATGAGCAATTTCTGATGCCACCAAACAATTGTCTGAGATTAATCTTCTAGTAATAAATGCACTTTGTGAGGGCGAAATGATATTTGGTAAAATAAGCTTCAGTCTATTTGTGAGGACTTTGGAACAAATTTTGTATATCACATTACACAAACTGATTGGCCGGAGTTGAGTCATGGATGTTGGGTCTACTTTTTTGGGTATAAGAGTTACATGCGTATAATTAACTTTCCGAAGCATACTCCCCGTCGAAAGAAGATAGCGTACTCCATCACATACATCCTGGCCAACAATTGCCCAATGTTTTTGATAAAACCCAGGAGTCATTCCGTGGTGCCTTGGTAGGGTGCATTTGGAACAAAGCATCATTGATTTCTTCATCAGAAAATAGCAACAAAAGATTTTGATTCATCTCGGTAGTGACTTTCAACCGCACTTAGAATTTCAAAGGCATCTGCTACACTCGTTGAATCAAATAATTTCATAAAATAATCCACAATTACCGATTCCATACCAGCCTTGCTTTCATGCCACTGCCCTGTTTCATCAACCAAACCGTGTAGCCCATTTCATCGTTGTCGTCTAGTTGCTTTTTGATGAAAGTATCTTGTATTTTGATCCCCAAGACGTAGCCAATTTTCTTTAGACCTTTGGCACCAGAACGCCTCTTCTTAAGCAAGTAGTGAATGTAGACGAGTATACAAACCTCTTGGATATTGGCAACTTACGGTACCTTTGACCCTCCATCACCTCTTGGAGGCAGACTACATAGTATGGGGCAATAGTTGTTGACGTGTGAGTCATAAATCAATCAGTATTGGAATGTAATTTGGTTTCCTAGATTAAAGGGATTCCTTCCTAGTTTAGGATAAACTCTTTCATTATTATTCCTTGTACCGCAAGGTGTGGATGTGTATATATTACCTCCATATTGGAGAGAAAAGAAGAAGAATCAATCAAAGTTATTTTGGCATCAGAGCCGGGTGTTTTTGGCCTGGTATCTTTCTCCAATCCTAAACCTATTATCTGTGTATGCTGCTGTGTCATGAGACAAGGGACTCATTCCAGAACACCCCAAATCAGAAACACAAAAAAGACACTTTGCTGATGTGATGGCTGCAGAAGGAACAATTATTCCCATGGGGGCTTCGGCTTCTAGTACAAACAAATCTCCAAGTCTGAGTGCCTTACTGTTCGGATTCAAACTCAATGATTCGAACTATAAAATTTTGTCGAAGATGATGGAAGTTCACGCAAAATGATTAAATAAGATGGGTTATCTCAATGGGAAGACTCTGACAGTGGATGAAACATAACCTGGGTTTATGAAGTGGAATACTAAGGATGCAATCGTCCTAGGATGGTTGCTAAAAACTATGGAACCACATCTGTTAGGGCTATTCATTGAGTTACCAACAACACATGGTATTCGAGTCATTTTTTTGGCCAAACCAAGGCGAGTTAGCCAACAAGAAAGGTACCATTACCTTCTTCTCGTCGAGAAGTATGATTTTCGTTTTTGAATCACTTGATTTCGTGGAGTATTGAAGAAGTTATGAACGTTTAAATTTTACCCAGTTTCCAGCGAGTTTTCCAGTTCTCCTGCGGATCAGTCACCTTTCAGGCTATTTTCCGGCCATCTCCAGCAACCATTGGGCTCCCAAATAGGTATAATCTTATTTTAAACTTTCCTATCTTCATTTTGATAATATTATGGGTCAAATTTGGTTAAGAAACGATTGAGTTACGAAGCTTTGAAAATTGCCCAAACTTCCGGCCAAGAGCTCCGGGACACTTAACGGAGTTTTTAACGGAAGGACCAAAATAATGGATGGTGGACAATCTCAGGCACCATTTCTATTGATTTTCAATCTCAGGGACCAAAGTGATGTGTTATGCAAATCTCATGGCCTATTTTGGCTAAAATGCCAAATAAATAAGACTCTCCCGTTAGAATAAAACTCATATTTTCATCTCTCCATTGAAAATGTTTTTATTGCATGGTAACGAAGAGTAATAAATTAGGGGATTGACAAATAAAAGATAAATTTGGGAAGAGATTTTTGTTTATTTAATTAAAATAACTTCTGATTTACTTCAACATCCATTATGTCACACCGTTCTTTCATAATGGTAATTTGAGAAATAAATAAGTACATGGAAGAGATTTTAGAAAAGATTGACAAAGTCTCTTCTCTTACACATAACACAACTGATCATATAATGTAATGAAACAAGAGGTCCAATAGTTTACTTATGATAGCAAATAGCTAATGCGGCATGAAAACTTGTCTATAGCAAGCTAACAACATTTTCATGAAGTCACAGATAATAACATCGGTTGAGTGGTGACGACAAGAGGGTGAAAGCCATGTCGAAGACTTGCTTGCCAAGTTTTCTCAGTGCTGGACATGGTGTTATCACAATCATGCTCCTTCCAACCGTCCAAGGCGTGCACTATGCCTGCTATACGCCATGCACTCATCACTCTTCTGGGCAACCAATTCTGAGATAAAAAAATTATATGAAAATCTATGTCAATCTAATTTTCTAATTAAAAAGAAAAAACGGGCTAAGAAATTAAAAAAATTGTTATTATTTTAGTTATTAATTAATTGCGTACCTCACAAGAGTGAACATTCTCAAGAGATGTGGGAATCTTCATCGCTGGAGTGTAGTGGTAGAAGCAGTCTTTGCGCAGTTTTTTTGGTGGTAATTGAGAGAAGGGAACAAATAATGTTCCACTTGGTGCACTCAACTGTTCTTTTTGAGTCAATCCATCTCCAACCAGCCAAATCTGAAAAGTTCCATTAGCATGTATATTTCCAATATAATACAAAAAAATAATTGTTACCAGTCTTACACAAAAAGAGTCATTTTGTACTCATTTTCCTTTAACGACGAGCCCATTATCATTTTTTTTTTTAAAACAACTCCCAAAACAAAGTATTGAAACAATTCAACGGGATATCATGGATGAAAGCAAAATTTGTAAATGATAATTGATACCTTGTGTGCATAACTTTCTGCAAGAACCAAACTACTTTCAGTGGCACTTAACGATTTGGTGAGCTTTATATACTCATCTTGGTGTAATGTAGCCACCTGAAATAAGTGCAATGCAGATAGAAGATGAGCAAAATAGCAATACTACAAACACCAAGTTTAATCTCAACTTTTTCACCAACTTTGTCACATTGTATGAGTCATTTTACATGATCTCATAATATATCAGTGGTTCCACATCATGTAAGAAAGTTTATATAAGAATGACGATAAGTTCATAAGACTTAATATGTAACCTTACTCAAAAAACAAATACATCTTCTAATAAGTGGTATTGAATCTGACACAACGACATGATCGTGGCATTCTAAGAACGTACTTGTACAAATTTTTTTTTCTTTCTATTCTTATAGGGGAGCTAGAGCCGTGACATATGATTTGATACATATAAATAACACACACACACACACACACACACACATATATACATACATACATATACATATATATATACATACATACACATATATATATATATATATATATATATATATATATATTTACCTGGATACCCTTCTGGCTCAAAGCATAGGCAATGGCATAAGCAACCTTTGTGAGGTTGCCTCTAAGAACAACTTGGGTTGTCCCTTTTGGAATGCTGTTTAGGATTACAGCAACAGCCAAGCTACTTCCATCCACAACCTTGATTTTGAGATGAGGATGCCTGTCAACATAGAGACCACCATATCTATTCAGCTCCTCACCCTGCATGCAAAAGTTTGCAATCAGAAAGTAGTGAAAGATTAAAGGGTAATTAATAATGAGGTGTTTAGTATGTAAAACCAATGGATACTAGTTAGATAGAATTCGTACCCGGCGCGCTTCTTATTATCATTTATATTATTACAGAAAAATTGGTTGTGAACCTTTTTTCTTTGACAAAACAAATAGTTGATCTAAAAAATTTGATTCGGCTTTTTAACTAGAACCAGAAGTTTCCAAACAAATAAAAACCTAGAATAGAACCGGAAGTTAATAAATATAAACAAATAAATAAAAAAGTACTAGTCATTAAAATTGGAAAGTAATAGATTGGTGGGGTGGGTTTCATGTATCTATTTTGCAGAATATATAACAGAGTGGACCTCCTGGACAATAATTCGACTTAAAGACTAGAAAGTGAATTCAGATAAAAAATTAATGAATTCAGATAAAAAATTAAGGAGACTATGACCATATATAATTTACTCAGATATTGGTAGGTAGAAACTGGCCTGATTCAAGAGGCCGAGACTTATAACTTTGACACCCTTTCTCTCAGCTTGAACAATGGCTTCCTCAATCAAGCTATTGATAGTTGCTTTCTGGAATTGCAAGTAGTACTGCAATATTTATATAAACAAAGCGCAATCATATGAATAATGTTTCTGCCTAAACGGTCTATTATAACCAAAGTTTCAATAACAAACTATATTTTTTAGCGAAAATTTATATTTTGATGTATAAGATACATTAGAGCATACTTGAACTTTTAGATGAGAGAAAAAAAAATGTTCTCATTTGGGTATAACCCAAGTTTGTAATCTGAGCTTGTTAAAGCGCTGCCTCTCAATCACAAATGTACGACCACAGATCCGAATTAACACCATGTACCAGAATGTCACAGGCCACATCAACCACAGGTACCATTTTGATGTGTGCGGCATAGAGGACAAGGAAGCAAATCCTAGCGGTAGATGATAGATGGACTCGGGTGTTGTTAGATGGGTTAGATGAAGGACATCTGGCGATTCCTCCTCTCTCTTGAGTGAAGTTTCATAGAGTGAATCAGTAGATTTGTCCATGGTGCCATTTATGTAGTCGTAGAATGGCATGAAGAGAGAGTAATTGGTTTGGAATTGTGTGTGGTGCAAAGAGTGGAACCTGTACACGTTAATCGTATCTTATATAAAAAGGTCTTAAGTTGACGAGGTCGATCTCTTAAGTTGCTTAATAGAATAAGTGTTGCATAAATCAAAAGAGTTGGAATAAAGTAAATCATAGGGCGTAGGTACATGCCCTATTATAATAATCTTCAAATTAACTGTTGATTGGCACTAGTGTTGCAAGTTTAAGCTATATAAGTGTTTCATACATTTACATGTACTTATTGGGTCATTCAACCAAACAACTTATGCTTTTGGTCTGGATACTTCAATATGGTGTCACAATCACCAAATGTATAATATAACCTTCATAAAAAGTGAACCAAAGAAGCTTACCTTTACATTGGAGAATACAACCTCAACTTATCATATCCTTAACAAAAAACAACAAACTTGCTTTTCACATACAACATTAATTAGTTAGGTTTCTTCCCCTAACAGTTCAAGATTGTGAGTGGTTTTTTTTCCTATTTTGAATTTGTGTACTTCACTATATGTTTATATTATATACCACCTTTATATGAATATGGATATTTTTGTATTTAATAATCATATATAACATGAACATATCGTTACATTATACATACATATCTGTGTGTGTGCATGTGTGCACGGGCGTGTGGAGAGAGAGAGATTCTTACGAAGGGGTATACATAAGATACTTGAGAGGAGGAAAGAGAGAGAAGAGGCAGTTTGGAATGAGCTCAAAATTGCAATGTCCCAAGTTATTCATGAAGTCAATATAAGTAATATAGCCAGCAAAGGATATGACAGAAATTGTTCCCATGAAGACAGTTGCCAGCATTGGTATTGAGAAGAGCAAGGAATATACTATGTGCTCCGCAAATGGGTGAATCACAGCTGCAATATAATAGGAAGATTACATAGACACAACACAATATATATATATATATATATATATATATATATATATATATATATATATATATATATATATTCATTATTACTAGCCCATTGTGAGGTTAAGCTCACTCCCTCCATTTTGTGTAGATAATATCGTTTGTTTGAAAAAAAAAAAAAGCACACACACACTCACAATATTTATCCATTAAAAACTGGGTACTGGTACCGTTAATTATGTTCTACAAAATTATATTATGATCGTCAAAATTTATTGTCCAACGTTAAAAAATAATGATGAGGTTATGAAATGATATGGGGTAGCAGTCTTACAAGTAATAGGCTCGGTAACGATTGAGGAATGGTGATGAGAATGGTAGCGAGAGTAGAGGTAATGATGGTGAAGTGCTCTGTGAAACCAGTAGTAGAGGTACTCCACTAAACCAGCATGAAGTAGAATTGTTGAAACAACCCCGTCTATCCTCCAAAGTGGCATCTTTTGAGCCCCAGGGAAAAATCGGTTGGCAAGGTACAATAGGGTTGCATTGAACAATATTTGGTTATCCCTGTAACAAATAGGGTTAGTTGGATCTTTAACTTTACATCAAATTGTTTATTCGTTGCACTCAGAGTGTTGGGATTAAGTTTTGATTAATTTTTTCATTTCATTAGGTACACTATCGTACTGAACATACATATATTATACACGTGGATACAAAAATAAAGGTTAATTATTGGATGAGAAACATTATTTATCATGAATGTCTATATATACTAATTATATTAAGAGATCCCCTTTTGTTAATGAAAGAGAGTGAAATGACTAATATGTCAATTTTATGTTAAATGATTTTGATATTAGTTTAAAAGGTGATGTACCGATTTAGTTCCTGAATTATCATCTCAGTGAAGATTAGGTCCTTGATTAATTTTTTCGGTAAAATAAGACCCTAAATTCATTAAAAATTGCTAATTTCATCCCTACTATTATATTCAAAGCTATTTTATCCAATTTTTCGTCAACTTAAGTCACTTGACATATTTTAGAGTGTAATACTGTATTTTTCTTGCCTATAACTCCTTAACATTTCATATAGGTTGCGAATCTAACGTCTAATTTACCCTCTAAAGTTTAGTCCATACAGTATTTCTTTATGAAAATTTACCAATCAACCCTCCAAGTGTATCACATGCAAGTAACGTAACTTAAATTAACTAAAAATTGAATATAGTAGCTTCGAATCTAATATTAGGGATGTAATTGGCCGATTTTTATAATTCAAGAACTAATTTTTTTTAAAAATAATTTAGGGACCTAATTTTCATTCAAGTGATAATTTAAGGACTAAATTGGCAGTTTACCTTAATTTAAATAATCAAAGAAAAACTATAATTTTATTTAAAACTTTTATCATCGCATGTTTACAAATTGCTAGTATGCATAATAAAAAGTTCAAAATAAAAATTTAGTCTAGAAAGACACAGGTTTAAACGGAAAAGTTCGGAAAAAAATGCTTTTTCTTCAGAGATTCGAAAAAGAATTTTCCCCCTCTTTTTAAATTTTTTAGAAGTTCGTCATTTTTGAGGTAAAAGCAAAATACATGCATTGAGAATTTTTACACGTAAAATTTGTCTTCCAATTTGATACAGAAATTAGTTTGAGTTCTTAATATTCCAATTGAAAAGTTTAGGAGGGAAATCGAAAGCTCAATGAAAGTTCAAGAGGGAAATTGGCATTTTACCCTATGAATAAAACTATTAGTAAGGGTGAGAAGACTTAATTAACCCTCGCATTCAAACTTTTTGCTTAGTCTTCATTGCTCGAGACGCCCTCATGAACAACTTGTCGAGCCACATCTCTTGTCTCGATTGTTATATTTGTGTGTTGGGATATTACTCGGGAGGTGTCGAGATGGGCTCGAGCAAAAGGAACTTGGGAAAGGATAGAAATAAATTTACAGAAAATAAAATGTAAATGGAATCCCAATGCACTAACCAATTTCTTTCTCTGTCAACCTGATCGAATTCAAGACCCCTGTCAAGAATTCGACCATTGCCTTTTGCTGTTCGATATCGAGAAAGAGTGATCCATATCTGGTTGTGGATCATCCTCCAAATCATAAGTGGAAACATAAAGAAGTAAGTTATATCTCTATCTTTTCCATCATTCACCATGAACAACAATGTGCTGTGAATGACCCAAGGAGCCATGATGAGGTACTGCAAGTGAAAACCCATATATACATCACAGCTCAAGTAATTATTTCAGCAAAATATAACACACGAATAGAAATGTATCATGACGATGCTGATGATATATAATGTTCAATGACTAAACCCTAACCCACTGTATAAGCATGCAGTCCAGTATATAGCAAGCATGTATATATAGGAATTCAAAAGAGAAAGAGAGATAGGGAACAATAATTAGGTAAGAAAGTGCCTTAAAGCTTCCAAGAGATTTCCATGGCCACTCAGTAAGAATTCCAGGCATAGAAGCCATATTCTTCTTTGTTAATTTGCAGTGTATTGGACGGGTGTATATATAGGCAGTTCTCTGTGGACTTCTTGATAAAGTTTTTTATTTTTTATTTTTTATTGTGGAGATGGATGTTGTTTGCGGCTGCTGGTGGGTTGGGGCCACGCTTCGTCACTCTGATTGGTGTTGTGGACTTGCCGAAATCCATCACTACAAGACATCAACTTATCCACCACGACAATTTTATCATGGACTTTATAAGCTCGTTATAAAAAGTACAAATTTACCATGAGTATAATAAGCACGTGGTGAATAACATTTTTTACCACGAACAAATCTTAATCTGTTATAAATTAAAAGTGAATGACCACGTGCAAAGTTCCACGTTGTTAATATAATAAGCCACCACAGGCAAAGCTCGTGGTCATTATTGTTAGTATTCACATCGTAATTAAAATAAAATTGGAGGAGGGACACCAAAATGTTTCAAAATTTCAAACATATATGCAATTTGGAATTTTCACAGCACTCCTCAAAATCTGTAAATATTAGTTGAAAAAAAAAAATCTGTAAATATTATTAATGAAACACTACTTATCAACTAGAATCCCATAAAATTACGGTTATAATAACTCTCTACAAATAACAAATAACAAATATGTCAAACACTAAAAAGTGAAAAACACAAGTTAAAAAAAAAAAAAGAAAGAAAGAAAAGATAAACAGGTGAAAATCACAAATTTAAAAAAAAGAAAGAAAAGATAAACACAAACCCACGTTTATCCTCTTAATCTTCTCTTTGCAGTAGACGTGGAATTCAAATTCAAACCTAAAATCTACACGTTTCTACGGCGTTTTCCCTCGCCCAATAACTTCCCACTCAATAAAACCGAGTCAGTTGTGATTATTTGCATAAGAAAAAGAAAACTAAAATCTCCAAGCTCCAACCATTCAAAAAGTTAAAAAAGTCGACAATATGAAGTGAAGAACCGAGGTGATTTTTTCTCTAATTTCTTTTCATTTTATTGATGAATTTTCTGTATGAATCTTTTTTTGCGCTTTTGTTGTTGTTGTTGTTGTTTTTTTTTTTTTTTTTGTATCACTAACCTTCAGCTTTTCCCCTGCACCGGTTACTATAATTCTCTAACTAGTGTTCAGGTAATTTCTATTCTTAAATTTATTCTGAAAAAAAAAAAAAATTGTGGATGTCGTGAAAAGGAAAGAAGGCTTACATGTTTATATGAATTTGCACTATCATAATTTTGTGTATATTTGAGTGTATCCACTTGGTTTGTACCACACGATTTTCTTTTCTTTCCGTATTTACTTCTCTTACTTGAGATCAAATTAGTATATTCCCACACAAGAAGTACAAGACTTTATTTTATTTTATTTTTCTTTGTGCTTATGTCTATGCGGATAGAAGTAGACATATAGAAGATGCCGTTAGTGAGGTTCGAGCATTAAGGGCAGGATGTCACTCGTGAAGGACTTTTATTTGGAGGTGTTCAAGGAAAAGTAAACTTCTAAGCTGACTATTTCCCTGTAAATGGAGGTGTACTTCATACTTGATACATAGTTTCATGTTTCTTTTTGCTTTCTTTCTTTTTTTTTTTGTCAAAATAGTTTCATATTTCTTAGTATAGGACATTGGCTTTATACCTGATTTTGTTGTAGTTTAGTGTAATGCTTGTAATTCTTTTTGAATATGTGATTATTTAAGAAATTATTGTATTACAGTAAATTTGCAATTTTGTGTATATATATATATATTTTAATTAAATAGTTTTTTTTTTTTTTTTTTTAAATTTTTGAAAAACTTTTTACAACGAGCATTTGCCATGGTCAATTAGTGATCCACAATGGTCATAGCACGTGATGCTAGATTCCAATTTACCACGGGTTAGATCCGTGATTATCATTTAAGAAGTTCAAACTTTTCATCACGTCTAGATTACTAACGGACACAATGTCCGTGGTAAATTGCAATCAACCATGGGCATTCACCGGGATAGATGTGGGTTTTTCTTCTAGTGCATGCTCGGATTAGAGCGCAATGCCTCTTTGGTGGTGCTGCTTTGGTTTGGGCGTGCAAATCTGGCGGTGGCTCTATTGGGCTTCTTGTCGGTGGTTGTTTCTGGAACCTCTGCTGCCTGTGGTTCATTGTTGCTGCTCTGCTGGATTTATGGATGTGGTAGCCGGACCTGTCTTGTGCCATGGCACTATGCTATGATCTTTACCTGAGGGTCCTATCCTTCCATCGGATGGTGTCTGTTTTGAGGTTCCTTTCTCAGACTAGCTTATTTTAGCCTAGTTTAGTTTATTTTAGGGTAGTTAGTTTTGAGCTAGTTTAGTCTAGCTCTACTGTCTCGCCTAGTGTGTGTTGTGGCCACGCCGCAACGATGGCTGTATTTGGTTTTCACCTTGAGCATTGTATTATGTGGTCTTGTCTACTAACGATGACTTTATGTGGTCTCGCTCATGCAATAACTTTATGTGGCTGTGCTATTTGGAGGCAACTGTTTGCAATCACCTATACAAATTTGTTATATATCGTTTATGTGACAGGTTTGTATGGGTGATGTGGGAAGTTCTCGTACATGTGGTAGCCGCTTAGGGGTTTACTATTGTTGTCTCATTTGCGCAAATTAACCTCCAGATCATTTTCTTGGTCACTGGAGGATTGTACATAATTGACACCTATGTATTGTTCTTGATTGATTAATGAAATACCAAATATCGTTGCTTGTCAAAAAAAAAAAGAAAAAAAAGAAAAAAAGAGGATAGGTGTTAATTTGAACTTTCTCTTGATATCATATTACTACTTGGTCATCCGCCTCCTTGCACTTATTTCATTATATCCACTTAGACTAGCTTAATTCTAGGGTCATTTTCGTCCCAACTCCTACGATATAATTTTCGAAGTCCCAAATTTAAATCCCTCAAAACCAATACCAACTAGACTTGGTGTTCGTGTCGTATTTTTCGTGTTCGTGCCGTTTTCGTGATATACTCGATATCTTAACGGGTCGCGTAACACCCGTTAAAGTAATCAAGTTATATGACCTGATCCGAAATCGACCCGTGAATATTATCAGGTAATATGACCCAACTTGTTACCCGTTAAAGAAAATATATTTTAAATCAATTAATAATGAAAATGAAAAACTTAATTTGACCAAAAAAAAAAAAGAAAACATAATACTAAATTAGTATATGCATACCACATTGTCGCATAAATATTACTTAAAACATAAAAAAAAAAATTAAAAAAAAAACATTTGTCTTTCAATTATTACATAGCCCAAAATAAGAGCCTAATGAAAAAACATTAGTACATTACACAAAATACCAAATGTTCAAGGATATGGAAAATGAAGGAAGTTGCGTTTCAAGATTGAGGAACCTTGCATGTTTTTTTACAATAGAACCTTTCAAGTTTCATCAATATCCAAGAGAAATGGTATTGGAATTTTGGCTTGAACTATTGTCTTCAGGAGTTATATTGACGATGTTTTCATTAAGGCTTTTCACATTAGCACTCTTTTCCACATAAACTAAGCATAAAAAAAAAACAAACAAACATTGTAAACTATTCAAATGTGTTTGGTATTTATAAATTACTTGATATTTTTATTTTAATGTGTTCTATAATTTTTTTAATCTCACTTTTTGCCTATAGTACACTATATAAATAAATAAATAAATAAATAAAACTTAAAATTTTAAATTTATATAGAATAATAGTACAATAATACATATTTAATATATAATATATACATGTACAATATGGCTATTGTGTTTTATAATAAGATATTTAATATACAATATATACATATTCACTATGGCCAGATTCCTAAATATTTATAAAGGCTGAAAGAGTAAGGGTAGGCCTAGACCTATGCTAGGCTTATAGTGCCTCCGCCCCTGCTTATAACCTTTCATGTTTAGAAAATTAAGAGAAATTGTTTTACATATTTAATTAATATGACATCATTTTAGGGTAGTACGGTTGGACGTGGGAAAAATAGTCGACTTTCATTAGATGGCCAGGAGAAACTCTGGTGAATAGAATACCAGTGATATATATACAATACTTTTTATTTTGGTCAAATTATTAACGATTTATCAACTGGAAGGTACTATGGTTTTGTAGTATCAACAACATATGCTCATTTATTATTTGAAAAAAAAATCTTATCATCACTTAATATTACGATTTTGTAATATTTCTTTTCACTTGTAACTGAGATACTTTAGGTTCGAATCTCATGACGAGTTCCAAATCAATTTATTCTCCAAACTCTTAGTGTAAATATCTCATTATATAAACAAAACAAAAAATAAACAAAAAAATCCTACCACCGAACTATTATTTAGCCATGACAAATCCACGCAGGCTATCATTGCACTGGGATCGAAATCCAAAATATTAATGTCATATTCCTAAACGAGATATATTGGCAAGTCATGCACAAGTGTATACTCAATTTGTACGCTATTTTAAAATGTGATTCATTATGAAAAATATAAAAAAGATATACACACACATACACACACACGCTTGCATTTTATGTTGACGAGTTGGGATTGTCTTCCAAAATACGTGTATTTTCCTTTTCTATTATTTCTTCTAACACGAGAGGAGGTGGGAACCGTTTTCTATAAACGAGGTGCTGAACAACATGAGGAGGTAGCACAAATTCATGACTTCGAGTTTGTCTCCGATCTATTTTGTGCTGGGTATTGCGGTGTTGCCCTCTCCCTACTTACATCCCAAACAATTACTTGGCCACCATGAGGCAGCATCTCGCATCATGCAGTACTGTGCATGCAATGATTGTACTCAGTAGAATTATGACGAACTATAACTAGAACCTGCAATGCATGCAATGATTGTACTATGTCGTTGTCTGTTGGTAGATAGAAGTAGAATTAACTAGAACCACACACCTTTGAGAGTTGCGGCCCCATTCGAATTCATTGACTACTCATAATCTATTACTGTGGAGCCAAAAAATAATCTCAAACATCTACAAGGTTACGCGTGAATTTTTACTCAAGAAAGACAAGATTGTCCTCATTAAATGAGCAGGGCACTCAAGCATTCCACACACAGCTCAGTATCCTTGGAAGTTCAAGCAACTGGCTACGACTGCTCACAACTCCCCTACTTGTGCAGTGGAAAAGTTAAATGAATTAAAAATAAAGATTAATTACTAAATCCTATCTTACTTGCAAGTAAGAATCCCTGTCACAATGAATTAGGGATATTCCTATCATCATTCCAAGATATTATCTTCTAATTAATATCTTGGAAATATTCTTCCCTTGCACATTCTACGGACGACATAACTTGGCCAATAGGAAGCCGCCATGTGTAGGGAAAAACCCTAACTCCATGGTCGGCGACCTCCTCCTATATATATATCCTCATCTCCACCAAATTTTGGTAAGCTTTTTGCTATACAGAAAACCCTAAACACTCACTCTATTTAGAGAAACTAACTTAGGGAGCGGAGATCCTTTGGCCAAGCCCCCCTTGCTCCACTCCTTGTGGGCGCGTGAGGTTTTGGTCTTTGATAGAAGGTGTTGATTGTTTTGTAGGTAATTTTTCATCAAGACTAAAGATGGCGGAAATTATCTACCACAAATTGGTGCTTTCATTGAGAGTTTGATTCACACGCTCGAAAAAAGCTCTCGCATTCAACGTTTTGAATTTTTCGTCTATACGTAAATTCTCTTACACGGTTCTTTTCCTAGAATTTTTAATATAAGTTCTTTGAATAGGCCAGGGGACAAAATACAATGGTGGAAAATTTTGAAACAACGACGAACGGGACATCTTATGTTCAAAGATATAGATCAGTCAATAGAGTACCACCGTGGTCATGACAGCAACGACATCAGCCGCGCAGTGACCCTTGGGACAGCTCCTGACAGCTACCACCATCACTACCCACCAAGGAACAAAATGCCGATAATATCGGCGATATTTCGCAGATATTATCGGTTTTTTATGGGACCGATATTTTAATAGGTATCCAACGGGTTTTCGTCAAAATATCGCGATATTATCGATAGTATCGATAATATCGCGATATTTTGGAACTGTGCTACTCGGAGAAGAACGCCGGAGCTTCTACAGCTCCGGCCGACTGTAAAAGAGGACCCTAGACTCCGATCTAGGTATCAAAATGAAATAGAAGACGAGATGAATGTTTTTATATATTCTGTTTAACGTGAAATGGTCAGAGGTGTTCGGAAATTTCGTCGACATCCACGGCCTCGCCCGAGATGGGTGTGCCTATTCCCGAGCCGATTTCGTCCCAAAAACCTTGCAAAAACACGATTTTGAACTTAAATTTCACATATAAGGTTCAATCTAGAACAGAAAGAGGCAAACCCGAAGCTTACCTAACCGGAGAAATTCAAGAAACTCGCCGGAGTTCCTGCGTTCGCCGAGTTGCAGAGACGAGAAGGAGAGGGAGAAAGACGAGGTTGCTGATGATGATGGGTGTCTTCCTGAAGCAGGTGCGATGGTGTGCGTGTGTGTATGTGGGTCTCGGACCCTCGGTGCAGAGAGAAAGGAGAGAGACGACGCCGACGAGGGAGGAGCAGAAGGCGATGTGGGTCTCTGTGCTTGTGTGTGGGAGAAGGATCGAGAGACCTTGGGTCTCTGTGCGTGTGTGTGGGAGATCTGTGTGTGTGTGTGTGGGAGAATGGAGAAGGGGGATAAGGGAGCTCAGAGAAGAGAGAAGGATCGAGAGAGAGAGAAACTGTCTGCGTGTGATGTCTGTGTGCGTGTGTGATCTCTGTGTGTGTGTGGTTGGGTCATCTGACTCACCTCACCTGACAACTTTTACAATCACTTTTTACAATTTCAGACCATGGACAAAAATAATAGTGCTTTCATAATGAAACCGTGTGCCACTGTGAGTCTGTGATATTTTTTCACATTCAAAGAGGTGGAGTATCAGAGCCATTCAGAGCATTTTCGTTTCTTTTTCTTCCCTTACCCTTTTCAAAGCCATTCCAGATCCATTCCAGAGCTTGAACACAAAGGGTTCCATATTTAAGGTAAGTTTACAAACTTATATTTATATTATTGTAATTTATACAACAACCAAAATATTTGTGTGGACTCGTATGTTAATTTTTTTAAGTAATTAATACTTGCATGTTAATTTTTGTAAGTAATTAAGTAATGTTAACAATTACATGTTTATTTTTTTAAGTAATTAAGTAATGTTGTATAATTATTCCCTAGGATAGTTTTAATATGTTTAATGTTATTTATTATTTTATTAATATTAGGTTTTATTATCAAATTGGATTATTATTCATTAATATTAGGTTTTATTATTTCATATTATTTTTATAATTACTTAAATTTTTACAATCATTTTCTTTACTTCGTATTTAATTCTTCTGTAGAATAACTTTATTATTTAGGTTCTCTTATATAACCGTCATCACTACTATATTTTTTGGCCAAAAAATAATTGTCTAATTTTCATGAAAAATAAATATAGGTACGTTTAAGATTTCCAGTGGAGTTACTAAACGTGATCCAGCTTGGGAACATGAAGACCCAATAGACGGAAACAAACATGGCACAATTTGCAAATATTGTGGTCGGGTAATGAAGAGTGGCGAAGTGACACGACTTAAGTACCATCTTAGTGGATTAGATCCAGCAAAAAATGTCCAACGATGCGATAATGTCCCCCAAGAAGTGAAGGCATTCATCATCACATTATTAAAAAATAAAAAACAGTAGAAGGAAAAGATAACACATGGAATGGAAAATATTCGAGCTGGGCTACGAGGAGAAGTCATTGGCCAAGCGGTTGACAGTGACGATGATGACGATGAGGACGAATGTGATGATGACATGGGACCTGAAGAACGACGCAGTTTGAAACAAGCATTACGTGCCTCCAAATAGTCAACATGGGAAAGAGAACACCTTCATAAAATTCCTAATAGAGCACAAGGTTCCGGGACAAGTGGTGGTGCACAAATGAGACGGGGAAGCAGTCTTAGAGAATCACAACCAACACCACCAATAGCCCCAAGTTTATATAAGTCATCCAAAGCACATCAAAAGAGTTTTTGGAGTTATTTCACTGGAGGTAATGTGAAGGAGGGAATGGGGCGTCTAATTAGCAAGTTCTTTATCTATGAAAATGTCCCTGCTCAGAAAGCATCATCACATCATTTCAAAAATATGGTAGTGGGATGTCAACAGGCCGGTGTTGGAGTACAACCTCCCACTCCTTATGAGATAAGAAACAAATTTTTGGATATGGAGTATAAAGACATTGGCGAGTATGTTAACAAGTTGAGGTCAAAGTGGGAAACTAATGGTTGCATAATCATGTGTGACGGATGGACTGGCCCGACCAGATTGTCTATCATAAACTTCATGGTATACTCCAAGGGAAAGACAATTTTTTTGAAGTCTGTTGATGCTTCAGACCATATAAAGAGCTACAAGTATATTTACAAATTATTGAGGGATGTAATCATGGAGGTGGGAGAGAATAATGTTGTCCAAGTTGTGACCGACAACGGTTCTGCATTTGTCAAAGCTGGAAAAAAGTTAATGAAGCATCATAATGTGTTTTGGACATCATGTGCAGCACATTGTATCGATCTCATGTTTGAGGCAATGGGGAAGAGAGAGAATGTTGCTACTGTGGTAAAAAGAGCTAGAACGATCACAAATTATATTTACAATCACGGTTGGTTGTTGGCAAAGATGCGTGAATTTTGCAATGGAGAAATTATTCGTCCAGCTACCACTCGATTCGCCACCAACTATATTGCATTAGACAGCCTACTTAAGAAGAAAGCAGGGTTGAAGCAACTGTTCACTAGTGACGATTGGGCCAACCACAATTTGAGCCGCTCAAATGCAGGTCGTATGGTGGAAAGTATAGTGCTTGATCATGCTTTTTGGACTCAATCAGAACATGTGTGCCAAGTGTTTGAACCTCTTTACAAAGTTTTACGGATCGTTGACACAGAAGTGTATCCTACTATGGGGGCAATATATGAGTTGATGCGTGTAATGAAGGATGAATTGGAAAGAAAACATGGTGCAAGGTGGGTCATAAAGATAATTGAAGACCGATGGTATAAAACATTATACCATGATTTGCATGCAGCATGTATAAATTATGTCATAATTTGCAATTCATTTCTTTAGTTGCATAAGTATTATTTCTCTTATTAGAGTTTGTGTTTCTTTGAACAACATATTATTTGAATCCTCGATACCAATAAATCGTGCTGTACATAATGTATACGCTAAATTAGACCCTGCATCACCAGCAGTTGGCCAATTTGGAAATGAGGTACACAATTACTTAAATTATAATAATTACTTTGTTGGATTAAACTAACACGATTTATTGAATTCAGCTAACATGGTTTAAAGATGCAAGAAGAACTTTTGGAGAACCAACATCAGTTGCTGCTCGAACAAAAATGTCTCCTAGTGAGTGTAAACATATTTCACTATAAGTTTATAATAGAATTTGTTGGAGTTATTAGGCTTATCAACATTGTTTTTCATTGTAGCTGAATGGTGGATCATGTATGAGACCGATGCACCAACTGTGAGAAAGTTAGCAATCAAGGTATTATCACAAACAACTTCCTCATCTGCTTGTGAAAGAAATTGGAGCACATTTGCACTCATACACACAAAGCAAAGAAATAGGTTGGCTCATAGTAGGTTGGAAAAATTAGTTTATTGCTACTACAACATGAAGCTTCAAATTCGAGATAAGGAAGCAGAAATAGATCATGTCGACCGTGGTGACCCACTAGATGTGTTTGATATTGTTGTTGAAGATGATGATACAGAGGGTAACCAACTTTATCAATGGATTATACCTCTTCATTTAGATGATGATGAAGGCAACCCAGCTCCCAGAGTTGCTGAAGAAGCACGTAATGAAGGGATAAATGTAGAAAGAGTATTAGAGGAGGAGGTGGGATCTAGCAGCGCTGACTCTTTGGAAGAACTTTTGCGCCCAAGACCAAGAAACACTGGAATTCCACCTTCTTCCAATCCTACATAACCACAACATCGTGCTGATACTAATGATAGCTCTAGTACAAGATCAGGAGACTCACCTACCATCGGAGGTGGGAATGATGAAGGATATAGTGGAGCTGGAGGTGGTGGTGGTGGATATGGAAACTATGTTGGACCACCTCCCGGATTTATGAGCCCCTTCACTGGTGAGGCAAACTTCACGCATGCAACACATGATGATGACCATGGCAGTAGGCGGGCAGGACCAGAAATTGGTGCCATAGGGAAGGACTATACTCGTAGAGAAAGAGGTAAGGGGATTTTGTCAAGTCAAGAAGATGACTCGTTATCTAGAACTTCGAATTCTATTGGAGTGGGAAGTAGTAACTATGGTTATACTCATAACCAACCATTTCCCTACCCTTCATATCCCATTCCTGTTGGGATGGAATTGAGCGACTCATGGAAACAATTCGAGACTCAATCTTCAAATGATTTTGCTTATGGACAACGTCAACCAATCTCAGATCCATATGGGTGGCATGTTAACAATTACATGCAAAACTATTTTGGGGATTTATCATTTGATAAATACTCTTCACAATACACTCACTCTACACATAGAGATGATGAAGATAGTGAAAAATTTGAACCTCATAGGAACTCTATGTGGTACTAAGTCACTCATGTATCTTACAATGCAATGTATAAAGTGTAAAATATTGTACTAATTCATTATATATAAATGATTATGGTGTGTTTAAACTTCTTTCATTAATTACTACATATTTTCTACACTCACAATGTTTGTCAGCTCGCTATATAATCAACTTGATAATGTTAAATCCATCATGCAATGCATTTCCTTCCAATTTTTTTGTGATAAACTAATAGATAATTGACTAAATAAACATCCTGCAAAGTTTCAATAAAAATTTTCAAGTTTTTCTTACAATTTCCGTGGTTTCCATATAATTTTTATCGATATCGATATTATCCCCGATATTTCCATCGATATTTCCGTGTTTTCGAACTACCGATATTTCCGATATCATCGATATTTAATATCTTGCTACCCACAACACTGCAGCAACAACCACCTCAGGAGAAGGCCCAGGAGGCAGCCACATCCACAATCTATGAGAAAATTCCAAAGGCAGCTGCAACAGGCATGGCGTCCAGAAGATGACCCAACCTTCCAAAACCAAACCCAGCACATCTTTCAATACATTTGTTCTTAAAATCCTGATAACCTCGCTAAATGTATAAGATAATAATTTTTCTTAAAATCCTTTAAGACCGAGTAAATATATAAATTAATAATTAAAAATATACATAAAAAAAATAACATATAAATATTCATATATGTTGTAGGCCTAATTTACTGTACCATATAAATGACAGAGAGAGAGGTTGCGGCAATGGTAGAGGTGTGTTCTATTCCACCTCATTGTGCCTTTATTTATAGTAGCAGGGAAGGTCAATTCCTTACCCTAATAGGATTACAACTCTCATAGGATAATATCTAGTCTAAGAGATATGATAGAATCCCATAAGGATATCCTAAATATGTTAGGATTTACACAATCACATTCCTAATCTAATAGGACTGCAACAATATACATATTTAGGAAATTTTTTACCTTAATTAATTCTATTTTCTCTATTCAACTTTTTCTCCAAATATGCTTCTAAAGTATATTTTATTTTCTAGGGCATTAAGTTTGAAATACGCTTAGATCTTCTAGTTTTTAAATTATCTTAGAAGTTTGAAGTCATATATGTATGTTGTTTTTATATGATACCTGTATATTCATTTTTTTATCTTTGTTAAAAAAATAGTAACTGAAATAAATGAACAAAACAAAAATCTCGCTATTGTAAAACCCAAGGTGGGAGAAAAACCCATAGACTAAGGAGAAAAGTGATACGTCTCCTGGACGCAAGTAGAAGAACTCACAAAGGTATGACAAGCCCAAAATGGATGCCTAGCCAAAACCTAGTTAGGTAGCCAAAACCTAGTTAGGTAGCAAAAACCCAATGGGAAAAATACTCCTAAGCGTAGGGAAAAAGAGTACATTAAGATCAAGTGAGTATACTTCTGGATACTCCCCCTGAGTTTGACAGAACTTCCAAATGAGAACTACAAGCATTGCATATGAAGAGTTCGGCATACCAATTTCTTGGACAAGTTTTTGGAAGGTTGACTTCGGCAATGACGTCATGTAGAGGTCGGCAAAGTTGTTTGGGATCGGCTTGCATGACTTCAATCTCCTGATGCTTTGCTGATGTGATGTTGACTTCGTTGATGTATCATGTCTTGGTCGAGATACATGCGGCATAATCTTCATGGATCGTCGTCAAGACTCAATGATGGATGAAAACAGTAAGTACTTCGAACATGCTCAACAAGAATTCCTAACCATGTCTCACATGTGGCGTAGTGAAGTAAGGTGAGTCTAGGAACAATTTGAAGATTTCGCAACTAAGGTCATATCGTGGACCTCTAAGATATTGCGATATCCTTAACGGTCAAGACATAACCATTCAGGGATTTGCCTTGTACGGGTTTGATAAGTAACCTGCATTAGCATAACAAACAAGGAAGTCATCATTCCGAGGATCAAGGGATCGGATTCGCTTGGGATGAGTTGGGATTTGCCCAAATCCGCAGTACCTTTCAGGGTAGTGGAAAAACGTCTTTAATACCAATTCAATGGTTGCGTGTAGGCGTGGTGTTGCTTCTTTACCAATAGATCAATAACGAATGAGATATCATTTCTAATTGCAATGAGCTAAGTACAACAAGCGCAAAGTTGAACTCAGATATGGAGCTTCAGATTCCATAACCTCTTCAAGGGTCTCATTTGCATATAGCGTATGGAAGATCATAGGTATTCTCAAAGGTAACACCTTTGGGGTGTAGTTTGATTGGTAGACCAAAGTACCGTCAGAATAATGCTTTGAACTTCAGGTCAAGTTATAAACGAGTTTTCGCAAGATCCTTCATCTCAAATTCCATCTTCAGGTGCGAGGCAGTTTTCTCAAGCTCTTTCAGAGTCTTAGTGAGATGCATATCATTAACATAAACTGTAACTCTAGCAATTCGGAATAAGACTTCAAAGTTTAACACGCAAGGGTATACTCCATAACCCTAACTGATCAAATAATCACTTAGACGGGTATACCACATCTGCCGGATTGCTTTAATCCATAAGTGAATGCCTCAAACAAGTTGAGAGGGTGTTCCGTGGTTTGGAACTATTTGAACCAGGCCATGTAATTATTCAGGAACCTACATGTAGATCTCCGTATCTATATCCCCATGGAGAAACATTAACCTCATTTCATAATGCTGCAGTCAATCACATGGCATTTGAGAGAAACCTTGCGCTGTAAAGTATGCATCATATCGCACTATTTCATTCATTTCATTACGCTTCATTTCCCACATGCAACACAACAAGGTTATCTTGGGCAGTGTAGGAAGGATATGTCCAAACACACTATGGTAAGGAATTTATCCTAGATTGTAATCTCGGTTGTCTAATCAGTTCTACGTTGTCACTACTCAACGAAACACGGTTCAATATCATCGCTATTCATTTATATCGGTAGCTACCATATGAGTGAAAAAATCATTGATGGTAATCTCATTTCAATTCCATTAACTCATCCAAACTAGTATACTGGACCAAGAACTTCAAGTGTCGGGAGTAATCCGGATTAATCACATGAGATGGAAATGATTTGAGACAGCGATCAAGTATAGATTCATTTTGTGTCTCGACCTTTCTTTTAGAGGGAAGTGAATCCTATGAACCAAGTGATTTGTCGTGCTCTAGGTCAAGACAGATTGATTGGCTATCCGTTGGTGTACCAGACCGTCCAACAGGGATGACTAAACCATCTAACAGGGGTGGCACACCCTTCGGGGATGTTGACTCAACGTTCATTAAGTATGTCTATCCTTGCAGGCATGTTTGCAGCTGGTATATGTTCTCGTCACTTTAACTAGATCAGAGGAATACGTCTAGAGCAACAATCTGAAAGCTAGAATTCATCGCACTTGCTTATCACACTTGTGCGGTACGAGGATCGAGATGAGACATAGTGGGTAACGTCCATGCAAATTTACGATGTTCTACAGGAACGTTGACGTTCTTATCTCCCCCTAACGGCGGGATGACTATCTCATTGAAGTGATAATCCACAAAAGAGCAGTAAAGAGATCGCTTGCAAGGGTTCTAAGAGCTAAGGTGAACGTTAACCCATGTTGGTACGTTTCGGCAAAGTAACTTGGCACATGGAATGCACACCCAATACGTAAATACGAAAGACATCAGGTTTGTACCCAGTAACCAACTATAACGTCGAAATTGTTGGGTGGCAATGGGCCTTAAGACGAACCAACATGGTGGCAATGGGCGTACAAGATTGCATAGCGGTTAAATAGCCAAAATGGTCCCTAAGATTTGCATAACACATCACTTTGGTCCCTGAGATTGAAAATCAATAGAAATGGTCCCTGAGATTGTCCACCATCCATCATTTTGGTCATTCCGTTAAAAACTCTTTGGGCAATTTTCAAAGCTTCGTAACTCAATCGTTTCTTAACCAAATTCAACCCATAATATATCAAAATGAAGATAGGAAAGTATAAAACAAGATTATACCTATTTGGAAGCCCAATGGTTGCCGGAGATGGCCGGAAAATAGCCTGAAAGGTGACTGGTCCGCGGAAAAACTGGAAAACACGCCGGAAACTGGGTAAACTTTAAACGTTCATAACTTCTTCAATACTCAACGAAATCAAGTGATTAAAAAATGAAAGAGATACATCTCGACGAGACAAAGAGAATGGTACCTTTGTCAATGGCTAATTCACCGTGGTTTGGCCAGAAAACGGCTCGAAAGTGGCTAACTCTAAAATGGTTAGCCACTTTGGAGTCATTTTCCGGCCACTTTGAATTAGCCATTGAGAAAGGTAGCATTCTCTTTGTCTCATTAAGAAGTATGATTTTTTTTTTTTGAATCACTCAATTTCGTTAAGTATTGAAGAAGTTATGAACGTTTAAAGTTTACCCAGTTTTTGGCGAGTTTTCCAGTTTTTCAGTGGACCAATCACCTTTCAGGCTATTTTCCTGCTATCTCCGACAACCATTGGTCTTGCAAATAGGTATAATCTTGTTCTACACTTTCCTATCTTCATTTTGATATATTATGGGTCGAATTTGGTTAAGAAACAATTGAGTTACGAAGCTTTGAAAATTACCCAAAGAGTTTTTAAAATGGAAGGACCAAAATGATGGATGATGGATAATCTCAGGGACTATTTCTATTGATTTTCAATCTCAGGGACCAAAGTGATGTGTTATGCAAATCTCAGGGACCATTTTGGCTATTTGGCCTTGCATAGCCTTCAGCAAAAACCAAAAACTTGGTGCCAAGTTCGGCGCGATCATTTAAATTGCGCTTTATGATCACTATGCGTGGCTATTATGGGGTGAACATGGTTATTCAATGTCCAATTATAAACCCAAAAGACATGCAATACTTTATCAAAAACTGTCGATATAAACTCTTCGACATTATCCAGTCTCCAAGACTTTATGGGATAAGTAGGGTGGTGAACCCTTAAAATCGACCAGGAGGTGTAGTAGCAGTGTGTGTGGACAAACATGTGACTAGTTTGTTGATTCATCAACCAAAACCATAAGTATTTATGTGGTCCGCATTTTGGTTAGATTAGTCCACATATATTCCCTTGAATCCATTGTAAAAAGAAGGTTATTTCGTATCTTTGCTAGGGACGATTTAGAAAATCAATTTCCCAATGACCAGGCTTGGCAAAGTGTGCTTGTAGACACAAGATCCTTACTTCGAGTAAGGAGATGCGTCGTGGCATCATTGTACGACTTAAGTGTCCTAAATGGTAGTGCCAAAGCAAGTAAAATGCTTGAATCACCCGGCTCCAGGCAGGCCATATGTGGCGTGTTCCCAGTTGCGAGATAATCCATTGGTCCCAAAGCAAAGCTTCAGGCTCATTTTTGAAGGTGGTGTAAAGATACTCAACTCTATTTTCCATCAGTGGTTTCATGTATGATCATTGTTATCTCGAATATCCTTAAGACTCAACAACATTCTTCCGGAATGGGGAGAATATAAGGTCTCTGACATGGTAATGTAGTACCATTCATACAAGGAGCGTGCCAATGCTCTTAATCAGGTTGGATAGACTTGAAGTCATTGCCAGAGATGTGATTTAGGTGTAAAGTTAGTGTGCGTAGTATCGCATTCATCTAGACAACTAACTTTCCCACATTCGTACCTAATCACGTGTTTAATTGAATTCGGTCACATGTATACAAGAAACATGATTCAATTAACTCATTTTTCGGGACAAGATCGATACGATTATCCATAACTAAAACAAACACCAAATGTGAATCCAAGAACATAAAAATATATGTTCACAAAGTAAATTGTTTACTAAGGGGATTCAGCCAACAAGGCCATCCATGTCAAAATTTTGCTCTTCCAACGATGTTTGGTGGAGCAAAATTAGTCTCACATATTAACTACTAGAAGGTACTCCTCAATGACATTGGTAGGGGCACAAACAGGTGCATAACCAATGATCTATTCCATAAAGATGGAAATAGATTCTGCAAGGTTGAGGTTCGAGAACAATATCCTTTATTCTTGAAGTTTTAGGTCTTAGGTTCCAAGGATCACGCTTCGGGCATGATGCCACACCTTGACAAGCCCTGAGTATACCATATGTTGTAAAAACAAACTCGAAATTGGATTGTCAGAGAAACAGACCCAGACTTGGGTTCGGTGGGTTCCAGCCGAAGCTGAAGAGGTCTATCCGGTAGGCCTCTGCCGAAGTAGAGCAATACCGTTCGGTGCATCTCTATCGAAGCGGGAATGCCAAAAATAGGACATTGGGTTCGAAAAAAATCATAACCCAACACGTGTGGGCTGGTTGTGTGAGGCACGGCCCTGCAGCAAGCTGCAGACCTTGGGCTACATAACACGACTTCACAGTAGTCCATAAATGCATGCAAGCTGTAGGCTTGCAGCAGAGGAAAACAAGCCCAATAGGGCTGTAAGGGAAAGACACCTCAGCCTTAGCTAGGTGTGGGTCGAGGTGCTAAATAACCTAATTTTCGCTTGCTGATTGGTTGACGCGATGCAAGCCCAGCAAGCAAAGGCTTGCTGGCTGATTGGGACGAGTGCGCAAGACAAGCCCAGCAACGCTGGCTTGGTCTGGCACGGGCTGGAGTGTGATAGGCCCAACGAAAAAAATTGCTGGTATGTGGGCCAAAAGCTGTAGGCCTTCAGTAAGGAACCAAGGCGCATGCCTGGTTCTCACACATATGTAGCAAGCCCAAAAGGTTCCTGCCTTATGGTTCTAGCGCCCAAGCCTCGAGTTGCAGGCTTGGCTTAGCGTCAGGTCGGTGCGGTGATGCAATTCCAGGCTGCAGCTTAGCCGAAAATTTCCCAAAAATTTTAAATTCTGTTTCAAAATTCCTAGGGTTTGAAAAACCCTAATTGCTTCTAATTTATTTCGATTCTTTGACCCACAAATTCCACATAGCAAAAGTTGCAGAATGCATGAAACGTGTATATATATTGATAATTATATAAAACATATGCAGTATAATTATCGGAAGGAAATATAAATATAGGGGGTTCATGCATCATGGGGAATGTTTTCATGCTTCATGGTTGTTTCAAATATCTTCCTTTATTTTAAGCGCACCTGATTTGTAGAAAACAACAAAAGCCTTTGAATTTGTAGAAAATCCTTCTCGGAAAGCCGGAATTGCATCTCCAATTCGTTGTATCACGTTGAACACAGAAAAATTAAATTCAATCAATAGAACACACCTCACAATTACACATCTATCTCTCTTCTCTCTCTCTATGCCGCACCTTCCCTCTCTCTGGCCTCCATAATTGTTTAGTAAATTATGCCTACAACACGTTATCAGCACGCTCTTAACGCTGCGCTAAAGAGAGTTTATTCTTCAGTCAGGAGAGTATTTCGTTTTAATCATTCTTTTTATGATTAATTTATTATTTTACTGAATTGATATACATGCTATTGATTCAATTTAATTTTTCTTTGTTAAACGTGGTACAACGCATTGGAGATGCAATTCCGACTTTCCGAGAACGATCTTCTACAAATTCAAAGGCTTTTATTGTTTTCTACCAACATGTACGCTTAAAATAAAGGAAGATATTTGAAACGACCATGAAGCATGAAAACATTTCCCATGATGCATGAACCCCTACATTTATATTTCGTGCGACTATAAATTTGCGCGACGAAAACCTTCGTCGCACAGGAATACTTCATGCGACTAACAATAGTTGTTGTTGCTCAAAGTCATCAAGAAAACGCGGGGTAATTTATTTTGGCGTGAAAATCTTGCGCGACGAAAATGAGATCTTTGCGCGTCAAAGGTTTTGTCGCGCAAGTTCCTGTTAGTTTTCACTTAGACAATTCACTGCAGGTGAATAAGAGGAATCAATACTGCATTTATTACAAATGTTTGCGCAACAAAGCCTTCGTCGCGCAAAGGCCCTAACCTGCCTCTAAATATGCGTTTCTGCTGTACTGATTCTTCACAATTCTATTCTCCTTATTCTTCACAATTCTGTTCGTTCTGGGATGGAGGATAAAAACAAGGATCAGAGCGTGCACACCGCCGACTCGAATGATTTGAGGCAACATTTTGAGTTCGCGCATGCAATTGCTATAGCCATGCAGAATAATTGTCCTACTGCTGAGTAACATTCTTGGAAATCTGTGCCTGAGAATGCGAAGAAGGCGGTGATGGATGAATTATTAGTAAGTATAATGTTGTTGGATCTATAATTAATTTTGTGAAATTTTTTGTTATATGCTAGAATTAATTATTTGCATATATGTGTAACAGTGTAAGTATACTCTTGATGATGATATGAATGAACAGTTGATGAAGTTGATGGAGGATGTGTTGGAGGGAGGTTACAATCGGTGGCGTTATGACGTCCAATGGAATGGAGGATCATCGAAATAGTCATTTTAAATTTAATTGTTTGAGGACAATATTTAAATTGAAGGTTTTTTTATAAGTTGTGTTTGGACTTAATTAGGCTTGAATTCCTGTTTGCTTTTTAAAATAAATGAATGGATTAAGGTATTAATTATTTTTAGAATAAATATTTACGGTATTAATTATTTTTAGAATAAATATTTAAGGTAGTAATTAGTTTTAGAATAAATATTTGACTGAATATTTGTTTGTAATTATAAAGTTTACGTAAACATAGATATGTATGTTTACGTAAACTTTACGATTACAATCAATCTGTTCGTCGCGACATATATTGCGCAACGCTATTTTTGTCCCTCAAGACAACTTTGCGCGACGAACAACATCTATCTTTGCGCAAAGTACGGTCAGATTGCGTTCAAACCTTCCCATTTATTGCGCATGTATGATGCGTTTTGCGCGACGAACATTGGTATTTGCGCGACGAATACCTTCGTCGCGCAAAGGGATCCTAGTGCTATATAAACACAGTTTCAGTACCCTAGTTTTCAAAAAAAATTTGTTTCAAAAGAATGGCCGATTCTGGAGAAGGCTCTGGCAAAAAGAAACTTGTAGTGCGATCAGGGAGGTATCGACGTAAGCAAGTGCCGTACTTTGAAGACAAAAGTATGGTTGATGCGTATGCCGAATTTAGGTATGACATTGTGAGTTTGGTGCGGAGGGAATGTTATGCCGAGTTTGAGTCTTGGAAAAAGGTTCCTGAGGAGTTGAAGAAGTCCATGTTGGGGGAGTTATCGATAAGTTTGTAGTAAATAATGAATATTTATTTTTGTGAAAACATAATATTTTTTAAATTACCAATTTATTGTTATTGGCATTAATGTAGGTTCATTGGGATGTTAATGAAACCGATGAGAAGCAGTGGAAGTATGTGGATGGGCTTTTCAAGCAGAGTTTTCGGTAGTGGAAGTTTGATGTGTTGCTGACGGAGGAGGATTGAAGTTGAATTGTAATGTTTTTTTTTTGGAATAAGATTTTGTGGACTTTATATTTATTTTAATTAATAAATTTATGTTATGTGGATGAGTATTAATATTTACATTATTATAATTTGTATTTGGGATGATAAATTAGTTTTGTTAATTAATTTAATGTTTAATTAGGTTTAAGTTTTTTAATTTAGATTAAAATAAAATTAAATTACATAAAAAGAAAACAGAAAAACTTAAAAAAAAAGTTAAAAAATATGCATTGTGTGACGATACATGTTTTCGTCGCGCAATTTATTGAAAAGAATAAATTATAAAGTAAAGGAAATAAAATAAAAAAATGGTAAACTTGCGCAACGAATACTTTTTTTTGTCGCTGTTATTTGCGCCACAAATACTTTGTTAGTTGCGCAAAGGACATTTGCGCAACGAAGACCGTGTTCGTCGTGCAAAATCATTCGTCCAAAAGTGAACTTTATAATTTGGATTCAGCTTGTGCAGAGGCAAACTGAAGTAAAATTGCAGATTTAGCCTCTGCACTCATCCCCTTCGGTTTTGCTCAATCCGGCATCCGTCATTTCCATTTTCTCTCAATTTCATCATCTAATACTCCATCCATCTTCTTCTCTAGGTTGATCGAGCTATCTCGGTGTGTTTGGTAAGTGTTTCTTTTTTGTTAGGGTAAAAGTATTAATCTAAATTCATACTAACGTCATGGTAAAAGTATTAATCTAAATTCATACTAACGTCATGAATTTCATTGTCTATAGGGATATTGTGTGTAATTAGCGATTGGTGGAGAACGATTGAGAAGGTATTTTCTTTGTTTTATTTAAAAAAAATATCAAATTAATTAAATTATGTTGAACTTATGTTGTTATGTTTATATTGTGTTGTGAAATTATATTTACATTATGTTGTTAAATTTGTACATGACGTACAAATATGTTTTGTGATGTACAAAGTTAATTGAAATTAACTTCGTACTTGTTTTTTATTTTTAGTAAAACTTAGTTTCCCGTTCGAGGATTAGTTGGATTTCACGCATGGATGCGAAAGCATGACTGCGGTCCAATTAATTCTTGAATTGTCCCATTATTTGGATAGTTTAGGAATGCACAGTTATGGCGCGTAGTTAATGGTTGAAGGATTAGGTTTTGGTTATGGACATTTCAGTGTCATCTCTGTACGTTATTCGGGTGGCACATAGGTGTTTTATATCTACGTCGTACATCTGAAGAACTGTACTGAGATGCTGCCGAAATTCATCCACGTTGAAATTTAATCTGATGTAGCCGTAAATTACGTGACATGACTGTGCATTCCCAAATGGGATAGGCCCCTTACCAGAGGCATAAGGTGACATTATCATTTGTATAAAGTTGTTGTGATTGTTGTATTGTTATTGTGGTTCTAGGAATTACGAACAGGACGTGGATACAAAACCCGAATAGATGCGCAGACGAATACTTGGATGGAATCGAGGATTTTATTGACTTTACAAGCACACACAACCCGGGTGCAACTAGAATCCGGTGTCCTTGTAGGAGGTGTAACAACACGTTAAGGGAGACAATTGAAAATGTTCGATTTCATTTAGTAAGGAATGGAATGATTGAGACATGTAATACTTGAAACCATCATGGGGAACAATTAGATAATGCTTCGTCTTCAAACGCCACAAGAGTGGACAATGTTGAACCTATTGTGGATCCTAATGAACGAGTCATGGATATTATAAATGATGCTTTTCCATTTGCATTGACAAACACCAATCAGGAAGGGGAAGATGACATGCCTACACCAATGGACAGTGCAGAATTCGAACAATATGAAAGACTATTAGAAAATGCCAACCAAGATTTATACCCGGGGTGTGAGAGCTTTTTAGTTCTCACTGCCATTATGGAACTAATGCGCGGAAAAATAAAGTATCATATGTCAAACCAGTGTTTCGATTACTTTTTGGGGGTTTTCAAGGGAATGCTTCCAAAGGACAATTGTTTGCCGAAAAATCATAGACATGCGCAAAATGTGTTGAATGGTCTTGGATTGGGTTATGAAAAAATTCACTCTTGCAAAAACGATTGTATTTTATTCTACAAAGAGAATAAAGTATTGGATAAATGCCTTGTATGCAATGAGTCGAGGTTCAAAATGACATCTCAGAATAGAATGACTAAGATCCCATAAAAAGTTATGCGTTATTTGCCCCTGAAACCTAGGTTGCAGTGATTGTATATGTCGACGCATACTGCCACCAACATGAGATGGCATAAGGAAAAACGGGTAGATGATGATGTGATGAGGCATCCTGCAGATGGGGAGGCATGGAAAGAGTTCAATCAAACATTCCCTGAGTTTGCTATTGATCCCTGAAATGTTAGATTGGGACTTGCCACTGATAGATTCAATCTGTTCGGGGTTCTAAACCAACACCACAACACTTGGCCGATTTTCATATTCCCATATAATTTGCCACCTTGGAAATGCATGAAAAAATAATACATGATGTGGAATCTTTTAACAACTGAGGATCCTGGCAGGTCAATCGATGTTTACTTAAGGTTGTTGGTTGATGAGCTAAAAGATTTATAGACAAACGGTGTGTGCATGTACGACAAGTCCACTGGGAAGATATTCACTTTGCGGGCAGTAGTTATATGGATTGTGAACGATTTTCTCGCATATGCAATGGTTTATGGGTGGAGCACTAGGGGTTATATGGCATGCCCTGTATGCAAGGATAATGTAGCATCTAGTTGTCATGCCGGAAAAGTTTGTTACCTTGGTCATCGGAGATGGTTGCCATGGGACCACGAGTGGCGGGAAAAGGATAAAGAGTTCGACGGGAAAACAGAACATTGCCTCAAACCTAGAGAATGGTCTGGTGATCAGATTTTGGAATAGCTTAACTGTTTGGATTTTGCTCTGTTCGAGAAAATAGTGAGTAGGACCAGACCTTCTACACATATGAACTGGATGCACAAGCCTATGTTTTTTGAGCTCCCGTATTGGTCGAAACTAAAATTGAGACACAACCTCAACGTCATGCATGTTGAGAAATATGTATTTGACACATTGGTGGGCACCATTCTAGATATTGAGGGCAAGACAAAGGACACGATCAAAGCACGTCTTGATTTGGAAAAAAATGGGCATACGGAGAGGTTTATGGATGAATAGGGACAGTGATAAAGCCATAAGGGATCTTGTGTTTTTTTCCATGAAATCGAATGACAAAAAAGAGTTTTTAAAGTTTGTATCGTTGGTAAATTTCCCGATGGGTATGCTTCTAATATTGCACATTGCATGAATGTTGACGGGGGTAAATTAGTTGGACTAAAGAGCCATGACTGCCATGTGTTTATGCAACGCCTACTTCCTGTGGGTATTCGACACCTAATGCCGGAAGATGTTGTGAAGCCAATCATGTTATTGTCCAGATTTTTTTCCCAACTGACGGCAAGAACGTTGCGAAAGACGAACGTTAATTAGTTGCGCCATGACATTGTCCAAGTCCTATGCAAGTTTGAGATGATATTCCTTCCAGCTTTCTTCACAAGTATGATCCACGTGATGGTTCACTTGCCCGAAGAGGCATTGTTTGCTGGTCATGTCAACTATCGGTTGATGTATCCAATAAAAAGATACATAATCCTCATCATTTGTTTATGCATCATTAACCCATGCTTACTAATTTGTATCGTATCATTTTATTTTGGCAAGCTTCTCGGGGAGTTGAAAAAAAGTGTACGCAACAAGGCGAAGCCCAAATGATCAATTATAGAGGCTTAGGTTCAATATGAGTCGCTTACTTTTTGTGGAATGTATTTAAACGATGCGGAGATGACTTTTAATCGTCCTTAGCTCAATAATGATGGGGGTGTGAGAAAGGAGAAACTTTCTGTTTTTGCCCAATGCGCATGACCTTTTGGAGATCTTGTACGAGGCGAGTCTTTTTCCAAAAAATGACATGGAGGTAGCGCATTGGTTCATATTGAACGATTATGATGAGATAATGGCATACCTAGATGAGCATGAAGAGATGATGAAGTGAGAACATCCATCACATTTGTATGCCAAGAAACACCGAGAATTGTTTCCATAGTGGTTTCTTGAATATGTAAGTTATAAGTGTTTTATATTTGTGATATATATTGTACTATTTAATTTTCTCAAACTAACAGGTGTATGTGTTTTTTATAATATTAGGTGAATAAATTGAAAGCATCGAATTCCCCCACTTACAGTGAAGAGTTATATAACTTGGCGTTCGGCCCGATTCGCACTGAATTGTTCTCGGGTTGCCATGTTAACGGCGTCAAGTTTTTGGGGACTGCACGAGATGACAAGTTGTGTACGCAAAACAGCGGTGTCCACGTCCTAGGTGGAGGAGAAATTACGGACATTGATTTCTGTGCCAAACTAACGGCTGTTATGCAATTGCTTTACAAATACCGATACCAAGTGATCATGTTTAAGTGTCGATGGTTTGATATAAACCCAAATAGGCAGGGAAGTGTTAAAATTGACCATGGCTTACTATATGTGAACATTAACAGAACTTGGTATGATGACGATCCGTACATTTTGGCAAACATGGCAAAACAGATTGTGTATCTAGATGACCCTAAAGCCGAGAGAGGTTGGAAAGTTGTTCAGAAGATGGATCAAAGGAACGTGTATGCTACACCAAAACAAGACCCTACTGACGATGACGTTGACAACGTCGCTGACCAACGTTTAGAATCTTCAATGGAAATGATGCGGAAACACTTCGAGATACAAATGTAATCCAAGAACCGTTTTAGATACAAGGAGTGTCTTCAATCGAAATACCGATTCAGTCAATTACCATTGATCTCAATAATCTTCCGCGATACAATGTTGCAGTGGGCTCGAACGACGATGGTGATGTACTTAACGAGGAGGAGGATTGGGAGACCGAAAGTGATGATAGCGACGATGTCGAAAGTTATTATAGTTAGGATGATGAATAATGCAATTTATTTGTGACTTGCCATGTAAAACATATTAAATGAAATTTTTTGTACTTTAATTATCTTATGTTATAAATAAATTATTTTTATTTGAATAAATATAAAATTAAAAAAATTTAACCGAGTAAATTAAATTTTCAGCTCATTGCGCGATGAACAAATATTATTCGTCCCGCGTATGGCATTTTCGCGACAATTAATTACTCTTCGTCGCGCAATGAGCTGAAAATTTGACATTATAGGCGCGCACGAAAATAATTTCGTGAAAATTTGAATTTATTGCGCGACGAATATCTTATATTCGTCGCGCAAGAACCTCGGGATTAAACTGAAATCACAAAAACTTTCCCCTCACCTCTTCCTCTCGGTAAACTCTCTCCCTCCGATAGCCCTCTCTCTTAGCTCTCCCTTGCACTCTCTCTTCCTCCTCCGACAACCGTCTCTCAATGAGGTAATTTTCAATTTACTTAACTCTTGTAAATTTAGGAATTAGGGTTGGTTGCTCAAAATCTAATGTTTTGAATATGCGTTTTAATCTGCTTTGATAATTGCTTTGATTTTTATAGTTGATGTTTATACACATAATCTGTCGAGTGCAAATTCATGGTAGGAGGGAGAAGGCAGTATTACAAGGTCAGTGCCATTGATGGGTTGTGCTTGTTGAAGAGCTATGTTATGTCAGTTGTTGTCTTCTGATACCCCAAATCCCTCATACCTTTTGTAGTGGGAGGATAATGGCTACTTCAGTAAGGCCTAGGAAACCACATATATATGAACACGCAGTCGAGGGAAAATTAAGGTACATCTCTGGAATCTGGTGTAGTATAGAGTTAGAGTGAGTTGATTGTATAGAAGGATGACAGAAGCTTGTATCATGTGAATATTAACTTGAAAGCAACAGGATGAAATACTTAATTGCTTTTCTAGTCATGTTAAAAATGTCAACATTAGTAGTTGGTCTGAGAAGGGTTTTCTTTGAGTTGTTTGAGTTCAATTCAACAAACATATGTACTAATTCGAGGATGAATGATCATTGAGGTCCATAAGAGTTAAGAAGAACATGAGTATGAGATATTAAATTATATATGTTTTGGTAAATTTGCTTTCATCCTAAATAATTCATGATTTCTCTACAAAACCGAATTTCAGTATCGACTGAACATTCTTAGTAGTGTAGGGGAATATGATTTTCTTATATAACCCATGTTCACATGTTTTTTTCTGTATATTTTGATGTGGTTGCTTTTAGTTCTTAGGAGTGATGTTGTACGTTTATGCATCCGATGCAAAATTAAATAAAGATCTTTTCAACATGATTTTCTTAGGAGTGATTATTGTGGTTTTTGTTTTCATTTTCTAAGTTGCATTCTTCACACATGTTAAATCTGAAACAAAAATTTCGCTTGAGCGAAATATATGTGGTTGGTGTTTATTTTACTATGTTTACTCTTTATTAAAAAATCATTGCAGCCGAAGTCTCTCTCACTCATACACTAGCCAACACATAAAGCAAGGGCCATATGTACAGAACGTCCACAAACAACCCTCACTCCTCTCAATATGGTCCTTTTAGTTGGTGATCTGACACTCCATTTTTTTATGCTAAGATTCAAACTACTATGCTGATTTTAATTGAATGAGTTGATGGTTTAGTCTGCTTGTTTTTACTGTTGTAATTGCTTGATTTTAATTCAAACTACTATGATGGTAGGTTTCAAAGTCTTGTGAAAGCATTTCCCCTAAAATCCTCCTCAAGGTATAAATGGTTGATTTACTTGGATGCATCTAGTAAGTAGGCTTTTGTGGCTTAAATCCTATGTGCCTGCTTGCTTTCCTAATCGACACATGGCAAATTTACTTTGGTTTCTGTTATTGTTGTTTGTAATGTTGTATCTCTTTAAGGCAGGCTGGAATTAACAAGTGTTTTGGATATCATTTTGTTTAGGATTATATCCTGTTGAGATAACACTATATTTGGATCAATCTTATTAGGTAAAATGAATTTGGGGTGTATTCTATCTCCTTGTATTTAATCTTTTTGGTTGCTGTTTGTTCTAATTTGTTTTGTTTTTGTTGATTTTTATGCTTGTATACTGATCGATAGTTTTCTTGAATGTGGTTTTGGTTGAGTTTGGACAATGTTAATGTTGTGATGTTGGTTGCATTTGTTTAGGTGATATTCAATGTATGTTGAGATGTTATGTCTTAGTATTTGTCGAGTGGAATAGTGGGGAAGGTGCGAGGGTAGCATTTGGAGCTTGGATGTAGATTCTAGGCAACTTGTTTTGGGTTACCGTTTGGACAATTAACTGTGCATTTGGAGCTTGGTTGTATTTGTCAACTGTGCACTTCTTTATCTTTTAGCTTCTCTGGATGACCGTTTGGACAGTTAATCTGGTTTTGGGTTAAGTTTATAGGCTACTTACAATTTGGTTTCATTTTGTTTTTCAAGGTTTGACTCTTTGTGTTTTGATTGTTGCATCACAAGCCTATGCGTAGATTCTCATTTAGTGAAATGTTACATGTGTCAAATATGATTATTTGTGGAAGAACTAAGAACTTTTTCAGAGTGTCAAATATGTCCCTCTAGTTCCTTGTAATTATATTCATTTTTCAGTCATTTCCATTTTAACATTATGTTATCAGATACTTAAATATTTGTATCTTCAATCTCTTCTTTGCCATCTTTCAAAATGGCCGAGTTTTTCTAGTTTAACCATATATATGCTTTGAATTTTTTTTCTAAGTGTCCAGACGTCGCAGCTTATTAGAAGTCGTAAGGCGGTAACGACTGCACCCTATTTGATTCCCCCGCCTCCTACTACAGCCGCCATTGCTCTAGTAGAAATGGAGCCCAGGTCGGCTAATTCATTAGATTCGGTTGGTCCCCGGGTCTCCCAAGAGCCAGCGTCATCAACCTCTTTAGTGGCGTTACCTGCTAGCTCCAAGCGTGGTCACCGCCGCCCCCGCACGCCTGACACGACATCGGCATCCACTACTGATGCCTCGGGGTCACAACCAGGTAAAATTAAATATTTCCCTTTATTTCCTTATGAATTTAGTCCAAATAGGGGTGGCCCGCTATTAGAATCAATGCCTTAGAAGATATATGATACGTAACTCACCTTGGTCAAGTTTTCAGAAACCTATTCAGTTCATTCTGTTCTTAATCAGTTTGGAATGGTTATTTCATCAAGTTTGTCTCTCCATGCCATGAGTTGTCAGTTTAACAGTAAATTTAAAAGGGCTACACTTAGTTTTGTTCTTATTAATCATCAATCTGCCATAAAATAGTTAATAGACATTTATAAGTCAACCGTAAGTTTTCTTTTTCTTTTGGAAAAGGGACTAGCCAAACATGGCCACGCCATAGCAAGGTACTGCTTTTAAATTATATAACATATCTTACATTACCTTTGTGCTTCCTGGAGTATCCCTTTTCCTTTGTTTTACTGAAGTTGTTTTGAATTTTCCATAAGAATTCCTTGTCATTTTTGTATTCTTGTTTCTAGAATTTTGCTGAGCTATTATGATCCGCACAAAAATTAAGCTTTGTGGTTTCCATGAGTTGATCCTGCATATGAATTTAAATTTTGTTAGTTTCTCCAGCTTATTGGAAATTACTTTTACTAGTGTGCTAGTATAAAGGTTAAGTGACCGAGCTTTCTTTCAATCAAAATTGTTAGGTACTGCAATTGTGCATTTGGTCCAAATTTGGCTTATTCAACTGTTGTGATTGTTGTTGGATATCATATATTATTCATTACAATGTCCAGGGTTTGGGAATTGTTATAACTTTAGGGGAGGTTCTACCAAAATTTTGGTTTTATTTGTTGTGTTTGTTTGACTGTTTTTTTTTTTTTTTAAGCAAAGAAAAATACCCAGGGACCTTGTTGCCAGTTGAAGACGGAGAAGGTCACCCGGGTCACCAATGGACGTATCATGATCTGATATGACAACCAACATCGAGTTGCACCAACGGCGGAGCATCATAGTGCAATTGCCCACGACATTGGTCACGTCATTCAGACCTATTGCTCTATGCAATGGAAGTCTTGGAAGGCGATGTCGGACGAGGTGAGGACGAAGGTGCGCGCACAGTTGTCGGTAAGTATCCTACCTTTTAATTGTAATTAATTTGTTACATTGCAGACGAACTACAATTTCGATGACATTAATGACGATTTGTTGGCGTACGTCAACAGGCTCTTCGCTGAACGTTACAAGCAGTGGATGAGCGACCTGCACCAATATTTTTAGATATTTGATGATTCGCAAGTCACTTTTGAGGAGGGTTGCCCGAAGGAGTTTAAGGACCAGGAAGATAATTGGGTGTGGCTCTGCAATCATTTTCAGGAGCCCAACTACGTGGTACGTTTTTTATATTAAGTTTAAAAGTATTATACGTTTCTTACTAATTTTTATTGATTTTTTTTATATTTCATTTAAATTATAACTAATACGTTTATTTTTTGTATAACAGAAGGCGAAAGCCAACAAGAACAATCGGGAGAAGAAGACTCTTCTCCACCATTCCGGTTCCAGGTCCTTCTCATATAAGATGGAGGCACGGCGGCAGGTAATAATAAAGTTTTTCATATTCAATTTTAATATGTCAATATATTAATTTTTTTTTTCGGATTAACATTGTTCTTCTCTTGTTCTATTCAGGGGGGTTCAAAATTCCCGGAGATCGATGTCTTTAGCGACATTTATGTTCGACTTGGGGATGAGTTGGCCGAGTCCCTTCATGTAAGTATTCTTCAATTATAATTACTATCTTACGGATTTAAGTATCATGGTTATTATTTGAATGTTATTAATAATATTTCATGTTATATTACACAGGCAACGATGATGGAGAAGAGCCAGTTGGTTCTTCAAGAGGCCGCCTCCCAGCTTCCTCCCGAGACTCCGCTCGAGTCTGTGGATCCCCCCAGAGGATGCAAGGTTTCAGATCCTTACAGAGACCTTGGATCAGACTCTCGGGCAGAGGCCGATGACGTATTGTAGGGGGATAGGGAATGCCCGGCGGTGGGAACCTAGAGCCTCTTCATCATCCCAGTCAAAGAGTGAGGTGACAGCTTTGACAGCAGAGGTGGCGGACCTTAGGACTGAGCTGGCCTCGTATAAGAGCCAGATGTCACTGATTGTACAGGCCCTCAGTCAGTTCGGCATTCGTCTCCCGGATCTTCGTCCCCCGTCAACATCCTAGCCCCTCCAACCCGAGCATGCCCACAACTCTGGCCCTTCGACCTCTGAGCCCGTCCCCAACCTCGAGACCCTCCAGCCGCCTTCGAATGACGACCCCGTAGATTATGCCCGCATTATTTTCTTAATTTTTTACTCCCTTACTTTTTAAACATTTTCCTTGTACACACATTTATATTTATTTAAATAAATTATTTTTCACTTCATTACATTTTTTAATTGCAATTTAAATTTATTACAAAATTTAAAAAGCAGAACAAAAAATTAAATTTTAAAAAATAAATATTTTTCTTTTTGTGTGACGAATACCTTCGTCTCGCAAAATTCTGGTGGCTAACAATGTTCCGTCACGCAAGATTAAATTACCGTCGCGCAAAGTTTCAAGAGACGAATACTCGTCGTCCCACGTTTGTATCCTAGTATTTTGTGCGACGAAGGCTAAACCGTCAATGCTATTGTTCGTCGCGCAAAGTCTTTCTTTACAATTTGTGCGACGGATTCTGCGCAATGAAGTTTCCTTCGTGCAGACATTTGTGTGACGGAAACACACCTTGCGGGACCAACTTTTGTTCGTCACACAAATAGTTAGACATAGTAGTGTACTATGTGCTCCGCAAATGGGTGAATCACAGCTGCAATATAATAGGAAGATTACATAGACACAACACAATATATATATATATATATATATGTGTGTGTGTGTGTGTGTGTGTGTGTATATTGATAGGGGCATATTTATGCACCTTAGTTAGCTTGTTCTTGTGCATTTATGTTGTTTTTCCTTAGTTAAAGTAGTCTTTTAAGCTAGTTTGATGTATTTTCAAGTTCTAAGGGCAAAGTATGCAAAAGGATGCAATTTGGAGCATTTTAGAGCAGTTTTGGAAGTGGAATGGATATCACAAGATTGGAGCAAGATGGATGGACGAATTTGAAGTTCAAGAGAGGCTAGGAATGTGCAAAAGAGTTGGAGAAATAAATTCAAGTCAAAGAAGATAAGGAATCAGCTACAAAGAAGGAGAATTATCCAAAACATTATCCAAAACTACCTTATCTTATCCTTATCTTATCCAAACCTTACCTTATCTTATCCAAACCTTACCTTATCTTATCTTACCATGCCTTATCTTATCCTATCCTAATCCTTTCCTAACTTAATTCCTGCTGTAAAAGGGTTTTAAATTTCACTTTAGGACACCTTATCCTTGTTCTATAAGCATGCCACACCTAGCCTTCTAGAAAATCTGATTTCCTTGCCTTGCAAGGCTTTCTAGAAGCCTTATCCCTCCTTATCCAAACCTGCCGCACCTTAGGCCTTTTCCTATTAAAAATCTGATTGTTTTAAACCTATTTCTAGATGGATTTGGCCTTCTAGAAGTCCTAATCTGATTTACCTAGGGTTTTTGGTGCCTATATATATATATATATATATATATATTTCTACACCCTTTGCCGCAGGTACCACCCGCCATATACTTCATTCACGCCATCTACACTACACACATCCCTTGCCGCAGCCTTCATCACCACACCACCATACTTCCTGACCTTGCCGCACCATCCATTCCCCCTAAACACTATTGCACCACTCCATATCCTTTCACCCATACACCTAAGCCCTAAACCTGTCCCGAGTCCTTGTGCCGCAGCAAAGAAGAGGAGGAGAAGCCTGGGACGTGCATGCCATTCAAGTTCGAATTGCTGGAAGTTTTAGGTGTTTCCTTTCCTTTGATTTCAATGTTTAAATTCAATACTATTTGTTTTGTACGTATGAGGAACTAAACCCCCCTTGGCTAGGGGGGGATTCGAAACCATGTTTATGCTTGCTATGTGACTTGATTACCTCTAATTGCGTTTCATAAGTTGTGAATTCAATTTACTTATCTATTTGAATTAAACTGATTTGTGTGTGTTGGTTGAGAGTGCACGCTTAATTGTCATGCATAAATCTAATGCTAGGATATAAGGAAGTTTCACCTAATCGTTACAAACTTATATTCACAAGTAGTAAAGGTTGATGATCTCAATTGTGTTAAGTAAATTCTTGGCATAAGTATCATGCGCTTTCATAGTTACAAGTGCCTCGTCAATACTTATGATTTCCATTGAACGTAATGATCTTTGATTGTATCTCTAGTATGCGCTTTCATATAGAGAACTCTTGAAGAGTAATTTGATTGTGATGCGCACTTTCCGTCCAATTCATTGACATAAGGGAAATCTGAAAGTTAATTTAAGCGGACCTAATTAACTTGGAGTGTTGAGAATTCGTGGTTTATTGAATTGCAATTAGAAATCGTTTTGTGTGCAAGTATGACATGTGTGGAGAAGAACCCCTTAGCTAGCCTTCCATCCATTCATTTAAACCAAATTCGTTTTACAATCTGTTTCGTTTTACAAAGTTTTTGTTTTGTTTTCAAATTCGTCAAAACCAATTCTCCCTTTATTTTGAAGTGTCAAATTAGTTAGAAATCAATTTAGTTTGTGTTTTTAAGTGTCTTGAGTCAAGTTATAAACTGTTTTCGTCCAAATTCTTCCTTAGTGTTCAAAACTGCCCAGAAAGTGGTTTTAAGGCAGTTTTGAGTGTTTGTTTGCTGTTTTGAGTCTTTTAGTTTGTTTTAGTGTTTTAAAGTATAGTTTTGCATTCTTTGAGTCTAGTTTAGTGCTTTAACTTTGTTTTTACGTTTTTGAGTCAGTTTTCAAGTGATTTAGCAATCCCTTCTAATCCCCGGCCTAGAACGATCCCTACTTACATACTTTGCTACAATTGATAAAAAGAGGGTTTAATTTGTGTGCTTATATATTGCGCATCATATATCCATTATTACTAGCCCATTGTGAGGTTAAGCCTACTCCCCCCCTTTAGTGTTAGATAATATCGTTTGTTAAAAAAAAAAAACACACACACACACACACATACACACATACACACACACAATATTTATCCCTTAAAAACTGGGTACCGGTACCGTTATGTTCTACAAAATTATATTATGATCGTCAAAATTTATTGTCCAACGTTAAAAAATAATGATGAGGTTATGAAATGATATGGGGTAGCAGTCTTACAAGTAATAGGCTCGGTAACGATTGAGGAATGGTGATGAGAATGGTAGCGAGAGTAGAGGTAATGATGGTGAAGTGCTATGTGAAACCAGTAGTAGAGGTGCTCCACTAAACCAGCATGAAGTAGAATTGTTGAAACAACTCCGTCTATCCTCCAAAGTGGCATCTTTTGAGCCCCAGGGAAAAATCGGTTGGCAAGGTACAATAGGGTTCCATTGAACAATATTTGGTCATCCCTGTAACAAATAGGGTTGGTTAGATTTTTAACTTTAGATCAAATTGTTTATTCATTGCACTCAGAGTGTTGGGATTAAGTTTTGATTAATTTTTTCATTTCATTAGGTACACTATCGTACTGAACGTACGTATACTATACACGTGGATACAAAAATAAAGGTTAATTATTCGATGAGAAACATTATTTATCATGAATGTCTATATATACTAATTATATTAAGAGATCCCTTTTTGTTAATGAAAGAGAGTGAAATGACTAATATGTCAATTTTATGTTAAATGATTTTGATATTAGTTTAAAAGGTGAAGTGCCGATTTAGTTTCTGATTTATCATCCCAATGAAGATTAGGTCTCTGATTAATTTTTTCGGTAAAAGAAGTTCCTAAATTCATTATAAATTGCTACTTTCATACCTACTATTATATTCGAAGCTATTTTATCCAATTTTTCTTCAACTTAAGTCTCTTGACATACTTTAGAGTGTAATACCGTCTTTTTCTTGCCTATAACCCCTTAACATTTCATATAGGTTGTGAATCTAACGTTTAATTTACCCTCCAGAGTTTAGTCTATACAATATTTCTTTATAAAAATTTACCAATCTACCATCCAATGTGTATCACATGCAAGTAATGTAACTTAAATTGACTAAAAAATTGAATATAGGAGCTTCGAATCTAATATTAGGGATGTAATTGGCAGATTTTTATAATTCAAGAACTGATTTTTCTAAAAAAAAATAATTTAGAGACCTAGTTTTCACTCAAGTGATAATTCAAGGACTAAATTAGCAGTTCACCCTAATTTAAATAATCAAAGAAAAACTGTAATTTTATTTAAAACTTTTATCATCGCATGTTTACAAATTGCCAGTATGCATAATAAAAAGTTCAAAATAAAATTTTAGTCTAGAAAGACAGGTTTAAACGGAAAAATTTGGAAAAAAAATGCTTTCTCTTCAGATGTTCGAAAGAGAAATTTTCCCCTCTTTTTAAATTTTTAAGAAGTTCGTCATTTTTGAGGTAAAAGAAAATACATGCATTGAGAATTTTTAGACGTAAAATTTGTCTTCCAATTTGATACAGAAATTAGTTTAAGTTCTTAATATTCCAATTGAAAAGTTTAGGAGGGAAATCGAAAGCTCAGTGAAAGTTCAAGAGGGAAATCGACAGTTTACCCGATGAATAAAACTATTAGTAAGGGTGAGAAGACTTAATTAACCCTCGCATTCAAACTTTTTGCTTAGTCTTCATTGCTCGAGACGTCCTCATGAACAACTTGTCGAGCCACATCTCGTCTCGATTGTTATAGTTGTGTGTTGGGATTTTACTCGGGAGGTGTCGAGATAGGCTCGAGCAAATGGAACTTGGGAAAGGATAGAATTAAATTTACAGAAAATAAAATGTAAATGGAATCCCAATGCACTAACCAATTTCTTTCTCTGTCAACCTGATCGAATTCAAGACCCTTGTCAAGAATTCGACCATTGCCTTTTGCTGTTCGATATCGAGAAAGAGTGATCCATATCTGGTTGTGGATCATCCTCCAAATCATAAGTGGAAACATAAAGAAGTTATATCTCTATATTTTCCATCATTCACCATGAACAACAATGTGCTGTGAATGACCCAAGGAGCCATGATGAGGTACTGCGAGTGAAAACCCATATATACTAGGGGTGGGCAAACGGGTCCTGGACCCGTGGGTCGGGACGGGTCTAAATATTTTGAAGAAGAAACGGGGCGGGGTGGATGAATTGATGGGGCGGGACGGATCCAAATATTAAGAGGAACGGGCCCCCGGCCCGAACCGTTTCTTGCGTGGGATTATTCACAACTCCACTCTTCTCCACCATTCGATTGGATTTTTTTCATTACCGAGTCTCATCTCAGACGGAAAACTTCCTCTCCTCCTCGACAGCAGCCATCGCCAATTCTCCGTCTCTGTCTCTCTCTCTGGTGACTTGCGAGGTTCGACCACCATCACCAACCACATCACCACCTTCTCCTCCCAATCGTGACTACCCCATCCTTGCCATCTAGAACACCACCATGATCCTGCAAATTGAAATCGACCACCTTCATCTCATGTCCTCCCAAATTAAGGTAGTATAATTTCTTAAATCTTTACTCTTTGGAGTCTCTGCATTTTGCAATCTCTGATTCTCTTTGATTAATTTTTTAGATTTAGGGATTTAGGGTTTTCTAGATATATGCTCTTTTTAACTCTGCAATCTCTTAGTCTCTGCATTCGGTAATCATATGGGATTTCAAGAAAACCCCAAACCCAATCTATAAATTTGCCTTATATGAATTGGAAGGTTCATAAATTTGCCTTCATAGGATTACTGAATGAAAGCCGAACATGTTGATGCTCTGATTAACATAACCAAAATTGTTGTGCTCGAACAGGAGATATTGATGGTGCACTAGATTTAGGGATTTTGTTGGGTTCTTGAATCTTGACCTCTGTTCTGTTCCAATTTCAAATCTTTTGGTGAATTGAATTTGAATCTTCTATTGAATTAAATTGAATTTGAATATATATATATATATATATGTGTGTCCTATGATAGTTTCAGATTAGTATATATTTGAATCTTCTGTTTTAGATTTTGGTATTTTTAATTAGATTATGTTTGGTTGATTGGTGGAACGTTTTTGTAAATCCAAGTAATGTAATTAGATAATTGTTGGTTGATGAGAGAAAATTTAGGGGAGAATTTTGTAATTCCAGTCAATTAAGTTACACAGCTGCATTTAGTTTCATTGTGGACCAACAATCTCTAATAATATGCAAGTCCACTTGATTCAAGTTCTGAAATTTAATCGATTCGAAATCCCCAATTTGACGTTGAGATGCAATATATGTTTGCAGTCTGTAGACTATCACGTATGCAAGCCCAGCAAGTTGACATCAAATATGATCAGGATGAGGTACTCAAAATCCCCTTTTAAGTTTTAACTATGACCATTTCATGCAAATTGAATTTGAATGTAAACTCATCTTTATAAGCTTTTATTTGTAACTATTGGTAGGGAAATATGTATTTCACCCCTCTAAAAAGAGGGAGAAGGCTGCGAACGCCTTGTACTGACAGCATAGCCTTTCTCATTGTTTAGAACTTGATGAGAACTGGGAGAAGGCTGCTATTCTATATGTTCAAATGATTTATGTAGTCGCCAAGTTAGCCTGTAATTTCTCTTTTAATGCAATAGTCTATACTCGGCAAATATTTACAAAGTAGATGATACAGATTTTCTATACACAATCCAAATAACCTGTTCTTAAAAATAAATAAAAAAAGTAATTTGGACCCGTTGACTCGGCCCGAATCGGCCCGTTTAAAACTGGTCGGGTTAGGTCCGATTCCAAATCTCAAAATTCATATACCCGGCTCAGCCCGGCCTGTTGCATTTTAAACGGGTCGAGTTCGATTCCTACAAATTTGGGCCCGGCCTGGCCCGTCCCCACCCCTAATATATACATCATAGCTCAAGTAATTATTTCAGCAAAATATAACACACGAATAGAAATGTATCATGACAATGCTGGTGATATATAATGTTCAATGACTAAACCCTACCCCATTGTATAAGCATGTAGTCCAGTATATAGCAAGCATGTGTTTGGGTTAATATTTGAATATTGGGCTTGAATGAAGGAAAGCCCAAGGATACCAAATTAAAGGAAGACATGCCTGAAGCCCAGCATTGAGCCTAAAAGCAAGTTGAAGCCTTCTCAGCCAAGACACAAAACACGTGTCTATAACTGAAGTGACAAGTGATGGAGACTAACCTACTATCAGACAAAAAACACTTTCCAGTGGTATTACAAGTAAAAAGCTGATGACTCACTACCCTTCAAGAGCTTTTGGGCCAGAACAATGCCCTGACCATCTGGCCAAATCGCCTATAAAAGAAAGAATAGACAACAGAGACGAGGACACTCAACCAATCAAACAAACAAGCATACAAACTTTGCTCTCAAGCCAGTTCGTACTCTTCAAGCCTGAAATCAACTTAGATTCAGTCTTTTTAGCAATAGTTTCCTTACAAAAGCTATCTTTTGTCTAGTATAAAAGCTCTGCTACTTTCCTTTAGTGTTGTAGTATCAATTCCCTCGTGTAAACCTATTTACCATCCATCCCTTTTAGCGTACAACCTCTGTAAACTCAACGAGAAGTGGCTGCAAGAGGTTCAACCTTGCCAGACGAGGTGAAATCTTGCCCGAATCTCTTTGTTCGTTCTCTAAATTAGTATATCTATTGCTTAATGCATTCTCCAACATGTATTCAAGTTATTTCCACCTGTTTTTCTATTTTAAGAGTCTCATTGGCTTCTGGGTTGGGTTAATTTAATGGATATGTTTTCATTAAGAGCAATTTGAAACTAAACAAATGACTTAAGGGGCTCTGGACTCCCTCCATTCGAACATACAACATCATGAACCAAAAGTCCTTGTTTACAAGGCAAGAAAAATAACTTAATACAGACTTAGCCCATCTGTGACAATCATTTGATAACAAGAAGTTTGAGTAACTTGGGGTGCAAGTAATCGACTTAAAACACACTAGTTCTACATCTGCTATACTGAGATAGCAGTGGCACGCCTAAGCATTTAGTTAGTTTTGATTGCGAGCCTTAAGGCTTACACCTAAGGCCCCATAAAGGCATCTTTCAGAAGTAACTTCAAGCTCTTATTGCAGCACACAAGGCAAGCAAGAGCCTAACTACCAAACATATTCATCCAATGTTCCAATCCCTTGGGGAGCTGTGCTGAAATCCAGAGACCTTCTCGAGATAAATCTTTGCCCGAACATAGTTTTAGCACACCTGATGGGATCCATTCAGTCTTGTATGCCAAGAAGAAAGCGGAAAGAGCGAACCTTCAGGTGGAATACAGAATATGGGCCACCCTAGTGTCTACCAAAATCAGCAATGACCGATCATCCAAAAGATTTCTCATCCCTACGAGGACCAGCCATTCTGGGAAGCCCAACTTCATCTGAGAAGTCAAGAGGAAAGGTGACCAATGAAGACTTACAAGCCACCATGGTGCAAGTATTGAAAAGTATAGAGAATATTTCTTTGGAGACCAGAGGAAAGGTGAGCAGACTCTGTTCCTTAACATGAAGTTTGTATAGAAGACTAGATCTGGAGTACTCTACTCCAAAAGACAATTATGCTAGAAAGATGATGAAAGAGGCAAGACCTGAGAAGGAACCAATTATTTCCCTATTTCCCTTACTTGAGGAAGGCAAGGAAAGAGGAAATGAGAAAGTAGGACTTGGGGCCAGCCAACCAATATTAGAAGAAATCCTGGAGAATGGGCCAGATGGAGGCAGCCCGAACCAAAGAAGAAGACTTTCTTAGGCAATGAGCATAGCTCGAAGTGGGAACCTGCTTATACCTCATATAATAATACAACCAACCAGCAACTCAGAGATGAGTTAGCTGAGTTAAGAAGGATGTTGGTCTATAATGCTTAACCCCAGGCCCGACCGTTGTTCAGGATCACCTACCAAAAGCCCTACCCTGAGTATATTGATGAGCATAATCATTTTCCCCTCAACTTCAAGATGCCCGCGTTTCCAACCTTTAGTGGAGAAAATGGCAGTGGGTCCTCTAGAGATCACATCTTTAAGTTTTCTAATTACTGTGTGGCATTTGAAGGACAATCCTAACTATTAGTTAAGATTGTTTGGGAACTCGTAGGTTGGCCTAGCATCTCAATGGTATTCTCTATTGCCCCGCAATTCTATTACTAACTGAGGGCAAATGGAGATGGCTTTTCATGAGCAGCTATAGGGTGGAGCCCAAGATGACTATCAACGATCTAGTTGAGGTGAAGTAGTATGAGCATGAGTCCACAAAGGACTTCATGATGAGATTTAGGAGGACAAGGATGAGGTGCCAATTTCCTATCAACCATGCCCAACTTATATCTGTTGCTCAGAAGGCATTGAGGCTGCCTTTGAGAAAGAAGTTTTATGATGTACAGTTCAATAAGTTGCAAGAGCTGGTAATTGCTGTTGGAAGTATGCCCATAAAGCCACCCATTTGATGTAATAGCTTTTGGAATACTTATTGTATTAAACTATTATATGTTTAATGAAGGGCAAAGCTTATTGTTAATCACTATTTATTGTATTATGTGTTTAAGCAATAAGGGAATCCAAGGAATGTATTTAATCTAAGAGAGAAGTGATCTAAATAAGTTAGATTAACGAGACCTTTCTCTTATGTTCATTCCTAAAACGTTCCTAGCCATAGGATTGCCAATTGGGCACTGACAATCCGCTAAGGTTAGTATGTGTTATGTTAACTCAAGTGTGAGTATGACTAGTCTCAAGTCATTTAGTGTTGGACACTGAGACAAACACATAGGTGCTCGAAAGAGTAATCGAGTACACTGAACAACGATCAAAAGAGAGTTCGAGCATACATGTCATGTAAGAACTCGTAAGTTGCAATATGCAAAGTAGTCCTTTGACCTGAGGCATCATTGATGTCTAATGGTTAGGTCCTTGATCTTTGATTATGTCAAAGGCATTCCATTGAGAGTGTCCACGACATTGTTGGGGTCAAGCTATCTAGTCATGTAGGCATGTGAATGCACAACAAGGGATCTCTAACCTTCCATGGTGGAAGGTGAATACTCTGAGATATGATTCGAGAGTCTTTGGCCAAAGCATACGAATATGATTTAGGAAGCATGTTCCAAATCATATTCAATTGATTCATATAGAGAAGTATCACATTGGATAGTAGACATGAAACAAACTATCACTCAAACAATGTGATCAAGAGTATTGTATTAGAGAAGGACCGTATTGCATTGTAATTGTAACTGGATAGGTTCTCCAACCACTTCTACTTAGCTTGGGTAGCCATGACATACTGCTAGGTGTCACTCATGGTTTGTGGAAGCCCTGAGGATTAGCAAACACTAATCTTCATCAAAGGGAGAATTGAAATGTAGTTTCAATTCACAATCGATCGTTAAGAGTAACAATCGCCCACTGCCTCGCTAATTGGAACCTAATGGATCGTACACCGAGTAAGGGTGAAAGTGAAGAAATATAAATGAGATGGATAAGCAATTAAATAGTTTAATTGAGAATGGTCAAGATTAATTAATTAGTTAATTAATCTTACAAAAGGTTCATATTGGGCTTTTAAGTTGGTTTTGGGTTTCGGGGCCCAAAAGGGTTCTTGGTCCACAAGGCCCATTGAGTTTAGGTTGTGTGACAACTAAAACTAAATGGAAATTAACCCAAAAACAAAGTCAAAACCGGCCTAGGGTGAGGGTTATCAAACTTGGGTTAATTGCAAGTTTGCCACTCACATGTGAGGTGGTATAAAAGCATCTTTATAGCTTTTACCTCATTAGGGTTTTTTTTTGGGACAAAGAAGAGAAATATTTTCTCTCTTTTTCTCCATAGAGGCCGGCCACTTAGGGGAGGGATAGCTAGCAATCTTTCTTCCTCTAAGTCATCCATTTCATCTTCACACCTCATCCTTGGTGTGGAGACTTAGAGACACCAAACCTTTGGTGTTTTTGTAGATCCTTTCCTCACATCCTCAAGGAGCAAATGAGTAACAAAAGGAAGTAAATCACAAGGAAGATCCAAGGAGCTAGGAGGTGACTTGAAGGCCCTCCACTTGGGTGAATCCCTTGTGTAAACAAGGATGAACTTCAAGGGTAATGAATCTCAAAATCCTTTCTTCTCTTTAATGTTGTTAAAGAGTCTTGTGGTTCACCATTCACTAGGCTTTGAAAGTCATGGGTTTTAGAATTGTTTTTGAATGCATGCCTACTTTAAAGTGTTATTAGTTTGCATATGTGTTCAAATATTCTCACATGTTCTTAGCTAGGACAAAATTTTTCCTTCAATTGCTACTACACGGTATGGAAAGCTGTTGATTGAAGAACAACAAGTGAAGCACTCATCTAAGGTGCCTCATTTCTACAAGAATAAAGCTGCAATTCACCAAGTAGAGTTTGAAGGAACAGAGCTAGAAGAAAGTGAGGGTTATGGAGGAAAAAGAATTGAAATGTGTGCAGCAGAGATGACTACTCCGTTTAAACCTTTAATGGTAAATGGGTTAGTCGAGCCAATCAAGGATCAGAAAGTAATAATGAATGATGGTGGATTTGTCTCTATGAAGCCCCCTAAATACCAGAGTTATTCTTTTGATTTAACCAAAGCCTCGGACATTTATGAAGAGTTGGTGCAGGCAAGAGTGATTGTGCCTGACAGCATAAAAAAGATGCCCAAACTAGAAGAATTAAGAGGAATGAAGTATTGCAAGCTGCACTATACCTTCAACCATTCTATAACCAATTGTGTCCAGTTCAGGGACTGGATACAAGACCTCATAGTCAAGGGAAAATTGCTCTTGGAGAAACCTCAAGCTAATATGATGATTGACACAAATCCTTTCCTAGAGGCCCCAATAAACATGATTAACCTGACTTGGGCTGAGAAAGGAAAGGGAAAAGCCACTTGGGAAGTGAAAGCAGAAATGAGGCAAGTTGACACACCTACAAAATGAGCTATCCAGTTGCCTGAGAAACCCAAAGCAGCCATCGTTAAAGGGCTGGTGTTGTGAAACAAATACCAATATGAATGTGAGCTAGAAGTACTAGCATCAGGAGCTATTATTGATCAATCAGAATAAGAGAGGAAGAATAGCAAGAAGATCGCAGAAGCATCATGCAAGCAACTGAGAAAGAGACATTCAGAAATGTTTTCCAAAGATCAGGAGGATATTCTGAACCAAAAGGGTTGTCCGAGGTGTTCAGAGACTATGAAGCCTCAGAGGAAGTAGAGGATAGAGAGGCCAAAATGCCAAAATGGATGGATGCAAGGCCTCCCCAACCAAGTTATAATGATGACAGAATGAAAGGAAGAACAAAGAACCCAATATCCCCAATCACTAAGAAAGATTCTGCTTGACTTGGGCGAAAATGGTATGTAGTAGGGAAGGATGGAAAACCAGTGAAGGAAATGACAAATTCTATGATTAGGAGAGTTGAGAGGTAATACAAAGCCCATATGAAATCACTAAAAGTCCATGCTACATCAGAAACCTCTAAAAATGTGAAGTTTGAAAAAGGGCCTCATTGGGGAAGAAATCAACTTCAATGGATAAGCAAAAATGAGGTAGAATGAGCCAATAGCAAGACTAAGGGAGAAGGAGATCATATGCCACAAAACCCTCATCCTGAAAAGTACAGAATCTTGAGGAGAGCTCAAGAAGATATGATAATGATACCAACCCCAAGATGGAGTCCAGAACCAATATGTTTTGGGACTATTTCACCTGAGAGAGGAATACCTTCACCTTTGTTGTTTGAAACCCTTTGTGAGATTCCAGGGCAAGTGCCAAACTTTGGTATAACTAGGGAGGAAGAATTGCCCAAACTAATGTTACCAAAAGAAGCACATGCCTGGTTAGATGAGTTTACTGACCATATCAGAGGAAAGAATGAGGATTTACCTGGACCTAGCAACTTCCATGTAAACATGACATATGTACTATCTGCCATGTTTTGCGCCGAACCTGATCAACCTACCACAATGAAGGGTGATTACTTGGCAACAGAACCTATGATGGCACATGTTAGTGTTGAAGAAACAGGAAGAGTAGAATCCAGCTAGACAGGTTTGCTCGAACTCTCAAGGAAGGAGCTCGAAAGGGTGTATTCTAACAAAATAGTTTTCAGCCACCCGAGTATGTCCCGAGCTAACCATCTCAAGCCAATATACGTAATTGCTCATCTGGAGGGAGTACTCTTCAAGAGGGTTCTGATTAATGGAGGAGTTGCGGCCAACGTAATACCATTGAAACAAATGAAGAAGTTAGGAAGAAGTGAAGAATATCTTATTTCTACTAACCTAACAGTTTCCAGTTTCTCTAGAGCCATTACCAGAACTCATGGGATTTTACCCTTAGTAGTTGACTTAGGATCCAACAAATCATGCTAGCCTTCTTCGTGGTGGACAGTAGTTCCACTTATGAAGCCTTGCTTGGTAGAGATTGGATTCACCAGAGTCTCTCTATGCCTTCCACCCTACATCAACAAATAGCTGTTTACCACAAGGCAGGGGCCATGGGACCAGGGTTTTAGGAGAAGGTAGAGGTCGAATCACGACCATTTGTCCCTACAGCCAATATTGCAGAAGCCAGTTTTTATAATCCCAGTGTTGGGATTCTGCAGTGCTTAGGAGCTAATGAGAACGGCCGCCCGACTAAGGTGACGGCCCAAAAGCTCTTGGAACAGGATTGTTTCTTACTAGGGAAAAATGAGATAGACCCCATATCGTCCCGGCTCCCCAACACCAGTAATGTCAGAACGAAGAAGAATTGACCATGCAGTTAGGTCCATAATCAAGAGACTGTTGGTGTATAGGAGAGAGAAAAAGCAGAAAGAGATAGCTCAACCAAGAAATAAGCTTCAAGTAGCCAGAACATAAAAGAATAAGAGTTTTTTAAAAAAGAAATAGAGGCAACCATACACATAGCTGAGTGTATATATGACTTGGATTGGCCTGATGACATGCCTGAGGGCCCAAAGTCAGTTGAATTTTTGTGTACAGAACCTGACAAGCTAGCATCAGAGGTACAAGACCCCTTAGAAACATTGATTTGGGAACTAAGGAGGATCCAAGGCCTATACAGATCAGTAGCCTATTGGAAGCATAAGATCGGGCAAAGATAGTCAGCCTTCTGCACGAGTTTAAAGATTGTTTTGCTTGGCAGTACACTGAAATGCCAGGTTTAGATTCAACCTTAGTAGAACACAGAATGCCTATTAAGGAAGGATATAAACCTGTAAAGCAAGGACCATGAAGAATGTCAAAAGAGATTGAAGAAAAAGTCAAAGAAGATATTGAAAGGCTGGTAAAGGCTGGATTTATTAGGCCTACCAAGTATGTTGAGTGGTTGGCCAATATTGTACCTGTATTAAAAGCTATAACTAATGCAGTTTGATGTTGTGTTGACTATAGAAACATTAATGGGGACACGCCTAAAGATGAATACCCCATGCCCATGGCTAACCAATCCATAGATGCAGTTGCCAAACACAAAGTCTTATCTTTCATAGATGGGAATGCTGGTTATAATCAGATAAAAATGGCTAAAGAAGATATACATAAAATAGCTTTTAGATGCCCAGGACATATCGGAGCATATGAATACTAGGTAATGCCATTCGGACTGAAAAATACTGGTGCAACTTATCAAAAACGATATTCTTCCACGATCTTGTAAGCACCGTTTGTTTAGACTTCTTGTACTACGTAAAGCATATCCCACTTCGAGGTGAATTTGCTTCTCGTCTTGTGTGTCGTGATGATAGGCCTACGCAATGCAAGGACGAGATCTCCCACTTGAAAAGAATGAGGGTGACCTTTCTTTTTGAAAACCTTGGAGAGTCGTGCTTGATAACACTCCAAGTGCTGCTGAGCTTCGAGCCTTCTCTCATCCAGCGCTTCCAACTCTTAAAGACGTAACTTTGCATTCTCTTTATCAATCAGACCTTCTTGTATAGCCATCCTTAGTGAGGGAATTTGGCTTTCCAGCGGCAAAACAGCCTCCACGCCAAACACGAGCGAATATGACGTAGCTTGAGTAGGTGTCTGGTGCGTCATCCTGTATGCCCAAAGCGCTTTGCTTATTCTCTTGTGCCAGTCTCTCTTGGTCCTACCAACGACCTTCTTTAAGAGATTGCATAGAGTTTTGTTGAATGCCTCTGCGAGGCCATTGGCTGGGGCATGATACATGGAAGACTTATGCTGCTTGAACTTGTATTTCTCGCAGATCTCATCATGAGTCGGTTGGAGAGCTGTTTTCCATTGTCAATGATGATGTAGCGAGGCACACCATATCGGTGGATGATATGTTCCTTGATGAAACGGACGACAGTTTCCTTCTTGACTTCCTTTAGAGGTATGGCTTCAGCCCACTTGGAGAAGTAATCTGTTGCAGCTAGGATGTAAGCTTCTCCTGTAGATGACTCTGGTGCGATCAATCCTATGACGTCCAATCCCCATGCATTGAACGGCCATGAAGCAACTGTAGGGTGTAATGGTTTAGGCAGTTGATGTATAAAGTTGGCATGGAATTGGCAGGCTTGGCACCTTTTGGTGTGTTCCAGGCGATCCTTTACCATGCTTGGACAATAGTAACCCATTCTTTTGAGCTGGAAATGTAGCTTTGGCCCAGACTTATGTGCCCCACATACACCTGAGTGTGCTTCTTTCATGGCTTGATTGGCTTCTTCTTCACCTAGGCATCTCATAAGTACTCCTTCAAAAGAACGTCGGTAAAGTGTTCCTTTGTAGTAAAGGAAGCGAGGTGCTCATCGACGTATTTCAGAGCGGTGTCTAGGATCATCTGGAAGCCTTCCATGCTCCAAGTAGTCGATCAGCAGCCGTCTCCAATTTTTAGCGTCGACCGCAAGTACATAGATGATGTTTGTATCATCTAGTAATATTTCAGTGACAAGCGGGATCATCCATCTTTGGCAAACTGGCACATCTGCAGCTTCACCTTCTCCTAGTTTCATACTTGAGGCTAGGTTAGCGAGAGCGTCTGCCATTTAATTTTCTTTTCTTGGCACATGTTCTAGTGTCACAGCCTCAAAATTTTGTAGCAGTTGAGTTGCCAGCCGAAAGCATAGGACGAGATCATCTTTCCTCACCTCATATTCAGTTAAGAGTTGATTGATTATAAGCTTGGAGTCGCGATATACCTCAAGGACTGTGCTTTCTATGTTGATCGCCATTTGGAGCCTCATGATCAGTGCTTGGTACTCAGCGACGTTGTTGGAGCATGATTTGCTTAGTTGGAAGGAATAAGGCAATATTTGCCTTTGTGGTGACATAAATACTACTCCTGCCCCCGCTCCATCTGCTCGTGCGAATCCATCAAAGAACATCGTCCATGTTGGGAAGATGTTAATGTAAAACACCTCATCATCAGGTAAGTCATTTGAGATTTTCCAATCAGGTGGGATGGGATGATCGGCAAGGAAGTCTGTTAGTGCTTGTCCCTTGACGGCTTTAGCTGGGACGTAGATGATCTCGTATTGATTGAGAAGCAATGCCCATTTAGCTAGTTGCCCTGTCAAAACTGGTTTAGACATAACGTATTTGACCGGGTCAGCTTTAGCAACCAAGTGGATGGTCTAAGCATGCATGTAATGTCTGAGCTTCTGAATGGCGAACACCAAGGTAAGGCACATCTTTTTCTATCGAGGAGTAGTTCAACTCAGGGCCGGTGAGAGTTCGACTGAGGTAGTAAAGCCCTTATTCTTTCTGGGATTCATTTTCTTGTGCCAAGAGTGCTCATACTAAACTTTCCTGAGCAGCGATATACAATATGAGCGACTTCCCAGGCACAGGGCGCCCCCACGACAGGTAGACTCAACAAATACCTTTTTATGCTTTCAAAGGCATTGTGGCATGCTTCGTCCCATGCGAACAGAACATCCTTCTTCGTGAGTTAACTGAACGATTGACAATGTCCTGCCAGGTTGGAGATAAACAGTCTGATGAAAGCGAGTCGTTCTTGCAGGCTTTTCAGCTCATGTAGATTTCTTGGTTCAGGCATGCCTTGAATGGCCTTGATCTTTGATTGGTCCACTTCGATGCCACGCTGCTTGACACTGAAGCCAAGGAACTTTCCAAAGGTGACGCCAAATGCACACTTCAACGGGTTCATCTTGAGGTTATATTTTTGCAGCCTTTTGAACACTGTTTACAAATCTTTCAAGTGATCTGATCTCTTTTTTGTCTTGATCACCACATCATCTAAGTAACATTCTACGTTTTTGTGTAGCATGTCACTGAAGATTTTCTGCATTGCACGTTGATATGTAGCTCCAACATTTTTTAGACCAAATGGCATCACCTTGTAGCAATAGATATCTTTAGGAGTGCGGAAGGCTGTTAGTTCCTCATCTTCGGGAGCCATATGAATTTGATTGTATCCAGATAAGCCGTCCATGAATGACAGTGCCTTGTGGCTAGTGGTTGTGTCCACCATGATTTCGATGATTGGTAGAGGAAAATTATCTTTCGGACAAGCATCGTTGAGGTCTCGGAAGTCTACGCAAACATATATTTTTCCAAATTTCTTAAGGACAATGACGATGTTAGAGATCCACTTGGGGTATTGCATCTCTCTAATGAAGCCTGCTTTGATTATCTTGTCAATCTCGACCTCAATTTGTAGGATGAGCTCAGATCGATAACGCATTTGAGTTTGCTTTATCGGTCTCATTCCAGGCTTGACTGCAAGACTACGCATAGTGATGACAAGGTCCAGGCCGGGCATTTTCTTGTATATCCAGGCAAAGACGTCTTTGTACTCTAATAGCAGTTGGTAATACTCCTCTATCTCATCCGCACTTAGCAGCACGCTTACAAAGATAGGTTTGGGCTCCTCTTTCGTTCCTAAGTTGAGCTCCTTGAGCTCATCAACTGTGGCTTGCCCCCCGTCTTCTAGTTGTGGTAGTGCAGCAGTGACATCTTCCTTGGGGATTTTGTCTTCTTTATCTTCTTGGATTGTGATGTGGAAGATATCTTGAACTTCCCCTTCAGTGTCGTCGTCTTGGGCTTGTGCAGGCGAGGAGCTGTGTGCCGAGTATTTGAATAAGTCTTCAAGGAAGAAGAGATCGCGATCTTTGTGTCTAAATTTCATTATCTCCAACACTTTCACATTGCTCTGGAGGTTGGTAAGAGCTGTTTTGCCCCCTTTCCGACTGATGAACTTGTGGAGAAGACATATGCTTATCAACCATGGCTTGCCCCCCATCTTCTAGCTGTGGTAGTGCAGCAGTGACATCTTCCTCGGGGATTTTGTCTTCTTTATCTTCTTGGATTGTGATGTGGAAGATATCTTGAACTTCCTCTTCAGTGTCGTCGTCTTAGGCTTGTGCAGGCAAGGAGCCGTGTGCCGAATATTTGAATAAGTCTTCAAGGAAGAAGAGATTGCGATCTTTGTGTCTAAATTTCATTATCTCCAACACTTTCACATTGCTCTAAAGGTTGGTAAGAGCTGCTTTGCCCCCTTTCCGACTGATGAACTTGTGGAGAAGACGTATGCTTATCGTGTAGTTTCTTCGGAGTGACATGAGTCCATCCTTCAACTTCACCTGACTTAGAGTATGCCCCCAACGGTCGAGGTGAAGACTTTGAGTCGAAAAAGCCAAAAGTGACGTGTTCCTCAGGGATTTCACCTTTTTTGTCTTCTTGGATCGTGATGGGGAAGACGTCTTAGACTTTCTTTACAGTGTCGTCCTCTTGGGCTTGTTGGCATGAAGATTGGCCAGTGTGGACGATGGTGTGCCTCCTTACCTTCAATGGTCCTTTTGTGTCAACCTCCAAAGTTGTTTGGCACTTCATTCTTGAAGGAATCAAATGTCGAACGTTGTCTTTTTCTGCTAGACTGTCGAGCTTTTCTTCATTTGGTGTTGTCTTCCTCATTCTAGAAGACTTCTTGGTTTTTTCAAATCTTTCCAAAGCCGATCGTCGCGGAGGAGAGCTAGCCTGGCTGCTTTGTTTCCTAAGTTTTAACAACCTTTCGAAAACAGAGCTTTGCGGTGTTGGCGTATTAAGCCGTTTAAAGACGGAAGTTTGGTCTTGCCCACCAATGCGATCAAGTGCCGAAATTCTAGGTTTTGAACATTCAGCATATCGAAGACTGACACTCGAATGGGAGGTTTAGGCTCATTTTGATCTTGTTCAATGCTCACGCTAATGTGTTGAGCGCTAGCGTTTTTCACTTTGCTTGAAATCTTCATGGGTGCATTTGGGGTGAAGCCAAGTCCAGCTTTGTTGTTGTCAACTCCATAACCATGCTCCTTCAACTTCTTTTGAGTCTCGGTGAGGTTACGTTCTTTGTCATTAACGATGTTTGCAACCTTCTTTCCAGGATTTGAAGAGGAAGCGAAATCGTACCTAGCCTTCGACATAGGTTTGTAGGTGTTTGGATCAAAACCTTGTTCGGTCATCTTGGTTCCACCCCCTTTAGCAGAGCTTTTATGAAGCCTTGCAATGGTCTTTCAACCTTAGCGTCGCCTAGCTGTGTCAGAGGCAAAACTGCATTTGTCTTGAGCAACTTTACATCATCCTTGTGCTGTTGTGTGTCAGCTTTTCTTGCTTCAGTTTTGAACGGGGACTGATCATTCTTTCTTCTCGACATTGGGATGTATCGAAAGACGGGTATGTTCGGTCCCTTTGAGGACGTCCTACTCCCTTTGGTTGTTGCAGGTTTAGTAGGCTCATCATTGTTTTTGCTTGAAGATGGCACGACTTCTCCTTCTTGCTTCTTAGGCACTGCTTGCCATTCCTATTTTTTAGGTATTACTTTACCGGTGGATTTGATCTCTTTTGGAAGAGGTTCGGGCACCATGTCTTTCTCCATGTAGAACCTGGCATCTGCGAAGTGTGATTCAGCTTCGGTGAATGGCTTGGTATCACCTTGGATCACCTTCACCCCTTCCCAGTAGAATTTTAAGCATTGGTGGAGGGTGGATGACACTACTCCATTCTCGTGGATCCAAGTCCTTTCTAAGAGTAGGCTGTAGGAAGTTCTTGCATCAATCACGTGGAATATCATTCTTGATTTAATTTCACCAATGATCATCTCCACTCGGATCATGCACATCGCTCTTTGTCCTCCTTGGTTAAAACCCTGGATCAGCAGACGGCTTAAGGATAGTTCATCCTCTTTGATGCTGATTGTGGTCATTGTTGACTTTGGCATGATGTTTATGGCTGATCGACCATCCACAAGCATGCGGTTGACTTTGTGCTCCCTTATGTACCCTGAGACGAAGAGATGACGGTTATGAGGCTTTGATCCCAGGAGTAAGTCTTCGTCAGTGAAGTTGATTGCGTCATGGGCAGCACAACATGTGGCATATTCATATGGCCAAAGCTTTAAGCTTTTGTCTTTGCTTTCTTGTACCTCATGGTCCTTGGAACTTGCCAAGACCGTTATTAGTGCTTTCCGCATCTCCTTGGGCCATCATAATGCTTCATTGATGCTAACGTGTGTCGGCAGACCTTCTTTGGGCGTGAGGGTCTTCTCTTCCTCAACGACAATAGCTTTGTCTTTTGAGGGTTCTTCTACTTCAACCATGTGACAGGCAACGATAGTGCACCGTTGGAAGAAGTCATTCGGGAAGTACTCGTGCAAAGATACGGGAATGTGTGGCTCTTGCTTAATAGGTTCCTTAGCGTATGTTGGCTTAGCAGTTCTTGTGCTTCTTTTGGGCTTCCTATTGTTGCGACGGCGGTGCTTTCTCCTTTTGGCCGTGTTGCTTGTGGTCTTGGTTCCCTCGTCTTCTTGTAAGTTACCAAGGTTCATCCTTCTTTATCGTCGGCAGGTGCACTTTGGTCACTTGCCCCCAGTAAAGGTTGTGCTAAAGGTGCCATGCAGCTTGAGCGTGGATATGAGTGGTTATGCGTCACTTGGAGAGGCACGGGATCGAATGATCCAAACTTGATCGTAGTAGTGTGCATTGCGGTCGTGTCTTATAAGTCAAGTTCGATTTGCCCTTGTTGTGCCAGCTTCATGATGAGCTCCTTGAGGATGAAGCACTTACCAACGGGATGACTTACGATACGATGGTACTTGTAGTACTTGGGATCGTCAACGTGATTCATCTCTTCAGGACGCTTGGATTTAGGCAGCTCGATTACCTTCTTCTCCAACAGGTCGTCTAGCATTGCGGCCATGTCAGAGTCTGGAAAAGGGTATGTCTTCTGATCTAGTTCCCTCAAGGTGTTTTTTGTACCTATCTTGGGTGCGAAAAGGCTCACCTATTTTTATCTCCTTTGCTTTGTTCTTAGAGGAGATCTTGATGGGTACGGATGAGGTCTTGATGGGGGTAGTGTTGATGGTAAAAGCTTCCTTGGTGGGCTTCTTCCCATAGCTGTCCATCTTTGGAGCAAACACCTTGTCCTTCTTGAAGTCGGTGATTGGCTCTTTTTTTCCATGATGGGCGATGCTCAACTCTATGTCGTGGGTGCGAGTGACTAACTCTTTGAAGGTCAGTGGTTTGATGCCTTAAAGGATGTAATGTAATCCTCATTGCATGCCTTGGACGCACATCTCGATCGAGGAGATCTTCGAGAGTCTGTCTTTGCAGTCGAGGCTTAGAGTGCGCCATCGGTTTATATAGTCAACGACTGGCTCGTCCTTCCATTGCTTCATACTTATCAGCTCTAACGTGCTTATAGTGCGACGAATGTTATAGAAGCGGTTCAAGAACTCTCGCTCCAATTGCTCCCAACTGTTGATGAACTCAGGCTCTAGGTCTGTGTACCAGTCGAATGCATTCCCTTTTAGAGAGTGAAAAAATTGCTTCACGAGGTAATCTCTTTCGGTCCCTGCGTTGTTGCAAGTTTCAACGAAATGGGCGACATGCTGCTTTAGGTTTCCCTTTCCATCAAACTACATGAACTTTGGTGGTTGATAACCCATCGGCATTTTCAAGGCGTCAATCTTCTTGGAGTAGGGCTTCAAGTACAACATGGAGGTATGTGAGCTCCCTTCGTACTGCGCCTTGATGGTGCTGGCGATCATCTGTTGTAGCTGCTGGATAGAGAGAGATCCCATGAGCGCATTTGCTTGGTCTAGCCCCGGCTTCTCTTCGACTTTCTCCATCGGAGGCTCATCTTCTTTGCCGGCTTCTCTTTTTAGTGGATCAACCTTTGGGTCGGCATTCTCATCGTGTTGCGCCTCCAGTCGGTTGACAAGTGCGGCGATTTGCAAGTCTTTCTCGTCCATAGTCCTTGTGAGCCTTGCAACCTCTTCCTTCATTTGAGCCAACTGCTCGATTGAAGTTGCCTCGATGGTCATGACTTGCATGGCTGAGCTGTTGCTTAAGTCGTCATCGGAAAGCAAGGACTCAGAGTACCTTCTAGGGTTTTCCCCCTTGGCGCACTTAGCGAGGCCAGGGTGGGTGGTCTTGTTCCTTCGAGAGAGTTGATGCAGAGGTGGAAGACGCGGCGGAAAGTGCTCTTGCCTTACTTCGAGTTGTGACACCCGAAGTTCCACCACTTGCGGCAAAGGCGTTCTTGTTCTTTGCATTGGTTGCAGGAACAGCTTGAACCTTCCTTGACTCCATTTGTGCTTTTTTTTTTTTAGAATTTGAAGACAGAGATGAGAGGTAGAGACCTGTCCCACTAGGCATGCCAAATTTGTGAACACTGAAATTCCTGACGACGAACGCGACAAGAACACGTGTACAAAATAATATTTTTGTATTAATGATTTTTGTATTTACGATCTCTTTCAAATTTGATCCTCTGATTCGATCTCTGTAAGATGTTGATTTGTGGATGTTGTTGATCCAAGGGCCATCGATGCTTGATCTTGGATGAACGGTTGGAAGTTTCTTCAAGGGCCTTCAAGGCTTTGATCTTGAAGGTTGAGGGAAGTTTCTTCAAGGGCCTTTCGAGGCTTGATCTTGAAGGTTGAAGTTTCTTCAAGGGCCTTCAGGCTTGATCTTGAATAAGCGGTTGCCTCAAGAATTTGGCTTGCGGCGAAGGAATAACCGGTTCGTGACCAAAGTGCTTGTTGATTCTTTAAAGGTTTTGGCGAAGAACGAAAAGAGCTTTCTTGATCCTTCGGGGTTCTTGAGAATTTGGGAGGTTGGATGTTTGAAAGCTTTAGAGTTTCAAAGCTTCAAGGATTTGGGGAATTCTCTTCCAATTTGGGAGTAAAGAAATGTATTTGTGATGTCCTTGATGCTTGATAGCTTGATGGAGAAGCCTATTTATAGGCCTTGAGAATGAATCACCACCACAAAATTTTCCCACCCAAGCACCATTACCTAATTTTCCCACTTAATGCAATATTAAAATTGAAGTGGTCTAACATATGGCCTAATTTCCCACTTAATGCAATATTGAAATTGAAGTGGTCTAATTTATGGCCTAATTTCCCACTTAATACCATTTTAAATTTGAAGTGGTCTAACTTTGTCATTGCTCAAATGAGAAAAACTTGCTTTGATCCGTAATGGATTGAAGTGTGCTTAAAAACTAGTTAGTATACGTGGCATGCAGGTCGAATAGCTAAAGAGCTAATTACTTCCTTTTGGTGAATGCGAGCGTGCCAACTCGCCACCAAGCTCGAACGGAAAGTAAGAATGGATGTGGTGGTGGAGTCGAACGCGTTGCCGACTTCTGTGTACAAACGATCACGGCTGAAGAAGGAACTCATCTCGGCCTTGGGTCTTAGAACCTGAAGACAAGTTTGCTAGTTTATCGCGAAGTTCAATAAAGCTCGGCTTTCAATGTGCTGAACACTCAAATAACCAAGTAACACCTCACTTCGCCGAGAAGAGGTGATATGACCTCTTTCAATGAGAAGACTGAAGATTTCTCGCCGACAGAGACTTGGATAGGTAATCAGTCGAACTTGAAGCAATTATGTTATTCCAAACTGAAGATGCTCGTCAGTCATCTGATTTTACGGCTCTAATGTTGTTAATCCAAACAGAAAATGTCGTCAATTGCCAACACAGTGTTGTTAATCCAAACCGAAGGTATGTTGACAAAGTTATGAGAGTTAGTGATTTCTCAGAATCATCAATTGTCAACACAGTGCTGTTAATCCAAACTGAAGATATGTTAACGAAGTTAAGAGAGTTAATGATTTATCTCTAATATTAGTTCAAATCTCCATCATATCACATCCCCGATCAAATTCATTATTTTATGGTGATCAACAAATACCATCACTTACCACGTGTTGGTCCTCTTTGTTAACTAGAATGTCATCATCATCATCCATTCAAACTTTTCTTCACATCCAACATGTGTCCCAAAGTTTAATGAGAAAACTCTATGGTAATTTTCAATTGAACAATACTTGGCTACTCAAAGATGAGTAAGAACTCCTACTCAAAAAATTTCAAAATTGTTCGTTGTCAATTTATAGAACTTCGTGTTTATAATCAAAACCGTTCATATTATAAATCATCGTAAAAAGATCGCATATGCAAAAAATCAATTAAAACTAAGGTCGTTTAGTCATCAAACTGTTTCAAAACAAATAAACGGTACTGGTAAAAGCATTACGAATCGTATATGTATTTGCTACAATAGATTGACTAAACGACCTTAGTTTTAATTTATTTTTTACAGAGATGATCTTTACAATGTGATTCATAGTATGAACGATTCTAGTCATAAACACAAAGCTCTATGATTAAAACACTAAGAGTTTTGAGTAAGAGTTCCTACTCATCTTGAAGTAGTCAAGTATTGTTCTTTTCAACTCCTTGAAGCTTTGTCCTATAACCTAAACGCCCACGTCCCAAGAATCCTAAATCAACTTTAACAGTACACTTTGCTTCCAGTTTGGAGGTATACTTTACACTCCATTTATCTCACATAAAAAAAAATTGTCAAGACAATTTAATATGTTTTTTTAACAAACAATATTATCTACACTAAGGCGAAGGAGGTGGACTTAACCTCACGATGGGCTAGCAATAATATGATTCAAATTCGCCTTTAGCGATAATCGAACCTAAGATCTCTCACTTACAAGTGAAGAGGAATATCACTAGACCATAGCAATAAATGACAATTTAATACATCATTAAGACATAATGAAAAATACAATATTGTCCCTTAACAGTAAGTAAAAAAATTACCTTAACTGCTATCCTATCAACGGTCTAGAACTCTACTCCTTCAACAGCCTTAATTGCACGGGCCGATGACATATGATTGGGTCTAGACGGAAAGAGATCCTCTCTGGATCTCTCCCTCCAAAGCCCAGGGATCAAGTGATCCGGGCCTTTAAAATTTGATCCAACGACTAAAAATAGAGAAGTTAGTAAAAACTTTTAAAAACTTTCAAATTTCTGATGTTGATATCGCCAATGATTGTGGCTAGAAATTTTGAGGAAGAATTGTGGTAACGGTTGCGTATAGCCAATGATGGTAAGTGGTTTACCAATGAGGTGATATTTATTTTGCCAATGCGAATTATGGCTTGATGTGAAATTTAGTTTGCCAATGTGTATGGCTAGAATTTCTGAGATTTATTCTACCAATGAGCGTGGTAGGAAACCTGACTATAAATGGAATGGTGGAATTAGCTCAAATTCCTTTTTCGTTATTCGAGGGTAGAAATCTCGAGGACGAGATTTATTTTAATGGGGGTCGAATGTAATACCCTGGAAAATTTAAAATATATGATTATGTGGAAATTTTTTTTTCGGAAAGTGAAATGACGAAAATGCCCTAAGGGGCTAAATGTAATTTTACGAGGACGTATTTTACCCTCATATATATATATATATATATATATATATATATATATATATTGTCATGTTTCTTGACATATTCAGATAGAGTTCAATCCTACGAGCGCGTAGGCAAAAATCGTTCGTGAAACGGAGTTATAATGAAGAAGTTATTAACGATTGAAGTTGAGGGTAAAATAGTCATTTTCTCCATTAATTTGGAGAACTCCAGATTTTTTTAGCAAAGAGTGTGCCACATGGAGGGTCGTGAGAGGGGGGTGAAACATGGGACCAATCGGATGGAAAATGAGGGAGGGAAAAGAAAGAAGGCAAGAGGGGATAAATAGGGAAAATGGGTCTATTGACCTGTGCAACCCAACCAGCGGAAGCCATGGAATCAGGTGACCTCCAAGCCAATTTCCGGCGAGTTGAAGCCCCTCACCACCTGGAAATCATTCTTCCTCATCCCCTCTACCTATTCCACCCCAAAAATTGAAGGAAATGACCTAGAAACCGTGAAATCCTCACAGTGGAGCACCGGAGCTCCTGGCGGGGATCCACCATATTTGAAACAAACTTCCACCCCCACCACCATCAATGGACTCCTTTTGAACCCAGGAACATGTCCCAAGTCTTGGTTTGGGCGGCGGAGCACCGGAGGTGGCGAATCGAGGGCCACCATTCTCTAGGGTTCCGTTGAGTTTTGAGGCAAATTGGAGCTTTTCCTAGCCAAATTGAACTTGGACACAGGTATAAAACTTGTTCTACTCATTGAGATCTTTATTTCTGTAAAATTTGAGAATTTTTGGAAATAGTTGAAATTTTCCTGCGAGTCGGGACGGCCGACCGCCACCCACGGCGGCGCGTGGCCAAAGGGCTGTCAATGCTATTTGTAGGCTACATTAGATGTCTGAATTCAGTTTTGATATTCGTATGACGTAGGTTGATCGTTTGAACCTAAATTCACTACGATACGTTGCTTGGTCAATATATGAATCGACGATCCGACCGTTGGATCGTCACCAAACTTTGATGCATTATAATACGTAATATTTGGGGACCTTAGGACTTACGGATTGGGAATCCAATGTACGGATCTTCCCGAATTGGATTTGTAAGTTCGTAATATAAAACGTCGACCGCCACTTGATTTTGTGATTGGTGGAGATCCGACCGTTGGATCATAATGAAATTTTAGTATGTAGTTCTAGAAGCGTAAGGTGAACTACGAATGGCTTGATCCCTTCGTTTAGGGTACGTAGGCAGTCTAACCAAGATGTTAGATGCAGCCATAAACTAAACAAAATAATTATTTTTTTAGTGTGGTTAATTAGAATTATAATTAACCATTATTTTTATTGTGGCCTACATGTATGTTTGGCTTCCGAATTAAAATTTTGGGATGTTACAGGAATGAATACTAAGTATTTAGCTACGTTCATCATTTTTAAAAACAAAAAGTCGGGTTCAAGATGGGTACCAAATAGTAGATATTTGTTTTCTATTCTAATCCACGGTATTGCCACTTAGTACTACGGTCTAGTGGTATTCCTCTTCACTTGTAAGTAAGAGGTCTTAGGTTTGATTCTTGCCAAAGACGAATTTGAACCACATTATTGCTAGCACATTGTGAGGCTAAACCCACTTCATCCCCCTTAGTATAGATAATATTGTTTGTTCAAGAAAAAAAAAAAAAAAAAAACAACGGTATTTGAGATATCATTGAACACTCCTCTCAAATTGGAAAGTAAATATCAAGAACCCCTCGAGCTTTCTCTATATGCAAATTACATATTTGTTAGGGATCCCCCAATGCTTTTGTGAACACGCTACTAAGAAGGGTATTTGATGATAATCGAACCGTCTTGAATTTTGGAGATTTTGGTCTCTAAAAACAATTTCATCTCCATGCCTAGTTGAATTCAAATTAAGTGCTCACTATAGAAATGGAAACAAACGCTTTTTTTTTTTTACCGAGAAATTAAATTCGATATTTCAAATTTAATTTTTCTTATATTCATTGTAATAACTTAAGGGAAGTGTTGTTGGCATTCCAAAAATCTCATTATACACTTCTCACAAGTGTATTTTTCTTTCCAAATATAGAAAGTTTGGAATGTAAAATGAGATTTTTAGAGTGTCAATAACAATTCCTTAACATAATATGAATTAGTATATATAAATTGATGCTTTACCATACCCTCGTTCGCGCGGAGCTATTTTCAAATCCTCATCTGTCTCCGTAGGGTGGGCTTTCATTAACTATCTCCCATTAAATAATAAAGTTAATCTTTAAATAAAGATTAAATTCAATACTTGAGTCAAACCTATACTTAATGTTTGATATGAATGAAAGCTATGCTCCTAGAAATTGAAGAAAATTTGCTAACACCTCTTTCAAGGGGTTTGCAATTTTTCCTACTGCCCAAAAAATTTCAGGTCATTAAACACATGAAGTTATATGTGATTTATTCGATTCTAATAATCAGATTATTAATCTAAAATTATTTGACTCAGTTGATAAATCCAAAAATTACGTGCGGAGAAGAAAAAAAAAAAGGAAAAAATTGAACTGCAAATTTGCTGATGGACAAATAGAACATGAAACTTAAACAGGATTCGATCCACTTTAGGTTTTTTTTGTTTTTTTTTCTTTTTAGGGAGGAAGTTACAGATCTTTCCTTCTAAACTTTGGAAATTATCAATGAGAAGAAAAATACAATCTTCTGAGCAAACTTTCCAATAAAGACTGTGAGCAAGCCAAAGACTGGGGGTATATATGCCGGTCAAAGGCTCTCCAACAGTAAGTTAATAAGGAATAAGTATGCCATAATTGCTTGAACACATATAACCTAGAAGTTAATAAGAGTGTGCCATAATTGCGTCAACAGATATAACCTAGAATGGTGTATTTATACAAATTGAGGATTAGACTTTGAGGATATTTGAATTCTTATTAAACCAGGAGAATTTCAGATGATATCTAGGAAGTGGATATTGTATTTTGTGATTACTTAGCGTCGCATGCCAATCCTTAGATTATAAAGACTCCAAGGTTATAGGAAACTAACAGATTCCTTGCTAGATTAGGTTTTCATTTTTTGCGGAACAAACATGGTCAATCTCAAGCAAGTCATTGGACTTCGCCCACTGATTCCGGAACAAGATGATGGTGGCATCGCTCCTCCATTTATCTAGCATCGCAGGGGAGGCTGTCGAGTCCACTACTAGACTTCTGAAGTATGTGTGTGACAGCCCGTCCCTGATTTTGAGAGTTTTTAAAGTTTTAATAAAGGATTTTACAAAAATGCCCTTTGAGGCACGCGCATTGTTCGAGGTTAATCGTTGTGTTGTGCCATCTAAAATTTGTTTTCTTGACATATCCTCGTAGTACTCGTCGCTACGGAAGCGTGGGCGCAGACGGTTCGTGATTTGGAGTTATAACGAAAAAGATTTTAAAGTTTGAAGTTTGGGCATTTTATGAATTTTATTATAAAAGTTTGGTGTGCCATTTGGACGGCCCAGATTTAATAAAGAAATAAATGGATGGCTGGGATTAAAAGGAATGAGATTATGTGTGTGTGTGAGTGACTGGTGGAAGAAGGAAAGGAAGAAGAAGGGATTGGGCAAAACTGCCCAACCAGAAGGAAGAAGAAGAGAGCTCCGGGAGAGAAAGGAGAGAGAGCTGACTGGAGAGAAGAGAGAGAAAAGAGCCTGCCAATCGGAACAGAGAATGGAGGAAAGGAGGGAGAGAGTGGCGCGGGGGATCGGCCGGATCCCCTTGGCCCGTTTTTGACCCGGTCGGCACCCATGCCTATTTTCGATGATTTTCACCCGTTTTTCCGGCGCATTGCTCCAAGAAACCTCATGGGAAACACTCTAGGACCCTTCCTCTATCCATTCCATCTCAAATTTGGAGAGATTTGACCTTGAAATGGGTGAAACCGCAAGGAAGGGTGCGGCGGTTTTGGCTTCGAATCACCCAATCCCGAAGCAATTTCTTCAATTACCACCACCCATGGCATCCTCTTGATGCCTAGAACAAAGCCCAGGCAGTGGTTGACGTGTTGGAACAAGTTTGGAGGTCGAATCGAATCACACCAAATTCAAGGGTTTCTTACGGTTTTGGAAAAATTGGAGCTCTTATTGACCGAATTGACCTTGGTCACAGGTATGAAAGTTGTTCTACTCTTTGAGATCTTTAATTCTACAAATTTTGATAATTTTTGGATAAAGTTGAATTTTCCGGCAAGCCGGGGCGGCCGACCGCCACCCACGGCAGCGCGTGAGGCGGTGCGTGGCCAGTAAGCCGCCAATGCTATTTTTAGGCCATAATTCATGTTCTGAATTCAGTTTTGGTGAATGAATGACGTATGATGATCATTCGAACCTAAATTCGTTACGATGCGGGGTTAGGCCAAAATATGAATTGACGATCCGACCATTGGATCGTCACCAAACTTTGATACGTTGTAATACGTAATATTTGAGGATTATAGGAACTTACGGATCCGGAATCCGATTTACGGATCTCCCGGAATTGGAGTTGTAAGTTCATAAAATAGAATGTTAACCGTCACTTGGTGTTGGCAATTGACGGAGATCCGACCGTTGGATGGTAATGAAATTTTAGGATGTTGTTCTAGAGATTTATTGTGGACCTCTGGAAGTTACGGATTGGAAATTTGAGTTGCATATCTTCCGGATCGAACTTCGTAGTGAGATGTTTTATATAAGTTATATTTTATCGATATGATTTCTGAGGCATGATTTGATGATTGTTTTAGGCGCCGATCGTCATGACGCCTTGATGTGTTGTGCTAGGGAGTTGTAGGGCGAACTCCAGGTGAGTGGGCAATTTTGTTTTCCGTATATACCTATATAAATGAGTTTTTCCCAGAAAATCTATTTAAGTGAAATGTGATTTGGAAGTATGATTTGAATTGCCATGCATAGAATTTATATGAGATATGTGAATTGATATATGATGTATATATGTGAATTGGTGCTGCGGACGCACAGGTGAGTTATATTTGGTTCATTGAATTGTTTGATGTGATTTATGTTGATAGCTCATAACCTGCACATCCGGTGTTAGTGCTTATGTTATTCACCCGCATCACACGCTCACCTTGGATCCAAGTAGATGCTAGTCGTACAGACCACTAGAGGTGGTTCCGACTAGTAGGTGACCCTAGATTATGTGCACAGATGATTGATGAGAGAAGCACTAAAGCGTATTATTACACCATCCTAGTCGTACAAACTACTACAGGTAGTTCCGACTTATGTGCAGTGTAGTGCCGTACAGGTCACAGTTGGTGACTCCGGCTGGATTGGATATTGAGCTCTAGAATCGGCCGTACAGGACCATTGCAGGGTCTCCGGTTGATTTATTATTTCACCTGATTTATATTGATGCTTCCATATTATGTTTTTGGCGCATGGCATGGCATATTTTCTGAAAAGTGATAAAGAATGGTGTTTTGAGATTTTTGAAGCTATATATATATTAATATATGCAATTTTCTGGGAAAGTATACAGGTTTTACAGCGAGGGGTTAGAACTTTGATAAAGGAAAGTTTTGAAAAGACTTGTTTTACTGACCCACTCAACTTTGTTTTGCGCCCCTCCAGGTTCGAGATAGAGCAGAGCTTTGGTGGCCACGAGGAACCCAACGGTGTTCTGACAGAATTCACAAATGTAGGATTCACCTTCGGGTGTTAAATCTTAATATTTGTATCTTTAAAGCTTCCGAACTGTGTAAATGGTTACGTCACTCTCGCGTGACGGCCAGCATGCCCTCCTTCGGGACGGGGTGTGTCAATGTGTATTCCGATCCGCTTACTCTAGCCCCTCAAAAATCATGGCCCCACAATACGTTATTTGATCATAACCATTATATAATCATATGGAGATTGGAGTCATACAATGTATATGTAGTATCAATTGAAGATTTTGAATGTAACTAAAACTGTTTGATTTGTTCGGCACTAGAAATATATGCAGTAAACGATCTCCAAAATTAAAAGATAGTTAAGAAAATCTAACGTTTCTTGTAAGGCAAAAATGTGTTTGATCACATTTTCTTTTACTATTTTTCATGTACGTATTTTTCTTTCCAACAAAAACATTGTATGTATCTTTTTGGTTAACCATTAGGTCTAGACTGTTGTACTAAATAAAACTTCTTGCCACACGCTTACACATATGTGGCAATTTGCTCTTTTACATCTTATTCTTTCTTTTTATTTATAATATTTTTTTATATTTTTTTAAAAATATAGAAAGAAAATCTATTCACGTAGTGGGAAAGTTTTGTTCTGTTAGTTTGGAATTATATTAAAATTAAATTGTTTTTTAATGAGAGAGGTAATTTTGGGATTATGAACGATTCACTATTTATATTTATATATATATATATATATATATTTACACACACCATATACTTTGTGTGAACAATGTCATTTCATTTTGTTTTTTTTTAGAGTTTTTATCATAAATGGTCTCTGAAATTGACCAATCCCATCAAACTGGTTCCTGAAATTGAAAATTCATCAATGTAGTCCCTGAAAATTGATGCTGCAAATCAATGTGGTTCTTCCGTTACAATTCTGTTAAAAATTCTGTTATGTGGCAATGTGTTACATAAATGGATCTCACAAATCTAATTAAATATTAGTATGAAATTAAAAAAATTTAAATAATGAAAAATAATTTTTTATTGTAAAATAAAAATAAAAATTTTAAAAAAAAAAATCTCCCGTCGTCTTCGTCAAAGGCGAAGGCGAGCTGAGCTTGCTCAAGCTCCATACAAACAATAACTGAAGTAAAAGAATTGGATAGATTTGTACAGAGAGAGAGATTGAAAACCCTAAGAGTTGGAATTGCAATTATGAGAAGTGACTAAAGCGGCGGCGGCAGCAGCAGCAGCAGCGCACATGGAAGATCGGGTGCCGATGGGACAAACATTTATCGGGTCAAGTTTTAGGTCCAGTCCGAGTAAATGAGCTTAAAAGTGAAAAGGACCGACGACACACGGCGCTGCTGATAGGCAGACACCTGGGAGGAGATTGGCTTAAAGAAAGAAAAATAGAGTAGAGAGAAAGTTTTATATTATTTTGACAAAAAAAAATATTATTTTTTATTATTTAAATATTTTTAATATAAATGCTAATATTTAATTAGACTTGTGGGATGTGACACATAAGCACATAACAGAAATTTTAACGAAATTATAACGGAATGACCACATTGATTTGAAACATCCATTTTCAGGAACTACATTGATTAATTTTCAATTTCATGAACTATCTTGATATGATGATTCAATTTCAAAAATCATTTGTGATAAAAAAAAAAATTTATTATTTTTTAAGTTTTAATATTAGAGATATGTTAGAATCACATATGGATGAAGCTTAAAAAAAAAATTGATTTATATAAAATTATATTACTACTCATATTTTTTATTTATGTTCAGTTTTGGTTAGAGGGTTCGATAATTTCTGCTCAGTTTCTTGATTCATCACACTCTAAATTCTTAGAGCAGCCATGTCGTCGAGTGAGAAAACTATTTGTTTTCATTCTTTGTGCAAATCGGATTCTGGTAGCACCCTGTGCGTTCTTCAAACAGCTTTGTTGAAAATGTTGCATTATTTCTGGAAAAATATGCCATGCTTCAAGAATGGAAGGTCAACGATAATCCAATCTGGTGAATCGACCTTCAAGTTCAAGACGAGAGCAGAAACTTGGTCGTCTGTCTCTACACGATTGAAGAGGACGCAAAGACCTCCCCACGACCCTTTTGCGGCCACTGCCGTCACACAGGTTTGGCTTGAACCCAAAATCAGATTGCATTTTTATTGAATTTGATTATATATATATATATATATATATATATATATATATATATATATATATAATTCCTCACATCGGATTTTGTATAAATCTATCTATATATAAAGACAACACAAAAGGTAAATATTGCTTTTTGGTGTCATGGGCAAAAATAATTGGACAAAAATGCCCCCAAAACAAAAAAATCAAAGGCATCCCAAAATAATGCATCAAATATGGCAAGGGCATTTTCGTCATTTTAATAGTATTTTTTTAATAATTAATTTTTTTGTGGTTTGTTTATTTTTTCTTTTTTTTTTTTGTTTTTTGTTTTTTTTTTTTTTTTTAAATTAGTACCTCACAATAGGCTAGCAATAATGTGATTCAATTTCTCTATTTTTAAACACGTTCAAAACATCTTAAGAGGCGTGTAATGCCGGTTATAAAAAAGGTCATTCACGCGTGGATAATAATGTGATTAAATTAGTTATCAAATAATTGTTTTTTTTAACAAACGATATTATCTACACTAAAGAGAGGGAGAGGGGGAACTGACACACCCCGACTCGAACATCGGGACGTGCTGGCCGTCACATGAGCGTGACGTAGCCATGTGCGCAGTGCGGAAGAATAAATATAGATAAGACGTACTAGAATAGCACAACTAGAGATACAAGAGCATAAAAGAGTGTGAAAGTTAACAGCATATTACAAAGTTTGAGCATCCTAGGTGCAGTCCAGAAAGACATAAACGGAGAAAGCAGAATATTTACATGGTTAGTGCCCTGTCAGATATGCCTTGAAACCTCGCTTGCCACCAACACTATCTAATACCTGGAGGGGCGCTGTTTAGGCCCAAAATATCAGTTTGGGCCGAATTAGAATTGTTCTCGGCTTGGAAAGTTCTATTTGGAGGCTTGTGGGTTATTTAGCCCATGGGCCGAGATCGGCCAGGTTTGGTCAGGAAGAGTGCTGTTTGGATAAAGGCGAAGCAGGCAGAGTCCTACAGATAGCATGAATCCTGGTGCATTAAGGGGTCTCGGCAAGGATGAGGTTGACAAATATATAAGAGATGTGTGCAGCATGATAAAGGTTAGGTTCAAAGTCCTGATTGGAGAAAGATTAATCAAGGTAATTTTGGATCAGAATAAGGAGTCCTAATCCAAGTATGACTTGGACTTGATTGCAGAGACGCTCCTATAAATACAGAGGCAGTGGCACCATTCAGAGCCTCTCCAACTCAACACACAAATCTGCCATGCGCAAACCCTCGCTCTACGCGAAACCTCTCAACAACCTTGAGATTTTTATTTTCCTTTTCGCCAACACACCTTCAGTTTGGATAAACAGCACTGTGAAGGCAACCAATGGTATCTTCAGTTTGGATAAACAGCACTATCGCCGTAAAATCAGCCGACCGCGGAGCACCTTCAGTTTGGATAAACAGCACTGCGAAGGGGCCGACTGGTTACCTATCTAAGTCTCGGTCGAGAAGGATTTTCGAATCCCTATTGGCAGAGGTCATCTCATCAGCCTTCTCGGCAAAGTGAGGTGTTACAGTTTATTAGGGCTCGGCACATTGAACGCCGAGTTGTTTTATGATTGGATACTCACAAGTGGGCTTTAGAGTTCGGCATTCTAACGGCCGAACCACATTCACCATCAAGACGTACATCCGCTTTGAGTATTTGTGCCCTTACACTTTGGTGTCAATTCGGCGTGAGTTTACTCTGACGAATACCATCACTGTGACCGAATCTGACGACAACGATCTGTGAATTTCGCATATTTAGTAGCCTTGTCTTCAGGCTTTAGAATCCGAGAGCCGAGTCAAGTTCCTTCCTCGGCCGCAATCGCAAGACGCAGAAGTCAGCAACGCGACCAACGCAACATCAACAAATTTTACTCCTCGGCCGAGCTCGGCCGACGAGTTGGCACGCCCCGCACACAACCGAATGACGTAGTTAGCTCATAGATTACTCGGCCTGCGCGCCACGTAGGCTTGGTAGTTTTTAGGGTCAACAGGCACAAAACAAAAGTGTGAGTGGGCAAAAACAAAGCTTTACCAAAAACACTTCGATATAAAAGTTGTAACTCCTCTCTGTAAAACCCGTATACTTCCCAGAAAATATATATACGTACTATCACTGAAAACCATCATTCAAATAATGCCATGTTCGAATAAACCATATTCAGTATCAAGCATGCATCAAATATCATCAAATCAATCAGGTGATATCTCAACACAAATCATGCTGGCAATGTATATCAGACAGCCGGAGTCACCTCTAGTGACCTGTATAGCTGAATCTATGGCTCCTCAACCAAATCATCAATTCATCTCTCAATCAATAACCTGCACCCATGACGGAACCACCTAATGTGGTCTGTACGTCAAGCTGGGTATATATAAAACGCTCTGTGCTACGATCACGTGAAGGCTGACGACGAATCGCGGGTCACCTACGAGTCGGAACCACCTAATGTGGTCTGTACGACAGGCTGGCACCTGCCTTGGATCCAAGGTGAGCGTACGGTACGGGAAGTGAACGATCACGTGAAAGCTAAGCCCTACTCTGGCAGCACAAAACCCCGATGTTCAGGTAAATGAGCCATATTCTAATCTCATCGATATCACCACAATCATCATATCACAAGCACATACTTACCTGACTTACCTGGCGCCCGCGGTGCATCAACATATAATCATATAACATAGAAATTTATATGACATTCGACATGGCATTCAATTTCATAAATTCATTTTAAAACGTATTTCTGGGAATCAATCAAGTGTATATATATATACTGAAAACAAAAGCCCACTCATTGATAGGTAGACGGGTCGTAGCACCCTTAGCCTCGCGTGGCTGCGCTTGTCCTCAGGATACGTCTCACCTATATGCGAAACAACTATTTAACTGTTAATTACGCACATAACCTAAATCAGATAATAACTTATCATACATTGCTCAATTGGGGTGTTTGAATATACCAACATGCTCTACTCAATCCCACGAACACCCCCATATTTTTAAAATAATTTTTGGGAGTCCCACGCGCCCTCACGCACCGGCCAAGGCACGGCAACACGCGCCGCCCACGCACGGCCACGTGCCGTGCACACTGACGGAATCCTTAACGCCGTTAAGGAATATTTCGTTAAATCCCTAGAATATTCCGTTAAGGTTAACTGACACTGTTACCATCCGTTAGGAATATTCCGTCAACTTTGACGGAATATTCCGTCACCTTCAACCTCAGTTCGCCGGCGACCAGCGCCGGCGCCACTGCTTCGCCGGAAACTGGGAAATTTTTCAAACTATGATTTCTAGCTCAATTCTCAACCAAATTTCACGAAATTTACACCAAAATGAACCTTAGGACAAGGAGAAGAGGTTTATACCTGTTTAAAACCCAAAACTCGCCTGAATCTCGCCGGAGCAAAATCGAGAATTCCGGCCAACTCCCAAACTGGTGATCCCGACGTCCAAAATCCCCCAATTTTGTCCTCCGAGCTTCATAAGACCATTCTAAACTTCCCTATGATCTTAAAATAGGCTAAAACACCACGGTTTTCGAGTGCATGAACAGTACCCTTCACGGTTTCTGGGGTTTCCGTGGGTCTAAACCTAAACTAAGGGTGTGGTTATAACCACCAGGTCACCAGGGTTATGACTATGGCACTTAAAGCTTTGATCCATGACCAGATCAAAGGAAACAATGTTGTCCGTACGGTTTTAGGTAAAAAGGGTAGAGAGTTCGATAAGAGGAAAGAGAGAGTGACGGGGAGGTGAGGAGGGCTGCACACGTGTTTTGTGTGTGTGTGTATATACTTCTCATCCAATCCCATCCACATAAAATTAACAAACAAATATGGGTACCCCTACATAAAAATTTAACCTTATTCACACACCCTCTCACTCCCGCAAGGGTAAAATCGTCATTTCACATATAATATATTCCTTAGTTCGGAACGGACTGTTACAGAGGGGGGTGGGCTTAGCCTCACAATGGGCTAGCAATAATGTGATTCAATCAGTTATTTATTAAATATTATTTTCTCTATTTTTAAATACGTTCAAAACATCTTAAGAGGCGTGTAATGCCAGTTATAAAAAAGGTCTTTCGCACGCGGATAATAATGTGATTAAATTAGTTGTCAAATGATTTTTTTTAAACGATATGGGAGGGGGTGGGCTTAACCTCACAATGGGCTAGCAATAATATGATTCAATCAATTGTTTATTAAATATTATTTTCTCTATTCTTAATGTAAATTCTATAGAGACCGATTTTATTATGTGAATTCAGCTGCTTTAATTAGTTTATGAGAGGTTTCTTCTAGCATAATCTAAGATTATTCATTTACTTTAAATATTTGACTTTCCTTTTGTCAATTTACGCATATAAATACATTTAAAACGTGTAAGTCGAGCGTAGTACGCCGTGATTCAAAAAATGCCTTCTGCACGCGCGTGAACGCGTGCATGAAGGCTAGTTATCTATAAAGAGAATGGAAAAGGTAAATAGTGATTTGGTGCATGATTTGGGGTCACCATGCTTCAACAAAAATATTTGGACAAAAATGCCCTCAAGATAAAAAACTTCAAAGGCATTACAAAATAATGCATCAAATAAGACAAGGGTATTTTTGTCATTTTAATAGTATTTTTTTAATAATTAATTTTTTTGTGGTTTGTTTGTTTTTTTGTTTGTTTTTTTTTAATTAGTACCTCACAATAGGCTAGCAATAATGTAACATCCCACATCGCCCAGGGGAGTGATCCTTAAATGTATATTCTCATCCCTACCTAGCACGAGACCTTTTGAGAGCTCACTGGCTTCGGGTTCCGTAGGAACTCCGAAGTTAAGCGAGAAGAGGGCTAGAGCACTCCCATGATGGGTGACCCACTGGGAAGTTGCTCGTGAGTTCCCAGAAACAAAACCGTGAGGGAATGGTAAGCCCAAAATGGACAATATCGTGCTACGGTGGTGGAGCGGGCCCGGGAAGTGGTCCGCCCCGGGCCGGGATATGACAAATTGATGTGCCGACAAGGATGTCGGGCCCCTAAGGGGGGTGGATAATTTGTCACATCCCGGCCGGGGGTGGACCACTTCCCAGGCCCGCTCCACCACCGTAGCACGACATTGTCCGTTTTGGGCTTACCATTCCCTCACAGTTTTGTTTCTGGGAACTCACGAGCAACTTCCCAGTGGGTCACCCATCATGGGAGTGCTCTAGCCCTCTTCTCGCTTAACTTCGAAGTTCCTACGGAACCCGAAGCCAGTGAGCTCCCAAAAGGTCTCGTGCTAGGTAGGGATGGGAATATACATTTAAGGATCACTCCCCTAGGCGATGTGGGATGTTACAAATAATGTGATTCAATTTCTTTATTTTTAAACACGTTCAGAACATTTTAAGAGACGTGTAATGCCGGTTATAAAAAAGGCTTTTCGCACCCGGATAACAATGTGATTAAATAAGTTATCAAATGATTGTTTGTTTTTTTTTTAACAAACAATATTATCTACACTAAGGGGGTTGGACTTACCCTCACAATGGGCTAAAAATAATGTGATTCAATCAGTTATTTATTAAATATTATTTTCTCTATTTTAAAAACGTTCAAAACATCTTAAGAGGCGTGTAATGCCGGTTATAAAAAAAGTCTTTCGCACACGAATAATAATGTGATTAAATTAGTTGTCAAATGATTTTTTTTTTTTTAACAAACAAAAGGTGAATAGTGATTTGGTGTCACCATGCTTCAACAAAAAGATTTGTACAAAAATGCCCCCAAAACAAAAAAACTTCAAAGGCATTCCAAAATAATACATCAAATAAGGTAGGGGCATTTTCGTCATTTTAACAGTATTTCTTTAATAATTTACTTTTTGGTGCTTTTTAAAAAAAAAATTAGTACCTCATGATAAGTTAGCAATAATGTGATTCAATTTCTTTATTTTTAAACACGTTCAGAACATTTTAAGAGGCGTGTAATGCCGGTTATAAAAAAGGCTTTTCGCACCCGGATAACAATGTGATTAAATAAGTTATCAAATGATTGTTTGTTTTTTTTTTAACAAACGATATTATCTACACTAAGGGGGATGGGAGTGGGCTTAGCCTCACAATGGGCTAGCAATAATGTGATTCAATCAGTTATTTATTAAATATTATCTTCTTTATTTTTAAACACGTTTAAAACATCTTAAGAGGCGTGTAATGCCGGTTACAAAAAATGTCTTTCACACATGGATAATAATGTGATTAAATTAATTGTCAAATGATTTTTTTTTTAAATAAATGATATTATCTACACTAAGGGAGAGGGGTTGGGCTTAGCCTCATAATAGGCTAGTAATAATATAATTCAATCAATTGTTTATTAAATATTATTTTCTCTATTCTTAATGTAAATTCTATAGAGATCGATTTTATTATGTGAATTCAGCTGCTTTAATTGGTTTATGAGAGATTTCTTCTAGCATGATCTAAAATTATTCATTTACTTCAAATATTTGACTTTCCTTTTGTCAATTTACGCATATAAATACATTTAAAACATATAAGTCGCAAGTAGCATGCCGTGATTCAAAAAATGTCTTCTGCACGCGCGTGAGCGCGTGCATGAAGGCTAGTCCTCCTTTATAGCAATAAGAATTTGTTAAGAAACCATCAAGAACGTCCATAAGACATGCATGTCGAATGTAATCAAGATGTCGCACATGCCCAAAAAAACCATACAAACATAATTAAGATAATCGATGTTTACCGTATTTCATTTGCTTAATACATGCTACAGATAGGAATGATACACAATTTTAATGTACAGAATTACATAATTATACAAGAGTATTAATTTCTACCTATATAGTTTCCCAGCAACATTATTCACGATCAACAGAATTCAACTGAGAAACTGTGTTTCTCTTATTGTTTCACTCTCTTAACATGCCAATTGTGATTTTGTGTTCAGGTTGGGGTAATCACTTTGTGTCCAAAAAGTCTTACCATATTCTAACTCCACTGGAGGATAGCCTTGTGGATGACAGTATCTTAAATCATCAGTCATACCTCCTGCGCGGTCTTATATATGGCAACTGTTCTTCCCATTTGCTTTGTCTCACCGGACACCATGGTGGCTAAAAGTATCTCCGCGGTTGAGAGATTATGGATTTCTGGGATCAACTTTGTACAACTCTTGAGGTATGGTAATACTCAACAGGTTAAAATTTTTCCACTTCTATAATTGATTCATTGATTCCAAAATTTATGAACAATCTGACATAGATTTGTATTATTCATTTTCAGGCAAACATTTGTTGTAAATGAAGCAATGAAGCTTTCTATGCCGCTTCGACTTATTCTTGTATTGCTTTAAAAAAGACATGGTTCTGTAATTGGGGATACAACTTTCGTAGGAGGAATGTTGGAGTCACGCAAAAAGTACAAAGAAGATTTTGGCTTTCTCTCCTCATTCCATCTTAGCACCCTCGTTCAAATTTTCAGACAATTAGAGGATGAGCATAGAGCTGCTATCATGCTTACTTGCTACATCCGCTCAGGTTTTAGAAGGGTGAACAATCTTAGATTGCAATGAGATCTCTCACAAATGCTTCGTTTTCAGTCATACTTAACTATAACATCGTAAGCAAAGAAAATGATTTATTCTTCATAGAGCGTGCAGTTGGAGCTCAGATCTAGACAGTAATCTAATGTGCATGCCTTCTTTTTTCAAGTGAAGGTTTCATCTCTTAATTCAGACAGCAATCCATACAGTAATTCAAGGGATTGCTTAAAAAGATGAAGGAAAGGGATATGCATAAGCCCCTCAAAGCCGTTAACCCCTCTCACCACAAAAAAATCATCATTGGAAATCAAATACGTATCCTTTACTACATCCTTCGTCTTCAAATCGTCAAGACATGCTAGACTTGTCAGAGAGATGACGACATATGAAGCCTGCAGATCGCTATTAGTCCTTGTATCCCAACTGGGAACACGTTTGCACAGGAGATAGCTTCTTCGACATTTAACGGAAACCATTGCTCAAGTGGGGCTCTGCCTCTAGGTATTGGATAGGGTACCGGATAAAGATGTTGTACACACAGATAAGATGTGCCTAGGTGTTCACTCCAGTAGCCTCGGTGGGTGAAGCTTCCTCAATAGAGTACTTAAAATGCAAGCTCCCTTTGCTAGAACTTTGTCTAGAAAACTGTTTGATGGGAAATGATGCTGCAGTCAACTATTTCCTACTCATCCAACAATTTATGGGGTCGTAGTCTCGCCTATCTTTAAGAATACTTGCAATTGATTCAGCTATCGGCAATTGTCCCCTTGTCCAATCATTTTCTTTGCTTGCAATGTTATAGTTAGATATGACTAAAAACGAAGCACTTGCGAGTGCTCTCACTGCAAGCAATTCCTTTTGGTTTTGTAGAACTTGTTTCATCGTTAAAAGAAGCTCTATGCCTGTCCTCTTGTTGGCTGAAAGCCAAGATCTTCTTTGTACTTGTTTGCGTGACTCCAAACTCCTACTGCAGAAGTGGTATCCTCAAATAGATTTGATCCCTTGAGAAACGGAAGGAAAGAGAAGGCTGTACAGCATTTCGGAAGGAAAAATCTACGACAACATTGAGCTACCACTGCCAGTGTCGCATAACAGAAAGAGGTGTTGTGGTTCTGGTGGGGACTGTAGCTGGTTGGCAACAGTGGATCTGCTAGATGAAAGTCGACAGACTGTAACTCTTCTCAACCCCTTCAACCAAGCAATGGCTCCGATTCCCATATGGAGTTGCCTCTTATCTGCTCTGAATCCGGACAGTTACGTGGTCTTAGATCTACGATAGCGTTGAAAAGCTGGCTTTCAAAGGAGGACACCAACGTTGGACTTGTATAGAGGGACACCGACATTGCGAATGCAATTATTTATCCCTCTCTTGTCTCTACATGTATGAATTTTCTCTCTTCCTTTCATTTCAATGAATTAAATCATATTTTTGACAAATATACAGCCCCTTTCAACGCGATCAAACTTTACCACATACAAAATAATATTCATAAAAATGTATATCTCCAGTGCTACAAAGTACAAGTCTATGCTACGTTCGGACTTGGAGTGCAGCATCTAAGTCCATTTTCATCATCTTTGTTGTGTACTTCCGACCTCTCCAATCAGCATTCCCGGGAGATTTTCTTCAGAGGAACAAGCCGGCGCCAGAGCCACCAGGGCCCCAATCTCACTTATAGGTCCTGATCCACAATTTAAACGTTGCTTTGAGTTTCAGACGGCTCAACGCATCACAACCTGTGCGACACAAAAACCTGGCAATAAGTAAACATCATTCTAAGTGGTGATCATATGTTTGATACAAGTTCGTTTTATGACAAATATATTTTGTGATACCAGTTAATTTTATGAGATAAAAAGGGTCAAAACCTTCATGTTTTCAGCTGACGGGTAACCGTTACCATCTTTAAAAGTCTCAATGAACAGAAGAACGCATGAAAGCAGTACATCAAAATATTTTGATAGTTTCTTACATCATATACAAGGGTTTCTTGAAGCTACTTCAAATTCAAATGACAGTTTTTTTCTTTACCTTCAGTTATGCACCCACAACATTTCCAATGAGAGACTTCTCATTTCGAGCGTGACCAGTAGGTCCCACAGCCGGAGGTGCATGCACGGTGATTGGCAGAACCCACTCACTTTTGTCTCTCCCCTCTATCAAAAGAGGATGCTCGTACCTGGAGTAAGAAGAATCCAGGATTTTGCAAACAACTGAATTAGCACATGTTTTGGTACATTTACATTTGATGAATGCATTACATACACAAAAGCTTATTAAACATTCGATTGAAACTTGCTGTAACCTTATTTTCTTCTTAATACGCAAATTTACCTACCGTGTAATCAGAAGAAAAAAAACATGTAAGAACTGCATGACTAATTGTGAAGATAAAACTCATAATCCTGAACTTAACATGATAACCTCTTACAGCAGTTTAATGAACAGGTAAAGAAACAAGAAGCTTATACATGGTTGGCCATACCTGGTCCAATCCACATTCTTCGGAGTGGTAAAAAATTCAAATCGAAGTTCCCATTGTACAGAAACATGGGGAGTGGAAAAAGACATAGGCCCATCCATGGGAATGGAGAAAAGAAAACTTGTCTGCACCAAATCCGCAACGACCTCATAATGATCACTCTGAATCTGATAAAAAGACAAAAAGAAGAAGATCCATCAAGCACGACAACAAATTGTCAAACAATGCCTTCACATATTGCTTTCATCTCAGCTCACAACAGGCCTGATTATTTCCGTCTGACATAATATGTCAGATCTTTGTCCTGACATAACATCTAATCAGCTTTTTGTTGTTACTCTATACAACAACAACAAAGCCTTATTCCACTACGTGGGGTCGGCTATATAAAAATGGGATTTGTCATTACTCTATAATCAATTAAATTAACTAGGATTTATAACTTGGAACAATATAGTTTTCTAGACCAATATGCAGAGTTGGCAACATGATTTTGATAAAAATGGCATACGACCTATGACAGGCTGAGTTTAACTGTCATACCATTATAGACACAACAAGACCAACCACAGTACATAATTGCATGCACCCCTTGATAAATCAGAGAAAAAGTATACATGGTAAATTTGTTTTGGTTTATGATAATTTCTATCCATTACACGAGGTTCTGCAACTGCTTTATTTCATAGAAATTTCCTGCTTTCCTCATTTGGTATACCTAGTTACAATCGAGCATTCATATGACACAAGCTTCTGCAATTCCTTTCTTATATTAATGTAAACAATAAAGAATAGCACCCTTTCATTACAATCCAGCATTCAAATGACACCCAAAAACTCAAAACATAGTTGATGACCAAACAGAAATATACAATCCCACAGCAACTTTGATTCATGTTTAAACCATTACCCTTCATACCTACTCTGCTTAACCCTTATTATTCTTTAGTATTTTTATAGCAAACTATATATCTTACTCAATACAGCATAGAGCAGAGTTTACATGAATCAAACCAACATCATTAAGAGAACCACACAGCACACCCATGCCTTCGACAGACCAAACATTTCATACTATGTTTTTACCAAGGTATGATTCAAGTACAATGAAACATGCTCATGGCTCTTGAAGTCTCCTTTTCCCAGTTGGCCTAGTATTTCAAACAAATTTCCTAAGCACATAAAAAAGACTACCTTCAAACTGAAGAAAACACTTATATAGAAACTTCTCAATGACCCTAGAAAAAGCTCGATTATGAGAAAAATAACACCGAACCATCTCAAAATTCTTGTGGTTGTGAATATGAGCTTGAATGAGAGCCCATTCTTTCCAGGTTTCGTAAACCAATTTTCATGTAAGGCTGGTTTGTGGTTTTGGAATTTTTGAAAAGATACATCCACTTCACATCCCAAAAGCAACAGCTTTACATCACTTTTTTTTGTCCATTATTAATTTCCCTTATCTTAGGGTTTGTGTAAACTGCATGTGTAACCATATATGGAAAGAGAACAAAACTAATCCCAGATTTTAGAAGCTATTGATGTTAACTTTTAACCGGTCCTTAAAACTTCCATAAATTGGCTTATTTTTAGGTATGATTCTGATGCACTTATCACTCAACTGACAGCTAGAAATAAAAAGTCATACCTTTGTAATTGTGGGAGAATTCCTCCGAGAAGGATGGACAAATCGCCGACTAATAGTTTCTGAAGTCTCCAGCGTTATAGAAACCTGAAAAACAGAGCCAGGCAGTGATAACTGCAAACCTTTACCAATCACTGTAATTGATTTCAATATTACTTGTAAATCGCAACTACCTCAAGGCATCTTCTAGCTCCTTCTTCATGAAAGAAAGTAAGAGTTCCACCAATCTATTTTCATGGAGAGGGAGAGAGAAAATTCACAACCAAAAAAATCAGAGAAAGAAAATGATGGAAAACAGGCAGAAGAGAAACCATAAAGAAATGAAATTACCATATCACTGAAGTAACAATTGGAATCAGAATTTTTTGGGGAAAATCTAAGCAGAACTCGGTCATCCAGCCGGATGTTGTATGACCTGCCTCGAATGAAGCCTTCTGCTGCAGAAAATATTTGCAGAAAATTAGTTTTCAAGGACTTATTACAAAAACAGAAACCAATGCACAGAAGATGTATAAGAAGAATAAGTGCACTAATTTACATGCTAAGGTTTCAACAGCTCCAGATGCCAGCGAAGAAGATGTCCTTCCTTCATCATCCAAAGAAAGACGCTTTGTAAGCTTCTGCTGCTGGCTTGGAGAGCCAATAGCAGATGAATTCAAGGGCAATGAAAGATCTGTTTGACAAAGCAATTTGTCACTTGTAAGGAAATTCTGAAGAAATTGCAATCCTAACTAAACAATATAAAAGGAAAATGAAAAATAACAATAACTCAACAAAATGGATGAAATACCACAGAAACTATTTTGGAAATGAGCACAGCAATGACAAGCTCAATATACAAGACTTGAAGCTTTTTCTAGGTGGTCATAGAACTCACCAGCACCAGTATCGTATAAGACTTCAGCCACAGAGAGTCGTGGGATTGCTAGATTTGAAGATAAACTTGTACGCTCTCCTTCAAGATAAGGGCTATCCTTATTTGAAGACCTTTGTGACTGCAAGGATAGTGAACTTCCAAATGTTCTGTTTATATGTTCTTTCATAGGATTGTATGAAGAAACGGATGAGATCTCATCCCTTGAGCTTTCATAGCCTTCTTCAACCCCATCATATATGTCATTTGCTCTCACCTGTAAGATGAATTAGTTCGCCTTACTAACGATTAAATGGATGAGTACATTTGTTATTTCGAAACTACTAGAGACAAATATTGCTGAAATAGGGAACTCTATAATGACTTTGCATGCCTGAAAGAAAGAAATGCAATTCGTAGAAGAAACATATAAATGCAGAAAGACATTGTGGAAGTATGAGCCTACCCAATCAGAGTCGCCATCCATCTCTTTCCAATACATATCCATTTGGATGGTTGCAGAAGGTACAATCCCTGTAAACACATAATTGACAGAAATATCTCAAAACATTATCCAACATGCATAGACTATTATTTCTCAACTTCTAGACAGGCAAACATGGATATCAAACCAAACAGATATATGGATATATCTAAAGATAGAAAAATATATTAAAATGATTAAGATGCAGAAACTCAAAAATAAGACATAGTTTAGTACAGTAGTATCTTTTACACTGTGGTGGCAGGAGGATAATTACTTGAAAAAATACAAAAATGTATTATGAACAGAATATGAGCAGTATTCAAGGGCTTGTCTGTTGCCCAAAAGAACTTGAATTGCAGCATCTAAATACTGTTAAACACAAATTCATTACTACTCTTACACAATTGACAGAGATCCTACCTACATTTAAAAAATTGGAACAGAAATATCTACATTTTTCTAAAATTGATTCTATCCCATCACCAAGTTGATAGTTCCAATTTCTTGTAATGGTTCCAGTTAATAAATACAATTAGTACAGAAGATGCCCTGTAATAACATAGAGGGTCCAATAAGGCTCTCATAACTGATCTGCCAGATGCATACGAATGCTCAATTCCAATAAATTTGCCAAGCCTGATGTACGATATACTATGATTTGGTTATGATCATAAGTACTAATACTAAACCAGTGGCTAATGGTCCCTCCAATTCAGCTTCAAAATTACACATTTCAGGCTGAATTATTTATTTCAAGCGGTGTCTTGAACCTAAAGAGAGCTTCCAAGAGAGAAGCAGTGGCACACAGGTTTACATCCCAGAGTAACAAAAATAAAGGAAAAACTCACCATCTGTTTGACCTTCTTCCATTCCCAATCCACTGGTTTTCTGAGTTACCCATACTTGTATTGGAACACGAGCTTCCTGGATATTTAAAGTTGATGAGGTTCACACATCAAAATGTGGACATGTCACCTCAACATAAGAAAAGAAAAGGACTAGCATGTACAGGCAGAGGTATTTTACCAATATCTACCTAACCACAGATTCAAACTCACACATGTACACAAATCTCTATGTATGTATACATATGTATGACTCTACTTAAGCATATATTTGATAATGACCACCACGGATACACAATGTTGATTGCGTTTAAAACAGAATCTGGATGAATCAATGTTTTAAAAGGCTCGCTTCAGGGTGCGCCTAGGCGCCCTCTGAGGCTGGGCATGAGGGTTGCCGCCTCTATTTTGAGGGAGTGGGCGTAAGGCTTCGCCAGAGCCGCCTAGGCGCACCTCAGGGGATTTTTTTTTTTTTTTTTTTTTTTTTTAACTCCCAAACCCAAATTTTGGGTAGGGTTTTAACTGCCTCATACCTCTTCCTTGCACTATCGTCTCTCTGCCTTTTTTCTGATTTTTATTTTTTATATAATGGATGTGTTTGCTATCTACGTGCATTGTTATATGTGTGCTCATTGTGCTTTTCATCCTCTATTTTTTTTATATATATATATATATATAGAGGTTGCTTAAGGGGAGGGATCCCCATTTTTTCAAAAAAATGGGACACGCTCCCCACCGTTAGATTGGCTTTAATGAAATTGTGTGGTTGAGATTAAAACACAGGCCACACAATCTCAACCACACAATTTCATTAAAGTTAAATCCAACAGTGGGGAGCGTGTCCCCTTAAGCAATTCCTATATATATAATATAATATATGTCTACATATGTGTATATATGTTTATAATATATGTGCGTGCTCAGATGATTATTGGTTAATAATCTTCTTTTTTTTAATATAATATGTGTACGCTCAGTGTATATACTAAAAAATTTAGGTCCCGTGAGGCTTCACCTCACGCCTAGGCCGGGCTATCCCTCAGACGCCTCACCCACGCCTCACGCTTTTAATACACTGGGATGAATATAAAAGTTTCTGATTCCTGCATATACAGATTACTACAGATAAGCCTTTGGCATATTTTGAACCAGATTCAACTCTTATAAATGACAAGCCCATTTCTCAATCAACATAATCATGTATAAAGTTGTTAAAGAACAATGTCAATTATCAGGGTGCCATACGAGCAAACTATGATATTCAGAGGCAGAAAATATAATAATTCAATAAAGCAGTGCATAATCTATCATAAAGGAGAAAAGCCATGTAAAAAGCCATCATGATAAGTCAAAGAAAACCAACCATTTCAGGAAAATCTTTCACTGATTCTCCACGAGAGTGGGCATTCTCCAATATCAGCCATTGTCCAGACATTGTACTTCTAACATAATACATATATCGAAGGGTAGCACCTTTGTACGATGGTGGTATAACAGGGGCCAGCAACGACCGCACCATGTCTGCAGAAAGCATTGAATATTAACAGAAAGGAAGTTTAGGCCAAAACAATTCCAACATAAATTCTCTTCTTCAGATAAGCTAAAGCTCCATGTCTCCATCCTTTCAAATTTTATTATCAACAGATCAGGTTAACGTTACCATTCATTTGACAACAATAAAGCAGTAGCCTAAATTCAGTTTAGGAGAGGAACTCTGTTTTAATGATGCACTTGTATAATGTCACTTAAGTACCTCAAGAACCACTCTCCCCAACCCCCAACCCCCAACCCCCAACCCCATTCTCTTCCTCTCGTCTTTCTTTTCCACCTTCCTAATGTGAACATCTGGTTTATTCTTTAAGCAGGTTTCCCAGTTGATTAAGATAAGGGATGGTTTCTGAACATCATGGTTGAATTCTTAGCCAACGAAGGTGTTCCATTGTCGAAATTAATGTGCTACTTTGGAAAAATCACCTGCTCTTTCAGAATACTAGTCTTTAGAAAATTTATGCGACTTGTTGGTTTAGTACTACAGAGGAAATGCTACCTTCCCTAGCTCAGTATCTTATTCATTCAAAAGAACAACAAAGACACTAACTATTCTAACGAATACGATAGTTTCGATTGATTTCTCCATTTAAATCCTAAGTCCTAACATCTAAAACATAAAATACAAAAAAAAAAAAAAAAAAAAAAAAAAACAACAACAACAACAACACAATCAACATCAAATTTTCACAAACCACGAATTTTACTCACATGATTTCATACCCCCGGGCGAAACAATCTGATTCGTAACCAGCGCGGGAGTTGAGCACTCCATGAACACATATTCACCTAAACGTCTCATGTAACAAAAAACCACAAAATCACAAGTAAATAACGAAAAAAAGGCAATCAAATCATAAAATTCGTTCACTTTATCTGCTTTTGATTCTACCTCTCCTCTGTTTGGATCCAGTGGTCGGTTTCTGTGTGGCGAACCACTGCGAATCGAGCTTCTCAATCCCCTTGATCTCAAACCCTAGGCGCTCAATCAAGAGCGAGTAAGCCGAACCGTCATTGCTGCTAGGATTTGAAATCTCGACGGTGATGACGATGGGATCGCCGGGCCTGTAGACTTCCTTATCGGTTTGTAGCTTGAGAGTGGGGAGGAGGTCGCTGGTCATAGTCTTGGCGTTGGAACCGAGGCCTCCGAAAATGGCGGATAACCTGCGCGGCAACATTTCTTGTTTGCTCGTGGATCTTGAAGGGGGCGAATGTCTCTCACAGCTCGGAAGTACCGTGTGGGAGTGCGGATCCCGGAGAACAACGGCGTTTCGGTTGCTGTTCCATTGCTCTTACTTCTTCTTCTTCTTCGTGTTTGCAGAAGAGAGTCGCTGCAACAGAGGGACAGGGGAGTCTGTTTTCGGTTTTTCCTAATTGACGCGACCGGTCCATTTCAGTTTTTAATTCTTTTGCCACTTGTTTCTGGGTAGATCTGCTCTAAGTCCACGTGTCAAATTCTGGGTAGTTACTTTTTTCCTCTAAGTGTTACACGGTAATTTATTTTGTAATACATTACACGAGCGGACATATCAATATCAGTATACATCATTATACTGATGAGTTGGGGCTAATTTTTGAAGGCCAAATTTATATACAACGAGTGCACCGTCATAGTGTCTAAATATTATAAAATAATGAGATTTACGGATTAATTGAACAGTTTTTCTTTTTAATATTTGCCAAATATGGGAGAGTATTATGTAGATAGTTATACGAAATGCTACAACGAAGATAATCAAGTATCTTAGTGGATAGGGTCTTGAATTTCCACTCATTCGTCTCGAATTCGATACTCTCCTCCTTTAAATTATTACTAGCCTATTCGCACACGCTCACACCCATGCAAGAGGCATTTTTTTATCACGGGCGCGACGCACCCCTCGAAATGTGTTGCTTTATTTATATCCTTATTTCTTAAGTGTTTCTTTTATAAATATCTGGCTTATTACCGTATTATGACATAATTGTAAATATATTCTTTTCTCAATTCCGCACTTTTGCATGTACTTGGGCTTGATGTCACAGCCCGTCCCGAAATTATTTTATCGAGGTCGTGAAATGACGGGATTGCCCTAAAGGTGGCTAAGGTGTGTGACATTTATATTTGATTAATAAGTTATAACCCTAAGTTTTTTTTGGAAAAATAATTGGAATTTATTGTGTTTTATTATTTTGTGTGGTCAGGGTTGTAGTGGACCACACATACTTACCCTCACTCTCCCTCTCTCTCCCGTGAGCTCTCACTCTCTCTCCCATCTCGGTTTACCCCTCCCCGTGTACTGTTCATGTACGGACGAAGTTGGAACTCGTCCATTTCTTCACAGATCGACGTCAAAAAGGTAAGATTCTTGATCCTTGCAACCTTCTGAGCATTCTGGTACCAATTTTGGAACTTGTAACCCTCGGATTAGGCGAGAAACCCTAACCCCGAAAATGTGCACTGTTCATGCACACGTAAAACCTTGCATTTCAGGGAATTTCAAGCTCACAGTGAGCTTAAGGAGGTCTTCTCGAGTCTCAAAGTGTTACACGGTAATTTATTTTGTAATACATTACAGGAGCGGACATATCAATATCTGTATACATCATTATACTGATGAGTTAGGGCTAATTTTTGAAGGCCAAATTTATATACAACGAGTGCACCGCCATAGTGTCTAAATATTATAAAATAATGAGATTTACGGGTTAATTGAACAGTTTTTCTTTTTAATATTTGCCAAATATGGGAGAGTATTATGTAGATAGTTATACGAAATGCTACAATGGAGATAATCAAGTATCTTAGTGGATAGGGTCTTGAATTTCCACTCATTCGTCTCAAATTCGATACTCTCCTCCTTTAAATTATTACTAGCCTATTCGCACACGCTCACACCCATGCAAGAGGCATTTTTTTATCACGGGCGCGACGCACCACTCGAAATGTGTTGCTTTATTTATATCCTTATTTCTTAAGTGTTTCTTTTATAAATATCTGGCTTATTACTGTATTGTGACATAATTGTAAATATATTATTTTCTCAATTCCGCACTTTTGCATGTACTTGGGCTTGATGTCACAACCCGTCCCGAAATTATTTTATCGAGGTCGTGAAATGACGGGATTGCCCTAAAGGTTGCTAAGGTGTGTGACATTTATATTTGATTAATAAGTTATAACCCTAAGTTTTTTTTGGAAAAATAATTGGAATTTATTGTGTTTTATTATTTTGTGTGGTTAGGGTTTAGTGGACCACACATACTTACCCTCACTCTCCCTCTCTCTCCCGTGAGCTCTCACTCTCTCTCCCATCTCGGTTTACCCCTCCCTGTGTACTGTTCATGTACGGACGAAGTTGGAACTCGTCCATTTCTTCACAGATCGACGTCAAAAATGTAAGATTCTTGATCCTTGCAACCTTCTGAGCATTCTGGTACCAATTTTGGAACTTGTATCCCTCGGATTAGGCGAGAAACCCTAACCCCGAAAATGTGCACTATTCATGCACACGTAAAACCTTTCATTTCAGGAATTTCAAGCTCACAGTGAGCTTAAAGAGGTCCTCTTGAGTCTCAGGGTACTTCGTTGGTAGAGTTTGGACGTCAGAGGACCGAGATCGAAGGTTTTTAAAGTTTGCCAAGCTATCGAGCTTTCTCAGGTAAAATTTAGTGATTTTCAAGCCTTGAAACTTGTTTAGATGTGTTCTACATGCTTAGAGCTTCATTTTGGTACCAATTTCATGAAAAATGGATGAAAAATGAGTGAGAAACCATAGTTGGAAAATTACCCAGAAACCGGCGAACTCACCGGCGGCCGGCGAGTCGCCGAAGAAGATGACGGAATATTCCTGACGCCGTCAGTTAAATCTGACGGATGCCGTTAGCATTTAACGGAATATTCCTGACGCCGTTTGGTCTGCCGTCAGTGTGCCTGGCACATGACCGCGCGTGGGGGCGTGTGGGTCCATGCCATTCCCGGCGCGTGGCTAGTCCAAAAATTATTTTAAAAATATGGGGATGTTTGTGAGGTTGTGTAGATCACATTGGTATATTCAAACACCCCAATTGAGCATCGTATGAGAAGTTATTTCGTATTGTTGGTTATGTGCTTTAAATAACGTTATTATAGTTGTTTCGCATATAGGTGAGACTTATCCCGAGGACGAGCGCAATCAAAGGCGTCACGGGGGTTACGACCCTTCGACATACCAGTGAGTGGGCAGTTGCTTTCTTATTATACCTATAAACTTACTGATTTTCCCAGAAATCGAATTTAAATGAAAGTATGTTTTTAAATGCCATACATAGAATTGATATGAATTATATGAATTGATATATGATGCATATGTATGAAATGGTGCGGTGGACGCACAGGTAAGTATCAGGTGACTTATATTGTGTTGATGATGTGATTTGTGATGAGAGCTCATAACTTGCACCACCGGTGTTAGTGCTTATGTTGATATTCACCTCCCGCACCGCACACTCCCTTGGATCCAAGTAGGTGTAAGTCCTGTCGTACAGACCACTTTTGTGGTTCCGACTCGTAGGTGACCTGCGATATGTCGCACAGCTGTTTGATGAGAGATGCACTAGAGCGTATTATTACACCAAGTCCTGTCGTAAAGACCACTTTTGTGGTTCCGACTCGTGTGCAGGCATAGGTATTGAGCTATATGATTAGCCGTACAGGACCACTGCAGGGTTTCCGGCTGATTTATTATTCTACCTGATATATATATTTGCATATCCTCACTATGTTTTGATGCATATGGCATGGCATACTTTCATACTATTGATTTTGAACGATGATTTGAGAAAATGTTGAGATATATATGCTATATGCTATTTTCTGGGAAAGTATACAGGTTTCACAGCGAAGGGTTATATATGTTGATAAAGGAAATGTTTTGAAAGCTTTGTTTTACTGACCCACTCACCTTGTTTTACGTCCCTCCAGGTTATAGTTAGAAGTGCTTGGTGGCTCACGAGGATTCCCACGGCTGTTCTGACAGACTTCACACATGTAGGACTCACCTTCGGGTGTTGTAATTTAGTAATTGTCCTACTTGACTGCATTTAGAATCTTATGCTCTGATTGTGTGTATTTCACACTTAAACTCTCGCTAGCATGTCATTTGGATGGTACTGCTAGTATTCGGCTTTTAGTCATTCATAATTCTCTTATCTTATCGCTTCCGCATTGCGTTATGGTTACGTCACGTTAGTGATGGCCAGCACGCCCTGATTTCCAGGTCGGGGTGTGTCAGTTGACATGAGGGGTTGGCATGTGACATTTTTGGATCTCTACACTCAGATTTGTAACGAAACACACTCCTCAAAATCCATCTCGGGAGATATGTTCGTATGAAAATATTTGTTTTGATCATTTGTCAAAAGTAAACAAAACAGTGGTGCAGCAAGATCATGGTGTTCCACCATCCTTGGCTAACAAAGATCATAATAAATGGTTGAAATCCGCCCTTGTCTAAATGGCATGAAAAACTAAATTAGTCTTTTTACACACATCCATTGTACAAAAAAAAAATTATAAACAGCCCACCATCCCACATTTTTTTTGCTTGCTGTTTACTTAAAAGTTGCTTAATATGCTCTAAAATTAATCTAATTTAGTAAGGCAAAGTAAAAGCCAAAACCAAAATGAAATAGTAAATTCAGTGCATAATATATGTCCAAAAATGCAAATACATGCTTGTAATTTAATTGTTTATCTGTAAATGGCATTGAAATCATTACTTATATGGAACAAAGCAATAATACGAATAAATCGCTAATAGTTAGGTATATAAGAGCCAGAAACCTTTCTCTACATACAAAAAATCTAACGACACAAAAATTAATTCACAAATACTTAATGTCAGCCTCTTCAATCAAATTCTACTTAACCCAAGACTAATCCAATCCTAATCAGCCAACATGACTTGAAAATCTGCTGGATTCCTTTATCGTCATGTATGGCAAATAGACAGCAAGCGAATGCTCAAACCTGGAACCTGGAATGTGTAGCCATTGGTATTCTACCATTCTCCATGTGTATCACTCCCGAAACACGTTAAAAGCTTTGGCAAGTAAGCAAACTGCAACCTCGATACAATGACAAACAGAACTTCAATTACACAATGCCAAACCGTCCAAAACCTTACTCAATAAGGCCGTGTTTGGTACACCGAATAGGACATCGGATAAGATTAATAATATGGAGTACGGTGTTTGGTGTCCATTCATATTAGATAGCCATCGGATTAAACAATCCGGGCCCACCTACTTAATACGCTTGTTGCCCGACTGCTTATACCGTCCAAAACCTTTTTACAATTTAGTCGGAGCGAACCCTCTCGCTGTCTCTTTCCTCTCCAGACGCAGTGTCCTCTCGCGCTCGGTCGTGGTCCTCTCCAGACGCTCTCCTCTCGCGCTTGCTCTCTCGGCTAAAGGCCAAGTTCGTCTTCGTCTTCTTCTTCGTTTGAATCCCACCAATTTTCTTCTTCTTCCCAAGTTGCGCCCCTCTCTCTGTTCTTCCCCCTCCTTCCATTTTTCTTGCAATTTCTTTCAATTGATCAATCTAGTTATTGTTTTCTCTGTAATTATGCAATTGATTATGTAATTTTGTGTTTTAATTACAAATTTCGAATTTTAGGGTTTGTTGTTGGGGTCGAATTTTAGGGTCTGATGAATCTAGTTATTGTCTTCCCCCTCCTTCCATTTTTCTTTGCATATGAATGCTGCAGTTTATCTTTCAATATTTACCGTCAATCCAGATAGAGATAAATGAGAATACTGAAAGGGAATACTCAAATAAAAGGAAAATGATTATTCCTGGGTTGGTTGGGCATGCACAGATATTAGATAGAGATAAATGGGTTTTCGTTTCTTATGACTGTGTTGGACTTTCTTTTGCTTCTTTTCTGAGCAACCAAACAGAGCATTTTGGTTTTGTGGCTGACCCAATTTCCTAGATTTTCTGTCATCTGAAAATTTCATTGGTAGCATCTCTTGGTATCATATGGGATCACAGTTTAATTTGATTTGGGCTAAATGGTTGGCAGTTCATATAACCGTTGTGCTATTATTAAACATTAGACAGAAGTATAATTCAAAAGTGCAAAATTATGTTTAAAGAATTTATGAACCATCAATTGTAGAATTCAGCACAAACAAATGTGAACCAGCACAAATTCATTGCCTTCAAATATAGACAGATCCTATCAGGGCAGTTAGAGACTTTGGAGGGGATTGGTGGGCATAGTTTTGGTGCACCCAAGTTGTTTGATAGAATGCCTCAACGAAATCAAGTTTGTAGAATTGGGTCTTTGGAGGTATAAGGTGAGGCTTTGTGTAGTAGTCAATCAAATAAACTGGTTAATAACTTGCAGATGCAGGATAATGGTATTGACTGCACCTGGAGATGTAGACCCTCCACTTCGCGCATACCGGCAATTCAACTCAGTGTCATAAAGCTTTCGAGCAAGGGGAAGGGAAAAGAGTTGCCAGAGTAGATAGTGTAAGAAAGGTCTTATTGAAAGCAAAGCAGCAGCATGCATATATTTTGGCTATCTGGACAAACTGTTTCCTACTGAAATCAACTTGTATTTGTATATTTTATGAACTTAGATATGTGATTGGATTAATCTATATAACGTAACGATTGTAGTTGTTTTTTGTAAACTCTCTTTTATGTTATTGGAAAATATTTTGAATTTGATGTATGGAATTTACTATTTTTCTTTGTTATTTGAAAATTTGTGTGGTTTCCAATAAGTATAAATATGAGAAAAGTTCAACAAACAAACAAAGATTTGTCAATTATTTTTTCCCTTGTCCTATCCGGTTCAATACCAAACACAGTATAAATAATACGGTCATTAGTCCGATACTGCACCAAACGTCCGGCTAATTTAGTCAGTACCATCCGGTGGCTATTTATCATATCCGATAGAAATAGTCAGTATAGTCCGAGCTACCAAACGAGGCCTAAAAGAACAATTAAAACATATCATATTCTAATAAAAAAAAATTATAAGGCCACATCCACATTGAATCGTGCTTCTTTAGCAAAAACTAAAAAAAAATATCAAATTGCAAAACTGTCCATGTAAATACTTAAAGTCATTGTAAAAGAATATACTATTATCGAACAAAGAGCATAAAACTCACCAAGTTGTTTGAAGTTGCAAAGCCTGAAATGCAATGAAATCAATTCATTTGCAACAAACAACATACAAATATTTCATTCGACATGAAAGTATACAAAAACCAACCTACCTGTAAAACTCCTATGTATCACTAAACTTCAACGTAAGCTGCAACACAAAAAATCATGCAACTTTGTAATGACCGTACTTGTGCTAAGTTGCTGAAAAATTCAAAAAATTAAAATTGTATGCCTAAACCACCCAATAATGGTTTGGTTTGATTTCAGGTGAAACTGAACCGAACCGAATCACTCACCCTTATTTCACATTACGTTGTTAATCTTAATCCTTTCAGAACCCAAACCAGAAATAGGAAAAAATGTTCCAGCAGACATTGTTAATGAACAGCACCAGATCAACGTTGTGAGATATGTCCACCGAAAACAGCTAAACATATGCTACTGCTAGTATGATCTGAAAAAGAAGAAGAAAAAAAAAAAAAAACAAAACAAAAGAGGAAGCAATAAGCAATATGGTATTGCTAGTAACATCCAAATATAAAAATCTCTATATATTTTTTGGTGTTTGGAGAGTGAGGAAGGTAAGGGAGACGCACCATTGTTGTTGCTGGACCTTCCTGAACTCTGTAAGGAAAGGGTACATATTCTCGAAGGCCTTATACGTGTCCTCAGTCAACGGATAATGGATATCAACTACTTCAACATTTTACAATGAAAATACTTAAAAGTCATTGTAAAAGATATCAACAACCGCATATTTCATTCGACGTAGAAATATACAAACTCCAACCTATCTCTGAAACTCCTCCGCTGCAACATAGAAAACACTTCATTCAACATAAATTTCAATACTTTAACAACAATGCCAAATCAAAATTACCCCTTTTCCATCGATAACTCAAAAAACAGTAAACAATCACTCATTTTCGTTAACAGCACAGTAAAAAAACACTTCCTACATAGGCAATCCAATCATCTTACAATGCATACAAATCAAAGAGAAAGAAAACATTTGCATAAGAATGGTTCTTGAAAACATCGAAGACCAATATAATTCACCGTGAACATTTACAAAAGTGATGACACCAACGTGATGAAAAATGATTTACAGACAGCAATTATAGTAACATATACTACTTCCTTTTTCAATTTTTGCATTTTTTTTTGGCCAAAACATAAACATAAATTGGGCAATAAGAGAAGATTTAAAATCGAAACCTTATTTGTACGGTCCTGCTGTCTTACGAAGCTCGATGATTAATGAGTACGTCGCCCAGTTTTTAGATAACGCATAAAATTAATCAACTTTATGGGGAAAAGGGCCAGAATTAGAGAATAATCACCTGAAATCTTCTATGTACAATGGATTGAGTCCTGAATTGAAAAAGAAAAAAATAAAAAACACAATAAAATAAAAAAAGAAAAAAAAATTTAGAGGCATATTTAAACAGACTTAAATATTTCGTACATTTGGGATGATGAAGGCTTTTGGGTTTGCATTTGGGGTTTAGGCTAACCTTACACCAATTGCTACGTGTGTTTTGGGAAGGGAAGACCAAGTAAAATAGCCAGTAGACCACCACTCAAGACTTGCTTACTGAATCGCAGCCAGTAGCCACCAATGAAGACTTTTTTACAGAAAAAGAAAGCGAGTTCGAGAAACTCGGAAAAAATGTGTGGAGGATGGGTTCTGTACAGAAGACGAAATTGCGTTTGAGAAAATCATCCAGTTTCATTGTATGCACTGTGGGGATCGTGGCGGTTCCATTTCAAGTAACCGCTGCAACTACGTCGATGGGTGGACAGTTTGATTTATCTGGATTTCTCTTTTTTTATTTATTAACTTTTTTTTTCCTACGGTGGAAAGTTAGAATATGATGAAATAGTTGTGGGATAATCAATCTAACTGTAAACGTATTAGGTTTCTTTTTTATTTTTTATTTTTTATTCAATTACTGAAATCAGTTTGAAAACAGTAGTATCTCCCACAGTCCCACGTTTCTTTTCAAGTTTTTGCATTTTTCGTTTTTTTTTTTTTTTGGATTGTTTTTTTAGTGCATCCCTCACCTCATGTATTTATCTACTTTTTTTTTAATAAAGATTAGTTAACAATCGCTTACCCACTACGTGGACTCCTAACCAGTATTGGTTATAAATTCCGTTTTCTTTTTTCTTTTTCTTTTTTTATTTTATTTTGTTTTCCAATACAGTTTTTTGTTGAGATATGGTTTTTTACCAATTTGTCCTTGTTTTTTTGAATTTTTTGGGTTTTAATTGTGAAGGAAACAAATGGGCATTTTTTGCATTTTGGAAAGCTTCACCAAACTGGGGCTCTTCCTTTATATATATAGAATATAGATAATATTATACATTTATATATATATATATATATATGGAGTTGCATTTGAGAAAAATTGTATCATGTGAGTTGCATTTTGTGGAAAAATTCAAAAGTTTTGAATCAAAATTAATGAGAATTTAATGGTACAATCAAAGAACCATCATCATCATCATCAATGTTTATGTAACATCCCACACCGCCCAGGGGAGTGATCCTTAAATGTATATTCTCATCCCTACCTAGCACGACGCCTTTTGGGAGCTCACTGGCTTCGGGTTCCGTAGGAACTCTGAAGTTAAGCGAGAAGGGGGCTAGAGCACTCCTATGATGGGTGACCACTGGGAGGTTGCTCGTGAGTTCCCAAAAACAAAACCGTGAGGGAATGGTAAGCCCAAAGCGGACAATATCGTGCTACGGATAGTGGAGCGGGCTCGGGATGTGGTCGAGCCTGGGTTGGGATGTGATAGTTTAGCTATAATTTTTATACTCTAAAAGATCCATTTATTGAATCATTTTATACTTCAAATATTTAATGACGAAGTCAATATTTACTAAATTATAATGCGTCAATTGAACGAATATATTTTTTGTATTGACGAAAATAGATATAGCCGTTAACTGATAGGGAATCAGTTGCCCGGTGAGTTTGGTTATAGATAATACCCGATAGTTAATTTGCGGTTATGAATATGATTAATTTTCGTGGTTATGAGAATGAATATAAGTTATAACATTTCTGTTCTCAAACCGAACCGTTGCAACCAAATTAAAACCTAGTCTATCATACATGTCAACCTCATTTTCCCACCAAGCCTATCTTCCTTTCCTCCCCACTTGCCTCACATGTGGGATTTCCTGCAAAAAGTCCCCATCCGCATAGTAAAGAGAGGAAGAAGCCTTCGTCGTTGCTCTGAATGGCCTGCTGCACATCAGCTCCTCCTCTGCCGCCGCCGCTGTCAAACCCCTGTGGAAGTGGTTCGGTGAAACCCAGCCGGCTCTCATGGGCATCTTCCTTTCCCAACTTCGGCGTCTCCTTCCATTGCACCACAAGCCCTCCTAATCGCATTCACACCCCCAACAAGGCACGCTTCCATTACTTCCTCTTTCTCTTTCTTTTCTTACCTGACGTTTATTTTTTATACTGAATCCCAATATTTACCATGAGGAAAATGTTGGAAATTGTTCGTAACTATTGATTTTCTGCTCTGGTGGCTTGAATTGAATCGTGTTTTGTGAATGCATGCATAATTTAGGGTTACCCGTTTCCATTAGTGCAGCTAAGGTGTTTGATGAAATTACTAGGACAATGGAAGTTGTAATGTTTGGAAATTATAGGTCTCGAGTTTGTTGTGGGAAGGAACGATTTGTGTGTGGGAAATGTGAACCGTAATGGAGGACATGACTAGGGTAACAATCGAGTGGTTTCTATGACTATATTCGGTCACTGGTAATCGAATTATTAGATTACGTTGGTTACGGTTATGGACCAATTTTATCTGTGGAAATTTGCAATTGCGTCGTGTAGTTGAGACGGATTTGTTGGTTTTGGCACATTTGAGATAAATCTTGTCGACATTGATCTTATGGTGGAACTCGACTATTTGGTACATGAATGTTGGAGCAACTGTTTAATAACACATTTTGATGTCTCGACCAAACAATTAGGAAATGAAATTAGAGACTGATGATGCTTAGAAAGATCGATCACCATGATGTATTCATAGACAATTTAGAACTACTTCACAAGTTAAAGAATGGTATTTGATGTTGACAAAGTTCACCTACATTATTTTCCCCGTGCAAAATTTGTTTTAGAGGCTACTCTTTATGGTTTTTTTTTTTCCTTAGGGTAGCCATTCAACAACTTCAAATGCCTTTTTTAGTTTACGAGGCCCTTTATTCATCCTTGTTCGAAGAAATAGTTGTTGCTACAAACTATAGGTGCATGTCCAAATTGGAGGAGGGACTCTGTTTATACTTGTGAATTGTCCATTGTCCATTTTTTTTTCTCCCCTTCACAAAGTAGAAATCTTTAGGTCTTTTGATATAGTCACTATGGCCTCGGTTAGTTCAGGTTTTACAAGTCAGTCGTGATTTGTTTACTCAAATGCTTCCTCAGTTAAACTTTCAACCACTGAAACGAATAAACAGGATTCGTGTTTCTCTTGCTTGTTTTTCAGGATTCCTTCATTCGAGCTGCATGGACCCGGAGATCTCGAGGCGAGGCTGCAAATAGACCTAATAGGAAATCATGGAGTCAAAGGACAGATATGTACATGAGGCCATTTTTACTGGATGTTTTCTTTTCAAAACGATTCATCCATGCCAAAGTGATGCACAGGGGTACCAGCAAAGTGATATCCGTGGCCAGCACAAACTCCAAGGATTTGAGGTATTCGTTGCCATCGCTTACCGATAACGAAGCATGTCGAGTTGTAGGAACCTTGATTGCAGAGAGGTGCAAGGATGCTGATGTATTTGCAATGTCTTTTGAACCCAAAAAGAATGAGAGGATTGAGGGTAGGCTTGGAATCGTTCTCGATACCATTAAGGATAGTGGCATCATATTTGTTTAGAACCTACGCATCAATTTCATTGTCATTTTCGTATTCATTTTTCTCTCTCTCGGGTTTTTTTCTTTAAAGTGCTTTCAGGAGAAGCTTTCAAGAGGCACTTCCAAGTGCTTTTCTGAGAAGACTGCTTCATATAAAAGCCATTTTTAACAAAAGCGCTTACGAGTAAAAATGCCTTCCATATTATATTATAAGCAACGCCCAAAACAGGGCGCCTGACATACCACGCAACATTTAACTGACTTCCTCACATGAACAATCTTTCCAAGCGAATCACTCGATTATTCTGTTTTTATTGTTGGTGTCCTTCAACATTTTATGTAATTTGAGCTCTTTTTTCCCAGAGTAACCAAAAATGCATCGCATCAAACTCGAAATCGGAACATTATTCGAACAATTATCACTAAAAATCTTAAAGATATAATACAATGACAATATAGGAGTAGAGGGATACACCTCAATTGTGTAGAATAATAATACAACCTTGTATAATAAGCAAGCATCAGGAATAAACCTGCCAAAGAATATAATATATGCAGCCGGCAATTGCATCACCTGAAACAAAGATACCATTGACAGAAAACGTTAATATTGGCGTTCGGTGAAAACAGTAATTTTGTATGCGTAATGTGGGGACAGGTGTGGCGATTCTAACGAAACATGGGCTATGGGCTTTCGAAATGTTCAGTGAAAGTAATCTCAGTTTGCAAAGCAGTTGATTTAGGATCTGTTCTTCGGCCAATGATCACAAACCAATTTTAAACAACGCACACTGTAACAAATTTTTGAGGATTGTGAGAATATCATATTTATCAACCCTAAAAGTGACAAGAATAGTCCGGATTCCCGGTCGAAGATGGAAAACACACCATCATCGGCATCATTGGTATTGTTGCCTTTATTCCAGTCATATGGGGTCTGTCAATTGGGTTCTCATATTCCATTCCTATTTTCTATTTCGAGTTTTTAGATTCCTGCTCCCAAATGGAAAGTGAAAAGGAGAATGTGTGCTTATGTGCAAAATAAACTCTTATTCTTGTGGTTCAAGATGAAGGTTTTACCTCAATAGACATAGGATCTGAAATCTTGGTTACAACCGCAGCAATTAATCGGCCTGTAACATCAAAAATTGACGTCAATGACAGGGAAAATATACACATATTCAAATGTATGCTAGAGGGGGAAAACAACACGATATTCTTATTAAATGTAGTTAAAGTTAACGTCAATGACACGCAAAATGTGCAGATGAGTAACGGTACGCTAGATTCCACAATGTAAAATGTGCATCTAGATTTCTGTTCTTGATGCAGGTCCAGTTAATGCTAGAGACCGATTACTGTTAATACCCATCCCATTACTTTCAAACTCCAACCCGTATCAAAAATTGCTGCCTTGATCTGAATAGTAAGAAATTTCTCATTATTTTCTCTTTCCGTTTGGTTTTAGCTAGCCAATAGCACCAATTTGTGTTCATTACTTAGTTCTAGTTTGCATTTTATGGCTATGCATTTGACTGGCAGCTACATTCTGATCATTGATTACTTTAACTGATCAATTTGGTATGCCACAATTGTGATTACAATTAGTAGATGTGGAAACATAATCAATCTAAAACTAACATCACACTTAGGTCATTCAAATTCCTCGATTTCTAATAAAGCTTACTACAATCCTAAAGCATTTGTTTCACTAGTGATATTTACAAAACCACACCAGTAAGAAAAGATACCCCCGATGAACTCCCTTCCAGGTCAAATCTTACACCATTTCATCCAGAACAAGATTAAGCATTCCATCAAAGTATGGCTATGGCCATTTACCTCCTCATCTTTTGGTGCAAAAATAGCTTTTACTGACTCATAAACCTCTTCAATAGGCCTTCCAGCATCAATCTGAGAGTGAAACAACAATGATTCCAACAAACATGCAAGACTATATTGTTGAAATAAGTAAAATCAATTGAAGAATTACCTTCCGAACTTTCCCCTTGGAGTTGTAGTACTCTATCACAGGGAGACTAGATTCTTGGAAAACCTTAAACCGCTTCCTTATTGTTTCTATGTTATCATCCTCTCTTCCCTTCATTGGCCCAACAAATGAAACACAAAAACATCAACATAATTAGTTTGGAAACAAAAAGAGATCATATCAGAGATGATATCATTATACTAAGACAATATACAAATTCCTCCACAAGAAAAAATCACATTTTTACCTGGTTCCTACTTAAAAGCCGCCTCTCCATCTCTTCTTCAGAACAGTCAAAATACAAGACAAATGAAGGCTCGATTTTAGTCTGCAAAATCATTAACACGGTTTTCCATTGGTTAAACAAGTAAATAAACCACTATGAAAACTAGTCAATTACCAAAAACTGTACTTAAGTCACAACGAAAGATTATCCAGAGGGCTCACCACATCCTCAAATGCAGCACGATTTTCCTCATTGCGGGGAAACCCATCAATGAGAAACTTGTCATTACCATTTTCCAGCATTGCTCGTTCCAGAAGTTTAATTGTTACTTCGGAAGGGACAATCTTTCCTTCTTTAATCATATCTGAAATCATGGTCCTGTCAACCGTTAAAAAAAGTGTTGTTACATGAGACATGTAAAACAATTTTTGATGGGCATACAAAGTCCAGAGTCTAGACTAACTTTGCAATCATTTTTCAACGAAAGGGACATAAAACAAGACACTTCTGCGGAAACACTTTTTCTAGTGTTTGACTGTATTGGAAAAAGCTAATTACAGCCCTGAGCATTCTCTTTCTTTTACTCAAATGGTGTGATACAGGATCAGTTTACACAACAGAGGCAACCACCCACAACCTTATTGTCACCCTTGCCCCTCAAGTAATGTAACACAGAATCTTATAAAAGTGAAGCTGTTGGGTGACTATGAATTCATGGTAACAGGAGATACTTTTACTATACTCAAGAAGCAGAATGCTACCCTCATCATGCATCCCACTCCCACTACTATAAAAAGCCAAAAGTAGACTACACAACTATGCCATACCCATTTTCAGAGCCAGATTTGATTTCTGCTCTAAGAAGATCGCCAGCACTGAGATGGGTAAACCTAAAGTGCTCAACAATGTTTGCACATTGAGTACCCTTTCCGCTGCCTGGGCCACCTATTAAATCAAAAGAAACAACTGATAAGAGCATCCATAGGTACCTCAAAAGAAAGGAAGGGTGGTGCCAAAGAAATGACTGGAGGCTTTAGTGTAGCTAGAGGAAAAAGGAAAAAAACAACAACCAAACACGAAATGTATAAATAAAGTAGTACGATAACAAATGAGAGGAATGTAAACAAACCTAAGGTTCGTATCAATAATTAGTCTTCCCATATATAATGGGTAACTGAAATAAAAAATTAAATAGCCAACCTATCATACAAAAACATCATCTATTTGACATACAGGACTCTTAAATCATGCACATATTTTCGTTGAACTCTTAAGCAAAGAGACGAGCCAAGATTAGTGGATCTTATCCCAGGTTGCTAACAGCTCAGAAAAACAAGGATGATTAGAATACAACTAGTTCTAGTTTCATAATTTTCTTACCCAATACAAAAACAACTGTAGGGTTCAGATCAGCTAAGCTTCTATGAGCCTCCTGCAGAGCCTCCTGCAGTAGGATGCATTTCTCAATTTAAGCTTGAAGTAGTATGAAATGAAACAACAAATGTTAAAGGTGCATATACGGAAACCAGATAAAAGAATAACGTCCGCCGGGAGTCTGGAGAATACTAAATGAAAGCATTTCATTTCCCAGCAAATTTAGAAATATCAACTTAAGTGACAAAGTTTCCAGAAGAAACCGTGCATGATTTCAGAAACCTCAATCAAAACAAAACCCAAGATATACCTTCTTTCCGTCATCAACAACTGTACCCATGAGCACCAACTAATTGTCTCTGAATATCCTATCTGCGCAAATCAAAACACTGCAATTGTAAAACTTTGGGTAGACCAAAAACCCATAATTATGCTTGAATCTGCAAAAATATTTGATATGCTAACAAACTCTCTTGTACACACGGCACATGTATGCATGCATTTGTACATACAAATATATTAATTTTCCACTACAGCGGTCTGAATAGCCACCGTCTTGTGCATCACAATTGGACCATAAAACTCCCATTAAGTCCAAACTACCCCTTGTAAAGTGTCTTTTAACCTTCTAAACTATTTGATCTATTCAAGCAGAGGCCCTACATATCATAATCAAATTTTAGTCCCATTGTTGTAAAGTTTACTTGTTCAAAGTAAAATACAAAAATTTAACAAAAAGCATAGATTTGATTTAAGTGATTAAAAAATTTCAAACAAATGTACAAAATATCTCAGAAGTCAAAACTAGAACTTTTCCCATCATAATTTTAAAATCATTCAATTCAAATCCTTCTCACTCAATTATTCATAGATCCAACAAAGACGAACAGTGATGATCAATTCGGATGCAGAAAACCAGGCACGCAAGGAAAAAAAAAAAGGTTTCTGTTTCGATCTAATGCTCAAGCTCCACCATAATCGGCATATAAATAAATTCAAAATTTTATTCTCAACCCTTCCCTCCCTTTTCCTCATGAATCAATTCAACACCAATCAGAACTACGTCGAGATCTACAAAATATTTATGCAATCAGACAATAGAAAGGCCAAAATTGAACGAAACAAAGAACGAAAATTCATATCAAAGCATCAGGTAGACTCAGATCGAGCACTCAACCGAGTAATGCGAGCTCAAATCCACACATACACAATCAACAACCTCAAATGAATAAACAGAAAAGAAAAATCTTGAGACTTTCCACTCCCTTCCACGAAACCAAACCAAATAGACACGGATCAAAACCACACCGATCAGATCCACGCAAAAATGTCACAATCCGGATCAAATGCGAGCTCAAAAATCTACCGAAAACACAAAATCCAATCGAAATCAAAAAATCCGACCACGCTTACCAGTCAAATCTAGCATTAACAAACATGATGCGGAGCAAAAGAATTCGATTCCAGAAACGCAGATCAGAACCTATTTCAATTGCATCAAATGCTAATCGAAACTGCGAATGGAGAAGAAGCCATACCTGTGTCCTGTGTGTGAATTTTGGTGCGAAGATCTGAGCTGAGCTGCGTTTTGGGAGCTGCGGTGGCTCTGATTTTCTGAAGGGGGACGAGGTGTGGTGTTTTGAAATGGGAGAAGGACAATGACTCTGCAGGGAATGTGAGTGAGGCCTTAATTTGAGTGTTTTGGTCGGCAAGGCTAAAATGGGAATTTCGGAAAGCATGGGAAAAAGTTTGCGTAGTTATAACGGCTAAAGCCAGCCTAGTGTTTTAAATAATTTTATTTGGTTTCTTTTGAGTGATTTGGAAGCTTAATTAGATTTTTTTTATTTTTTATTTTAGTCTTTTTAAATAAAATGGTTTTTGAAATTTGCGTAACTCCTCACTTTGGTCCTTAAGATTTAAAATCGATAAAATTGGTCCCTCATTTGTCCACAATCAATCATTTTCATCTTTCCATGAAAAATCTCCATAAAATAAGGATAAAATACACTCAATTTTTCGTCAAATTATTTTAGCCTATTGTTTATTATTTTGAGGTAATTTTGTCATTTTGATTCTTATTTAACATAATTTTTCACCGAGGGGCCAAAATGATTGATGATGGATAATCTCATGGACCACTTCTATTGATTTCAAATCTCAATGATCAAAATGAGGAGTTAGGCAAATCACATAGACCATTTTGGTTAAAAAGCCTATATTTTATAATTACTAGAGGAGGGGATAGTTCGAAACTATTATAATAATTTAGACGATGGTAGAGTTTCGGACCTAGGACGGATGGGTGAAAATCCAACACTCTATCCACTAGGATATTGGGCGAGATGCAAGTTTAATTAGATTTAAAGACAATATGTTGTGATGCTTAGGATTTAAGATCAATGAGAACGTGGATTGTTATCTCACATCAGGTTGTCATGTGAACGGATTTGCTTGACTTCAATGTTCTGATGCTGTTGTTGCTGGTGAGAATAAAAGAACTTTGGCGCTATGTGCTTGGTGTTGTCTCCCTTGATGTATCCCTTCTTTAACTACTCAATACATGCTACATTGTCTTCAAAGATCGTCGTAAGAAGGTCAACAACGGAAGAAAGACCACTAGTGCTTCGAATATGTTCCATAACTGCTCTCAACTAAAAGCACTCTCGCGAGCCTTCATGCAGGGCAAGAATCTCAGCATGGTTCGAAGAAGTCGCAACTAGCGTTTGCTTGGTAGACCTCCAAGATATAGCGGTGTCTCCAACGGTAAAGACATAACCCATTTGAGAACGTACCCTATAAGGGCTAGACAAATAACCAGCATCTGCGTAACAAACAAGGCGTGAATCAACCCGAGGACCGAGGAGGGCGGCAGCTCCTCTCGAGGATTCATGGGTGTAGAACAAGCCCAAATCCATCGTACCCTTAAGGTAGCAAAAAATGTCTTTCACACCATTCCAATGTCTGCGTGTAGGCGCGTTGCTGTATCTAGCCAAAAGATTAACAACTAAGGAGATGTCGGGTCTAGTGCATTGAGCCAAGTACAATAAAGCACCAATTACACTTAGGTATGGAACTTCAGGCTCCAAAATCTCTTCCTAATCCCCATTCGGACGGAGGGGATATCGTTTAACATCTAGAGTCCGAACGACCATAGGAATACTCGAAGGCTTCACTTTATCCTCATTAAAATGACGCAGCACCTTCTAGGTGTAGTTTGATTGATGTACTAGGATTTCATCTGAACAATGCTCGATCTCCAGGCCGAGACAATATCGAGTTTTCCTAAGATCTTTCATCTCAAATTTCGATTCAAGTGCGCTGTAATTTCCTCAAGCTCTGCGCGAGTTCCAATGAGGTTCATGTCGTCGACATAAACTGCAACGATTGTAAATCTGAAATGTGACTTCTTAATGAACACGTCGTCGACATAAACTGCAACGATTGTAAATCTGAAATGTGACTTCTTAATGAACACGCATGTGCATAGTTCGTTGTTCACATAACCCTGAATTGTCAAATATTCACTCAGACGGTTATACCACATCCGCCCGAATTGTTTCAATCCGTAGAGTGACCTCCTCAATCTAATTGAGAAAATGTTCCGTGGTCTAGAACTATTTGAACTAGTCAATGGAATTCCTTCTTGAACTTTCATGTACATTTTTGTATCTAGATCCCCATAAAGATACACGGTTACCACGTCCATAAGCTGAATATTCAGTTTTTCGGAAACTACCAAACTGATAAGGTAGCGGAATGTTATGACGTCCATTACGGGGGAATACGTCTCCTCATAATCAATCCCAGAGCGTTGAGAGAAGCCTTGTGCGACGAAGCGTGCTTTGTATCACACTATTTCATTTTTCTCATTACGCTTCCTCACGAAAACCCACTTGTAGCCTACAGGCTTCACATATGGTGGAGTATGAGCTACAGGCCCAAACACTTTTCGTTTTGCTAGCGAATTGAGTTTGACCTGGATTTCTTGTTTCCAGTTTGACCAATCCGTTCTACATCGACATTCATCAACGGAGCGTGGTCCAATGTCATCGCTAAGCATGATGTCAGAATCAACGGTATACGCGAATACATCATTGACTATCATCTCATTCTGATTCCAAACCTCATCCAAAACTGCATAATAGATCGAAATTTCACGATTCTCGGGAAACCAGTATGTTTCATCTAAAACATCATCGTAATCTAGAATAACCACATGCGTTGGAACAGATGAGTAAGCAGTGGTCAGATTCAGACTAGTGTTATTAGGTTGTGCCGTTTTCCTCTTCCAAGGTTGTGAATCCTTTGAACCAGGAGGTCTGCCATGCTTCAGGGTAGAAGTAGATGATTGGCTAGCCGTCATTGTACCTTGTTGTGTAGGAGGTGCGGACGCCCCACCCTCGGGGATGGTTCGGCCTTCCACAACGATGTTATGGCGTATGATTGGTCTGTCCTTGCAGATACGTTTGCAGCTGGTATATGTGATCTCATTACCTTCGCTAGATTAGTAAAAGCATCTGGCATGCTTTGAGCAATGTTCTGAAGATCTAGAATGTGTCGTACTTCAGTTTCAGACTAAGGTGTGCGGGGATCTAAATGGATGGCGAATCATAACCGACATAGATTCCCATTTTTCTCTGAAAACCTATTTTGGTACATAGTGGCGGTGCTATTGGCATATAGACTGCGCACCTAAACACACGTAGTTGCGAGACGTCAGGCTCATATCCAGTAACCAATTGTAACGATGAATGAGGTTGGGTAGCGGTGGGCCTTCGGCGGACCAACATAGATGCATGCAATATTGCATGGCCCTAAGTAGATATCGACAAATTGGTTCGCATAACCAAAGTCTAAGCTATCGTTTGAACGTGCTTTATGAAAGCTTCTGTTAGGCTGTTTTAGGTGTGAACATGGGGTACAAGATGTTCAACTTCAATCCCAACAGACATGCAATAATCGTCAAAAGTCTGTGACGTAAACTCTCCAGCATTATCCAATCGAATCGACTTGATCAGATAATCAGGGTGGGGAGCCCTAAGCTTAATAATTTGTGCTAAGAGTTTCGCAAACGCAGCGTTGCTTGTGGACAGTAAGCAGACATGTGACTATCGCGTCGATACATCAACCAATACCATAAAGTATCTAAATAGTCTGCACGTTAGTTGAATAGGTCCACAAATATCCCCTTGAATCCTCTGAAGAAACTTAGGGGGGTCGTGCATAATCTTTGTAATTGAGGGTTGAGTGTTCAACTTCCCCAGGGAACATGCTTTGCAAAGTGGATGGCTAGGATAAGATTTCAAGTGATGCCCATGAGATGTTTTGAGGATACGACGCATCATATCTTGTATGGGGTGTCCCATTCGATCATGCCAAACCAAAAGAGTGTCTTGGAACCCAGCCATATGGCCGGCCACATGGTGTGTCTCGACGGCTCGAATGGTTGTTATGTACAACCCACTCGAGAGACATTCCAACTTCTCGTGAATATGCTTCCGGCCATATTCGTAAGAAGTGATATAAAGAAATTCAGAACCATTCTCTTCAGTGGTCTCAACATGATATTGATTATCTCGAATATCTCTAAAACTCAACAGCGTTCTTCCGGAATGTGGAGAACAGAAGACCTTTTTAATGGTTAGATCAGTACCATATGGGCCTTTCCGTATCCTTCAATCAGGTTGGATAGGCCTGAGAGGGTTGTTAGATGTACATTTTTAGGTACGAAGTTAGTGAAATCATGTTTCTCACGCAATATGGTGTGCGTAGTTGCACTATCAGCCAGACAACTAACTTCCCCACTAGTCATACCTAGAAATAAATTAATTGAATCGGTCACATGCATAAATATAATTTCATTCATTCAATTAATCAATTTGAGAAATAATGTCCATAAAATAATTATCCAAAGTTCAAAACAAACCAAACCAAACAAATAATTCTGAAGTGTTAGAAAAATTGTCCTAAAAAATTAAACCATAAACCTAGAAAATATGGGGGTTTGGCCACAACTAGTGGGTTCGGCCATTAGGTGTATAACACCCTAAGACAGGTCTAAAATTTATTCTTCCATATGAGCGGATGTCTCCTGAAAATCTGAAACCTCCAAAGTCGTAGTAGCAGCTTCAGGGATTGCTACAAGCGCAAAGTTGGACTCACGACGTGAATGATACTTGGCAATGGCCTCGGGGGTAGCTCGGCATACGCGTGACCAATGATCCTTTGATCCACAGTGGTAGCAAATGTCCAGTTTAGTGGAATCCGATTGAACGGTAGCATTTCCCTTGTTCTTGAAGTTTGGGGCCTTCAAGGTAAGGGTTTGGCGCTTTTGGGTCAAGTTTCCTCCCTTGAATGGGTCTCTGTTCGATGGACCTTGGGCCCATGGTGGGGCTTGCTGCCCTTTCCCATGGTCACGACGGGATCTCCGTCGGTTGTGGCTGCTAGAAGTTGTCGCGTGCGCTTCAGGCGTTGTGTGTGAGTCGGTAAGTCGAGCTTGATGAATTTTCCATCAAATATTGAAAAATCACTAAACGACACCATGAAACTCGTGAAACACTATGAAAGAATATGAAACAGATAAAAGACTTTTTTTTAATTACTTTAACCATTAGATTTAAATTTGGACTGTTAGATTTTTTTTTTTTTTCACCATTGGATTTTATCAAATTAGATCTTAACCATTAGATTCAATGAATTTATAAATATAAAATGAAAAAAAATATACATATATGGTGGGTCAGCTCAACTAACCCAGGGGAAATCCTGGGCTAAATTTGGCCCATAAATGAGTTTTGAGCTTTAACTCATTTTTGCCCCAAGGGTTGGAGCAAGTTGAGGTAAATTTAGAACCTAAAATTTGAGTTATACTCCAAGGGTTGGAGTAGGTCTTAGAAGTAAAGTCTTATTTTAGACTCTTTGGCCTCATTTAGCAGCTCAAACTGTACTGACTATTTCAGTCGGATAGCATAAATAGTCATCGGACAGTACTGACTAAATTAGTCGGGCGCTTGGTGCAGTATCGAACTAAAGACTGACTATTTAAAACTGTGCTTGGTATTGTACAGAATAAAACGTACTATTATTATTTTTTATGAAAAACAATTTCCATATTAGTTTAAAAAAAATCTGTTAATAAAATGAAAAAAAAAAGAATAATCGACAAGGGAATTCGTTTTGGTCTTCTCCGATTTTAGTTTCGAAACGGCAGTTGTATTGGCTGCAGATTTCTCCTTCTTGCTCGCCTCGAAGAGCTTGTACGAGGCCCTGATGTTGATCATTTTCCCCATCGCCGAACTTTTCAGCTGCACGCCGGATTCTTCCTCCAGATGCAAAAGTTGAAGAACGTGACCAGAAATCTTGAATTCGAGCACCATAATTGAAAATCCATAGGCAAAAAGATGGAGAAGATGAAAACCCAGAAGCAAAAAATTGAAAACCCATATTTGAAAACCTAGAAGCACCGTAATTGAAAACTTGGGTTTTGTTTGTCTAGCTGCCTTTCCTTCCTTCTTGGGCTCTTCCGTCGCCAGGCATTTGCTGGCAGTTGGGAATGAGGGAGAGACAGAGCAGCAATACCTTGGTGGAGTTCGTGTTGGGCAAGAGCAGAGAGGGTCGAAGAAGAGCCAACGGGAGTGTGAACCCGACTAATTATACCAACCTATTGAAGAGGATAGCTAAGCGGGTGTGGAGTGTATTAAAATGGTGAGATAGGATTATTTTATCCGGTGGCTATTTCACCCGCAAGGCACCAAACGACTGAGCCCGTATTATTAATATTATCTGATCCCTTATACGAGCTGCCAAACGAGGCCTTTGAATGGGAAGGAAGTGAAGAAATTTTGGAAGTTCCAATTTCGATTAGAAAAAGTTGCTTTGCTTACTTTTCCATTGTTCTGTGGTCCACTCAGCGGTTGCTCTAGTCTAGTTAGATTGATGCCCAAGTGAGAATACAAAGATAAATGAGAGAGGTGAAGGAGAAGAAATTGGAGAGAGAAGCATATTCTATCTGGTCAAGAAGTACAAACAATAAATTAATTAAGTGTATGGCCATGTGAGAAGTTTTGCAGAAAGGAGAAAAGTAGAAGAGTGGGAAGATAATTCTAATTATCTTCAAGTGAATTATATAGGCGAATCATATAAATTTACTAAGAGAAATGTCAATGGAACTTTTTCAAAGTGAGATTATTTATGGACTCTCTGTCACTTTACATTTTAACGTTAATTCTCGTGCCAACATTATAAAACATTGTGTCAAAAACATAAGGTGGCAAAGAGTCTATGGAGATGCCACTTTTAAGAGTCTCCTTAGCATTTCTCTTCTCACTTACCAATTCATATTAGGGGCTTGACATTAAATTTTTGTGCTCTAATAATTTGACTACTAAGAGGCTTGAATTAAAGATAATGGCCGTATTTCATTGGAATTCCAATTGTGGGTGTATTCAATTAGGATTTTGAGAGATTTTAATAAATTTTGATAAAGTTTAATAGATTTTTAGAGATTCTATGTAAACATTTTGGTGAATTTTCTCAAATTCTCTTGGGGAGATGTGAGACTTGTGAATATTTAAAATAAACTACGAAATCTCTCTAATTCCCTCGAATTTCTCAACTTTTTAGGATTCTTTAAAATCAATTTTTAATTGTATACACCTGAAATGTTATATACTTATTTCAAATTCTAATTGAATACACCCATATTTCTGTCGATTTTAATAAATTCTCTTAAAATTTTGATCGAATACACCTAGACTTTTAGATAATCATTTAAATCCCAATTAAATACCCATAAATTTGTAAAATGAATTGAAATCCCTCAAAATTGGACCCCCCCCCCCCCACCCCTACTACACCACGCACCCCCACCCCCGCCGCCACCCCCACCCCTACTCCTAAATAAATAGGTTATTTATCATTTTTCTTAGCTTGGGTATTTTTGATATCTTGTTAGGTCAATTCATATGACTACCATAAATGGAAGAATCAAAAAGCATTTTTAATTCATAATCGATTGGCAAAAGTTCTAATCACCTCCTTGCTCCCTAATTAGAACTTGATACTTAATACACTCATAAGCTTAAGTTTAGAAAAAACCAATGAATCTGATTAAGTTAATTGGTTTAATTAATATTTAAGCTTAAGTTTAGAACTTGGTTTTTTTTTTTTTTTTGAACAATCAATATTATCTACACTAAGGGGAGGGGGTAGGCTTAGTCTCACAATGGGCTAGCAATAATGTGGTTCAAATTCGTCTTTGGCGAGAATCGAACCTAAGACCTCTCACTAACCAACCAGTGAAGAGGAATACCACTAGACCGTAGTACTAAGTGACAGAACTTGGTTATTAAATTAATTACAGGAGCATTAAATGTCAAAATTGGCCTTAATTTAGTTTCGGATTTTTAAGTCCATTAGAGCATCTCTAATGGGAGTCTCTACTTAGGGACTCACACCACCCCTTTGAGGACTCATTTAGGAGTTTTAGAGGAATATTCGAGTCCCTAAAAGAATATTGTCTACAATGAAAATTCCTTATAGTATAATCCCTAAATATAGGGACTAAAATATTAAAAAAATTATTTTTCATTTCATTGAACTATTGTAATCATTGATAAAAATAATAAATTATCCCTACCATTGATTTTTCAAGAATTTAAAAAACAAAAGGGCAAATGAGAAGTTGTCCCACTTGGGTGGGCTCAAAAAACAAGGAAAAAAACATAACAAGCAACACCATTTTCACTCAAAATTAATATGAAGTCCACTATTTGAGTCCCTATATGTAGTCTTTATATTTGAGAATTCTTTACAGGTATCCGGCGAGTCTCTATGTATTGAGATACTTTGAGGACTTCAATTCTGGCTCATTGGAAGTCATTTGTCCCTATATTTAGAGACTATACGGTTGTAGGGACTCCATTTAGGGTCTCAATTGGAAATGCTCTTAGACCAACTTCAATGGTTGAGATAAATTTAGGTTTTAATCCAAAAACTGTTTTTCTTCCTTAAGAATTTAGGCTTAAGGTTTTAGCCCAAGATTATTAAAAAAGAATTAAAGCTAATTTTTTTCTGTAACTTTTTAAAAATAAAATTTATGTAGATTATTCTAGTTTTTTTTTATGAACATTTTAAACTAAAAATATATAAATTATGATAAATAATGGAAAATCATGAACCTACCCCAAAAACAGTTTTTTAATTGTTTTAGCCATTGAATTTAATTCTGGGCAGTTATATTTTTTTCTAACCCCTAGAGTTGATCATATTCGATTTCAGTCATTGAATTTAATGAATTTATAAAATAAAATAAAATAAAAAAGTTGAATCTGAACAGTTGGATCAACCAGCGACCCATTATTTCCAGTCGTTTGATCACAAAAACAAAGTCGTTGGGCTGGTGTAAGTGGCGGACAAAGTCGTTGACCTACACACAAATTATTCTTCTATCTTTTTAATGAAAATATAATCTTCTACCTCTTTCGTAGAAGCATCATATTCCACCTGTTCAATGAAAAAGTCATCTTCTAAGTTCATTGATATTTTTTTACTTTCTCTGGATGAAAGAAGATGAAAATATGAGTTAGGGTTTTAAGGTAGACAAATCGTCTCCCATGCCCAACCTTTTTTTTTTAATTAAGTAAAATAAGATAATTAATGTTCTTATCAATCTTTTTGCAAATGAACAAATTTGTAATTAAAAAATTCATTACAAGATGGGTGGGAAGATAAGACATTAGGGAGGGAATAACATTACTCAAGTTAATTGGTTTAATTAATATTTAAGCTTAAGTTTAGAACTTGGTTATTAAATTAATTACAGGAGCATTAAATGTCAAAATTGGCCTTAGTTTAGTTTCGGATTTTTAAGTCCATTAGAGCATCTCTAATAGGAGTCCCTACTTAGGGACTCACACCACCACCTTTGAGGACTCATTTAGGAGTTTTAGAGGAATATTCGAGTCCCTAAAAGAATATTGTCTACAATGGAAATTTCTTATAGTATAATCCCTAAATATAGGGACTAAAATATTAAAAAATTATTTTTCATTTCATTGAACTATTGTAATCATTGACAAAAATAATAAATTATCCCTACCATTGATTTTTCAAGAACTTGAAAAAAAAAAAAAAAAAAGGTAAATGAGAAGTTGTCCCACTTGGGTGGGTTCAAAAAACAAGGAAACAAACATAAAGAGCAACATCATTTTCACTCAAAATTAATATGAAGTCCACTATTTGAGTCCTTATATGTAGTCTTTATATTTGAGAATTCTTTTCAGGTATCCGGCGAGTCTCTATGTACTGAGATACTTTGAGGACTTCAATTCTGGCTCATTGGAAGTCATTTGTCCTTATATTTAGGGACAATATGGTTGTAGGGACTCCATTCAGGGTCTCCATTGGAGATGCTCTTAGACCAACTTCAATGGTTGAGATAAATTTAGGTTTTAATCCAAAAACTGTTTTTCTTCCTTAATTATTTAGGCTTAAGGTTTTAGCCCAAGATTATTAAAAATGAATTTAAGCTAATTATTTTCTGTAACTTTTTAAAAATAAATTTATGTAGATTATTCCAGTTATTTTTTTATGAACATTTTAAACTAAAAATATATAAATTCTGATAAATAATGGAAAATCATGAACCTACCCCAAAAACAGTATTTTAATTGTTTTAGCCATTGAATTTAATTCTGGGCAATTAGGTTTCTTTTTTAACCTCTAGAGTTGATCATATTCGATTTCAGTCGTTGAATTTAATGATTTTATAAATTAAAATAAAAAAAAAAGTTAAATCTGGAAAGTTGGATCAACCAGCAACCCATTATTTCCAGTCGTTCGATCACAAAAACAGAGTCGTTGGGCTAGTGTAAGTGGCAAATAGGCGTCAGCCCACTTGGTCCCAGCATTGACTGGCCTGTCACATATGTCGTGTGCAAAGCCGTTGTGCGCGTTAGTGCACCCAGAGTGGGTTTGAGTTTGGCCCGTCCACGCACAGTGGTGGGCCAGAAAAAATAGGTTTCGCCGGTTTTTTGGGCTAAATCTTCTCAAATTTAAGTTTTATACCAAAACTTGTTTTAGGCTCAATGTTGGAGATTTTGTGTAGGTATTTTAGGTTTTAACTCAACCATTGAAGTTGGTCTTGGGCTTGGCCTGTTAGGCTTTCAAGTTAAGTAAAAAGGCCTAATTAGGCCTGTGACGATACAAAAATGTCCTAAAGATTTTCTGAATAGGTTTTCGGTGATTTTCAAACATGTGACACACTTATCATCTCTCTCTCACTCGTTCGCATCCTAGGATTTTCTAGTGAGACAATAGAGAAAGAGAGAAACTTAAAACTATCTAAAGCCACAAAAGAGGCAAGTCATGTCACGCGCCCAAACCGAAGGCCTATATTGTTGGAATATAGCACAAGAATTTACGGCGTGAGTCGGGAAACCACGATCCTCCCTGAAATACAAACATTATTCAACTTTCTTTTCTTCAAATCAAAGAGTATACTGGACTCTTACGTAAAATATAACTACAATTGGGTTTTTTTTTTTCAAGTACGTAATGTAACAACACGCATTAAAAGTCCTGCAACACGACATGAGTGTATTAGTACTTCCTTGTCAATATACCATGGCAATACTTAATAATCTTTCTCCTAAGTCATGTGACATAATACAGGTGCATGTGTAGGGAACATGTACTCCTCATAAATCCTACAACGCAATAAAGGACATGTACCTCCTCATAATTCCTGTAACACAATACATGTTCCTTGTACTGAACAAGATAAGCAGCACACTAAGACTAAACGCTCACCATGACCTTAGCACGTATACCTATGTGTTCCGTGTTCGAAACTTTTCCTTTCTAAAATTATTATAATTGTTTTGAACTCTCTCATTTTTCTTAATAATAATTATTATTTTAAAAAAGTAGGCTAGAAAGAGATGGAGTCCCGAGATTCAGTGGCTAGTGTGTTGACCTTCATCGTGAAGTTTGCATTAATTGCTCATGTTTACCATTGGTGGCAGATTGTCTGCCCTCTTAGTTGTGGTGCCCTTCCATGCCTTCTTATTTTGTGTGGTCACGATTAAGCCACGTTAACATTTTATATTAATTTTTTAATAGAGATAATAAGACAAAAAATAATAAAAATATAAAATATTGACGTAGCTTAACCGTGAGCGCACAAATAGAAGGGCATGGAAGGACACCACAACTAGGAGGGCAAACAATCTGCCTCCTTTACCATTTGGCAAGAGAGGTATGCATGGATTGATCTTGTCAATTTGCTGTTTTGGCAATTTGGTGTAATTAACTCTTGGTTTTTCGTTCAAGGGGGCTCTTACACATTAGTCCTTACCAAAGATAATTTTTAGAATAAAACCTAAGAGGTTTTCAGTATCTGAAAAAGATCCTTTGTTTCAATGCACCATAACATGTCATCTATACAAATACCACAGTTTTTACCACTATTTACATGCCTGCCATCTTACATGTTAGAACTGTAACGTCAACATATTTGTTCTTAAATTCATAACAGTCAACATTAGAGAGAGATTTAGAGAGAGAGCGGAGAGGCCGTTTCATCCGGTATTGAAGCTGTCATCAATGAAAATTTTCAAATTTTCAAACATGTTGTCTACTCTCACAAACATGCTGTTCTTTTGTCATAATCATAAGCTATATGGTGTGGAATATGTGTTTAGCTGTCATAATCAACACACGCGGGGTGATACTTGTATAGCTTGTTTCGTATGGTGTGCATGTTTTGGTCCGATAAGTTTCATTGTTTTAGCAAGAATTGATTTTTACAATGCACACCATGTGTTTGTTGAAAGGCCTCTGTGGAGATTTTGTATATGTTGGTGCTTGTTTCATTTGGTACAGTAGGTTAGGTCCCCTCCATTCGGTACAGTCGGTTAGGTCCTCTCTATTCAGTACGGTCAGTTAGGTCCTCTCCATTCGGTACAGTCAGTTAGGTACACTATATGGTTTCCGTTACGGTAATTTTCTCTACATACAAATCAGTTCCTTTCGTTTGTCCTTTGACTCATTTTTAATTTATTGAGTGCAGAACTATTAAAAAAAAATGAAAGCATTTGAGACAGCGTAAAAGATAAATGAGATTGAAAACATTGCAAGATTGCAAGTAGAATAGGATGTGAAGCAGAGGGATGAAAGCTCATTGAAAAATAGTGTATTGTGCATCTTAGTTGGGAAGGGAATGAGGATATGGCCTAAAGACTTTGCTGGCTGTGCAATGCCATCATATATTTTTGTAATTTTTGTACGGTCCTTTAGGTTTGGAATGGGCAGTTAGGTACGTTGTGTATGTTTAGGTCCTCTTCATTCGATATAGTCAGTTAGGTCCCCTCCATTCGGTACGGCCAATTAGGTCCCTTTCATTTGGTACGGTCATTTAGGCATTTATCTGTACTTAAGGACAATATAGGTATACTAAAAATATAACAAATTTGTAAAAAAATAATTAAATATGACATGGACTATATAATTTGACGTGGACAAGAGTCAATGGACTATTTTTAGTTTTTAATCTTCAATACCATATTATTGAAAAGTTAATCTTATTCAGGGATTAAAATGAAGTTTTTGTACTTCTTTTATTGATCCAAAATGATGGAACGTTGTCCCATAATAAGTTTCCGTACTTCTCTTAGTTCACCGTTGGAATTTACGACTATACTTTCAGTTAGTGCTAGTTCGGGTTTGCTAGACTGACCATTCCCTTATATGGGCGGGCATGGTTCGATTTCGTCAGGTTTACCATAAGACTGAAAACGAAGCAAAGAATTTGCACGGTTCGGTTTGGACATCGATATATGATCAATACATGCCGCTACATAAGAGAGAGAACTCTACTCTATATAATGACATTTGTTTGAACATGAATATTATTAGCTGATTATATAAGAATTGTAAACTACTTATTAAATTGAAACAAATATACTAAAAATTTCAAACTAAACATTCACTAGTTTAAACACTTGTCAAAAAGAATCTGCAAATAAAAAGAAAAGCAAAACAAAAATCTGTCGAAGTTTACAATACTTCAACATGTCAAAGCATTAAGACTTGAAATCGGTCCTGCAATTTTATTTCATCTATAACTCATGGCTTCTGATGTCGTTTTTTCCTTGCCAAAAGATTCAGACGTTCAGTCCTTGGCAGTGGGTTGTCGTTTACTAGAGTTGCTTTTCTTTTCTGTGGCTGATGAGGAGGTCGTTTCCTTGTTATTTTCTGCTTTACTACTCTTTGCTTTTTTACTGCTTCTTCTCTTAGGTCCATTGTCAAACGTATACAAGGACACAATGTCAGGAATTTCCCCTGGAATGTTATAATTCGATTCTGATGCCATTGTTATCGCAAAATATTCCAATCCGTTGAATTACAATTGTAATCAACAAACTAACCTAGAAATCCTTAAAAGCAAAAAGACAATGATATGGTACTGGGTAAAGACTCTTCAATTGTCACAGTAAACTCGTATAATTCTGAACCAAAGAATTCGACTTGAAGCTCAATGCGTGCCTTGTATTGTTCATGAAGGGGGTATTTATACTAGTAAGAACTAAGGACTCCTAACTTCTTGTTTAAGCAGAAGCATTTAAACTTACTCGTTTGCAACCCAATATCAATGAGGAGGAGGAAACAACATCTGGTTATTTTGGGAGAGGTTCGTAGTAGATTATTTCCTTTCCTTTTTTTCATGTGTTTTCATTGATATTTTTCCCTCTAGCTGAAATAGGGCAAGGTAATTATAAGTTAAGGTTTACATATTTATTAGTTCGTACATTTTGTGATTCATTACTTATTTTCGTTAACTAAAACTTCAGTAGTGAAACTTTTCTTGTTTAGTACATATGGAAACGAAAAATAGAGTGGGTTCCTTGAAAAACTGGGAACCGGATAAACTTTGGGACTAGTTGATCATATTCTCATTCTCTTTTTCCCTAAAACTTAATTCGTGACTTCTCCTGTTCAAATTAAGTAAACATGTCTAATCCTCCTTACGATTGTGGCTTATATTAAAATAAATAAAAAAACTGGAAGCATGTCCTTTGCTCTAACTTCCCTCTGTTTTTCTTTTTGTGCTAAAAACTGACTGCCGATACGAAAAACAACCTTTTGCATATTTTCTCATCTCACCCATCCAATTTGGAAGGCCATCCTAAATTTTTCATGGTTTGATGACAATTTTATGAAACAACATTGAAAGAGCACGGGGAGCTGGTAAAGTAAATTAAGAAGAGAGATCTGAAGCGTGAAAAGAGTATTGAGGGTGCTGGGATATCGAGTATGAATGCCCCGAAGTTGTACCAAACTAGTCGGGCCAGCGTTTCTGCATTGCTGTGTGGTTAATTTAATTGCAACTGACCTTATGATTTCGGGTTTTTTTGGCTATGCATCTATCCTTTTGTACCGCAGATTTGTTTGTTCATCCCTTCATGTAATGTATTCAAACTCAATTTGGAGAGCAGAGAAGGCTCAAGTAATTTCTTTTCGGGGTAAAAACTCCGCACAGTAACCGTGAGTGGTTTCTAACCCAACATTTTTCTTTTGACAAAAGCGATACTTTAAACAACTTTTATTTACGGGTTTGAGCATTCAAACTTGCTTGCAAATGACGCGTTACTGCCTTGGCCAATTGTCGTAACCCGTGTCTATACTAGCTCAACTAAACACTCTAATGTAGTGATTGTGAGTGTCATTGACACCCAATCATTTCAAATTAGAATAGTTCCAATCCAATAAAGATACCAGAATTTGTGAATCACACAAATATTTGTTTTTCAGCACAAATTTGCATTTATACAACACTAAACAAACCTATATTTTTCTTTTTCGATACACTGTTCAAATAATCGCTTGAGTTACAAGAAGCTAGAGAAGAACAGTTTGGGGGTAAAATTGGAAGAAGAGTGAGTCAAAGAAGAGCAATGAGAATGAAGAGAAGGACAGCGGCAATGAAGGAATACTTAACAGCAGCAACAAGTATAGCCAATGCGATGAACAGCAGCTGCCACAGCACCTGCACACTCGCCCACGTCAGCAGCCCCGTCAATCCGACGGCCAAGATGTTGTTAGGATCTGGGTCCAGTAGCAGATCACCCCATCTGATGTTGCCGAATAACGGCCCTTGATTCTTCCCCAAATCATCGTCACCGCCCCCACCGTCGGATCCAATTCCTTCTTTGTCGCCTTTCTCTTCTTCCCTCTCCTCGGAATTGGAATCCTGCTTCAACCCGTTGCCGTTGTTCACAAATACCACAAATCTTTTGGGTATTTTTGGGATTTGGGTTTTGCGGGGCGAATAAGAAGAGAAATTGAGATGGGTGTGTAGCGATGGAAATGGAATAGATGCAAGTGTTGCGATTGGTGGAGGTGTGAGAGCAGTGAGCCCTAACATGTTTTCCTGCACATCCAAATTTTCCAGGAAAATTGGGAAAGCCAGAAAGGATCCTTTTCTATATCTCCAATTTTCGATTTTTGTGGGTTGGGTATTGGGTTGGGTATGTGAATTGGATTGAAGCCTTTGGACTACAAATCTGTGTGGGTTGGGTATGCTAGGTATATTAAATTTTTTAAATAAAATTTGCAAACTAGATAATGGTGGTATATGATTAAATTATTAATTAAATGTCGATTAACGTTTTTGTTTTTTATTGGTGATACGTCATTTGATTTGCACATTTGATTTAAAAATTTGATCTTCTTTATATTACTTTTATGTGAAATATAAAATTTTAAAGCAGGTGTCCATGTGATTAACTATAATTGTATATTATTGGATTTTTTTTAACAATAACATCGTCCAATTTTGGATGAAATTTTAACCTAAGGGGTTTCGTGGAGACAAATTGAAACACCAAGGGGTATTATTGTAAACTTAAAAGGGTTTTTCGTGAACACGAAAAACATCAAGAGATGCTTAGTGTAAATAACTTAAAATTATGAAGTATAGTTAGGATTAATATTGTCACAAACTTAACATTTTAGGATATGGAGATCAGGCCCGATCCAAGCCAAGGACGAGAAGAACAAAGGCCTAGGACCCCAAAATGTTGGGGCCAAATAAAATTATGTTGCCTGTTAGATTACTTATAACTGAAGAAAAAAAAATGAAGGAGCACAACATGACTGCCGCCCAGCGTGTTGGTACGGTCCGGTTCACCCTCTCAAACTGGAACTGCATAAAATTATCAATCCGATTCAGTTCAATTTGTGTAACATATATAAGAAACTGTATAGTTCAATTTATACCGGTTCGGGTTCCAAACCGATTTTTATATTCTTTTTAAAGAATCTTCTATTTCTACATCAAATTTTTATATCTTTTAACACAAATTCATCCCGATCAAGAAAATTTGCAAAAAGGAAACGAGAGAAAGTGAATGAGAGATGAAGTAGAAAACAACAGAATGGATGTTTTGAAACTAATAATGATGTGTACGAAGTTTTAAAATTAGTTTTTTTTTCTCCTTGAGAACTTTTCACATCGGTTGTGTGTGGGCTTTTCTCAATCTGACTCCTGTTCAGTTGTCGGCCCTAAGTGTGGCCAGGGTCAGCGACAACCTCTTGTTCGTTTGCTTTTTATTTTTTGCTTATGTATCCCTTGCTATACTTACAAGGAAAAGACTTGGCAGCATCACCTCCTGCTGCCAACCAATCACGGCTGGACACATGTCCAAGTCGTGAATTTTTTAATCACAACTTGGACACGTGTCCAGCCGTAATTGGTTGGCAGCAGGAGGTGCTGCTGAATCTTCAGCAGCCAAGTCTCGTTCTACTTACAATCCTCCAAAACACTAATTTCCGCCTTGTTTCCATTCCGATCTTCAAATTATATGTCCTCATCCCCCCGTCTTCCATGTTTTTGACAACTGATTTCCTTCTACTATATCTCCTAATTACCACGCTTTGATGCGGATTTTTCGGAAGATGTGTGGAGCTCCGGCTCGAGTGTTTATGCCACCACTTTCTACTAGTGTGCCTTTATTGGCATGGATGCCTGTGGTTTTCCCATCGGCTTCCCCATCAGTTTCTTTCGTCTTGTGGGGGCGAATCATATGGTGTTGTTTCGAGGATGATGAAGCTTTGTGTTTTCTCCTTCCTGAGCCCTTGTTTGGCCGGACTTTAGGCTGCAGTGCGGCGGTGAATCTCTGTGGCTATGGTGATGGTAGGGGTGTAAATTACTTAGGTTTGTTTGTTTGTTCGGTTTTTCTGCGGGACCCTTGGATGACTTTGGGCACTGTTTTTTTTTTATTTTGAGGTCTTGCTTTACTTTGTGCTTAATTTGTTGTATGTGGGCCTTTTTGTATGTATGTGCTGTTTGATGGTAACGAAATTTACCCTCTGACCATAAAAAATAAAAAAAAAAAAAAAATTAAGCAGCTTGAGCCAGTGCTAAAACAGGCAACATGCAAACAAACGGACGTGTGTCGGTCCCCGCGTATTAGCGACGGCGGGCCCCGCCCAACTGCTTTGACCGTTGACAAGTAAGCCAAAACTCTCTCCGTTTGCAATTCGGGGGGAATGGAAGCCAATGCCATTTAACAAAACAGAAGAATAAGAGACGGTCTTCACCGCCATTCATACAATCACAGATTCTCACTCGTCCCACTTCACTCCCCCCTCTCTCTTTCTCTCTCTTGATTCTCTCTCTACAGGCAAACGCTGCGACTAGTCGGCCGGGGTCGGAGGCATGTCGAACTTCAACTCGCCGATCAGGCTGTCGTCGTCCGTCGTCAGACACCTCAAAAGGTACAGAGTGAGGGGAACGGGCACCAATCCTCTGCTTCCGCACTCCAGATCATTCACTACAACCGAGGGCCACCGCCCGATCATCGTCCACAAGCGCAGCCTCGACATTCTTCACGATCCCTGGTTCAATAAAGTAACAAACAAATCCAATCCCTCGTTGTCTTTTGCTCAATTTGCTTTCTTTAATTGCATATATTTTTCCTCATAATTATAATTGATTGGCTGGGAGGATTTGATTATGTGCGGCACATTTTGTAAATTGGATGGATTATTTTGTGTGATGGCTTAAGATGTAAGAGATTAGTTATGTTAATTGTTGTTGGTTAAGCAAACTATTGAGCTAAAATCATGTTATTTACTGAATAATCGAAATTAGATTATTGTTTAAGCAATGTGCCTAATTATTTCAACTTCTTAGAAATAACCTTTTTTTTTTTTTAAGTTCTGGAAATAAACTTTTGATTTGATGGTACAGAGCAGAGCTCTTTCTGTGTAATCTAAATTCGAGATACAAGTCGTTTTTTTAATTTGAATGAGTGTTGATTATTGGTGCTTAAGCTAACCATGGCTTTGTGTGTTACTATATATATTAGTGCATATGAATAGTGATGGCGTTTATCATCTTCGTGTGTTTTATGTTTGGTTAATTTGATTTTGAAGTTACAAAGAGTTGATCTTTGCTTTTTTTTTTTTTTTTTTTTTTTTTTTGCCTTTAAATGATTGTCAAATTAGGGGACGTCATTTTCCTTTACAGAACGAGATCGTCTTGATCTTCGGGGACTTCTCCCTCCAAATGTTATGTCTACCGAGCATCAAATTGAACGCTTCAGTAAGTCTGTTCTTACTTCCCTTTTGGTTCTTTTTCCTTTTGTAGAGACAAGTTTATACTCTTCCCGTTTGAGGGTAAGAAACAGATATGAAAAGCCCATATATGTGATCTGATGGTTTAGAAATAAATCTTAAATGTAAAATAGTTATCTATGTACACATATAACTTATGTTAAAATTGTTAATGGGGGCTTCAAGTTTCTTTGGATATATGACAAATTTAAGTTATTTTGGAAGATTGAGGATCTGCATATCTAAACCTCAACGAATGTGGAAAATGACTGATACTAATAGAGTGGTAGTGTATAGTAAAAGAAGAAATGTGTAGCAAGCTTCCGCAAGCGTAACATTTTAGCTCTCTTTGGACTAGCTCTACTAATGCATGTTATTTTATAAATTCACTTCTTAATTTAGTTGGTGCATAAACCTTGATATGTTAAAGATCTAATTGTTTTTGTTGCTAAAGTCAAAGGTACTGATACTTTTTTAAAGGGCCATTCTTGACTAACTGGTCTCTTAAATATGCTGGGAGCAGGATGGCCAACATATAAATAAATAAAGGGAATATGCTTAATATTAATAACAAGGAATAATTTTCAAAATTTTCTGCATCTTTACATGTGATACAGACTGAACAGTTGTGTCTTCAGGCCTCTTTTTAGTGGCTTAGGTAGTCGGGAACTAAGGGGAAGATCGTATTAGTTTGTTGTGGTCTCTGAATCACTTCTCTTTCTCCTCCCCTTGCTTCTTCTACGTGTGTGTTTCGGAAGGTAGTCCCTAGTGTGTTAGATTTCTCAAGTTTACTAGAGCAGCAAGAATTTTGCATACTCAGATTTTTGTAGTGTTTTAGCATCGTAATAAAAAATTTCTTAAGTTGTTTTCACTCTTAGTTTTAGATGTTCAAACACATTTTATTTCCAGATAAACTAACCGAATGTTTTTAGTAATACCTATTGGAATTTGTTAATTGACAGTGGTTGACCTGAAGAGACTTGAAGAGCAAGTAAGAGATGGACCATTTGATCCAAATGCTCTGGCCAAGTGGCGGATACTTAACCGGTTGCATGACAGAAATGAGACAATGTATTATAAAGTGAGTTGCAAACTTCAGCATTCATCTACTTGTATGGTATTTTAAATTGATGTGTACCATGTATCTTCATTAGGTAATAGTTTAAAAAGAACATGTTTCAAAATTTTAATGCGTAAGTTGAAATGTTACTTTTTTTAATGGATAATGATTTATTTAAAATTGTAATGTCTGAACAGGTTTTGATTGCCAATATTGAGGAGTATGCACCTATAGTCTACACTCCTACTGTAGGTCTTGTTTGCCAGAACTACAGTGGTCTGTTTAGAAGGCCCAGGGGAATGTACTTCAGTTCGGAAGATCGTGGAGAAATGATGTCCATGGTTTATAATTGGCCAGCTGATCAGGTCTTTTATACTTATTAATGGTGCCCTCATGTAGGCCAGTTATCATCACTTTGTGGATTGGTTTTTGCTTTCTCAGGCTTTCATAGGTTGTGTTTCTCAATTAAGCAGACCACTAGTTCACTATGCTTGTGTTTACTCTTTTCTGTTAATATATTATTCTCTTTTTTCTCGTATAGGAAAAGTACATAAATAAATCTTGATTGCTAGTGAGTCACTTAGAATCATTGTTAAAGAATTATTAAGACTTAAAAAATTTAGTCTTAGCTATCAGTATTTTTACTTAGTCTTTCTTATTTTATTTAGTTCCAAACTTCAATTGTCTTTGTTTTATATTGTCGGTCAATATGCTTGCTATCGTCCGTGCATTTTACATGGCTATATGTTTGGAAGTTATGGTTTCTTTTTTTTTTTTTTTCTTTTTTTTATTTATTTTAAGTGAGTGATACAAACGTTGACTACTTATTACTTAATCAAAAAAATGTAGAAGTGTAGATACGGGGCTTCAGAGTGAGAGATGTGGGTTCATATTTTACCGGTTTAACCAAATAGATTATACTTATTAAGGTTCAAATGTGTCTAAAACGAGGAGGAAAAAGGTTTTAAGTTGTATTACTAGAAGGTCAATTGTTGAAGATAGTAAAACAGAAAACAGAGGCTCAATTTATTTACCCTTCTCATTTTAACACTTTTGCTGAGGTATGGGTTATTGAATGTGAATATCAATTTTGGTATTCATAAAAATAACGCAGCCTAATTCTTTACCTAAACAAGAATGTTGCAACGTAATTCATGTGATCACTCGTGGAAATCATGTGCAGGTTGATATGATTGTTGTTACTGATGGGAGCAGAATATTGGGTCTTGGAGACCTTGGAGTCCAGGGAATTGGAATTGCAATTGGGAAGCTAGATTTATATGTAGCTGCTGCTGGAATAAACCCTCAAAGAGTAATCTCTTGCTCTTTTTTTTCCCTTTTGACTATGCTTTGTCACCTAATTAGATAACCGTGATGTGTTTGTTTCAACATATACATCCAAATATTATTGCAAGTGATGATTGTCAAATTTGTATCAGTGACCCCTGTTGAGAATGAGTCCCACATTGATGGGAGGAGGGACCTTGCATGGGCTTATAAGAGGTTGGGCTACTCCCCATATTGCCAATTGGTTTTATGGTGGAACCTCAACTTTCTTCAACCCCATCTAAATAACGTTGATCCTTATATGTTAAATTCTTTTGACAAATCATATTTGAGTTTGTGTCATTCTTTTCATGGTATCCCTCCTGGCTTAATGGGCTTTAAGACAACAATTTTTCCATCTGTTTCTGTTTCCTTTAGCTGTAAAATTGTTTCTTGTATATAGAAAATACAGCAACTGCTAGAGGGTTCTTATTGTAATAGTAGGGAATTGGTGATACTTTCATCTTCCATGATTGTGAACCACTTGATCTTGTTGGGTGTTTGCCATTGATGAGGTCATCTATCTTTTCTCTGTCACTTGACCTGGTGAACCTTCATCTTGATTTGTACTATGCATCATTTCATACATACTCTCCTCATGGTCACATGTGGAGAGTTGTTTTGGACTTTCCTTCCTATTGTTCTCTCCTCATGGTCACATGTGGAGAGTTGTTTTGGACTTTCCTTCCTATTGTTCTTCATCCCTTATCCCACCTACTATAGGTACTTCCTGTGATGATTGATGTGGGAACTAACAATGAAAAGCTGCTCAAAGACCCGTTGTGTAAGTATTTCCTCATCCAATCTTGGTCAATCTATGGTATAAGAAGCCGCTGTTATTATTCTTTGCATTGTAAATATGGTGCTGGTACAATATATTAAATATGCGAAGACAATGAATTGGCACTTCTAAGAATTTGGTGACAATCATTACAGAAAACACCATTATGTTATGATTCAATTCTCCTCTTTTATGTTTAGTTCTCACTTTTCAGATCATTAATATTCACTCTGGCATCAGTAGCATTTATATTTCTTTCTGAATTCTTTCCTTATGTGCAAGTATTCTTCGACAGTTGATTTTATATCCATAGCAATCAACAACCATCCATTCTTTATTTTAGATTTGGGATTGGATAGACATCGTCTTGATGGTGATGAATATGTTGCTGTTGTTGATGAATTTATGGAAGCTGTGTTTACTCGTTGGCCAAATGTGATTGTGCAGGTAATTTGAAGTGTCATTCATGTTTACATAGTTACAAGAAGTTGGAATGTTAATATGCACCAGTTTTCTTTAAATAGATACTTACACAACTTTTCTGTGCAGTTTGAAGATTTCCAAAGCAAGTGGGCCTTTAAGTTGTTACAGCGTTACAGAAGTACCTATAGAATGTTTAATGATGATGTTCAGGTAGTTGACTTCTTCATTTCATGAGATAGCATCTGATCATCTTTATTTGATGGATGTGTCATCGTTTTATATCAATCAGGGTTCAAACTCCTTGCTCACTTTCTCAGTAAAGGCCTCAATTTTGAACTTTTCAAATTAAAGTATTGTTTGTAGGCCCAATTCTACAGGCCTCTTTCTGTTTAAAACGTCCAGTCCTATTTTCTTTAGTCTGCAAAAGCAAATCTTTCCATAGAAAAAAATAAAAAATAAAAAGCTTTAGAAATCTACATTGAGACACACACTTTACATCTTTACATTTTCCCCTAGCTCTGAGGTTGGGGTGAAAGTCAAAAGAATATTTTTACGTTATACCTTTGGTTTCCAACAAAAATAATTCATCTTCACTGTACATCTTTATTCACATGCTTGGGTGATGCTGAACGTTTATTTGAGAAGTGCCTTTTAGTTTACTTTCAGAATATAGGTACAAGTGACTTGAATAGAAAGTTTTGGACCTTGTGAAAAAACCCAAGTTTTCCATTTGCATTGTATCACTAGTAATATATCAACATAGAACATACCCAGAAATTTATCATCTCTAGTTAGGCAAAAGTACAGTTTTGCATATACTTGTATACCAGGCTGTAAATTTCGTGTTTGTGTAATAAACAGGAAAATGAAAACCTTGGTATTGCTCAATTTGACTATCATCTATGTATGTTGTTTTATACACTCACTCAATATGATTTGTATATGTTGCTACAGTATGGCTTATATATATGTAGATGCATAGAATCATAGATGTGTATTTGTAGGCACATATGTGTGTGCATATGTACTTTTTGTTCTTGTTACTGGTACTCCAACATCAATTGAGGGATCCCTCAAATAAGATTTTATGAATGCACGCTTGTAGGGCCCACTCCTCATTGTTTTTTTTTTTTTTGAACAAACGATATTATCTAAATTAAGGGGGAGAGGGTGGGTTTTTAGCCTCACAATGGGCGAGCAATAATTTGGTTCAAATTCGCCATTGGCGAGAATCAAACCTAAGATCTCTCACTTACAAGTGAAGAGGAATATCACTAGACCGTAGTACTAAGTGGCCACTCCTCATTGTATTTTAAAGATTAAAACCGTTTAGTATTCCCTCAAAGATCCTTGCAAAGAAAGCACTTAAATCTGAAATCATTTAACCTATCAATTAAGTGGTTGTTTCTGTAGTCTTTCTAGAAATACTGTGCTCGTCTATTTCTTCACTACAATTGGATGTGTTAATGGATACAGATTTGCCTAATTTTCTGCATGGATGATCTTTGAACGACGAACTTAAAAATAGATGGTTTGTATGTTTGAAATGAAATCCGAAGTGGGTCCCAGAAGTTGTCCCTCAAATAAGGTTATTTGATCCCTCAATAAAAGGGGACTCATATTTACAATTGTTGCGATAATGATTGATGGCAAATTAACTGGACAGTAACAGGAACTTCAGTAACAATTCTTCAACCTTCCTGATTTTAAAACCTGAATCTAGATATTTGCCTGCCTTTCCACGTGCAAAGCAAGGAAATGATGCATGTGAGGAAGGGTGTTGGTTTGATGTTCAATGTTGCATGATTTACTAATTGCTTAAGCTTTTGTAAGCAATTATATATATAAGTATGTATGTGTATATATATATATATATATATATAATTGCTTAAGCTTTTGTAAGCAATTATATATATAAGTATGTGTGTATATATATATATATATGTATACCTGTTTTAAAATTGTCTTATTTCTTACATATGGACCAGGCTTTCAAACTGGGATATATGGAAATATAACTTACTTGCCATTCTGGTTTATTTCATCTAATTTCATGTCAATATTCTTACAGGGAACAGCAGGAGTTGCATTAGCTGGACTTTTAGGAGCTGTAAGGGCACAAGGAAGGTCAATGATTGACTTCCCTAAACAAAAAATTGTTGTTGCTGGTGCTGGAAGGTTAGTACTTAAAATACTCAATTCTTTAAAGCATACACTTCTGAGCAATGAAAGACATGATAGAGCGTAATGAAAACCAGATAGAGCGTTACTTTATTTATTGACTTAATGGCTGATAAGATGTTAGTGGTCCTTTGAATATGGTTGTGCCTCCAACAACTCTAAACATTATTGTTTGCCTGTCAGTTTATTATATTTGTACGTGGGACTTAGAGAGGGCCTATTTTCTTAGTGCTCTAGTTTCTGTTCTGTTGTATTTTAAATGGAGAGATATTCTATTGCGGAGTGAAGTTCCTTGCAGTCTCTGATTTACATGTCAAACAGACATGCAACACTGCTAAACCATTTACTGTATCATGTTGATTTATCAAAGGCTGGTTTGCTTATTCTTTGCGTTTCTGCAGTGCAGGAATAGGGGTTCTTAATGCTGCACGGAAGACAATGGCAAGGATGTTAGGAAACAATGAAGATGCATTTCATAGTGCAGGCAGACAATTCTGGGTGGTTGATGCCAAGGTGAGCGAGCAGTCATACAATGCTTTTATAAAACTCCACTCAATAGTGAGCCTCGATATAAGTGCCCTGTTTTTTCATTTCCATATTCCACCCCAGCATGTCATTGAAGCAGTTTCTTCCCGTGAGCAGAACTGTTGAAGTATCTGCTGAGCAAACCAAATTGGCTATTTTATCTATTGAGTTTCATTAGCATTAATATGTGATGCTGAAATGTAAGGTGTGAGGACTTCTGTTTGTAGCTTCTTTGTTTCATCAGATAACCTTATGGTGGCTATAGGGTTCTTCCCCATACGTGTGCTCTATATCCAGAATTCCGGATTGATGATTTAAAGTGGATGCAGTTAAAATACTGTCTGTTCTAGTTGCTGCACCATTACCCAGACAAGATAATTAAGTTGAAAATAATGTTGGTTGTCATGTATGCAGGGTCTGATCACAGAGGAACGTGAAGATATTGATCCAGATGCCCGTCCATTTGCAAGGAAAGTCAAAGAAATTAATCGTCAAGGGTTAAGAGAAGGCGCAAGTCTTGTGGAAGTGGTTCGTATACTTTTCACACTTCAGACTATATAAATTTGATTTTGGTTGAGATTTTTCCATGTTTAGAGAATTAAAATGTAGTACAGGAATCTGGTATGACCTATCTCTTTGAAAAAAGGATATTGTGTGAACATGTTGCAAGAATTGCATTAACAACTTTATAATTCCTTTTACAATTAATTATACAACAATATTGGTTTATCTAAGAGTTATTTATGTAGTGTGTTAGTGATTTGAGCTGAATCTGGTGATTCATAAAGAATAATTAGCATTTATGATCCCTCTAATAAATACGGTTTTATTGAACATTCTAAGTTCAATACTATATCCTTGATATGGGAAAGTAGTTATTTATTTGTTATATTGTCTAACTTAAATTGTAGCCACTGTCATTTTTTCACTACTCGTGACCATGTTTAGTAATCTTTGCTATTCAGGTCAATCAAGTCAACCCTGATGTGCTGCTTGGACTTTCTGCAGTCGGGGGATTGTTCTCAAAAGAGGTAGTTAGAATGCATTTATGTACTTGAAATGTTTTCAGTTAAAAACTTGGAGTATAGCCCTTTTGTATATTGAATAATTGTTTTGCACGTGAAATGTTTTTCTAGTTAGAATGCATTTTGGATATTGATTAATTGTTTTGCACTTCAGAAATGATGATGGATAAAAATTTAGCTCATAGGTGTCCAGTAGCACTTCTGTCAAGAAAGAAATGCTTGATTTTTCTAAGTTAAGAAGGTTTAATATAACATAATTTATTGGTATAACGCAGAAATGAAACTTTTGTTCAAGGGAATACTGTGGATGTTGTTTTTGTCTCATGGTCATGTACAAATTTTGTTATTTCAACCTGTTCTGTAAGATACAAATGCAAAATTTGTAGGGGTGATCTGAATGTGAATTACAAAAGTATTTATGAACTGTCTCAGTTCTTTTGCTGCACCTTTATGGTCCAAGTTTGTACCATTTTTGTTAGCTTGTCTCTTATCCCTATCCCTCTGTAGAATGTTTGGATTGTGCTACGCCTAGCAGTTTTGTTCTTTCAAAGTTGATGTCAAGCAGATGTAAATTTTAGGTATTAGAGGCCCTTAGAAGTTCAACATCAACTAGACCAGCCATCTTTGCAATGTCAAATCCAACAACAAATGGTATGCCATTTTTTCCTTTTGGGTCTGGGATTGGGGGCAAAAAGGGTATGGAATCTAGCTTGGTTTGTAGTGTTGAGCTACATTGTTTTGTTTTGGAACAGCTGAGTGTACTCCCGAAGAAGCATTCTCTATTGTGGGTGACAATGTTGTTTTTGCTAGTGGAAGTCCATTCAAAGATGTGAATCTTGGTATGTATCAAGAAACTTTTTTTTCCTCATACATTTTTTTTCTTTATGAGTAAGCATAATGCTGAACTCGTTATCAAGTGTATCTGGTAACCGTGGAACTGATGAGTACTACATCACTGATGTTTTCCTTTTAAAGAATTAGGGGCACGAATGGTTGTCATGAGGCATAATTATCCTTGTACCTCATTCTTTTATTAGATCAAATATGGTGCCATTATGTTTTGCTCCCTTTCTTCTTGTTGTTTTAGTTCTTTATTTAAAGGGAACCTTCTTTCTTTTTTCTTTGCTTATGTACATTTTGAGATGATTACACTTGATAAAGTTGAGGACTAAAATACGTTTAAGGAAATGAAAACAGTATTTTACAAGCATGTATAGCGAGTTCGTGGGAAAAAAAGAACCTGTCATAAGGAAGATTTATAGGTATTGGAAGGTTAAAGTCTTCAAGATATTGTGTGGCCAAGGACTGAGGCAGAGAGACAAGTTCATGACTGAACCAGTGTGAGAATGGAAAACTTTCCCTTGATGCTCATAATGAAAGATTGAATTCTTAAATAAACATAGGAGCCCTATATAAAAATGTAACCCAGGCTAAACGTTGCAAAACTTGGACCAGAATGTGAGTAGACGATGCATCATCTTAGATAGGTGACTGGTCAGAGAATTACCAAAGTAAATCAACATAACTCTGTTTTCATGCAACATACACACCCGAGGCAACAGTTGCTTGATTCTGATCCTGTTTGTGGCTCTCTTTCATGTAAAGAGAAAGGGAGTATTTGACTACCAAATGAGAATCAAAAGAACTTCTTTTCAGCCCTAGAAAGGATTCCTCAGCTTTGTTTACAATTTTATAACAGCTACTCTGCTAGTAATATTTCAGATTTATGAATCATTTCTCTGCTTCTTATTTTGGATAAAAATGCACTTCCAGAAATCTTTGAATCATTTCTCTGCGTTCTTTTTTTGATAAAATACACTACCGGAAGCTCTTACCTGAAGTTCTACATTTCATAGGAAATGGCAATATTGGGCACTGCAACCAGGGAAACAACATGTACCTTTTTCCAGGGTTAGTTGTCCACTTTCCCTTTTACAAAGTCATCCAGATCCAACTTAAAATTTCAGTTTTGATGCTACATGATTATAAATTCTACTTTGTTCATGCAGTATTGGACTTGGTACTCTATTATCTGGCTCCAGAATCGTCTCCGATGGCATGCTACAGGCCGCAGCCGAGTGGTATTTCTCATCTACTTTAAGAATTAACTTTTACTGGATGAACATTTCAACACTCTAGCTTGGCTCGAAAAGAACTCAAGCTATGAATTTCTAATATTTTCCTTGAATAATCAGTTAAAAATTATAATCTACAAGATTCTTCTTGACCCATAAGAGATTGCGGTAAACATTGTTGACTGATCAATTGAAGAGGGTCAGTTCCCTCTTCCCCTCTCGCTTATATTTTCTTTTTCGAAAACTGTAATTTGACATGTGGGAGAGATTGTTAAAGGATAACTCTCTGAGAGAGCATATAATGCCAAGAATAACGTAGTAAATGTATGCAAGTGGAGAGATGTTGAGAAAATATTCCAGGGAAGAATTTTGTTAGAATTATTACCCTCATTTGTGATTGTGACTTATTATTTAGTCCATTGAGGTTCATGTTTGAACCTTTAGTGTGGAAAACAAAATGGAAAAAATCTGCCTGTTTGTTGTAGACTTAGGTGATGGTACGGATTTCTATTCGCTTTATATGATTGTTCGCACTGATTTTTTCTTGAACAGATATATATATGTTTACATATTATATATGCGTATAAAAAATTCAAATTTCTAGAATATTTTCCAGATTATGCTTTAGGTTGTTCTGAGTTCTAACAGTTGATTGAAAACAACAGCCTAGCAGCATATATGTCAGATGAGGATGTTCTTAAAGGGATTATCTACCCTTCTATATCTAGGTATAGCATCAGTGACCTCATTGCTCTTTTTGTGTCATTTCCGCTGTTTTTATCTTTAATTCATGTTAAAGGATTTATACTCAAGGTCTTATGCATGTCCATACACTGGATTCATATTTGCAGCATACGAGATATCACAAAGGAGGTGGCTGCAGCTGTGATAAGGGAAGCCATAGAGGAGGATCTAGCCGAAGGGTACCGCGAAATGGATGCTCGAGAGCTGCGGAAACTTAGTCAGGTATACCTGCTTTACACTTCTTTTGCTATTTCCGATGACAAGATATTCGAGTGTCTTGTAAATCTCTTCGAACTACAAGCCAACTTTGTTGTTGAATCTAAATTTATGATGTCATATGAATATTGACGAAGGCTGTCGTTTCATATCCATGCCGTGTTTAATCAGTTTCCAGCCTTCATCGACAAGATAGCATGAATTTCTTGACTCTTAAATCATTATCGATAGTGAAATTGTAGCGCTCATTGATATGTTTATGGATTGCAGGAAGAAATCAAAGAATATGTGCTGAACAACATGTGGAGTCCAGAATACCCGACACTAGTTTACAGAAACGAATGATCATTCACCCACAGACGAGGAATAACTGATACAGGTGTTGTATGTATCGATTCGTTTGGTCAAATAAAGTGAGATACATTAGAGTGTAGGGTTAATTGAGACTTTTTTTTTATGTAAGAGACGATAGTAGATTTCATTTCATCAAAAAAGTAGCAGCATTACAACATTTTGCATTAGTGCGTAGCACCTTCTTCTACAAGTGTATCAATCAGGAAACTTGGAGGAGAACCGTGCCATTCACATCTTTGGTTCAACGAGAGGCCAGTTCGGGCAAGGCGATGAGCAGCCGAGTTTGCATTTCGACAGGTGTGGGTAACAGTAGCTTCAATGATTGATTGGAGTAGTGCTTTGATATCCTCCACAACCTGTCCAATTGATGACAAGTTTAGGATAGGGCTTTTTACTACCTCCACAATCTGAAGTGAATCACTCTCGAAAGACAAATTTGAAAAACTCTTGTTCACTGCCCAATGCAAGCTCTCCCGAAAAGCAAGTGCTTCGACCTGTAAGGGAGAGTAGACCCCCTCAAAACATCTGCACGTTGCGGCCACAAAATTCCCAGAATCAGTTTGAACAACAGCCCCAAAACCTCCCACCAATTTGGTCTCACTCCAAGAACCATCGATATTTACTTTAAGCCATCCCGGTGGTGGGGCCATCCATTTGATATGGCGAGATGTCCCTGAATTCAAAACAAGTGTTACCACATTGGCTTTTACAAAAGCAGACCATCGTTGTCGAGCACGGTCTACGCACACGTCGGAGGGTTCCAACTTCTCCTGCACAACTTTTCATTTCTAGCCCCCTAGAGAGCCCAGCAGATCATGACGAATAACTCAAAACTGGACTTATGAAGAATTTGAGCAGTCTTGATTCCTCACTCAAGAACTGACGGGTTATGGACTTCACGCAAACAAGCCCCCAACCCCGATGCCATCCAAGCACATTTGGCATATGGGCATTCCCTCACTATATGGATAGTAGTCTCACCATATAAATTACATAGTAAACACTCCGTTTCAGTTGTGATATGACGTCGTGCCAAGTTAACTCTTGTGGGACATTGTTCATTTAGAAGACGCCATACACAAATCTTCACTTTGGGCAGGACATTGGTATTCCACAGTTTGGACCACAACATATTGGAAGAGAGGATAGAAGAGGACGCCTCGTTGTTGGTAGGTTGTATCCAAGAACGGGCGATGTTATATGCACTTTTCACTGTGAACCTCCCTTGGTGTTCGTAATGCCAAATTAGATAGTCTAGCGGGGATCGTTCACTTAGTTGGACAGAGTAGATAGCCTTAACCTCTTCGGGTGAGAACAGGGTTTGGAGTAGTCCACAATTCCATCGTCTTGTATTTTAGTCCACCAGTTCGTCAACCATTGCCAACGTGCACCCATCCGGCTTAGGAGAGAACGGTCGAAACGTTGAAGGGGTAGGGATCCACGGGTCATCCCAAATGCGGATAGATCGTCCCCCTCCCACTTGCTAACCGGAGCCAAGAACAATGACCTTGCAGCACATATGCTCTTCCATGTATAAGATGCATTCGGCTGTACGGGTACCTCCATAAAAGAGCCATTTGGAAAGTACTTAGCCTTTAGAACCTTCGAGATCAGGGAGTTAGGCTGAATAGGCAGCTTCCAGCCTTGTTTAGCTAACATCCCTAAATTAAATGCAAAGATATTTTGAAACCCAAGTCCACTCTCACATTTTGGGCTGCAAAGTCTTTCCCACGAACACCAGTGCATTTTCCTTTCACCTTCATCACCATTCCACCAAAATGATGCAATTAATTTGTTTAAATCATCATAAAAGTGTTTGGGGAAGAGAAAACAACTCATTGTGTAATTTGGAATTGCTTGTGCGATTGCTTCGACTAGTACTTCTTTCCCTGCCGCACTAAGCAGTTTGCCCTTCCAACCTTGGAGCCTTTTCCACATTCGGTCCTTTATATAGCTGAAGCACGTTATCTTGTTCCGCCCAACAAGAGTTGGCATACCCAGGTATCGGTCATGTCAGTCTACCCTCTTGACTCCTAGCAGACTCGCCAGCCTCAATTGCATCGGTCGTTTAACATTTTTGCTGAAGCAAATTTCACTCTTTTGCAAGTTGACCTGCTGCCCAGATGCATCTTCATACATTTGTAGGACATCCTTGATTCGGCCACACTCATCTTTCAACCCACAGCAAAATAAGAGACTATCGTCCGCGAACAATAAATGATTCACCGACGCGGCCTCCTGACAGATGGAAATGCCAGTAATCAATCCTATTCTTTCCTTTTTTGGAATCAAAGCCGACAGTCATTCGGCACACAAAATGAAGAGATATGGTGATAGTGGTTCACCTTGACGCAATCCCCGCGACGGAATGATGTAGTCCCGTGGACCCCCATTGAGGATGATAGAGTATGATACCTACGATACACATAGCATAACCCATTTGACCCATCTTGCAGAGAAACCGAGCTTGGTAAGGATATGATGTAGGAAACCCTACTCTATGTGGTCATAAGCCTTACTAATATCAAGTTTGAAGGATATAAAGCCCTTTTTGCCTCTGTCTTCTGAACAAGTAGGTAGCGATTTCGGATGCCAATATTGTATTGTCAGATATGTTTCGCCCTGGTACGAATGCCCCCTGGTTTGGGGATATGATTGTTGGTAGGAGAGCTTTTAGCCTATTTGCCATATCTTTGAAATGATTCTGAACAGAACATTACATAGACTAATGGGTCGAAGGTGAGCCATTTCCTCCGGTGCTTTATTTTTGGAATAAGTGTAATATGTGTGAAATTAATCTGCTTCAATAGTTTCCCTGATGCATGAGAACTCCTGATAGCATTTGAAATGTCAGCCCCAACGATGTGCCAATACTTCCGAAAGAAAAAATGATTCATCCCATCTGGGCCCAAGGCCTTTGATGGCTGCATTTGAAAAACTACCACCCGAACTTCGTCGTCTGAGATATCCCTTTCCAGTGTTCTATTCATGTCCGAAGTTATCCTAGCATCAACAGCCCTAATGACCTCTGCATTATTCAGATTACCGAATGAGCAGAAAATGTCCCGAAAGAAACTAGTGACCGTGCTTTCGATCCCATGTTCGTTAGTAACCCAGTCCTCATCCGTGTTTTTGATCCTCTTGGTGGAGTTCTTTGCTTGCCGAGTGTTGGCTCTTTGGTGGAAAAACCGGGTATTCCGGTTTCCTTCCTTTACCCATAAAGCACGAGAACGCTGTCTCCAGTATTTTTCCTTCTGGCCAAGCAAAAGATCAAGCCTTAGCAACAGAGCTTCACGTTCCGCAATTGCTTCTTCCGTAAGTGGTTGGGCCAATATAAACCCCAATTTTTGTCTGACCCTTTTAATCTCCTCTTGTTTTCCTCTGAACACTTCGTGGTTCCATTTGATCAATGCCACCCTTGTAGCTTTAATCTTGCTAACGACCTAATACATAGGCACCCCCAAGACCGGCCGGTTCCAGGCTTCCTGAATAATGCTTTCATAATCCTCATGCTCAGCCCAAAAGTTTTTGAAGCGAAATGCTCTCCGACTGCGCCTCCTTAGATATAGGGTCTCATCCAATTAAATCAAAATTGGGACATGATCAGATTTTGATGGGTCTAGATGGGTAACAAGTACATCGTTGAACATTTCTTTCCAGCCGCTCGTTGCAAGCGCCCAATCAAGCCTCTCTTTTATACCTCCTGATCTAGTAGTCATCCATGTGAATGGGGTTCCCGTAAAGCCCAAGTCATGAAGTTGATAGTCACAAACCACCCTTCTAAACCCCAAAATCTGGTTTATGGGCCTAATCGGACCCCCTTCCTTCTCATGAATGCCAAGCAGTTCATTAAAATCCCCTCCAACTAACCATGGAATAGAACTACCAGCAGCAAGTCTTCTCATTAAGTCCCACAATTGACTTCAATTTTCCGTCACCGGGTCGCCATAAAATCCGGTAAATCGCAAGTGCCTTCCATCGCCGATTCCCCCAATTTCTGAATCAATTTATCGTTCCAAGCTTGACAAAATTCGTAAGTTTATATCCCCATTCCAAAATAAACCCAAACCTCCAGACTGCCCTCGGGAATTTACTCCAAAAGAATTCCTAAAATCCAATTTCATTTTCAGAATTTTTTTCACAGCTACGCTACATTTGGTTTCACATAAGAACACCAACTTAGGATCTTTCTGTCAGATAATATCCTGCAGAGCCTGAACTTTCCGAGGGTTCCCAAGCCCTCGACAGTTCCAGATTAGGATATTCATGGCTTTCGGCGGGGCTGGGCATCGCCAGCCTCCACCGATAATAACTACGTAGCATTTCCATCTTTCCCCTTTTTGCCAAGTAATCCCATAGCCTCTACTTCCTCCATCTCCTTGGAAGGGCTGATGACCACTTCGCACAACCTATTGTCTTCGACGGCATCGACCACATTTTCGCTCACTTTGGTCTTCCCCTCGCTCACTTTGGTCTTCCCCTCGTGACTCCTGGCGCTAAGCTTGGAGTTTTTTTTTTCTTCAGATTAGATAGGTGCAATGGTCGACCATTCTTTGGATTCATCGCCACTTTAGGCTTTTCAGCTGGTGGGTTTTGTTCGCCACATCACCTTTCTTCCCATCCTTGGTTCTTTTGTATCGTCGGCCCATATTGTCTTCCGCCCGGTCCACAACAGGTAGAATTTCACAGCTCTTGCCTTCATTTGTCATTTTTAGGAAATGGGCCGCAACCCGCATGCTTGTTTCATCAATTTCAGCCATATTTGTGTTAGGAGGGAAGCAATTCATCATTGTGAGACTTGTTGGGCTAGCCCGCACATCCTCAACCACCTGGAGAAGCCCAGTTACGTTTTGTAATGCCCATGGTGGGATTCGTCGTGGGTCACACCAGTCTTTTTCAAGAGATAGCCCATTCATAGCAATGGTGAGGGTGCCATTTGTAAATTAAGTCCCATAGCTATCTGGATGCCACATATGGGCATAATCCGGCTGTGCATTTGATCGTGTGGTGAGTGGGTACTCTACCATACGGTTTGACTCTGCCAAGTTTGACGTCCTATCTTGGTTTTTGTGGGGGACCAATACTGCAGCACGGTTAGTTACCTCAGATGACACCTGTCACATGGCAGGTGGAATAGCATGAGAGCTTGTCAGTTCCTTGTCCCTCCAGTTTGTCTCTAAACGATCCGCCAGACTAACCCTCTCTGTTCCCGATCCTCCATGAAAAAATCCACTGCATTCCTCCCATTTGCGCCTCCAGTGATCCCCTTGAGCGTCATGGGCTCCAGCCGTTGTAGCTGTTCTCCTTGTTGGGAAAAGTAGTGAGTTTGCTCTTGATAATGTCTCGGCCCGAAGTGAGGGTGTGTATCTTCTTTCGCTCGACGGTAAGAGTGGTGCATGTCGGATGCAGCCCCGAGAGTGGCCAAGCCTACCGCACTGGTAACAGAAAATCCTCAGGCCTTCATACTTAAGGCGGATCATGTATGAACCCACTTTTGGGCATGGAACCGAGAAACGGGTGAAGAGAGGCCGGGAAGTATCAAAATCCACCCTGAGCCGCATGTATCCCCTAAAACCCACCTCATTAGGGTCTTCAGCTTCAAGAACAGTGCAATCTTGGACCCCAGGCTTCGGGCATTCTTCATTGTGCAGAAATTCCATGGGATCCCGTGAGCCTGGATCCAAAAAACTGCTCGATCTACCTCGATATCATCAAGTGAGTGAAATGATGGCCAAAGCTTGACTGAGAAGGTATAGTCCCTGATGAACCAAGGATTCCCTTCCAGTATACGCCTTGCCACCGCCTCCTCCCCTACCGTGATGGCATAAACGTTTGCCTTGGCCCTTTGAACCCTGACTACCCCCATCTTGTTCCACGCTGATCTTAGCACCTCTTTCACCACCAACTGTGATGGTTCATTGTCCGCAATCAGTCTCCCCACTAAATGAATGTTGTTTTCGAAACTTTCCTCCAGATCTAGACTATCCTCAAAAGTTATGTTGAGGCAGTCCATCACTTCCTCTTCGACCGCCATTGAGACAAAACCACTACACCAGGGTACAAAAAAAACCACAGTAACAGGGTAATAAAGAGAGAACTCACAGCAAATAGAATGCTGGAGCTAATGAAGAAACCAACTCACAACAGTGACGGTGCCGGAGTTACAAGGAGGTTATAACCTTTCAATTTAGAAGTTGCAACCTCGCCTAAGTACGTTAAGGCCCAAGAAAACTTGCAACCTGCATGCCAATTAGAGATCAGAGATTGACCTAAAGACAGACTAAAGTAATAATGCGAGTATGGAGATGGAGAATACCAACATTGCTTCCTTTTCAAACCAAATGAAGCAATTAATTGATACTTGATGAAGCTTATAAGGAATACTGCTAAAAATAAGCCTTACCCGAGTTTGAATCTCCCTCCGTATAAGTCAAGGTATATTAAAATAGAATATCGCTTATACAAAAGAACCCATTCGTGGGCCCGCAATTTTAAGTTTGAATCAAATATGATATTTTAGAGGGATGGGCAGAGATATTGAGTGTTGAGATGTAAAGTTATCAACCCTGAAAACAAAGTATTGAGAATGATGATGCTTGTAGCATTAATATTTTAGCACTTCAATAGAGAATCCTTTTGCGTAATTCAATATTACTGGTCGCAGACAAGGTTTAGGGACTAATATCTAACATTTTTGCTTTCTAATGCTTGAAAAGTTTGCTGATTCGAACGTTCGCAATGCGCCATCAGCCTTGGGGGCACTCTTACCTGCATTGGTGGTTTCAAACCAGTGATAGGTGCCATCATCTGGGAACATTGTATCGATCTCTTGACGTTGTACAGCATACGCTAATCAAGTGCAGCTCGGAGACAAACAACATTTGATATCCAGTTACACGCAATTAGATACCAATTCTAGAAAGTTGGGGTCCCACCACACGCCCCCTCACATGTTTGGCAATGTGGACAACACCAATTGGGTGATGTGAAGCACGTGTGGCCATTGGGCTTCACACGTGAGTCAACTTGCTCTGATACCATGAAGAAAATTAGGTTCCATTATAAAACAATTGACAATATGGGGAGTAACATAACCTCTTATAAGCCAGTGCAAGGTTTCTCCTTTCACCAATGTGGGACTCTTACCTTCACATTCTCATGCCAATGTTGATGTTTCAACAAAAAATAAGTCTCTCAATGTTCTTGTACTCTATTCCTAACATACCAAAATGGCAATTGGTAAGGTATGCAATTAGCTAGAGCAGATGCCTTCGCCTCCAACCACTCTAGCACTTACGGTTTTTTTTTTTTTTTTTTTTTTTTCCCGGAACAAACAAATTATCTACGCTAAGGGATGAGGACTGGGCTAAACCACATAATGGGCTAGCAATAATGTGGTTCAAATACGCCTTTGACGAAAATCGAACCTAAAACCTCACTTTCAAGTGAAGAGGAATAACACTAAACCGTAAACCTCAAAGTTTTGGTCCACATTCTGTAGTCTGGATTAGACCAAAATCAAAATAGAATATTGCTTTCGGTGAGAGAGAGAGAGAGAGAGAGAGAGAGAACCTGAGCAAGGATTATGTTTGTGTTACAGAATTAGGGTTTGCTATTTAATTTATGGAGTCATTCCTCCTTCATTCACAATGGGGCATCAGTTTATCATAAGAGTCAACCGTTGAGTTGTTCAACACATATGGCCTTTAAATGATGATGATAAGAGAATAAATGGTTCTAATTATGACGTAATATCAAAACAGAAAATTGCCAGTCTAATTTGATGCATTGACGCTAGAAGGAAACATAAAAATAATTTGGAATTGAAAAATATACATAACTTTAACATAGTGGCACACACTTGATGGTTTGCAAGTAAAAAAAACATGGTTTAAACCCTCCACCCGGTAAGTAAAATGCAAGCAAGTAGAAGCCAGGCAAGATGCCCATGCCTGCAAATATCCTCATAAACATCGTCTTTCGTGCCTACATTGCTCCAAGAACACCATGATAACGTAATTTACTTCCACAACTTGCGCAACGACATGTTCTTCTCATTCTCCTTCTTCATTACCTTGGCCACCGCCATCTCAAAATCTTCTTGCGTTACATGAACCCTTCTCTCTCTCAAAGCAAACATGCCAGCTTCTGTGCAAACGGCCTGCAAGATGGAAAAATAAAACGACAATAAATATTTGTTACAGCACACAAAACCTCGCTTACCGATAAACCCCGAGGAAAACAAACAAGAGTACCTTCAGTTCTGCACCAGATGCACCATTCATCTTCTCTGCAATCTTCTTCAGGTCAATTCCACGCATCAAATTCATTCTTCTTGAATGAATTTTCAAGATATCCCAACGAGACTGGGATTTGTTAAATGCATTAGTAAGTATTGTATTCAAGTGATGTTCGATAAACTAGGCAATGACAACAATCAAAAGTACAATAAGACTAGAAGGTTCGAACATGGGAATATTGGAAAAATTTACGCCTACTTTTGTGGCATTTTCTTTTATTATCCTACTTATTCATATCTATTCTGATTGGATAGCAACTGCACTCTACTGTGCATTTACTGCTGATCAACCTCTATTATACAGACAATCAATACAATAAATGTTGACCTATGACAAAGTAAAGCAACCTACTGCAAGGGGTCAATTCTATTATAGTGACAAGCATGTACCTCTTCACTAGGATTTGGAAACTCAATTTTCCTGTCAATTCGTCCTGGCCTAAGTAGAGCTTGATCCAGAATATCAATACGATTTGTGGCCATTAAAACCTGTCAAAAATGTAATTGAAAGATGGTGGTCAGATGAAAATGTTCAGAAACATTATACTGCATTTCTAACCAGTGAATCCACATTTGGTTCAGTACCTTTATCTTGTTTGATGCTTCAAATCCATCAAGCTGGTTGAGAAGCTCAAGCATAGTCCGCTGCACCTCACTATCACCATTGCCACTACCAGATTCCATACGAGCAGATCCGATACTGTCAATTTCATCCATAAAAATGATAGATGGTGCATGTTCCCTGAGATAAAAAACCAAATTGAAATAAAGTAAGCAAACAAATGAGAGCAAATCAGATCAACAACAGTAAGTGAGTGCATCCCATAATCATTTTTCAATTAATTCGGACTGGCAGGCTTGACAAGATCATTGAATGATTACAGATTCCTCCACAACCTAGATCTTGCAGCAAGTAATGTCAAACATATACTTGAAAGTTCAGGGACACCCCTAGACTGGAGGAACATACACACCCCAGATGATCCCATAATACTAATACCGATTCCCAACGTTACAGTTATGAATAAATAGCTTGTTCCAGCTTAGGATTTCCCTCCACGTCATAGAGCAACAAAACCTTAAATTAAGGCAACAAAAGTAATAGAAATTTGATGAGAAAGATCAAAACCAACCTGGCCATGACAAAAAGTTCTCTGACCATTCTAGATCCTTCCCCAATGTATTTCTGGACCAACTCCGAACCAGAAACCCTGATGAATGTACAGTCAGTATGATGGGCCACAGCCCTAGCCAAAAGTGTTTTCCCAGTGCCAGGTGGTCCATAAAGCAGCACGCCCTGTTGTATAGAAGTGTTAGTTTCAGGGCATAAATGTAAGTTGTAACAGTTTGCGCCTATCTAGTAAGCAAATAATGAAACGTAATAGCTTGGCAACATAGTATTACCTTTGGCTGAGCTATACCAAGACTCTCGAACAGTTCAGGATGCTTAATTGGAAGTTCAATGACCTGGAAATGGAAGATGTACATCATTTACAAGTTACAACACATGTAGAAGAACATGGAGATGTATTATCAAATAAACCACACCAAAACACACAAATTCAGAAGAAAAAGAAGGTAGGAATGTGCAATAGCAAACCTCCTTTATTTCTTTGATTTGCTGATCCAGGCCACCGATCATATCATAAGTAGAATCGGGAACTTTTTCAACTTTCATAAGGTTGACCAAAGGATCAACTTTGCTTGGCAAGACCAAGTGTAGCACGTAGCTGTCATTGCGGAGAGCAACTCTTGTTGATGGCGTGATCTTTGTGATATCAATGTTTTTATCAATATCAACGACATATTTCCCTTCTGGATGAACCTGGAAAACGAAAAGAAACAAAGTATGTAAAAGAGATATCAAACAATTTGGTTAGCATAACTAAAGAATAGTCTTGTAATTAAGTCAAGTTGCATAATTTTCAACTTGGTCTTAAAGAATTTCCTACTTACCTTAACCAAAACCTTGTTCTTTCCCATTACTTTGACAACTTCACCAACATATGATCCGGGCTCCTGAAGCAGCTGTAGTTCTTCCCTCAGCATTCTCACTGTTCAAGTTGCAATTTTGAATAAGTTTAATTTATCATTTGAAAAACTCCAATTGACTTGCTAGTTGCTACCATATGTTTAAAGGATGAAAAAAAAAACCCGGCAGAATAAGAAAAGGCAACAAGAACTCCAAAGTAAGCAAAAACACCAATTCACAGGCATCGTATGTACTTGCTCAAGTACATCAAATAGACACCTTTTTTAGAAAAATACGAAAGCCTCTGAATAATACTTTGACTACAACCTGATTTCATCGCCGAAATCACTTATTTTCATCTTATCCCCTCTGTTATTAAAGTAAATTATCTTTCTACTCCAGTTAACTGGTTTATATCTCGGTTATAATTACACTAAGACAACAAACAGAATACGACTCGATAAATATAATCCGAGTAAACGTGTCTTCACCCCTCAACGAAACACCCAGAGAGCGAGCAAGCACACTTCCTATATCAACGAAAGCTAGTACCAAGTTCCAGTTTTCAATCTAAGGTATTTCCAGACAAAGAATCCAACAAGCTAGATTAGAAAAGAACAAAACTTTCCTAGTATTATCTCGAATTTCCTACCGGATTCATCAAATCCTCGCCCTCCTCAACATTTAAATTCCTAGATATAAGTAAACCAAACCAAAAAAATCAAATCTTGACCTTATTTCCCCAAACAAAAACCGGAAGGCACGACCTAAAATCCACGACAGACTAAACAAACTGATTTTGAAGAATCAGAAATTAGGGTTTTGAATTAGGGGAAAATCGAACCTCGGGAATTGAGTTCGTTGCGCTGAGCTTCGAGACGATTGAGGTTGTGGGTCTTCTGGCGGACCTGAAGCTGAAGCTCGTGGATGTGCTGGAGGTAGTATTGCCGCAGTCCCTCGCCTTGCTTGGAGGCCTTGGCGGAGCACGTCTCCTCCGGCGCGGCGTCCGGGTGCTTGATCTCTACTCCGGCGGCGGCCATTGCGATTGTTCGTGTGCGATTGGTGCAGTGGTTGGGTGTTGGCGTCGCCGACTGAATCTGAGAGGTCGGGAGGAGAAGCCTAAATGAAAGATTGTCTTCGCGTCCTACAAGAATTATGAAGTCCTTTGTATTTTGGTCTTCTATTTTCCTGTTCTTGATGTAATGCCGGTTGTTTTATTGGGCTTGAATTTGTTGGGCTTTCAGTTGGGGGTTAAGAGGTGCAAATTATTTGGGGGCCCATTCCGTTAATTTGAGATTTTACTTTGGAATGGGGAGTTAGTTTTTTTTTTTTTTTTTTTTTTCTTTTTGAACGAACGATACTATATACATTAAGAGGGTGAAGAGTAGTTAAGCCTCACAATGAGTTAGCAATAATGTGGTTTAAATTCGCCTTTGGCAATAATCAGACATAAGATCTCTCACTTACAAATGAAGAGGATACCACTAGATAAATCAATGTCTTTTGGTATCAATATTTTCTTGATCATGTATCAATTTAAAGAGATTATGATGTTATTGGTGGAATCTGATTTTGGCGATTTTGAATTGCAAATGATGTTTAAAAGTTTAGGGGGACCTAAAACAAAATGAGAGTCTCGAGGGCCTTTTGTAAGACCCCATTGCCATTGGGCAAGCATTCTTTCTACTTAGGGTTCCTCTGAGAATGTTTGTGTTCTATCTCCTTGGGTTTCTTTGTTCTATCTCCTTAGGGTGCATTTGTTTGCCATCATTAGGTTTTATTGGACTGGACTTAAGTAGGTTTATTATGCTGTGTGTGGCGCAAGCAAGGATTGCTACTAATGAGATTAAGTCAAACTCGTCCTAACTCAACACCTCGCTAAATGTCAATATCTAATCGGAAGCTGCAGTATTAGCTAGGATTACCATCCTTCTTCCTTCACGATTCTTTCGATAAACTCTTCCTCTCGAAACAACGTTATGTCTCTCCTTTTCCCTTTTGTCCTTCTTGTCTAGGTTTGGTTTTATTTTTGGGAACTTTAACGAAAAGCTCCCGGTACTGTTCACTTTAACGAAAAACCACATTTTTACATTAAAAAGTCAATCCTAGTACTATTCATTTTACCCTTTATTTTGTCCTTATCGTTAAAACTCAAAGTTTTCAAGTCATTTTTATTAATTTTCTTTTTATTTTTTAAGTTGTCGATTGATTTCTAGGTTGGGTTTTTCAAGTCGTTCTTAAAAGAAGAGAATGGCATGATTGTTCATACAAATTGAAGAAATGGAATTCGTAGTGATGAAAATAGAAATTTTAGAAGAAAATCCAACTTAATTAAGAGCAATCTTTTGGGTTGGGGCCAAATGTTTCACAATTGTAGTACAATGTAGTCCATGCGAAGCCAATCTAACTTAGTTCTTGAAGCTAGTTTAGACCGAAGTAGTTCGGTGCACAAACACACTCTTAGGGTTTCTCTAAGAACGCCACAACATGGGTTGGCACACTTCACTGCATTTGCATAGAGCCGCCGAGCTCGTGCTCAAGTGCAACAATGTGTTCACAAAGCTACACGAAACAAAGATTTTCGAGATGCAGTTGTGGACATAGAGAAGAAGTGCTCAAAAAAGCTTTTCCTTCATGGTTAGGATACGGACGAAATCACGGACTACCTCAAAGTCTGCCAAAAATTTGGACCGAAGATTTTTGCAGCAAATGCACGCACGGATCGCTAGTGGTGAAGACTAAAATTTTCAAATACTAAACTTGAAGACATGTTTTCCAAAACTTCCAGAGATTTAGTTTACAAATTTCAAAACTTGATACTTAAAACCCATAGATTTGTCGAAACTGACTCTTCTTTGTTTTTCACTTGTCGAGCTACTCAAAAAGTCCAAACATTAACTCTAGAGATATGGCATCATCAAATGATCTTCTAACCCTAGAATTGCAAATTCTTCAATTACTTTTCTTTCATTGAACGTCGTTTCCTCCTTTTAATTTTAGGGATGTGCTATCCACATACCCCATGATAATTTCTGTCCGTTGATCTTCTTCAATTCATCCAATCCAACGGCCGAAAATTAAAAAGATGTGTGAGAAATAAAATGGAGGTGTGTGGATATCACACCCCTATTTTTATTGCATCTAAAATAACTCAATCTCTCGGCTACATCATTAGTCAAGATTTGAAGAGTTGAAGAATTAATGATGTTATAAAAGGTATTTTGGTAAATTTTTTTGCATATGTATATGTCATTCAGTTTTAAAAGTGCGGTCCCCCTCAAGTTCACATGCTTCTCAACCCCCTCCTCCCCCCCAAAAAAAAAGTATTATAATAATTTCGAATCCTCCCATTTTCCTTGATAATAAATTTAAAAAAAAATTGTTAGGGTCGAAATACAACGTGTGGAGTTAAGGCATATGGTACAAATCCATGTGGAATACGCAATTCACGGCCACCTTTTATAGAGTGCGAGACTTGTAATTTGTAAATGAAATTATCTCAAGCCATTTGCACTAACTACAATTTAAATGATGACTCTTATCCGATTTATCATAGGCGAGACAATTATGATATGGTCCTATTATATCAAAATGCATGCGTTATTGTGAATAATTGTTGGAAACTTCGTATAACCCATGAAGCAAAATACCACTAAGCTGTAGCAGTCATGGATTAAAAAGTTAGGCCACAGACAATGAAAACGGATGGATATATTTGTACCGTGTATCCACGAAAGTTTGGCGAAGGAATTAGCAATGTCCGTGTTGTTGGTTTAATATCCCCAAAATTTTGGAAATATTAATTGAATATCAGTTTAATCGGCGGAATTTCAAATTATTTTGATGGATTTCGGAGAATATTGCAGAATATATTGAAGAGTGGTGATTTTACTGTAAAACATAGGCTGTAGACGTGGGATTTGATTAGGATAATCCTTTCTGGCTTCTTGGCTGGAATTTTTTTTTATTTCCTACTCACTGTTTATTTCGTCTTTCTTGTTGTAGCTGTTTGGGTTTTTTTTTATGGAATCATTCAGCCGGTTCAAATTTAATTCGTACTAACAACTCTACGATCGATGGTTCAAATTGTGGCATCTTGTGAAGTTGAAGATGAAGCCAAAATACTCTACTCAATTTGCAAAGACAACAGCTGACATGCATGTTTCCATTGATTTTACACAAAGCTCCAATGTACGTCTATCTTCTTGGTTCTTACTGCAAACAATATTCACTGAAGTCTCCAGCCCCTATAAAGCCAACACCAATTGCATAATTGCATGCCTCTTCCTTTCTTTACGTGAAATGCATGCATGCAAACATACATCGATAAGTGTCGAGATAAATATAAACGCAAACGATACTAGTTTTAAATATTGTAGGCTCATGCATTTTGTTAGGAATTGCCAATTTTGGCAGTAACAACCCTGCAATACGTAAATTGGCAATACGAATTCTAGCGCAAACATCATCTTCCTCGGCATGTGAGACTGGAGTACTTTTAGCTTGATCCATATATACTAAGACTGGAAACCGTCTTGCATATGAAAAGCTTGAAGATATAGTTTATTGCTACTATAATACAACAACAAAGTTTTATTCCACTAAGTGGGGTCGGCTAATTGTTATAAGAATTCGACGTAAGAACAGAATTTCGGCTGTTAACTACATGACGCCCTCAAAATGCGCGAGTCTATGATTTATAGACTGCATGACGCCTTCTCCCTGCCCCTGCCCCTCCCCCTCCTCTATTGCTAATATAATATGAGGCTAAAATTACGTACGAGACATGGAGGCCGAACAAGATAAGGTTGCAGATACCAATTATTTGGACCTCCTTCATGTTGGAGATCAAGCCGATCGAGTGGTCCACGTTACTTGACCAATGGATTCCACCAGTACAGTTAGAGACTGAAATACTGAAGCTCATGCTCGTCCCTTTGGGATTGAAGTGGTAGATGTGATATCTATCTTGCGATGGGAGTTACAAAGTCCACTACTCAAAGTGAAGATTCATATGAAGGGGCAATGGCAATGGAAGATGTGATATCCATTAGTTTGTTTTAAAGTTTGTAGAGCACGTACGTGGCTGCATTATGTTGTGAAATTGAAGATATGTGTGCAATAGAATATAAAGTAAATAAGAAACAATATTTACGAGGTTAGCAAGTGTGCGTGGGTCTTCGAGGCAGCACTAGTTGTTGCATATACCAATTATTTACATGAATTTTTTCTGTTTTGCGTTGCGTTATTCAATAATACAAATACCTCTTTATGTAAAGGTTTTGATCGACACCTCTTTAAATGTAGGGGTGTGATAGCCACACACCCCTTAAATGTACGAAGGAAACTTTACATACCAAAATAGTGAAAACCAAAACAATCTAGCATTTAATCTTGACTTCCATTATTCCATCTTTAGTCAAATTATGTAAGTATTTACATTATTTTACAACACATTATATGTATTATGGCTTTTTTTTTCTCATTTTCTTTACCCATAATTCTACCGATATCGATATATCTCTGCAGGGTACTACCGATTTATCTACCAAAATCAAATTCCATGGTAGTATTATTGGCAGAGTATGGTGTTCCAAAATGAAGATGAATTCAAATTTTGAAAATTTGGAAGGATTGCTTTTGAGCGAAGACTCTACTCATCAGTGGGTCCCGCCATTTTCCGCAACGGTGCGCATCCGGTTCGAGCCCATAACATATCATTCATTCGTTAAAAGTAGAAAGAAGGGAGAGAAAGGGCTGGTTTGGTATTGATGTGCTTTGAAAAAAGCTGCTTCTGCTGTGCTGTGAGAATAAGCAGCTGTGAAATAAAGCAGCAGAGTGTTTGGTAAACTTTTTTGTAAAAGTGCTTTTGAATAAAAAAAGTAGTATTATAGTGTTTAGTGAACTTTTATGTAAAACAGATGTGAAAAAAAGTCGGTTTTTCAAAGCTGGGTTTTGTAGCTTCTTGTTTTTGGCTTTTTTTCATCCAAAACTGTGAAAAAAAGTTGAAGCTGAATATTTACCAAACACCAAAAACTGTCACAGCTTTTTTTCATAGCAGCTTTTTTTAAAATCACTTCAATCCCAAACTGGGGCAAAGTCTGATATGTTTTGACCGTTCGAATATTCAGAGAGAGAGAAACAGAGAGCGTCTTTCCAAATTCCCAAGTCAAGTTCTACTGCTTTACTGATTTTTCGATTTCTCAAGGAGTAAGCGAAATTAGGGTTTCGAATCGAAGACAAAGAGAGCTGAGATGACGACTATGGAGAGCTTGATAGGGCTGGTGAATCGCATACAGAGGGCGTGTACTGTGCTCGGTGACTACGGAGGCAGCGATAGTCTTTTTTCCTTGTGGGAAGCTCTGCCCTCTGTCGCCGTCGTCGGCGGCCAGGTCTGCCTCTCTCTCTCCCGACCACCTTTAACTGATTACGTCTCGTTTTATTGCTTGAATTTACTGTTTAACGAGGTTGAATATTGCTTCTAGTGAGAATAAATAGCTATTTGTTTGTTAAGAAGCAAAAGTAGTGCTGATTTTTTAAATGGTTTTTCTTTTGGAACATGTGGGTACTTTTCTGATTTTTGTTTCCCCTTTTGTTTTTTGAACATTTGGGTATTTGTGAGAGCAGAGTTCCGGGAAGTCTTCGGTTTTGGAGAGCATTGTTGGACGTGACTTTCTTCCCAGAGGATCTGGTTGGTTCACAACTTTGAGTGTCATTGAAATTGTTTAATTTTATCTTACTTGACGTTCGATTATCATGACGGTGTTGTTTTTGGTATGATTTCAGGGATTGTGACGAGGCGGCCTTTGGTGTTGCAGCTACACAAGACAGATGAAGGAACCCAGGAGTACGCTGAGTTCCTTCACCTTTCCAAGAGGAGATTCACTGATTTTGGTATGCGAATTATCTCTCTTTTATGTTTCCTTCAAATTTGTTTAGATTTGAAGGTAGATAGGTGTAGTAGATATTCACATGTTTAACAATGAAAAGTTGATTACTTTTAGCTGGTAAACAATAGATTTTGTACAACTGTGTAGTTCACCGGTTGATCACCTTACTTGTAGAGAGCTGGAAATTTGACGTCGAGTCAGTGAGTATACTGTTTGGATTTGGCCCACCTTTCTTGAGCACCTCCAGTGATACATTTATTTTGAGTTTAGGTAGAAGCAACTTGGCAATGTGATTGCCATGGGAGAAAAATGATTTACATTACAGATAGATTTTGAAATTAAAATTTGAATTTATATTTAAGTTGGTTTTCTAACGAACCTGTTTTCCAATTTGTCTTTGTTTTTAGGATTAAATATTAACTTGTGCACATGCTCTTGACGTGGCACCTTAGATCTTGACGTGACAGTTGCTACATTTACTTGGGAGATGTTAGATTTTCCTTATGAAATTGTCTATTATTTGTTGAAAGGAACTGACAACCAAACTTTTATGTTGTTGTCTCTCTGCAGGCATGGTTCGAAAGGAAATTCAGGAAGAAACTGATAGAATAACAGGAAAGTCAAAACAGATATCTCCTGTTCCTATCCATCTCAGCATCTACTCCCCTAATGGTATGCTTTCAAATACCGATCTTTTGGTTGTTTATTTATCATCTAAAGTTTGGATACACTCATTGGAAACTTGTTGTCCAAGCAACGAGCCTTAAACTTTTAAAGCTTGCAGAATTTGATATTACTCTGTTGTGTGGGTGCCTTTTGCGGGTTAAATTTGTTACAATTTATCATCTTTGTGCTTCTGCTTAGTTGTATTTATAATTGTAATTTGATTGGATGTTTATTTCACATGTCCACCTCTAAAGAGAAATTTGTTACAATTTCTAATCTTTCTGCTTCTGCTATCCTGATTCTTAAGGCCACATTTATTTGACTCTACATGGGAAAGGAATTGTATTTCTTTTCCATTCCATCTCTTAAAGGAATGGAATTGGTATTTCCAATTCAAGTGTTTGAAACAATTTTTAGAATCAAAGGCTAGGAATGAAATAAGATTGAACACATTTCCCAGAATGTTCCTTTCCTTCAAAGCATTGAAAAGGTCATACGAACACAGTTTTTTCTTCCTCTGTTCACGAAAAGATATAAACAAAAAAAAGTAATATCTAAAAGAATCATTGACAAACATTGATAAAAGGGGAAAAATTCATTGATAAACAGATGAGAGAGGAGAGTTACTTTCTCATCACAAGATAATGTTGGTAAACTGACCTAAAAATGGATAAAATACTAGTAGAATATAAAGCTAGCTCCAGAACGAGCCATAGCCAATAATAATCGGTAGGAAGGATGGACAGGGAAGAGATATTATAGTGAAAGCAAAGGAGAAGCAAAATTTTGCGAAATCAAGCAAAATCTCTTGATTTGGAGATGAGATGAGTGAAATTTACCAGTGGGTTGATGAAGTTAAATGAGGATTTAACTGATGAAGTACCAACATTTGCAGCTTTTGATTATGCACTGGAGAGATAAAGCTGTAGCACCAGCAAGCTTTTGTTCCATATTTCTTTGAATATTATTTTCATTTTAATCGGTGTACACGTGAATGACGTAGTGCATACGAAGTAATTTTTCATTACGTAAGTGAACTGAATAGAAATATGGGCGTCCCTGTCAGTATTGCAATTCAGGTTGCGGGGCGGAATTGCAGTCAATTCCGTGGACCTCATTGCTTTCTGAAATATTAAAATGTAGCCAAAAAACAAATTTGGGTGGAACGGAAACCAATCCACTTTCCGCGCAAGTATTCCTGCATAACAAACGCGGCCTAAGAGAAATATGTTTTTATGTCGGGGGAAAATATATTTGTAAGTTCACTTACTTGATATTTGCAAATTAAGCGATAGAGTTTTGGGGCACCCTTGATAACTTTTAGGTATTATTGCTCTTAATCTACTTTTCCTTCTCTCGCTTTTATATTTCACTTTTCCAGAGAGGAATGTTGGAGTTTTATTTTACATTATCAATTTTTGTGTTCGTTTCCATACACTAATTCTTGATCTCCTGGCAGTTGTCAACTTAACCCTAATTGACTTACCTGGTCTGACGAAAGTTGCTGTTGGTATGTGTTATTTCCAATGCTGATTGAGTATTGAATTGCATGATGCAAATTTATTTATCAGTCATCAACAAAGACTTGTTGTTTTCAGAGGGCCAGCCTGAAAGTATTGTTGAAGATATTGAAAACATGGTTCGATCTTATGTTGAGAAGGTAAAGAATCATTATGAAGTCATATATAACTGTCATGGGAGTTTTGAAGTCACTGACTAGTCATTAAGCACAGAAACATTGATGTGGTATGGTGTGATTGAATTCTGTTCTAAATACTAATTTATAGATACTGTTCGTTATACAACTTAATTCTGTGAGTGGAATTAGATTTGGTAGAGCAAATAGTTGAAGCTTGCAGGTCTTTCTCACTACCGAATAGCTTTGTCAAGAGCTTTAACTTTTTTGTGTTTCAGTTTTTTAGAATCATGCTGGAACATTGTCTATTCGTCACTGCGTTTATTAACTTTGTGGCGATCAATTGAGTGGGGGCAGAAGTACTTTGGGGGAGAGTAAAATATTGGGCAGCTTTTTGGGCTTCGGTCACTAAAGAGTTTAATAATTGCTCTCTATCTCAAATACTGTGGGATTTGTTAGCAGCAGTTAAGTGAGCTAGGTCTAGAAATGGCTGCTGTAGCCAAATCCTATTGGGATTTTCCTTTCTAATATAGTTGGTGGACTTCTTATCCACTTCTGTGTATTTCTCTATTCTTTAATAAAATTGTTTCTTCTCAAAAAAAAAAAAAATCTATTTATTTATATATTTGGTGTTATTTTTAATACTCAAGACCTTCAGGAGTGAGATCCGGTTTTGCATGAATGTCAGAGGTTGGTCCTAAATTCTATCTAGTTGATGAGTTTGTGCTTATTGTAGCCTAATAGCATTATACTAGCAATATCCCCAGCCAACCAAGATATAGCCACATCAGATGCTATCAAACTTGCTAGGGAAGTGGATCCAACAGGTATGCTCTATTTACTCAAGTGTAACCATTTCCCCCTTTTGACTTGTGCAGTTGTCCTATGACTCCTATTGCTTGATTTTGTCTTCTCCTATATCATTTTCTTTACACAGGTGAACGGACATTTGGGGTGTTGACAAAGCTTGATTTGATGGACAAAGGAACTAATGCACTGGATGTAAGATTTCTCTCTATCTTTCTTCCTTCCTTCCTAGTTCCTACACAGCTCACTGTTATGTAAATGACTTTTTAAACAAGTGAATTACATTAATACTTTCCAATAGTTGAGATCAGGCTTTTAGCAAGTTGCATTTGCATTCAAATGTAGAAGTTTTCAATCTTGCTATAGTTATGTGTTTGTATTTAACGGAAGTGATCCTTCAAGCTTTACTGTGGTTTTCTTTACATTTTCCTATGCTTTGTACCTGAAACAAAGAAATATGTTCAAATATAGTTTAAAGTTCTTATGTCTGTCCACATAGGTTATTGAAGGAAGATCCTATCGCCTGCAACGTCCATGGGTTGGAGTTGTGAACCGTTCACAAGCAGATATTAATAAAAATACAGACATGGTTCTTGCAAGGCGCAAGGAGCGCGAATACTTTGCAACCAGTCCCGACTATGGGCACTTAGCTAATAGAATGGGTTCCGAGTATCTTGCAAAACTTCTCTCAATGGTTTGGCTCAATTTCATATATTTGAGTTTGAATATCTTTGTTGCAATTGAATATATTTTGTTCCTTAAAATAGGTGTCGTTTTTTGGTGCTTGATGTAATAGGGTATCATTTTGATGGATTGATCTTGTTTGTAGCATTTGGAGACTGTGATTAGGGCTCGAATACCAAGTATCTTATCTATGATTAACAAAAGCATTGATGAACTTGAATCCGAGATGGACCATCTCGGTAGGCCTGTTGCCGTTGATGCTGGGGTAAGCTGTCTTTATCTGCGGCACTTGATCATAAATTGGATGATCTTTGAGCAATCATGAGTTTGTGACCAAGAGTTTGTATTTTAGGCTCAATTGTACACTATACTGGAACTCTGCCGTGCATTTGACAGGATTTTCAAGGAGCATCTAGATGGAGGGTAAGATCTACTTGTTTAAACTTTGTCCCTTCAATGTATGCCTTTTTAAGTTTTTGGGGATTGTTTACCTAATGTTTGTGTCTTTAGTTCCCAAATCCTTAGCAAAATTGGCATAAGCTGAATTTGCTTTAGATATGATTGATTCATATGATTGTAAATTCCATGTGGGTATTCTGTATTCAATCTAGTGTGCCGGACAACCCAATGCAGGTGATCTAAATCTAATGTAGTATGCTTACTTAGCGCTAACTCTTCTGGCTGGTTCCGGTATTTAATACGAAACAACCTCGGACCATCAAGGTTTGAAAATTTGTTCGTAATTGGGTACCTTAGGTTTTGGTTTTGGGTAGGTTTTAGTAGATATTGACGCATCCTTTCTCTGCTAGATCCGGGAACCCTGGTGGTTGCATGTGCTGGTACTTGGTTGCCAGCTGAATAGTTTCATCTGTGTAATACTCTGCTTCACAGGGATTTATGATGTTAAATTTGTATGTAGTATCATCAGATGAATTTGTTGATTTCTTATGACCAAAAAAACTCCCTGCACTACTGTGGTTTGATGATATCTTTGTTCTTCATTTTGACGTATTAGACGGGCTGGAGGTGATCGGATTTATGGTGTCTTTGACAACCAACTGCCCGCTGCGTTGAGGAAGCTTCCATTTGATCGACATCTTTCTCTGCAGAATGTAAGGAAAGTGGTTTCAGAGGCTGACGGTTATCAGCCACACTTGATTGCTCCAGAGCAAGGTTACCGCCGCCTAATTGAGGGGTCACTCAGTTATTTTAGAGGGCCGGCTGAAGCTTCCGTGGATGCTGTAAGTTATCCTTTTTTTTCTTTACACTCTAGTATTCAGGTTTTGCTAGAAGTGTTCTTAAAGTTCGTCTAGTCGTCCAGAACTTTTGATCACTCTTTTATCTCTTACTGACCAAAAACCCACACCGTAGGTTCACTTTGTCTTGAAAGAACTTGTGAGGAAGTCATTAGCAGAAACTCAGGTGAACGGAATTTTGCTGTTGGTTATAAAGTTTAACTAGTGTTCTTTGAATGAGAAAGGGGATTGATATTGATGTTTGTAACTCAGGAATTGAAGCGCTTTCCGACTCTGCAAGCTGAAATAGCTGCTGCATGTAATGAAGCCTTGGAAAGGTTCCGTGATGAAAGTAAGAAGACAACTCTTCGATTAGTGGACATGGAATCTTCATATTTGACTGTGGATTTCTTTCGGAGACTTCCACAGGAAATGGAGAACACAGGAAACCCAGGAAAGCCTGGTACAACACCAGCGGGAAGGCCTGGTACAACACCTGCCCCTGCCCCTGCCCCCGCCGTGGACCGCTACTCAGAGGGCCACTTTCGGAGGATAGGATTGAACGTATCCTCATATGTGGGAATGGTGTCTGAGACACTGAGGAACATAATCCCCAAGGCCGTTGTTCATTGTCAAGTCAAAGAGGCTAAAACGTCGTTGCTGAATCACTTCTACATACAAATAGGGAAGAGAGAGGTACTCTCTCGCCTTACATGCAATGTTTTGATTGTTTGGACCCGAATAACTATTATCGCTTGTGTTTTATAATTGTTGTTGCTTTGGTTTGTGTTGCAGGCTAAGCAGCTTTCCCAGATGCTTGATGAAGATCCGGCATTGATGGAGAGGAGGCAACAGTGTGCTAAAAGGCTAGAACTGTACAAGTCGGCAAGGGATGAGATTGATTCTGTAGCATGGGTCCGCTGAGATGGATTAATGTTCAGAGACTTCATAGTTACTGCTGCTGCGGATATACGAACACGACCACGACCACGACCACGACCGAATTTGTTGAAGTGTTATTGTATGTAGTTTTGTTGTTGAACCAAATTCTGATGGTTTGGGTTTGGGTTTGGGGATGTTGAATCGTTGGTCAGATTAATTCTGGTATTTTGTTTGATTGCTGTTATTATAGTAAGCTTCTGTACATATCTAAAGCCTATGTATTCCACTCCTTATATAATGTATCAAATTTATTATTATTATTATTTTGATTGATTGCTGTTTTTTGTTTGAGAATATGCATATGCATACATACCTTTTTATATATAAACTTGTTATGAAATTAGCAACTTAAATATTAAGCTACTAATTACACGTTTTAAACTCGCAAGTGCACAAGATCAAACATATAGTATAGAAAGCTAGTACGAGATCATTCCAACGAGAATTGCATTAATAGGTAATTAGGATATGATTCCAAAGAACTTAAATTAATTTATTCACAAAACTGGCAAATATGCACATAAAGGTTTAACAAAATAGTTTGAGATGTCTTAAATTTAAAAGTATAAAAACACAATATAAAGAACGGCAGATAAGAGTAATTGTCAAGAAGGGTTTTGAAAACGATGTTTGAACGGTTAAGACTTTGGTTTCCATCTCTAATCTTTTTCATCTAAGCAATCGGTACACATGAAGATTCAAGACAATTTAGATGCTTAACGTTTGTCAACCTAAAGGCATGGCATTTACTCTTTAAGCTCTCTAAACAACGAATTAGGCATGGGTGTTTCCACTAACTTTTTTCATTCTCGAAGTATTTAGCATGATATCTACTAAGCTGCACTCCGAGAAAGCATAATACAATGGAAATCGACAAACACACAAATCCTAGAACATGGTATCTATTCCGGTTATTCGTGATAATTAATTCCAAGAACCGTAGCTAGTTCTCTTGTTACTCGGCATAGGTACAAGTCTCGATTATCCAAATTTACCTACGTAACAAACTCAATTACAAAGTTATCCTATGGTGATCAATCATAAAATAACTCAATAAGATTGGAATTAAAATAGAAATTAACCATTAAATTATCAACAAATTTTCTTGTAACAAAAGTGCATCGAAAATACTCAAGGAAACATGATTAGGAGGTCTTGTTCTTTGAACATACACAAAATTATATATATTTCTTTTTTTTTTTGGTCGAATACACAAGATTATATATATAGGGAGGTATTCCTACTAGGATTAGGATTAAATATAAGGAAAGCTAATGAAAAGTGCTTGAAAACTTTGAGTTAAGGACAAAATAAAGGATAAAATGAATAATACCAGGATTGATTTTTTAGTGTAAAAATGTGGTTTGTCGTTAAAATAAACAGTGCCGAAAGCTTTTCGTTAAAGTTTACTTGTATCAAATGCATGAGATGCTCAAACTCTGGAAGAGAAATATGCGAGGCTACAAATGGAGCGCTCAAGTCACCGCACCGGAAGAGAGGATTATTCCATTTCTTTCAGTTCAGATACTCAAACTCCACGATTTCGAGAGTAAAAGTAAATGCTCTTAACCAATAATAGAATAGAAAAACATGGACAACGTGGGCATGACCTAATGTTTGATGTTTGAGAGCATTAGACTTTGATAATGGTCAAGATACAGCTAAGAAATCGTGACTCCAAAAATTTACCGAGACTGCCCAGCAAGCTGGGCAAGTTTTGTTGTTAATTAACAAGCCTGTGGTTCAACCACTCACACTCTCAAACTTTTATCTCCCGAGTCCTGACGAGACGCTGAAATTTGTAGTCTTAAGCAATATTGCCTTCTACAAAACTCATGAGCACATAATGCTCCAAGAACTGCAATTAATTCAATTATTGACACTTTGTATGAAGTACATTCTAATGACGGAATGCAAGTGAGAATTCTCAGACTGAGATCCCATAATTGCTAATTTTTGTGACCTCCTTTGACAAAGCATTCCTTTCTTTCTTTGCCTCGGTAGCTAGTTTGGAAACCTGCACGCGAGACAACCCAAGATTAGCATTCCTACGCAAAAGTGCATGTGAAATTCGCAACAAGGAATTTTTATACAAACCAGTGGATAAGCAGAAACACGGGACATGGATGGAGAAATTTCCTTTTTCTATCTCATCCTCTGTCTTTATTTTCAGTGAACTGTCCATGTGAGTAACATGCTTTCCAAAGGCGATAAACCTCTTCGAAGATCAGTTTTCTTTAGTGGATTTCGTGTTTATGAGTTTTAAGTCTTTAAGATACATGTTTTCGACTTCTGGATAAGGAAGAAATAAGTAAGTGCAATACTATGATCAACTAACTCACTTGTGACCGAAACACAGCTGCTTCTCTTCTGGGAAGCTCTCCAAGGATATCTTTCAAACCTGATAGAATGAAAAAACAATGTTCAAGCAACAGAAGCAAAATGTCTCATTCGCCTCCCCTTTTAACTGCTTAATGTTATCAAACTCTTAGAGTCAAAAGGCTTTGCATACCTGCTGCTTGTCTTTCAACCTTATAAGCTGAGCGAATCACACTTTGGATTTGTTTCCCTGTTTGTCTGCAAATAGAAATTTGGACATAAAAAGTAAGTGCTACGGCAATGGAAGTGAATTATAAATTGCTCCACTTTTATAAATGCAAACCTGAGTTTTGTCCTTCCCCTTGTCAATTCCTCTTCAGCATGTAATGCCCGCTTCTGAAAACGATAACCATACCCATGAGTTCAATTTCTAGGTATGCTTCCTCAGATTAAACACGATGAGCACTAAAGCAGGCTAGAAACCCAGAGCAGGAAAGGCAATTTTCGCTCTAATCTTTATTTAGTCTATTTAATTTTGGATCTTTCATGATCATTGCAGGGTTTACTTCTTGTCCTTCACTCATTCACTTATATCAATATTCGAACAAATTAGTTTCTCACAATCAACTCTTCAGTTTTTGGGTTGAAGTAGCTCTTGCCATTCAAATGATACTAAACTGCTTGCCCAGGTTAAACCTAATGTCACTCCAAGAAATGATGACCACTCTGACTGCCAGAACTAACATTACAATAATTCTTTTCTCACAGCTAGCAGCCAAAGTCTTCGATGAAGCTGTTGCCTACTGATGCATGCCTACAAGACATTAACTAAATGGCAAATGCATATGATTAGCACCCTCGGAATACCCCACTAGAAAAACTTCATAAATTTGTCACGTTACCATATCAACCCCTCCCTGCCCTTCCAGGTCCCAAGGTAGACAGACAAGAAACTTGGTGCAAACTATTAAACTGGGCATAATAGCATTCTATTATTCAAGCAATTAATCATCCTTTAATTCTTTTAAGAATTATTTTTTCCCTTTATTAATGCACAAATATAATCCATGAACCAGATTCTACGTCTGCCTTTTGTAACTACTTTATCCTTCAACTTCAAGTTATATCATCATCACATGGTTAATTTCTTTCTCATGTTAATAGAAGAATGATTCCATCCTCCTCATTTTGTTAAAGCACAATATTGATCAGGACATTTCACTATGCAAACACTTTGCTTACCCTTTCTTTCTTTCCCTTCATTAATGCAAAGCCTACATCTTTCACCCAGAATGCAAAACCTATTTTCACCTCAAGTTTTATATTTCGATCATTCAGTCAAATTTTCCACATGTTAATAGAAGACTGATACCATCCTTCTAAAGTTGTTACAATAAAGTTTTTCTTGCACATTAATTCAATAGGCTGCCCTTGGAAAAGGAAATCTTCCTCATTCATTGTCAGGTGGCATATGAATGATCAGATATCTACCTCGAACTTTAATGATGCTCATAGAAAAATCTTTGACATTTATTGTCACAATTTTTCAGGTGACAATCAAACCTTTGAACCCCAAGGTTTTCCAGTTTGTGCATGTACGGTTCTGTCGGAGTCAGTGGCTGACCTTTGGTATAGTTTAGCTAAGTACTACAGATTTCCAGTTTAGTGAGTGTGGTGCTGTGGGAGCCAGTGGCAGACCTTTCGAAAAGTCTAGGTAACTACTCAGGTAGACTGTTCAATAGGCACTTCTAGTTGCTATTTCTCAAACATCTGATATGGTAAATTCAAAGAGAAAATGAAAATTTCAAAATCATCTCAAGGTTCTTATGCCAGTGACAGCCCTACATTTGCTAAATTTTGAAGCTAAAGAAAAGCAACACATCTTATTTTCGGGAAAAAACTATTCTTCCTGTTGATTATGCTACTCGGTATTCAATTCATACATCCTAAACTAGTATGGACGTCCAATATTCTTCATATATTTCCTTTGCAAGAGAGTTTCTCCGACATAATCTATATCAGTAAGAATTCCCTTGCACAAGGCACAACTGAGCAACAGATTTTGTAACAGTGAATGACTGTGTGTGTGTGCGTGAGAGAGAGAGAGAGAGAGTTCACCTCTAATTTTTCACTTTCAGCCTTTAGAAGATCAATTGAATGTCGCAACTCCTTTACTTTGGCATCAGCTCTAGAAAGTAAAGACTGCACAAAGAAACAAGTGCTGAAGCAATCCCCATGTATGATATTATGACTATGCATCATGTGCTTGCTACAATACAGTTTCATGAGTTTTAAGCCTTTGTTAACTTTTGTTAACTTAGTTGAATTGTCGTTAATTTTTCCTATGAAATTAGTTTCTCACATAAACTTCCCTTCTTAAATGCACATTATACTGCCAACTTTTGGGATTATTACCATGTCACCTTCATTGGCTCTAGAGGAAAAAGGTCTTCATGGTTCTGACTTTTCTTCCCCTCACCATTTTCTTGTTTTCTTTGATTCATTACAAATAAGAGTAATAATGAACTACCTAAACATTGGACAAAAGAATGCTCAGACTGTTGGAAACAAGTTTCAGAAAGGGCCACTAACATTAGCTAGCTGGTCATTGATCTCAAAAATTGACGTACGAACCAAGTATTGTAAGAGAATGGAATAATGAATATCATATTAAACTCTAGTCATCTCTTGGTCATTGTCACATAGCTACACAATGCACTAAATATGAAGATTCACCCTCTTTCTGAAAGGTGTTGGCGATTCTAACAATGCAATTGAATGTGTCTTCAAAGTTTAAACAGTCCCTGCTTACCTCTTCGCTCACAAAAAGGCGCAAGGCTTTGTGGTACAAGAGACGTCGTGGTCCTGCAGGACAAATAAATAAATAACTAAAAATTGGGTAATGACCAAGGATTGATAGTTGATATTGAGTAAAACTTTTTACATCTTAAATTATGATTAGATCTACAATGTAGTCCACATACAGTATTATCATGGAATCTAATAGACTAAAATTGCCTGCTATACAACTTCAAGTGTTGCCGGTCATCTATAATTAGTAGCATCCATGAGATTTAACATCTCAGGTTTTCTTAGATTAGTTTCCTACTAGAGTAAGTACTAAAGGATAACGTTATGTGGACTACATAGCAATCAAAGTTTGAATGCACGCAACCATTCAAAAACCAATAATGACAAAATCTGCCGATGAAATTAACCCATACTTTTCAGAAACAGAAACCCCAATCCAGTTGCAACTCCAGCTGTAATCATGGGATTTGAAGCTGCAACATGAACACCCTCTGCACCAAAAAAGTGTAAATATAAACTTTTAAAATAATCAACAATGTAAACAAAAAGAAATGGGAAACTCTGCTTTCGTCTTCTAAAAGAAAAAAATGATAAACCAACAGTTACCTTTAATCTTCCCAAATAAAAGTTCCTCATAAGCACCACAATTAGATTTGATATCTTCCAGAGAGTTCTGCATTCACACATTCAACTCAAATAAGTATAAACTCATCATCAACTAGAACTTTCTCCAAGTAACTACTGATTCGTGTGCGTTGACGGAAAATAATGCCCAAACGCAATACTTTTGGCATGGTGCAATAAATTCTGAATTATCGGAATCAACACTATGCACAAAACAATACACAATTACAAACGACATTTCTTTTCACAATTTTTTCCTCATAAAATTATAAAATTAACAATCTAAAGTTTTGAAAGTTTCATTAACTATTAGATAATCTAAATTAGGTAATACAAATTGAAAAAATCAAAACTTTTGTTAGTTCCCTCTGCGCCAAGCAATCTCAATTACCAAAATTCATAAACTCAGCAAAAGTTGAGGGGAATTTGTCTCCTTACAATAGTTTGGCTGAAATGAGCGGCGGAGGTGGCTCGAATCTCAGAGAGACGTGACCTAGAAGCTGCAACGGTGGATTCGAAGGTTTCTTCGACGTTCTTTTGGTAAATCCGAGCCTGCTCAACGGCGTAGTCGACCCACGGTGTGGCGAGCTGGTCTAGGGTTTGGGGACTGTGGCTTACGGAATTGCTGTGTGATAAGGTTGGATTCTCTTCCGACGAGGTTTCCGGCACCGTCGCCATTGCTGATGCAGTCGAGCTTCTTCACCGTCTTAAATTAAATCTATCTCAAACACTGACTAGTACAACGAACTACTCCAAAATATTGAAATATTTCAAACTAAATTACAGAACCAATATTTAATGAAACCCATAGATCTACCAAACACTGGATTCGAACAACAGATCTACAGAAAATTAAAACATGAATAACTTAAAGAGACAATCTGGGAATAGAGCTTCATGCTTAAGCAAAATAGGAAAAAAGAAACATTCTGGACTAAAATTTTTTAAAAGAAAATTAATGAAAAGGAAGAAGCTTTAGCTCTTCCTCTCCAGTAACTCTTCAAAACCAGAGATTGCAAAGTAAGAGACTTTCGGCTAAAAACTACAAACCCACATTGTACCCCAGCAAAGCAAGCAGAAACAGAACTCATTTGCAAAACAGAAAAAAGGAATTGTACCCCAGCATTGTCTCACAAAAAAGGGGAAGTGCAGATAAATTGTCACATAGAATATATGAGGAACATGAATATTTTCAAAACCATGCTTTAATACCCAAATAATCAGAAAATAATGAAATCCCAAACCCAATTATACCCAAATAATAATCAAATCCCAAACCCAATCGGAAAACAATCAAATCCCACATCAATCCCAAACCCAATTAATACCCAAATAATCAGAAAAATAATCACGACAAACTCCAATTCAAATCAGATGAGCTCAATTCACGAAATTATCCAGATACAAAAACCCAATTCACGAAATTGTAGGAAGAGAAAAGGGAAGAGGCATAATTACCGAAAATATAAATCGGGTTCAAATGGGATGGAGATTAGCCGTACCTGATGCTTGATGAGAAGGGTCCTGATGACGCTGGTTTCTTAGGATGCAAATCGAGAGGAAGGAGCTTCTTGTACTGATGAGAAAGGGGCGGCGACAAGAGAGTCCCGCGCGCGGATTTTGTCCATCCTAATCCAATACGCGTTACACTAATACTAAGATCCAAGTTTTTTTTATCACAATTAGCTTCTAAAATAATTCTTAAAATTGATAATACCTGAAAAATGAGCGTCAAAAATCTATGCGACTTTGCTTTATAATTGGAGGAAAACTTCTGTTATATCCTAACGTGACAAATAATTAGACTTCACAAATTTAATTAAACATTATTATTGAGATTAAAATATTTAAATACTAAAAACAGTTTTTATTTTTAAAAATGTATAATTTTTCTTAGACATTGTTGTGTTACTTGAAATGCAAGTTAAACAAGTGATCAGTCCTCCTCATATTTATAATACAATGCAAAGTAATTCCTATTTTCACGAGAGCAGTATGTTTGAGGATATCTCTACATATTAATTTCTATTTTTCTTGAGTTTTTGCAGGTTTATAATTTCACTTGCTACTTGATTGTAAGAATGTAACTTTATGAGTTTGTTTATATGGTATTCTAGCCAAACATGGGACAATTTAGCAGAAAATTGGTCTCCTTGCATGTGCTTACGTGCGAGCGAAAAGTTTTTTTTTTTTTTTTTCTTCCAATCACGCGCAATATGCACGATTTACAATTTTGTATTCGATTTTAGACGTTTTTATTTGATTGATATTTCGAGTTTGTCCATATAATTACCTTTTGAACAATGAGTAATTGAGTACCGCCAATCTTTTGATAACTATGAACTCATGTATATAAATCTAGCTTTTATGAACTTTGTTTCTTGAATGTGCATACTTTTAAAACATTTTTAACAGCATGTTCGAAACTAAAAAGAATACGAATACCAATGCGTCCTAATCTCTTATCGCCTAGTCTTTAGGCATTGAACAAATAAACGTCATTTGAACTTGAACACAGAGCACGATCAACATATTCATCTTCCTATAAGGCTTTCTTATACCCATTGGACTCAAATAGCTAATGCCTGATCAACAAAACTCATGTTCATATACTTACAGAACAAGGATTGGTGCAAGTTATACCGAAAATTTAACTGGAGATCAAATGCTATCTATTGTTAATGGCAAAGCACAAAGTTCTGAGAGCTAAACCTCAAAGATGAAGGCATGCTCATTTGACAGTTTAAGCGTTTCAAGCGCTGTCAAGTAAGGGTCAGGAAATGGTTTTGCTCGAACGCAATCCTCTCCAACAACAAGAATTTCAAAGAAATCTGTGAGCTTCAACTTTGATAATATTAGCTCGACATATAGTCTTGAAGCATTCGTTACTGTAGCCCGTCTCAAGCCTTGTTTTTCAATCCATTGGCGTAGGCCCTTAACAGTTTCTACCTTTTCAGATACCAATCTGCAACATATCACTCACTAAATCAAGCTGAGACAAGAGATAGGGTCCTTATATTTGAAAGAAATAACACCACAACTCAATACGGAAATATAATTCCCTATTTATCGAGGAAGATTGTAGTTGTACAGTTAAGATAATTTCCTTCCATCCACAGAAGAAGTACAACAAATAATACCAAAGCATTATATACCAAAATGTATTTGATATCAAGCATGCAGTTTCGTGACAATTTTTGAAGTTACCTTCGGAACATGGCTTCCTTATCTAGGAAAAACTGTCTTGCTCTTTCAATATCCCAATCGGGAAAGAGAATACCACAAAGATACTCATTATGTCCTCCAGTTATCTTCTCACTGAAGAATTCCTCAGTGATAGGAACCCCACCATTAAAACCTACCTGTGGTACACCAAAGAGTGAGTCGGATTAAAATGCTAAGTGTGTTTGTGCATGTGTGTGTGCGCATGGGCGTGTGGATGATAGAGAGAGAGGGAGAAATAAAGAGAGAAGCCTACTTCTTGAAGCATTTCATGGTAAGCATAATAATGGAAGGGATCTGAATCACACAATCTTCCATCAATATCAAATAGAATTGCTTCTAGAGGAGCGACACAAGCAAGATAAGATTTTCTGCCATCACATGGAAGGTGATTACCGCAAGCAATCAAGTGACAAAAATTGAAGGTACAAAGAACGTGACGAAACTAAGATGCTATGTCTAGTGGCTCAGCCCAATGAAGCACAATTGTTTGTTCTAAAAGTAAATATACTTCCTGCTAATACGTATTACGGTTAAAAATCCTAAAATGCTAGATAAGATACTATAACTTTCTTGTCAATTTTGGTGACTATTAACATTTCACAAATTGCATGCACAAAGTACTCTTAATTAAACTATGGGTATTATAGGATGCAGAAAATTATCGTAGTGCTAAGAAAGATTATGACCTTTTGACCTTTCGTCCTGCTTAGCGATTTCTCGAGTTTAAGCTATACTAAGTTGGCAAAGTAAAGCTGATGACAAGTAACCAGAAGACAAATAACTTTTCTAACTTATTACCGTGACCATAAGGCAAATAGATTTGCGATCAAATTTCCTCTTAGTCCCAAGACCAAAGTCTGAAGGGGGTCGAACGCTTTGAACGAATAAGAATGAACATTATTTGTTAAGGTAGGATAAGGAACAAACTTTTTGAACTGTCCATTATATCAACCATCGAACCCCAAGCCTACCATTTGAACTCCAGAATAATTTCACATATCATATCGACCATCGGATATCAAGAACCTTTTAGATGCTTAGACAGACACCACCCCCCAACCCAAACCACAACAAAGAGGAAAAATAAAGGTTTTAGTTAGACAGTTCAAACACCAGAAAGCTTTGCATTAAAGGTCAACACTTAAACATCAACCAATGTCTCAGAAGACTATGATCAGGCACCTAAATGTAGGTGAGGCACTGCGAGTTGCCCGGGAAAAGGCTGATGCAACATGCTCAGCTAAGCAATTTGCCAACAATCCTAAAAATGTAAAAGCATTTGACAATTTTGTTAGCTGCTTTGTTCAGAATCAAGATTAGAATTCATAAGAACAATGCTATTCCCACACACAGCTGATTCCTGTAAACCGGAATTCAAACTACTAATTCACTCAAATTAAGCTTATCACATAAAATGTTCGTAACTTGTGAACAAGGACAGCAATCACTGTTAAATATATAAATTTTGCTCAACCATTATACCTCCATGTAGCATTACGAAAACTCGAACAAACACTGCTTCATACAACATCAGCAGGAAATTATGCTTTGCAGAAGAAACTTAGATACAATGCTTCCAGGAGTAAAAATAAATTTAAGAAAGCCAGAAAATAAAAGAAATACCTATCGAGTGGATGAGCATCTGACGAAAGGGACACCACTATTGAGGTTGACCTGAATTTAGTGGGGTTCTGTGTGTGATTTGCAGTTTTATGGAGATGGGTTTTGGGAAAGTGGTGAGAACGAAGAAGACGAGAAGAAGGAAGAGCCAGCATGGTATGGAATGTGACACATGAGCTCTTTCCACTACTATTTATTTTATGGAAAAATAAAGGGTAAATTACACAAAACTACCTCAACTATTGGTCTCATGACACTCATACCTCATCTTTTAAAATTGACAATGTCATACCTCATCTTTTAAAATTGACAATGTCATACCTCATCTTTAGAATTTGGTCAATTTTATACCTTCCGTTAGCTTGACCATTAATTTGTCAGTTAAATGCAGACGTGACTTGATCCAAACCCCAATTTCTATTAAAAAATTAAGAAAATATTTAAAAAAATCATTTAATATATTTTAAATATTAAAATAATAAAGAAAAGTGAAAAAAAAAATATATATTCAAAACCCAATTCGTCCCCACCCACCCCCTCTCTCCTCCCCATCTTCTTCCACTGCTGCCCAGAAACGAAACGAAAAAAAAAAAAAAAAATTCAAAACCCAATTTGTCCCCACCCCACCCCCTCTCTCTCCTCCCCCATTTTCTTCCCCTGCTGCCCAGAAACGAAACGAAAAAAAATAAAAATTCAAAACCCAATTCGTCCCCACCCCAGCCCCTCTCTCTCCTCCCCCATCTTCTTCCCCTGCTGTCCAGAAACGAAACGAAAAAAAAAAAAAAAAAAACTAAAAATCAAAACCTAGTTCGTCCTCACCCGAGACTTGGGCTCGCACACCCATGGCTCGCCGGACCTGGGTTGGGTGTCCTCTGGGTGCCCCGGAGCTTCACGGAGACGAAAGGAGAGAGGGTTGACCCCAATGATGGTTTTGGTACCATCGTCGGTGGGTATGGGTGTGTAAATGGGTGCGTGAGTGTAGATCTGGGAGAGAGGTATAGTCTGAGAGAGAGAGAGGGGGAGAAAGAGTGAGTGAGCTGAGAGAGAGGGAGATGTTGGCATGGGTGGGGAAGGGTGGGGGGTTGCACGGAAGGGGAACGGGAAGGGGTCGGGGTGGGGGGGGGGAGATGGGAATGGGTTCTGGGATGCAGAGGAGAGAGAGAGGGGGAGAGAGAGAGATTTAATATAAAAATAAATTTTTTTAAATTTTAATTATTAAAAATATATTTAATAATTTTTTAATCCAGTTGGATTAGTGAGTGTGCCTTGCATTTAGCCACGTCAGCACTTAACAGAAAAATTAACAGAAAAACTGACAGAGGTATGACATTGGCACAAATTCGTAAGATGAGGTATGACATTGTCAATTTAAAAAAATAAGGTATGAAAGTGTCGTGACACCAATAGTTGAGGTAGTTTTTTGTCATTTATCCAAAAATAAATGAAGAGAGCAAACTCTAGTAAAAGGAGTCCGATTCTCTGCCCTCCCACTTCCCATACACTCTCATTGTCTCATCCCGGCCCGGAGCGGACCACTTCCCAAGCCCGCTCCACCACCGTAGCACGATATTGTCCGCTTTGGGCCCCGACCACGCCCTCACGGTTTTGTTTCAGGGAACTCACGAGCAACTTCCCAGTGGGTCACCCATCATGGGAGTGCTCTAGCCCCCTTCTCGCTTAACTTCGGAGTTCCTACGGAACCCGAAGCCAGTGAGCTTCCAAAAGGCCTCGTGGTAGGTAGGGATGAGAATATACATTTAAGGATCACTCCCCTGGGCGATGTGGGATGTTACACTCATCCCCTCCTATTTGTACGGTCATGGTTAAACCACGTCAATGTTTTATATTACTATTGCCTTTTGTCTTATTATCTTTATAAAAAAATCAATATAAATTATTGATGTGTCTTAACCGTGGCTGCACAAAATAGGAGGGGATGAGAGTGTATGAGAAGTGGGAGGGCAGAGAATCTGCCTCCCCACTAAAATCATTGTCAGTACAATCAAACAAAAAAAAAAAAAATGGGTCAGGATCTATTTCAAATATAAGTGTTATGTATTGGGTTATTTGGTAATAATATCGGCAACAAAATTTACCTCGCAAAAACATGAGACTGAGAAATAAAATAAAGGAATTGGCAAGAGATGATCGTCCTCAGTCACCAAGGTGCCCACACTTGTACAAAATAGCATCAATGATAAGCTTGAAATCTCCTTCAAGACACACCATTTTAAACATTGTAAATCTCTAAGCATCATGAAGAGTAAGAATAGTACTAAGATCTAGCGAGATTTTTATTTCTTGTAATAACGTGTTTATAACCAATTTATTCCCACCATCCCGTAAAAAGTCGACAATAGTCTTATTTCAAAGGGTAGTTATAGTTCCAACCAATTTCCTATGTTTACCCCAAGAAAATACTTCTTTACCTTCTACTCCAAATAATTTTTCTTAAAACAAATTATTTTTTTTGTTTTAATTATATTTATATTTTAAAGGGCGTAGCATCTAGAGGAGTTTAAAAAGATTTTTTTTTAAAGTGGTAGATTTAATCCGTTTGTTTTTTATTTTAATTCGACTACCTTAAAATAAATTGATGATGCTGTGTTGGGTAATTCTGCCGCAGGGGGTTTTGTCATTAGAAATCATCTAGGTAAGCCTGTTTTGGCGGGTTCAAGAAGACTGGGAAAGAACACGATCACAGTTGCAGAGGCTTTGGCTGCAAGGGATGCTCTTTTTGGTGGCTAGATCGCGGGGTATAAAAAAGGTTCTGATAGAAGGAGACTAGAAAATTGTCATTGAGGCAATCATGGGAAGGTGCTGCATTCTTTGGTGTATTCGTGCAATTGTTGAAGATATCAAATAAATGGCCTCTTTTTTTGATTTCATAAGTTGGAAGCATATTTTTAAAGAACCAAATTTTGTAACGGATGCGGTCACCTCGTGTGAGCATGTGATAAATAACTTTCATGTTTGTAGTGGCTGTGTTCCTTTTTTAGCTACTAATTGACTTTAGAGGCATTGGTTGTTTCCGGGGTTTTTCTCTCTCTTAATTTTATTTTCATCTCAATGAAATTTTTTAATCCTGTCATTTATTACGTGGCATAAATCTTCACCGTCGAAAAATTTCAAGGGTTAAGAGGGAAGGGGAAGGGAATTCTAAGAAAGAAATCGATAAACCTCCAAAACCCCTCCATCCCTCGGCCAATGCTTTTCCTGAACCAAATACTTGAGAAGCTGAATTCCGCAGGAAAAGGATGAGCAGGGCTTCTACTCTCTTCCAATTGTGGCAGACCCCAAACAGATTGCCGCTCGCAATCTCTAAAATTTCAAAAGGTTTCCCTCTCTCTCTCTCTCTCTCAAACTTTTCTGTGTGATTTGATTCTACCGTACGTGTTGCTTGCCTTGATTTAGCTAGGAAATGCTTGCTTTTTGATTTAGTCGACGTTAATTCTTATTTTCTGCAACTCTTTTTGTTGCCATTGCTATTTGGAAATTCACGGCTTCATTTTCCATTGGAATCCCAACCACTTGTGCATAACTCTTTGTTTTTCAATCATTCCGTTGGTCTCTTTCGTTTTACTTGTCTGAGAAATTAAATTCCATTTGGCTTCGTGGTTTTTTATTACAGTTTTTGGTTTTTAACTTACATGGCCTGTGGCATTTACAAATGATTTGGATCCTAATGCAGATCCGCACTTGATACCGAGTGCCAGAAGTTATCCAGTACTGTGCTTCTGCAAGGAAATACAAACTAGCACATATGAAGCTGTCAAGGGAAGCTATGTACCTTCACCTGTTGTAAAACAAGAGAGCAAGGCGAAGGTATTTTCTCCTTGGTATCTGTATTTATTTGGTCTCATGGGCACATTTATGATTTAAAAGAAATTAAGGATAAATTACTGGCGGCCGAAGCAAAGCAAGAAATGATATGAAATAATAAAATGGTCCGGAAAAGTGAAAAGAATAAAGAAGCAAAGGTTTAACATTATGTAATCATTATTTTGTAGTTTCATGGAAAGTATAACAAGAGGATTCAGTCAGTAACTGGATGGTTTGCTCTTGTATTCATATTAGAAAATATATTAGGGCATTACTTCTACTACTACTACCTTTTTCTTGTTGGATGATAATAGTAAGAGAGATTGGACAGACCCTATGAATAATTATCCGGGTATGGTGCAAATTAACGTGAAATTCAGGATTGAAAGTATAAATGACCAACTGCAATAATGGTATGACCTTCTGGAGCTGTCAACAAGGGAGTTGGGTTTTGTTGATCAATAACCACCCTGAACAATGTGTTTGAAGTTTGGGATTTAGAAGTTTCTGACTTTATAGTGGTATAGGGGCTGGAATTATTGGGTGTGCATCTCATACAATAGGTTGCAGGAAAATGGTAGTAGTAAATGATCGATCTTGTTGACCAATTCACATTGTTTGTCCTGCTAACAGCAGAAGTATAAGTACCATGTATACCATATACGGGCATATAGGTTGTATGTGTACCATGTATACAGAGATACAGGTGGAGGCATGCACTACAATATAGTGGATGTATACCATTGATGGGTTGAAATATCCATTTGATTCATTTTTAGAAACAGTAGTTGTATATTGTGCAAAGAAGTTAGTTGCTGATTATTTGGTGCATTCATATGGTATTAAAACTCAGCGAAGTTGATTTTGACAACTTGACTAAGTTTGATATCTTAATGGCGTTTATGTTAATGGATTGTTGTGAATTTGGTTACTTGATTCTAATGTGACAGAACTTGAAGGGCATTGTTCTCTCAAGTTTAAATAAGTTTCACGCTTCTACCAAATTTTATTTTATTTTTCTGGTGCCTACCTTCCTGCAATCTTTTACCACTCATTTCTCTTGAGAATAAAAATAGGAAGAAGTAATGGTGGTACCATGGTCCCAATATTGTAATTCTAGGAAAAATCACCCGAAAATCTTGAAGATGTTGGTGCATTCCAAAAGCTACCCATGGTGATGCCATCTGTTGACATTCTGTACTCAGCACTAAGGAAGGCTAAGAGGATTACACCAACAAAGGGTACTTGTTATTAGTGTTTATTTTATATCAGTTCTAACAAAAATACATTAGATTGGAATTCTTGGGAACTTGGTTTGTAGGACCCCTACTGCTAGTCTGTTGGCCATGATTTTTGAAATCTTATTTTCAGGTATTGCCAATATTGCAAAGCGAGAGAGAAATAGAGGTGCAAAGCAACTTGATGCATTGATGAAAGTTTGTTCTTAACTGAAGTTTGTCTTTTGATTGTATTTTCTTTTGTACTGTTTTTATATGAAAGACTGTTGAATGATGACTGACTAGCTTTCTGTTTCCATCTGCAGGAACTGGCAATTCCGTTGAGAACTTATTCGGAGAATTTTCCAAATAAAAAGTATCTTCACCCTTACGAACGGTCTCTTATTGAATTAACTCTTGGGGATGGAAATTATGAACAGGTACATTTTGAGCAAATTATGGCCAATATTCAATGCAGAATAAATCAAGGATGTTATTGCAGTAAAAAATTAATTGGAACAACTTGTTCATATTCTCATAGTCATGTACTAAAAATACGAGTTAGGTTGTTGTTTTGATGTTTCTTATTATACTAAAATGGAAAAAAATGCTCTCTCCTTGTCTTTTTGAATGAATTTCAATGAATACCTTTCAAACTGGTTTTCCAATTGTTTCTCCACGAGGACTGAATTATACTATCTTGTGACATTAAGAGAATGCAGACAGGTATTAGACTTTCATCAACTGGTTGGTCTTCAACCTTTTTATTTGATTACAGGTGTTGGGAAAGGTCGATGCTTTGAGGAAGAAGGTTGTGTCTATTGGAAAGGAACATGCATCTCTTTGTGCTAAGGTGGATACAGTTCCCAATTCGAGCTTTCAGTATGGAAATTTATGACCTTTGAGTGCCTTCCTTCATATTGTCCATCATGATTGCATACAATGCACTTGTACTTGGCAGCTTATGCTACTTTCTTCTTTTCTCGGACATCTCCTTAATTTTTATGTTTATGCTTCATTGTATATTAGCGATGAAACATTAGTTGAAATTTAAGTGGTATTTTATGTTGGGCGGCATTATTCGTCCATGCCTGTTTCATATTGGCTTCCATGTGCTAACTGCTTAGCATTCATGAAATTTCTCATCTACTCATGCTTTATTAGCTTTATGAGGATTACCTGCATCTTCTCTTACCAGAAACACAAACAGTGCATTGTGTAACTACTGTATGGATTTTACTCTACCATATTAGGGGTGTCCATTTATAGTTTTGTCACGGTTGGAATTTCCTATATGTAAAAAGCTAGGGAGATCCTACCCATGTTAAAAAATAAAAATAAAAAACTGGGGAGTAATGTATTTTGTTGATTCTAGAAGACAAAATATTTTACAAAGTCTCGTATGTTTTGTGGCAGTCAACGACAAAGAAGGAAGCAGAGGCAAGACTAACTGAGGTCATTTCTATTCTTTAGCCAAAAGAAAAACTCCATTTCAGCCGTGTAGATAGATATTTACTCTGTTACAGTTATATCTACAGGGTATAAAGAAAGTCGAAGAGACATTTAATCGTGAAGGAAAACATGTTGATGATTTGTTACACATAGCCAAGGTGATTTGATTTCTGAACTTGGTTCTATAGTGGTTCTTGTTTTTTGTTTATTCATTTTTTTTTTCATTCAAACTTAAGGAAGGCACGACATGTATTGTGTATTATATGGCGTCGGTTCGAATCCCCTCGGTGGCTAATCTAACAAAATCTATTGTTTGGCAAAAAAAAAAAAAAAAAAAAAAATTAATTGTTTCAAAAACATATCGTATCTATCATTTTATTTTTATAGATATGGTGTGTCTGAGAATCTGATCTTGCATGCAAGATTTTATATATTCTACAAAAAATTTTGTCAGGCAAAATTTGTATCATTAGGTTTCCTTAAGTTAAATGCAGAAGAAAAAGGTATTTGTAGTCTATCATTTTAATCACTAAATTCTGTACTGTTTTGAGTTGTCTAAAAACTTTCATACTAGTTCTCTGAGAAAAAGAAGAAAATATAATTCATACTACTTGGTTGCATCATACTTGTTCAATATAAATTAAAAATGGTTTCTCTGTGGATCCATGCCTTGTTTAGGAATGCATTTTAGAACTTTTAATGGGTTGATTTATGCAACTCTGTTTTGTTGAGTCACAGCTTTATTTTTCCCCTTTCCTTTTGGAATACTGCCTCTTTTAACTATCTATACTTGCAGACTCTGCGAGCAATGCCAGTAGTTGATCTAGAAGCACCGACACTTTGTCTTGTTGGAGCTCCTAATGTCGGGAAGTCATCTTTGGTCCGTATACTCTCTACTGGGAAGCCTGAGGTATGCACAATTCTAATGACAAATATGATTTTCCTTGTATGGAGGATGTATGAAAGTCTTATTTTTCAATTATTGTTACTATCAAATATCATCGTCTTTATCTCACTTTTCTCCTTATTTTAATTTAAGATCTGCAACTACCCGTTCACAACAAGAGGAATCCTAATGGGTCATATTATTTCAAGCCATCAGACTTTTCAGGTCGGTCAATTTCTACAATATTTAGAATGAATATATATTTTTGATTTTCAATATTAATTTAAGTTGATTACAGGTGACAGACACTCCTGGCCTGCTGAAGAGATGTGATGGTAAGTGACTGGCATTTGCTAGTTGTATGTATCTTATAGAGTGGTTATGTTTAATTGTTGCACTCATTGATCCAATATGCAGAATGTCGATGTTAAATACCAAAATTTAGTCGAGTTGGTTGATACATAGTCCATTATGAAAACACAAGTAATTATGGTACATTGCTGAATGAACTTTTCTGAATGACCTTTGCTTACTTGTTTGAGTAAATGGAGCTTGATTTAGAGGCTGATCAAATATATAAGGTCTGTATAGGATTTTGGTTCAAATATGACTACGAGGATAATCCAACAGGGCATAGGGAAACCAATTTCTTTTCTTTTTACTTTGCTTGCATCTAATTTTCATTATAACACTCCAAATTTATGCAATCACTCAATTCATTTTCTCTCAAAGTTAACCCTTTCTGGCAAACTTGACATGAGCTCGTTCCGAACTGTCTCATTTCAATTTTGTATATATTAAGTAGGAAAACTAATGAAAACGTAGAAACTTGTGCTTCTAATGCAAATCCTTTATGGACCATTCATATGATACATTAAGGGAAGTTTTTTTTTGGCTTAATGTTTAGCATAAAAGTTTGTCTCCTCACTAGATAGGCTTTTGGACCATATAAAAAGTTGGAAACTGGTAATGCATACTACCATATATGACGCTGCATAGGAGGAAAGGTGTACTTTTGGAAATTCATGTCACTGTTATCGTACTCCGGTTAAAGCGCCATTTGGGTGTAGTGTGTGTGTATATGCAGGTACTGTCCTGTGCATGCCCTGGTTTCCTTTCCATTAAGGTGCTTTAGTTTTCAGTATAATCAATAATGACATAGGTTAGTTGGGTTCGGTAAGAAGAAAATGTTTCTTCACCACTCAATGGACAATTTTTCAGCTTGTCTGTGGTTGTGGTTAGTGCTTATATTTTTGTTGCTCGATTGGTTTGTCATTTTTTTTTTTTTTAATTGTGTGCTTCAGAGGACAGAAATAATTTGGAAAAATTGACACTTGCTGTCCTCTCACATTTACCGACCGCAATTCTTTACGTCCATGACCTCACTGGGGAATGCGGGACCTCACCTTCTGACCAGGTATTATGTGGTTTTACATACTATTTCTGGATTCAATATGAGACGTGAAACATAGTTTTAATGGCATTGAATTGAATTTAAATAAAATGGAAGGGATTCTTACAGCTCACAACAGATTGAGCAATGGTTGAGAAACAACTCAGTATAGTTAACTCTTTTTTTTTTTTTTTTTTTGTAATTCACCGCGGTAGAAAATGTTCCCCCTTCACTATTATGCTTTTGTTCTTCCTTTCCAATATATTAAATTCATGGGTTTTCTACGATGACCGTGCAGTTTGTCATATACAAGGAAATAAAGGAGAGGTTTGGTGAGCATCTGTGGCTTGATGTTGTGTCCAAATGTGATCTGTTGCAAAAGTCTCCAGTGCTATTTGCCACTGATAATGGTGATGATTCTGATCTTAAGCTGGAAAGGTACCGGAAGTTGGGTCCCGACGGAGCTATTCATGTGTCAGTGATGAATGAAGTAGGGCTCGCCGAGGTAATCTTTATATCATAAGTTCACTCTCCAAATACAGTGTTGAGCGTTCAAGCCTTGAGCTCGGTTGTTTTTCAATTTTAATGAACTTGCTCGGTGTTTGTAGTTTCGAACAAACTAAACCGGAAACAAAAGTATTTTCTTGTCAACTAACAATTCACGCTTGGATTTTTGCAACGGCAGTTGAAGAGCAGAGTGCAGGAGATGCTGGATTCTCAGATGACAAGGATCCAAGTTCAAGAAAGCAACAAAGAAAAGCTTGAAGTTAGTTGAGAACTTGAGAGAGCATTTTCTGAAGTTCGAAAGAGAAACCAATTGTGAGTACGCTGCAAGTGCTTGTATATAACACACACTGCTGACTTCTCACATTTTTTGGTCTACTTGTCGTCGTGGGCATCCAAGATGATTCGGAGAAGCTGAGTTAATTGCCTTAAATATGTAAGAATGGAGTACTGAAAACAGTCCGCATTTTCTTGGACAACTAGGAACTAATAGTTGAGCGCTCTCTGGAACGGGTTCAGTTGTGTTGTACGAAAGCTTGGTGTTATTGACCGATTTTGCTAACTTATCTTCGACGTACGTGCTAAATTACACGTTAGTCTTGCCAGCTAAAGTGTTTTAACTCCTGTTTATAATTGTCCGAATCGGGTTTTCCTTGCAAGGAAATATAGTTGGAGGACGATGTTGCAGATGTTGCAGTAAAAAATTTGCTCTCACAATGTTGAATGCATACATTTAAGCTTGGCTCTCTATGCTTGAGAGTGTTCTTTTCATTGCATATATGAAAACGTACTCTCTGTTTATAGACTCAGTTGAGACTCGAGCCCTAGCTGGTTACAGCTAAACTTTGTTTTCCTCTTTTCCTGTTCCAGTAGGTGCATTTCCTCTACTGTTATCAATGGACTCCCTTTTGCTCAACCAAAGAACCAATTAATTTGAAAGCAAACAACTCCTGAGGTTGCTTGTGTTATTTAAACATGGAACGATTGATTCTGTCGATGCTGATATCGGATATTGGCTCGATGGGCTGATCATCATCCCCAATTGGAGAAGAGCTCAGAGCATCTCTACTGAATTCATCTGCACAAGAGAATGGAAGTCCATTTGCACAACTTGTCGAAAAAAATGAAGTGAAAAGATTAAAACAGACAACTGAAAGGTTAATTGGCGAAGCAAGGGAATCAACTCTCACCGTAGACAGTATATAAGGAAGAAGGGGGAGGGGTGGACATGAAGTTGAGGCCACAGTAAAATCCCAATGCTAATACCACTGTCATCATAGCGTAAGCTGGCACTGCCAATGCCCAATACCTGAAAATAGTACCATAAATTCAAAAGAGCAAACTTGTTGGGAAGTGCTTTTAGAATGGCTAAAACTGCTTTTGACAGCGTTTTAAAAGTGCTTGTGGGTTACAAAAGCGTAGTGCTTTCTAGAGGAAGCAATTCAAAGTCAATTTTCAGTTTTTTTTTTAACATACAGAAATTTCATTAAAAAGCTAGGCGGCAGTGAAGAACAAACAAGAGGCAGAAACAAAACAGGACGCTAAGGCCACAGAGAACAGAAAAGTGAAAAAAGATGACAAAGGTGGGCAAGATACAATAAGTTGCAACATGCTAGTAAGATGCCAGCCCCCCAAAACTACTGAACTAGACAGTGTTCGACGGTGGACATGGAAAACCATCCCTGAACAGAACATGAAAGGTTAACGAAACATCACTGCACATCCTCCCTTTCTCCATAGATGCAAAAGCACTTCCAAGCGCATTTCAGTAAACACTTGGAATTTTTATCAATGTTGGTGTTCCTAACAAAAGCGCTTATAAAGCACTCACAAAACGACCCTAATTCCTGATTCATAAGCCAAAGTTCTTGTTTCCCAATCCAAATAACTAAATTTTCGAAACTAAGACAAAACATTATCAAAGTTGCAAGTAGCTAATCATCTAATCATTTGGAACAACAAAAGAATGGTATTGATGGAGGATTGAAACTCTTCCATTAAAAAACACCGACCAAACTGTTTCCTTTCCCACTCCAAATATCCCGAATCTGATTTAAACACAACTCTAAAGCTTCCCTAGATATGACAAAACATGATCAAAGTTCCGATTAGCTAATCGTCTAATCCTTTGGAACAACAAAAGAATAGAACTGATGGTGGATAATAATCTCGAACGAAAAATTAAAAAAACACATACGATTGAAAGTGAAAGCAAAAGGGGACATACCTGCTGGGATAGTAAAAAATCCCAATGGAATGCAACCAAGACTCTGGAACATACGCCCACACCAAGAATATAACTGCTCACACAGCACAGAATAATACCAAAATTAAATAAAATAAATAAGTATAATTAAAAAGAAATAAAAACTGAATTTGTAGAAGAAGAGTATTGGATGGGACCTGTAGCCACAACAGTAGTGATGGAGCCAACAAAGCCATAGACTTCAGAAGGCTTGGGGCCATGAAACCCAGAAGCCTTGTCATCTGAATCAACAAATGACACTGTTGCCCTCCTCTTCTTTGATACACTCAGTATTCTTCTGGGGCTGCACACAGAATATGAATCCTCCATTCCTTTCAATTCTTCTTCTTCTGGGTTTCCACCCAAATCATAAACAATTAATCCCAATTATTTTATTAACAATTTGGGTTCCTTTCTCCTAAATTAGTGATTGAAATCCTGTAAGTGCATAACTGAGATTCATAAATAAGAAGAAAACAAAAACTTGTCTGTCCTATAGGAATTCAGTTTCCAATTTCAATTACTATAATTGAGGACTCTAACTCAATCACATGTATTAAAAAAAAAATAAAAAAAAAACCCATAAATGGATTCAAGATACAAGAGAGAGGGTACCTGGAATTTGAGAATGTGAAGCCAAACGCAGGAGTGTGGGGTTAGCTGCTCAGCTACGAGTTTTTATGAATTTGGGTTTCGAGAGAGCATTTTTCTTTTTAATTTTTTATTATTAAAGATTGAAAGGCTTTAAAACTATTACAATTTACAATTTACAAGAACTTTTTTTTTTAAATTTTTTATTAGTTACTATGATTACATTATTATTCTATGTATTTGAGTTCATAATTGTGCTTGCTAATACTTCAAATTTATTGTTAATGGATCTCCTTTGATTCAAAACGTTTATGTTTCTTGTGCATTATTTCATTTTATGTTATAAGATTCAACTAAAAAATCCTAAGAAATCTACGAAAGAAATCCATACAATTATATAATAGAAATCCATATAAATCTGTCGAAATCCATATAGAATTGAAAATATTTTAAAATCCTTGGAAATCTGTCATTTAAAAAAAGTCTATTAAAATTCCGTGAAATCCAAATCGACTACACCCCTCTTAGAAGATGAAAAGTATTCGGATGCATGAACAGTGGACTTATAAATTCACTAGCTTTACTTGATAGAGTTGCCTTCCATGCCCGGTTAAGTTCGCCCTTAGGGGACTTTCCTTGCCTTATTGGACAGCAAGAATTTAATTGCCTTGAAAACAAAACAGAAGTACTACTTTGGATACGCTATGATTCGCATCTCTCATTAAACTTTTATAATACAATCTATGTCCTCTCTTAGTTTTAGCTTTCTTCATTGAGTAAAAGGATCGTACCAACTGTTAATAGAGTTTGGAGGGATGTTCATATACCAGGGGAAGGCAATAGCTGTGGATTCAATTCCTTTATTCATTTTTTTGTAAATCCTATAAATTCATGAATTCAGAACGCATACAAAAGGAGAAAATTTGAATTTAGAATGCATTTAATTAAAAGAAAAAGATTTTAGGAGAAATTAGGTTCTCATCCCTCCTTTTGCCACTCCATTGATTAAAACCTTTTTTTTTTCCATTTTTGATCAAGGTCTTTGGGTATTAATAACATCATTAATTATTTCAATAATAAAATATTTTTTTATTTCTAAATATATTCATTTTGTGTTAAAAATGTTACAATTAGTATATTTATATTTATGGTTAATTTTTTTGTCATATATCTTTATTTTTAGTTTGTACCCATTTTTAATTTGCAACCCTTTTTTAAATTGTACCAATTTTCTTTTCAATTTTAATTTGTACCCATATATTAATTTCTTTTTGTGCCCATATTTTGAAGGTTTTATTTGTATTTGTATCCATATTTATTTATTTATTTGTACCCATTTTTAATTTTGCTAAATGTACCCATGCTAATTATATGTACCCATTCATGTAATTTTTTCAAATTTTTCATTCTTAAATATACCAATTTGTTATATGTAAAATGTACATTTTTTTTTATATAAAATCTATTCAATTTTTTTTCTAATCCATTTTTATACTTATATGGGTACATTTTTTTTTTCTCTTTGACTTGAGATTGTATCCATGTCAAGTTTAATTGAAGAGATTTATTAATGTTATTAAGCCTAATATCTTTTTTTTTTTTTTTTTTTTTTTTTTTTTTTTTGTGATTTTGAAGAATGTACACATGTTTTGGTACAATAATTTTTTGGTTAATTTTGATTAATGTACCCATGTTTATATATTATACACACACAAACACACACACAATAAGATATTTATATTTTAATATTTTTAATCCCACAAATTATGGTTTTTTTATTTAAAATCTCATTAATATAAACAACTATAAATTTCAATTTTTAATTTAAAAAATATAGTAATATACATAGAAATAAATTATCACATTAATTTTAGGAACTTCAATAAAAAATTGAAAACAATCAAGGTTTCAGTCAAGAATATTTATAGTTAGGGACCGCATCCAAAGTCTTCCAAGATTTTATTCATTGAAGTAGTACATGTCACATCCGGGCCCGGGAAGTGATCCGCCCCCACTAGGAAGTTGCTCGTGAGTTCCTAGAAACAAAACCGTGAGGAAATGGTAACCCCAAAACGGACAATATCGTGCTACGGCAAAGACGTGCCCGCAAAGTGGTCGAGCCCGGGCCGGGATGTGACAGTACACCTCTTGCATTAACCTCCAAATATGGGTCCAAAGTACAAACCAATGGGAAGAAAGCGCTTATTTATTTATCTATTTTATTTAATTTTTTTTAAATAGGAAAACTAATGAAAAGGGTTTGAAAACTTTGAGTTTTAATGATAATGACAAAATAAAGGGTAAAGTGAATAGTATCAGGATTGATTTTTTAGTGTAAAAATATAGTTTTTCGTTAAAGTGAACAGTACCAAGAACTTTTCGTTAAAGTTCCCTTTTTAAATTGATTGATTGATTTATTTATTTATTTTTTAATCAAATTACAGAATTTAATGCCTATAGGCTAATGCTTAATATGTTCGCAATCAATAAAATAAATTAATCGAATTAAACTTTCAACGTGAATAGTTTGTAAAAAGTGAATTTGCCTGCTTGTGTATTGCCTATTAATCAGCAGAGTATGTTGGCTCATTCGCAGTTAAAAACATGCTTTGCGTTAAAATTTTCAACATAATAAAAGATATGAATCATGTAAAAAGCATTAACAAGTTCGTACTAAGTTGAACCCAAACTTCTACTCACCTAGTGATCCAAAAAGGAAAAATCGAACCTTGTACAAAAAGTTATGTTTTTTTTATTATAATTGATGTATATCAGCCCAATCCCAAGCGTATTAGGATTTAGTACTTACCAATTGAATTTCCTACAATTTTTCAACAAGTAAAAAGTGCTTTCCTTGTATATATACTCCATCGTACTCATAGTAATTAGTATTTATTTTCAAAATCCTACTTACTCAAAAGAAAGCAAAACCTTTCCTATATATCAGCACTGAATCACGCTGCTTTTCAAATCTCTAACGTGCCATCTCCATTATTCTGTGTCTTTTCGAAATTCCTCACGCCCATATATATATATATATATATAGTAGCACTCTGGATTATACAGTTGAACGAGCAAAGTAGCCATGGCAGGAGGAGTTAGTTGTGATCAATGGACTTGGCAAGAAAACAAAGTCTTCGAGACTGCCCTAGCGACCTACAATATTCACTGCATTGAAAAAGGGGAGTGGGAGAAACTCTCACTTTTGGTTCCTGGAAAATCCATTGATCAAATCAAATCACACTTCATGCAGCTACTGATGGATTTGAAGGCCATCGAGTCTGACCAAGAACCGCTCCCTGATTACAAAGATGATCTTTTTCTCATGACGAAAAAGGATTGAGACGCCAACGACAGCAACGGCAGTGATCATGATGGTACCGGAAAGAGAGAGTTTGATCAAGTTGTGGTGACAATTAGACGAATTTGATTATTCCATGCATGGTTTTGCTACTTTATATATTGCGTATGAATAATGGGGTAACCCAAAAAATATGTCTCTAATTCTGATGAATTCTTGTGTTACAACTGAGGGCCTAATCACAGTACTTAACCTGTGATATATATAAAAGACACATATGAGAAACTCCATAAGGCTTATACCACACTCCTGGAGCAATTATCGATATTTCATAGTTATGTTTTTCATATCATCGGTAACATGTTGATTAGTTGATATGTTGATTTAAGTTGTCGATATAGATTCTGATATCGTGTCTACGGATGTCGACATAGTCTCGCAACATATTGTCGATATGGTATCAAGTAATGTTTTTATAATCTATGGTATTCTGGTGGACTGGATTCTCGTGCACGTATTAGCTGAAGCATAGTGCCCATTTAATTTTGGTCCAGTAGGTATGAACACCAAATGCCCAAATAATTCAGAACTATCCAGCCTAATGGGCCGGACCTATAAGTAAGGCTTGGCCAATCTTTACAATAATCGTTTTCAAACTGAATACTCTTTCCTCTACCAAATTTGTACTTCTTATCAATTTTTCTTCCATGGTACGTATTAGACAGTGTACAAAAAATCAACAGTTAGATATTACGTATAAAAATTTAGAAGATATTTGCAGCGTTTGGATCTAACATTGTAGCCATACCCTTCTTTTACATCATAGTTACGTAAAAAAAAATTTCAAAGGTCAAATTCCATTAGCCGACCATGCTTTAGATAAGCTGGCAACAACAATGCGAGTCTCCCTCTATGCTCCAATTTAAATCTCCTCTCAATAGTTTCGGATAATTATAGTGTAGAATATCGCAATGTTATCAAAGATAACATAAAAACAATTCACCATTAGTTGCTGAATTATCGGCATTACTGTTCAACTTAAGAACCATCTTTGCCGACCATAGTTGAATACTTCTTTGTTTAAGACAAATTAGACCACATCAAAGTTGGAAAATACAAATGAGTTCCTCAGAATTCCTCAGTTTGTTGAATATAATGCTAAGCAGATAATGTTAAAAACATGATTATCATTTGCTTATACTGCTTCTTTGGGACTAATTCAAACAATCTATCTGTAAACCATCTCTCACTAGCAGAAGATTTTAGCCGTAATCCGTCGTTTAGATAAATTAATTTGTTGTCAACTGTCATTTAAGGGGAGAATAATCATTGAGAATTTAAAAAGATAATATGGAATTAACTAATCCAAGGCCTTAGTCCCATAGCCACCATGATCAACTGGTTTAATTTGGAATCTTGTGTTTAATTATTCCAAAGTGAGATAAACAAATATGGTTTGTGAACATTTATGGGTGGAATCAATATAATAGTGTTTGATCATTTGTACACATGTATGATTCATACATAATCCCTCTTTTCTAGCACTTAATGACAAACAATTTAGAATTTATGCCCAAATTTCCAACATAAACTATGTCGACAGATGTCATTAGTTTGCTGTAATACTTTACACTTTATAACTCACTATTTTGTGATTTGGGAATAGTTTAGAAATTAGCTTTTAAATAATTAACAAGTGGACTTTACCACAATGGTGGAAAGGTGTTGTGCCCTTGCATGACGGCGTGTGTTCGAACCCCGTCGGTGATTAATCTAACATTTAACTTACTAATGCTATCGTTTCACTCAAAAAAATAATTAAAACACTTTTAAAGAAAATATATTTGAAATCAATCCTTAATAAAAATGCAAAGTTAAATTTGAAAAAACACTTTAAGTGTTTCCTGCAAGAAGCATAATTACTTTTGGAACTCAAAAACATTTTTTAAAGTGCTTCAGTCATTTAAAAACACTTTCCAAATAAGTCCGTAATTATCTAGTAATCTTAATATGCGAGGAGAATAATTGGTTAAATTTAACCTTGCATAACGGCGTGGGTTCGAACCCCGTTGGTGACTAATCTAACATTTAACTTACTAATGCTATCGTTTCACTCAAAAAAATAATTAAAACGCTTTTAAAGAAAATATATTTGAAATCAATCCTTAATAAAAATGCAAAGTTAAATTTGAAAAAACACTTGAAGTGTTTCCTGCAATAAGCATAATTACTATTGGAACTCAAATTTTTTTTTTTTTTTAAAGTGCTTCAATCATTTAAAAACACTTTCCAAATAAGTCCGTAATTATCTAGTAATCTTAATATGCGAGGAGAATAATTGGTTAAATTAATTTGAGGATAGAATAAGGGGATTGAGAAGAGTGCTACATAAAAAGTATTCAAGCTTGTTGATGGCGCCCACTTAGTACTACGGTTTAGTGATATTCCTTTTCACTTGTAAGTGAGAGATATTATGTTCGATTCTTACCAAAGGCGAATTTCAATCACATTATTACTAGCTAATTGTGAGGCTAAACTTACCCCGCTCCCCTTTAGTGTTGATAAATTTGTTCAAAAAAAAAAAAAAAAAGCAGGCTTGTTGATTGCGCTTGGTTTTGGGATTTTAATTGATGAATAATACTTAGATGCTCACTAGTGAATACCCTATATACTTTTTATTTTATTTTATATTTTGGCTCCATAATATTACCGCATGTATTAATCCCTAAGACACCTCCCACACCACTGGAATCGGTCTTCAAGAATGTGATGTGATTAGTTGTACAATGTATTACCCCTTTTGATTGGATTATGAATGTGATGTGTGTAGCCCATAAAATAATGTAATTTTGTGATAGGACCAAGACTGAGGAAAAAAAATAAAGAAAAACTAATGAAAAAAGTTTGAAAATTTTAAGTTTTAACGATAAGGACAAAATAAAGGGGTAAAGTGAATAGTATCATGATTGACTTTTTAGTGTAAAAATGTGATTTTTCATTAAAATAAACAGTACATGGAGCTTTTCATTAAAGTTCTTAAAAAATAATCATGTAACATGAAATCCTGCAAAGAGTTTATATTGTTTATTTAAAATTATCTCTTAGGATTTTATGGATAAGTTATATTTTATGAGTGCTAATATCTTCACCATGTGTCTTATTTCCTCACCCCCTTTTTAATAAAGATTTTATTCACAAGTTTACCCATTGAGAAAATGACGGACAAGGACTTAGAAGCCTGGCCAAGTGCAACACTTTGATTTTTAGTACTGTTCCAAATAACAACTTTGCTCTCTTCAGCTCCTTTTTTCCTCTTCTCCCTCACAGTATTATCCTCCTTTTATATTTCCCATCCGATTTGTTTTTCTTTCTAATTTCTTTTTTATGCTTGTTAGTCACCCGATTCGTTAATTTCTGGATTTAGGTTTTTGCTGGTTGTGGCAACAGTGAGGATGATTATGGTAGGCTGGCTGGTGGTTGTGGGGTTGTGGATTTTGTCTGTTTTGGTTAACGGTAATACAGCCAGGGCTCTTTTGTTGGGTTTTCCCACGCAATCTATATTTCATACAAATCTAAGCTAGTTAGCAGACCATTGGTTTGGATTTATAACTTGATTTAGGATTAAGTTTAATATTTAATTTCAATTTCAAAAAATTCGCTTTTGGATATATGCACTAATTGGAAATCCTTAATTGATTAGTCCTTTTTCAGTAGTTGTGATGTATGTCCTCAGAACCCCCATTCGGCTCAGATGGGGGAATTGAGATGCAAATTTGAGAGAGAGATTGTCTGTTAGGATACAAGTCTTTCAGTTTCAAGCAATAACAACTTCGTGTCAAATATGTATAATGAAGCTCAAGATTTTAGCCTTAAGAGTTTTTTAAGCTGTTGTTATGAAACGAGGTTATTTTAGGAATAATAGTGGGTGGGGAAATAGGGTTTCAATTTTTTAACTTTTAGTGGTGGGTGAGGTTATAACGTGGGTGAGAAAATAAGATATTGGGGTGGGTCTAGTAGCACTCTATTTTATGTCATTAGGTTTTTTTTTATATGAAATTTTGGCATTAGGGTTTGTAATCTGATTCATATTATTATTAATAAAATTAACATTCTAATTCTTATTTTTTTTTTTTTAAAAAGGGGACAAGCTGGTGGCTTGCCACAGCAGTCCACCATTCAGGGGACCGAGAAGACTCATAGAGACATTTCAGCCTCCTCTGGCCATCATAATTTACCAGTGCTAGGAATTGATGTCAGAACGTACCGTGTAATATACGAGCCTGAAATTCATCTCAACCGCTAGGCCACCCCCTGATGGTTAAAATTAACATTCTAATTCAATTATTGTTTTAAAATCATATTATTTTCACGGGCAAGAGAGCAAAAACTCTCAACATATGGTTGAATTACTTTAATTATTGTTTTAAAAACCACTGTATAATAATCTCTCACCATTCTGTAAATTTGTATCAACTCTACGACTCGTCTCTCTCCTCTATTACCCTGACCCCTCTTTCGAATTTAAATATGAATATTAAAACGTTAAAGGAGTTTATCTTTGATGATTTTTCTCGAAACACATGCATGACCATCATCGAACTTTACCAAAATCCTTTAAAAAACAAAAATTAAAAAAAAATTCTTTAACGTACAAATAAGTCACTGGTATCAAATTAATTTATTTCTTCACTTCTGCTTCAATTCCAAGTATCTTTTTCATCAGGAAGAATGAGAGACCTGTCTCCACATTTTTTTGCAATTTTCCTTTCTCCAATTATCTTTTGTTAGTTTTCACTTAAGATGATGGATATGAAATTCTGTCATGTTAGTTATTACGATCGCATCTAAAAAACGACGGACTATGTGGCGGGGACTGAAGAGGAACCAGAATGACTAACTCCTTAACTTAGTGGTCATGCATACATTCTAGTTAGCTTTTGTTTATTTATTTGGAGTGGTGTGGTACTCTGTTTTTTTTATCGGACTTCCATGTTCTCACCATCTTTGGTACAACATAAATATTTGTTTCATGGTAGGACACACAACATATTTGTTTGCACTATATATAGGAAATGGTCTTATGTACAGTTCTCACCATTAACTTTATGGAAAATTAATGAAAATAGCTTGAAAACTTTGAGTTTTAACGATAAGGACAAAATAAAGGGTAAAGTGAATAATACCAAGTTTGACTTTTTAGTGTAAAAATGTGATTTTTCGTTAAAGTGAACAGTACCGCGGGCTTTTCGTTAAAACTCCTTTAATTCTACTCACCTCGCCCTTTCTACAAATCCTTATTTATTAATAAATTGTTTTTGTCTATATTTCAAGAAAGAGAACAAAATTGTAAGGAGGCTAAGTTTATACATTTGTTTCAGAATCTGGACTTTCAGAAACGCCATGTAAACACACAGCACATTCAAATTAATCTATCCAAATACATTATAAAGTTGGCCATATAAAAACGTATATTAAAAATCACGTAGAAAAATGGTGTCACAAGTCTGCCCCTGTATAGATATGTATATAGAGTAACGAGATTCCTAGCTTTACAAAAACATAAGTTTATAAGTGGCGGCAATCAATCATTGTTAGACAATCGTTTCATCAGTAATCAGCACAAGCCAATTGTCATTATATATAGTATAAACTGAAAATTAATTTAAAGTTTTTTTGGTCAATGAAGTTTATCTAAAGTTTAATTACTATATATAATTAAGACACTCTCATCGGTTTTTGTTTTTGATATTGAAAACGTTGGTTTTTGTCTTTGTTGATCAAGGACATCCTCAGTTTCTGCTGGTGTCTTGTTACAAATTATTATTATTGAACATCATCAACTTATCCATTTTATTCACTTTTGAGTTTTATACCTTCTTGTTTAATGGTGTTACAACATAATGTCAACATTCACGTCTGAAGAGGCTTGAAGGACCGCCTCATGGTCTAGGAGGATCAGCCTACTTGCCACAGGGGGCTGCTAGCTTAGCAAGGGAGGAGTTGCCACAGGGGACTTGAAGGATATCAGAGCAATTTCAGCGTTGCAAAGGCCCCCTAGGGCAACTCACTATTGAATCCATCCAGTGAACAGTAACTACCTTTAATGAACAATAACTGCCATTTGCATCTTCATCCCTAAACTGAATAGTCATGGCAATAGGCAATAAAATATTAGTATTTTTTTCCTCACCCAATCCATCAAACATCCCCATCACCATTTTTCCCCTCATTTGACCGGTTCTTCCTCTCTCTCTCTCTCTCTCTCTCTCTCTCTCTCTCTTCCTTTTTCTTTTTTTCTCTCCCTATTTTCCAGCGCACTCTCATGAGCTCTCTTCCTCTTTCCTCTTCAAACCTTCAACAAATCAAGCTCAAAAATAATATTTTTGGAATCCTTAGAACTCAAGGAACCCAACCATGGCCTCGCATGTGGCATTGGTGCATGGTGCGAGGTCCTACCATTGAAGCCGAGAGCTTGAGCTCTCAATCTCGAACCCAGGTGATGTTTCTATCACTATCTTGTGTTCTTGAGCTTTAAATCATGTTGTGTTGCAATTCTTGTGGTTTAATTCGAGGGCTTAATTCCCTGCATGCATCCCATTCTTTTTCCAGATTCCGACAAAGGAAAACGGACGAACTCCGACGAGTTTAAGGTCCAATTCTCGATGAAATCTCTTGCATTTCACATGGACGAACTCTGACGTCAGCCACACATCACACAACCCTCAGGCTCTCAGGCCACCAATTCGAGCCGGGCCTCTCGCTCAGCCCCCCTTCAGCCCACACGCTCACATGGGTTGGAGTTTGCAACTGGGGCTATTAGGATGGGGAAGGCGCCGGTCCATCGGGCTAATGGTCCCGGTGGAGTTGCTCTCATAGTTAGGGATGACAATTCAAACCGTTAAATTCAATAACCATAGATAACCGCCCGAATGGAGCCGATTTGGGTATGTAAATTCGGGTATATTATGGATATGGGGAAAAAAAACCATGAACTTTATTTGGTTATGGTTTTGGATATAGTTACAAGAGTCCCCAATTCATATCAGTCCCCAATTCATATCCGTCCCCAGATCCGATCCGAACAGAATAACATATATAATGTAATATAATATAAATTATATATATACATATATATATATATAATGTATATATATATATATAATGTATACATTACACATATATATATACACACACACACACACACATATATATATATATATAGGGAATTGTTATTAGCACTCCAAAAATTTCATTTGGCACTCCAAACTTTCTATTATTAGAAAGAAAAATACACTTGTAAGGAGTGTAAAATGAGATTTTTGGAGTGTTAATAACAATTCCATATATATATATATATATATATATAATTGAGTGAACTTATACCATTATTACCGTATTCATTATTCCGCATAATATATTTAGTACATAATATAATAGTATTCATCGAACCCTATACTATATTTATTATGAACCAAACATTGGGTTAATTACACTAACACCCCTTGAGGTTTATCGTTTTTTCACAAAACCCCCTCTGGTTTGCAACATTACACTCAGTGGCGAAGCCAGGATTTACCGAGGGGAGGGGCGAAATTTAAAAGGGTGCAAGGTTCAATCGAAGCAGTTGCTTTCATATTGGAGAGTGCAAAGTTTTGAGTCAATATTCATAGCAAAAAATAGTTTCTCCATCAAAGTGGTTGTAAGAAATAATATCAAAAGTAATACAATATTGGAGAGTGCAATGTTTTGAGTCAATATTCTAGATGGATTTAAATTATAAGCATTAAACAATATTTACATTGTTTTTAAAAAGTAATACAATATTTATAAATAATGTGAGAATTTAAGATAAATACGGTGGGAGTCTTAAAAGAGAATAAAAATACCTACAAGAAAAAAAAAGAAAAAAAAAGGTTAATAAACCACAAAAAAAAAAAACGGTGGGGTCAGAAGAGATAAAAAAGAGGGGGGGGGTGGGAATGGGTAAACAAACAAATGGGTCAGCACAGTATTTTAAGAGAGAAAAAAAGTAAACAAACAGTCAGCAGGATAATACTTGAGTAAGGAGTTAGTATCCAATTTTTACTGACTTATTAGATGACCCAATAATTGTCCAACACCTGTCTTTAAAACTCGGACAATACTTAGGAACTGGCTAGATTGTACTCAATTTACTCACCTTATTAAGTTGCCCAATAAAAATACAACACCTGTCTTGTAAAACATATATATATATATATATTTTGTTTTTTTAGAAATACACACTTTTTATATTGGTAACCAAACACCCTGTCACATTAAACCATAAACCAAACACTCAGCTTCTTCTTCCTAGACGCAGACCTTCCACATTCCACACTTTCAAGTAGCCTCACCAGTCACCACCCACTACCCACTCCCATCTCTCCTCCAACCTCTCTCCTCCATCGATCACACCCCACACTTCACTCCATCCTCCAATGGTCAAGCCACCCCAGACCTCTGAAATCTCTCCTCTATTGTCACCCTTCCTCTGCAACACTGATAAAAACCAATAAATCTAACCAAATAGGTGTGGTAATCATCCATTTTGATGTGATTTTTCAACCTCATCCCTCCAACCTCTCTCATCCGTCTTCGTCATTCCTCTGCAAATCCAACCAAACTATCACCATTCCTCTGCAAATTCGACCAAGACAGTGCTCCGGCCAAAATGAATTTCTACAAGTGCCATGAATTCCGACGACACCATGAATTCGCCCTCACGCAGCTTTGCCATTGATTTACACTAGCACCCCTTCACCTTTTAATTTACTTTCACATCTACCCCTCAAGGAACCCTCAAGACGAAGTTACCCATGTAGTTAATCATTTAAAAATAAAAATTAATAGATAAATAAATAAATCAAATTCAAAAAAATTCCAATTAAACATTGAAAAAATAAAAAGAAAACCTAGATGCATATCTTATATCATTGAATCCCTTCCTCCCTGCCAATTTATTAGGCAGCACCCTAAATGCATATATATCATATATCATCAGCATTAAAGCTTTGAAAACAAGGGATGCAGTGAACATCCTTAGCTAGAGAAATATTTTTCTCCGATCTGCAAGGTCTTTTTTTATTAAAGGAGTCAATTAATAACATGCATAGCCATTGCTTCTTTTGCTAAGGTTTTTTTGGTGATCATATCGAAGAAGCTTATCTAGAAAATCAATAGAAAATCAATAGCCTCTGGAGAAACCAAATGCGCTTTGATAAATCTTATAAGAGGATTTCTTTTTTTTTTTTTCTTTTTGTTTTTAGTGTTTAAATGTAATTTTTTTTATTTTGATTTATTTATCTATTAATTTTTACTTTTAAATAATTAACCACAAGGGTAATTTCGTCCTTGAGGGGTGAATGTGAAAGTGAATTAAAAGGTGAAGGAGTGTTAGTGTAATGTTTCAAACCTGAGGGGGTTTTGTGAAAAAGCGATAAATTGGAGTCTGGATAAATTTATCTGGCCTTTCGAAAGGAATGGCTCTTTTTCTGTGAAGTCTGGCTATAGGTGGTGTTACAACCGCCACCACACGGTGAACATCGATCGTCCATCCTCATCCCGAAGTTTGAATCCGCGAGTGTGGGCTCGGGTTTGGAGCTGTAATGCTCCTCCAAAAATGAGAAATTTTCTTTGGAGGGCTCTCCGTGATGCTTGTGCTTCCAAACTCAACCTGTATCGGCGTCGGTGTGCTAATTCCCCACTTCGCCCCATTTGTGCAGAACGTGATGAGACTGTGGAACATATTCTTCAACTTTGCCCATGGGCATCTAGGGTGTGGCAAGAAGGCCCTGTGAGCCTTCTAATTGATAGAAGCTCCATCATAACTCTGGGCGAATGGTTGTTGTCGGTTGGAAATCTTTATATGGGCAGTAAGGAGGACTTCGATCGTACTATGTCCTATCTGGTCTTTTCATGCTGGTTTATCTTGAGGGCCATATGTGATGCAACTTTCAACGAGGTTCATCCTTCCCTTTTCAGAACTATTCGAGCTATAGTCACTGCTATGGAGTCCTTTAAGTTGGCATCTTCTGCTCTGCGTCCGTTGGCTGTTGAACGAACCCGCCATGCTCGTGGTGTGGTGCAACCTGTTCGGTGGTCTCCTCCCCCAGTTAACTGGAGGCAGATAAATGTTGATGCTTACTGAAAGAAAAACTCTTTATGCGATAGTGTTGGGATTGTGGTCCGAGATAGCTACTCGGGCTGTAATGCGGTGCGAAGTGTGAGGGTGCATGCATCCTCTGTTGAGATGGCGGAGGCTCTTGCCGTTCTGGAAGGGTGTTTACTGGAAAAAAATTTACACTTGCAGGATGTGGTGTTTGAATCGGATGCGCAAGTCATTATACGGTCCCTTAATTCTCCTTATCTGAGTTGTGATTGGGAACTACTCCCAATTCTTACCCGTGTTCTGGAGATTGGGAGGAGTTTTCAATCATGCTCTTGGTCGTGCATCCCGCGAGCAGCAAATAGGCGCGGCGGATTTCGTCGCGAGGAATATATCACCGGAGATGTGCGGCTTCGGCTGGGTTGTTAGACCTCCATCTTCGCTTGTAGGCATTTTGAACAAAGATGGTCTTCCTTGTCCTCCTTTGTAAGGGTGGGGTTTTTGCACAGGTAGATGGGTGACGCTGGTGTCCTGCGTGATGGCGTCGTATTGTGTCCTGTTTATCTTGGTCTTAGCTCCCTAGGCTGTGGGGTGCTTTCTGTCTATTTGTTTGGCCTAGTGCCTTTTTGCTTCTTTATTGTTGCTTCTACCAAAAAAAAAAAAAAACCTCAAGTGGTGTTAGTGTAATTAATCCACCAAACATCATGCTTATGAGAGATATCAACAGTCAACATCATTGATGTTTTATACAATACTCTTATTTTTATACCCTACAAAATTTATTCATTGTTATGTTTTTATTATTGGACGTGACTATTTAATGACAAAATTAGCATCTACTAAATTATTGTGCGTCAATTTGATGAATATAATTTTTTTTTTTTTTTGACGAAGATGGATATAACCGTTAACCGATGGAAAATCTGTTATCTGGTGGACATGGTTATGGATAATCCCCGATGATTAATTTACGGTTATGGATATGGTTAATTTTCGTGATTATGGGGATGAATATAACATTTCCGTTCCCAAACCGAACCGTTGCCATCTCTAATCACGGTGCACAGGATTTCTAGAGGCCATGGCCACTCCTGTTGATGTCCCTTGAGAGTTCATCATTAATTGCAGATAGTCGCATGGCTTCACGATGAACATAAGCAAAATCTTGCTCCACAGATGAGGACGGATGAACCGTAACGCATCAATCCTAATCTTGTCTAGAGTAGCGTCCAATCCGTGAAGCATCGGATCTGTACAGCCGAAGATTCATTGTGTAAGGTCATCATTGAAGCCATCTGGGTCGGCATTATAAGAAGTGGAACCACACAATTTAAGTCATATTTATTTTTGTCAACCTTCCCGTCTCGGATTTTAGTACTATTCAACATGAAATATTAGAAAATAAGGTTACAAAAGAATCGTCAAAGTTTACAATCACAAGTTACATAATCATGGTCATGGTACGTTATGGTTAGTAACACGGGCACCTGATGTATGACATTGTTATTATTGTACAAACTTTAGGTTTTACATTGTCAATGTCATATTACACTGTCAAGGTACGTTGTTACATGTGGACGTGATTAGATTACAAAAACATTGATCGATAAAGAGCACAAATACCTTTTTTATTAAGGAAAACTAATGAAAATGGCTTGAAAGCTTTGAGTTTTAACGATAACGACAAAATAAAAGGTAAAATGAATAGTATCAGGATTGACTTTTTAGTGTAAAAATGTGATTTTTTGTTAAAGTGAACAGTATTGCGGACTTTTCGTTAAAACTCCCTTTTTATTAAAGGGGTACAGTAGACTAAACTGTTTTTTTTAATCGATACTGTAGAGTAACCCTAAAGTTTGTAGGAATTATGTGTTGCATATTAAAAGTGAAGGGTAATTTAAAGTGAATTAGTTGCATATTTATTTTCATAATGTGAAGTTCATATTTTCTACACGCCCTCAACATTTGGTGTCATGATTTGAGCCTAACACTAAATAACTCATATTAAATATATGATTTGTCAAATAAATAGGCAACAAGTGGAGAGCCGAAACTCTCTCGTACAAGCTTTGATTGGCCTTCATACTCTCAACAATGCAAAGGCCAAAGACTCGGAGCAGCACTCCAATTATTTGAAGGTGACCGTCACTCAAGACTTACTACATATTTCAGAGTGCTTGCGAAGAAAGCGTGTTTACTCGGGATCACTTTTGATAAAAGCACCTGAAAGTACTTTAAAAGCCGGCTCAAGTGCTTCAAGATAAAACGCACCACCGATTATTTGGACCGCATATGGGATAGGTCAAAATATTGCCAAACACACGTTTAAATGGAATAAGAATTAATTTGTCTCAGGCTCGAAGGCATTGATAATAGGGTTAATTACATTTTCATACTTCAGGTTTGGGCTCTATTTCAATTTCTTACAACATTTTTAAAACATTTCATTTTCATACCTTAAGTACTATTTTATTTCAAAATAATACATCCGTTACATTTTTCATCCATTGATCGTTAAGCGTTGACGTGGTTACCACATATATGCCATGTGGCTGCCAAATGTCTGCCACGTGGCAAAAAAAATAATTTTTTTAATTTTTTTTTAAACATGAATTTTCTCAAAAAAAGAAAAAAAAGAAAAGAAACCCATCGGATCCCTAAACCTGCAACAAGAAGAAGAAGAAGAAGAAGAAGGAAGAAGAAAAAAAAAAGAAAAAAAAAATGAAACCCATCCCATTTCCCTGCAACCCCACCCCCACCCCCCCCCCCCCCCCCCCCCCCCCCCCCCACATCCCTAAACTTGCAAGAAAAAGAAGAAAGAGGAAGACGAGGAGGAAGAAGAAGGAGGGGAAAAGAAAAAAAAAGGGCCCGGAACCCCCAACCTAGCAAGACCCACCTGTGCCCCCCCACCCACCCCCTGCGCGACCACCTGCGTCCCTCCATCCGCGCCACGCACCTGCGTCGCCCCCTCCCAGCGACCCACCTCCGTTCCTGCGACCCACCTCCCTCCATCCCCCCCCCCCCCCCCCCCCCCGGGCCGCAATTCACCTCCTTTCCTTGTCCAAGACGATTTTGGTGGGGGGGGGGGTGGGTTTGGGTTTTTTTTTCCCCTTCCTCCTCCTTGCAGATTTAGGGGTTCTGGGTTGGGGATAGGGATGTGGGTCACTGGGGGGAAGGGACAATGGGTTTCAATTTTTTTTTTCTTCTTCTGAGAAAATTCATGTTTTAAAAAAAAAAAAAAAAAAAATTTTGCCACATGGCAAACATTTGGCAGCCACGTGGCATATATGTGGCAGCCACGTCAACACTTAACGGATCAATGGATGGAAAATGTAACGGATGTATTATTTTGAAATAAAATAGTACTTAAGGTATGAAAGTGAAATGTTTTGAAGATGTTGTAAGAAATTGAAATATAACCCAAACCTGAGGTATGAAAATGTAATTAACCCTTAATAATTTATCTTTTGGTCATTAGCTTACTAATTTTTGTAATGATTTAGTCTTTAAGTAAATGGTTTTTGAGAATACAGGAAAATTAGACGACCTTTTGAATAAGATTTCTCAGAGACTGGGGTGGTTGTATGTTTTGCTACTTTAGGTTAAGCAAAACACCTACAAGGTTTGAATAATACTTGTTAGAAATTTTGAGTAGAAATTTCATTGTCCCACATTGGTCAATAACAAAAGGTTCCCTTACTTTATAAGGCTTTGTCCCTTTAAATAGTGATTGGAGTGATGGATCATGGAGAATGAAATTGGGCTCAACCTTGGGGTTGGGGCTTTGGGGTGTACTAATTAATTGATAATATATATATATATATAATTAAATTCTTTAATTAATTATTTTTTATTAATTTCGGATTTAATTAATTAATTATTTTTTATATCAACAAACTCATCTTTTCAGATGAAGTCTGAAGTGATGAAAGAACGCCAGAGAGCAAAGCACCCCTCCGAGAAAGATGTCTTCCAATAGACGCACCCCATTCTCATACCTGTTGCGAACATGCATAAACCTCTTATATATACATCCATCTGCATGACATTTAGAACACAGAAAAACAAAATTCTTCTTCTACAATCCCAAACATCCTTACTGAGAGAATGTAACATCCCACATCATCCAGGAGAGTGATCCTTAAATGTATATTCCCATCCCTACCTAGCACGAGGCCTTTTGGGAGCTCACTGGCTTCGGGTTCCGTAGGAACTTTGAAGTTAAGCAAGAAGGGGGCTAGAGCACTCCCATGATGGGTGACCCACTGGGAAGTTGCTCGTGAGTTCCCAGAAACAAAACCGTGAGGGCGTGGTTGGAGCCCAAAGCGGACAATATCGTGCTACGGTAGTGGAGCGGGCCCGGGTAGTGATCCGCCCCAGGCCCGGATGTGACAAAGAACCACAAATAAATTTGCCAGAAGTCAAGTTTTCCGGTGCTGGAATTTTGACTTAGATCGTTGAATCCTGGTGAAGCAGACGTCCGTAGAACTACAAGTACTAAGTAGGGATGAAATTTCTGTTTCAAAGATATTACGGTACGTAAGCCTCGATCTTTAATTTGTCTGTTTAATAATATTTCGTTTTATTCATACTTTGTTAATTTATTTATTCGTATTTATTATTTATTAACATATATGAAATTATCATTGATCGTTGATATAAATCCAACAATACTTGCCACACAAGTTGAATTGCTTTTAGGGACTTCTGAAGGGTGGGTGGATGCATGCTCTGGTGTCTGTATAGCCTTGGTTATAAAGCTGTTTCCACCACCAAAAAAAAAAAAAAAAAAATGAAAAAGAAAAAAAAAAGCCTTGGTTATAAAGCCCCAAGTCGTCGCACACAATTTGAGTCAACATCTCTTTTGCAATGATTTCTATAATTTTAGTTGGAATATTAACAAGTACATTTTAACAATAGAATTTCTCTTTACCAATACGGTTTAGTGATATATATTTTTTATTTGTAAGTGAAATGTTTTAGGTTTTATTCTCATCAAAAGCGAATTTAAACTAAATTATTATGAATGATCCTTTTTTAGACTTAGCCGACTCTCCCCACTCCTTAGTTTAAATAATCTTGAATGCATGGACAGAACCCCCACTCTCTCCCCCCCCCCCCCCACCCAACTCTTTTTTATTTTTTGGTGGAAAAAATGCACATAATGCATATAGCAATCCCACATGATTCGGCTATCATATTTTTGAAGAATCGATTGAGAAATCAAATGGAAGATCAATTGATGAATAATAGCATGGTTATTCTTATACAAAGATATTTTATGATATTGGTAATGATATTGTCATGAGACCATTCCAAAACATGAAAATGCATTGAGAGATATTGTAATATGTTGTAAGAAAATCTTATAGATTAATATATAAGTGTTTTGTTTTGTAAGTTCTTGAACTGTTTGATTCGTGACTTAGTTATTTGAGGATGCCCCCCCCCCCCCATCCATATAGATCTCTAACTTCGTTCCTGCTTGTATATATTAAAAAAAACCTATTAAATTCCCGACCCCTTACTTGCCTATATACATTGTTAGTCGCTAATCCTTTTTTCATGCACGGATTCCTGTAAAATAAAATGAAATGGTTCAATAGTTGACAGCCCGCCAACAACGTTGTTCATTCATCTTTGTGATTAACGTATATTTACAATATAAACTTTACGATTTGAACTCATGTGGTGGAGATTACAAGTAAGATACGAATACAATATTATTTCAATTAAATACTACAATGATGTGACGACATACAAACGACTAAAAAATGAACAGTTGAAATATAAGATTAGAACAATTAAAGGTAAATAATATTTTTCTTCTAGAAAAGATATTAGTCTTAAATATATGCTGCGCATAAAATTGACAAGTCATATATGGTTTGGTGATATAATTGAATTGCCTTGTTCTCTAATATGTATTATCTGATATAATTTGATGTCGACACTTCAAATTTGTGTCTAATTGTTCTTAGTTTATCATGATTAGGTATTGCTCAATCGGATAAACAATAATAATACTAATATTTACTTAAAGAAAGGTTGCTCGGGGTTACAAATCCTTCCTTTCTTTTATATTATTGTACTCAAAATCTAACGTTAATGGGACCAAAAAGTATATAACAATTGTCAAATTTTGACCTAATGATATCGGAAGAGTTTTTTTTTTATCGAGGTTCACTGGAATTTTGTACTACATAACGTCTGATATAATTATAAGTTGATTATTGTTTTTTTTATTTATTATTACAAATTTACAAGCGCTATTACATTTTAAGCTTCATTGAAAGAAATCTTGGAACCTCATACGCATTGACTGGAAAAAGAATACGCAATCCAATAAGGGCTACACAACTTACACTAACTTGATTACTTGAGTCAGTGTTTAAATTTATTCCATAGGATCATGTTGACCCTAAAAACTACCAAGTTCACGTGGCGCACTAGTCAAGTAACTAAAAAGCTAACTACGTCATTCGGTTGTGTGTGGGGCATGCCAACTCGTCGGCCGAGGAGTAAAATATGTCGATGTGGTGTTGGACGCGCTGCTGACTTCTCGATCTTGCGACTGCGGCCGAGGAAGGAACATGTCTCGGCCTTTGAGTTCTAGAGCCTGAAGACAAGACTGCTAGTTTCTTCGAAGTTCACAAATCGCCGGCGCCGGGTTCGGTCTCGGTAATTATATTCATGAGAGTATAAGTACGCCGAACTGGTACTAGACTATATGGACACAAATACTTGAAAGAGATAAATGTCTTTATTGTAAATGTGGTTCAGCCGTCGGAATGCTGAACTCTAAAATGTACTTTTGAATATCCAATCATAAAATAAAACTCGGCTTTCAATGTGTCGAGTCTAGTAACCTGGTAACACCTTACTTCGTCGAGAATGCTAATGAGATGACCTCTACCAACAAGGACTTGGAAATCCTTGTTGACCGAGACTTGGATAAATAACCAGTCAATCTCGAAGCAGTGCTGTCTATCCAAACTGAAAATGCTCCTCGATCGGTTGATTCTACGGCTCCAGTGTTGTCTATCCAAAACTAAAGATGTCGTCAGTTGCCTTCACAGTGCTGTTTATCCAAACTGAAGATGTGTTGGCGGGAAGAAAGGGGAAGATGAAAAATTCTCAGGGTTGTTGAGAAGCTTTGTGCAAGGCAATTTGTGTGTTGATTTGAAAGGGATTTGAATGATGCACTCCCTTATCTATTTATAGCAGCGAACCCCCTCATGGCCGAACTAGAAATGTACTCGAATTATAACTCATCAACCCAATCCGATCAGGTTTCGGCCAATCCTAACCCCTATAGGACTTTGAACCAAGCTCATCAACAAACCAGATTCATCCCCTAATTCTAAGCATCTTTAGCTTTAAGACTTCTTGTTGCATTAGGGTTCGACTACCTCACCCTTATCTAAACCAATCCTTCTAGCAACAAGATTCGGCCGACCTTGACTGGACAGCCCATGACAAGATTCTAGATGAATGTTATTGGTCCAAGAACAACTCTAAGCTCGGCCCAAAATATTATTTTGGACCTAAACATTGCCTCCTCGTTCTGAGGTATTCGACCTACAATTCCTTGGCGAGCCTCGACCTTGAAAAAGTGATTCATTGCCAAAGAATAAATCCTTAGCATATTCCTTCTAGAAAAACCAGAGAACATTGCAAGCCTCGAATACTCCAACCACCTAAACACATTTATTAAGCACAACCTCTCACCTTTGTCAGTTTTCTTGACACATGGCAGCTCCTCATCACGACTGTCCATCTTCAATAATGTGTACCCCACATTCGAGGCGTGCAGACACCGAAACGTCTCTTCGTCATAAACTTCGTTGTTACACACAATCGTGCAACCTCAATTCGCGTTCTTTTTAGCATCTTCACCTGAATTTTCAAGAGAGTCGTTATGATTACGAAATTCTTCGGTCGGATTGGCCCTTCATCTCTTAAACCTAAATTGTTGATCTTCTCTCCCAATTGCCTATAAAAACTCTAACCCAGCTTCATTCGAACTTTTACGCTTTCAACCTTCAGAAATTCTTGCCATTTGCTCCCAACCCAGAAAAAGAACCCAAACCTTGAAACCCAGAAAAACTCCAAACCTTCATCAATGGCCTCTAATACTTTCATCACTAAGCTCACCGAGGAATGCAACAAATGCCAAGACTTCATCGACGAGAGTGCTATCAAAACCCTTCGATTTGAGGGTGATTCAAACACCACTCACCAGATTTTGGAACCACTTTAAAGACAACATCCTATAAATCATCGCCGAGATGCTGAAGGCCCACTGCCTAAAACCCTTATTCCAAGGGTATGGTTGGTCGAAGTGGGAATCAACCAAACCTCAAGGAGCCTAGCCTCAACCCCCGTGACCTGGGCTGCTTGGGTCACCCGAATGAAGCCACACTTTGGTGATGAGTGGAAGACTTTCAGCATCTTTGACGTTATCAAACTCTTAACCTTTGAAATCAACATGGACCGAGAGCTCCTGATGGTCGTCCTAAGCTTCTGGTGTTCAGCCACCAACACTATGGTTATTCCTCTCGGCCTCATTGGTCCAACCGTGCTGGACATCACAGCCATACTTGCATTTCTCCCTCCGGTCTCCCAATTGATACCAATATTTCTCAGTATTAATTCAATCTGGATCTGAAAGCAGTCTTCAACGATCGTGCCGTCGAGGTTTTAACAAATAAGGATTAGAAGCCGTCAAAAGAAGATGTGCACAAACTGCACAAAAATTTCTTCAACTACAGCACCTTAATCAACCATTTTGCTAGTTCAGAGAAAGAAGATCTCAAGAAAGGAGAGCACGTGGCCTTCTTGTTTTACTGGTACAATAAATTCATCTTTTGTACCAAGTCGAACAAGTACTTTGCCAAAAATATGCCAGTGGTCGAAGCTTTGGCCATCGGCCATATCTTGGCCCTTAGCCCGGCCATCTTTGCTAACCTCAACTGGTGTTTGGTCCAGGCCTCTGTTAGGAAGATCGATCCACACCAGAACGGCCCACTCTGGGTCTTCTAACTCTGGCTGCATGTCTACTTTTCCACACTGAGGCCAGAAATCCCAAGCTTCAATTCTTCTGAAGCGATGGGTCTTCAACTGGCCTCGCGCCCTATTCCTACTCACTCGGTCGAAGACATCTTCAAGTATTTCTTCGACCTTGAAGATCTATCAAACGATGAATTTCTGATCTGCTACTGCCAGAAATATCCGTCTTCCATCAAACTCCCCACATCGGCATGGGAGGAAACAGAGGAAGCCGACCTTCGATAATCCTAGAGGTCGTTTACCCTAGCTCGCGACCTCCCCTTTAGTTGCGATGCTCGATGAGCCAACTGAGAATTCTACCATCCCAACTTCGTGGCCCATCAATTGGGCTTCCTTCAGAGCTGTCATGTGCCACTCTTCATTTCTCACTCACTATTGAGCCGAGAACGCCTCTCCGACTCCTCGAAGAAGGAATGCGAGGAATCCGAGCAAGAATTTCAAGAGCGATGTACCAAATTTCGCCTTCGGTCGAATACTCCAGAAACCTATAGTACTAGCACTTTTTTCGATTGGTAGGATGCTTATATCAAGGATTTCTTCGGTACTTTGGCCAAGGAAATTTCAAAGGAACTTTTTGGCGATCATCCAAAGAAGACTCTTGCTCCAAAATCCAAAGAAACGGCTTAAGGTATATATCTTTTATTTTACTATTCATCTATTTAAACTTCATTCTGACTCAGGCTTAGCTTTTCCAGGTGGCTGTGCAATAAAACGGGCCGATGTGGTTGCGATGGTCGCAGCCAAGAAGAAACTCGTTCATCCTCTAAAGAAGGTTGCAACTATCGCGACTCCCTTAGCTGAAAAGACCACCACCCCAACTCCAGTAGTAGCCACTGCTGTGCTGATTACATCGAGCAAACAACCTCACCCCCAGGCTGAGACGACCGGTAACATTGCCCAACCTTAAAAGCGTATTAAAAAGAAGGCAAAGAAGGGAGAGCGGGAGATTTATGTTATTTCAAGTCAGACCATAGAAGCAACCACTCCTAGTATCCATCTCCCTTTTCCTGTTATCCAAGTCTCAGTGAAAGGACCGCAAAACCCTTCGACCTCAACCATGGGCTAGGCGACCGAGGTTTGTCCCACCACGCAAGTTGATGTTGAAGTTGAACCAGTCGTCGCCCCAATGGTGGACGAACTTGCAATCTTGGAGCCGGTTGTTACCCTTATTCATGTCGGCCCATCAACTGCTACTTTGGAGAAGACGGCAACCACGGCCAAGGGAAACCTTTCCCCCAATCTAAAGAAGAATCTAGCGATCGTCCTGGAAGAAGAAGTATGACAATTTCCTTTAATAATGTTCTCTTTTCATTTTGACTGGATATCCTGACTAATGAATAATCCTCTTATATGATCAAGAGAATGAGAACAAAGTTCCCTTGCTGGTGAAGCGCTATCGACGGGTTGAACCACCTACTATAAGTCTCTTGCGTCTGGACAAAGGTAAAGGTGTCGCATCCCCTCTAGGTGATCTCCAACCGGCGGTCGAGGCTGCTGGCCAGGTCGACCCCCAAGCAGCCGAAGTAGGTTCAGGGAACCAGAAGCAACGGCAGAGACATCAGTTCATCCCTAAGACTAGAACCTCGGCATCCCTCCTTAGGAGGTCACTTCAACCTTTGTAAGACTCATCGTCATTTTCTTTTATTAATTGCCAGGTGCCCAATCGCTCAATTCATCAAAAATTCTATGCTCCAAATGTCGTTATTTATATTTCCTAGCCACCCCAGTGGCCATCAAATGTAGATAACCTTCATCGGCCGCATGAATTGAAAAACTGCCTTAAACACTGGGCTCGACCATTAAGCTCTCTGGTTCGACTAACGAACCAACAGACATGGCTGAAGTCTCTTCTCGGCAGGTCTATCACAACTTTTTTCTTTGCCATCCTTTTCAATTCTCTTTTCTCTAACAAATATTCTCTGTGCATCCTTCATGGGAAGTCGAGCTTGACGCCTTTCTCTCAAGCACTTTGGGGATGGCTGGGCCTTCTACAACCACGACCGAGTTTAGCACCCTCGCCAAGCTGCAGAAACTTATGTCTCTCTCGGCCTCACAAATCCTCTAACACAAAGGTCTCGACTTTATGGGAGAATGCTTGAACGACCCTGCAGCCGACGACCTGCTGAGCAACGAGAGTGTTGTTCATCTGTCAATTGTCCTGGAAAGAACTCGACAATATTTCATTATTTTTTGGAAGGTTTTTCGGACAGAGGACAACCTCAAGGCTGCAATGGTCGCTCACGAAGCTATCCGACCAGAGCTCAAGGTAATAAAGGCAAAGCATGAGAGATTGGCCTACCTTGACTGTCAAATCGCTAAACTTCATCGTCAGAGGTCAGCTGTTGCTTCTGAGCTTGAAAAGGATTTTGAGTCAAACAAACCTCGACTAGCAGAGTATACGGCTGGCGCGAAATGGAAACAATAGCTAAAGGCTGATAAAAGAACACGACATGCCGAGGTCACGATGAGCGAAGTGAGTGAAATGGCTAGAACTGAAAGCCACTTTTGAAGCATTTCTTCCTTCGACTCCTTAGGATTTTTTATGTGCCAGCTTGTAGGTCGGTTGATTTCTTTTTGTAATTTTTTGTGTACTCCCTTTGAAAATTAATGAAATCAATCCTTTATTCTTGCATCACCCAAACAACCGGTTAATATTTCTTTAAGAATTTCCCATTGATCGAAAATTTATGAATTAAACCAGTTCGATCTTTGAGGTGGTATGCCCCCTTGCCAAGAATTTTGTGGATGATGAATGGGCCTTCCCAATTCGGCGACCATTTCCTGAATCTAAGATCCTTAATCCCTACTGGTAACACGGTTTGCCACACTAACTCACCCTCACCGAACGTCTTTTGCCTAACTCGTCAATTATAAGCTCGTTCGGCAATCTTTTTCTGCACCATTAGTAAGTTAGCTTTGTTCAATAACTCGTAACGAGTTTATGCTTAGCTCGACTGGTAGCATTGCGTCGTGTCCATAAGTTAACGCATATGGGGTCGTCCTTGTTGCTGATCAGAGTGAAGTTTGATATGCCCCTAATGCCTCATTTTCTCAAGGATATCGATTATAACTTTATTACTTGCTTCAGTCTGTCCGTTTGCCTGTAGGTAATACGACGTGGACTGTTCGAGTCAAATTTTCAAATTTGTTGTGTATTCTTTAAACCTGTCGGTCGTAAAAATCGTGCCGTTGTCCGTTATAATTATTTCTGGTACGCCGAATCTCGTCACGATGTTTTCTTCTACAGAATTGCAAACTTCTTTAGATGTTAACTCGGCGTATGATTTTGCTTCGACCTACTTGGTGAAGTAGTCAGTCACTACAAGTATCCATGTATGTTTTGCCGATCCGGAAGACGGCGTAATCTTGTCGATTACATCCATGGCCCATCCTCTAAACGGCCATGGCTTGGTGACCGAGTGAAGTAATTCAGCCGGGACCCTCTATATGGGCCCATGGATTTGACATTGTAAACAACCTTGCGCGTATTCAATTCAATCTTTTAACTTACTAGGCCAAAAATAACCATGTCAGCGGAGCAACCAATGTGTTTTGCGTCCGGATTGATGAGCCTTGCATATTCCTTCGTGTACCTCTGCAATAACTTGGGCGGCCTTATCCGAGCCAAGGCATAATAATAACAGACCGTCTTCACCTTTTCGATATAGTTCATTTTGGTACATTATGTAATTTGTGGCATGTACCCTTGTCTTGCGGTCGTGTTTGCCACTAGGATTATCAAGATACTGCATGATTAATCTTTTCCAGTCGTCTGGTAATGTCTCAACCGCGTAGATATCTATAGGATCCTTTCATTCCAACAACGAAGGTAGGGACATAACTCATGTACGGATTACGTGGTCATGTTGGAGAACTTGTTGATTAACCAAGGCCGGGTGTAGACGTCGCACCACTAGTATGACCTGGCCCAATTCCCTTCCCAGAAGTTGTGCTCCACAAGCTATTTGAGCTAACTCGTCTACGTCAGTATTTCAAACTCGTGAAATGTGCTTGAACGTAATGCCTAAAAATTATTCGGCTAAATAGCTGGTAACCATATGATAGGGTGTAATACCTTAGAAAATTTAAAATATATGAAAATGTAGAAAAATTTATCGATAAGTGGAAAATGCCCCTCGTTGATTAAACGTAATTTTACGAGGATGTATTTTATCCTCGTATAATTTATCATATTTCTTGACATATATGGATAGAGTTTGAGCCTACGAGCGCATAGGTGAAAACCGTTCGTGAAACGAAGTTATAACGAAGAAATTAGAGATGTTTTCGTTGTTGGAAAAGAAAAAAGAAAAAGAAGAAGAAAGAAATGGGGTTGGAAGCTACCAGGTGGCAGCAAGAGAGAGGGGGTTGAAACAGGGGACCAATCAGAAGGAAAAGGAGGGAGGGAAATGAGAGAAATGGGATAAGTGGAGAAAGGGGGAAAAACAGGTCTCTTGATCCATGCGACCCAACCGGCAGAAGCCATGGACACCGGTGGCCTCCAAGCCTATTTCCAGCGAGTTGAAGCCCCTCACCACCTGGAAAATCATTCTTCATCATCCTCGCTACCTAATCCACCCCAAATTGGAGGGAAATTGGCCCGAAATAGTGAAAACCCGCACGGGGTACGATGAGCTCGTGGTGGCGATCCACCCAAATTTGAAAGTAACTCTGACGACCACCACCACCAATAGACTCCCCTCAACCTCAGGAACAAAGCCCATGCATTGGTTGGGGCGTCAGAGCTATTATGGAGTCGAATCATGGACACCCAAATTCTAGGGTTCTGACGAGTTTATGGCGATTTGCAGCCTTTCCCGGCCAAATTGGACTTGGCCATAGGTATAAAGTTTGCTCTACTCTTTGAGATCTTCATTTTTGTAAAATTTGAGAATTTTTGAAAATAGTTGAATTTTCCGACGAGCCGGGGCGACCGATCGCCACCCACAGCGACGCGTGGCCAGAGGGCAGTCAATGTTATTTTTAGGCTAAATTAGATGTCTTGAATTCAGTTTTGAGATTCGTATGTCATAGGTTGATTGTTTGACCCTAAATTCATTATGTTACCGTACTAGATTACTTTGTGAATCGATGATCCGACCGTTGGATCGTCACCAAACTTTGAGACTTTATAATACGTAATATTTGGGGACCTTAAGAACTTATGGATCGGGAATCCGACGTATGGATCTTCCCAAATTTGATTTTTAAGTTCATAAAAGAAAACGTCGACCGCCACTTGATTTCGTGATTGGTGGAGATCCAATCGTTGGATCATAATGAAATTGTTCTAGAAGCGTAAGGTGAACTACGAATGGCTTGATACCTTCATTTAGGGTATGTAGGCAGTCTAACCAGGATGTTAGATGCAGCCATAAACTTAACAAAATGATTATTTTTATTGTGGCCTACTTGTGTGTTTGGCTTCCGAATTAGAAATTTCGGAATGTTTCATAGGGCGCCAGAGTACAACTCATGCAACAAAAGTCCCATTGAGTTGGTTACTCACAAGTTCTGAATTGACGAGGACAAGCACGAGCACGCTGGCTGCCTTCAAGTCGTCAAGGACATTAAGGCCGATGACGAGGGCCTCATATTCGACCTTATTGTTTGTACAGTCAAAATCCAACTTGAAAGAAAAATACCATCGGTAGTGATCAGGTGACTAGATGACGATTTCAACGCCGACCGAGGTCGAGGTACTAGAGCCGTCAAAATACATCGTCCAATAATTATCACGTGTTTCCACCATGCCAATTTCGACGTTGTTGATCCCAAAATCGTATGGAGAAGGAAAACTTACCGAAGATCATCTAAATGTGTTCGGTGGTGCTTCAATTTGACCACAACATCATCAATATATACCTCAACGACTGTGCCAATCGAGTCATGAAAAATGGTATTCATAGTGCGTTGATATATGGCATCAGCGTTCTTAAGTTTGAAAAGCATGACGACCCATTCATAGGTCCTGAGTGCCCCGAGGCAATGAAAGCAGTTTTATGGACATCGGCCTCAGCAATGAAAATCTGGTTGTACCCAGCATGGTCGTCCATGAAAGATAACATCTCGTGGTTTGCTGCAACGTCGAATAGGAAGTCTAAAATTGGCATTGGATATTCATCTTTAGGGGTTGTCAAGTTCAAATTACGAAAATCAATGCAAATACGTAGAGCACCACTTTTCTTCAAAACTGGGACAATATTCGCCAACCATTCAACGTATCGAGCTGTCCAAATTCAACCGGCTTTTCAAAGTCGAACGAGTTCATCTTTTATGCCAAGTTGAATTTCCGTCGAAATTCATCGAAGTGGTTGGCAGAAAGGTTTATAACCAACCTTGATTCGTAATTTGTGCTTGGCATTGGATATTCATCTTTAGGGGTTGTCAAGTTCAAATTACGAAAATCAATGCAAATACGTAGAGCACCACTTTTCTTCAAAACTAGGACAATATTCGCCAACCATTCAATGTATCGAGCTGTCCGAATAAAACTAGCTTTTCCAAGTCAAACGAGTTCATCTTTTATGCCAAGCTGAATTTCGGTTGAAAATCATCGAAGGGGTTGGCAGAAAGGTTTACAACCAACCTTGATTCGTAATTTGTGCTCGTTCCAGGCCAGGCATTTCATGGTAACTCCAAGCGAAACAATCTTTAAATTCTTCGAGCAGTTTACAAAGCTCAACTTTCATAGGTTGAGGCATCAAAGAACTAATAAATAAAGGCCGAGGATCATCGGCCATTCCAACGTATACTTCGTCCAATGGATCTTTGACTTGGAGCCTACTTTTTCGAGCTCTACTGGGGCAGCTTGGGCTTTATCAAGTGACATGATTAGACTGTTGTCTTCTTCAGCGAGGAACTCTACTAAGTTCATGCCAGAATTTGGTTGCTTGGAAATAGTACTAATGGGCTAGCAAGCGTTCCATACTGGATGAAATCGCTGCCCGGCGTCTATCTTGTTTGGTATCAGGCATCAGGATCGTCAATTAGGTTAACCAACCCGAGTCTCACCGAATCATGCTAAACAATCTCAGCGCCAACCTCGATGGCTTTCTGAACTGAGATCTAAGTCGACCGTCCTTCTTCGTTGAAACCTTGCAGGGTGATGTAGCCGACATGATCATTGTAATAGCAAGCTTGAATCATAGTAGCTTCGAATGGCTGATTGTCGGTCGGATGTACTACAACCGATTTGCCGTCCTAGAAGATGATGACTTGATATAATGACAAGGGGATACAGCCAGTTTGGTGGATCCAGTCGCAACCAAGCAATACATTATACTCAATTTTTTAATCGACTATAAAAAACGCAGTCATGTGATTTCGACTTGCGATAGTCACCTCTAAATAAAGCACTCCCTTAGTCTGAGATTTATTGTCGACAAAGCTACTCATGGTTACTCCTGATAGAATGAGTTCGTTGTTGGAGCGACGTAGTGCTTTCATGATAAAAACGGGCATGATGTTGACCATTGCTCCACAGTCGACAAAATTTTTGGAAATCGAGTATCCTTCAATATGAGCTATGACATACAACGGCTTCAAGTGATGAAGATTAATGGATGAAGAATGGGGAAATAGTTCGGCGAGAGCTGCTTTAAGTTTTTCCTATTTGCTTATTTGCTCAATTTCTTCGGCGGCCACAAAATCGACTTGTGTGGCCTCATCATCAATCACGTCACTATTCAGGAAATTTGATTGGGATGTAGTTGGATGGAATTCCGTGGGTAAGACATGGACCATGCTGATTTCTATGTTGTCGATGACCGAATGGCTCATCAGGTCATGATCTTCGTCTTCTGGATTTTTGGGCGAGGTGTCTTGCTTATGGGCATTACTTGCTTGGCCATCTTCGACTGCAGTGAAAACACGTTCATGTGGCATGTCTGTCGGAGCTATTTCGTTTTAAATTTTGACCACTGGCTCGCTCGACATTGGGACTTGGTCTTGTGTTTATAAAGCCTTGCGAGTTCGCTCATAATATGCGATGCGGACGTCTCTTGTGTCCAGGTAAGCATCTAAACGTGCCACGCGCTCTTTTTCATCGGCTGTAAGGCCAAAGAGAGAAACGGCTAAGAAAACTTCAAAATGGTATCGCAGATATTGGAGGTCCTCGAAAGAGAAAGGAAGATTGACATTATCAATATCAATATATGGTTCTACCTCAAAGCCGAGAACTCGAGCCTCGTGTATATGTTGGAACCTAGCCTTCATTCCCAGACCCGACCACTTTTGGATGATTTGTTCGGCATCGAGGCAAGTTAACGCCAGATCAAGAGACTCTTGGCATGCTTTTGGTAAGTCGTACAAGTCATTAGCCGTATGTTTCTTGTGAAACTCCCGCATGTATTCTAAAGCTTCGCCGAGAAATGGCGGATGGCGATTTCGTCTGACTTTAATTAATGGTTCTTGTGAAGGTAGCAGAGGAAGTTTTCTTTCTGCTTCCTTCCAGAAGTGCTTGAGGCGAGCTTTCATTTCCCCAGGCTGAAGAATGAGTTTGATTCACTTCTCGGACTCTTCAGTTATGGTTTCAAAATCACGATTGATTACCTTCTTTCCTTGAAGCAGTTCGATCATGATTGCCGAAAGTTTTCGGTCATCTTCGTTACCCACCATTTTTTTGGGCTGCCATTTGGTAGCTAGGGTAGCCTGTGCTACTTGTCAGTGAGCTATACAGTCTATTCTCTAGCCGCGACGTTTATACGATTTGGACAATGCGGTATATGCACCGGTAGGGGAGTTGTAGCTATACCAACGCTGGTCGCATGACTCATGTGGCATGAAGGTTTGTCGATCCGCGGGTGAACTTGAACTGCCAGAGTTGCGTGCATAATAATCTTCATTGTAAAATGGCGCATCGAAATCAAGTCGTCGTCTGGCCGAAAACGGCTTGTTATTCTGTGTTTGAGGACCGAGCTTATCTAAAACTTTTTGGAGTTGGCCTGCACCAAGCACCTTTTGAGATGTTGCCCCAGCTACAGACGTTAGTTGCGGTGCTTCAGCCGAAGTTGATGTTCCTTCGACTTAGTTATGATGACGTTTGATTTGCACCGACTACATAAAACCATCGGCCCGTCAGTTTCCTCTGTGTTGGAGTCCGACATTGACTCGGCATAAGCTGGGTTTGAAAAGTATTTGGTGGCTCATCTGAGGGTAGATCAACTTTCAATTGCGGGCAAGAATTCTACTTAGGGACGTACTGCGTCGGGATGAATTCAGTTTTTCCCTTTCTCTTGTCCTTGGGTAGATGAGCATCTACCATGCTTACCGTCGTCGAAAGGAAATGATCGGCGTCAATGGCCATTGGAGGTTTCTCGAGAAACTTGAGTTTGCCATTATCGATCCAGCTTTGGATGGCGTCGCGAAATACGATGCAATTATTTGTTGTATGCTTGTTTGAGTTGTGGTATTTGCAATACATCTTTCCCTTCAAATCTTCGACCTTGAGAATATTATGCCCTAGCCAAAGCTTGATGATTTTTGCAAGTAACAACTGGTCGAAGATGACATCAGCCTTGGTGATGTCGAAAGTGTAGACCTTTGACGTTTTGACGGTGGCTTCCACAGGGGTCGAACGGGTTTTGACATCTTTGGAATTAAAGTGGGCCAACGCCTTGCATACATATGATTTGTCAATTACTATCTCGGCCGTATCTATACTGGCATATTGGGACTCTTTGCCTTTGGTCGATGCATAACTTACCGTTGGGTTTTTGTAGATCGTCCCTCGGGTTGGAGATTTTGAGATTTTCTCATGTTGAGCCAGTTCGTACATATCTCGTAAGTTTGCCCCTAAGAATTTTTTTTTTTGTATTCCACGTCCAGGCCATTCAAGGCAAGCCTAACAAACTCGACTTTAAGGAGGGGTACTTGGCACCAAATTCTGGCCGATTTGAACCTCATAAGATATTCCATTGGTGACTTGTCGAATGATTGAGCCATCCTAGCCAGAGAAGAAACTGACATTTCTACCCTTGGCCGATAGAATTGCCCATGAAATTTCTTGACCAATTCATCCCAACTTTGGATGGAGTTGGGTGGGAGGTTGATGTACCATGAGAACGCTGAGCCAGTTAACAAGAAATTAAATAGTTGTAGTTTATGAAAATCATTGTTAACATCTCCACATTGAACAGTTAATCGAGCCACGTGTTCTAACAAGGACAAGGATGATTCTCTGGCGAAAAGGCTAAAGTCTGGAATCTTGAATTCCTTAGAATACTCGAACCTTTCTATAAAGGCTGGATATGGGTGAATGAATTTTGGAAACTTCGACCCCTTTTTTAAGGCCGAATCAATCATTCTCTGGACTTCAACCATGTCAACAGGCGCCGCTTCTTCTCCTTGGTCGATTCTGAACGATCTGCTGCTTGGTTCACCATTTTTTTCTAAGTCAATCATTTTGAGCTTAGCAGATCCTGTCTCGGCCTGTATCGCTAGCAAAGGATTATTCTTTAGAAGCGGAGGCTGCCTAGGTCGATCAGTAGGTTTAATATCGTGGACTTTATTAACCAGAACTTCGAGCAATCTGTTATGCACATCGCTATTATCACGCATCTCTTCAAGTATGTTTTTTACCTTTCGGCTTAACATTTGCTCAAACTGCTGGGATTGTTCTTCAAATTTCCGTTGGAGAAAAGATTTAGATGGTGAATCAGAGGCCTCATCTTCGTCATCATCACAACCCTACACCAGTCCTTCAACAAAAATGCCTTTTGCCATTTTGGTGGGGATTTCTCCCTCCGAGTTTGACCGTCTAGATTAACTTCCTTTTCTCGGCATGTTGTATTTGTGGCTTTAGGTGTTACAGCAGTAGGAGGATTTTGTGCCTGTGACAAGCCATCTTATCCTGGGCTTTGAACTATAGGTGGAAGATTAGTCGTTGACTTACCCATGACTGTTTTCTTTTTTACTGATCTTGTTTCAATGGTCATGAATGTCGTAGTTTTAGCACTGTGTCCCACTGGGCGTGCCAAAATGTTGACTCTAAAAACTACCAAGCCTACGTGGCGCGCATGCCAAGTAACTAATAAGCTAACTACGTCATTCGGTTGTGTGCAGGGCGGGCCAACTCGTTGGTTGAGTTCGGCCGAGGAGTAAAATATGTCGATGTGGCGTTGGGGGCGCTGATGACTTCTCGATTTTGCGACTGGGATCGAGGAAGGAACACGTCTCGGCCTTCGGGTTCTAGAGCCTGAAGACAATGCTCCTAGTTTCTTTGAAGTTCACAAATCATCGGGACCGGGTTCAATCTCAGTAATTATATTATGAGAGTATAAGTAGGCCGAACTAATACCAGACTATATGGACACAAATACTCGAAAAAGATAAATGTCTTGATTGTAAATGTGATTCGACCGTCGGAATGCTGAACTTTAAAATGTACTTGTGAATATCCAATCATAAAATAAAACTCGACTTTTAATGTGCCGAGCCTAGTAACCTGGTAACAGCTCACTTCGCCGAGAAGGATAATGAGATTACCTTTACCAAAAAGGTCTTGAAAATCCTTGTTAACAGAGACTTGGATAAATAACCAGTTGGTCTCGAAGCAGTGCTGTCTATCCAAACTGAAGATGCTCATCGATCAGTTGATTCTACGACACCAATGCTGTCTATCCAAACTGAAGATGTTGCCAGTTGCCTTCATAGTGTTGTCTATCCAAACTGAAGATGTGTTGGCCGGAAGAAAGGGGAATAGGAAAAATTCTTAGGGTTGTTGAGAAGTTTTGCGCAGGGCAATTTGTGTGTTGATTTGAAGGGGCTTTGAATAATGCACTCCCTTCTCTATTTATAGCAGCGAACCCCCTCATGGCAGAACTAGAAATGTACTCGAATTAGATCTCCTCAACCCAATCTGATCAGGTTTCAGCCAATCTTAACCCTTGTAGGACTTTGAACCAAGCTCCTTAACAAACCAGATTCATCCCATAATTCTAAGCATCTTCAGCTTTAAGACTCCTTGTTGCACTAGGGTTCGACTACATCACCCTTATCTAAACCAATCCTCCTAGCAATAGGATTCGGCCGACCTTGACTGGACAACCCATGATAAGATTCTAGATGAATGTTACTGGGCCGAGAACAACTTTAAGCTCGGCCCAAAATATTATTTTGGGCCCAAACAGATCAATATTTCTATAGAAATATAATCAGAGAAAGATATGAAAATGGGGCTTGAAGTCTAAAGTTTACCTTATATCGGAGAAACTTTTAAGTTTAGGCTAAAATTGATAGATATGGTCAATATTTCTAACACATTTGTTGAACATCGAAGAAACTTTTATATTTTGTCAAAACCAAAATTTGACAATCCCTAAACTCCATTTCTATAGAAAAAGCAACCGACATCGATATTGATATTTAATATATTCGTCAATATTTTTATAAATTTCCATATACATATTTTCACCGATACCGATATTTTAAACATTGCTTTGAGTTGAATGATATCATCTTTTGCTCTAAGAAAACAGATAATTTATCTCAAAACATGATTATTATTATTACTCTAAATTGACTTGTATAAACAAGACGGTAGCGGTCATGGATGGATAGACAAAAGAAGACTTTGGGTGTGAAAGTGTTTACGACAATTACTAAGCGTGATAGAAGTTTCAAAAGCTCATAAGGACACATTAAGGTTTAGGTGGGTAGTATTTACTCCGACCAAAGACTTTGACTTGCGGAAAAGGGATCCTCTCCGGATCCCTTCCACCAAATTCTAGAGATCTATTAATCTGAACTCTTGAAATTTGATTCAACGGCTAAAGTTATTATAACTTTTAAAGTGGGCTTCTGTTTTTAACCGTTTGATCAAATTTCAAATGTCCAAATTGGTAGATCCCTAAGATTAGGAGGAAGGGATCCGGAAAGAATCCATTTCCTTGACTTGCATGGAAACCTTGCCTGCCGACTGTGTGGTCTTTAGGTAAGACCTTTGACCTATTACCATTGACAAATGTTGCGATAGACATTAAGATGCAAGTTGAGTCGTCCATATATAAATACACAAGTAGGGCAAACGCATCCGGAGTTGGGTGGCCAAAACATACACCACAAATGGTTCAATTCAAGCCCAAGAATATTCAGATCGGAGATCGTTTAGTCATTTATATATATCAAATAAACCAATGATGTAAGTATGAAGTAACATGCTAATGATGAGCCATCAATTTATTGTATACATTTGAATGACTAAACAATTACTGTTTCAATGGTTTTTCGCAAGCATGATCTTAAAATGAAGATTAAGAAATTGAACGATTCTGATAATAACATTTCTACAATGAAGATACGTTATTTGCAAGTGGAGGAACAAACTCAACCTGTGAAAGCATAAACTAACTACATCCAATAGAAAAATGACGCGTGAACTTTCAGCTCAATATGATAGTTTTTTTTCTTAATGTCGTGAGGAGACCAGGGTACCACAAAGAACCAAGCATCTGCAAGCCCTACATGTATTGGACATTTGGGTCAGTTACATGTCATGGTGCCCTTTAAGCCCATAATATCCCATCTTGAGTCTATCTTGGGCAAAATCTAAAATATCGATGATATCGGAAATATCGGTAGTCTAAAAACACGGAAATTTCGATAGAAATATCGGGATATTATCGATATCGATAAAAATTGAATAAAAACCACGGAAATTGTAAGAAAAACTTGGAAATTTTTATTGAAACTTTGCAGGATGTTTATTTAGTCAATTATCTATTAGTTTATCATAAAAAATTGGAAGGAAATGCATTGCATGATGGATTTAACTGATTTAAGTTGATTATATAACGAGCTACAAACATTGTGAGTGTAGAAAATATATAAATATTTTAGCATATTTTCACAAAAATATAAGTGATATAGTGGTCAAGGTGTTGAAGGAGTAAAATGGGAGGGGTTCGAATCCCCTTGGTGTTTTTTTAAATATAGAAATTTAAAAAATACGGAAATTTCGATAGAAATATCGATGACATCGGAAATATCGGTAGTCCAAAAACACGGAAATTTCGATGGAAATATCGGGATATTATGGATATTTTAGACTATGCTCTTGGGTGCCTTGTTTTACGACGCAGTTATATACCAAAAACCTTCAGGACTACTCGTGAACAGTTGTAGAGTTGGGTATGCATCACACTGGCAGAACATAGCAGTCTGCCTAGTATGTCCTGCGACCTCCTCTCCCAGCTGCTTGCGAGGGTTCACTCCTATAAATAGCCAAGTTCAACAAGAAAACCAGTAATCGCCACTTTTTTTCACTTCGAATTCTCTCTATTCTAGTTTCTTTCAAACTATCTCTCTGACTTAGACATTAGAAGCCCTTTGGCAAACAACCTCCTTTTTTTCTTGGATATTCATCAATTAGGCTAACGGTGTTTATTATTTTGTAGGTAGATTTTCATCAATTCAACATTAGACGAAATTTGCATCCACTAAAACCCCCCAAAGAGAAAAATATAGGTATAATATTGACAGGCATTATACCTTTTGAATCTATGCTACAATTCCATTTTTGATATTCTGAAAAAAGGCAATTCGGGTCTTCCTCGCACGTTAGAACATTTTTCTTTTCTTTTCATTTCAAATTGTTGAGTCTTCAACATACACAGAAAAAGTGAACTCAAGGGATACATTCTCCCTCTAAAATCCTTCCATCTCATTCAAAACTGCCAATCAAAAGATAAATGGCATCTTACTTTAATTCCTTCTTTCCTTTTACTCTTTCTTTTTTTTTTTTATTTATCAACAGTTTTCTTTTTTCTTTTTTGGTTGCAATATGCTTCTTAGTTAATAAGAAAATAAAAGAAGGGGAAATATTATTTATTTAATATATTATTTTTTCATCTCCAGCAATATTTTTTTTCGAACAATCGATATTATCTACACAAAATGAGAGGGGTAGGCTGAACCTCACAATGGGCTAACAAAATGTGTTCAAATTCACATTTGGAGAGAATTGAACCCAAAATCTTTCATTTACAAGTGAAAATGAATACTACTAGATCTCGTATACAAGTGAAAATAAATACCACTAGACCTCGTATTTAGATTGAGAATAAAGCCTCGTGGACTCCACACAATATTTTGTTGAAAAGCTAAATATCGCTCGCTCGAGGGTTATAAGTAGCCAGTCTGGATATGACTTGTAGCCTGCCCTGCATGTTCACTAGGATATTACTGCCTAGTCTATGGAGCTAGATTTTGCACATTTTCGAGCTAAAATGACCTTAAGAAAAAAATTGGCCTTTAGATCGGACTATATTTTTGGAAGAGTTAATTATTTCTTATTTCAATGGTAAGTAAAAACCAAATAAAAAATAATGATTTTAATCAACATCAATTAAAATATTGTTAGCAATAAACATGAAATAGATATTTGAAATTTGCTCCATCAACTTTCCCAGCTTAAGTACTCTCAACTATGCGCGTTTCATTGACGTCTCCACCGAGCCAATAGTTTTACGCATAGTCTAAAATATCCATAATATCCCGATATTTTCATCGAAATTTCCGTGTTTTTAGACTACCGATATTTCCGATGTCATCGATATTTCCATCGAAATTTTTGTATTTTTTAAATTTCTATATTTAAAAAAACACCAAAGGGATTCCAACCCCTCCCATTTTACTCCTTCAACACCTTAACCACCATATCACTTATATTTTTGTGAAAATATGCTAAAATATTTATATATTTTCTACACTCACAATGTTTGCCAGCTCGCTATATAATCAACTTAAATCAGTTAAATCCATCATGCAATGCATTTCCTTCCAATTTTTTATGATAAACTAATAGATAATTGACTAAATAAACATCCTGCAAAGTTTCAATAAAAATTTCCAAGTTTTTCTTACAATTTCCGTGGTTTTTATTCAATTTTTATCGATATCGATAATATCCCGATATTTCCATCGAAATTTCCGTGTTTTTGGACTACCGATATTTCCGATATCATCGATATTTTAGACCTCGCAAGCTCCCAACTACACAAAGATTGAGATAGGATTACATGCCACATAAGCCCATTTTTTCTTCACCTAATCATGAAAATATTAAGATAATTTGGTTGTCAGAAACCAGAGCAACAATGTAAGAAGTTAATTTAGAAGGCACCCAAAACTAACGATTCAAATTACGCAGTTGTTCAGCCACTAACAAGTCTTTGGTCTAAGTGATATTTGTTTTTACTTAATCAAAGGAGGTCTCAAAGTCGATTCATATGAATAATTATAACGATTTATGTTTGTGAGGAGTTTCATACCTGCATGTGTCTACCCTCGTTCTGATGATAATTGTGCGACATTGTGAGTTCTTTGTAATATTTTTTTTAAATATCTTATCGTTTGACAAAAAATAAGAAAATTATGCGATTTGTTTTAGTTTTTATTATGAAAAATTAAACAAGAACGGAATGGAAAACTGACTATTCAACTTTGTTATTATGCATGAATGACGGTCAACTATTAATGCATGAAAAAACCACATATTCGGTTCACTAACAACCGGTCAATTAGCAGATAAGTTCAACAAAATCTTTTTTGGGTAATTATGATTAAGAGAGGTTTTGTCTTCCAAATTTTTTTCCTAACATAAACATCTTCTTTCCCCCAACCTCCTCATAAGTAAATGAATTATGACCCCAAACCCAGCACATGTTTTACCTTCACTCTCTAACCTTCTCTGTCTAGATTTTTTCCTTTTTTATTTTTTTGTATAATGATATATTTTATTCCAAGAGGAGGATGGAGTTAGGCTAAGCCACACAATGGCAACCTAATTTAATATCGAATTTACCACTTACGAAATTCGAATTTAAGAACTCTTATTTGCAGATGAAGAAAAATATTACCGAACCATAATATTGAATGCGTATTATCTCCCCTCTTAATTTAATAAAGATATCAGATACTCATTTTTTTGCACACCCCACACACTCACACACACACACAAATACCCAAACCCACATAAAAACTCCAACCCACTCTCCCTCTCGCTTCACTGCAAAACCCAAACAAAGAAGAAGAAGACAAAGCTTCCCCTTTTGGCCAGTGCAGAAGAAGCCTTTGGGTTCCCAGAAGAAGAAGAAGAAGAAGAAGAACATCCATCCTTTTCAATTTTGCACCCAGCAATCAAAAGATCCCATTTCCTCTGAAATGCCATAAAAATCCCCGATATTTCTCCGCGTACCCACTTCTTTTATATACACATTTCAACTGACAAGTCGATTTGGTGGGTTTGAATAGTAAATGTTTTAAATGAGGTGCAAGAAGCACCTCTCCGACCTCACCAGCACCCTCGGCGTCTGCGCCTCCTGTCTCCGGGAGCGCCTCGCCGCCATCATCGAGGCCCAAACCCAGGCCCAGGCCCAGCTCTCGAGACTCCACTCCCGGACACCCGCCGCGCCGGTCGATGAACCCAACCGCAAGTCCGATGCCAACCCTCCGCCGCTTATTTTCCCCCGCTCCGTCTCCCCTTACGTCTCTCGAAGAAAATCGGACGACTCAACGTGGCACCAGCACCGGATTCGATTCTACAGTACGCCTCAGGTGGGCCCCACATATGCCACCGCCACCTCCACCTCTACCAGTGAAGGCTCGTGTAAGAAGAGCAAGACCCGGTTCTCGCTCCTATCGAGTCTTTTTCGATCCAGATCCGTCAAGTTCTGGTCGGGTCCTAGTGATTCGTCGCTTCCGGCCATTTCGTCGTCGTCGGCTTCATCGCCCTCGTGGTTCTCTTCGATGTTCGCCAGAAAAACGCGGAATCGGTCGAAGCATCTCTACGTCGACGAGTCATCCGGTTGCCAGGGACCTCGGGGATTGTCGCCGGACGTAACGCCCAATCCCTTGGAAGACTGCGATCGATCGCGGCCGGGAAGCGGTGACTCGTCGGCAACGACGCCGGAGTGGAAGAAGACGCCGACGCTGGCTCCGCCGTCGACGCGGAGGGCACGTGGCGGGCAGGGAAAGAACAACGTGTCGGGCCTTGCGTTTTGCCTTAGCCCGCTGGTTCGAGCCAGCCCGAACCGGCACTGGAACCAGAAGGGATTGCCGCCTGAGATAGCCGGCGAGATTCGTGTCGCGGCGTCGTTCTGCAAGAGCCGGTCTAGGAAGCTGGCGGATTTCGGTAGAGCAAATCCTAACCGTTGATCGTGCTGACTGTTGTGGAGCCGTTGACAACCCCGCTGTTGTGTTTATGGCGTTTCTAGTACGAAAATACGATGTTGCCCCTCCACCCTTAGTGTTTTTATTTTTAAACATATGGATGGTAACTAAAAGGGAATGTTGGGTCCTCTTTTGTGTACATTAATGCTGTTGTTACTTGTTGTTTATCAATATCACAGGATAGATTTTTTTTTCTCTTTTTTTTGGTTGTATAATTCTGAATGAGTAATGCTACACTTACAACCTATTTGTACTATCATTTGTAGCATTTCTCTAATAGAGAAAAGTTCATCCAACGCATGTAAGTTTCAAGTGTATCTGTATTAGAGGATGATACAAATAATTGATAAGAGTAACATTTTTTATTCCGAAATTGCCCTCCATTCTGGAAGTGGTGAGAAGTGCGGATGCTCCACATTAGAAAAGCACACAACTGAGGCCAAATGGGAAGGGGGGTGATCAACGGCTGGCGTGGGTCCAGCGGCCACTTAAGATTGAGGTGACATCGTCGCCGTTGATTAACTATTAGAATCGTGGTGGGTCCCGCTGAAAGCAATAAACTCCCCGTCGTGTCATTGCGTTTTAAATTTGACGGATCGGATGCAGATTTCAGATGCTTACTTGGCTGTGGGACCCAATCAAACGGGCCTCACCTGTCCAAATCTACAGCTGCGGCCTTATTAACGGTCATGGAAAGAAGAACTCGATATATACCGATTTCTTTTGTTTTTGTTTTTTCAGTGACATTCTAAACTATTACAAGAAAATTTGAATTCCAGTGCAAGGACCGACATACGTTTTTAACTAATTGAGAAAGCAAACTCACTTTTATGACAATAAACCAAGGTTAAACCTTTGTTAGTCCCAACGTTGTTTGAATTTTTAAACAAACTTTATAGTTTGATTTCTTATATTATCTTCGTTTATTTTTCAGACTATCGAAGTAAAATTATGTCGGGAGTGGTGTTGTTGTATGCAGTTTGAAGTTTGAAGGGTGTGGTTTCCTAGAGAACTGGATTGAGTACGGTCAATGTCCTTTTTTTAGCTGTTAAAATATTAGGTTATGTTGGCTGTGCTACCTTTAGTTTTAGTTGCCCTTTTTTTCTTTTTTATTGTAGCTTAATTTATTTGATTTAGAAGTGTGTTATTCATATTTTTTTTTTTTTACATTTTTTTTAATTTGTGGTTGTCAGATCGGATGAATTGAAAAAGATTAAATGATAGAAATTAGCAAGAAGTGTGTTAAAAGTAAAAATAGTGTGTAAATAGCACAACCCTTAATTTAAAGATTTATTTTGGACAAATGTGTTGTGTGTTTTGAATTTCTTTTGTGATTTGAAGTTAAAGCATAATGATGTTACTTTTATTTTCTTCCGTAACAAGTTTAAATCATGGTCTTTTTCTTCTGTGTTTTATTACTCATCATATAAAATAATAATTCTGTTAGTTGTGAACTAGTTTTTTTCGAGAACATGAAATTACAAGCAAAAACTATCATGGCAACAAATATCAAATATCACTCAATCCCCTCGCAACTTATTAAAAAAGAACACTACGTCATTGTGACGATAGAATGATCATAATAATTCATTGCGAAAATGCTAATTAAACCACATTTTTTAAATGACAGCAGATAATCAAATGATGCAACAAATATTGTACAATTATCACATGATTATCGTGGTTAGTTACTTGTAATCATATAAGTTATAGATCAGAATGCACAATATGTTGAGAATCGAAATGATCCTCATACCGTACATAATTATTCATGATAAGTAAACGGTACTTTTCAATTTTGATATTTGCCTGAGAAAAATGTATTCGTCACCAGTTTTACTAATTGAATATTAGTTACACCTTGCTCACACAACATGTAAATTAATGTCAGAATATCAGTTGAATTCACCTTAAAATTTTGCTTGCTCTAGGCCAATGATAAACCCTACTAAATTTGTAATCTGTCAATTATAAATTGAGTTCAAATCTTCTGCATCTATTATGTGTGTGGCCTCTCTGCAAACTCTATCGTTGATTGACGTGTATTAATAAACTTAACCCTCCTTAACTTCGTAGCCATAAATATAACACGTGTCAATTAATGATAGATGTCATAGAAAGGCCACACACAAAATATGTGCAGAAGATTTGATCTCTTATATAGTTTGGGATGTTGTTACAATATTATGAGATGAACTAACCTTTTCTCATTTTTAAGAATAATGCTAGGAAGACTAAATTTGTACATAAAATTTTGTATACTAAATGACATGAAAGTTAACGATTGAATTATTGCTTAAGTGTTGATAAACGTGCTCATTTTTTATTGTTGACATCAGTGGCGGATCCAGGATTTCAAGATCGGGTGGTCCCAAGATGAAAGTTCAAAAAAAAAAAAATATTAGACTAATTTGGTTCCATATCACTATTTTCTATTGAATTTGGTTCATTGACTAAATTAAGATTAATCTCAAAGGTACTAAAACCAATAAATTCTCCTCAGCAACATAACCCAATTAGTGACTCTACAAAGATAAAATTTGTTAATGTAACATATATATATATATATATATATATATATATATATAATTGGGAGTTGGGACTAGAGTCTAGGATTAAAAAACTTATATGAATTTGGAAGAAATAAAATTAGGCAGCTAAAGGCCGTGGAACGGCAAATGGTGGTGGGGGATAAGGTAACTTGGGTTTAAAGTTGGAAGGTTGCGACGATTGGGGCTTGGAGTTCTTAAATATAATTTGGGGATGCTGGAAAAGATCGGGATTCTCGGGCTGTGGAGAGAAAACAGAGATATTTTAGTTTTTAAATTTTTTATAATAACCTGGCTAAAAAACGCTGTCGTTTTGGCTAGGTCTTTTATAAAAAAAAATTAAAAACCTCTTCTTCTTCTTTGTTATAAGCACTGTTGTTTGCACATCCATAGAGGCAACAAGCCTCTCCATTGCACCTGCCCAAATCGTTGGGGGGTCCCAAAGGTCGATCACAAGTGTTTCTTCGGGCTTCCAAAAGATCCAGGGACCTCACGGGTCCCTATATAAATTCGTTAGTGGCTGACACATCCTTTAGTATGCAAATTATGTCTGCAAATTTAATCTGCATAGCATTACCCATTTCTAATAAAGAAAATGAAGAATATTGAAGAGGCTGCCATTAATAAGTGCGAACGGTATCGATAAATGTGAGCCACATTGATCACTGTATATTGCGTGCATGGTTAGCATCCAAGACATTCATTTCTTTGTAAATTCCAGCCAATTTATTTGTGTTGACTCTATTGTCCTCTTTTAAGTCTTAGGTCAATCTTAGAGCACCTTCAATTTATAAAATTTGGTGATTATACGTTTTTAGATCTTAAATGTCGAAAGATTAATTTCAGATAGACGTGTTGACTCTATTGTCCTCTTTCAGTCTTAGGTCAATCTTGGAGCACCCACAATTTATAAAATTTGGTGATTAACTGATTATACGTTTTTAGATCTTCAATGTCGAAAGATTCATTTCATTTATAAAATTTGGTGATTATACGTTTTTAGATCTTAAATGTCGAAAGATTAATTTCAGATAGACGTGTTGACTCTATTGTCCTCTTTCAGTCTTAGGTCAATCTTGGAGCACCCCCAATTTATAAAATTTGGTGATTAACTGATTATACGTTTTTAGATCTTCAATGTCGAAAGATTCATTTCAGATAGACGAGTTATCAGTCCAACACTAACCATGCTTGCATTTCATCAAACTTACAACAAGGAATGTGTGAGAATTTTATCATGAAATGTTTCGGTGAATTAAAAGTAGAACCACTTAATATATTTGAAGTTTATCAATATTTAGATGTGGGAATCTTGTATTGTATTATGCAGGGTTAAAGTACCCATTTCTTCTTACAAACAAACAACAATTTAAAAGTGCATAAAATGTTATTTTCATATTTTTAATGAGTTAATTTTGTATGTGCTAGATTGTGATTTACAGTTACATAAAAATGAACATTAAGATATAAAGAGCCAAGCAATGTTGAAACCAATTTTTCACATCACTGTAAATGAAGGAGTGCAAGAACGACCACAAAAGAATAAACAACCGTAAACTCCTAAGTATCGAGCAGAAAGACAATAAGCTCACCATATATGGACTGACCATAAATTGGTCAGCAACCCAAAAACAAAACCATGAATTGGTCGATTCGAATTGGGACCGAAGAGAATGTAGGAAAAAGAATTTTCTTGAGGTAAAATCGTTATAAAATCATTCATCATATTTCATGTATCTATATATATGGAATATGGTGGTTGTTTGTACTCAGTTATATATATTTATATATACATTAGGTTTGTATGTTATTCTTGTATTCTTCCAAGCATGTTACTCTTGCATGGTACTTTGCCAAGCAAATTAAATTAAAATAGGGGACATGTGTTAGGTGGGCTTTGTTTTCAAAAGGGAAGACAGACATGACCAGTTTTCCCTTACATCGCTTTATTTCCGTCTCAACGAAAATGCTTATTTTCTAATGCCTATGTTTAGTTTGTTAATTTGTTAATAATTATTTAAAAATCATCTCAGCAAAAAGTCAATTGAATAAGAGAATATATTACTTGGTATTCACATTGTCGGTTTGTTCCATACATTTAAATGCATAGATATCTTTGATCTATTGATTTTTTTTGCGCCGATACAAATGATTATGAACTCAAATGAAAATTAACAAATTAAACTGTTCTGATCAGAAAATTTATACAATTAAAATGTTATTTGTAAAATGTGATTCCCTTCATGGGAGGATGCAAGTATTATTTGATATTGTATACATGTCCTAGGTTAGGAACATTTATTGTGGGTTAAGAAAAAAATAACTTCACAATGAGTTGTTGCTAGGTTACATCGTGTGTTAGGTAAATTGAAAGTCGAACCTATTATTTAACTTCATAGTGATTTAGCAATCTTGTCTTCAGGTTCTAGAACCCACAACTGATACGTGTTCCTTCCTCGGCCATAATTGCTCAAGTGCAAAAGTCAGCAGCGCATTCGACCCACCATACACATCTATTCTACTTGCCTGACCGAGCTCGGTTACGAGTTAGCATGCCCGCATTCACAAGAATGACGTAATTAGATCATACTTGTTCGACTTGCCCGCCACATAAACATTGTAATTTTTAAAGCCAATACCGAATCTTTTAACAATAATAATTTAAAAAAAAAAAAAAAAAGAAAAAGAGCACGATTTCAAATAATTGGGTTTATAGTTGTTATTTTTTATGTTCTTTATTGCCGGCGGCCTTGGTTTCTTTGGATTGATCTCGGTCCACTTTTCTTGGACCTGTATAAACAAGGAGGGATCAAACTAATATATATTAGGCTTAAGTTAATCTTCACATAATTGTTTATGCATTTTTTAAATTTCTTTTGATTAAAATAAAATATTTTTGTTCCGACGTTGGATATAAAACATTCTTGCCCTAGAAATTGACACCTAGTGCTGATTCACTAGACATTATATTCACAACCCAATGTTCTTGCATTGAATAGTAACACCTAGGAAGGAGGATGAGTTGACCGTGAAATAAGTAGACTTTCAAATCTTAAAGAAAAAAGATACAAATAAAATATAGTTAGTAAAATACGGAATACGTTTAGTATGTGATTATTCAGCAACTTTGCTAAAAAATTACTTTGAAAATTCGGTCTTTTTTTTTTTTTAATTTAGATTGATTTATTTAAAATAGTTATTTATTTTTGTTTTTCAATTGTAAGTTAAATATACATATTGAATATTAAACGTGAAAAGAAAGTAAGTACATATATGTTATGTGTATCATTGGAGTTTTAAAAAACGTGCACTTTAACAAATTATTAAGACATGTACGTAAAATAGAAGTATTTCGAAAAATATGTACGTATGTGTATAATAAATGTACCGTACGCAAACTTACTAACTATAAAAAGAAATTCAAAACAAAATAAAGAATTCCAGGTTAGCAAGCTAGTACACAAGAACTTTTTTTGTTTTGTTCCAGATGTTTACACATAGGCATAAGGATCATTGTATCGATTTTACACATAGGCATAGGGATCACTGTATCGATTTAAGTATTTTAGTTTATAAATTTGAGAAGGAAAATGATAAACACACACAGTAAAAAGGAGTGTGCAAGGCCGGCCCAAACCCAATGCAGGCTGGGCGACCGTTTGAAACCCAAAAAAATTGGGGGCACCAAATTATTAGGAAGGTATATTCATATATATTTTCATAAGAATATAAATTTTTAAAAGTTGGTTGAATAACAAAAGAAATTTAAGCAGAGCTAGTTGCTTTTGTTGTTTTAAATTAATGAGGATGTTTTGGATTCAAAACACCATGTCTGTTTATTTACTTTTCAATTTTTACTAATTTCCTTTTAATAAGAATATAAATTTATAAAATTTGGCCAAATGATCAAAATGTTTGACTTGACCATAAGTGGTGGTTTACGTTGTTTAAAATTATCAAGGAGGTCTTGGGTTTGAAAAACTGTGTGTCTTTTTTAACTTTCCAACTTTTATGAATTTATTTTCATAAGAGTTTAAATCTATAAAATTTGTCTAAACAAGCAAGAGGGTTAATCAGAAGTAATGGTTTTTGTTGTTCGAAATTAATGAGAGATCCTGAGTTCGAAATACTATGTGCATGTTTATTCTTTTCATTTTTACGAATTTCTGTTTAGTTGTTAATTTCTTTTTAGTTACTAGCTAGTAGCTATATGGGTTGTAGTTTTTGAACATTTGTTCCAACTCAAGTCTAACCTTCAACAAAGAGTAATGCGTAGACAAAATTTTTAGACCAAATTTGCAAATCATATGACATGTCACCGATAAATATAATTTAGTGCTCATTCATTGCTTATACATATCAATTAAAGACTAGAAAACATCATTAATTCTTAGTCCTTTATTGAAAAGGTTAGCCTATAAAAAAAATACATCGTGATTTATATAAAAATACTTTGAAAGTTTAGATAGAAAGAAAACAAAATTCATCATCTATCCACTTGTAAGCCCAGGGTTTTTTTGGTTTCATTATCTTGATACAAAATAAATTAATTTTTTCGTGTTTCTACATTATTGTGTTTGAAGTACTTTTTTAAGCATAATTTTATCGAAGTCTTAAGTGTAAAAACAAATAATTTTTTATATGAAGTTAGGGCACATTTTTTGATGTTGCGCCAGACCTCAAAAATATCAAGACCGGCCCGGGGAGTGTGTGAAAGCTAAAAAACGTATGTGAAAACCAATCTCATATGTAAATTTTGCCTAAGCACTCTAACGAGTTTATTATTGTCAGAACGAATTAACTATGGCTTATTCGATAATTATTTTGTTCTTAATTTTCACTTTTATCGTTGAAGAGTTAGAGTGGCAATACATTGGAGAAAGGAATCATAAAGAAGAGCGGATGGAGGATGGTGAGGTGCAACCGTGCGAGAGCACCCCTTTGAATCCACTCTTATCCTACCTACTTCTCTTCCACATTCCTGTAATCTTTAATTCTGCATTGCCAAAAGCACAGCCAGCAACATCCAGCCAAGCTTTCTAAAGAGCAAGAAAGACAAGAGGGGGTTTCATTTGAGCTCTTCTTATGCTTGGCTGGATATTGATGGCTGTGCTTGCTTCTATCTTGGTATTTTCTTTGAAAAACCCTAATGCAGCTCCAACGAATAAGAGAATTTCGCCTAATCCGTACGAGAATAGGCTGCATATCATAATAATACTCATAAACTTGTGTGGGATTCTAATGCAGGTCATTCACACAAATCATCGATGTTAGTACTACCGGAGATTATTCATATCTAGATCATGTAAAGGTGCCTATAATACATGTTTAGACGGTAGGGTTTAGGGATCGGAATCAACATTACCTACGACACAAGAATAACTGCATTCCGTGATAGTTTTTGTCATAGTTTTATCTATTTTGACAACTCGTATCATATTAGACAACTTTGAATCATCAATCTTACTGAGCAACGAAAGAACTATATTATCGTAATGACATAAAATAATTCTCCAACCAAAGTAACTATAAACAATATGCTTAAATGAGAGAATGGCATTGATCGAATACTAAATGAATACATTTCTATAGCATTTAGTAAGATATAAACAATTCAATTCCTGTGTAGTTTTATCATTTCAATTAAATAAAGGAATCATTTTATGGTTCCCTAGCATCAGCTAGTCTTCTTCTTGCCTTAGAGTCATCGATATAGTTCTGATAAATATAAGAGGTGAAACCCCAAAGAGCCAGAAGCATTGCAATTACCTTGACACCGTTCATCTTGTCATGGAAGATTATCACAGCGGCTATAGGAGTAACAGCCAAAGAGAGAGTACTGATTACATTGGAGAAGAGAGCAGAAACCACAAAAATTAAGCCCACGACACCAACAGAACAAATTTGCCAAGCCACAGCTGCCCAAACTAGGGTCATCACGTAAGAAACTCGTCCCTTGCCATAGTTTTCCATTTCCCCATTCAAACTCTTCCATTCCCCACTTGCAAAAAGACCTACAGTTGCAGCACAAGTAGCAACCAGGGCCGTATAGATTTGCATCTCCAAAACCACAGAATACGTTTCCTTTTTTAAAACCCTTTGGAAAGAAAGCTGCATGAAGGAAAGCAGAAGAGAGTACAATGCAGAAGCTCCAATGGTACAGATGAAGCCAAGGATATATTTCCCCTTTGAGACTCCTGTTGGCCCTCCAGAATCATCATTGACGGCAATAAGAGCTGCTGAGAATGACACGATAATCACTGAATTAAGAATCAGCATTGTGAACTTCTGAGAGTTGATGAAGTACGAGAAAACTGCATTAAAGGCTAACTGAGTTGCACATATGAGGGAATAAGTAGAGGCAGATAGGTACAAGAGTCCGACAGAATACAACATGTTGTCACCAGCTAAGAGCACTCCAATAGAGAAGTAAACCAAGGCAAGAACTTTAATGGAAGGCGGGTTTGAAGAAGTTGCTTGATCTTTGGATGAAGGAAGAATATAAAGCGGGATGAAAAGGACTGGGAAGGCTGCAGTTTGGACAAGAGTAGCCAACCACTTACTATTACCACCCTGGTCATAATAGAATCTTCCCAGTAAAACAGCAGCAGACTGCCCCACAAGGAGGAAGACGACGTTGAGTACCACCAAAAACCACCACTGCCAACGACCAAGTTTAACAAATAGTGATTGCTCAATCACAGTTCCATCTCTGGGTAAAATCGATTCCTGGCTATCTGTATTTACATTTACATACACACACATGTAAACAAATTATTAAGGTTACAGTTCATCGAATGGTCACAACCAGAAACTAAAGCATTAAAAAGAGGAGAATCATGAAACATGTAATCAGAAAACACGGCATCTATACAGAGATTTTTATCTACATTTCAAGGTTTGGTACAGATCTGGTAAATATCAGAGCTAGAATTTATATAGAAATTATTGGTCGAGATGTAAGTAACATACACTCTCATTTCCTCATACGTGTAGTCAATATAGTCCTTCCATAATCTTTGAAATAAATATGACTTACACTACTGATGATTTAAATTTTTGTTGCATCACGTTTCTTCCAAATACAAAAGCATATGCAAGTTAGCTTCTATCAGGTTGGCAAACAAATCACAAGCCGCAAACATTGAACACGTTCCTTTTCAAATGACGGTGATTCTAAGATTCAAACAAAGAATAAAGGCCTTTCTATGGTCATCACTTCTTTCCATTCATCAAATTCCCGGGAACATTTTGATAAAGGGATACAATGGGATAATTAATAAGCACGCATGTACAAGCAAGGACTTAACGATATTTCATTCATAAGCACTAACATAAATGTGTTTGTAAAATTCATTTAGCATTCTTCAATTTCAACTACATTGCCTGCAAGTGCAAATTTAAGCGAAGCGGCGGCCAAACAGTAATCAAATGAAACATTGAAAAGATCCAGACCTTCGGATAGGATATCTTTCAATCAATTAAACATTCAAGAAGTCAATTGGGTAACAAATACATGCTTAACAATAACCAGCTAAAAGCATAACAGATTCAAATCCAAAACTAACCAGCTAAAAGAACAAATTTGTCGAAAAAAAGAAGCCGAAAATCAAAAACCCAATTGGAAGTTTCATGTGAGTGATTGATTGTAACTGGAAAAGGAAAAGAAAAAAAAAAAAAACTTATATTTGAGTGACCAAAATTTAAGCTTTGCATCCTATTCTGTTCTTCTTCTCATACGTACAGTCGGTCAGAAAACCAAATGAAGCCTCAGATTCTGATTATTCTACTGAAAACCCAATAACATATTAATCAAAATAAACAAAACCCATATCTAATTTCTCCATTAATCTTCACAACTCAACACAAAAACATAAAATTATACATAAAATAATAATAAAAAAACCCAAAGAGAGAGAGACCTGGCATGGCCATGTTTGCTTAGTTAGGGTTAGGGTTGGGGTTGGCGTTGACGTGACTGAATGAAAGACTTTTTGAAGAGGTGGAGGTAGAGCGGCAGTAATCGGTGGGCAGTGTTATTATCATAGTTAAGATTGGAATTAAGAGGTTATTAACTTAATCTTAATCACACAAAATTTACAAAATTTTCACAATTTTATTTAATTTATTTTTTTACTTTTTATTTACTGTTTTGGTGTTGTTCCAGAATCAGAATTTTAGACTTGTTTCGAAAACAGTGGCGAGTTTTCAGAGAAAAATAGAATCGTAGGAATATACAACTTAAAAAGCCAAACAAATACTGTACTTTACATACCTCTCCACCAATCGGATTCTGCCGCGTGTGAACCCATCAGATATCTGCGCGGCCCAGAGAAAAGCAGAAGAGACCTGTAAATCCAACACCAACCTACGATTGAGAACTGACGAGCGAGAGGGAAAGAAGAGACCTGTGAATCCGACACCAACCAACGACTGGTACCGCGGGGGTATTATTGGTATTTGATATGTGGCCACCACATAACCAACTTGGACTAATGATTTGGGAGGAGAGATTTGGTCACGTTCTGGATTTGTTTTGGTTGGATGCTTCTTGCTAGCTTTGTGTTATCCCAATTAAATGTTCGTTTGGAAGTGCATACAAAATGACTGAAAACGCTTATAAAGAATATATTTTTGAAACCTAAAAGCACAATATTTTTGAATTCTAAAAGCACAATGTTTTTTAATTCTAAAAGCACTTGAAATGCTTTCTATGTGTTTCTTGTAAGAAGCACTTCAAAGCGCTTTTCCAAAACTCACTTGCATTTTTACTAAGACTTGATCCAAAAACGTTTTGAATCATTTTAAAAGTACTTCCAAACAAACCATAAATGTGTAAAAATGATCAGCATTTGGATTTCAGTAATTGAAAACAACTCAAGGTACCTCTAAGTGAAGGAAATCCAGATAGACATCTGTTTTAAAGATATTTCTCTTCGCTTGTAAACCCAAAAGTCTGGTTCGACTATGTGAATAATAAGTTCGATACCAATTTATTTTTCTGATTCGACAGTAATCAGCTTGAGCGCATGCCAATAACTAAAATAGTGCGTAACTTTCCGAACATACCCATACAATACGACCATCCGAATTTATTAAAATTAGTTTGCAGAAAAAAATGTAAATGTTTCTTTTAATTACTTTTAACTGAGAGTCTGAAAGTCTGATATTCTAAACTTACCCAAACAGTGTACACTTGCTTAACAATCAACCAAACACAAAACTCCAAATGCTACAAAATGGTGGAACTCGGACATCAACAAACTTTACAGATAGTCGGATCAAAGCAGCATATAAGGAATGGGGCAAAAAAAAAAAAAAAAAAAAATTCAGTTTAATACCCATGTAAAAATTAACATGCGCATCCGCCTGACTGTGCCTGCGACTGTGATGAATTTGCGTTCGAAGACTTCAGGTTCACATCAACCATGTCCTCTTGCTTCGTTGAAGAAAGTGTTTCCATTCCTGGTAAAGCTGCCGCAATCTTCCGAAACAGTGCCTGTTGTGGGATTAACAGATTTAATTTAAATCTATGTATATAGCAAGTACTGAACAGTAGCAGAATCACCAGCATTAAGGGAGTAGAGTATGATACAACTCGCTGATGCAGAAATGTAGCTTACCTTGATATTGAAGCCAGCCTTGGCACTGGTCTCGATAAACATAACATTGAGGTCACGAGCTTTAGCTTCTCCTTCCTCTATGGAAACTTGCCTGTCCATCCATCCACAATACACCCCAAATATGAGCACCAGAAGTGGCAAGAAAAATCAAATGCAAGAAGCTAGCTAGCCTAACCGACAATGAGATATGACCTGAGGGGAAAACTTGTACCACCCTCCTCGTTCCCATCTACAGTACCAAACACGTATTCACCATACATGTTTTACGAATGAATATCCACACAGCTTGATAAAAAAACATCTTCTTAAAGTGCTCAGATTGGTCAAGTATGCAAATGAAATAATAGGGAAAAAGTTGCACTAAATGAACAAGTCATCGTTGCCATGCAGACCACGTCCACGTGTACAAGACTATCAAACTAAAAAGTGAAATTGCAATAGGAAACACGAGAATCAACATTCTTTATAACTTACTGCAAAGAAGAAAACAAATCACTACCTTTTGTCTACAAGATCTGTTTTGTTTCCAACAAGTACAATGATAACATCACTTCCCCGCTCAGTGCGAACCTCTTCAATCCACTTGGAAGTGTTTAGGAATGATTGTCTGCCTACACCAAAAGAATGAACCAAAAATGGTTAGTGAAATTCATCAAACATGAAATCCCAGTCATTTAATCAGAAGGATACAAACTTCAACTCCACTAAAGTTACTTTTGAGAGAGAGAGAGAGAGAGAGAGAGAGAGAGAGAGAGAGAGAGAGAGACACATCATACTTGCAACATCATATACAATGACAGCCACAGAGGAATCCCTGATGTAGCTTGGAATGAGACTCCTGAACCTTTCCTGCCCAGCAGTATCCCTGTTCAAAATTTCTAAGAGTTTATGTATATCACGGGATAAAAAATATTCCCACAATGCCAATCTTGTTCTAGGATGACTTAAGTAAACCCTGCTAATCACTGAGAGAAATATAAAACAACCCCACAACTTCAAAGCGAATGTTCAAAAATGAAATGTGAAACGTGGCTCGAGTGCTTAAAATGAGTACTACTGAGTGCCAAGAGTCAATATCTTGTATAAAAGAAGCCTAATAACCATTCATTTAAGTCAACAGTAAACTAACATAACATCATGGAATGAGAATGCCGAGCAAGATCATGTCAAAATGAAAATTTAACCTTATACATGAAAACGAGAGTTATACTCCATCAATTGGTCACAAAAATTAGGAAGAAAAAGATAACATCTTCAGGACCAAAAACTAAATAAAGGGATAAAGACTAACCAGAGCTGCAACCGAACAGTTCGATCTTCAAGATACATTGTCTTTGACAGAAAATCAATGCCGATGGTAGCCTGGTCGTAATAAATAAACATATAAGCTAAGAAAAAGAAAACTTGAACAAATAATTCACAACATGTAGGTTGAGTATTGAGAATAGATATCAGTACAGTGCAAGTAATGTAAGAAAAATGAATGACATTTTACAAACAAAAAATTCACACAATCCCAACAAAAAAAAAAAAGTAATCAAGATACTGACCCGTTACTAAAACAGATAAGCAACAACCGGATATACAATATACATATACAAACACACAAAGAAGTATTTTCAAAGGAGCTATTTTCAGGCTTTATACATTAACATTCAAGAAATAGTTCCTTATTTAAGGATCCAATTGCAGGAAAGGTGACACCCGTTTCCCCACATCCCTGTCAATGCCTGCCTCAAGTTTTTTCGAATCTCAGCCCCACCCATACCGGTCAATAGATGTTTAGAATTTAGTGTTGCAATATGCGAACAAAGTAATAAGATCTTTGTTTAATTCTTCTTCCCCACTCCAAAGTGAAATAAATGATCATAACCATCTACAATTTTACACTAGTTCTACCCATTACAACCGCTACAAATCCAGTTGATTTGCGTCCATCTCCCAACCAACCTTTCTCTTTTACTTATTTATTTTCACATGTGGTAATCCAATTAGCACATTTCAAGAAAAAAAAAGAAGAAATCCCTAATGTACTGAACCAGTTGGCAGACACAGTACCGCCCCAATCACATAAGCCGCCACATCAGTCCCAGAACGAATTTTCGAAAACTACAAGTCAGATTTCCGCCACTACAGTACAGCAACCAGTCTTTGGATCCCCACAAACCAAACCAGCATTATTCACAAATTTGACACATACATAACGCAATTTTCGACACCCGAAAGAATTTGAAATTCGACAGCAATCACAGCCCACACTAGTTCGTTTCAACACCAATACCGTAACCGAAAGCAATCGCCATCTAGAAACCTACCATCAATCAATTAAAAGACATTGCTGCAGTTCATAGCAAATGTTGACAGAAATGAAACAGAAAAAGCTTGAAGAATCGGAAGATCACACAGAAATTGCAGAAGAATAGGAAAGGGGTGTAATCCGATTACCTGATAGGTGTTGTCGAACTTGTCGTACATGAAGCGAGTGATGATGCTGGTTTTGCCGACGGACTGGTCCCCCAGGAAGACGAGCTTGTACTTGGCGAGAGCCGAAACGGGAGCCATGGTGATTTCGGATCTATGCGGATCGGATCGGGTTCAAGGTCGAGATCTCGCCGGAGATTTAACGGACAAATCGAGATCTCGGAGCCTCGTTCGAAATTCTCTATTTTTTTGTATTTTATTTTTCCTTTGATTTCGGTTGGGTGCGTATTTATATATCGGTGATTGGCGGAGAGAGAGAGGGGAAACGGAGACGGAGAGAGTGTATTTTGAACGTTACATTGGTTTGAGAGGAGGTTTTTCAAGAAATGGAAAAATTATTTATGTTAAAAGATTCTTATTTTCGCAAATAGTATTACAGTCTGGTGATATTTTTATCTTAGATTTAAATCTCGTAAATAAAGATTTTGATATCAAATTAGATTGGCTTAGTCAAACTTCTCCTTCTCTTAATCATTTTTTGACAAAAAAAAAATCTTCTTTTTGCCAAAAGTAAAAACAAAAAAATTTATTTTATCTCATGTAAATTGAGATGTAAAACGTATATTTAAATCTTACTTAACTCCTAAGTGGTTCGGATAATTAATGATTAGTTCTTACGTATAAAAATCTAACAAATTTATATAAAGGGTTAATCTTACTTAACTCCTAAGTGGTTCGGCTAATTAACGATTAGTATTTATATTTGTTTTATAAATGTTACAATTATAATTTATGCTTTAGTAGCGAGATGTAAATTTCAACTTGGGTTCACGTCCTTCCATCTCCGATTGGATACAGTTTACATTCGATTTCTCCTTTGTAATCATTACCCAAATTCGCACGAGTGTGTCCGTACCCTCCAAACTAACCTGACGAGGAATCCATTCTCGTGAACAAGCACAACTCCTACACACATAGGAGTGTTCATCCACGGAGATTGGTGGCAATAATTATTTCTAAAAAAAATGTCTTTCAAATCACATGCAATACAATTCTCATCGGTTTTTTGTTTTCTGATATGTATCGGTTCCATTGCCATTTTACACGGTTCATTCTCTACACTATCAGCCTCTTCAATTTTTTGTTAGTTGCAAACTATTAAACCCTAACCCTAGAATATCACTATGAGGTAGATATATTTGTACAACCTAATTTATCACACCAAGAGAAGAAGAATGAAGAATTGGGGTTAGGTTTAATATACTTAACCTAACAAAAATTCAAGAGACTGGGTGTAGGATTAGATTAATTGCTTTGTTTTTATGTTCATCGGAATTAGTACTAATTGAATCAAAGCGACATGCAGTGAAGCGCAAGAAATTCAAAGCATCAAGTCTTTTTGCCCTTGCATGTGATTTAATATCTTAGTGGATAGGGTGTTGGGGTTGCTACCCATACGTCCCGGGTTAGAAGTTTTCTTTTCTCCAAAATTATTGTAATAGTTTCGAATTCTTCCCCCTCTAACAATAGTAAAATAAAAATAAAATAAAATAAAATCTTTGCCTCCCTGTCAAGTTCTTCAACAATTCCTCCCTCATGAGTCATGACTTTCACGTTAGATCGATCTTTTTGTCATTTTTCTATTTTTCTCATTATCTTCATTAGACTTATTTTATTTTGTATGTTAAAATTCACCTCATCTTCCAGGTCATTTATCAATTAAAATGCTTCCACATCACTTTTATTTCGGACACTTGGTCATTATAAAATCTAAATGTTTTCCAAAATGTACGTTCCTATTTAAATTAGAGTAAATTATAGCTATGGTCCCTTAACTTTAACTCAATTAGAACAATGGTCCCTCAACTAAAAATCCATTACCATTGGTCCCTTAACTTTTCAAAACGTGCAGCTATGATCCCTCAACTAAAAATTCATTACCATTGGTCCCTCAACTTTAATTCAATTGGAGAAATGGTCCCTTAACTTTAACCCAATTGTAGCAATGGTCCTTCCAATATAACTTGTTTTGACAAAAATTTTGACATAGCTAACGAAAAGAACCATAATTATATACTTTGATGAGTTGAGGGATCCTAATTGTATAAATGGTCATTCCAACATAGCTTATTTTGACAAAATTGATGAGAAGGACTATAGCTACACATTTTGATAAGTTGAGGGGCCAATGGTAATGGATTTTTAGTTGAGGGACCATTGCTCCAATTTGATTAAAGTTGAAGGATCATTCGTACAATTTACTCTTTAAATTAAGAAGTATCCACCAAACATTGATGACAAACTTATCCCCTTCTTTATGGACTCCAGTACTAGATGAGGTGGTAGCACACTTTTTCTTCCCAAATTTACACCATCCAATCTTAACTAGTTATGGGTCCAATTAGCCTAATACGGGAATGTACGGCTTACATAGGGTTTACGTCGAACTCCAGTCTACATTGAAATATGATTTGAGTCTAAGTTCTAAAAGATGTTAAATGCTAATCGGGCGGCAATCTGAGATCTAGCGCCTAGGTGGATTTAAGTAAATTTATTATTGTATCATATAAATAAATGTTTATTTAACCTTAAAAAAACTATACTTGTATTGTGAACAAAATAAAGGTAAAATACAATAAAAGTTAATAAGCTCATTAAGCAACTGTACAATTCAAAAGCCAAAAGCCAATAAGCTCAGTAAGCAAATTAACAAATTAACAAATTACAAATATAAAAATGGTTTCACAACTGAATTAATTTAACAAATACCTTTAGGTAGGTTACGGGTTACCAATTTTATCTTCATTAGACATAGGTTTATAAGTTAAAATCCACCTCACCTTCCATGTCATTTATTAATTAAAATGCTTCCACATCACTTTAGGACACTGGGTTACTATAAAATGGGGCTTTTAGATCTAGGTCCAAAAGTGTAGTTTGTTTTTGGGACTAGGCCCAGTTATCTAATTACATATTTTTGTATCAATTATTTGGTTTTCTTTTAGATGAAAAAAATTAAAATTCATTAACTTTTATGATAAAGATATATAAAAAGAAAAAAAGTGTAATACAATTAATCTGGGTTATAGGTAGACTATGAACAAAAACCTTTGGCATAGGTAGATAGACAATTAAATGTATATTCTACCTATAAGCGAGGTATGAAACCTAACTACAAAATACAAAAATATAATATCTGCAAGTAAGATATATTGAGCAGTCATACATGTTAATTATAATATAAATATTTTATATAGGTAGATAAATGCAATCAACTTGTGATATAGGTTGATTATAAAAGAAAACTTATAAAAGGTTTTTTTTTTCTGTTAAAGTCAATAGATTCTTTGGTTTTTAGGGATATATCAAGAGTAAATTTCGTTTTTGGGATAGATCAATGAACTAATTTTATTAATTAGTTTAAGATCAATGGCATGGGGCTTGTGTTTTATGTGCTTCCTTAGTTTGTGCATGAAAAGTACTATTTAACCCATATTAAGATTAAAAGAATATTTTGTACTCTCTCCTCTTCACTTCTCTGACTCTTGCTCTTGATAACCCAAACAAATTTCTAAAATTACAAGAAATCGACGACGATCTCTACCGCAAATGCCAATCGATTTTGTTTCGAATCTGTTCGATTTCATCTTGAATCCTTTTAATTTGCTATATCACGTTCTGGTGGTGGCCACAGAAATTGGTTGGAAGACATGGGTTTGTCTTTTCAATTTCAAGTCCAAGAAATTGAATGGTGTTTGTGGAGCCACCGCACAAAAGGAGGATGATGATGAGGTCGCCGAGCTTGTGGTTGTGGTTGGGGAGACCCTTGAAGCTGTTGTGGAGGAGAAAGACAAAGAGCAAAATCAAGCGTTTAGGGAATTTGAAATGGATTTTGTGTCATTATATACTTTCAATGGGAATTTTCTGATTTTGTTTTTGTCTTGTTCATGTGTGACCATGTTCGATGGGTTCTCCTTGTGATACATCGGGCAATAGTTCTAGTTTACTACTGGAAAAAAGAAAAAAAATTGTGGGATAAGTGGGAAGGGCCACATGAATTGTGTAATATATGACTAAGACTATTTTTTTTAAGCCTATCCGAGCTAGAGGGACGACAAAATTGGTAGTTCAATGATGGAAGCCGAGCCTTTGACTGGGTTTGAGGAGTTCAAGTGGCAAAGTGTGGGAACCCTACATTGCGATTATCGGTTACCGGGTAACAGATTTTCAATCGGTTATCGGTTATATCCATCTTCGTCAAAAAACAAAAAAAAAAAATTATATTCATTCAATTGACGCATTATAAATTTTAGTAGATACTAATTCCGTCATTAAATAGCAACATCCAATTACAAAAAACATAACAATATATTTGAAGTTGTTCATGATAACATGCACCAATTTCTTGACAGTGAGACTCTTAAAGAGAGATGAATCTGATAAACTTGTAACATTTGATAATTGATGTATAAAATTATTCAATGAATTAATTTGGTTGAGTGTAACAATAAGAGTATTGAATTGATGAGGTTGTTGGTATGCCCCATGCATGATGTTTGGTTCATAATAAAGAGAGTATAGGGTTTGATGCATGCATAATGAATTAGTATAGGGAGGGTTTGGTAAATTGAATAAAATTATATTATACACACACACACACACACACACACACACATATATATATATATATGCATAATGAATTAGTATAGGGAGGGTTTGGTAAATTGAATAAAATTATATTATACACACACACACACACACACATATATATATATATATGCATAATGAATTAGTATAGGGAGGGTTTGGTAAATTGAATAAAATTATATTATACACACACACACACACACACACACACACACACATATATATATATATATATGCATAATGAATTAGTATAGGGAGGGTTTGGTAAATTGAATAAAATTATATTATACACACACACACACATATATATATATATATATATATATATATATATATATATATTCGGGTCGGATTCGGGGACGGATACGGATTGAAGACCTCTATAACCATATCCAAAACCATAACCGAATAAAGTTCACGATTTTTCCCCATATCCATACCATACCCGAATTTTCATATCCAAATCCAATCCATTCGGACGGTTATCCACGGTTATCGGGTTTAACGATTAGAATTGCCATCCCTAGTTGCACGTGTATATCAACTAGTAAAGAACTAAGAAACAGACACACTGCAATGGATCATCCGAATTCAAATGTAAAAAGTAGAACCAGGAATCCAAATGTAAAAAAACATAACAAGAAACAAACACTGCATTGCAGTGTCTGAATCCAAATGTAAAAAACAAATCAGGAAACGGACACTGCACCGCAGCGTCTGAATTCAAATATAAAAAACAGATACAGGAAATGGACACTGCATTGAAGTGTTTGAATCCAAAATAAAAAACTGAACAGGAAAATGACACATCGTTGCAGTGTCTGAATCCAAATGTAAAAAACAGAACATGAAATGGACACTACATTGCAGTGTTTGAATCCAAATGTAGAAATCAGCAGTCATGTGTGGTGTTAAGCATAGAAGGCATGTGAGCAATGAAAAAAATAGGACCAGGAAACGAATACTTCAACGCAGTGTTTGAATCGAAAAATAAAAAACAATACCAGGAAATAGACACTCCATTACAGTGTCTGAATCCAAATGTAAAAACGGGCACGTCCAAATGTAAAAACGGGCACGTATGAGGCATATGAGTGATGGAAAAAATAAAACTATGAAATGGACACTGCAACACTGCGGTTGAATCAAATGTAAAAAAACAAAATTAGAAAACAGACACTGCGTTGCAGTGTCTGATCTGTATTGACCTATTCCAAAATATAAAAAATATGAGAAAAAGGGTGTCAGTTGAAGTGGGTGCCAGCTGTAGTGGCAGATTTTGTAATTTTTGTTTATTTGAAATGCATTTAAGGGTCACAGTACATGATTGACCTATTTATAATTAATATAAATATTGTTGATCTATTGTCAATATGGTAACTTTGTATTGATTTTATACAAAATCACCCTAAAATCTAAATGTTGAAAAAAATGTAAAAATATTTTTTCAAAATGTATGTTCTGTTGTAGGCATAATTTACTGAACAATTATGGAGGCCATAGAGATAGGGGTACGACAATAGTAGAGAGAAAGAGAGAGATGTGTAATTGTGGGTGTGTTCTATTCCACCCCATTGTGCCTTTATTTATAGTAGTAGGGAAGGTTAATTTCTTACCCTTTTAGGATTAAAACTCTTAATAGGTAATCAACTCCTAATAGGAATATAAGAGATATTCCTATATATACTAGGATTTACACAATCATATTCCTAATCTAATAAGACTGCAACACTCCCCCTTGAGTGTGTAAATACTCAAGTAAATGGCGCATCAGGTCTTCAGCGATGAAGTAAGTAAAGTTGATGAAGTTCTCGACACAATGAGCGAATGCGAGTCTCAGATTAATGGAAGAATGCATAAAAAGGTAAAACTCACAAAACCTCGCTATGGTAAAACCTAAGGTGGGAGAAAAACCCATAGACTATGGAGAAAAGTGAGAAGTTGCATTAAGTCAAAATTATACGTCTTTTGGACGTAAGTAGAAGAGCTCACATGGGTATGATCAGCCCAGGATGGATGCCTCGTCAAAACCTAGTTAGGTAGCAAAAACCCTGTGGGAAAAATACTCATAATCGTAGGGAAAAATAGTACATTAAGATTAAGTGAGTATACTTATGGATACTCCCCCTGAGTTTGACATAACTTCCAAATGAGAACTACAAGCATTGCATATGAATAGTTAGGCATACCAATTCCTCGAATAAGCTTCTGGAAGGTTGACTTCGGCAGTGACGTCGTGTAGAGGTCGACAAGGTTATCTGGGATCGACTTACATGACTTCAGTCTCCTGATACTTTACTGATGTAGATGTAGACGTAATATGTCTTGGCGTTGACTTTGTTGATGTATCATGGCTTGGTCGGGTTGATACATGCGGCATAATCTTCATGGATCGTCGTTGGGACTCAACGATGGATGAAAACATAGCAAGTGCTTCAAATATGCTTAACAAGAGCTCCTAACCATGTCTCACTTGTTGCGTATTGAAGTAAGGTGAGTCTTGGAACGATTCGAATATTTCGCAACTAAGGTCATATCGTGGACCTCCAAGATATTGTGATATCCCTAATGGTAAAGACATAACCATTTGGGAATTTTGCCTTGTGCGGGTTTGATAAGTAACCTGCGTCAGCATAATAAACAAGGCAAACATCATTCCAAGGAACATGGGGGTTGGATTCGCTTGAGATGCGTTGGGATTTGATTTACCCAAATTTGTAGTACGTTCAGGGTACATCTTTAATACCAATTCAATGGTTGCGTGTAGGCGTAGTGCTACATCTTTACCAATAGATCAATAGCGAATGAGATGTCCTGTCTAATATAATGAACTAAGTACAACGAAGCTCAAAATTGAACTTAAATATGGAATTTCAGATTCCATAACCTCTTCAAGGGTCTCATTTGCATGTAATGTATGGACGATCAAAGGTATACTCAAAGGTAACACATTCGGGGTGTAGTTCGACTGGTAGACCGAGGTATCGTCATAACAACGCTTGAACTTCAGGTCAAAGCATAAATGAGTTTTCCTAAGATCCTTCATCTCAAATTCCATCTTCAGGTGCAAGGCCGTTTTCTCAAGCTCTTCTAAAGTCTTAGTGAGATTCGTGTTAACACATAAACTGTAACTCTAGCAATTCGGAATAAGACTTCATAGTTTTAACACGCAAGGGCATTAATTCATATCCCTAACTGATCAAATAATCATGTAGACGGGTATACCACATCCGTTGAATTTTTCAATCCATAAGTGAACGCCTCAAAACTAGTTAAGAGGGTGTTCTGTGTTTGGAACTAGTTGAACCAGTCCATGTAATTCTTCGGGAACTTACATGTAACTCTCCGTATCTATATCCTCATGGAGAAACACTAACCACATTTCATAATGCTGTTATCAATCACAGGACGTTTGAGAGAAACCTTGTGTCGTAAGGCGTGCATCATATCGCATTATTTCATTCATCTCATAACACTTCCTTTCCCACTTGTAACACAACAGGTTTACCTTGGGCAGTGTAGGAACGACAGGTCCAATACACACTTTGGTAAGGAATTTGACCTGGATTGTAATTTCGATTGTCTAATCAGATCTACGTTGTCACTTAATCAACAGAACACGGTTCGATATCGTCGCTTTTCATTTATGTCGATAGCTACCATATAAGTGAAAACATTATCGATGGTAATCTCATTTCAATTCCATTTAGCTTACCCAAACTAGTATACTGGACCAAGAACTTCAAGTCTTGGGAGTAATCCGGATTAATCTCATAAGATGGAAATGATTTGAGACAACGATCAAGTATAAGTTCATTTTGTGCCGTGTCTTCCTCTTCTAGGGAAGTGAATCTTATGAACCGAGTGATCTGTCGTGCTCCAGGCTAAGATAGATTCATTGGCTATCCATCGGTGTACAGGACAGTCCAATAGGGGCGTCCAAACTGTCCAACAAGGGCGGCACACCCTCCTGGGATGTTGACTCAACATCCGTTAAGTACGTCTATCCTTGCAAGCATGTTTGCTCGACGTCCGTTAAGTACGTCTATCCTTGCAAGCATGTTTGCAACTAGTATATGATCTCGTCACTTTAGCTAGATTAGAGGAATGCATCGAGAGCAACATTCTAAAAGCTAGAATTCATCGCACTTACTTATCACATTTGTGCGGTATGGGGATCGAGATAAGACATAGTGGGATGGCAACGGTTCGGTTTGGGGACGGAAATGCTATATCCATCCCCATAACCACGAAAATTAATCATATCCATAACCGCAAATTAACCATCGGGGATTATCCATAACCATATCCATCAAATAACGGATTTTCAATCGGTTATCTGTTATATCCATCTTCGTCAAAAAGCAAAAACAAAAAAATTATATTCATCCAATTGACGCATTATAAATTTTAGTAGATACTAAATCCGTCATTAAATAGCAACATCCAATTACAAAAAACATAACAATATATTTGAAGTTGTTCATGATAACATGCACCAATTTCTTGACGGTGAGACTCTTAAAGAGAGATGAATTTGATAAACTTGTAACATTTGATAATTGATTTATAAAATGATTCAATGAATTAATTTGGTTGAGTATAATAATAAGAGTATTGAATTGATGAGGTTGTTGGTATGCCCTATGCATGATGTTTGGTGCATAATAAAGATAGTATAGGGTTTGATGCATGCATAATGAATTTCGGTAAATTGAATAAAATTATATTATATATCAAATATATATATATAAAATATTCAGGTCGGATTCGGGGACGGATACGGATTGGGGACCCCTATAACCATATTCAAAACCACAATCGAATAAAGTTCACGGTTTTTCCCTTTATCCATACCATACCCGAATTTTCATATCCAAATCCAATCGATTCGGGCGGTTATCCATAGTTATCGGGTTTAACGGTTAGAATTACCATCCCTATCCACGCAACTTCGCGCCGTTCTACAGGAACGTTGATGTTCTTATCTCCCCCTAACGGCGGGAAGATCGTCTCATTAAAGTGACACCCCGCAAATGAGATGTAAAGAGATCACATACAAGGGCTCTAAGAGAGCTAGTGTGAAGGAGAGTCATGATTGACAAAAGATACACATCCTTCTTTGAAAACCCATGTTGGTACGTTGCGGCGGCGCAACTTGGCACATGGAATGCACACCCAAATGTGTAAATACGAAATACGTCAGGTTCGTACCCAGTAACCAACTGTAACGTTATATAGGTTGGGTGGCAATTGGCCTCAAGGCAAACCAACATAACTATGTACAAGATTGCATAGCCCTAGGTAGAAACCAAAAACTTGGTACGTTTACCAAAATTTGAGCGATCATTTAAATTGCACTTTATGATCGCTAGGCGAGGCTATTTGGGGTGAATATGAGAATTCAATGTTCAATTATAAACCCAAAATACATGTAATACTTTATCGAAAATTGTCGATATAAACTCTCTTGCATTACCGAGTCTCCCGAACTTTATGGGATAAGTAGGGTGGTGAAGCCTTAATCGGCCAGGAGGTTTAGCAGTAATGTGTGTGGACAAATATGTGACCAGTTTATCGATTCATCAACCAAAACCATAAGTATTTATACAGTCCGCATTTTGGTTGGATTGTCCACATATATTCCCTTAAATCCATTATGAAAAAGGGTGATTTTGTATCTTTGCGAGGAATGATATAGAAAATCAATTTCCTTAATGTGCAGGCTTGGCAAAGTGTGCTTGTAGGCACAATATCCTTACTTCGGGTAAGGAGATGCGTCGTAGCATCATTGTTCCACCTAAGTGTCCTAAAAGGTTATGCGAAAGCAAGTAAACTGCTCAATCACCATGCTCCATGCCGGCCATATATGGCGCGTTCCCAGTTGGGAGACAGCATATTGGCCCCAAATTAAACCTTCAGGCTCATTTTTGGAGGTGGTGCAAAGATATTTCACTCGATTATCTTTAGTTGTTTCATTTACGATCATTGTCAACTCAAATATCCTTAAAAACTCAACGACAGGGAGAATTTAAAGTCCCTTAAATGGTAATTCAATACCATTCATACAACGAGGAGCATGCCAATGCTCTTAATCAGGTTAGATAGACCTGAAGTTGTTGTTAGAGATGTGATTTAGGTGTAAAGTTAGTGTGCATAGTATTACATTCATCCAGACAACTAACGTCCCCACATTCTTACCTAATCACATGTTTAATTGAATCGGTCACATGTGTTAAGAAACATGATTCAATTAACTCATATTCGAGGACAATATCAATAAGATTATCCATAAGTAAAACATACACCAAACTTGAATCCAAGAACATGGAAAAATAATCACAAAGTAAACCAAAGTTACTATGGTGGATTTAACTAACAAGGCCACTCATGTCAAAATTCTGCTCTTCCAACGATGTTTGGTGGAGCAAAATCAATCTCACATAGTGACTACGAGAATGGTATTCCTAAACAACATTGGTAGGGGCACAAACAGGTGCATAACCAATGATCTGTTCCATCGAGACAGAAGTAGATTCTGCAGGGTTGAGGTGTGGAAATATTATCCCTTATTCTTAAAGTTTTAGGTCTTAGATGCCAATGATCACGCCTCGGGCATGATGCCACACCTTGGCAGACTCTCATTCTACCATGTGTTGTAAAAATAAACTCGAAATTGGTTTGTGAGATAGACAAACCCGAATTGGGTTCGGTAGGCTCCAGCCGAAGCTGGAGAGGTATGTTCAGTAGGTCTCTATTGAAGCAGAGTAGTATAGTTCGGTGCACCTCTACCGAAGCAGAGTATGCCCTTCGGTGCATCCCTGCCAAAGCAGGGCATTATCATACGGTAGACTCTGACCAAACTAAGTTTAAGCCATTCGGTAGACTCCAACCGAACTGGGTCTATAACTTTTTCTCATGTTTGTGGTAGTAATCAGATCCGAGAATTTGGTAAACTTTAATTTTCTACACTGTTGCCTCAAGAGCGAGTTAGAAACATTGAAGGATGAGAAAAGTATTCTCGAGTCAGATTTATAAACTTCATAATTGTACTTATTCATGGACGTAATCATGGTGTGCTTCAGGAATGTCTTGTACCCCACATAAAGTGGTTTCTATTAGAAATGTCCAAATGAGGAAAATCAAACTTGTGACGGTTCGACAATCCACCGAATTAGAGGGAACAAGATTGTGATTAGTGCTATGGGAATGAATCATCCATAAGCATTAAAGTTAGAACATTTGAGTTCTAAGACATTGTTTGCATGAAAAATGTCTGGTTTTCGTAAGTGTATTGTTTTATGAAAGCTTCGGGTTTCAAAGGCACTAAATTTGAAACTGCAAGTTCAATTTAGTTTATGAACGTTTAGTTCATAAAATAGAGGTTCTTATAAGAACACAGAATGTAATATGATGATTTAAGTGTAGTGGATTTGAGTTGCTTCAGGAACTCAAGTGTGAGCGCTTCGGGACTACGAAAGTGAGTCAACGGTTCAAAGAAACGAAATAATTTATTGAATCGTTAATGCCAAAAAGTGAGCTTCAGGCCAATAATTTTGGATTAATTGTCAGATTAGTGGATTGCTGGTCACTTTAATTAATTCAATAGATTGAGACTATTCGGGGTCGATCGTAGAAGTAAAAATAGTTATAACATTCGGGTTAAAATTATTTAGAATGCCAAAAATTAGCATTGGGTTCGAAAACATATGGCCCAAAATGTTTGCCATGTATGAGGTAAACCCTAAAAAGGGCTTAGTGGGCCTCGGGTTGGCTGCCAAGTAGTCCAACCATGGCTGCAGGCCATGGGTGTAAGAGAAAAAAAAGCCCAATAGCGAGGGCTGCTGGTTATCGGGCCACAAAAGAGCGCGGGTGCAAGGCTCAACATGAAGCTGGCCTGGGGTGGAAGCGCACGGAGCCTAACCGAGGGATGGCTACGTTTGTGGGTTGTGGAAAATAAGCCCAACCATCTGGGCTGGCATTAGTGCAGGCCGTGACAAGCGATGGGCCGAGCAAGGAAGGCTTGCTGCGGGCCTGGGCGCATGCGGGGAATAAACCCAGCGAGCCGAAGGCTTGCCGTAGGTAAGTCGGAGCGGGGACAAGCCCAGCAAGCTCAGGGCTTGCTGGCGAGGTGGGCCAAGCTACAGGGGGACTGCCCAACATGGCTGCAGGCCTGCTGGTAGGCTTGGGGACTTTAGGTCTGTGGTGAACCCAACCCAGGCCAAAGCCTGGTAGTTTATGCAGGGGCAGCAATCTTATATGGCTGCTACGGTGGTGGTCCATAGCGTCAGATGACGCTGTCCTGGTGGTGGCGTGGCTGCGGGCCAGCCATGATGGCTCTGCTGTGGTGCCCGTGGTGGCGCGACGATGAGCAACAAAAAATCCCAGTTTTTTTTTTTCTATTTTCGAATTTTCTAAGGTTTGAGAAACCCTAATTGCTTCTAATTTATTTCGATTCTTTGACTCACAATTCCACATAGCATAATTGCGTATTGCATGAACAAATATATATATATATATATATATATATATATATATATATTGACAAAATATATGAAACATATACAATATATATATATATATATATATATATATATATATATATATATATTGAAAGGTAAATATAAATGTAGGGGGTTCATGCATCATGTGGAATGTTTTCATGCTTCATGGTCGTTTCAAATATCTTACTTTATTTTAAGCATACCTGATTGGCAGAAAACAACAAAAGCCTTTGAATTTGTAGAAGATCCTTCTCGGAAAGTCGAAATTGCATTTCCATTACATTGTATCACATTCAACACAGAAAAATTAAATTGAATCAATAGCATGTAGATCAATTCAATAAAATAATAAATTAATCATAAAAAGAATGATTAAAAACGTAATATTCCCCTGATTGAAGAATAAATTCTCTTGTTAGCGCAGCGTCAAGAGCGTTCTGATAACATGTTGTAGGCATAATTTACTGAACAATTATGGAGGCCATAGAGAGAGGGGTACGGCAATAGTAGAGAGAAAGAGAGAGATGTATAATTGTAGGTGTGTTCTATTCCACCCCATTGTGCCTTTATTTATAGTAGTAGGGAAGGTTAATTTCTTACCCTTTTAGGATTACAACTATTAATAGGTAATCAACTCCTAATAGGAATATAAGAGATATTCCTAGATATACTAGGATTTATACAATCACATTCCTAATCTAAGAGGACTGCAACATGTTCCTATTTAACTATAGGAAGTATCCACCAAACATTGATGGCAGACTTATCCCCTTCTTCATGGATTCCAGTACTACATGAGGTGGTAGCATACCGTTTGTTCCCGAATTTACACTATCCAATCTAACTAGTTATGGGCTTTAATTTAGTGGTCCAGTTAGCCTAATACTCCCATGTACGGCTTACATAGGGTTTACGCCGAGGTCCTTGAACGAACCCTAATCTACATTGAAATATGATTTGGGTCAAAGTTCTAAAAGATGCTAAGTGTTAATCGGGTGGCAGGCTGAAGCCTAACACCTAAACGGATTTAAGTAAATTTATTATTATCTCATATAAATAAGCATCTATTTAACCTTAAAAAAATTATACTTCTACGAATAAAATAAAGATCAAATGCAATAAAAGTCAATAAGCTCAGTAAGCAACTTAACAAATTACAAATAAAAAAATGGTTTTCACAATTGAATTAATTTAACAAATTCCTTTAGGTAGGTTACGCGTTACCCATATTAACTTAAATAGTTAATTATAATTTAAAAAAAATAATAAAAAATAAAAAAAACTTGGAACCGCCTAGTCCCTCCCTGATTTTAGTGACTGTTTTGCCTAAAATTGCCACAAAACCCACTGTCGAGCGCCTAGGACAATTTTTAGAACACTGACCAAAATGAGTCAATGTCATTGCGGCCGCTAATCGAGTTAATATGATATACGCTTGATCATGTTCACGACTAATACAATAGTGCGGTCGCACCAATCTATTCAAGTGTATAAACAACTTATTCAAACCCCAAAGTCACAACTTTGGTGTGGTACATAATTAGTCTCAGAAATCAAGTCATGCTCAAGACTTTAAATTAAATGTTTGTCAAAGCCTGTGGTCTAGAAACGAAGAGACCTTGAGAAGATCCTCGCATGGAAAATCTCTAATTACCAAGGATCAAGGTCGGAAGAGTAATTGATGTCCAACATGATGCAATCAAGGTCCGTGCTTCACCAAAGAAGAAGGTCCACAGATATTCTAAAGAGATCTAGAGAAGATTAGCACGTGGAGAAATTCACAAAGATAAGGATCGAAGTCAGTCAATCCAAAAAGGGATGAACGTTCTAAAATGAGTTGATTTTGCAAGCATCATATCCCAAGATTAGAGTGGTCGCGGAAGGAATGTTTTTCGAATGGTTAAAACTCACGAGGCAGTCAAATGGTCAATCCAAGGCTAATATTGCTCTATATGAAGATGCAAATTTCGTACACAATTGATTTGACGAAATTTCACATGCAAAAGAACGAACATTGTCAACCTAGTTGACGAATATCCTGAAAAATGGAGGAGGATGTCTGCCAAAGGGCCTCAAATGCCTAAGTCAGAATAGTATAGAGAGAAAAGAGAACTTGATATAGTTCTAAGTAGTAAGTGGCGATTACCGTTTCCTCTATTTGACCTAGCTATTTATAGGGAAAACCCCTAACAAACAGTTAGGAAGGGAAGCTGCAGAGCATACTAGGTATTTCTTGATGATGCATGCCAGTCTCCCAAATCTTGCCAGCAAGTAGTTATGAAGGTCCCTGTTGTTAAGAGCGCATATGCGCTGGACACCCAAGGGAGAATCTACAGCGTCGATGCTCTGCCACATTGAACCTAGTATGACCCGATGACAGAACGTACTATAAGCAGTTTAGAGAGCCTATAATATATGTCATGGGCAGCCTAGATAGCCCATGACCCATACCATGGATGGTGCGCAAAAGCCCGTGGTCTTTTAGTGGCATAAAAGCCCATGACCCGTACCATTCTCTTCAATACATATCCTAGGAGTAGTGTAATATAATTCATGGGGTGTGCTATCCTCACACCCTATTTTACTTCTCATACACCCTTTGATAATTTCTGTCCATTTATCTTATTCAATTCATCTGATCCAACGGCCGAAAATTAAAAATATGTGTGAGAAGTAAAATGGGGTGTGTGGATATCACACCCCATAATTCATAGTCTAGTTTTTACCTTTTTACTTTAATTTATTTTACATACATCGTACTACTCTAATTTACTTTTTTGTTCTTGCATTTCAATTACATTTAAATACAAGTCTTAGTTAATTTCCACTACTTTTATCAATCTAATTTACTCTGCAATTTAATTCATGCACTTGTCTTACAATCCTTTATTTTACGCATTTTACTTTTCATATCGTCTTATCAATTCTAATTACTTTCAAAGCTCTTTTATTTCATGCATTTGTTCTTATTTAATTTACTTTTCCCACAACTAAATTAATTTTACCCTCTTTTATTTACGATTTCTTTTACTTTCATATACTCTCATCTTCACCTCAACCCATGCATTATTCGACAAAAAAAAAAAAAAAAAAAAAAAAACCCCATGCATTATATCATTTGGTTGTTCGCTCAAAGCCTTAAATCCGAGTTAGAAAAAGAACCCAAGCTGAGAAGAGGTTCCTTGCTTGATAGCACAATCGTTTGATTAAAAGTTGAATCAGCGACGTAAACGCAAATACACTCGCATATATTTTCTACTAGGGCTGGGCACGGGCCGGGTCGGGCCCAAATTTGAAGGAACCTGGCCCTACCCGTTTTAAACTGTAACGGGGCAGGCCGGGTCGGATAGAAAGATTTTGAATTTGAGAACCGGATCTAACCCGGCCCGTTTGAAACGGGCCGGTTCGGGACGGGTCCACGGGTCCAAATTTTTTTTTTTTCTTCTGGGTTTGGGAATACTGAGATTGAAGCAGAAGAATGAGCTTTCCGGTGCCGATCGGGATTGTTATCGGTGTTCCCAAATCGCACCGCAGTCCTCCCTCATCTCCACGAGGACACCCTTATCCCTTACCCAAACACCCGCCTTTATCTTCACCATGATGCAACAACAATCAGGATGAGTGCACCCTCAACAGGTTCCGTCGGATCCGCAGCTGCAGTACCAGCAGCAGTCGCCGCAGCAGTGGATGATGATGCTGTAGAGGTCGGTCTCGGAGTCGTGGTCATCGTGGATGACTGACTACCGTTGAGTAATCGGGTTTGTGTGGGATTTTTGGGGTCCGGCGAGTGGTGGGGATCGGATCCATTTCCGATTGGGAGTGAGAGATAAGGACATAGAGAGAGAAATGGTGTGTTAGCTTGAGTCTGAGACTAAGAGACAGACTTTATACTTGCAGAGATAAAAGGGCAAGGCCGCGAGTGAGTTGCAGAGGCGATGTCGTCGAGGATTCGAAGTTGCTGGGCAGTCGTTTGCAATTACAAACGGGCCGGTCCGGGTACCCGTTTTTCTATACTTTTGGAACCGGCCCGCCCCTAAATTTTCAAAGCCCCGCCCCGCCCCGCCCCGTTTCTCTTTTTCAAAATTAGGAACCGGCCCGTACCCGCCCCGAACCTTGATTACCCGCCCCGACCCGCGGTTCCTGTACCCGTTTGCCCACCCCTATTTTCTACGTCTGTTAATCTAGATCACGTGGTGGCACACTTGCGCATTTAAACCAAAGAATGACGAAAATCGCTTATGGGCCCTGTGGTCCGGCCTAAAAGAGGGAAACACGTACTTTTTGCCCCAAGTCAAACGATACGACAAGGCTAAATAGATAGCCCAACAAATGAAACTGTGGGAGTTCGAACTCAGATTGGGTGTTTCACACCTTTGCTCATTTTCAACAAAACAACCTTTTTTTTTTTTCTTTTCTTCTTTTGCATAATCTCAATTTATTTATTTTCTTCCAACTACATTAATTAAGAACCAATTTGATAACCTCGACATCGCAAGATTTTATTTTGCACCCTACATGGTAAGTTGACGAGGACTAAATGGACAAAATGGATATTTTTGGTTAATTGAAAGGTTTTTATATTTCCTATTATACACAATTTCCTACATATATATATATATACACACACACACATTTGGTTTCTTTCCTTTTATGTTTTATGGGGGGGGGGGGGGCTGCATTTAGAGAAGTTTCATTATTTCTTACATAAAATAATTTCTTATATGTACGAAAATTGGTATAAATATGGAATACATCCAGCCAACAAATAGGTTGCCAAAACCTCCTTAAACCTCCTTCCAAAACATGCATTCCATGACTCACTATAAAACCAATAGCCACAACCCTAATTTTTTCACAATCAAACCTCGGTTTTCTTTGACCCCTGGCCAAAAGAAAAAAAGAAACCAAGGGTTTCGTTTCTCATGGCTGATCTCATGAAGAAAACCTTCTACTACAACTTTTACCCAACAAAGGAAGAAGAACTGGAGGAAGCTTTAAAAGGCGGCAGCAGCGGAGATGTACCCCGAGTTTTGGTAGAAATCGCTGACATTCATTATCAGCCACCACCTCCACTCATAATCAGCGATCCGCGGCACATAGTAAGGGCTATATCTGCCAGTGAAGTCATGACGGGCGTGCTTTTCTTGCCTTTCAAAGAAACATTCGAGCATGTGTTCCGTTACTGGTCGATGGAAGAGGCAAACATTGTAGTGAATGGTTGCAACAAGTTCCCTGTTACAGTGTGGGATGTTACTGATTATAATCTCCGCCCTCCTATGGTGTATGGAAAGGATCATGGAATATATTTCCAGAAGGGGCATATGGATGAGTACTACGTTCTTGCCTGTGTGGATGTGATCCGTAACAGGCGTATCAAGGTTGGTGATGAAATTGGGTTAGCTTGGGATAGAAGTAACGGATTAATGCCCGGAAAGTTCCTGTTCAAGCTGCTGAGCAGAGCCGACGGCGCCAAGAAAGGATGCAGTCTGAGTTTAGGTTAACCCTCGGCTCACAGAGAGGATGCCAATCATGTTAGGATTTTGAAGGAGTTGAAAAATAAGAGTGTTTTGTTCACCAAAAACAAGAGTGTTTTGTACACCAAAACAAAAGTGTGTTCTTTTTTCCAAAGGGGTGTGCTATCCACACACCCCTTTTTACTTTTCAAACTAATTTCTGTCCGTTGATTTTCTTCAATTCATCGGATCTGATGGCTGAAATCCAAAAAGGTGTGGGAGAAGTAAAAATGGGTATGTGGATATCACACCCCTTTTTCAAATCTATGTTTCTTTGTTTTAGGGGTTGTGTTAGGTATTTTAGCAATGGTTTTTGCTCTAATCGAATGGAAATGCTATATTTCATGTTGATTTATTTTGTCAATGAAATTTGATGGGGGATGGAAAAAAAATGAACTTATTGTATTGTTCTTTCTGATAACATAAGGGGATCCAACCATTGACCTATTCTTTTTCTCATATGATAGCAATTTTAATTCAGTTGTCTAATAATGCACCTCAAGAGCAACTTTTTATGGCAAAGGTTTTTTTTTTTTTTTTTTTAATTTATAAAATAGATGTATTTGTTACATAAATTAACATTATATACAAGAAACGAATTTCAATATTATTGCAAAAGCAATAGTTCGAGTAGGGTAAACAAAAACGGATAACACCGATAACACAATTAAAAAACATGCAACACCTAATATAACCGTAGTCAAGCCCACATACTCCAAAACAACCAAAAACCTAAATCATGACTACCAAAATGAATAGTAGCCGTGCCGCCAGTGAAGCCACCGCATCTAACCAAGAAGAACATGTGGAACAATTAGTGAACCTGATGAGGATTAGTCTCCAGCGATTCAACCGCACATAATAGATAGCTGCTATGAGTTCTCATTTGACAAGATGCCTATGAACATGAGCAAATAGCATTGATGTCCTTCAAATCGGGCTTTGATGTAAGAATTTGAACGAGGAATATTGAAATTTGAGCATAACTCAAATCAAGTCGCCGCAAGGGACTTGATATCTGTTAGGACAGAGATTTTAAAAAAAATGAATGGGGAGGGGGAAGAAGGAGAACAGAGATTTATTATTCCCCCTCTCCTATAGCGGCCGCGGGTGTGATTTTGTCTAGCGTTTTATCTAGGTATTAATTGCGTTCGATATACATTGCATAATAAAAGTTAATTATACCTTGGAATATTCTATACTGAAAACTCGGTATGGTAGTGGATTTGACAATTAAGTGAAAGTATTTAATGCATAGCGGAAATAGTGTTGACTAAATCAAACAAGTATTTAAATAGAATTTCATTTGAATAATAAAATAAAATAAAGGATTAAACTCGTCAGTCACACGATTCAAACCTAAAACTTCTCATTTTTAAGTGAAGAGTAATACTACTAAATCGTAGTACTAAGTGGCTACCATTATTGATGTTTTATCTCAATTGTAACTACAAAAATAAAAACCCATTAACCAGATAAATTAAGCATAAAAAGCGTTGTCATGTGGAGCTATTTTACGTTTTCACATTCCTTTATTTTTATTTTATCTCCTTTTTAGTAAAGCGTCAGTGTTAGTGAGTTTAATAGTTAGTTGTTAGGGTAGAAAGAAATTGGTGAGAATCAAACCTGCATCAGTGTGCATAAACCTGATTGATTTATGACACTGCGATAAAACGATGTTTGCCTTCATTTTTGTTTTATCATCACTTTTATATATGTAAACACTTTTGCCAAATAGACATATACGAAGAATTAATACACATGTACGAAGAATTAATACACATGTACGAAGAATTAATACACATGTATATGAAAATAATAATTATAAGCACTTTATTAATGATTAAGTTTGTATAATTGTTACTGAGCAACAATAACAATATTGTCAATGATACACAACACACAAACAAAAAAGTTTTAGCAAACTTAATATTAGACAATTTAGAGACGAAAGTACACATTAACAAAAAAGGATGTTGATGCTTTCATAGGTTACAATTCATTGATATTATATGTTTTTTAGTTCGTTTAGTTGAGCTACAAATAAAATATATAATTTGGATCTTATATGTATTAATAGACAACTTACGTAGAATTGATATCATTTTTACTTTGATTTAAAAAAAAAAAAAACTGAATAAACAACTTCAACATAAATCCAATTTTGATTTTGTCTAATTCCAACTTCTCAATTCAATTCCTCTAATTTTAAATTTCTTTGTTTTGAAGAACAACGTCATAACATTCAAAAACTAGAAAAAAGCTACTAGTACAAGATATGGAGATAACAAATCTTTGAATATTATAGTAGGAGGTTTGTCGAATTAAGCACAATCATCTCCTGAGTGGAGAGCTAAACGAGCGACATGACAATGTAAAGACTAGTAACTTCATACTTCAATCCACGTTTTCTTAAAAACACAAAAAAGAAGAGGTTTGGAACGTCCAACCCTAATTCGAACTCCCATAAATGTATTGTTTGGGCCATTGATTTTGTTTTGACGCATCGTTTGATTGGGTGGATCAGAAGAGCATTGTCGTCTCATGTCATAGTGGTGTTGATAGGAGGAGAATTAGTCTATCATCAACATAGGATGTGAAATGTCATATACTGGCCCGGGGCGGACCACTTTTCGGGCACGCTCCACCACCGTAGCACGATATTGTCCGCTTTGGGCTTACCATTCCCTCACGGTTTTGTTTCTGGGAACTCACGAGCAACTTCCCAGTGGGTCCCCCATCATGAGAGTGCTATAGCCCCCTTCTCGCTTAACTTTGGAGTTCCTACAAAACCCGAAGCCAGTGAGCTCCCAAAAAACCTTGTGCTAGGTAGAGATGGGAATACACATTTAAGGATCACTCCCTTGGGCAATGTGGGATGTTACAATCCACCCCCCTTAGGGGCCCAACGTCCTGATCGGCACACTTCCGGCCAGGGATTGGCTTTGATACCATTTGTCACATCTCGGCCCGGGGCGGATCATTTCCCGGGCCTACTCCACCACCGTAGCACGATATTGTCCACTTTGGGCTTACCATTCCATCACGGTTTTGTTTCTGGGAACTCACAAGCAACTTCCCAGTGGGTCACCCATCCTAGAAGTGCTCTGGCCCCCTTCTCGTTTAACTTCGGAGTTCCTACGGAACCCGAAGCCAGTGAGCTCCCAAAAGGCCTCGTGCTAGGTAGGGATGAGAATATACATTTAAGGATCACTCCCCTAGGCGATGTGGGATGTTACAATCCACCCCCCTTAAAGGCCCGACGTCCTCATCGGCACATTTCCGGCCATGGATTAGCTCTGATACCAATTGTCACATCCCGGTCTGGGGCGGACCACTTCCCGGGCCCGCTCCACCACCGTAGCACGATATTGTCTGCTTTGGGCCTCGACCACGCCCTCACGGTTTTGTTTCTGGGAACTAACGAGTAACTTCTCAGTGGATCACCCATCCTAGGAATGCTCTAGCCCCCTTCTCGCTTAACTTCGGAGTTCCTACGGAACCCGAGGCTAGTGAGCTCCCAAAAGGCCTCGTGCTGAGTAGAGATGAGAATATACATTTAAGGATTACTCCCTTGGGCGATGTGGAATGTTACATGAAACCTCCTATATTTAAAAAAAAACAATTAAAAATAAAAACACAAAAGAAACAAAAGGGGAAAGAAAAAGGTCAAGAAAATGATAAATCACGCCCCAAACACGTGACTACTAAGCTTTTGTTCGATACGCCATTTCCCTACAGCAACCAAATAGACTGATAGAGAGTTTACCGCAGGACCAGAGGGAGGAGAGAGAGATGGCGCTGAGAGCAGCCGTACTGCGGCACGTGCGAGTTCCGGTAACCCTAAACCGGGCCCTAACCCTAACTGGAGGCAAATGGGCCCCACCCTCTCTCCGATGGATGTCATCGCACGGCGACGATCATCTGACGAAAAGCGATGTCACCGACAGAGTCCTCTCCGTTGTCAAGAGCTTCCCGAAAGTCGATCCTTCCACGGTCAGCCTTCTTTCCATCTCTACTTTCTGTTTGTTTCCCGGGAAAATGTAAACATTATATCACAAATCCGAAATCCGAAATCCCAATTTTTTGTTTTTATTTTCCTTCGGTTTTCTCGGAAACGAAAAGGGTAATTAGAGCTATTGATTGCTAGATTGCTTCGATTTCAATTTATTCGTTGGTAAATTGTAGTTAGTGTTTTATCAGTCAGTTTACTATTTCAGCTCAATTTCCCCCATGAATTTTTGAAATAATTCAGGGTCGATTTGGGGTTCCAATTTACAGAATAATACCAGAAGAAAAGAAAAGAAATGAGATTTTGGATCCATTTTTTGTTTGTTTGTTTGTTTGCTTAAGCTTTCGCCCTTTTTGGGCATTTGAATTATCTTGATTTTTGTGGATCTCAGTGTCCAGGCATCAATACAATGTAGAAATGTTGGTGTAATTTTTCTCTTGAATTCATTGTTTTCTTCAATCTTTAAATGGCAATAGGCTACCTCTAGCCGTGCCGTATCGTTTTTTTTTTTTTTTTTGGTGTGTGTTTGATGGTAATTTGGAACTTTGATGAGACATCATGGGTAGAACTTGACCCTGCAGAATAGGCCTGCAGGGTCAGGCTGTCGAAAGAGTTCACATAGGCTATACCCACTGCTAGTCCTATATTTAGCTGATATGAGAAAGCAAGAGAAAGAAAACAACTGATACTGATTTTTTTTGGGGACGTAATGCACATTTTCTTGGTATCAAATGCTGATGTTGTACTATTTCTTCCTTGGGCTTGCATGGGCTGGTGAGATGTTTTTGCAAATCTTCCGAGTAAAGGTTATTTGATAAAAAAATGATTTCATTTCATGATAGAATAATGTTACACTTAGTATTTATATACAAGTATCTTGTAACCACTAAGGAAAACAAATACAACAAACTAACAGATTTCTTAACCACTAAGTAATATCTCTAGATGGTGTAGTTACAATATTGCCCTTTATATCCCCCCTCAAACGAAACTGAGGTACTCGAAGTTGAAGTTTGTCATGGAGGAACATGAATCTGGACTTGGACAGAGACTTGGTACAAATGTCAGCCACCTGATCTTGAGTACAAATAGAATGCACAGAAATATGCTTTGCCAAGACTTTCTCCCGAATGTAGTGATAGTCTATTTCCACATGCTTTGTTCAAGCATGAAAAATAGGGTTCTTGGCAAGGGATATCGCAGAAATGTTGTCACACCAGAGTTGGGGAGAACTAGGCAAGCAATAGCCAATATCAACTAACAGTTTGCATATCCAGGTAATCTCAGATGCAGTGTTAGCAAAAGATTTGTACTCTGCCTTTGTGGAAGAGCGTGCAACAGTTGGTTGCTTCTTAGCACTCCAACTAATCAATGAATTTCCCAGAAAAACACAATAACCTCCAGTTGATCTTCTATCTAGAGCACAGCTTGCCCAATCGGCATCTGAGAAAGCTATGATGGTGGGAGTGGTGGAACACTTCGAGAACCATAAACCAAGGTCAATAGAACCATTAAGATACCTGAGGATTTGTTTAACTGCCTAAAAGTGTGAAATTCTGGGGTTATGCATGAATTGGCAGACAAGGTTGATTGCAAAACTGAGATCTGGTCTTGTCCATGTAAGATATTGAAGTGCACCAACTAAAGAACGATACTCAGAAACATTTTCAAGTAATGGAGATTCATGATCAAGTTTAGAGGTGTTGTTGGCTTTGGATAACAGGTCCAAGATATATTTATACCTGAGGAGGATCTTTTAAAGTAATGGAGAGGTCCAAGATCTTTGATTGGGAGCATGGAGCTAAGTAGCTGAATTACTTTTTGACATGCTGCAAAATTTGGTCCTGTGACCAAAATGTCATCAACGTAGACTAGGATGAAAACCAGAGAATGGTACCTTTTTGATAAACAGAGAATGGTCACTGTTAGAACCTACAAAGCCAAGAGAGTGAAGAGCACCATGAAGCTTCTGATACCAAGCTCTTGGAGCTTGTTTTAAACCATACAAGGATTTATGCAAGTGACATACATGAGATGGCTTTGTTGGATCTTCAAAGCCGGGAGGCTGTTGCATGAAAATTGATTCAGTGAGTGTACCATGTAAGAAGGCATTGCTAACATCAAATTGGTTTAAAAACCAATCATATTGAGCTGCAAGAGTGAGTAGAAGTCTAATAGTAACTGGTTTGGCTACGAAACTGAAGGTTTCAGTGTAGTCTAGACCTTCCTGTTGATTGAATCCCTTTGCAACTAGCCATGCTTTGTACCTGTCTATAGTTCCATCGATCTTTCTCTTGATTCGGAAAACCCACTTGCATCCTACAATATTCTGTGATGAAGACTTAGGGACAAGAGACCATGTGCCAGTGTTGATAACAACATTGACTTCTTCTTGCATTGCTTGGCGCCATTGGGAAAACTTTGAAGCTTGGAGATAAGTTGTAGGTATATAGTCCACTAAGAGATGAGAGGGTAGGGGGTGTTTAGTGGCATTGAGGGCTTTAGGCTTGAAGATGCCAGATTTGGACCTTGTTTTCATTGAATGAGTGTTAATGGGTTGGATGGGGTTGGTGGTAATGGGTTCTGAGACTGCCACTGAAGAGCTTGAGGTTGTATTGGTGGAAGCTTGTGGTTGTATTGGGGTTGGTGGTAGGTTGAAGGGAGGAGGATAGATTAGGTGAGGTTGAAGTGGTATGAACAGATGTAGGAGAAAGAGGAAATGTAAAGGTAATGGTGTATAGAATTGTTGATCTAGAACTAGTATTTAAGGTTGTAGATGGGGGTGAGGAGGTTGATATATGGTGAAATGGGAAACTTGATTCATTGAAGAGAACGTGCTTGGAGATATATACTCTGTTGGTTGCAGGATCAAGGCACTTGTAACCCTTATGATTCAAACTATAGCCAAGGAATACACATGCCTTACTCTTGGGATCCAACTTTGAGGAAGTATAGGGCTTTAACTATGGGAAACAGGCACAACCAAAAACTTTCAAAAAATTGTAGTTTGGTGCTCGATGATACAAAGATTCCCAAGGAGATTGGTCTTGATGCAGTGGGCAATCTATTAATAAGATAGATTGCTGTGGGAAATGCCTCAACCTAGTAGATGTGAGGTACTTTAGAAGCTGCCAAAAGAGTGCGAGCAGTTTCAACTAAATGGTGATGCTTGCGTTTTGCACACCCATTTTGTTCAAGGGTGTGTGGGCAAGTGAGTTGATGCTAAATACCATGTGTAGCCAAGAAAGTTGAGAAATGAGTACTCAAGTACTCTCCACCAGAATCAGACCTTAAAGCAATAATCTTTGTGCACAGAGTTTTCAACCAGAGACTTGTATTGCATAAAAGTTGACAGTACATCAGACTTGCATTTCAAAGGATAGAACCAGCAATATCAAGTATAGTCATCCACAAAAATGACTATGACCTTTTGACATATTGTCAGCTCACAGTTCTGGGGCTGATTGGGCTATTTGAACCGCATAGGACTGTTGGTGAGGCAAATTCTCTTGATTAATGAAAGAGATCAGGCATGATAAGACTTAAGATGATGATATGCTTTGGTCCTTTGTAACTATTAGCCATGATCTGAAACGTATTGGGTTTTACAGGGAAAAGTTGGTTATGAATGAGACGCTTTACATAATCTAGATTGGGCATGTGCACAGTGACTGCTTTGATATTTTTACAATCATGAGCAAAATGTAGGTTGTAGCGGTTAAGAATGTAAAACCATGCCTGTGGGATATGTTTTAGTGCTTATATTATATGTTTAGAAACCTCATAAGTGCAGTGGCATGATTGCTCATCTTCCTTTTGTTTTGATGTTTTCCTCATTCAATAAGTATAACTTTGTTTCTCCCTTTCCGAATGTTTTTCTTTTTCCATTATCAAGTATCAATTTTTTAGCTGAAATTTACTGGGAGTACCGATTTTTCCATCAATTATTGGCAGGTGACTCCTGATGTACATTTTCAGAAGGATTTGGGCTTGGATAGCTTGGATAATGTGGAGATTGTGATTGCTCTAGAAGAAGAGTTCAAGCTAGAGATTCCAGATTTGGAAGCTGTTAGGATCGACTCTACTAATCTGGCAATTGAGTACGTCTATAACCATCCAATGGCTGCGTAACTCTCTTTAGCAGCAGCCTTTTCTCTTTGCATGAACTGTTTGAACGTAATTTTGTTTCTGCCTATGTGACGCTCGTAGAAATTTGATCACCATGTTGGTTGAAAATAATTTGCATCTTTCTGAAAAAAGAGTTGTTCTCCTGGAACTAAAACCTATCAATGTCTTTGCAATGCTTCAACTGTAAACACCGTCAACTTCTATCCAATCAGTCTGATTGGTTGTGTTCCTTCTCAATAACTTAAAATTCATTTTTTATTACATGGTTTCACGTTCTGATTTGTATGGATAACGTCTATCTGAGTTGAAACTGTATTACTTGTATACTGTGTATCATTCATTACATGGTTTCCGATTACTTTAGATTCGTGAATCATTGTTTCAAGCATCATGGTTCTGTTGGGCAGACGTTGTAACAGTGAAGGGCACGCTTCTACTGAAGTTTTATTGTATTATTGTCCGTGTCTAAGACGTGCACTTTTGTTCCCTATAAATGCACCTGTTCTCGTAGGAACTCTTTTTGTCATTTGTTCTGTCTCTAAGAAACCCTTTCTAAATCCAAACTTATTTTTCTTGATTTCATCCGAATATTTCAAAAGCGTTTTGAATAGTCGGGAAACAACACACATGTCACCGTAGAAAGCACTCTCAAACATTAATTTCGATACCTTGCTCGAGTGGAGATTCTTTGTTCGTATGAAAGACTAATGTAAGATTCGTACGAGACTTTCGGGATTGTGATTTGTGTGTGTCGTCTTTATAGTAGTATTTCTTAGTGATCACACTAGCTTGTATATGTTGCTTATGTACTAAGTTTGCCACTAATTTCATTCTTGTGGGCAACTGGTGTTGTGCAAGTTGGACCCATTACAATGCTTGTAAAGTTTTCCCATACACAAGTGCTTATTATGATTACTTGTCATTAGAACGAACTTAGCGGCTGTAACTTTTCGATTGGAGATTCTTGGTTCTTCCCGTTAGAATGGAAAAGAATCATCGTCGGATCCTTTTCCTGGGGATCCTAAGGATCTCATGATCGGGACCGTTCATCGTATATCGTGCGGTCAGAAATTATTTTAATAAATTTAAAATTAAACATAAATAGTACTTAACGAAAACTGACCGCACGATGTACGATGAACGGTCGCGATCACAGGATCCTTAGGATCTCCAGGAAAAGGATCCGGCGGGGATCCTTTTCCCGTTGGAACCCCCCTCTCTCTCTCTCTCTCTTCCAATGCCACTTGTCTGGTGACCTGTCCGAGGCGATATAGGAAGCGTAGGAATCGAGGGACATATCTCCGGTTGTATGCACGATTCTGCCTTGGTCAAACATATCTTGTGCTAACGCAATAAATATTGGAAATTATATCTACAAACGTATCACATTGTGAGGAGGAAATGCTCTTTACATATAGGAAGACAATATTTTCCTTTTCGTATATTAAGTTTTGGCATTTTATTATTTTCTGTAATTTATAATTATCGAAACAATTATTTTTGGTGATTATTTGTGCTTCAGAATATTAACCCATCATGTTATGAGGGGATATATTGGTCACGTTGTATTCGAAAGTCATCAGGTCCTTCACTGAAAAAGAATTGGCCATATTGTTTTGTCATGTAACAATTAAAGCACCACATAAAGTAGTATTTTTGCACCAACATCTTAATTTCATCCATGACGCAATCTACTTATTTAGTAAACAAAAAGAGTAGTTGTTGTATACAAGCCACAAGGCTCCACATACTTCACCAGATTTCTATTTATTTTTTATTTTATAATTTTCCAACTTAAAGGACGGGAATCAAATATGAGACATCTTCTATACGGTCAGATTAATAGCTAATTCATTATGAGATTGTTGTAATTGTTAGTTATTAATGTAATAAGATCGACATTGATCAACGTCTAATAGTACGAGGTGTTAATTAGCCGGGAAATTTGAATCCCCGGTCCATTGCAAACAGAAGATTAACAAATAACGTATAAACACGACACCATGCGAACACATTTTGTGTCCCTAACATTGAACCTTCTAGTTTTCTTTTCCATTCCCAATACTTCTCTATAAAACAAAACTAATTTAATATAATAGGATTAATTAGAAGCTACTCTTTCTTGATGTTATCTTCAAAGCTCACCCTTACCAATTTCCAAATCATATCTTCTGATTAATTAGATTTTTTTACACACTACATATACAGCTAGCAGAATTCAGAAAGGAAACCTTGCAAACAAAAACAACCAGACAATCAAACAAAACAATGAACGAACATAAAATCTAGGTATTGCAGAAAGCAAACCAGATAACTACAAATAAATAATAAAAACATACAAAATACATATATAATTCATGAACAAAGACAGCTATATATACTCATGTGTGTGTGTGTGTATATAATATAATATAATATAATATATCTCTCTTTGTTTGATTTAATTTAGTGAATTATGCAGATTGATAAAAGACAGTGCTATAATCGACAACTGAAACGTATAGTTGTTTCGCTTCGTTAATGGCGAAACCAACCGTCCTTGCTTGAATCCATCTTCACAAGTTATGGAGGCATCAATGACAGAACTCACTTCAATGTTGGCGTCGTTGTATTTCTTGGCCTTGTAATTCATGAGGGCTTTCTTGATGGTTGGTATGGCATCTGAGTAAAGCTCCAAGCAGTCGCCCAAACACGCCCTTACGTAGGGGTCGAGCTTTTTGTTTTTCAGCAGGTGTTTGATGTAATGCCTCGTGTCAGTAGCGTTGTTGCGGATTAACTTGATTGAGATTATGCCGAGTTTGTGAAGATCGGCGTGCTGGCTTTTTGGCGCTGCTTGCAGAGAGGTTACGCAGAAATTGTAGCTTAGGTTTGGATCGTATTGAGCAAATTTTTTGCAAGCTTCAGGGATGATGTTTTTGGCAGTTATGGCATTGAAGGAGAAGAAGTAGAAGAGGAGGTAGAGAGGGAGAGTTGTGAAAGAGAATGTGGGAGTTCTCATTTTTTTGTGTTATGGTGGGATGAGGACTATGTATTTTTCTGAATTGGGTATTTATAGGTAGTTTGGCTAAATTTGATTTTTGAAAGGAAAATATTGGTGTGACAATCATTTTATATTATGTTTTGTAAATTAGATGATGTGACGCTTGATGATTAGATTTCTTTTTTACGATTTAAGAAAATGATAGGAATACCATTTTCATGTACCGTTTGATGCGGCAAGTGATGTGTACGTGTCATCTTAATTAAGTAATCCAACTCTCAACTTTAAAATATGATCTCTTTAGCATCACCCTTTTCTGAGATTATGGGAAGGGATGCTTGCACACTTGGATTGAAAATTATTAACAAATGATATTATTTAAACTAAGGGGAATGTGTGAGCTTAGTTTCATAATAGACTAGCAATAATGTGGTTCAAATTAGCCTTTGGTGAAAATCTAACACAAGACCACTCACTTACAAGTGAAGAGTAATATTATTTAACCGTAGTACTAAATGACTTGGATTGAAAATTATTTTTTCAATAAAATAGACTAGATGGAGCCCGTACACCATGTGTGTAAATAATAAATATAAAAGATTTAAACAGAAAAATATATAGGAAATAAAGAGAAGTTGGAGAGAAATGTGGTATATGATAATGTGGGGGAATTATTATTTTTTATTAAATATTCTTATGTTTGATGACATGTGGATAAAGAAAGAAGGCAAAAAAAAAAAAACAGTAACATTCGTCGTGTACGAAAGTATTTGAATACTCATGAATCGCTTTTTCACATTCTTTTGGTTGATAGCTAATTTTTGAACTAACAACCATGTTAGCAATTGCTTTCCCTTCACACCTTGAATTTTTCTTTCAAACATCCCCCTTCTCCCATTTCACGGTAGTTGGCCATTTTACTAATGATCTCACTATTTTCCATATATTTTTTTTAGCGTACTTTTGGTATTTCGTGTTCACTCCATCGGTGTAGAGTCTTGAACTTACACATTCGTGGAGATTTTTGTCATCCTAACCAATTGTAATTAGATATCGAATTCAATAATTTATGTGGGTTAAACTAAATACCTTTTACACACAAGTTAAAATAAATATCACTGAACCGTAATACTATTGAGTTATTGAAAAATAGTATAGTGAAGAAAATGTGTTGGGTCATAAGTCGGCCTAGTCCAATACTATAAAACAACTTAGGCCCGATTAAGGTTCCAAAAATCGCTAGGCACTAGTCGGGCAGCGGGCAGGGGCCTAGCGCCTAGGCGGATTTATGTAAATTTATTATATATTTTGTAAATAAGTGTCTATTTACACCTAAAAAAAAAATATACTTGTATGGATAATAAAAGAATGATAAAATGCAAAAATAGAATTAAAAGAATACACAAATTATATACATCCAAAAAGTCCAATATTGTAAAAAACAGTAAGCATATAATCATAATGAGGAGGATTTGGATGATAGACTAAATTCTTCTTGTTCATGAATCATGATCCTTGTATTGGATTAGACATAGACTAAATTATTTAACCTTGTTGTATCTAGTTTATTTCTTTCTTTGTATGTATCCCCTAAAAAATGCTCCAATTCGTTTCACTTTGGATGAACTTGTAGTAAACCCATCATTTGCAAAATTAGATACATCATTTCCGTAAGTATACCACCATGAAACCAAAAAAGAAAAAAGCACACAATTAATATAAAAATATTAAAAAAATATTAAAAAAACCGCCTAGCTCTTCGCCTAGGAGCCGCCCAACTTCCAGCCGATTTTTCTGAACGCCTTGCCCAAAATTGGGGCGGGGCTCCACCGCCCAGCGCCTAGGCCGATTTTTAGAACAGTGGGCCTGATGGACCTGTCAGGTTTAACCCATTTGTTGGGTCATGACTCGCAAGTTGGCCAATATATACACAATGGGCTAGCAGCAATAATGTGGTTCTAATTCGTTTTTGGCAAGAATTGAACCAAGACATCTCATTTACAAGTGAAGAGGAATACCGCTAAACCGAAGTACTAAGTGACACTTTATCCTCATTGACACACCCCGTCCCGTAGGTAGGGCGTGCTGGCCGTCACGTGAACGTGACGTAAGCCATGTGCATTGTGCGGAAGCAGGATCAAATCAAGGATACGAACCAATTAAAACCGAAACACTAGCAATACTAGTGTACAAGAAGTGTGAAATTCAATAATACAGGGCATAAAGGTCTACGTGCAGCCAAGCAGAAGTACTGAATATAAATAACACCCGAAGATGGTCCTACATAAATGGAATTCTGTCAGAACGTCCGATGAGCTCCTCGTATGCCACCAACGAACGCTACATAATACCTGGAGGGGCGAAAAACATAAAACTGAGTGGGTCAGCAACAATTCTTTTCAAAACCTTTCCTTTCAAAAGTTATAACCCCTCGTCGTAAAACCTGTATAATTTCCCAGAATAAAGTATATACTCATATATATATTTCTCAAAATCCACTGAAAAACATGTATGTATGAAAGTATGTATATGCCATGCCAAAGTATCAACTGAATGCCAAAGCATCCCTGTGAATGTGATTGAATACTCAAATATCATCTCAGCCCTCGGCTGTATATAGCTCATATCAAACTCATCAAATCATATAACTCATAATCATCATAATCAAATCATATATATACCCTGCACACACATCAATACCACCTCTAGTGGTCTGCACAGCATTACTGATAATAAACTAATATGCTCTAGTGCTACAATCACGTGAAGACTGAGCGATAAATCGCGGGTCACCTACGAGTCGAACCTACCTATAGTGGCCTATTCGACAGGACTGAGCACCTAACTTGGATCCAAGGCGAGCATGCGGTGCGGGAGGTGAACAACACGTGAAAGACTGAGCCCCTCTCTGGGCGTGAGCACTAATATCAGTGTGCAGGTCTATCAGCTCTAATCATATCACATCACATCACATTTCATCATTCGTTCACAATAACTAGCATATAAACTTACCTGCCACTTACCTGTGCATCCTCAGCACTGACATTAATATAAACAATCAATAATGCATAATTAAACAAATAGATACTTTGCATGGCATTTCATATCGCATTTCATAACACATTTCATTTAAACTGGTTTTCTGGGCAAAACTCGTTTATATAGGTATATAGGGAAAAATAACTGCCCACTCACTGGTATGTAGACGGGTCGTAACCTCTATGCCTAGCCTGGCTACGCTCGTCCTCTGGATAGGTCTCGCCTATATGAGAAGTAACTGAAATAACGTTAATTAACGCACATAATCGAAACCTTAGAAATAACTTCTCATACATTGCTCAAATTGGGTATGTGAATATACCACTGTGATCTACACAATCTCAGGAACATCCTCATATTTTTAGAAAAATTTTCCGACCACCCACGCGCCGGCGAAGGCACGGCCAGACGCGCAGGCCACGCGCCGCCACGTGCCTGGCACGTGTGATGGAAACAGTAACGGCGTTAGGAATATTCCGTTAAAACTAATGGTGTTACCTGACGCCGTTAGGAATATTCCGTCAACTCTGATGGAATATTCTCCCTTCTTCTCCAGTGAACTTCGCCGGCCGCCGCCGTCCGCCACCGTCAGCGCCGCCGTCCGCCGCCGTCTGTAACTCGAATTTTGGCCAGATTCTGGGGAAAATTTCAAATCTTCATATCTTCTTCATTTTTCAACCAAAATTCATGAAATTTATATCAAAATGAAGCCCACAACAAGGAGAACACATTTATACCTCTTTGAAGTTCCAAAAATCACGGGATCTTGCCGGAAAAAGCCTCGATAATTTCGGCCAAAATGTAAACTCTCCGATCTCGTTATCCTGACGTCCAAAATCTTCAAACGAACCACTCCGAGCTTCCTTAGGACCTCCTTAAGCTCCCTATGAGCTTAGTTTTCCCTAAAAATCAACATTTTACGTCCACATGAACAGTGCATGAAAATTGGAGTTTCGGTTCTACGTGATTTCGAATGTATTCTTACCTGAAATTGGTATCAATCAACTCATCTGAGCTTCACGAACACAATGGCATTCTCCTTGGCCACGATCTGCAAAGTTCTCAATGGGTTTGGGTGCTTGCCGTTCAAAATGGGAGAGAGAGAGTGAAAATCTGAGGGAGAGAGAGACACACGGGAGTGAGGGAAGAGAGATGGTGATTGTGTGTGTGTGTGGTCTAAATACAACCACTAAAAATATCCCAAGTACAATACACACATACCTCAATTAAATGCCTAAGGGCATTTTCGTCATTTCACGTCATCCGTACGTAAATTTCGGGACGGGCTGTTACAATCTACCCACCTTATAAAAATTTCGTCCCCGAAATTTACATAACCAAAACCATCCACTAGTACCCATAAAACAACCTCGGGTACATCTCTTTCATCCGGTCATCCGTCTCCCATGTAGCTTCTTCCACTGAATGGTTCCTCCACAAAACTTTAACCAACTGCACCGTCTTATTCCTCAAAACCTTTTCTTTCCAATCCAATATAGTCACTGGCTCATCATCATAAGTCAAATCCGAACTAATCTCCAAAGGTTGATGAGGTATCACATGTGAAGGATCTGAGACATAATGTCGAAGCATCGACACATGAAACACATTATGTACCTTAGACAGCTCTGACGGCAACTCAAGTCTGTAAGCAACTTCACCGACGCTCTCGGTAATCTGGTACGGCCCAATGTACCTAGGACTCAACTTTCCTTTCTTTCCATATCGAACAACACCTTTCCAAGGCGACAACTTCAAAAATACCCAATCGCCGACCTTGTACACTCTATCAGTAGCATGTCTATCTGCCAAACTCTATTGGCGATCTTGGGCCGCTTTCATATTAGACTTAATAACCTGAACATTCTGAGTAGTCTCCTCCACTGACTCAGGGCCCACTAAAGCTCGTTCACCAACCTCTGACCAACATAAAGGTGTACGACAAGGCTTACCATACAATGCCTCGAATGGCGCCATACCAATACTCGAGTGAAAGCTGTTGTTATAGGCAAATTCCATCAAATCCAACCGCTTATGCCAAGTGTCACCAAACTGCAACACCGAAGATCTTAGCATATCCTCCAAAGTCTGAATCGTCCTCTCAGATTGTCCATCTGTCTGAGGATGATATGCCGTAATGTACAGCAATCTCGAACCCAAAGCTTCCTGGAATGCTATCCAAAACTTAGAAGTAAATCTCGGATCTCAATCTGAAACAATACTCACAGGAACTCCATGATACTTCACAATGTTCATGATGAACAATTCCGCTAACTTGTTCAAAGAATACTTTTCCCTCACAGGAATGAAGTGCGCTGACTTAGTAAGCCGATCAACAACCACCCAAATTCCATCATAACCATTTTGTGTACGAGGAAGCCTGTACACAAAATCCATAGTAATATTTTCCCATTTCCACTGCGGAACGGGAAGTGGCTGTGACAACCCAAATGGCTTATTCTTTTCAGCTTTAACCTGCTGGCACACGATACACCTACTTACATACTCTGCAATTTCCTTTTTTATACCCGGCCAATAATAAAATGGCCTAATGATATAATACATCTTAGTTCCTCCTGGATACATCGCATAAGCTGAAATATGTGCCTCATCAAGAATTGCCTTTTTTAATTCCTCATTATTTGGCACGTACATCCTATTCCCTTGCATAAGCATGTCATCCGTCTCTCTAACTTTGAGATCCTTCTTCTTCTCTTCGTTCCTCAAACGAATTAATTCCTGAATCTCATCATCAATCATCTGAGTCTCGAGTATACGATCAATCAGAATAGGCCTAACTTGGAAACTAGCAAGTAAGGCTCTATCTTGCTCTGCCACAGCTCTTTCTTGATCTTCCAATTCCAATCTCACTCCAGTAGACCTCAAATCTACTAGAAGAGGAACACGAGAAGCATACAAAGCATTAACCCGACCTTGAGATTTCCTACTCAAAGCATCAGCCACTACATTAGCACGTCCAGGATGATACTCAATCGTGCAATCGTAGTCACTTAATAGCTCAATCCATCTCCGCTGACCAAGATTCAAATCTTTCTGCGTGAACAGGTACTGAAGACTCTTATGATCTGAGAAAATCTTACACTTCTCACCATAGAGATAGTGCCTCCAAATCTTCAAAGCGAAAACAATGGTTGCCAATTCCAAATTATGTGTAGGGTAATTCATCTCGTGAGGCTTTAACTGACGCGAAGCGTAAGCAATTACCCTACCAAGCTGCATCAACACGCAACCCAAGCCATTCAAAGAAGCATCGTTATAAACCTCAAAGTTACCACTATCATCAGGAAGAGTCAAAACAGGTGCATGAGTGAGATAATATTTCAACTATTGGAAACTCTGCTCACACTTATCATCCCACTCGAATTTAACTTCCTTCCTGGTCAACCTCGTCAGTGGTAAAGCTATAACTGAGAAATCCTTAACAAATCGTCGATAATAACCCGCTAAACCAAGGAAACTCCGTACCTCGGTGACGGTTCGTGGCTGTTCCCAATTCTCCACAACTGCTATCTTCTGAGGGTCTACCCGAATACCCTGAGCCGAAACAACATGCCCCAAGAAAGCAACTTGATCTAACCAGAATTGGCACTTACTGAACTTAGCATACAACTGATGTTCCCTCAGCTTCTTCAACACCAAAGTAAGATGTCGGACATGGTCTGCCTTCGACTTAGAATACACCAAAATATCATCAATGAAGACAATGACAAATCTATCCAAATACTGCTGAAACACCTTATTCATCAAACCCATGAAAGCTGCGGGTGCATTCGTCAATCCAAATGGCATCACAAGAAACTCATAATGACCATAACGAGTCCTGAAAGCTGTTTTAGGAACATCATCACTCTTGATCTTCAACTGATAATAACCAGACCATAGATCAATCTTATAAAATACGCAGACACCTCTGAGTTGATAAAAAAGATCGTCAATACGAGGCAAAGGATAACGATTTTTAATCGTCATCCGATTCAATTGCCTGTAATCGATACAAAGCCTCAAAGTACCATCTTTCTTCCTTACAAACAAAACTGGAGCTCCCCAAGGTGAAGTACTAGGCTGGATGAAACCTTTATCAACCAACTCTTGTAACTGAATCTTCAACTCTCTTAGCTCGGCAGGAGCTATACGATAAGGAGTTAAAGAAATAGAATTAGTACCTGGAAGTAAATCAATAGCGAACTCCACATCACGATCTGGCGGCAATCCAGGTAAATCATCAGGGAAAACGTCAGAAAAATGTCTAACCACCTTGACATTCTCCACGCTAACCGAAGCATCATCATTAAGTACCACATGAGCCAAGTACCCTTGACAACCTTTCTTTAGTAACTTTTTGGCTCTCACGGTCGAAATGATACCATGCCTCAAACCACTAGGCTCACCCACGAATGTAACTTCAGGTAATCCAGGATGATGAAAAGTCACTGATTTCCCGTAATAATCAATCTTAGCATGATTGCAATACAACCAATCTGTGCTTAAGATGACGTCAAAATCCACAATGTCTAGCGGAGTGAGGTTAGCAGGCATAACCACATTCTCCACTACTACGGGACAACCTGGATACACATAGTCTACATAACAATTCTCTCCTCTGGGCATAGCAAACTCCAACTCATACCCAAGAGGTGAAGATTGAGGTTGTGTCAATTGAGCAAACGTATGAGAAATCACTGAATGAGTAGCACCACAGTCAATCAACACTTTAGCATAATGACCAAGAATATTTAACGTATCCATGATCAAATCCGGATTATTCTGAGCATCCTGTAGTGAGAGGTTGTTAATACGTCCCTGGTTCTGCTGCCTTTCTCTGCCTCTGCTAGCATGAACTCCTCGCCCCTGAGGATTACGCCCCTGTCCTGACTGACCATGCTGTCTCGAAGACCCAACTACACTGGAAGTAGCATCAACCTGCTGAGACTGTCATCCAGAATACCACTGGGATCCATTTGCTGAATACTGCTGCTGAGGCATATATCCTCCAAAGTACTGCTGTGGAGGCATATATCCTCCAGAATACTGACCATAACTGCCCTACTGATAGGGATCCTGGGGGTACTGGTACTGTCCCGAAGCATAAGGAACAGAATCTCCCTGATAGTGGTATGCACCACCACGGCCCATCTGAGTACAACCACCTTGTCCTGAGAATTGCTGAGCTGGAGCTGGCGGTGGTAAAGGAGGCTGCTGAGGTCTCTGCTGACCTTGAGGACAAAACTTAGCCAGATGTCCCTCCTGACCACAAGTATAACAACCAGTGCTACCTCTTCGACATTCTCCCAAATGTCGACTACTGCACTTACGACACCAAGGTGCGTTTCCTCTACCAAAATTCCCATGTCTCTGTGCTTTGGAATCCCTGAAGAACCTACCACCTCCTCTCTGACCTGTGGAACTGAAACCTCCACTAGAAGAACTAGAACTAGTCCCACTACGCTTAAAGCTCTGAGTCTGGCGAGGTCCCTGTGAGAAATGACCTTTGCCCTTATCCTTATTCTGATTCCCATTCTTCCCTTCCTCGTCACTGTCACTGGGCAAGTTATCAGAATCCTTAATCTGAAGTAAAGCTTCATAAAACTCATGATAAGTGGCACAGGGAATCGCAGTCGCAATGGTACGCCATTTCTTCTTAGTGCCCAACTTAAAACGACGTAGCATCTCAACCGGATCAGTAGCAACTTCTGGATGATAGCGAGATAGATCAGTAAACTTCATGTAGTACTTATTAGCTGACAACTTCTTCTACCTCAAACCAGTGAATTCCTTCTTTTTATGATCAAGGTAAGCAGGAGGAATGAATCTCTTATAGAACAACTGCTTAAACACTTCCCAATCTCGAGATTCTTCATGGGGTAACTCATCAGCTAACTGTCCCCACCATGAAGCTGGTTCCTTTCCCAAAAACCATGAAGTCGTCTCCACCCATCTGTCTGGAGATAGACTCCCTTGACTCTGCATCAGCCTGAAAGTCTTCTCAATATGCACCAACCACTTCTCTGAACCCTCGGGGCCTTCATTCCCCACAAAAGTGGTTATCTTCAAATTATGAACCGACTCCAGAGGGGTCCGCTGAGGCGGGCGAATAACTGACTGAATAGCACTCGCTATAGCTTCCCCTAACTGAGCTATGTCAGCGAAACTAGGTTCGGCTGAACGACGTGGCTCCCTACGAGGCGGCATAGTTCTGACAGAAACACCAAGATAATTAGAATACTCACAAGATATGCAAGACTGCCAAACCTAAGCTCTGATACCAAACTGACACACCCCGTCCCATAGGTAGGGCGTGCTGACCGTAACGTGAACGTGATGTAAACCATGTGCAATGTGCGGAAGCAGGATCAAATCAAGGATATGAACCAATTAAAACCGAAACACTAGCAATACTAGTGTACAAGAAGTGTGAAATTCAATAATACAGAGCATAAAGGTCTACGTGCAGCCAAGCAGAAGTACTGAATAGAAATAACACCCGAAGGTGGTCCTACATAAATGGAATTCTGTCAGAATGTCCGATGAGCTCCTCGTATGCCACCAACGAACGCTACATAATACCTGGAGGGGCGAAAAACATAAAACTGAGTGGGTCAGCAACAATTATTTTCAAAACCTTTCCTTTCAAAAGTTATAACCCATCGCCGTAAAACCTGTATAATTTCCCAGAATAAAGTATATACTCATATATATATTTCTCAAAATCCACTGGAAAACATGTATGTATGAAAGTATGTATATGCCATGCCAAAGTATCAATTGAATGCCAAAGCATCCCTGTGAATGTGCTTGAATACTCAAATATCATCTCAGCCCTCGGCTGTATATAGCTCATATCAAACTCATCAAATCATATAACTCATAATCATCATAATTGAATCATATATATACCCTGCACACACATCCATACCACCTCTAGTGGTCTGCACAGCATTACTGATAATAAACTAATATGCTCTAGTGCTACAATCACGTGAAGACTGAGCGATAAATCACGGGTCACCTATGAGTCGAACCCACCTATAGTGGCCTATTCGACAGGACTGAGCACCTAACTTGGATCCAAGGCGAGCATGCGGTGCGGGAGGTGAACAACACGTGAAAGACTGAGCCCCTCTCTGGGCGTGAGCACTAATATCAGTGTGCAGGTCTATGAGCTCTAATCATATCACATCACATCACATTTCATCATTCGTTCACAATAACTAGCATATAAACTTACCTGCCACTTACCTGTGCGTCCTCAGCACCGACATTAATATAAACAATCAATAATGCATAATTAAACAAATGTATCCTTTGCATGGCATTTCATATCGCATTTCATAACACATTTCATTTAAACTGGTTTTCTGGGCAAAACTCGTTTATATAGGTATATACGGAAAAATAACTGCCCACTCACTGGTATGTAGACGGGTCGTAACCTCCGTGCCTATCCTGGCTACGCTCGTCCTCTGGATAAGTCTCGCCTATATGAGAAGTAACTGAAATAACGTTAATTAACGCACATAATCGAAACCTTAGAAATAACTTCTCATACATTGCTCAAATTGGGTATGTGAATATACCACTGTGATCTACACAATCTCAGGAACATCCCCATATTTTTAGAAAAATTTTCCGACCACCTACGCGCCGCCACGCGCTGGCGAAGGCACGGCCAGACACACTGGCTACGCGCGGCCACGTGCCTGGCACGTGTGACGGAAACAGTAACGGCGTTAGGAATATTCCGCTAAAACTAACGCTGTTACCTGACGTCGTTGGAAATATTCCGTCAACTCTGACGGAATATTCTCCCTTCTTCTCCGGTGAGCTTCACCGGCTGCCGCCGTCTGCTGTCCGCTGCCGTCAGTGCCGCCGTCTGTAACTCGAATTTTGGCTGGATTCTGGGGAAAATTTCAAATCTTCATATCTTCTTCATTTCTCAACCAAAATTCATGAAATTTATATCAAAATGAAGCCCACAACAAGGAGAACACATTTATACCTCTTTGAAGTTCCAAAAATCATGGGATCTTGTCGGAAAAAGCCTCGATAATTTCGGCCAAAATGTAAACTCTCCGATCTCGCTATCCTGACGTCCAAAATCTTCAAACGAACCCCTCCGAGCTTCCTTAGGACCTCCTTAAGCTCCCTATGAGCTTAGTTTTCCCTAAAAATCAACATTTTACGTCCACATGAATAGTGCATGAAAATTGGAGTTTCGGTTCTACGTGATTTCGAATGTATTCTTACCTGAAATTGGTATCAATCAACTCATCTAAGCTTCACAAACACAATGGCGAGAGAGAGACACACGGGAGTGAGGGAAGAGAGAGGGTGATTGTGTGTGTGTGTGTGGTCCAAATACAACCACTAAAAATATCCCAAGTACAATACACACATACCTCAATTAAATGCCTAAGGACATTTTCGTCATTTCACGTCCTCCGTACGTAAATTCCTGAACGGGCTGTTACACTCATCATTAAACTAAAACACTAAATTGTCTTCTTCTTTCCTATTTAATTTCCCAACGTCACTAAACATGACAATAGAAAAATGCATTTCCCATACCCTAGGAAAAGTCAGGGAGTTCCTTTGCAAGTACTAAACGCACCATTATAGTAAAATTGATAATTCCTAACAAAATCATGAGTTTGTAATTTCTTAGACACATATTTTCGGTTGTAACTATTTAAATCTATGTTTGTCTCTCGGACTTTCGATCACAAAGTATGTCAAATATTTTAAAGACATTCACCCAAATAAGTGTGCCATATATATGCATTCATGTAGTTAGACCTTATTTGTTATTTGGGTTTAATAATATTCATTCGGAGTTTATTTATTTGATAATTTAGTTTGTCATGTTTGATACTTTTCAAATATTTTCAATATTACTCACACACGGTTAGAGATGGACCTGCATTGCATGTTTGCACACAGAGGAAAATTGATTATGAGACAAATAGGGTGCATCACAACATCTTGCGTTTTTCAGAGAAATAGTATTCGTTTCATGCTGGTTTTATTTGGTCTTTAATTCAAAATCAATTATGGAAATGTTCCTTGATTTTTGTAATTGGTTGATTTTTAAAAAATTATTTCATTCCATACATTTTGTATAATCAGTGTTAGATATTTTGCAAAGTTTGAGAAGAAATTGATCGATGATTGCGTTAGTATCGTTCCTTGATTTTTGTAAGTCTTTCCGTCCTCATTTGTCCTGACTTGGGAGGGAGTGTGAGGATTTTCCTACGTTCGCGTGTACATTTTATTTGTTTATTATGTAGGATATTTCATATGATGCGGATGTGAAAATTAATTTGAGAATCGAAATTGACATTAAATTTATAAATTGGAACCTATTCACCTCCCTTAAGAGCAACTCCAGTGTGGGAGCCCTTCCCCCAGGCTATTCACTATTTAATCCACCCAGTAAACAGTAACTGCCATAATGAACAGTGCATTCCCTTGGCAATTGGCTTTGCATCTCCACCCCTGCACTTGAATAGCCCTGGCAATTGGCTATAAAATATTAGTATTTTTTTATTTATTAAATAATACATAATAATTTTATTTTTAATTTCGGTTAAGATTTTTAATCGTTCTCGTTGCGCCACGTGTCATTATCCGCAAAGACAATAATTGGTGATGGATTTCCGATAAGATTTTTAATCGTTCTCGTTACGCCACGTGTCATTATCCGAAGAGACAATTATTGGTGATGGATTTCCGATAAGATTTTTAACCAATCATGTCGTCCCACGTGTCACAATCCGATTACAATCTTTGAGGATAGATTTCCACCAGATTTTTAACGAATGACGGCATGCCACGTGGCATTATCTACAACCCAATCCTTTCTGAATCCTCCATATAATCCACCATCCATCCTCAGAAATCTCACACCAATTTTCTGAAAATCTCTATCATTATTTGTAGTTTCTGCTTCCTTCTTCACCAAAATCTCTATCATTATTCATAGTTTCTGCTTCATTCTTACAATGTCTTCTTCTTCTTCTTCTTCTTCTTCAAAGATAATGTGGGAAATCGATCAAGAAGAGAAAGAATTGTTTAACCAATCAGAAGTAATGTTCAATGCCGGGGATTGGGCCCAAAATGCGATGGAAGAGGATGACGAGTGTAGACGGAAAGATGACGAATCAAGAATGGCAGGAGCCTCACATTCCCGTCAAGTCATCCAAGCTTTGGCTCATACCTGCAGGCCCAACCGTGCTGTAAACATTGATAAAAGCAGGCAACGACGAGGTCAGGAGCTCTTGGACGATTATTTTGTTCGTAACAGTGCATTCCCTGATGCGTACTTCAGACGTCGTTTTAGAATGAAACGACATTTGTTCAACAAAATCATGGGCGCTGTTTGCAACCATGATTCTTACTTTGTGCAAAAGCCGAATGCGTTTGGTGCTATGGGTCTCATGCCTCAGCAAAAAATTACTGCAGCCTTGCGGATGCTTGCATGTGGAGTAGCTGCAGACCAAGTGGACGAGATAACAAGGATGGGAAAATCAACCATTCTTGAGTCCTTGATGAGGTTTTGCTCTGCAATCGAATCTATCTACACCGCAGAGTACTTCCAGAGGCCTACTCATATGGACTTGGAAAGGCTTCTGAACAATGGCGAGATGCGAGGTTTTCCAGGGATGATTGGAAGCATTGATTGTATGCACTGGACTTGGAAAAACTGTCCAAGTGCATGGCAAGGCGCTTATGGGGATAGAAAATGATCAAAAAGTATCATTTTGGAGGCGGTGGCATCTTTTGATACATGGATTTGGCACGCCTTTTTCGGGGTTCCGGGTGCTCAAAATGATCTCAATGTCCTTGCCCAATTCCCAGTGTTCAACGAAGTCTTGCAAGGAAAGGCACCAAAAGTCACATACTGCGTCAACGGACATCAGTACGACGGGCCATACTACCTAGCAGACGGCATTTACCCAAGGTGGGAATCGTTTGTCAAAACAGTGCCACGTCCAAGAAGTGCAAAGGAAAAATACTTTGTAAGCTGTCAAGAAGGATGCAGGAAGGATGTGGAGCGTTGTTTTGGTATACTCCAAGCTTGCTGGGCTATTGTTAGGGGTGTTGCCAGAATGTTTGATGTGGAGTCGCTTCGATCCATCATGATGACGTGCATCATTCTTCACAACATGATTGTGGAAGATGAGTACGATTATGATGCCGTTGATGAATATGAGCCAGACACGATGAACAATTCCAGAACACAAATATGTTGTGCTCATGACGCCACCGAAGAACCCATGCAACACGAGCCATTACAAAGGGATGGTCGTTATAATGATAGGGTCATTCAACGATATACTGCACTTCAAAGGCCATATATGCACAATGCCCGCCAAATTGATTGATAGAACACCAGTGGGCATTGAGGGGTGCTGAATAAGTTCATTAGTGTTTGTTTTTATTTGGTGTTTGTTTTTATTTGGTATGTTGATGTAATTTTATTTGGTATGTTGAGGTTATTTTATTTGGTGTTTGTTTTTATTTGGTGTGTTTTTTTGGTATGTTGATGTTATTTTATTTGGTGTGTTTAAATGTGTTTTGAATAAAGATTCTCTTAGTAGCAAAAAATTACCAAATTAAATAAATATACTCTTAGTTTAAATAAAGTACTAAATTCAATAAATTGGAAACAACAATAAAGTACTTCAATGAATAAGAAATTACAACCTAAATTGATTGGAAAATTATGGGCTCCAATTACAAACAAAGTGGTTGGAAAATTATGGGTTCGTGAATGGATAATCATCACCTAACCAATTTGTGGTGCTAGGATGATCTTCTCTTGTCGTGCTAGGACCATCTCCTCTTGCTCTCGCTTCTCTTGCACGCCTCCTTTGCACCACGTCTGCTTTCTCTGACTGCCAAAAATATTTAGAGTTTGGAGACTTCCCTTGTAAAGGCTCCTTCATAATTTCACGATCTTGTTGAGCCATTCTTTCTTGTCTTCTATGTTCCCTTTCTTCCCGAAGTAGTTCTCTTTCTCTCTCATCAACTTCAAATTTTTTCTGAAGAGCTTCTGCTTTTGCTTCATCTCTAGCTTTATCAGCCTCAAATTTAGCCATTTCCCGGGCCAAAGTCAATTCACCTTGGCGGGCAAGTTCTTCCATACACTTTGCATGATCATTCTTGGAAGCATTACCTTTTCTCTTTGAAGCCTTCTTACCTTGAGGCCTAATTGGAAAACGAGTCGACCCCGACGCTTATTCAACGGGGGGCGTTTCGGGTACTTCTTATGCATCATCTTCATCATGATCATACGAGGCATGATCGGGTGTAGAGTGTAGAGGGGTGCTGTTCATGAAAACTTCTGGACCGACATGCACAACTCTGAATCTAGGACAATCTTTCACAATATTCCAACATTCCCACCTTGTGAATGATTTGTTTGTGCTTTTGGTTTTGGCATTATACCAAGCTTGTGCTTGAAGTTCCTACACAATGCGGGAAAATGAATAATACAAACAAATAATTATAATTAAAGTAACTAACAAATAAATAATACAAACAAATATTTATAATTAAATAGCTAACAAATAAATAATACAAACAAATAATTATAATTAAAGTAGCTAACAAATCATTATAATGAAAGTAGCTAACAATTAAATAATACAAACAAATAAATAATATATTGTTACCTGATCCGATAAATTTTCTCCACTTCGAAGATTAGTACTAGCTTGTGCCAAGGCATCTCTCCACATACTAAACGATTGGCTAAGTAATTTCCAACGACTGGACATCGATTCTTTGGTTCTTTGCCCGCCTATTTTCTCAAGATAATTGGTATGAATAAGACTCCACATTTCTCGCAACTGCATCTCATTACCCGTAAGCGGATCATGAGTAACTTGAACCCAGCTAGCACACAACGCAACATCTTAAAGAACAGACCAATTTGTACCTGCAGCAGTAGTCATTTTGTTTGAAAAAAATTGGATTGAAACTTTGAGAGAAAGATAGGAATGTGGTTGAAAGTAGTTGAGAAAATATGAAATTGTGGTGTAAGGTAGATGGTAATGACAAGGTATTTATAAAAAAGTAAAAAAAAAAAAAATTTAAAATTTTAAAATTTTTTTCGGAATTTTATTCATTTTTTACAATTTTTTTAAATTTTTTATTCAACTAATTAATCTCTACCGTTGGATTTAAAAAAAATTGAATTTCAACGCTCTAGATTATGCCACGTGGCACAACGGTAACATTTCTGAATTTTAAAACTATTTTTTTTTAATTTATAAAGGAGAATAATATCAACCGTTGATCTTAGATCCAACGGTTCATATTAAATAAGATTTTTTTTATTACCGTTGCAAATCGGACGGTCCAGTTTAAATAGCCGTTGAGATCGAACGGACCGTGGGAAGCCACGTGGCTTCCCAACGGTAACTTTTGAAACTGCGTCAACGGGCCCCAGGTTCTGAAATCCTGTCGGGTGATGCGCCCCCATGTGCGCGTGAGGTGCACGCGCCTGACAGAAAAAAATAAAAAATTGGGCTGACGCTAGGATGACGTCAGCCTTGCGTCAGATCCACTTCGGGCTCGCGGGCTGGCAACTCCTCACAGGCCCGTTGCTCAGGCCTCCCCTGTCCCTCGGGCTCGCGCACGCTGGAGGTGGTAAGCCGGGCTCTCCGGCACTGTTCACGGGCCTGTCCCCCGAGCAGCACTTCCTGCTGGACCTGCTCTAAACTAGTACCATCCTTCATTGAAACATAACATATGAGCACTCCACTACCACCTTCTCCTTTCACACCATGGTGGATTTTGCGGATTTCTCAACCACTTTCTCACAAAGTACTTCTATGATAGTGATACATTACCATGGTAGAGTCTTAAGCCAATGAAACAATTATAACTCATAAGTTTTTCTCCACGTAATATCATGTCATTAGCACGAAACGCGATAAAGAGGATACACCATGTTCAAACTCATTTCAAGACAAATAAGGACCCAAAGGAAGGAGAGATTTTTCAGTGTGGTCGTCACACTAGGTGGTACACCACGTGTCTCTATATAAATGGTGGGATATGTATGTTAAAAGGTTAGTAACTTGAAATTTAAAATTTTCCACCACTTACATAAAAACAAGTAATGTATCATTCGTGTTTCCGTCACAACTAAAAATTTTTGTAAAGGAAGAGACAAATAAAACCATCACAAACCCACCACTTAAACCCCAAAACCGGTTTCCAAAAAAAAAAAAAAAACCCCAAAACCGAAACCAAATAGAATTCGCGCTCCCTCACTCTTTCGACAGCCAACAATGGCGAACCTGAGGACGGCAATGGACTCGGCCTTCTGGGACTTGAACGTTTCTTCGCCTCAGACCCTTGAGGGCTCCGCCAAGGCCGTTCCCGGCGACCCATTTCCTCTCGACGGTGCTCGAGCCAGCCGAGCCCTTAGGATTCAGCAACTCTCTCTTCTGGGAAATGGGTTCCCTTTGGGTGTTATACCTTCCTACTCCCCCACTTCTAACAGGGACTTGGGTTCTTTCTCTCTCCAGTCCCTCTTGCTCAGACCAGCTACCTCTAACTGGTACACTGCTACCACTTCTTTGCTTAGCTATTGCCCATTGGGTTTTCTCAAATTTATTTTATTTTTCGTTTAATGGATATTCTTTTTCGTTTTACGTGTTTCCGTGGATTGGTTTGTGGTTTGTATTGTTACTGAGAAAATGATGGGAAATGGGTGTGATTCGTTTGTTGTTTGTTTGGTTGCCGGGAAAGTTGGGAGGGAAGAGCAATTGAAATTGTTGTTATGGGGTTGAATTGGGTAAAGGAAAAAGGTTAGGAAAGATAATTTGTCTCCTGTTTCCTGAGAAATGAACATTTTTTTTGTTCTCCAAATTCGTATTGTTGCTAAGGAGCCTCTGCTTCTAGGTTTGGTTTGTTCTTTGTTTGATATTTAGGAAGATGTTGGGATATTGTATAAACTTTGGGTTATTGGTGAATTACTTGATGTGAGAAAGAGAGCTTGAGTGGAAAGCTTGACAGCCGAACAAAGCTTGTTTGCCTAGTTCTAGTGGGATATTGTATAGCACATAAAGCATGAATTTTTTGTTGCCTTGGTATTTTACTGATTTGCAAGCCGGTTCTTATGTTTTTCGAGAGCATCAAAGCTTTATCAGGTTTATCAGAGCACTGGTTGGGATTATCCAATTTTTTTTTTATGGGATTTCTTAGGTGAAATCCTCGCTAATGAATGTACTGTGTAAATGCATTGTCTTTTTGAAATTACTGATCCAAATGTGTTGAGTTTAATGTCCTAATTCCTTGAGCATGTTTTCAGTTAGAGGAGTGAATTAAGAGTTTCTATGCTTAGACCAAAGTCATCTCACATTATTCAAATCCGGTTAGCATTCTTAGTTGTCCGACATACTAATTCCCTTGTTACATGATCTGCGTGAAAATAGGTGGCTTGGATTAATTGGGCATTTCTCCCCGAAGAAACTCTTTTCTTCTATTAAAGCTGAATTTACCAATGATGAGATGGGGGTCCCTACATTGAAAGATGTGGTGAAGCATGTCTTGGACAAGTCACTCTATTCGTTTGGATTATGCACACAGCTTCTTTTGTCTCCGTTATCATCCATAAAGTTGAGCACAGAAGGGCATGGTGAGAAAAAAGGACGCCGCAACAAATTGGTGCTCTTTCATAAGGCACGCATTTACTTTCCTGTTTTGACCTTCAATCAAATTGTTTAAACAGTCAGAATTCCTTTTGTCCCTTGTTTGCCGGGTTTGTGAAGCTAGTTTGAGGGATTTATGGGTGTCAATTTCTTCATTTTTTTTACAATTACTATGGCTAGGTTGATAATTTGTTTACTGATTGGAGTTGTTAGGTTTACAGTTCTTTTTTGGGTTTGTTCATGCCAGGTTGTAGTATCATCCAACTGCGATTTTTTCTTTCTTTCATATGACAAATTTCCCTTATAGGAATTGAAGTTAAAAATGAGTAATTATTGGATGTATCACTTGAACTTTACCAGATTCTGTCAGCATGTATAATCAGTATTGTTTCCTAATTTCTTAATTGTTGAAAAGTAGGACCTTGTTTGGTCTCTAGGATTGGAATGGAATGGACAAATTACTATATTCAGGGTATATTAAAGATAGAGGTGAATGATTTTTCATATTGAGGTTATCAGAAGGGGGATATGGAAAATAATCCCTTCTGATCCTTACCATTTTGGCGGATTGGAATCGAAAATAATCCATCTCCTACCTTCAAGTAAGCCACAATTTTTTCATCTCTTTTGTCAACATACCTTGAATATAGTGGGTTGTCCATTTCAATCCAATCTTAGAGACCAAATGAGGCCACAATTTTTTCATTTCTTTCCTGAACATACCTTGGATATAGGTTCATACATATCAACATGCTTTAAACATCTTAATTTACAAGTTTCTTCTGTTTACCACTTTTATTTATAGGTTACATGACTTGATAACATTGCACATATGCACTGCACGGAACATAGATAAAATTGGAAAGTTTCATGTCTATAAATTAAGAGCCATGTACTGAAAAAGTTAATATCTGTACCTTTAACATTGCTCATGTGCTGCCTAAGCTGTTTTAGTGAAAAAGTTCATGTCTGTGCCTTTATTTCCTTTATTTATCTTCCTGTTTAAATTATGAGCCATGTATTAAATTTTCTCAACCTTTAAGATGTTTGCAGCTTCCTTACCATGATATTACATTTGAGGCTGCATGCCCTGAACTGTTCGTTGACCATAAAGGAAAATACTGGGATGTGCCTGAGTCAATTTCCTTAGATATGTCATCACTTGTCTCCGAATCTGGATTGCGGTACCGCATTGGTGTACATAAAAACAGTGGTCATCCCCAGGCAGTTAATTCCATAGATGATGAGGCACCTACTTCTCTACTGCCTGGATTCTGCGCAAAGGCTGCCATTTCTTATGAAAAAAGCCAAGATCTTTGGAGGCAAAATGAGACACGAAAAGACATGATACAGAAACAAAAGGGTTGGTTTTGGCGGCCATCTTATGATGTGCGTCTTAAAGAACCTCATGCTGCAGTATCTGGAATTTTTGGTAATTTTACACGTTACTCATATTTTCTGTGATAACTTGTATCTCGTTACAGTTTTTGGACGTTTCATACCAATACTCAGGTGTCTCTTATAATTTTTAGCTTACACATTTGCATGTTTTTATACATGTATATGTGTTTTGGTACCTCTTAGTTTCGTTTATATTGTATGTGTGTTGTTTTCTACTTTAGCATATTAAAAGCCAGTAGACGTAAGGAGTATGTCACCTCCTTTCATGGTGTTCTGTGGTGGTAGGTGTGACTGCAGTAAAAGAAAATAATAGTAAAATAAAATAATTCTAGAGACAAATTCTAACAGAACAATTCAATATTTTTATTTTGTGTTTATGAGTCCAGATCCATTGCCGACAGTATGCAGTATCTTTAGGTTTTTACTTTAACTATTTCCTGATGTTTACCCTAGGGAAGGCCAGATACGAAATTCTATAATTGTCAAAATTAATCATTGTTAGTGCTATAGTTCCCTTTTGTTTGCAAAATGAAATTGTAATGCCATTCTCACTTCTTCTGGTCAATGGTGGCATTACATTTTAGGTGGAAGCTGCACTGCCTGGTTTCAGGATGGGTACAACCCAGTGGCAGTTGATATGAGGGGAGACGAGGGCAATTCTTGGAGCAGTAAGAAGAGAAGTCCATTCAGTGCTGATTTTTTCGGCTCTCTCTGCTATACTTTCCAGCACGGAAAATTTGGAGAGCTCTACGGTGATCTGACCAGGATTGATGCTCGCCTGGATATTTGTTCAGCTTCAGCTTTGGCTAAAAGGGTGATTAATGGTTTGAAGAGTTCCTCAGCTAATAGTGCAAAAGATCCGATGTCCTCCCCTAGGATCAATCTAATCTTTCAGCAGCAGGTATGTCTATTTATTCCTTAACTTTTTAAATGTTTCACACCTTAAGTTGTAAGAGAGATTTTAAATGCAGTTATGCACAATGTGTTACAAAACCTGCATCGTCCCCATCAAATCCTCAAAACAAATCTTCCTCAAAATATTCCATCTTGACCTCCAAAATACCCAAAACGTTTAAAATGTCAATCTGGGAAAGCTGTGCGCTGTGCCTTCTTTTCTTCGCCGTGGTTAAACGACTTGGTAGAAAAATATGAAATTTTGGTACAATCATCTTGAAAGACTCACGAACATCCTTCAATTGAAATCTCTAAAATTCATCCGTTTGATCACTTTTTACTCAAGAGGAAGTTGAATGCCCTACCTTGAAAATACATAACAAAGTATTAAAATTCTACCAAAATAACCAATAAACTATAACTAAGAATAGAGTACAATATATGGTATAATATGGACTCATCAAATACTCCCAAACTTAGCTTTTTGCTTGTCCTCCAGCAAAACAAAACTCAAAAATAAAAAATAAAAACTAACAAACTAAAAACTTTAACAAAACTTGACCAAGACAATTTTCACTTTCAAGTTGCAATCCATAAAAAATGTTAAAATTAGAACATCTTTTAAAAAATTCCAACCAATACCACCACAGAGTCTAAGCCATGTAGAATTAATTAGAAAATAACTCATGAACTTCATTTGGTATAAAGTGAATCAACATGGTTAAAGAGACTCGACTAATACCCTTACCACTTGTCATTTTTAGTTAATACTTACTAACTTCAAACATAACTATTTTTTTTCTTCTTTTCGATTTTTCAATTTTTTTTTTTTTTTATAGTAATAGAAGTGGGAGGGCGTCCCTTACCACTTGTCCTTTTTAGTTAATACTTACTAACCTAAAGCTCGCCTGTGTAAGTTTATCTTACATTGCCGGTCCCAAGCCCGGATAAAGGAGGAGGGGGAGGGCGTCAGGTAGTCGACAGCCGGCACTCCTATCTTACATCGAATCATTGGGATGCGATCATACCAACTCACGTGCATCGGATCCCATCCGAACTCCGAAGTTAAGCGAGTTTGGACGAGAATAGTACTAGGATGGGTGACCGCCTGGGAAGTCCTCGTGTTGCATCCCTCACAGCCGACCCCACATGGTGGGAAAAGGCTTAAGAAAAAGAAGAAGAAGATAGTAATAGAAGTGGTTGTGCAATGGTAGTTCACTTAAACTTTCGATCCAACCCATGTAATGAATTTTAGGTCAATGGCTCCCAAACCACAAGGGCTTTGGGGCACTAGGTGTAGAACGCCCCTAAGGACTTACTAACTCAAGCTGAAAAGGCTATGAAACCAAGTAACCACCTTGCCCCATGCCAAGACTCTACTGTTTGACGCGAGAATCACTGCTGATCAGGCAAGACTGGCCCAGTTACAAAGCAAAGTCTCGATGGAACACTTATTACTTTATTTATAACAATAACTAAACTTTACTTTTTTTTTTTAGAACAAAAAAAAAAAAATTAACTCAGACGAAAAGCAAGTGCTTCAATCTCACCATGTCCATTTGTTCTAACGTTTAAAATAATCTATGAATATTAACTTAAAAAGAATGAAAATTTTTAGCATACTTAAAAATTAAAAATCTGAAAATTTTACATCCCCACCCCAAACTTAAATCATATATTGTCCTCAAGGTGCGGAAAACATAAAGAAAGAAAACAAAAATATTAAAACCTTAAAAACTGAAAAATAGCCAACAAAGACAAAGAAAATAAACTAGGAAAATAGTAATAGAAAATAAAAGAAAGTACAAAATAACAAAGGAAACAGAAACAGAAATAAAAGAAAAGACAAGGAAACTGACACACCTGGGATTCGAAGTGGTGACCTGGTGACAAGAAACAGAGGCGCTGGAAAATATTGGAAAAAAGAGCAAAATTTCAGTGCTCTGGAGAGTTGAACCCGTGACCCGTGACCCGTGATCCGTGACCCGTGCTCTGGAGAGTTGAATACTTTCCACAACTTTGTTTTTAAATTTTAATTTTTAATTCTCTCAGAGTGTTCGTTCGTCCTATAATGTTTGGCAAAGCTAGAATGTCATTGTTCAAGCATAATTCGATGCAAACAAGTTTGTTTGGCAAGCATTGATCAACTAGCCACTTGTACTGCATTTTTTTATCTAACAAATACGAGAACGCTTTCACATAACATCAATACTATTACACGCTATACCACGTATTAACAATAATCTTCTATTCACATATACCATTTGCTCGAAGTTTGTTTCTGATCCGACACATATGTGCCACAGCATCACAGATGTTCAATCTTTCTCTAGGCAACTCCGCTGAGCAAGCAACACCAATTTCTAAAACAGAGATTAAACTTTCTATGATTAGGACGCCATTCCTTGCCCTCCCCTCATTAGGATGATTGCTCTCTTGAACAAGAACGGGATCCAAAACCTCTTCCACTTGCTCAGGCAGAGCTGCCTTCACAAAGCTATAAAGGTTTGAAGTTCCCTGAAACATGTCATCGGTCGGTCTTTTTCCTGTAAATATTTCCAACAGGAGGATGCCAAAGCTGTACACATCGCCTTCTGTCCACACTTCATGTCCCATGCCATATTCTGCATTCCACAGTTCAGAACATTAGATTCTAATTTTCTAGTGACGTGCTAAAAGCTCATTTCATGTTTGAAAAATTTAAAATAAGTATCTGCACAATTTTAAAATACTAGCTAGGAAAAAACAAACTGCCAAGTGTATTTACCTGGAGGAGCATAACCAATAGTTCCCTTTATCCCTAAAGAACTCGATGGATTTCCCGAAGAATTTTCAGCAGCTTTTGGTAGGAACCTCACCAACCCGAAGTCACCTACATGTGCAACCATGTCCTCATTGAGAAGAATATTGCTGGGTTTGAGGTCGCAATGAACTATTGGCGTCTCACAATGATGATGGAGATAATCCAATGCCATAGCAACATCAATAACAATATTCAACCTCTGAGAAATTGTTAAGCTCCTTGGCCTCTCATTTGTCTCACCAATTGTATGAATTGGATACAGCCATTCCTCCAAGCTCCCGTTGACCATGAACTCATAAATTAAGGCCTTGAAGTCGTGACCGCGATAATCAAAACCAGAACATGCCGAGAGTACCCTGACAAGATTACGGTGTCTAATATTTTTGAAAGCCTCGCACTCAGCAATAAAACTTTTGTAAGCTCCGTGACGAACGAGGTTGAGTACCTTGATGGCAACAGTAGTTTCACCTTGCTCAAGTACTCCTTTATAAACGGACCCAAAACTGCCCATACCGACCAAGTTGGATGAGGAGAATCCATTTGTTGCCTTTAGAAGACTTTGGTAAGACACCTGGGGAAATTTGTCCGAATCACTTGCAGCGCGACCCTTTTTATGCCTCCGTGAGCAATAAAGATACAAAAAGGTTAGTGCAAAAATGACTCCAAGAATCCCACAAACGAGGGAGAGAACCAATTTCATGGTTAAGCTCGATCCTTCCTTTTTTGCATGCTGGAGTTTGCACTTTGGCAAATGAAACTCAGGTATGCCCCCACAAAGCTTACTATTTCCTTCAACTGATGTTGCTGTTGCATTCTTGAACACTCCTTTGATCGGCAACATGCCCTCAAAATTATTATAAGATAGATTCAGAGATTGCAAAAGTTTAAAACCTTCTAAGAATTCTGGAATTGTGCCTGACAAGTTGTTGTGAGAAAGATACAATTCTACAAGACCTCTTAGTGAACTTAAAGTTGATGGAATCGTCCCATGGAAGAAATTTCCATGCATGTATAGGTACTCTAATGATATACAACTAACAAGACTTGCCGGAATTTCACCTAATAACATGTTTTCAGAGAGATCTAAATGCTGAAGACTTATTAAACTTCCTATGTTCTCTGGCAGGGTGCCACTAAAATGATTTTGGGGCAAACTCAATACATACAAGTTCAGCAGACCAATGATTTCTTGCGATATGATACCGCTAAAATTGTTGGCACCAAGAGATAAGATCCTCAAATTCTGACACTCTATTAAACTTGGCGGGATATTGCCTTCAAGTTTGTTGCCTTCTAAGTATAACTCATTTAATTGACTTAAATTTCCGAAAGAGGATGGAAGATTGCCAGAGAGAGAGTTCCTACTCAAATTTAATTGATATAACTTGTGCAGCTTTCCTACAGCAGGGGGAATGTGACCTGATAATTGGTTCTCAGACATCCACAAAAGCTCTAAGTGAGGCAGATTTGCAATCTCATTCGGGATACTTCCTAATATTTTATTTTGACTTATAAGGAAGGTTTGAAGAGAAGAAGACAGGTTTCCTACGCACTGAGGTAAGGTACCCCCAAAATTGTTGGTAAACATGTCCAGACGTCGTAATTGGGTGGCATTGCTCAAATCGCAGAGAAAGGTCAAGTCGTCAATTCCCCCACTTCCGAGATGGTTGTCATTAAGGATTAACAACTCAAGCTTATGCAAATTTGTCAAAGGAGGGACCTTTCCATGCAGGTGGTTACCTCCCATCGAAAATTCAAATAGATTTGACGCATTAGATAATGAAACAGGAATAGGTCCACTGAATTGGTTCTGGGTAATGGAAAATTTTTGGAGACTCGGAAAGACCATACCTAAGTTTGAGGGTAGACTCCCTTGGATTTCGTTGTATACCATTGAAAGGAATGTGAGAGAAGAGAGATTAAAGATTGAGGGAGGAAGCATACCTGAAAAGCTATTTACATCGAAAGCAAGAAAGCTAAGATTTGTCATTCGGCCAAAAATATCAGGGAAAGTGCCACTTAAATTATTAGAAGATGCGGAGAACCCTTCAAGAGATGATAAATTGCTAAAAGGAGGGACTCCCCCTGTAAAGTGGTTATAGTGGATGTGAAAAAATCTCAACTTTGACAAGAGGCCAAGCTCCTTTGGTATCTTTCCCATCAGCACATTGAAACCAATACCGAGCGTGAGGAGCTGAGAGCAACGCGACAAGTTAGTGGGAATTTCTCCACTCAGTGAATTGTTGTATAACAGTAGTCTTCGCAATCTGTGCAGGCGGCTGAATTCTGGAGGAATTTCATGGCCCAAGCTGTTTTCTTGGAGATCAATGACTCTCAAAAAACTCAAGTTCCCAACATGCGGCGATATAGATCCTGCAAGTTTCAAGGACCGCAGGCTCAAGCTTGTGACCCTCTTATGACGACGACCACATGTAACTCCATGCCAAGAGCAAAAGTGGATGGTTTCATTCCATGAAGTCAGGACTTTAAAAGGGTCATGAGTTATGCTAGCCTTGATTTCAAGCAAAGCGAGTCTATCTGTCTCATTTCCCGGAAGGGCGAAACAAGGAAGGCAAGAGTGAAGAATGAAAGCATGCATAAAAAAGGATGACAAAAACACTGCAGAAATGGAGTTGTAAAACCCCATCCACATGATGATGATATTTGTTTTGTGCAGAAGTTAAAACTCAATTTATAAAAGAGTATAGCAGGACTGATGGTTTGTCTAGCAGCTTTAGCAGAATCCAATTTATAATCATAACCGGAGTGCTCTGTACGCATGCAGTGGATCTACAGCCACCGATATCGTAGTCGATGAGCGGTGTCCTGACCAAGGTATAAAATATCGATGATATCGGAAATATCGGTAGTCCAAAAACACGGAAATATCGATGGAAATATCGGGATATTATCGATATCGATAAAAATAATATGGAAACCACGGAAATTATAAGAAAAACTTGAAAATTTTTATTGAAACTTTGCAGGATGTTTATTTAGTCAATTATCTATTAGTTTATCACAAAAAATTGGAAGGAAATGCATTGCATGATGGATTTAACTGATTTAAGTTGATTATATAGCGAGTTAGCAAACATTGTGAGTGTAGAAAATATGTAGTAATTAATGAAAGAAGTTTAAACACACCATAATCATTTATACATAATGAATTAGTACAATATTTTACACTTTATACATTGCATGGTAAGATACATGAGTGACTTTGTACCAAGGTTCTAAAAAACGCTAGAAGCTAGTCGGGCGGCGGGCTAGCGCCTAGCGCCTAGGCGGCTAGGAGGGATCTAGGCGGGCGTCTAGGCAGATTTAGGTAAATTTCTTATATATTTTGATGAATTAATTAAATTTACTATATCAAATGTAAATAATTATTGACAAATATGTTATTTCTTATAGAAGAATATACATATGTGAATGTTTTATGTACATATATAATATGCTTGTCTTGAAAAAAAAACACAAAATATTATCCAAATAATTTATAATGTATATAACATTTATATATATATATATATATATATATAAAATATATATCTTAAACTTTTAAAAATATAACCCCATTATTAAAACCATCACACCTCACCCGTCCACCACCTTGGGTCCATGGCTTCAACATAAAATATATATTTGAGATCCCATTCCATCAAAACCACATCACCCGTCCACCACTTTGGGTCCATGGCTTCAATATAAAATATATATTTTTTGTTTTTTGGACAAAAGCTTCAATATAAAATATATATTTGAGATGCTTCCCAATCCATCAAGACCAAAACCATCAGCGCCCATGGTTTTGACAATTAAAACCATCAGCTTTTCCCTTAATTGAGATCCCAGTCCTCAAACTCCTCGCCCTCACATATTGAAATGTTTCAGACTTTCAGTCTCTCTCTCTTCGCACTCTTCTCCTCTTCTCTTCATAGACGAGCTTCAAAACATACCACAGATTGAAATGTTTAATTCTCTCTCTCTCTCTCTTCACACTCTTTTCCCTCATCTTCACAGCGAAGAGTTGCAGAAATTCGCCAGTAATCTCTTTATCTCTCTTCGCACTTTCTCTTCCCTCATATCGGTTGTGAAAATTGCTGCAACTCTCCTTCCCGAAGCACAGACACCCACACCCACATCCCACCATGACCTTGGCAACAACGGAGCCTCGGCGATATTATCGATAATATCGATAATATCGCGATATTTTCTCGATAATCACTTGGATAGTTGTAGAAATATCGGACTCTCAAAAAAACGATAATATCGGCGAAATATCGCTGATATTATCGATATTTAAGACATTGGTTCTGACGAAAAAAATATATCTTTTCTTTTTAACTTAATTTTATGAATAAATTTAAGAGAACTTTAACGAAAAGCTTCCGGTACTATTCATTTTAACGAAAAACCACATTTTTACACTAAAAAGTCAATCATCGTACTATTCATTTAACCATTTATTTTGTTCTTATCGTTAAAACTCAAAGCTTTCAAACTATTTTCATTAGTTTTTCTTAAATTCAATATAAATCTAATTTTGTGAACTGATATTAGAAATATTTCACCTTTTCTGAAATTATTGTATGAAATTTTTCTCTTTGATTATAAACAATATGACACACTGACTTGCTTGATGAATGTGTTGTTCTTCTTGTTGAGAAATTTTTATGGATACCAAAAACTCAAGTTATGTAGTGTATTATTCTACGTGTTATGATAAAGGTGGATAATAAATTTGATATATCTTACTTTTTATGTATATTGATAAATAAAAAATAAATAAAAAAACAAATTCACGTGTTATAAGTTGGGCGAAATAATAACATCACATGTTCAAATACATAAAAAAATGCTCGTTCCTGTTCATATCGATAGTATGCCAATAAAACAATAGTTAGCTTTGGTATTGTATAATGACAATTGCTAATTTGGTGAATTGTTGTGTCATTTGATTATGCCAACAAAAGAAAAGTTAAATATTTGAAGTAAATGAATAATCTTAAATTATGTTAGAAGAAACCCCTCATAAACCAATTAAAGCAGCTGAATCCACATAATAAAATTAGTCTTTATAGAATTTACATTAAGAATAGAGAAAATAATATTTAATAAACAGATGATTGAATCACATTATTGCTAGTCCATTGTGAGGCTAAGCCCACCGCCTCCCCCTTAGTGTAGATAATATCGTTTGTTAAAAAAAAATCATTTGACAACTAATTTAATCACATTATTATCCGTGTACGAAATATTTTTTTTTATAACCGGCATTACACGCCTCTTAAGATGTTTTCAATGTGTTTAAAAATAAAGAAATTGAATCATATTATTGCTAGCCTATTTTGAGGTACTAATTAAAAAAAGCACAAAAAATTAATTATTAAAAATTAAAGATGTGGCAAAGCATGTCTTGGACAAGTCATTTTATTCGTTTGGATTATGCACACAGCTTCTTTTGTCTCTGTCATCATCTATAAAGTTGAGCACAGAAGGGCATGGTGAAAGGACGCTGCAACAAATTGATGCTCTTTTTTTTTTTTTTTTTTTTTTTTTTTTTTTTCCAGCCAAAGATAGAGTATATTAAAGACGAATGGGAATGTTTACATCCTTAGCTAGAATGTTAAATAAAAAATCCGGGCCGATACAATCCCAGACAAAAGCATGACCCTCCTTAAAAACGTACTTAGCCACCGAGTGAGCAGCACAATTACTCTCCCAAGGCACAGAGGTGAACATCACCGACGTCAACCTGCGTGCTAGACTCTCAATATCACCAAGTATACATTCAAGGCTAAAATCCCAAGACGATTCCTTTCTGAGCATCTGGATTATCACCTTAGCACCGGATTCGATAATCACGTTCTCGAACCCATTGTCAATGCATGCAAGCAAGGCCTCTCGGATCGCACACACTTCAGCAAAGGCAGCAGAGTGACAGAAACCCACCCCCGAGCCACTAGCAGCTTGGAGCAACCCAACACAGTCTCGACTAAGCCAGCCCACATCCACCGGAGGCTGATTTTGCACCAGGCTGCATCAGTATTAACTTTGATGACCCCAAACACCGGCTTTAGCCATTGAGAACCCTTGCGACCCGCATCCCGAGCTACCAACCCACCCTCAGGGCTTTCACCCGTAGCCTCCCTAGCCATTGCATCTCTGAAATCAGAAATGTTTTTCTTCCAAATCTCCAAGATATCCATATGTTGCCGATGCACTCCATTAAAAACAATATCATTCCTATTTTTCCATAGCCGCCACAAGCCAAAGGCCACCTCCTACATGATCTCGTCGGCTATATCCCTATCCTTGACATGTTTATAGAGGTTTTCCCAAGTTTCTAAGAAATCCTTACCTGCCAGGCCATGAAAGTTCAGATGGAGTGGGGAACAGAACCAAAACTGGTGGCTGAGAGCGCAGTGGAAAAATAGGTGATTTTCCGATTCGTCCACCTTGCCATAGAACCCACACACATTATCAACCATCATATGGCGCCTTCTCAAATTACGTCTAATAGCCAGAGCATGATTACAGCACCGCTAAATGAAAAGCTTGATTTTGTTTGGAACCTTTAGCTTTCAAATCTGATTCCACTCTTGGGGGTTCTTTTGGTTATCGCTGGGCATGCCCCGCCCTTTTTTCCCTAAAGCCATGTTTTCCATAAGGCTAATAGCCACTCCATACCCGGATTTGATCAAGTACTCCCTATTAGCATTATAGTGCCACACCAATCTATCACAGCATCCAGTCCTGCTTAAGGGTATGCTTAAGATTGGAGCTACGTCATCTTTGTTAAAGCCTATCGAGACCATATTCACATTCCAAGATTTCAAAGCCGGGTCAATCAATTCGCACACCAAGGTGCTTTGCAAGTCGTCCTGCGGCCTGACTTTAAATGTAAAGGGCTTAGGGAACCACGGGTCCTCCCTGATATTTATACTAGCTCCGTCCCCTACCCGCCACCTTAATCCTTGCTGAAGTGCCTTATGAGCTTTAAAAATGCCTTTCCAGCCCCAGGAAGTACTCTTTCCCCTACAAGCACCCATAAAAGTACCACCTGGAAAGTATTTGTCCCTCAAGACAGTTGCAATGAGAGACAACGGTTTTTGGGTTAATCGTCACCCAATCTTAGCCAGAAACGCCAAATTGAAGCATTGGATGTCTTTGAAGCCCAGGCCTTCGACACGCTTCTGCTTCATCAGCCGGTCCCAGGAGATCCAGTGGACACCATTCCTTTGTTTATTACCCCTTAACCAGTAATTTCGGATAGCTTTCTCCATGTCCCTGCACACCCCAATGGGTAGTTTAAAACAGCTCATGGCGTAGTTCGGCATAGTCATGGTCACCGCCTTAACAATGACCTCATTCCCTGCTTGGGACAAAAATTGCTCTGCCCACCCCACCATTCGGACTCGATCTTATCTCGTACCTCTTCAAAAACGGCTTTTTTAGAGTGCCCAAAATCCACTTGCAACCTTAGGTACTTCCCAAAACCTTCCTTACACTGAATACCCAGAGTTCCTACAATTTTTTTCTTGGTGCGGGACTTAGTCTTGGAGCCGAAGAAAACGGAGCTTTTGGACAGATTAACATCCTGACCAGATCCCCGAGCATAAACCTTTAGCACCTCTACAATACTTTGCACCTCATCCACAGAAGCATTACTGAAAAGAACAGAATCGTCCGCAAAGAGAAGGTGCGTCACCGGTACACCGTTAGGCGTAATTCTAAACTCGTGGATAACATCATGCTCCAGCGCATTCCTAATCAACATGGAGAAGCCTTCGGTGCAAAGAAGAAATAAGTAAGGAGATAAGGGATCTCCCTGCCTCAACTCCCTCTCCAGTAGAATATACCCAGTCAGGTTCCCGTTCACCAGAATACTAAAGGAAGTAGTGGAGATGCACTCTTTGATCCACCCACAGAACATCGGTGCAAATCCCAGTTTTGCCATCATAGATAGAAGGAAATCCCATTCCACCTGATCGTACGCCTTAGCTATATCCAGCTTAATTGCCATACCCGCTTGGTCCCCTTTTTTTTGGTGGAGCAAAGAGTGCAGGATTTCATGCACCACAAGGATATTGTCCTGGATATGTTTCCTAGCGACAAAGGTAGATTGATTATCGCTGATCATCTTTGGCATCACCTTCTTCAATCTATTAGTAAGGACCTTAGCGAGAACTTTGGAGATGACATTACATAAGGCAATAGGCCTATATTGCGACATGTTCTTCGGGCATTTCACCTTAGGAATAAGCACCAAATTGGTGTGATTTAGTTTCCTCAGTAGCTTACCAGAGTTCCAGAAGCCTTTGATAATCTTTACTACATCCAACCCAACGGTCCCCCAATAGTCCTTGTAGAAGCACCCAGAAAAACCATCAGGCCCCGGTGCCCTCGTGGGAGGGATTTGAAATGCCGCTTCCCTAATTTCGTCATCTGTCACCTGCGCCGTTAAGGCTAGGTTATCCTCAGTATTCACCCTGGTCTCCATACAGCTATCAATCTCTGCTATTTGGCTAGGTCGACTAGACATAAAAAGCTACGTAAAGTAGGAGGTTGCAGTGCAGCAAATCCTAGCTTCGTTCTCATGCTAAACCCCATTCGGATCCTCCAAACCCCGGATCTGATTGGTTTTCCATCTTTTTAAAGTTTGTGCATGGAAGAATTTCATGTTTTTGTCTCCCTCCTTTAACCATTGGATCCTCGACTTAGCTTTCTAGTATGCCTCTTCATTCTTATGAGCAGCTCTCAACTCTCTATCTTTTTGTTTAACCTGCTCCGTGGCAAAGTCATTAGATTTATACGCAACTCTGATCTTAGCTTTCAGCTGCTCAATAACTTGTTTTGAGTTCCTTCCCCTCTCTCTGTACCAATCTTTTAATCTCTTCCTGAGGGATTTAATTTTTTCGCAGAACCTGAAGGCATGGGAGCCACCAAATCTGTCATTCCAATCCTCTACCACCAAGTCACGACAATCTTGCAATTTACTCCAGCGAGCATCGTAAGTGAAATTCCTGCCCTTCCACTCCCTCACCTTCTCCGTGGACAAAAAGAGCATAGCATGGTCAGAGCATTCCAAAACCACATGTCTGATCTTAGTATCAGGATAAAGGTTATTCCAACCCATGGTAGCCAACCCGCGATAAAGTCTCTGTTGGATTGGCATGGTGTCCTTGTTGTTTCGCTATGTAAATGGATATCCTTCATAGCCTAGGTCCATGAGTTCGTTACGGGCCACGAACTCCCTGAAGTCCCTCAGGCTAGAGGTCATTATGTAGTTGCTGCCTTCTTTTTTCTCATTACTCAGAATATCGTTGAAGTCCCTAATAACCAGGTTTCGGTCCCTGTTTCTTTCGATCCTTTTGCTCAAGCCCAACCATTGGTCCCTTCGTTTTTTCTCGTCAATGCTAGCATAAATGGCAAACAAATGCCAGTGACAACTATTGTTCCCATCCCAAAGTCTTGCTTCAATAACATATTCCTCAGATTTCACCAAGGTTAGCAATGAAACATCTCTCCAGAACAAACACATTCCGCCGCCAATCCCTTTAGGTTCCACAGCGTGCATGAATTCCATCCCCAGCATTCTCCTTAGAAACTCATAGCGTCTACTTTTATTCTTTGTTTCTAGCAGAACCACTACGTCAGGGGTGAGGAACCAATTCTGCTCCATCAGGTTGTCAACTGTCAGGTCACCCCTGATACCCTGACAGTTCCAAACGATTATCTTCATGGAGACTTGGGAGACCCTTCTAGGGTGGTCTCCTCCGCCTCTAGGAATAAGCCCTTCCTCGGTCGATTCTTTTTTGGTTCCCAGCAGTGGCTTGGCTCCGAGTACTCCACCTCATGGAACACCCGTTTTTTCCCTTTGTGCTCATTCATCACTGCCTCAATAATGGGTGCCAGTTCGAATGGGTCATCATCCGTAGCCTTTTCCCTTTCTACCTCACCCGCACCCGTCACCTGTCCCCATTCATGCTCGCCCCTTACCTTTATCCCACTTTCAGTGCCGTTAGCCGCAGTCGGCATAGAGTTAAAGTCAAAACCTTGACTTAGTCCCTGAGGACATATTTGCCACCACATTCTCTTCGAGCTGCTCAGATAGCTCATGAAGGATAACTTGTTCGGCTCCAACAACTACCATTCCCTCCGGTCCAATTAGCCCAGCATCAAATTCAATTTCTCTCTCCCGTCTGGCATATTCTTCCTTCTTTCTTTGGCTATGTTCTCTCTCCCGTCTGGCATATTCTTCCTTCTTTCTTTGGCTATGAATTTTCTCAGCTAGCTTTGTATCCCCCTTGCCACATTTGCTCAAGGATCGCTGGGGCTTGCTTGGCAAAGAGCTAGTATCCAACACATCGACATCCATCATGGCTGTACATTCACTTCCACTTAGGGATTTAGATCCCATTCGTTGCGAGTGGCTTCCCATTCCTGATGCCGTTGACGAGCGACCAGAACACCGACCCCTATCCTGCTTTACTCATCGGTCTTTCTTCTAGCGTTCCGAGCTCCTACATCCCCCACTTGAGCCCAGAGAGGTCCTACTTCTGGACCCAGTGCCCAAAGGGTTCGCCCTTAGATCCGTTACAGCATCCAGCCCACGAAAATCGAAAGCCTTTCCCATCTTCCCGAAGCTCTCACCTTCACCCTTTCCTCTAGCCTGAAGATCTTTGCAGGTTCGTGTGGCGTGTCCTAGTATCCCACAGATGAGGCAGAATTTAGGTAAAGCTTTATACCTGAAATTGACCCAGACCTTACCATCATCAGGAAATCTGACAAACGTCTCTCGTATGAGAGGCTCTCGAACATTAAACCTAATTTTCACATGAAGAAACCTCCTAATGCGGTCACGACTGCCCGACTTATCCACCTTTCGAACAGAGCCCACCAAACCGCCAATGGAATCCGCAACCGCCTGGGTCATGCTAAGCACCGGCACATTTTGAAATCGAACCCATAAAGTACCCAGGGACAGAGGTGCCCACCTATTCAGACTGTTTTCAGTTCGATTCGCCACCATCACCAGGTCGTTTTTGAAGGACCAAGGCTGGTCCGCGTCCAGAACCCTCTGCATATCACGTTGTCCCGCAAATCGTGCCAGGAACCTACGCTCGCCAATATCCCTGATAGAAACCCCCTCCCGTCCCCGCCATAGTGACATAAAGCAATCAATGAATACATCCCCCTTCACATCTTTAGGGTAAGCACTTCAGCAATCATGGTGTATTGGAACCCCAATAAGGCTTCTAACACATCCTTTCTTTCGATACTGATGCCCCCTAGCTTTTTCTCAGACAATCTCAGCTTAGATCTGAATCAAGAGCCCAGTTCCTCCATATCTCTCATATCGCTAAACATCACAGTGGAATACACCAGATCCCACAGCAACAGAGTGTCCCCTCCGGACCTTTCTGCCGTCCTCGAATCGCTCATCCACAAACTCTCGAACTACTCTCAGATCCCCAAATCCTAGCACGAACCCACTCACCCTTCAACCCCCTTTAACCCAGGAATCCCAGATTTCCTCAATTTCCACTGAGCCAGAACTTCTACCCCCAACCTCCTTCTTCCACGAGCAACCCACTCTCGATCGCAAACAGTCGCGCAAGGATCACCGGGGGATGACCCACCCAGGACCGCGCTGGTGTGGTTGAGGCGATAGATCTCGGACACTCTCGTAAGGCACAGAGCACCAAACCCTTCTTTTGAGGAACTTTGTTTGTTGATTGATTGAGAATATACACAAAAGAATACGGGTAATGTTAAGAAAACTAAATTTGTAAATAAAATTTGCAAACTAAATGATGTGTCACTAGTAAAAATCATCACGTTTATCAAACCTTAAGTCATAATTTAATTATCAACTTTCATATCATTTGGTTTACAAAATTTTATTTTCCTAACATTATCCAAAGAACAAGTAATGGGAACTTTACCACGCCAGTAGAGAAAAGAAAAAATACATAAAAAAAGCTCCGCCACTCTAAGTTATAAGAGAAGATAAAGGTTTTAAGTCACAATTACGGTCACTTGATACCATTAGTGTATAATTTAGTAGTACTTTTGGACGTTTGTAAGATTTCTCAAATGAAATCCAACTTTAAGGGGATCAGCTTTTGTGCATCTACACTTGGTTGTAAATTATCTGATTCTGGATTATGGAATATTTGGACTTAACTTGGCATGTATGGGTCAACTATATTGTCTCTAGTATTGGACAGTGCCGTGGTAGACTGGTAGGTATAGCTGGCATTCATCAATTATTACTGACCCATGCACAAGAACTCAATGATTTAAATGATTCTTTTAAACGGTTCGAATTTCTCAACTTGAAAGTTCCAAACATAAAAATCCGAAATAGATCTGATTCCGAATGAAAAGCCCATTTCATGGCTGGCCTCCAGCTAGCCAACAAAAGTCGACCCATAATTGGAAAAGTTGCCATTGCAATAATTTGTAAAGTTGTACTATTGCATTGTAATGATTTGGAAAGTCGCATCCTAAAGTGGAGACAAAAATGGCTATTGTACAAAACTGCGTTTTCATTTCGGTCAGGATTCACATGAAATGTTTTTTTTCGGTGTCTTCTGATGATGTAACATTCCAGAAAAATACTGTTGCACTTCAATTATACTAGACACCCACGTAAGTCTTGAACGATCGAGGCACGCTTTAAAAAAAAAAGAATTATTATCGAGCTATATTATTAGAAATAACAAAAGTATGTCTATATATTCAAAGTTTTATATCTGAAACGAGTTTTTAAGAAACTGTTTGGGTTAAAGGAAAGCTGTTTTCGGAAGTAGTATCGATTGATTGAAAGGTTTGAAAGAAAACGTTGTTCTAGGGGAATGATACATGTTGTTACCGGATTCAAAAGGATTAGTCCTTCCTTTAGGCCCACATAAGTCTCAATAAAATGATAAAAAGAAAGTCAAATATTTGAAGTAAATAAATAATCTTAAATTATGCTAGAAGAAACCCCTCATAAACCAATTAAAGCAGCTGGATCCACATAATAAAATCAGTCTCCATAGAATTTACATTAAGAATAGAGAAAATAATATTTAATAAACAGATGATTGAATCACATTATTGCTAGTCTATTGTGAGGCTAAGCCCACCGCCTCCCCCTTAGTGCAGATAATATCGTTTGTTAAAAAAAAAATCATTTGATAACTAATTTAATCACATTATTATCCGTGTGCGAAAGACTTTTTTATAACCGACATTACACACCTCTTAAGATGTTTTCAATGTGTTTAAAGATGTGGCAAAGCACAAAAAAAATTGATTCATATTATTACTAGCCTATTTTGAAGTACTAATTAAAAAAAGCACAAAAAAATAATTATTAAAAAAACACTGGTGGGATGGATTTACTAATGGTTAGATGGAGGTCCCTACATTCAAAGATGTGGCAAAGCATGTCTTGGACAAGTCACTTTATTCGTTTGGATTATGCACACTCTAAAGAACAGTAGTGTGATGGAATTGTCTTTTCTATATTATTCACAGAACTAGGGTTACAACTTTATACACATATTGCATATCACGATCCTACTCTACTGCTTACAATCAAGGCTAGCTGGGAGCCAAATAAGAAAGTAAATAACTAATATTAATTTACAATATTTGACCAATCAATCTGAATCAATCATAGATCTCTTTCTTAACACTCCCTCTCAAGTTGGAGTGTATGTTGATGACACCCAACTTGCCAAGTAAGGTCTCAAACTGTGTCGAACTCAATGGCTTGGTGAAGAAATCTGCTGGTTGATTTGTTGTTTGTATATATGCTGTTCGCACCATCCCTCCTTGAATTTTCTCGCGTACTAGGTGACAGTCTATTTCTATATGTTTCGTTCGTTCATGAAATACTGAATTTGAAGCAATGTTCATGGCGGCTTGATTGTCACAAAATAATGTAACATGTTGTGTATGATTCACTCGCAAGTCCTTCAAAATATTCTTGAGCCATGTGACTTCGCAACAGATGGTAGCCATGGAGCGATATTCTGCCTCTGCACTAGAACGAGACATAGTGCTTTGTTTCTTTGTCTTCCAAGAGATAGGTGTATGTCCAAGAAATATACGATAACCAGTTACCGATCTTCTTGTGTCTTTACATCGAGCTCAGTCAGCGTCACAAAAAGCTTGTAATTGCAATGAACCTGTAGTGGGTAGAAAAATTCCCTGCTCAGAAGCCTGTTTAATGTATCTGAGGACTTTATGTGCTGCTTCAAGGTGTGGTTGTCGTGGCTTATCCATGAATTGGCTCAACACATGAACCACATAAGTTAGGTCCGGCCTTGTAATTGTTAAATAAATTAACCTGCCCACGAGCCGTCTATATGAAGATGGATTACTCAACAGTGTCCCATTTGTTTGCGTGAGAGACAAGTTTTGTTCCGTAGGAAACCGTGAGTGTTTTGATCCAAGGAAACCAGCATCGTCTAATATTTCCAACGCATACTTGCGTTGACATAAAGTAATTCCCTTGCTTGATCTTGCAACTTCTATTCCCAGAAAATATTTTAGCGGTCCCAAATCCTTTAGTTTAAAATGTTGGGAAAGAAAGTGTTTAGTCTCTTCAATCTCTTGTAGGTTATTTCCTGTAAGTATTACATCATCAACGTAGACTAGTAACGCCATAAAACTACCTTGACGACTTCGGACGAACAGTGAGTAATCAGACCACGATTGATGGAAACCAGCGGCTTTGAGGGCATTGGATAACTTGATAAACCATTGTCTCGAGGCCTTTTTTAAACCATAAAGTGATTTGTTGAGTTTGCATACACGAGTCTCCCCCTTTCTTCCGAACCGAGGGGGCAAGTTCATATAGACATCTTCGTACAAATCACCATTCAAGAATGCATTGTTCACGTCGAGTTGGTGACGATGCCAACCGCGGAGGGCAGCAATGCTCAGAAGGACACGAACAATGGTGAGCTTGGCAATTGGAGCAAATGTTTCCCAATAGTCAATCCCCTCTATTTGACTGTAAGCTTTCACAACAAATCGAGCTTTATACAGCTCGACACTCCCATCAGGTTTGAGCTTCACTTTGTACACCCATTTGCAGCCAATGGGACGTTTGTGAGATGGTAAAGGTACAAGAGTCCAGGTATGATTTTCCTGTAGTGCTGCAATCTCATGTTGCATGGCATCACGCCATTTGGAGTCCTAAACAGCATGTGAAAAACTAGTAGGTTCCTTGATAAGGGTGAGATTAGTGGTGAAGGTTTTGTGTTTCTGAGAGAGGTGGTCAGATGATAAACAATGAGAGAGAGAATGGGAAGTACCTGATGATTGAACCATGCTCGTGGAAGAGTTGGGAACAACGCGAGAGAGGAGAGTTGCCTCCACATGAAAATCCTGCAAAAAAATGGAAGGTTTGGTGGGACGCGTGCTGCGTCGAGGGGGGGTGGGGATATGGGAAGGAGATGATGGTAAGGTGGATGGGATATGTGAAGGGGAAAAGGGAAAAGTAGGTGATGAGAGGTCTAGGATGGGGGGTGGGGAAAAAGGAGTCAGAATGGGAGAATAGGGTGTGTTTAATGGGGGTGGGGGTAGGTTCATTAAGTGGTGGAGTATAATTAGCAGGTTGATGGAAAAAATCAAGAGGAAGGTCCCCTAAGGCGTCGGCCGAATGTAGGGTAGGTTCATGAAAGGAGTCCATGTGTGACAGTAACAGTGAAGTAAGAGTAGGTGACAAGGTAGGGTGTTGGGCAGCGGAAGTTTCAAGATGTTGATAGGGAAATTGGTCCTCAAAGAACACAACATCCCTTGAAACAAAGACTTTCTTCAGAGTGAGATCAAGCAGTCGATAACCCTTTTGTCCATAAGGATATCCAAGAAAAACACAACGTGTTACACGGGGGTCAAATTTAGAAGGTCTTTGTGCATGTGTGGAAGCAAAACACAAGCTGCCAAAAACTCTTAAATGGGAATAGTTAGGTTCTTTATGAAATAGTTTTTCATAAGGTGTTTTACCTTGGAGAAGTGGAGTGGGTGTACGATTGATGAGGTAAGTTGAAGCAAGTATGGCTTCCCCCCAAAAATGTTTTGGCAGATAAGCTTGAAAAAGTAACGCCCTAGCTACATTGAGAAAATGTCGATGCTTGCGTTCAGCGACACCATTTTGTTGTGGTGTGTTGACACAACTAGACTGATAAATAATCCCTTTGAGAGCATAAAAAATCTCAAGTTTAAATTCAGGATCATTGTTACTTCTGATTATTTTGACTTTAGTATTGAATTGAGTTTCAACCATGTGGATAAATTTGACTAAGAGGTCTTTGGTGTCAGATTTATGCTTCATCAAATAGACCCATGTGGTCCTAGTATGATCATCGACAATAGTAAGGAAATATTTGGCACTTGAAAGAGAAGCAACCTTATAACCACCCTAGATATCAATATGGAGTAATTCAAAAGATGATTTACTAGAAATGGAACTTAATGGAAATGGTGATGTTGCTTGTTTAGCCAAAGACAAATTGAACAATTACTGGTAACACAAGACTTATTATTGAAAAAGGGAAATAACGAAGACACTCTATGAGATGGATGTCCAAGATGTTGGTGCCAAAGATTTGAAGAACTGGTGTGAACAGTGTTGCATATTCTTTTCTTTGGTGGATCGAGGTAGTAGAGCCCCTTCGGTTCAATACCCGTCCCAATCATCTTTCCCGAGCGTAGGTCCTGTATGACACAAAAATGTTTTAGAAAAACTGTGACATATAGGGAATTATAGGCTAGTTTACTGATGGATATCAAATTCAACCTAAAAGGTGGCACACACAAGACATTATCAAGGATGAGATTGGGAGAGAACGCTATTTGTCCAATATGAGTGACTGTGGCAAATGACCCGTTTGGTAGTTTAACAATGTGGTGTTCAACAGGCTTTGAATTTGTAAGAGGATTGGGGTTACAAACAATGTGGTCCGTAGCACCACTATCCAGGATCCAGATGTTTTTTGTGCCATTATGTGTGAAAGAGAAGGCTTTACCTGAAAGTTCTTTATGAGTAGAAGAATTACCAACTTGATTAACAATGGATGACTTATTCTTGTTGAGCATTTGAAGGATTTGCTTGCAATCCTCCTGGGAAAATGGGAAACTGGGCTTGTCCATCTTTGTATATGTTGTGACTTGGTTTCCTTATGAAGAAAATGAGCGATTTGGCTCGGTCTCAGCATCGACCTTTCTCTTTCGACAGAACTCGAAGGTATGACTTTTCCACCCACAAAAAGTGCACTTGAGATGTGCACGGCAGTTCTTGGTGGTGTGGTTAGTTTTGTTACACTTTCCACATCGAGTCTCATTGTCTTCTAATTTAGGTTCTTGGCTTGAGTTCTTCACTGCAAAAACAATAGCTTCTAGTTGAGTGTTCTTCCCACTAAAGACTTCTGCCTGCCGTTCATGTCGAAGAACTAATGCATAGGCCTTATTCACCGTGGGCAGTGGGTCGAGAAGAAGAGTAATGCTTCGAACAGTAGTATATGAGTCATTCAGTCCCATAAGGAACTTCATTGTTTTCTGAGTTTCAATATATGATGTGATTTCTTTCTTTGTTTCACAATTGCATGCTGGGATTGAACACAAGACATCGCATTTATCCCACAAGCTCTTAAGTTTTGTGAAATAAGAACTTACACTCATGTTACCTTGTATGCAATCATGGATTTCATTCTCTATATGAAATAGCTGAACAATATTTATGTGTGAAAATCTCTCTTGCAAGTCAAGCCACATCTGTCGAGCATCCTTGCAGTTGATGACACTCCTTGAAATTTCCTTCGACATGGACCCTAGTAGCCATGTCTTGACCAAGTTATTGCAGCGGTTCCATTGTTGTAACTCCTCAGGATTATTTGCACTCGGTTCCTTGATTGTTCCATCCACAAGTCCAAGTTTATTCTTGACCATTAAGGCCATGCTCATGGATTGAACCCAGTGCTATAATTATCTTCCATCAATGGCTGTGGTACAAGAATTGCACCAGGTTGGTCTGAGTGATGAAGGAAAAGTAGATGGTTGGGATTTTTCCATTGTGAGTGAGAAGTCATGCCTGAAGTAGTTGACTTTGATTCTGACTTGTCACCCATGCCGTGTCAGCTAGGGTTAAATTTGTGTTGTGTGTTTTCCCAGATCAGTGCTCTGGTACCATCTAAAGAACAGTAGTGTGACGGAATTGTCTTTTCTAAATTATTCACAGAACTAGGGTTATAGGTTTATACACTTATTGCATATCACGATCCTACTCTACTGCCTACAATCAAGGCTAACTGGGAGCCAAATAAGAAAGTAAATAACTAATATTAATTTACAATATTTGACTAATCAATTAGAATCAATTAGAGATATCTTTCTTAACACAGCTTCTTTTGTCTCTGTCATCATCCATAAAGTTGAGCACAGAAGGGCATGGTGAAAAGACGCTGCAACAAATTGATGCTCTTTCACAAGGCAAGCATTTGCTTTCCTAGTTTTGACCTTTAATCAAATTGTTTAAACAGTCAAAATTCCTGTTATCTTTTCTTTGCCGGGTTGGTGAAGCGAGTTTGAATGATTTATGGGTATTGGAGTTGTTAAGTTTAAGTTCTTCCTGGGTTTGTTCATGCTAGGTTGTAGTATCTGTTGGAAAATATTATTATTTAGATTTATTTTAATGTTTGGTATTTTGGGCTTAGCCCGTTAGTATTAGGGTTTCATTTACTTGCCTATTTGGGTTAGGTTAGTTTTCTATATATATAATACTTTGTAACTCTAGAAAAAAAAAGTCATTCACAATGTAGCCTCTTGGAGTTTTGTAGCCGTTTCAGCATTCTCGTTTGTTTAATAATATTCCTTTTATTTTGTAATCTTGTTCGTTGCGCACGCTGATATTCAACTTGGTATCAGAGAGGGTTCGATCCTTAGGGTTCAATCCATTCCCGTTGGTATCAATTTGTTTGCCTTTGTCGTCGTTCATTTTAGATTTGTTAGTTGGTATTGATTGTTTGTAAGGAAAAGAAAAATGAAAGGAAAAAAAAACGTTTTGCTTACAAAGGAGAAGATCCCCCAGCAAATAAAAAAAGGGGACGAAGGAGAAAAGAAGGAAAAAAAAAAAAAGGAACCACAGAAAGGAAAAAGAAGGAAGAAAAAAGGGAAAGAAGGAAGGAAAAAAAAAATATGGTTGTTGTGTTTTGAGGTTTGGGGCCCATGTGATGTTGCTATTTGGGCTTGTTTCTGTAGCTTGTTGTTGCCTTCTACAATGATCACTCGAGTGTTTGGACTGGTGACCACTAGAGTGACATTGGGTAGATAGTGAACTAGATTTTTTGTTGGTTTGTTCGGAAGTTGGAATTTGTATTGCCATTGGCATTGGTATTGGCATTGGCACTAGCACTGAATTTAGAGTCTTGCACTTTGCACCGATGGAATTCTGTATTGGAATTGGCATTGGAAGTTAGCATAACAAAGCTTGCATCCACATCGTCTGTTGACAAACTCATGTCGTGTACCGCCATGAGTTTGACACCGAGGGGGGGGGGTTTGGAAAATATTATTATTTAGATTTATTTTAATGTTTCGTATTTTGGGCTTAGCCCATTAGTATTAGGGTTTTGTTTACTTGCCTATTAGGGTTTTGTTTACTTGCCTATTAGGGTTAGGTTAGTTTTCTATATATATGTTACTTTGTAACTCTATAGAAAAAAAAAGTCATTCACAATGTAGCCTCTAGGAGTTTTGTAGCCGTTTCGGCATTCTTGTTTGTTTAATAATATTCTTATTTTGTTAGTCTTGTTCATGGCGCACTCAGATATTCAACTGTATCATCCTACTATGGTTTTTTTTATCTTTCATATGACAAATTTCTCATATAGGAATTAAATTTAAACATATGTAATTCTAGGGATGTATCTATATGAGCTATTAATCACTTGAACATATACCTGATTCAGTCAACATGTATAATCTTAAAGTATTATTCCTAATTTCTTAAAGTTAGAGGTGAATGATTTTTCATATTGAGGGGATTAGAAAGGGGATAAGACATGATGGAAAATAATCCTTTCTGATCCTTTCCATTTTGGCGGATTGGAATGGAAAATAATCCATCTTCTACCTTCAAGTAACCCACAATTTTTTCATTTCTTTCGTCAACATACCTTGAATATAGTGGGTTGCAGTGGCGAAGCCACGTGAGGGCGAGGAGTGGCGGCCGACACTCCCCTCGTCGGAAAACAGGACTGGAACTCTTGATTAGCCCCTACCCTCACCGAAAAACCCACTGGTTCAGTGGTTCAGCTCCCTGCAGTCCGGTGATGTCTGGATTCTGGTGCGCACAGCAGCAGACTGCGTTTCCATTTTTATCAATAAAAAATAAAAAAGTAATTGAAACGGCGCCGTTTAATATGTTTCGAATTAAAATATATATATATATATTGGGTGAACAACGTGTCCCAACCCCTCTCAGACTCTCAGTGCTGCCGTGTCCCTCCCCCTTTTGATTTTCAACATTTCTGCCAGGGAGCACAGCAAAGCTTCCCTCTAAAGTCCCATCAGCAACATAAGAAATATTGTTTTAGTCCGAATTGAATTGTCAACCTTCCGGCCACTCTTCACTTCTCCAGCCGCTGAGCCGTCGGCTTCAGCCTTCGAAGGTAAATTTTTTAATCCCTAAATTTACAATCCCTAACCCTAATTAATTATTTAATACTAATTTTGTTTGATTAGTATAGAATTTTATGGTAATGCACTAATATGGTTATTGGTTATTAAATATTGATTTGATTCTATGATTATTGATATGAAATTAAAATTATTTTTTAGGGTGAAAATTAAAATTTGAATTCTTGATTATTGATTAATTAATTGAATTATTACATAATGTATACAATTATTCATATGATTAGATTAATTGAATATTTATTTATTGAATAATTTGTATGCTTATTGGTGTTGCTTAATTGAATTGTTGGTTGGATTCATTATTATGCATATTAGTATAGTCTACTTCTTTGTATGACATGTTTGAGTTTGGTGAATAATTTTGCATCTTTTGACAAAGCAAAAATTATTCGTCTAGCCCAATTATATCCTCAAGATTTTGATCGTATGGACCTCATGAATCTTCTAATTCAACTTGACAATTACATTCACGATATGAAGATGCATAGTGAGTTTTCATCATTGAGAAGAATTGGTGATCTTGCAAAGGAGTTGGTGAAGACCGGGAGATGTGCAAGCTATATGTTAGTGTATAAGCTTCTTACATTGGCTTTAGTGTTACTGGTTGCAACCGCTTCGGTGGAGAGAGCTTTTTCTGCTATGAAGATTGTGAAAACACCATTGCGTAACAAAATGGGAGATCAATGTTTGAGTGATAGCATGCTTGTTTATATTGAGAGAGATGTATTTGCTTTTATTGATAATGAGCCTATTATGCGACGTTTTCATGATATGAAACCTCGCCGGCAACAATTGTAATTTGTTTGTATTGGTAAATTATGGAAGACATTACTATATAAAAGGATTTGGTTGTTGCTATTTTTTTGAATCTTGCAATCTTTTAACTTCGCCCCTCCCCCTGTCAATTCCTGGCTTCGCCACTGGTGGTTTGTCCATTTCAATCCAATCTTAAAGATCAAATGAGGCCACAATTTTTCCATTGCACATATGCATTGCACCGAGCATAGATAAAAGTGGAAAGTTTCATGTCTGTGAATTAAGAGCCATGTACTCAAAAGGTTAATGTCTGTACCTTTAACATTGCACATGTGCACTGCATAAGCTGTTTTAGTGAAAAAGTCCATCCCTGTACCTTTATTTCCTCCATTTATGTTCCTGTTTAAATTATGAGCCATGTATGAAATTTTCTCAACCTTTAAGATATTTGCAGCTTCCTTTCCATGATATTACACTTGAGGCTGCATGGCCTGAACTTTTCGTTGATCATAAAGGAAAATACTGGGATGTGCCTGATTCAATTTCCTTAGATATGTCATCACTTGTTTCCGTATCTGCATTGTAGTACCGCATTGGTGTACATAAGAATAGTGGTCATCCCCAGGCTGTTAATTCCATAGATGGTGAAGCACCTACTTATCTATTGCCTGGATTCTGTGCAAAGGCCGCCTTTTCTTATGAAAAAAGCCAAGATCCTTGGAGGCAAAATGAGACACGAAAAGACATCATGATACAGAAAGAAAAGGGATGGTTTTGGCGGCCATCTTATGATGTGCGTCTTAAAGAACCTCATGCTGCAGTATCTTGAATTTTTTATAATTTTACACGTTACTCATATTTTCTGTGATGACTTGTATCATCTCATTCTCATATTTTATGTGATGACTTGTATCATCTCATTACATTTTTTTTGGAAGTTTCATACAAATACCCAGGTGCAATATTGTATAACTTTTAGCTATACATTTGCCTGTTTTTATACATGTATACATGTTTTGGTACCTCTTAGTTTCATTTATATTGTATGTGTAGTTTTCTACTTTAGTGTTATAAGTTTAAAACCCAGTACACAAAAGGAGTATGTCTCCTCCTTCCATCTGTCCCGTGGTTGTAGATGTGACTGCGGTAAAAGAAACATCATAAATAATAGTAATAAAATATAATTCTAGAGACAAAAGTTCTAACAAAACAATTCAATATTTTTATTTTGTGTTTGAGTCCAGATCCATTGCCGACAGTATGCAATCTCTTAAGTTTTTTTACTTTTACTATTTCCTGATGTTTGCACCATAGAAGACCAGGTACGGAATTCTATAATTGTCAAAATTAATGGGTAGTCAACCTAATCATTGTTAGTGATATAGTTCCCTTTTGTTTGCAAAATGAAATTGTAATGCCATTTCTCAATTGCTTCTTCTGGTCAATGGTGGCATTACATTTTAGGTGGAAGCTGCACAGCCTGGTTTCAGGATGCGTACAACCCAGTGGCAGTTGATATGAGTCCATTCAGTGCTGATTTTTTCGGCTCTCTCTGCTATACTTTGCAGCATGGGAACTTTAGAGAGCTCTACGGTGATCTGACCAGGATTGATGCTTCCCTGGATATTTGTTCAGCTTCAGCTTTTGGCTAAAAGGGTTATTAATTTGAAGAGTTCCTCTGCTAATAGTGCAAAAGATCTGATGTCCTCCCCTAGGATCAATCTAATCTTTCAGCAGCAGGTATTTCTATTTATACCTGAACTTTTTAAATGTTTCGCACCTTAGGTTGTAAGAGAATTTTTAAACGTAGTTATACACAATGTGTTACAAAACCTGCATAGTCATTTACTAATTGGTACTTGTGGAAGTGTGTCTGCCCTGTCTGATTTCAATAATCTGCAGTCATTTTTCTGCTGATGTATCTGTACAGTCGTTTTACTGCTCGTGTTTTAATGTCCGTCTATTAGGTCAGCGTAGAACTTTAAAATGAGAGGATGAAAAGCTGAGCTCCTTTATATGGCTACTAACATGCGTGGCCGGGGAGAATTCTTTCGTTACTAGGATGAAAAACCATGTGTTATTCATACATTACCTTTCTTGTCGTCTTTAGATCGGATTCCAGGGTTGCACTTGATTCTTTGCGCGGGAAACATGCCCCACATATTGAAGATTTCATATACAGCTTGAGCTACTCCTTGAGACTTTTACGATCAGGGACGGTCGTTGCTTGGAATTCCCCAAAAAGAAAACAAGGGATGATTGAGTTGCGCTTATTTGAGTTTTAACTCCCGATTTTCATCTACATGTTGGAAATGTATGTTTTGATGTGTATCGCATTTAGGTAATTTAGCTAGACAGTAGAAAGCGAGGAGGCTTCCGATTCAGAATGTAGTTACAAAGATTTGAGTAATACTGTTTTTATTGATCAAAGGGAACAGATTGTCATCTGCGAGCAAATAGTAATTCTGTGTTTATTGATCAAACAAAATACGAAGGAAAAATTAGTTTTACATTAGAAATATTACTAACTTGACATGCCAGTGCTGCTCAGTATGCTTCTTTCTGATTCGACGCAATTGTGTTGCGTCACTAGTGTCCAACCTCTCTCTGCGCAACTCCGCAGAGCAAGCAACGCCGATTTCTAAAATCGAAACAATGATTTCTTCAAATTAGATGCCAAGTTTCTTATGTTTCTCACTTAGACGGTTATATCACATTCTTCCGGATTGCTTCAAACCGTAGAGTGAACGCCTCAGCCGAATTGAGAGCGTGTTCCAGGGTTTGGAAATATTTATCCAGTCAATGTAAGTCCTTCGGCAACTACTAAATTGATAAGGTAGCGAAAAGTAATCACATCCATAACGGGGGAATAAGTTTCGTCAGTCAATCCAAGGGCATTGTGAGAAGCCTTGCGCAACAAGACGAGCTTTGTAACGCACAATTTTGTTCTTCTCATTACGCTTCCGAACAAAAACCCACCTGTAACCAACGGGCTTCACATGTGGAGGAGTAGGAGCTACAGGTTCAAACACTTACGTTTTGCAAACGAATTGAGTTCGGCTTGGATTGCTTGTTTCCAGTTTGACCAATCAGTTCTACTTCGACATTCATCAACAGAACGGGGTTCAATGTCATCGGTCAACATGATTTCAGCAGCCACTGCATATGCTAATGCATCATCGTCAACAATCATCTCATTTCTACACCAACCATCATCCAAGCTTGCATAATGGACTGAAATCTCTCGATTCTCGGGAGGTGGATTCGTCTCTTCAAGGACACTTCCGTAATCTAGAATTTCCTCATGAATTGGATAGAATGAGTAGGCAAAAGTCGGATTCACTACAGGCTTTTCAGGTGCCTGTGTCGTGGGTTTCCTCTTCCAGGGTGTGAATCCTTTGAACCAAGAGGTCTACCACGCTTGTGTGTAGGGGCAGAGGATTGCCTAGCCGCTAATGTACGTGGATCGGCCAAAGTGGTGTCTCGAGCTTCCATGAGGGAAGTCCATCGTACATTTGGTACATCCATCCTTGCAGGCACATTCATAGTTGGAATATGCAATCTTGTCACTCGCGCTAGATCGGTGAAAGCATCTAGCATGCTCTGAGCTACGCTCTAAAGATCTAATATGCGTTGCACTTCAATCTTAGACTGAGCGGTGTGGGGATCTAGATGAGACAAAATGGGAGTCATCGACGATAATTCACATCGTTCATCAAGAACGTTGACGTTCTTATCCCCCCTAATGATGGGAAGACTGCCTCATAGAAGTGACAATCTGCGAAATGAGCGGTAAACAGATTGCCTGTCAAAGGTTCTAAGTAACGAATAATCAAAGGAGAATCATATCCGACATAGATTCTCATCCTTCGCTGAGGCCCCATTTTTGTACATAAGGGCATATGCGATATGTCGGATTCATATTGGGTAACCAATTGACGGGCATTATATGGTTGGGTCGCAATAGGCCTCAGGCGGACCAACATGGCTGCATGCAATATTGCATGGCCCCAAGCAGCGATTAGGAGCTTGGTACGTATAACCAACGATCGAGCAATCATTTGTAAGTGCTTAATGAATACCTCTGCCAGGCCATTCTGGCTGTGAACATCGGGTACTAGATGTTCAACTTCAACCCTAACGGACATGCAATAGTCATCAAAAGTTTTAGATGTGAATTATCCAGTATTATCCATTCGAATAGATTTGGTTGGATAATCATGGTGGTCAGCCCTGAGCTTGATAACCTGAGCCAACTGTTTATGGAATGCAGCGTTCCTTGTGGACAACAAGCACACGTGTGACCAACGTGTGGAAGCGTCAACCAAAACCATAAAATATCTAAATAGTCCGCAGGGAGGGTGAACCGGTCCACAAATGTCCCCCTAAATCCTTTATAGAAAAAGAGGAGGATTCGAACGAATCTTGTCATAAGAAGGCTTAATAATAATAAGTATATTGAAACTGTCCTGATTAGTCAAAACTTTAAAAATTAATCAAAATTACCAATTATGATTAAGTTTATAGGACTCCATGGAATTCATGTTTAATTGCCGGATTAGATGCATCCATGTCATTCAAATTAAGAAATACAACGCAATCAAATAACAAAATACCTGAACTCGAAGATAAAGCCGGGGAATATAGAAATCTTCAAGTCTTGGAGAGATGGGAGCATAGCCCTACTTTTTGCAACAAAACAATCATTTTTTCAGAAAATTATAGGGAGACAAATAAAATTTGAAACAAATTAATTCAATTGAACAGGGAATCTACAAATTGCTACCACTCGATAATTTTGCGGAAGGTACACTTCTGTTTCATTTCCCCACAATAACAGCAAGTACAATTCTGTAACAGTTCTCCACACTAACCTAAACCCACTTCTTCAATTCCTTCTTATTTGTCTATCCTAAACCAAGAGAGCCTTATGACATTTAAACCTTAATTATCAATTATACCAAGTATATTGGAAATACATAAACAACGAAATTCCACTAACTAACTAAATAAATGGCCCTTCAATACATCCTTACAGAATCACAACTTACCTTCCAAATTGGACAAAATGCAATAAGCAAGAATTGCAATGTTCTGAGACCTTTTCGAATCAAGCATTAGGGGTGGGCAAACGGGTCCTGGACCCGCGGGTCGGGACGGGTCTTTGCGGTTCGGGGTGGGTACGAGGCGGGTCCAAAAATTACAAATGCAAAATGGGACGGGGCGGGCTGGTTCTAAAGATTAGAGAAAACGGGCCCTCGGCCCGGACCATTCATTGCCTACTGTGATTACCATCTATTGTCTATTACTGTAATACCCTGAAAATTTAAAATATATGATTATGTGGAGTAAATCGAGAATAAATGATTTATGGTTATAAAAATTTGATTAGAGAAATTTTAGAATTTTGTTTCCGGGATTTATTATAATTTACATCGAAAAATTTATCGATAAGTGGAAAAGACGAAAATGCCCTGTTGTACTAAACGAGATTTTTCATAGACTTGTTTGATTCTTTCATAATTTTTTGTACTGTTCTTGGCATATTTAGATATTACGTGTTACTATGAATGTGTAAGAGCAAACGAATTGGGGTTTGAAATTCGAACGAGAAAGTTACGAATTTTCTAAATAAAAGGACATTTTAGTAAATTCAAGGGGAACTTTCTGGAACCCAAGGACTTCCTTTTTCTTCTTCCCAGCGTGAAAAACCAGGAGGGGGGGCTGCTGTGTTCTTCTCCCCTTTGATTCTCCTTCACTTTAAAAATTTCATGGAATCATAACTTTCTCGTACGGCAACGAAATCACGCACGGTCGAAGTCTATGTATTCGTAGTGAAGCCCTCTTCAATTTGATACCAAACCCATATGCTGGAACCAAGTGTGCCCATATGTTGAAGCCTAGAAGCTTTGACGGTTTTAGTAGTTTTTCCGCCAATTCCGGCTAACCTCGCCGGAGATAGGTCTCGACCCAAGAGAGAAAAATACTCCTCTCTTCATGCGCTTCCAGGATATGTAAGTGGATCTTCTGAATTTCAAGTTTCATTTTCGAATAAGTTTGAGATTTATGTGTTTAACTTGAATTTCTGGTGTTCTTATTGAGGAGTTGTGGTGGTAAGATTGATTTAAGAGCTTAGTAGCTAAGTGGTAGATTGATGAACGACTTTGGAGGGCAGGACAAGAACAAGAAATGGTACATACTTTAATTTTATTGAATTGTTTGTAGTCTTTGGCTAAAAGAGAAGAATTAAGCATGATATGGGTAAGCTAACACATAGAAATAGAAGTTAAATATGATTCCTGGATAGTTTGGGATTGCTCTGGAATTGTAAATTGGATTAAAGGAGTATGGGTTTAACATTGCAGAAAACTTGTTCATTTTGCAAAGAGAAACTATGTTTCAAGTAGCCAACTTTGGCTCTTGATTTCTATGTCCTTGTGAGTTCCTTTTGATCTAATATTGTCTGTTTTGAAATTAGATATGTCCGTGATAAAAACCCATCTCATTTCACTAAATTCTGTTGAATTATGATTGATCAAAATTATGTCCAAAGTTGAGTCACAAGGCTGCCAGAGAGCAGCAGAAAACTGGATTTCCAGTTTCAAGACTCCATTTTCTTTTTGGCATAACTTCCAATTCAAAACTCTGTTTTCTACAAACTTTATATGCCTTTAAAGTACAGAACACAAGCTTCAAAACCCATATAATATTACACGATTTGGTCTAGTTTTGAATGCTCCAAGGGAAGCCTAAACTTGGTCCAATAGTGCTATTTTTCTGCATATTTTGTGGAGAGCTGTTGTTCTAGAAGCATAATGACAAACTACGAATGGCTTTATCTCTTCGCAGGGTATGTAGGTAATCTAACGAGACGGTTAGATGCAGCCATAAAAATAACCCAAATTTAATACTATGCTGGATTTCTTTTAATGAAAGAAATTTGTTATGGTTAATAGCGTAGTGATTAACCATGACTTTATTTTGGCCTATCACCGGATTTAGCTTCCAAATAAGAATTTTGGGTCGTTACAATTACCCTTTGTATCTTATTCTCAGACCTAATTCGACCCTCACCCTCTATTGTCTCCTCCCTCGATCTCTCTGCTCTCTCGATCTCATCTCTATCGATCTCCTTTCTCTCGATCTCAGCTCTCTCGATCTCTCCGCTCTCTCGATCTTTCTCGATCTCATCCATTTCGATCTCATATTTCTCGATCTTCTCTTTCTCGATCTCATCTGTCTCGATCTCCTCTCTTTCGATCTCCTCCTTCTCGATCTCTCTTTCCCACATTCTCTCTCTCTCTCTCTCTCTCTCTCTCTCTCTCTCTCTTTCTTCCAGATCACCCGCCCTAAACCTTCACAAAACATAACCAGGCATATACCTAGCTCACCCGCCATAAACCATCTAAGCCACAAGCCACCGTCCACGCCCTTCTCTCTTTCCTCTAATCTCGCGCTTGAGCTGCCGATAATTTCAGGTAATTTCTTTAAAACACTATTTAAAATTTCAGGGTTTATCGATTCACTCTCACTCTCTCTGGACACCTCTGTCTTCAATCTATGCAGCTCTGACGGGAGCTCGATCGAGAGGTTTCAAACGCGGTGGAACGAGCAGAGGATCTGGGTCATGTCGGGCTTGGCCGAGACGATGTCCTGGAACGATTTCAGGATGTTGAGGAAGGCGACGAGGTCTTGGAGCGATTTGAGTCTGTGCAGGGGACGAGCGAGTTCAATCGCTTGGAAACGGCCAGCGGAAGAGGGTCTTGATGTCAGACAGTCGGAGACCGAGTTGAAGATTTGGAGGATCAGCGAGTTCGGGAGGCGATCAAAACCAGAAGAAAAAAAGAAGAACCCGTGGACCCGTCCCAAATCGGCCTGTTTCAACGAGCCGGTTAAGTCCGGTTCTAGTTATCATATTTGCAATACCCAGCCCTGCCCGGCCTGTTTCCTTTTTAAGCGGGTCGGTCCGGTCCTTCAAATTTGAGCCTAGCACGGCTTGTGCCCACCTCTATCAAGCACACACTTAATTTAGAAATTTTCCCATAAAATTAGACAAAATGCAATAAGAAATAATTAAATATCAATACTTACCTTCCAAAAACGAAGACTTCAACAATGGTAACATTAGGCCCCCTCAACAAATTCCAAATACCGCACACCAAATCAATCAGATCCAATGAGCAATAATATAATAAGAAGGCATACAGAGATCCAAAATGTTGAAATTACAATAAAAAAAAAATCAAATCATGCTTCAAAGAAATGCAACATATTCATGAAAAACTTGAAATTTTTAGAACGATTCTCTTCATTCATTAGAATCAAAGTAAAGAGATTGAAGCCAAAATTTGAAACAAAAACCATAATCGAATTAACTAAATTATATCACTTGTTGGAAAGGATAATCACTAAGAAATAAAACGGATTGAGAAGGACATTCATGACCTACCCCCAACTGCTCCGAGAAGAACTGCATCGATTACTTAGCTGACAAAAGGGTCTCATCAGGTAAAGGCACTCCAGTCAAATCCAAACCAGCTCCACCAATAGGCACTTCTTCATACTTAAACTCAATCCCTAGTTTATGTAAACATATTCAGTTATACAAATATCCAAATGTTATATAATTACTAATTTCCCAGCAAAATTACTCGATTATACAACACACAGAGCAGCTTAAAATGTTAAAACATTAACCCAGAGAAAATATGGGAAAATTATAGGACTTTTTCTTTTAATTTTCCCACCGTTTCTCATGCACCATACAGTTAAAATGGATATAAAATTGAGAAAACGGAAGAAAACGGAAGCAAAATTAAAAGAAACCATCGATGGAGGGGGCGAGGTTGAGGCCAATGCCATCGCCGAGAAGCGAAGTGATGGGGTAACGTTTAGAGCGTGAGGCTGCGGAGCAACTGATCTTACCCACTCTGCTTTCATCAACCGCTAAACAGAGAAAAAGGAGATAAAAAAATTATAAAAAAAAAAAAAAATCTCGTATAAATAAATTTGTAAAAGTGGGACAATTGGCGGTGATTACAATTTGTAAAAAAAGCAACTGATCCTACCCACTCTGCTTCATCGATGGATAGCTCACTTGGTTTGCTAAAAATATTGTATAAATAAATTTGAAACCCCTCTACCTTTAATTGGAATTTCGAAACAAAAAGACGAAGGCAAGATGATGACACCGTACGGTTCGCCGACGTTCGTACGAAAACAGCTCGCCTAAATTAGAAGACCTAGAACCTAGCTGCTTAACACTTGAAATCAATTCGTTGGTTTCGAAGTTTAAGTGTGGGAATTCGCCTTGCTGATTTGAGGGTTTTAGGTTTCGAATATTTTTCTGTTAATTGTGAGCAACAGAGCTAAAGGGGACGATGTTTTGCCAGATGAGGCGAAGAGGCAGAGGGGAAGATTCACTCACTCCAATCCTCCAAGAATCCATAATTTTTTCAATCCTTGGAACCCTAGAAAAATCAACAGAAGATTAATTTCTTTGGTAAAGAATTTTTTAAAATCTAAAGTAGGATAAATTGCTTACCTTCCGTATAGAGGGTTATGGAAAATGCAAGGATGGAATAGTGGTGCGTCGTTGTTCTCGCGTGTGAGCTAGTTGCCGAATTTGGGTGAACAGGTGGAAAAACAATTTACAGAGTTGGTGGTGGTTTTGTTTCATTGAAGAATCTCATTGAAAGAGGAGGAAGGCTATCGAAAATGGACCACTGGAGCTGTGAAATCCCGTTCCTGGATTTTACTGTTATGATCTACGTATTTGTATTTTTTGGAGATTTTATATTATTTTTCGAGAATTTATATTAATTTATTTGAATTTAGATTTTAATTAAAGTAGTTACGAAGTTTGGCGCTTGGAAATTAATTATCTAAAATTCGTAGACTTTCGAGGTCACAATTTATATTTTTGAATAGAGCTCGATCTCACGAATGCGTGCGCAAACCGTTCGTGAAACGGAGTTATAACGAAAGAGTTATTAACGTTTAAAGTTAAGGACATTTTTGTAATTTTGGCCTTCATTTAGAAGGCTCCAGATTTTCTAGAGCACTGAGATTGCGCCATGTGGAGGGCTGTGATGGAGAAAGGAAATAGATGGACAGATGAGAGAAGAAAGGAAGGAGAAAAAAAGGAGAGGAGGGGACGAATCAGGGGAGGAGAGAGAGGAAGAGGGAACCAATGAGAGAGAGAAAGAAAGATTAGTAAAGAGGGAGGAGGAGAATGAGGGGAATCAGACCCCCTCGACCAGGTTCCAATTTTTTACCCGACCCGGCCATAGCTTCCGATTCTGGCCACCGTTGACGACGAGACCGGTGCCAAAATAATCCATACTTCGAACTTAGTCGTTCTCTCTCCCATTTCCACCCGAAAAATTATTGAAATTGGCTTGATTTCGGGCGAATTCGCACTGATGGGTGTACGGGGTGGACATTGGCGATTCTGCCATTTGGGAAAGCAACACCAGCGACTACCACCATGGTTAGACTCCCCTCGACTTCAGGAACAAAGCCCATACATTGTTTGGGGCGTCTAAGCTGTTTTGGAGTCGAATCAAGAACACCAAAAATCAAGGGTTTCTGGCGGTTCGTGGGCAATTTGAGGTGTTTCCCAGCCAAATTGGACTTGGCCAAAGGTATGAAACTTTCTCCACTTATTAAGATTTATATGCCTGTAAAATTTGGTAATTTCTTGAAATAGTTGAATTTTCCGGCGAGTAGGAGTGACGCGTGGCTAGTGGGCCACTGATGCTATTTTACGCTAAATTGATATCTTGATCTCATATTTGATGCCCGTAGTATGTGATTTGATTATTGTGAACCTAGTTTGATTAAGGTACATCACTTGATTATTATTTGAATCGACAATCCGACTGTTGGATCGTTATCAAACTTTAATGCGTTATAGAACGTAAAATTTGAGGATATTAGGAACTGATGGATCGGGAATCCGTCTTACAGATCTTCCCGAATTGGATTTCTAAGTTCGTAAAATCAAACGTAGACCGCCACTTGAAATTGCGATTGGCGGAGACTTAAATGTTGGATAGTGATGAAGTTTTAATATGTTTTCTAGAAGTATAATATGGACTGGGAGAAGTTACAGATCAAAAATCTGATAGGCGGATCTTCCATATTGGATTACTAGGGTTATGGACCCTACCCTGGATCTTGATCGATGGTTGACTTTTTAGTCCACTAGTCCGAGTTACTCTAGTGTGTTGTTTATCTTAGAGTGTTGTTGAGAACCCATGGAGCTTAGTGAGTTCATCGTGTTGACGTGTCTTCCTCGGTTGACACGTGTCTCGATTTACGTACTAGTGACTATAATATAAGTGATTTATATTGAATTGCTATTTTATTTTATTGCCTTCGATCTACGTTAGTAAATTGTGATTTGATTATGGATTGAAAGCATTTACGATCAGTGATTTGATGTGCATATATGAAATGTGGTTTGTGTTGTATGATTGGCATGATGTGATGAAATGTGAGGGCTAGTAGTGGACCATTAACCCATTGTCATGGGGTTTGTTGCTTCGAGACTTGTTTCACATATCGTAGCATTATGTCATTTCTCGTTTCGTTGAACCGTTCCGATTGTGTACCTTGTGCTTTATTCCATTTCTTGTTTCATGTCTTGTTTTCGAGCCGTTGATATGTTCCTTGGCCCTCTGCTCGGTTCCGTTGAGTGATCTGAAACTGGGGTTCCGTATAGTGGTCCGGTTCCCTGCTCCGTCTAGATTCGGTTGAGAGGTCTGGAATCCCTTATACTTCGCAATTTCGTTGAGTGGTCCGGAATCGTATCCTGGTTTGGATTTCTTTAAGTGGTCTGGAATCCCGCTTGGTGTCTTGGTTCCATTGTGTGGTTCGGAACCCGATGTTGATGGATTTCGTTAAGCGATCCAAAATCGCACCATTCAACTTGTTGGATCCTTGGATTTGATTTCAGCTTCAGGGATGTAGGCTTTGGCTGAACCGTGTTGCTCTAGCCCTGCATTTCGATGAATTGTATGTGGGATTGATGATGTGATTATAGAATGATGTTGGTTATAATTGTTGTAATTATGACTAACTCGTTAACCATTGTGACTAGAGAATGGGATTGTGCTTCATCGTTTGTTCTTTGAAATATTGCATGATATGCGTTGTGATATATTGTTGAGACATAGCGATTTATGTGATGAATGTTCGAGCGTAGTAAATGCCAAACTACGAATGGCTTGATCCCTGTTTAGGGTACGTAAGCTGTCTAACGAGGATGTTAGATGCAACCATAAAGCATTCGAAAAATCACTACGTAATTTGAGGCTTGAGTTATGCTTTGTACATATCCTGGAAGCAAGGTATGTTAGTTATGCGGATACTTGGTGATATCACATGTCGACCCTGGACGTATGTCGGGATCTGGGCTTGACAGAAGCAGGAAGGAAGAGGTGGAGGAGATTCGGATGAGTCGATTCCTTCGATGGTGTGAAAACAGTTGATGTCGAATTTCAAAAACCACCGAGAAAAGCATGAACGATACTACATATATACACATGCTAACATGGGCAATTCTGTAATTTTACTGTGCATATGAAAAACCAAAGAGCGACTTGAAACATAACATATGAGCACTCCATCACCACCTTCTTCTTTCACACCATGGTGGATTTTGCGGATTTCTCAACCACTAATTCCTTTCTAGCAAGGGACTTCTATGACAATGATACATCGCCATGGTTAAGTTTTCTCTACATAATATTGTGTCATTAGCACGAAACACGACGAAGAGGATACACCCATGTCCAAACTTGTTTCAAGAAAGATAAGGTCATCTCCAACCGACCCAGCCAAAGGGCTATAGGGCTAAAAATAGCTTGAAATAAAAAATTCTAATTTTTTCCCTATCACTACCTAAGCCATTAAACAACATTAAATAACATTAAACTTAAACAACATTAAACAACACAATCTCCACCCTAGTACTACTTGGGGGAGTTATTCAAACTTAAACAACATTAAAAAAAACATCTAACAACATAAAACTTAAACGCCTACTCCATGCTTCTTTTGGTCCAAAGATGTGCAACAAGATCCTGTTGTAGGTACTTGTTTGTGGCACGCGAACGTATCATCCTATGACGCCTCATCTACTCATTTAAAAAGATATTACCAGTTCTTAGATCCAAAGGCAAATTAGGCCTATCATATATTTTTGCCCGAGCTCTCCTTGACCTATTTGAATCATCTTGGTAGTCATCAGACTCTCCATCAATATAGCCATCTCGCTCATCATCCACAATCATGTTGTGTAATATGATGCACAACATCGTGATGAAGCTCAATTTATCTCGACTCCACCCTTTTGCCGGTTCCTTAATGATCTTCTACCGTGCTTGTAGAATACTGAAATCTCTCTTAATATCTTTCCGGTATGCTTCTTGGTGTAAGGTAAACCACCTTTAGGCATCATCCACAGGGTTTGCAATTGCTTGGACAAGTGTCACCCACTTTGGGTATATGTCATCTGCCAAGTAATACCCCATATTGTACTGACACTCGTTGATGTAGTAGTCAAGTTGAGGTAATTTACCCTCCGTCAGGTTATTGAAGAGGGGTGAATGCCCAAATACTGTAATGTCATTTTAGGATCCTGGGACTCCAAAGAAAGCATGCCAGATACATGTGTCAAACGAGGCAACCGACTCTAACACAATAGTTGGCTTTCTTAATCTTCCGTTAAATCCTCATTGCAATCTGATAAGATAGTTCTTCCACTGTCAATGCATGTAATCTAATGACCCTATCATACCCGGAAAGCCACGGTCTTCAGCTTTGCGAATGAGCCGATCCAGATCTTCTTGATTTGGTTCACAGAGGTACTCATCTTTGTAAATCTGAACAGCTGTGTGACAGAATTCAGCAAGATTATCAAGGCTTATAGACTCAGACATACCATATGTATCATCCATTGCATCAGTTGGGGAGGCATACGTTAGTATTCAGAATGCAATAGTAACCTTTTGATGAGGTGAGAGACCAGGGCGGCTTGCTCTGTCCATCTTTTGTCGAAAGTATGGATTGACATGTTGGACATCATGAAGTAAACGCTCGAAGGCATGACGCCTCATTCGGAAGCGACGTTTGAAATCATCTTCTATGTACATCTAGTTGGGGTTGAAGTAGTTGTTCATCAGTCTCATGCGTCATCTCTCTATTTTGTGGTTTTGAAGAGCGATCAGCAACAAAGCCACCCCATTAAGGTTATTCTTCAGTTGCCTCACATGCCATGACTCCAGCCATAGCTGCCATATATGTTGTGTTGCGCCATGCTTCATCTTCTTCATCAGACTCCTCATCTTTTCATCTCATATGCGCCCATTTATCTGCCAATTTGGAATTGGATGAAGACCCCCAGTTGAAATGCGAAGAGGATCCAATGTTGGAATTCATTGCAAACTTGAAATGAAAGAGATATTGGAGAGGGCAAAGATGAAGGTGTGTGAATGATACCCAAGATCCAGCCTATTTATGGACATTGGAAGCTGAAGATAAGAAGTACCACGCGGATAAGAATCCTACCTAAAATTTGCACAACCAATTACATCTTGACAGTGTAACTCGAAATCCTCTCCAAAAAATTATTCAGATTACACATCAACAAGTAATCTGGAGAGTTACTCACATATCGACACATGACACTCGAAATCCTATCTGAAAAATTATTGAGATTACATATCGAAAAGAATCTGGAGAGTTACTCACATATCAACATGTGACAATTGAAATCCTATTCGAAAAATTATTGAGATTACAAATCTAGAGAGTTGCTCACTTTACCACCTCAGGTTTGAGGTCTATTACAACCTCATACAACATCTTCAAAACATTTCACTTTCATACCTCAACTACTATTTTATTTCAATATAGTACCTCCGTTACGTTTTCCATCAATTGATCCGTTAAGAGCTGACGTGGCGGCCACATTTGTGCCACGTGGCAAAAAACTAATTTTTTATTCATTTAAAATATTATAATAAGTTACCCTAAAAAAAATTAAAAAAAAACTCAAACTCAGACCCACCTCCCCGCAACCCCCCACCCTTGCAAACAAACCCAGAAGCCTTCACACCCACCCCCCCAGGGACCCACCTCCCTCTCCTCCACTATCTTCACCTCCCTTCCCAAAAATCCCCTTCTCAGTCCTCTCCTCACTCACCATTTCTGATTGCTTATCTCTGTCTCCCTTCTCTCTCAAGGAGATGAGTCCTCAAACCCTAACCCTAATCTCATGCACTCCTCTCTTTTATTCTTCCTCTTCCTTTCGCCGATCGATTCATAGAGACGCTCGCCGGCGGTCTCCGCACCCACAAAAAACGCAGGAGCTTGGATGGAGGGGGTGGCTCGGGTGGGATTTATGGGCATGGCGGTGGTCTTCGGAAAGGTGGGGGTGGGATGGGGTGTTTGGGTTGCAGGGAAGGGGGAGGGTCAAGGGTGCCCAAAGTCAAGGCAAGTGCCCTGGTCCAGCACCAGTGGCGCCCAAAGTCATTCTTCACTGTTTCAGGAGAGGTAGACACCAAGGCCATTGAGAAGAGCGCCAAGATTGGGTTGGCTCTTACTCTCAAGCCATGAGCGGGCTCATTACTCATTGCGGCAGAGAGCAGAGAGCAGAGGTAGAGCGTAGTATAGTTATCTTTCCAGGCTAACTTATATTCGGTTCCAAAATGTTTGTTTCTTTTTTCTCGGAACAAGTCCATATGGTAGGGAAATCGTTCTATTTTGTTGGCATCGGTTTGTAAAAATAAAAATTTGATGGTTTCAGACAAAAAAAAAAAAAAAAAAAAAAAAAAAAACTGATTTGAATGCATTGAGTTTTGGGCAGTTCCGGCCGAAGAAACTTTTTTCTTCTATTAAGGTTGAATTTACTAATGATGAGATGGAGGTCCCTACATTCAAAGATGTGGCGAAGCCGCGAAGCATGTCTTGGACAAGTCATTTTATTCGTTTGGATTATGCACACAACTTCTTTTGTCTCCGTCATCATCCACAAAGTTGAGCACAGAAGGGAATGGTGAGAAAAAAACGCCGCGACAAATGGATGCTCTTTCACAAGGCACGCATTTGCTTTCCTAGTTTTGACCTTTAATCAAGCTGTTTAAACAGTCAGAATTCGAGTTATCTTTTGTTTGCCGGGTTCGTGAAGCGTGTTTGAGTGATTTATGGGTGTAGGTGAATGATATGTTTACTGATTGCAGTTGTTAGGATTAATTTTCTTCCTGGTGTTTGTTCATGCCAGGTTGTACCGTTGTGGTATCATCGTACTGCGATTTTTTATCTTTCATACGACAAATTTCTCATATAGGAATTAGAGTTAAACATATGCAATTCTAGGACGTATCTATATGCCAGATTCAGTCAGCATGTATAATCTTAAAAGTATTATTCCTAATTACTTAATTGTTTAAAAGTAAGGCCTTGTTTGGTCTCTAGGATTGGAATGGAATGGTAAACTACCATATTCAGGGTGTATTAAAGATAGAGGTGAATGATTTTTCATATTGAGGGGATTAGAAGGGGGATAAGACATGATGGAAAATAATCCCTTATGATCCTTACCATTTTGGCAGATTGGAATGGAAAATAATCCATCTCCTACCTTCAAGTAAACCACAATTTTTTCATTTCTTTCGTCAACATACCTTGAATATAGTGGGTTGTCCACTTCAATCCAATCTTAGAGACCAAATGAGGCCACAATTTTTTCATTTCTTTCCTGAACATACCTTGGATATAGGTCATATATATCAAGATGCTTCAAACGTCTTAATTTACAAGTTTCTTATGTTTACCACTTTTAAATATAGGTTACATGGCTTGATAACATTGCACATATGCACTGCACCGAACATAGATAAAAGTGGAAAGTTTCATGTCTGTAAATTAAGAGCCACGTACTGAAAAAGTTAATGTCTGTACCTTTAACATTGCACATGTGCTGCCTAAGCTGTTTTAGTGAAATAGTTCATGTCTGTACCTTTATTTCCTTCATTTATCTTCCTGTTTAAATTATGAGCCATGCATTAAATTTTCTCAACCTTTAAGATGTTTGCAACTTCCTTACCATGATATTACACTTGAGGCTGCATGTAACTGTTCGTTGACCATAAAGGAAAATACTGGGATGTGCCTGAGTCAATTTCCTTAGATATGTCATCACTTGTTTCTGAATCTGAATCTGACATAAAAACAATACATGTAATGAGTATGTCAATTTTTATGCTTCAATATGTTCAACCATATACCATGGTTACAATATTCATGGACGATGAAGAAATTTACTTGCTTAGATCATGAATCAATGGTTCTTGAATCCAACACAACCATTCTTGTATAACTAAACATGAAGATCAAAAGAAAATATCATACCAGGATCTCATATGCCGATGAAGTTCCTCATTGGGCTTGCTGATGTACAGGGATCTCAAAATTTTCTCCAATACAAGGTTAGAACAAATGTAAGTATATTCACAACTTGAAATTATAATTGTATATATTAGCCATACTTTTGCAGAAGCAACCAACTGGTCTAGTCTTTGATTTTATCCATACGTTTTATATTTAACTGGGTAAATATACACAATAAGGTGGGCTTGTGACCCAAATGTGCGCATTAAAGATGGTGTGGAAGATAAGTGCATTAAGTCGATCTCATTCTATCCTCGGGAAGGTGTCTTCCTATGTATACATACACAGTGGAGCCAGCCATATGGGCCTTCTTCACTGGGAAGGCAGCGCCGCCACACCGAAAACCTCTTAACCGTGCGGCCTCCATCTTTGATTTTTATATGTGCGGCATTAAAGATGGTGTGGAAGATAAGTGCATTAAGTTGATCATATTCTCTCCTTGGGAAGGTGTCTTCCTATGTATACATACACAACGGATCCAGCCATATGGGCCTTCTTCATTGGGACGGCAGCGCCGCCACACCAACAACCTCTTAACCGTGCGGCCTCTATCTTTGATTTTTATATTTAACTAACACTTTCAATTTATAGGATCAAAAGAAAATAATAGCAAAAACACCTTTACATAATAGCACGATATACATATATTTATCTGCTTCTCCAAATTCCTATATAATTATAGGATTGATCCACGACTTACTGCTCTTCTTGATAAAGTTTCCCCAGATTCATGCCATAAGATTATTAAAAGATATTCTTGATTAAAACAGAACGGTTATACAACCTATTAATAACCCTCAAATTCCACTAATTAATCCAACACGGTGGTGTTGCCGTGTACATGCAATTATATGCAGGTATGTGGAGGTTCGTCGTGGTTGTAGATGTGCCTGCAGTAAAAGAAACATCATAAATAATAGTAATAAAATATAATTCTAGAGACAAATGTTCTAACGGAACAATTCAATATTTTTGTTTTGTGTTTATGAGTCCAGGCCCGTTGCCGACAGTATGCAAGCTCTTAAGGTTTTTACTTTTACCATGTCCTGATGTTTGCACCAGAGAAGACCAGATACGGAATTCTATAATTGTCAAAATTAATGGGTAGTCAACCTAGTCATTGTTAGTGATATAATTCCCTTTTATTTGCAAAATGAAATTGTAATGCCATTTCTCACTTTTTCTTCTGGTCAATGGTGGCATTATATTTTTTGTGGAAGCTGCACTGCCTGGTTTCAGGATGCGTACAACCCAGTGGCAGTTGATATGAAGGGAGACGAGGACAGTTCTAGGAGCAATAAGAAGAGAAGTCCATTCAGACTGATTTTTTTCGGCTCTCTCTGCTATACTTTCCAGCACGGGAAATTTAGAGAGCTCTACGGTGATCTAACCAGGATTGATTCTCGTCTGGATATTTGTTCAGCTTCAGCTTTGGCTAAAAGGGTTGTTAACGGTTTGACGAGTTCCTCTGCTAATAGTGCAAAAGATCCGATGTCCTCCCCTAGGATCAATCTAAGCTTTCAGCAGCAGGTATTTCTTTTTATATCTTAACTTTTTATGTTGTGCACCTTAAGTTGGAAGAGAATTTTTAAATGCAGTTATGCACAATATGTTACAAAACCTGCATAGTCATTTGCTAATTGGTACTTGTGGAAGCGTGTCTGCCATGTCTGATTCGATCATCTGCGGCCATTTTTCTGCTGATGTATCTGTACAGTCGTTTTACTGCTCATGTGTTTTAATGTACGACTATTAGATCAGCGTATAACTTTAAAATGAGAGGATGAAAAGCTGAGCTCCTTTATTATTAACATGCGTGGCTGGGGTGAATGTTTTGGTTACTGGGATGAAAATCCAATTGTTATTGATACATTACCTTTCCTTTGTAGATTTATGGGCCAATTGTCTTTAGAGCGGATTTCAAGGTTGCACTTGACTGTGTTAGTATTGTGCCACTTCCACTTGAAGGTTGAAGAGAGTTTGAGTAGCAAAGCATGGAGATAAAATTGCCTATTAGTTGATGAGTTTTGTAAGTCTTTCCGTCCTCATTTGTCCTAACTTGGGGAGAGAGCTTGAGGATTTTCCTACATCTGCGTGTACATTATGTAGGATATTTCATATGTTGCGGATGTGAAAATTAATTTGAGAAGTGAAATTAACATTAAATTTATAAATTGGAACCTATTCACCTCCCTTAAACTAGTACCTTCATTGAAACATATATGAGCACTCCATCACCACCTTCTCCTTTCACACCATGGTGGATTTTGCAGATTTCTCAACCACCAGTCTCTTTCTCGCAAAGTATTTCTATGACAATGAAACATCGTCATGGTAAAGTCTCAAGCCAATGAAACAATTATAACTCGTAAGTTTTTCCCCACGTAATATCATGTCATTAGCACGAAACACGATAAAGAGGATACACCATGTTCAAACTCATTTCAAGGCAGATAAGGACCCAAAGGAAGAGACAAATAAAACCATCACAAACCCACCACTTCAACCCCAAAACCGAAACCAAAAAGAATTCGTGCTCCCTCACTCTTTCGACAGCCAACAATGGCGAACCTGAGGACGGCAAATGACTCAGCCCTCTGCGACTTGAACGTTTCTTCGCCTCAGACCCTTGAGGGCTCCGCCAAGGCCGTTCCCGGCGACCCATTTCCTCTCGACGGTGCTCGAGCCAGCCGAGCCCTCCCCTTTGGGTGTTATACCTTCCTACTCCCCCAATTCTAACAGGGACTTGGGTTCTTTCTCTCTCCAGTCCCTCTTGCTCGGACCAGCTACCTATAACTGGTACACTGCTACAACTTCTTTGCTTAGCTATTGCCTATTGGGTTTTCTCAAATTTATTTTATTTTTCGTTTAATGGATATTCTTTTTCGTTTTATGTGTTTCCATGGATTGGTTTGTGGTTTGTATGGTTACTGATAAAATTATGGGAAATGGGTTTGATTCGTTTGTTGTTTGTTTGGTTGCCGGCAGTGGCGGATTCAAGAAATAATATTAGGGGGTCAGTAAGAATAGCGTGCGCAGCGCGTAAATTTTTTTTAGCAGAAATAGCATGCATATTGTCATTTCATCAAATCTTGGTATGCCTGAAGTCATTTGGAAAGGCATACTACACACCTGTTAGTGCCTCATTTGCGTGGGTAACTAACATGTTCCAAGGCTGCTCCCTTATAAATGCTTAACAAAGAAACACACTTATCTTGAACACATTAACAATGTTTGATATCATTGCATCCCATTAATATGTTTGTTAAAGAATGATGATGCTTTGTTATTCTTTGAGATCACCATTTCATTTACTTTGCATTTTTGGATAGTTTTTTACTTGGTTCTTTTTTTTTTGCCAACAATTGTAATCACAACTAACAAACAAGCCAGATGTAAATAATATTAGGACTATACTATAAAGGGGCAACACCTCTCTAATGTATTTTATCAAGCAGTTGAAGAGTATATATGAAGGGCAACTCTAACCTTTAAAGGGGCAGCATCCAAGTCATCCATGGACATTCACCGAAGTTCGGAGGGTTAGCACATAAGATGTCCATGGACGTTCATTGAAGTTTGGGGGTCAGCTGACCCCCATTGCCCCTTAATGCATCCGCCAGTGGTTGCCGGGAAAGTTTGGAGAGGAGCAATTGAAATTGTTGTTATGGGGTTGAATTGGGTAAAGAAAAAAGGTTAGGAAAGATAATTTGTCTCCTGTTTCCTGAGAAATGAACTTTTTTTTTGTTCTCCAAATTCGAATTTTTGTAAACGATTTTTATGTTACTAATTGCTAAGGAGCCTCTGCTTCTAGGTTTGGTTTGTTCTTTGTTTGATATTTAGGAAGATGTTGGGATATTGTATAAACTTTGGGTTATTGGTGAAATACTTGATGTGAGAAAGAGAGCTTGAGTGGAAAGCGTGACAGCCGAACAAAGCTTGTTTGCCTGGTTCTAGTGGTATAGCACATAAAGCATGAATTTTTTGTTGCCTTGTTATTTTACTGATTTGCAAGCAGGACATATTCAAGATGATATCTCTTGGTGTATGCTTTTTGTAGACGATATAATGTTGATAGATGAAACTCAGGAAGGGGTAAATGCAAAGCTTAACCTTTGGAGAGAAGTGTTGGAATCTAAAGGTCTTCGCCTAAGTCGGTTAAAGATAGAATATATGGAGTGCAAGTTCAATGCAAATGGAGACCCAAATGAGTTAGGGGTGAGGATCAGAGACCAGGAAGTACCAAAGAGAGACCGCTTTCGCTACCTAGTATCTATCTTGCAAAAGAACGGAGAATTAGATTGAGACCTCAACCATAGAATACAGGGAAAAATTTTATAGGATGGCAATAAGGCCGGCGATGCTGTATGGCACGGAATGTTGGGCGGTGAAACATCAACACATAATAAAATTGGTGTAGCAGAGATGAAGATGCTTCGTTGGATGTGTGGGCACACGAAAAAGGATAAGATTAGAAATGAGGCTATTCGAGGTAAAGTAGGAGTAGCGAAATTTGAAGGAAAGATGAGATAAAATCGGTTACGGTGGTTTAGATATGTGCAACAAAGGCCTACTGACGCCCCGGTTAGAAGATGCGACTACGAGACAAAGATCCAAGGCCGAAGGGGTAGAGGAAGACCTAGGAAGACTTTGGAAGAGACTCTAAGAAAAGACTTAGAGTACTTGGATCTAACGAAAGACATGACACAGAACCGAGTGCAATGGCGTTCTAGAATTCATATAGCCGACCCCACTTAGTGGGAAAAGGCTTTGTTGTTGTTGCAAGCGGGTTCTTATGTTTTTCAAGGGCATCAAAGCTTTATCAGGTTTTTCAGAGCACTGGTTGAGATTATCCAATTTTTTTATGGGATTTCTTAGGTGAAAAAGTTTGTTTCGATGTTTTGAAATCTGAACAATATCCTCGCTAATGAATGTACTGTGTAAATGCATTGCATTTTTGAAATTACTGATCCAAATGTGTTGAGTTTAATGTCCTAATTCCTTGAGCATGTTTTCTGTTGGAGGAGTGAATTAAGAGTTACTATGCTTTAGACCAAAGTCATCTCACATTAATCAAATCCGGTTAGCATTCTTAGTTGTCCGACATACTAATTCCCTTGTTGCATGATCTGCGTGAAAATAGGTGGCTTGGATTAATTGGGCAGTTCTGCCCGAAGAAACTCTTTTCTTCTATTAAAGCTAAATTTACCAATGATGAGATGGAGGTCCCTACATTGAAAGATGTGGCGAGGCATGTCTTGGATTATGCACACAGCTTCTTTTGTCTCCGTCATCATCCACAAAGTTGAGCCCATAAGGGCATGGTGAGAAAAATGGACGCCGCAACAAATTGATGCTCCTTCATAAGGCACGCATTTACTTTCCTGTTTTGACCTTTAATCAAATTGTTTAAACAGTCAGAATTCCTTTAGTCCCTTGTTTGCCGGGTTTGTGAAGCTAGTTTGAGGGACTTATGGGTGTCAATTTCTTCATTTTTTTACAATTACAATGGCTAGGTGGATAATTTGTTTACTGATTGGAGTTGTTAGGTTTAAAGTTCTTTTTTGGGTTTGTTCATGCCAGGTTGTAGTATCATCCAACTGCGATTTTTTTTTTTCTTTCATATGATAAATTTCTCTTATAGGAACTGAAGTTGAAAATAAGTAATTATAGGGATGTATCACTTGAACTTTACCAGATTCTGTCAGCATGTATAATCTTAAAGTATTGTTTCCTAAGTTCTTAATTGTTGAAAAGTAGGACCTTGTTTGGTCTCTAGGATTGGAATGGAATGGACAAACTACTATAATCAGGGTATATTAAAGATAGAGATGAATGATTTTTCATATTGAGGTGATTAGAAGGGGGATATGGAAAATCATCCCTTCTGATCCTTACCATTTTGGCCGATTGGAATGGTAAGCCACAATTTTTTCATTTCTTTTATCAACATACCTTGAATTTAGTGGGTTGTCCATTTCAATCTAAATCTTAGAGACCAAATAAGGCCACAATTTTTTCATTTATAACGTACCTTGGATATAGGTTCATATATATCAACATGCTTCAAACATCTTAATTTACAAGTTTCTTCTGTTTACCACTTTTATTTATAGGTTACATGACTTGATAACATTGCACATATGCACTGCACGGAACACAGATAAAATTGGAAAGTTTCACGTCTATAAATTGAGAGCCATGTACTGAAAAGGTTAATATCTGTACCTTTAACATTGCTCATGTGCTGCCTAAGCTGTTTTAGTGAAAAAGTTCATGTCTGTACCTTTATTTCCTTTATTTATCTTCCTGTTTAAATTATGAGCCATGTATTAAATTTTATCAACCTTTAAGATGTTTGCAGCTTCCTTACCATGATATTACATTTGAGGCTGCATGGCCTGAACTGTTCGTTGACCATAAAGGAAAATACTGGGGTATGCCAGAGTCAATTTCCTTAGATATGTCGTCACTTCTCTCCGAATCTGGATTGCATTACCACATTGGTGTACATAAAAACAGTGGTCATCCCCAGGCAGTTAATTCCATAGATGATGAGGCACCTACTTCTCTATGCCTGGATTCTGCGCAAAGGCTGCCTTTTCTTATGAAAAAAGCCAAGATCTTTGGAGGCAAAATGAGACAGGAAAAGACATCATGATACAGAAAGAACAGGGTTGGTTTTGGCGGCCTTCTTATGATGTGCGTCTTAAAGAACCTCATGCTGCAGTATCTAGAATTTTTGGTAATTTTAAACGTTACTCATATTTTCTGTGATAACTTGTATCTCATTACAGTTTTTGGACGTTTCATACCAATACTCAGGTGTCTCTTATAATTTTTAGCTTATACATTTGCATGTTTTTATACATGTATACGTGTTTTGGTACCTCTTAGTTTCATTTATATTGTATGTGTGTAGTTTTCTACTTTAGTACATTAAAAGCCAGTAGACGTAAGGAGTATGTCACCTCCTTTCATGGTAGGTGTGACTGCAGTAAAAGAAAATAATAGTAATAAAAAATAATTCTAGAGACAAATTCTAACAGAACAATTCAATATTTTCATTTTGTGTTTATGACTCCAGATCCGTTGCCGACAGTGTGCAGTATCTTTAGGTTTTTACTTTAACTATTTCCTGATGTTTGCCCCAGGGAAGGCCAGATACGAAATTCTATAATTGTCAAAATTATCCATTGTTAGTGATATAGTTCCCTTTTGTTTGCAAAATGAAATTGTAATGCCATTCTCACTTCTGCTGGTCAATGGTGGCATTACATTTTAGGTGGAAGCTGCACTGCCTGGTTTCAGGATGGGTACAACCCAGTGGCAGTTGATATGAGGGGAGACGAGGGCAATTCTAGGAGCAATAAGAAGAGAAGTCCATTCCGTGCTGATTTTTTCGGCTCTCTCTGCTATACTTTCCAGCACGGAAAATTTAGAGGGCTCTACGGTGATCTGACCAGGATTGATGCTCGCCTGGATATTTGTTCAGCTTCAGCTTTGGCTAAAAGGGTGATTAATGGTTTGAAGAGTTCCTCTGCTAATAGTGCAAGATGTCCTCCCCTAGGATCAATCTAATCTTTCAGCAGCAGGTATTTCTATTTGTACCTTAACTTTTTAAATGTTTCGCACATTAAGTTGTAAGAGAGATTTTTAAATGCAGTTATGCACAATGTGTTACAAAACCTGCATAGTCATTTGCTAATTGGTACTTGTGGAAACGTGTCTGTCCTGTCTGATTTCGATAATCTGCAGCCATTTTTCTGCTGATGTATCTGTACGTCGTTTTACTGCTCTCATGTTTTAATGTACGACTATCAGATCAGCGTAGAACTTTAAAATGAGAGGATGAAAAGCTGAGCTCCTTTATCTGGCTATTAACATGCGTGGCTGGGATGAATGTTTTTGTCACTGGGATGAAAATCCAATTGTTATTGACACATTACCTTTCCTTTGTAGATTTATGGGCCAATCGTCTTTAGAGCGGATTCCAGGGTTACACTTGACTCTTTGCCCGGGAAACATGGCCCACATATTGAGGATTTCATATACAACTTGAGCTACTCCTTGAGACTTTTACGATCAGGGAAGGTCGTTGCTTGGTATTCCCCAAAAAGAAAAGAAGGGATGATTGAGTTGCGCTTATTTGAGTTTTAACTCCCGATTTTCATTTACATGTTGGAAATGTATGTTTTGATGTGTATTGCGTTTAGGTAATTTAGATAGACAGTAGAAAGCGAGAAGGCTTCCGGTTCAGAACGTAGTTACAAAGATTTTGAGTAATACTGTTTTTATTGATCGAAGGGAATAGATAGTCATCTGCGAGCAAATAGTAATTCTGTGTTTATTGTTCAAACAAAATACGAAGGAAAAGTTTGTTTTACATAAGAAACATTACTAACTTGACATGCCAATGCTGCTCAGTATGCTTCTTTCTGATCCGACGCAATCGTGTCGCGTCACTAGTGTCCAGCCTCTCTCTAGGCAACTCCGCAGAGCAAGCAACGCCGATTTCTAAAATTGAAACAATGATTTCTTCAAATTAGATGCCAATGTTGGTGATATTATCGTTAATGTGAATAAGAGAATTCCCCAAAGAGTTTTTAACGGAATGACCAAAATCATAGATGGTGAACAATCTCATTGACCATATCTATTGATTTTCAATCTCAGGGACCATTTCTATTGATCATGCAAATCTCAGGGACCATTTTGTATAATAACCCAACTAAAAATAGGGTAAAATATATGGTATATTATTGACTCATCAACTACAATGAAACATTTGCACCAGTTTAGAACTTTGGTAGCTTTGGTTGCACAAAAGGGATGGAGTTTGTTCTAGCTTGATGTGAAGTTTGCTTTCCTGAATGAAAGAAGAGGTGTTCCGCCATCGTCTTAACAATCCTACATAATTCTTCCAATTACTTATGAATTACCTATGCATATTTCGAATGTCAGGTTTTCCTAATATATGTCCTACTTGGAACCTTTAAACGTATATCTAACATGCAACCCATCCAGACGTTCAGATCAAATATGAACATGAAAAACTCATTAAGCTTTTATGAAAACCCTTTGAAAAATCATGCAACCCTTAAGACGTGGTGTTCATCCTAAGTGAAATTACAATTATTAACCGCAAGAAGCATTCCTTAATTTCAGGGTGACATTCCTACAAATATTGCATCTGATTACTTATCCAAACATCCTAATGGTCACGAATCATTAAGACACAGAGACACAGTGATTAATAATTCGAAACATGCATGCAAAATATCATAAGCAATTTAATAAAGACTACATATTCATGCTAAGGCTCAAGGCATTGCCCTAGCAAAAGAAATTAGTTACGAACAATCATAAAACAAAATATTATTAAGAAAATGAATAGAAAACACCTTGTAGGTAAAAAGTCTGAAATTCTCTAAAAATAATGTGTGTGTAACCCTAATGGCTAAAAAGCCTTATTTATACTACTATAAAATAAAATCCTACCGAGAAAAGGTCTTAGAATAAAACTATGAAACATAATAAAATAATACACTAGCAAATAAAAGGTTTTCTATTTGAACTGAAATTTGGACTTCTTAGAAAATCAGACTTTTGACTTCAAAATCAACTCCGATTTGATCCCAAAAGGTCTCTTTTGAAAGCTTAAGTCGTCCCCATCAAATCCTCAAAAGGAATCTTCCTCAAAGTATTCCATCTTGACCTCTAAAATACCCAAAATGTTAAAAAACGTCAATATGGAAAAGCTGCCCATGTGGATTATTTTTTATTTTTTTTAATCCACGTGGGCCCTATATTGACACGTGACATCCAATCATTGTCCACGTGGGCGCCACGTCATCAGTTAACGGTTGATTTAACAACAACCTTAACAGAGGTATGAAAATGTCCTAAAATTATGACTTTAGGTACCACTATGAAATGAAAAAAAAATGATGTATCAAATGTTGAAAATCAAGAAACTTTATATTAGTAAACTGAGATTAATCCATAAAAGAAAGTATAAAATAACAAAGGAAACAGAAACAAAAGTAAAAGAAAAGACAAGAAAACTTACACACCTGGGATTCGAAGTGGTGACCTGGTGACAAGAAACAGAGGCGTTGGAAAATATTGGAAAAAGAAGCAGAATTTCAGTGCTCTGGAGAGTTGAACCCGTGACCAGATGCCCACTTCCTCATCTCTCCTAACCAGCGCCGTTTGAGAACATCTCTCTCTCTCACTACCCTCGAGCCCAGAGCCGCGAAAGCTATCTCCTTCATTTCCTCTCTCTCTCTTCATTTCTCTTGGACCTGAAACCCTAGCTTCTATCTTCAACCCAGAACGTCAAAACATGAATCCATCTCCATCTCTGTCAAAAATGGAACCCAGCCATGGCGGTCTTTGATTCTAGCCCAGATTGTCACCATCGTGCATTCCTCTGCGAAACCCCAGGTAAAGTGCTCTCATTCTCTCTGCGATTATGGTCTCCACTTGGCGATATCTGAAATAAAAAGGTATCCAACCATTCTCCCTTTCGTTTTCATGACCGAAGGTCAAATGAAAACGAAATTCTGACTCAGGCATGTATGTTTTCTGTATGTAGACTTGGGGATCCGAGAAAGCCAAGGGGAATAGGAACTGCAAGGAGCAATGGCTCACACATGGAACCGCTGTACACACAGCAAAGATGGCTGCAAGAACTCGGATCTACAAAATGAAAGGTAAATCAAATCCCTCCACTGCGTTAAAATTAAGCATGGTTTAATATCTCTGAAAGTCAAACGGATCTGTGAAATGTTTCTGTCATGCATTCATAGACCTAAAATTTCGTCAATGCTCATGTAATTTTCTGTGTGCTTGATTGCCTCCATGTGAGAAATATTGAGCAAAAGCTGTGCATGATACTGGATCTGTGACATGGCTTTGATGAATGTTCACCTCTGTGTTGCCTGGACCGGAGAGAGATCCTCTCCGGATCCCTTCCTTCTAATCCACCAAATCAGGGATTCAATGGCAATTTGATCCAACGGCTGAAATTATTATAACTTTTAAAATGGATTCCTGTTTATAGTCGTTGGATCAAATTTCAATGGCACGGATTCCCTGATTTAATTGATTTTAATTGATTAGGAGGAAGGGATCTGGAGAGAATCCCTTTCCGCCTGGACCACCCCCAAACTTATATGTAAAACAATATTTTAATGAAATATGAGAGTGAGTGAGCGAAAGGGATTTCCAAGCAACACAGGGGCCTTCTCAGCAATCCCCACTTTAAGTATGACTGAACTCAGCCTCAACTTCGTTTCTGCATTCGTGTAGATGATGAATGCTCAGATAAATGTTGATGAATGGATGACTGGTGAATGCATGCTTTTGTATCTTTATTGTTTCGTTTATAGAAGAGTATAGTTTATGTCCCCGTTCTTTTTCATGTATTTTTTATTCTTTTCTCTTGTATTACGAGGAGTTAGATTTATGTCTCGCTGATTAGGTGTAATTTATTTTTTGTTATTAATAAAATTTCCTTCCTACTGTCGAGGTTTTTTGAAAAAAAAAAGAAAAAAGAAAAGCAATAAACTACTATGGAACGCTTCCCATTTTCAACCAGGGATAAACCTCTCAACATAGAGCAGGAACTCCAACATAGGTTTGAAATTTGATGAATACTTTCCACAACTTTGTTTTTAAATTTTAATTTTTAATTCTTTCAGAGTGTTCGTTCGTCCTATAATGTTTGGCAAAGCTAGAATGTCATTGTTCAAGCATAATTCGATGCAAACAAGTTTGTTTGGCAAGCATTGATCAACTAGCCATTTGTACTGCATTTTTTTATCTAACAAATACGAGAACGCTTTCACATAACATCAATACTATTACACGCTATACCACGTATTAACAATAATCTTCTATTCACATATACCATTTGCTCGAAGTTTGTTTCTGATCCGACACATATGTGCCACAGCATCACAGATGTTCAATCTTTCTCTAGGCAACTCCGCTGAGCAAGCAACACCAATTTCTAAAACAGAGATTAAACTTTCTATGATTAGGACGCCATTCCTTGCCCTCCCCTCATTAGGATGATTGCTCTCTTGAACAAGAACGGGATCCAAAACCTCTTCCACTTGCTCAGGCAGAGCTGCCTTCACAAAGCTATAAAGGTTTGAAGTTCCCTGAAACATGTCATCGGTCGGTCTTTTTCCTGTAAATATTTCCAACAGGAGGATGCCAAAGCTGTACACATCGCCTTGTGTCCACACTTCATGTCCCATGCCATATTCTGCATTCCACAATTCAGAACATTAGATTCTAATTTTCTAGTGACGTGCTAAAAGCTCATTTCATGTTTGAAAAATTTAAAATAAATATCTGCACAATTTTAAAATACTAGCTAGGAAAAAACAAACTGCCAAGTGTATTTACCTGGAGGAGCATAACCAATAGTTCCCTTTATCCCTAAAGAACTCGATGGATTTCCCGAAGAATTTTCAGCAGCTTTTGGTAGGAACCTCACCAACCCGAAGTCACCTACATGTGCAACCATGTCCTCATTGAGAAGAATATTGCTGGGTTTGAGGTCGCAATGAACTATTGGCGTCTCACAATGATGATGGAGATAATCCAATGCCATAGCAACATCAATAACAATATTCAACCTCTGAGAAATTGTTAAGCTCCTTGGCCTCTCATTTGTCTCACCAATTGTATGAATTGGATACAGCCATTCCTCCAAGCTCCCGTTAACCATGAACTCATAAATTAAGGCCTTGAAGTTGTGACCGCGATAATCAAAACCAGAACATGCTGAGAGTACCTTGACAAGATTACGGTGTCTAATATTTTTGAAAGCCTCGCACTCAGCAATAAAACTTTTGTAAGCTCCGTGACGAACGAGGTTGAGTACCTTGATGGCAACAGTAGTTTCACCTTGCTCAAGTACTCCTTTATAAACGGACCCAAAACTGCCCATACCGACCAAGTTGGTTGAGGAGAATCCATTTGTTGCCTTTAGAAGACTTTGGTAAGACACCTGGGGAAATTTGTCCGAATCACTTGCAGCGCGACCCTTTTTATCCCTCCGTGAGCAATAAAGATACAAAAAGGTTAGTGCAAAAATGACTCCAAGAATCCCACAAACGAGGGAGAGAACCAATTTCATGGTTAAGCTCGATCCTTCCTTTTTTGCATGCTGGAGTTTGCACTTTGGCAAATGAAACTCAGGTATGCCCCCACAAAGCTTACTGTTTCCTTCAACTGATGTCGCCGTTGCATTCTTGAACACTCCTTTGATCGGCAACATGCCCTCAAAATTGTTATAAGATAGATTGAGAGATTCCAAAAATACAAAACGTGCTAAGAATTCTGGAATTGTGCCTGACAAGTTGTTGTGAGAGAGAGACAATTCTGTAAGACCTCTTAGGGAACTGAAAGTTGATGGAATCGTCCCATTGATGAAATTTCCATGCATGTCCAGGTACTCTAATTTTATACAACTAACAAGACTTGCCGGAATTTCACCGAATAACATGTTATCAGAGAGATCTAAATACTCCAGATCTATTAAAACTCCTATGTTCTCTGGCAGGGAGCCTATAAAATGATTTTGAGGTAAACTCAATATATACAAGTTCAACAGACCAACGATTTCTCGCGATATGATACCGCTGAAATTGTTAGCACCAAGAGATAAGATCCTCAAATTCTGACACTTAATTAAACACGGCAGGATTTTGCCTTGAAGTTTGTTGCCTTCTAAGTATAACTCATTTAGTTGACTTAAATTTCCGAAAGAGGATGGAAGATTGCCCCAAAGAGAGTTCATACTCAAATTTAATTGATATAACTTGTGCAGCTTTCCTACACCAGGGGGAACGTGACCTGATAATTGGTTCTCAGACATCAACAAAACCTCTAAGTTAGCCAGATTTGCAATCTCATTCGGGATACTTCCTAATATTTTATTTTGAGCTATAAGGAAGGTTTTAAGAGAAGAAGACAGGTTTCCTATGCATTGAGGTAACGTGCCCCCAAAATTGTTGGTAAACATTTCGAGAATTTCTAAATGGGTGGCATTGCTCAAATCGCAGAGAAAGGTCAAGTCATCAATTCCCCCACTTCCGAGATGGTTGTCAGCAATGACTAACCGCTTAAGCTTATGCAAATTCGTCAAGGGAGGCACCTTTCCATGCAGGTGGTTGCCTCCCATCCCCAATCTATTTAGATTTGACTCATTTGATAATGAAACAGGAATAGATCCACTGAATTGGTTGCCGTTAATGGAAAATAGTTGGAGACTCGGAAGGACCATACCAAAGTTTGAGGGCAGCGTCCCTTGGATTTCATTTATTCCCATAGAAAGGACTGTGAGAGAAGAGAGATTAAAGATTGAGGGAGGAAGCATACCCGAAAAGCTATTTAGATCGAAAGCAAGAAAGCTAAGATAGGTCATTCGGCCAAAAATATCCGGGACAGTGCCACTCAAAATATTAGAAGTTGCGGAGAATGCTTCAAGAGATGATAAATTGCTAAAAGAAGTAGGGACTCCCCCTGTAAAGTGGTTAAAGTGGATGGAAAAAAATCTCAACTTTGACAAGAGGCCAAGCTCCTTTGGAATCTTTCCCATCAGCACATTGAAACCAACATCGAGCCCGAGGAGCTGAGAGCAACGCGACAAGTTAGTGGGAATTTCTCCACTCACTGAATTGTTGTTTAACCATAGGTGTTGCAATCTGTGCAGGCGGCTGAATTCTGGAGGAATTTCATGGCCTAGGCTGTTTGCTTCGAGATCAATGACTCTCAAAAAACTCAAGTTCCCAACATGCGGTGGTATAGATCCTGCAAGTTTCAAGGACGGCAGGCTCAACCTTGTGACCCTCTTATGACGACGACCACATGTAACGCCGTGCCAAGAGCAAAAGTGGATGGTTTCATTCCATGAAGTCAGGACTTTAAAAGGGTCATGAGTTATGCTAGCCTTGATTTCAAGCAAAGCGAGTCTATCTGTCTCATTTCCCGGAAGGGCGAAACAAGGAAGGCAAGAGTGAAGAAGGGACGCATGCATAAAAAGGGATGACAAAAACACTGCAGAAATGGAGTTGTAAAACCCCATCCCCATGATGATGATATTTGTTTTGTGCGGAATTTAAAACTCAATTTATAAAAGAGTATAGCAGGACTGATGGTTTGTCTAGCAGCTTTAGCGGAATCCAATTTATAATCATAACCAGACTGCTCTGTACGCATGCAGTGGATCTACAGCCACCGATATAGTAGTCGATGAGCGGAGTCCTGACAAAAAAAATATATCTTTTCTTTTTAACTTAATTTTATGAAAAAATTTAAGAGAACTTTAACGAAAAGCTTCCGGTACTATTCATTTTAACGAAAAATCACACTTTTACACTAAAAAGTCAATCATCGTACTATTCATTTAACCATTTATTTTGTTCTTATCGTTAAAACTTAAAGCTTTCAAACTATTTTCATTAGTTTTTCTTAAATTCAATATAAATCTAATTTTGTGAACTAATATTAGAAATATTTCAACTTTTTTTAAATTATTGTATGAAATTTTTCTCTTTGATTATAAACAGTATGACACAGTGACTTGCTTGATGAATGTGTTGTTCTTCTTGTTGAGAAACTTTTATGGATACCAAAAGCTCAAATTATGTAGTGTATTATTCTACGTGTTATGATAAAAGTGGATAATAAATTGATATATCTTAATAAATTTGATATATCTTACTTTTTATGTATATTGATAAATAAAAAATAAATAAATAAAACAAATTCACGTGTTATAAGTTGGGCGAAATAATAACATCACATGTTCAAATACATAAAAAAATGCTCGTTCCTGTTCATATCGATAGTATGCCAATAAAACAATAGTTAGCTTTGGTATTGTATAATGACAATTGCTAATTTGGTGTATTGTTGTGTCATTTGATTATGCCAACAAAAGAAAAGTTAAATATTTGAACTAAATGAATAATCTTAAATTATGCTAGAAGAAACCCCTCATAAACCAATTAAAGCAGCTGAATCCACATAATAAAATTAGTCTTTATAGAATTTACATTAAGAATAGAGAAAATAATATTTAATAAACAGATGATTGAATCACATTATTGCTAGTCCATTGTGAGGCTAAGCCCACCGCCTCCCCCTTAGTGTAGATAATATCGTTTGTTAAAAAAAAATCATTTGACAACTAATTTAATCACATTATTATCCGTGTGCGAAATACTTTTTTTATAACTGGCATTACATGCATCTTAAGATGTTTTCAATGTGTTTAAAAATAAAGAAATTGAATCATATTATTGCTAGCCTATTTTGAAGTACTAATTAAAAAAAGCACAAAAAATTAATTATTAAAAAAACATTGGTGAGATGGATTTACTAATGGTGAGATGGAGGTCCCTACATTCAAAGATGTGGCAAAGCATGTCTTGGACAAGTCACTTTATTCGTTTGGATTATGCACAAAGCTTCTTTTGTCTCTGTCATCATCCATAAAGTTGAGCACAGAAGGGCATGGTGAAAGGACGCTGCAACAAATTAATGCTCTTTTTTTTTTTTCAACCAAAGATAGAGTATATTAAAGACGAATGGGAATGTTTACATCCTTAGCTAGAATGTTAAATAAAAAATCCGGGCCGATACATCCCAGAAAAAAGCATGACCCTCCTTAAAAACATACTTAGCCACCGAGTGAGCAACACAATTGCTCTCCCTAGGCACAGAGGTGAACATCACCGACGTTAACCTGCGTGCTAGACTCTCAATATCACCAAGTATACATTCAAGGCTAAAATCCCAAGACGATTCCTTTCTGAGCATCTGGATTATCACCTTAGCACCGGATTCGATAATCACGTTCTCGAACCCATTGTCAATGCATGCAAGCAAAGCCTCCCGGATCGCACACGCTTCAGCAGCGGCAGCAGAGTGACAGAAACCCACCCCCGAGCCACTAGCAACTTGGAGCAACCCAGCAAAGTCTCGACTAACCCAGCCCACACCCATCGGAGGTTGATCTTGCGCCAAGCCGCATCAGTATTAACTTTGATAACCCCAAACACCCGCTTTAGCCATTGAGAACCCTTGCGACCCGCATCCCGAGCTACCAACCCACCCTCAAGGCGTTCACCCGTAGCCTCCCTAGCCGTTGCATCTCTGAAATCAGAAATGTTTTTCTTCCAAATCTCCAAGATATCCATAGGTTGCCAATGCACTCCATTAAAAACAATGTCATTCCTATTTTTCCATAGCTGCCACAAGCCAAAAGCCACCTCCTGCATGATCTCGTCGGCTATATCCTTATCCTTGACATGTTTACAGAGATTTTCCCAAGTTTCTAAGAAATCCTTACCTGCCAGGCCATGAGAGTTCAGATGGAGTGGGGAACAGAACCAAAACTGGTGGCTGAGAGTGCAGTGGAAAAATAGGTGATTTTCCGATTCGTCCACCTTGCCACAAACCCCACACACATTATCAACCATCATATGGCGCCTTTTCAAAATGCGTCTAACAGCCAGAGCATGACTACAGCACCGCTAAATGAAAAGCTTGATTTTGTTAGGAACCTTTAACTTCCAAATCGGATTCTACTCTTGGGGGTTCTTTTGGTTATTGCTGGGCATGCCCCGCCCTTTTTCCCTAAAGCCCCGTTTTCCATAAGGCTAACAGCTACTCCATACCCGGATTTGACCGAGTACTCCCCATTAACATTATAATGCCACACCAATTTATCACAGCATCCAGTCTTGCTCAAGGGTATGCTTAAGATTGGAGCTACGTCATCTTTGTTAAAGCCTATCGAGACCATATTCGCATTCCAAGATTTCAAAGCCGGGTCAATCAATTCGCACACCAAGGTGCTTTGCAAGTTGTCACACGGCCTGACTTTAAACGTAGAGGGCCTAGGGAACCATGGGTCCTCCTTGATATTTATACTAGCTCTGTCCCCCACCCGCCACCTTAATCCTTGCTGAAGCACCTTATGGGCTTCAAAAATGCCTTTCCAGCCCCAGGAAGTACTCATTCCCCTACAAGCACCCATGAAAGTACCACCTGGAAAGTATTTGTCCCTCAAGACAGTTTTAATGAGATACAACGGTTTTTGGGTCAATCGCCACCCAATCTTAGCCAGAAACGCCAAATTGAAGCATTGGATGTCTCTGAAGCCCAGGCTTCTGACACGCTTCTGCTTCATTAGCCGGTCCCAGGAGATCCAGTGGACACCCTTCCTTTGTTCATTACCCCTTAACCAGTAATTTCGGATAGCTTTCTCTATGTCCCTGCATACCCCAATGGGTAGTTTAAAACAACTCATGCCGTAGTTCGGCATAGTCATGGCCATCGCCTTAACAATGACCTCATTCCCTGCTTGGGACAAACATTGCTCTGCCCACCCGACCATCCAGGACTCGATCTTATCTCGTACCTCTTCGAAAACGGCTTTTTTAGAGTGCCCAAAATCCGCTTGCAACCCTAGGTACTTCCCAAAACCTTCCTTACACTGAATACCCAGAGTTCCTACAATTTTTTTCTTGGTGCGGGACTTAGTCTTGGAGCCGAAGAAAATAGAGCTTTTGGACAGATTAACATCCTGGCCAGATCCCCGATCATAAACCTTTAGCACCTCTATAATACTTTGCGCCTCCTCCATAGAAGCATTACTGAAAAGAACAGAATCGTCCGCAAAGAAGAGGTGCGTTACTGGTACACCGTTAGGCGTAATCCTAAACTCGTGGATAGCATCATGCTCCAGCGCATTCCTAATCAACATGGAGAAGCCTTCGGTGCAGAGAAGAAATAAGTAAGGAAATAAGGGATCTCCCTGCCTCAGCCCCCTCTCCGGCAGAATATACCCAGTCGGGTTCCCGTTCACCAGAATACTAAAGGAATCCCAGTTTTGCCAGAATAGATAGAAGGAAATCTCATTCCACCCGATCGTACGCCTTAGCCATATCTAGCTTAATTGCCATGCCCGCTTGGTCCCTTTTTTTTTTTTGGTGGAGCAAAGAGTGCAGGATTTCATGCACTACAAGGATATTGTCCCGGATATGTTTCCTAGTGACAAAGGTAGATTGATTATCGTTGATCACCTTTGGCATCACCTTCTTCAATCTATTAGTAAGGACCTTAGCGAGAACTTTGTAGATGACATTACATAAGGCAATAGGCATATATTGCGACATGTTCTTCGGGCATTTCACCTTAGGAATAAGCACCAAATTGGTGTGATTTAGTTTCCTCAGTAGCTTACCAGAGTTCCAGAAGCCTTTGATAATCTTCACTACATCCAACCCAACGGTCCCACAATGGTCCTTGTAGAAGCAGCCAGAAAAACCATCAGGCCCCGGGGCCCTCGTGTGAGGGATATGAAATGTCGTTTCCCTAATTTCGTCATCTGTCACATGCGCCATTAAGGCTAGGTTATCCTCAGTATTTACCCCGGTCTCCATGCAGCTATCAATCTCTGCTATTTGGCTAGGTCGACTAGACATAAAAAGCTACGTAAAGTAGGAGGTTGCAATGCAGCAAATCCCAGCTTCGTTCTCATGCCAAACCCTATTCAGATCCTCCAAACCCCTGATCTGATTGGTTCTCTATCTTTTTAGAGTTTGTGCATGGAAGAATTTCATGTTTTTGTCTCCCTCCTTTAACCATTGGATCCTCGACTTAGCTTTCCATTATACCTCTTCATTCTTATGAGCAGCTCTCAGCTCTCTCTCTTTTTGTTTAACCTGCTCCGTGGCAAAGTCATTAGATTTATACGCAGCTCTGATCTCAGCTTTCAGCTGCTCAATAACTTGTTTTGAGTTCCTTCCCCTCTCTCTGTACCAATATTTTAATCTCTTCATGAGGGATTTAATTTTTTCGCAGAACCTGAAGGCGTGGGAGCCACCAAATCTGTCCTTCCAATCCTTTACCACCAAGTCACGACAATCTTGCAATTTACTCCAGCGAGCATCGTAAGTGAAATTCCTACCCTTTCACTCATTCACCTTCTCCGTGGACAGAAAGAGCATAGCATGGTCAGAGCCTTCCAAAACCACATGTCTGATCTTAGTATCAGGATAAAGGTTATTCCAACCCATGGTAGCCAACCCGCGATCAAGTCTCTGTTGGATTGGCATGGCGTCCCTGTTGTTCCGCCATGTAAATGGATATCCTTTATAGCTTAGGTCCATAAGTTCGTTACGGGCCACGAACTCCCTGAAGTCCCTCAGGCTAGAGGTCATTATGTAGTTGCTGCCTTCTTTTTTCTCATTACTCAGAATATCGTTGAAGTCCCTAATAACCAGGTTTCGGTCCATGTCTCTTTCAATCCTTCTGCTCAAGCCCAACCATTGGTCCCTCCGTTTTTTCTCGTCAGTGCTAGCATAAATGGCAAACAAATGCCAGTGACAACTATTGTTCCCATCCCAAAGTCTTGCTTCAATAACATATTCCTTAGATTTCACCAAGGTTACCAGTGAAACGTCTCTCCAGAACAAACACATTCTACCGCTAATCCCTTTAGGTTCCACAGAGTGTATGAATTCCATCCCCAGCCTTCTCTTGAGAAACTTATAGCGTCTACTTTTATTCTTTGTTTCTAGCAGAACCACTACGTCAGGGGTGAGAAGCCGATTCTGCTCCATCAGGTTGTCAACTGTCAGGTCACCCCCGATACCCTGACAGTTCCAAACAATTATCTTCATGGAGACTTGGGAGAATCCTCCGCCTCTAGGAATAAGCCATTACTCGGCCGATTCTTCTTTGGTTCCCAGCAGTGGCTTGGCTCCGAGTACTCCATCTCATGGAACACCCGTTTTTTCCCTTTGTGCTCATTCACCACTGCCTCAATAATGGGTGCCAAATCGAATGGGTCATCATTTGTAGCCTTCTCCCTTTCTACCTCACCCGCACCCATTACCTGCCCCCCTTTATGCTCTCCCCTTACCTTTATCCCACTTTCAATGTCATCAGCCGTAGTCGGCATAGAGTTAAGGTCAAAACCTTGACTTAGTCCCGATGACATATTTGCCACCACCTTCTCTTCGAGCTGCTCAGATAGCTCACGAAGGACAACATGTTCGGCTCCAACAGCTATCATTCCCTCCGGTCCAATTAGCCCAGCATCAAATGCAATTTCTCTCTCATGTCTAGCATCTTCCTCTTTCTTTCTTTGGCTACGGATTTTGTCAGCTAGCTTTGTATCCCCCTTGCCATATTTGCTCGAGGACCACCGGGGCTTGCTTAGCGAAGAGCCAGTATCCAGCACATCGACATCCATCATGGCAGTACATTCACTTCCACTTAGGGATTTAGATCCTCATCGTTGCGAGTGGCTTCCCATTCCTAATGCCGTCCACGAGCGACCAGAACGTAGACCCCCATCCGGCTCTACACAGCGGTCCTCCTTTAGCGTTCCGAGCTCCTACATCCCCCACTTGAGCCCAGAGAGGTCATACTTCTGGACCCAGTGCCCAAAGGGTTCCTCCTTAGATCCGTTACAGCATCCAGCCTATGAAAATCAAAAGCCTTTTCCATCTCCCCGGAGCTCTTACCTTCACCCTTTCCTCTAGCCTAAAGATCTTTGCAGGTTCGTGTGACGTGTCCTAGTATCCCACAGATGAGGCAGTATTTAGGTAAAGCTTCATACCTGAAATCGACCTAGAACTTACCATTATCAGGAAATCTGAAAAACGTCCCTCGCATGAGGGGCTCTCGAACATTGAACCTGATTTTCACATGGAGAAACCTCCCAATACAGTGACTGCCTGACTTATCCACCTTTCGAACAGAGCCCACCAAACCGCCAATGGAATCCACAACCGCCTGGGTCGTGCTAAGCACCGGCACATTATGAAATTGAACCCAGAAAGTACCCAGGGACAGAGGTGCCTACCTATTCAGACCGTTTTCAGTTCGATTCGCCACCATCACCAGGTCATTTTTGAAGGACCAAGGCTGGTCCACGTCCAGAACCCTCTGCATATCACGTTGTCCCGCGAATCGTGCCAGGAACCTACGCTCGCCAATGTGCCAGAAAGAAACCCCATATCGTCCCCGCCATAGTGACATAAAGCAATCAATGAATACATCCCCCTTCACATCTTTAGGGTGAGCACTTCAGCAATCATGGTGTATTGGAACCTCAATAAGGCTCCTAACACATCCTTTCTTTCGATACTGATGCCCCTAGCTCTTTCTCGGACAATCTCAGCTTGGATCCGAATCGAGAGCCCAGTTCTTCCATATCTCTCGTATCGCTAAACATCACAGTGGAATACACCAGATCCCACAACAATAGAGGGTCCCCTCCGGACCTTCATGCCGTCCTCGAATCGCTCCGCCACAAACTCCCGAACTACTCTCAGATCCCCAAATCCTAGCACGAACCCACTCACCCTTCAACCCCATTTAACCCAGGAATCCCAGATTTCCTCAATTTCCATTGAGCCCAGAACTTCAACCCCCAACCTCCTTCTCCCATGAGCAACCCACTCTCGATCGCAAACAGTCGCGCAAGGATCACCAGGGGATGACCCACCCAGGACCGCGCTGGTGTGGTTGAGGCGATAGATCTCGGACACTCTCGTAAGGCACAGAGCACCAAACCCTCCTTTCGAGGAACTTTGTTTGTTGATTGATTGAGGATATACACAAAAGAATACGGGTAATGTTAAGAAAACTAAATTTGTAAATAAAATTTGCAAACTAAATGATGTGTCACTGGTAAAAATCATCACGTTTATCAAACTTTAAGTCATAATTTAATTATCAACTTTCATATCATTTAGTTTACAAAATTTTATTTTCCTAACATTATCCAAAGAACAAGTAATGGGAACTTTACCACGCCAGTAGAGAAAAGAAAAAATAAATAAAAAAAGCTCCGCCACTCTAAGTTATAAGAGAAGATAAAGGTTTTAAGTCACAATTACGGTCACTTGATACCATTAGTGTATAATTTAGTAGTACTTTTGTACGTTTGTAAGATTTCTTAAATGAAATCCAACTTTAAGGGGATCAGCTTTTGTGCATCAACACTTGGTTGTAAATTATCTGATTCTAGATTATGGAATATTTGGACTTAACTTGGCATGTATGGGTCAACTATATTGTCTCTAATATTGGACAGTGCCGTGGTAGACTGGTAGATATAGCTGGCATTCATCAATTATTACCGACCCATTCACAAGAACTCAAAGATTTAAATGATTCTCTTAAACGGTTCGAATTTCTCGACTCGAAAGTTCCAAACATAAAAATCCGAAATAGATCTGATTCCGAATAAAGGCCCATTTCATGGCTGGCCTCCAGCTAGCCTACAAAAGTCGACCCATAATTGGAAAAGTTGCCATTGCAATAATTTGTAAAGTTGTACTTTTGCATCGTAATGATTTGGAAAGTTGGATCCTAAAGTGGAGACAAAAATGGCTATTGTACAAAACTGCGTTTTCATTTCGGTCAGGATTCACATGAAGTGTTTTTTTTTTTTTTTTTGGTGTCTTCTGATAATGTAACATTCCAGAAAAATACTGTTGCACTTCAATTATATTAAATACCCACGTAAGTCTTGAACGATCGAGGCACACTTTAAAAGAAATGAATTATTATCGAGCTATATTATTAGAAATAACAAAAGTATGTCTATATATTCAAAGTTTTATATCTGAAACGAGTTTTTAAGAAACTATTTGGGTTAAAGGAAAGCCGCTTTCGGGAGTAGTATCGATTGATTGAAAGGTTTGAAAGAGAATGTTGTTCTAGGGGGATGATACATGTTGTTACCGGATTCAAAAGGATTAGTCCTTCCTTCAGGCCCGCATAAGTCTCAATAAAATGACAAAAGGAAAGTCAAATATTTGAAGTAAATAAATAATCTTAAATTATGCTAGAAGAAACCCCTCATAAACCAATTAAAGCAGCTGGATCCACATAATAAAATCAGTCTCCATAGAATTTACATTAAGAATAGAGAAAATAATATTTAATAAACAGATTATTGAATCACATTATTACTAGTATATTGTGAGGCTAAGCCCACCGTCTCTCCCTTAGTGCAGATAATATCATTTGTTAAAAAAAAATCATTTGATAACTAATTTAATCACATTATTATCCGTGTGCGAAAGACTTTTTTATAACCGACATTACACGCCTCTTAAGATGTTTTCAATGTGTTTAAAAATAAAAAAATTGAATCATATTATTGTTAGCCTATTTTGAAGTACTAATTAAAAAAAGCACAAAAAACTAATTATTAAAAAAACACTGGTGAGATGGATTTACTAATGGTGAGATGGAGGTCCCTACATTCAAAGATGTGGCAAAGCATGTCTTGGACAAGTCACTTTATTCGTTTGGATTATGCACACTCTAAAGAACAGTAGTGTGATGGAATTGTCTTTTCTATATTATTCACAAAACTAGGGTTACAGCTTTATACACATATTGCATATCACGATCCTACTCTACTGCCTACAATCAAGGCTAGTTGGGAGCCAAATAAGAAAGTAAATAACTAATATTAATTTACAATATTTGACCAATCAATATGAATCAATCATAGATCTCTTTCTTAACACTCCCCCTCAAGTTGGAGTGTATGTTGATGACACCCAACTTGCCAAGTAAGGTCTCAAACTGTGTCGAACTCAATGGCTTGGTGAAGAAATCTGCTGGTTGATTTGTTGTTTGTATATATGTTGTTCGAACCATTCCTCTTTGAATTTTCTCGCGTACTAGGTGACAGTCTATTTCTATATGTTTCGTTCGTTCATGAAATACTGAATTTGAAGCAATGTGCATGGCGACTTGATTGTCACAAAATAATGTAACATGTTGTGTATGATTCACTCACAAGTCCTTCAAAATATTCTTGAGCGATGTGACTTCGCAACAGATGGTAGCCATGGAGCGATATTCTGCCTCTGCACTAGAACGAGACACAATGCTTTGTTTCTTTGTCTTCCAAGAGATAAGTTCTTGTCCAAGAAATATACGATAACCAATTACCGATCTTCTTGTGTCTTTACATCGAGCCCAGTCAGCGTCACAAAAAGCTTGTAATTGCAATGAACCTGTAGCAGGTAGAAAAATTCCCTATCCAGGAGCCTGTTTAATGTATCTGAGGACTTTATGTGCTGCTTCAAGGTGTAGTTGTCGTGGCTTATCCATGAATTGGCTCAACACATGAACCACATAAGTTAGGTCCGGCCTTGTAATTGTTAAATAAATTAACCTGCCCACGAGCCGTCTATATGAAGATGGATTACTCAACAGTGTCTCATTTGTTTGTGTGAGAGACAAGTTTTGTTCCAGAGGAAACCATGAGGGTTTTGATCCAAGGAAACTAGCATCGTCTAATATTTCCAACGTATACTTGCGTTGACATAAAGTAATTCCCTTGCTTGATCTTGCAACTTCTATTCCCAAAAAAATATTTCAGCTGTCCCAAATCCTTTAGTTTAAAATGTTGGGAAATAAAGTGTTTAGTCTCTTCAATCTCTTATAGGTTATTTCCTGTAAGTATTACATCATCAACGTAGACTAGTAACGCCATAAAACTACCTTGACGACTTCAGACGAACAGTGAGTAATCAGACCACGATTGATGGAAACCAGCGGCTTTGAGGGCATTGGATAACTTGATAAACCATTGTCTCGAGGCCTATTTTAAACCATAAAGTGATTTGTTGAGTTTGCATACACGAGTCTCCCCCTTTCTTCCGAACCCAGGAGGCAAGTTCATATAGACATCTTCGTACAAATCACCATTCAAGAATGCATTGTTCACGTCAAGTTGGTGGCGATGCGAACCGCGGAGGGCAGCAATGCTCAGAAGGACATGGATAGTGGTGAGCTTGGCAACGGGACCAAATGTTTCCCGATAGTCAATCCCCTCTATTTGACTGTAACTTTTCACAACAAGTCGATCTTTGTTCGACATTCCCATCACGTTTGAGCTTCACTTTGTACGCCCATTTGCAGCCAATGGGACATTTGTGAGATGGTAAAGGTACAAGAGTCCACGTATGATTTGCCTGGAGTGCTGCAATCTCATGTTGCATGGCATCACGCCATTTGGAGTCCTGAACAGCATGAAAAACTAGTAGGTTCCTTGATAAGGGTGAGATTAATGGTGAAGGTTTTGTGTTTATGAGAGAGGTGGTCATATGATAAATAATGAGAGAGAGAATGGGAAGTACCTGATGATTGAACCATGCTCGTGGAAGAGTTTGGAACAACGCGAGAGAGGAGGGTTGCCTCCACGTGAAAATCCTGCAAAAAAATGGAAGGTTTGGTGGGACGCGTGCTGCGTCGAGACGGGGTGAGGACACGGGAAGGAGATGACGGTAAGGTGGATGGGATGGGTGAAGGGGAAAGGGGAAAGGGGAAAAGTAGGTGATGAGAGGTCTAGGATGAGGGGTGGGGAAAGAGGAGTCAGAATGGGAAAATGAGGTGTGTTTAATGAGGGTGGGGGTACGTTCATTAAGTGGTGGAGTATAATCAGCAGGTTGATGGGAAAAATCAAGAGGAAGGTCCTCTGATGTGTCGGCCGAATGTAGGGTAGGTTCATGAAAGGAGTCCATGTGTGACGGTAGCAGTGAAGTAGGAGTAGGTGACAAGGTGGGGTGTTGGGCAGTGGAAGTTTCAAGATGTTGATTGGGAAATTGGTCCTCAAAGAACACAACATCCCTTGAAACAAAGACTTTCTTCAGAGTGAGATCAAGCAGTCGATAACCCTCTTGTCCATAAGGATATCCAAGAAAAACACAACGTGTTACATGGAGGTCAAATTTAGAAGGTCTTTGTGCTTGTGTGGAAGCAAAACACAAGCTGCCAAAAACTCTTAAATGGGAATAGTTAGGTTCTTTATGAAATAATTTTTCATAAGGTGTTTTACCTTGGAAAAGTGGAGTGGGTGTATGATTGATGAGGTAAGCTGAAGCAAGTATGGTATCCCCCCAAAAATGTTTTGGCAGACAAGCTTGAAAAAGTAACGCCCTAGCTATATTGAGCAAATGTTGATGCTTGCGTTCAGCGACACCATTTTGTTGTGGTGTGTTGACACAACTAGATTGATGAATAATCCCTTTGAGAGCATAAAAAATCTCAAGTTTAAATTCAGGATCATTGTCCCTTCTGATTATTTTGACTTTAGTATTGAATTGAGTTTCAACCATGTGGATAAATTTGACTAAGAGATCTTTGGTGTCAGATTTATGCTTCATCAAATAGACCCATGTGGTCCTAGTATGATCATCGACAATAGTAAGGAAATATTTGGCACTTGAAAGAGAAGCAACCTTATAACCACCCTAGATATCAATATGGAGTAATTCAAAAGATGATTTACTAGAAATGGAACTTAATGGAAATGGTGATCTTGTTTGTTTAGCCAAAGGACAAATTGAACAATTGTTGGTAACACAAGACTTATTATTGAAAAAGGGAAATAACGAAGACACTCTATGGGATGGATGTCCAAGACGTTGGTGCCAAAGATTTGGAGAAACGGTGTGAACAGTGTTGCATATTCTTTTCTTTGGTGGATCGAGGTAGTAGAGCCCCTCCCGTTCAATTCTCGTCCCAATCATCTTCCCCGAGCGTAGGTCCTGTATGACACAAAAATGTTTTAGAAAAATTGTGACATATAGGGAATTATAGGCTAGTTTACTGATGAATATCAAATTCAACCTAAAAGGTGGCACACACAAGACATTATCAAGGATGAGATTGGGAGAGAACACTATTTGTCCAATATGAGTGACTTTGGCAAATGACCCGTTTGGTAGTTTAACAATGTGGTGTTCAATAGGCTTTGAATTTGTAAGAAGATTAGGGTTACAAACAATGTGGTAGCACCACTGTCCAGGATCCAGATGTTTTTCGTGCCATTATGTGTGAAAGAGAAGGCTTTACCTGAAAGTTCTTTATGAGTAGAAGAATTACCAACTTGATTAACAATGGATGACTTGTTCTTGTTGAGCATTTGAAGGATTTGCTTGCAATCCTCCTGGGAACATGGGAAACTGGGCGTGTCCATCTTTGCATATGTTGTGACTTGGTTTCCTTATGAAGAAAATGAGCGATTTGGCTCGGTCTCAGCATCGGCCTTTCTCTTTCAACAGAACTCGAAGGTATGACCTTTCCACCCACAAAAAGTGCACTTGAGATGTGCACGGCAGTTCTTGGTGGTGTGGTTAGTTTTGTTACACTTTCCACATCGAGTCTCATTGTCTTCTAATTCAGGTTCTCGGCTTGAGTTCTTCACCGCAAAAACAACAGCTTCTGGTTGAGTGTTCTTCCCGCTGGAGACTTCTGCCTGCCGTTCATGTCGAAGAACTAATGCATAGGCCTTATTCATCGTAGGCAGTGGGTCGAGAAGAAGAGTATTGCTTCGAACAGTAGTATATGAGTCATTCAATCCCATAAGGAACTTCATTGTTTTCTGAGTTTCAACATATGATGTGATTTCTTTCTTCTGGGATTGAACACAAGACATCGCGTTTATCCCACAAGCTCTTAAGTTTTGTGAAATAAGAACTTACACTCATGTTAGCATGTATGCAATCATGGATTTCATTCTCTATATGAAATAGCTGAACAATATTTACGTGTGAAAATCTCTCTTGCAAGTCAAGCCACATCTGTCGAGCATCCTTGCAGTTGATGACACTCCCTGAAATTTCTTTTGACATGGACCCTAGTAGCCATGTCTTGACCAAGTTGTTGCAGCGGTTCCATTGTTGTAACTCCTCAGGATTATTTGCACTCGGTTCCTTGATTGTTTTATCCACAAGTCCAAGTTTGTTCTTGACCGTTAAGGCCATGCTCATGGATTGAACCCATGTGCTATAATTATCTTCCATCAATGGCTGTGGTACAAGAATTGCACCAGGTTGGTCCGAGTGATGAAGGAAAAGTGGATGGTTGGGATTTTTCCATTGTGAGTGAGAAGTCATGCCTAAAGTGGTTGACTTTGATTCTGACTTGTCACCCATGTCGTGTCAGCTAGGGTTAAATTTGTGTTGTGTGTTTTCCCAGATCAGTGCTCTGGTAATCTAAAGAACAGTAGTGTGATGGAATTGTCTTTTCTAAATTGTTCACAGAACTAGGGTTACAACTTTATACACATATTGCATATCACGATCCTACTCTACTGCCTACAATCAAGGCTAACTGGGAGCCAAATAAGAAAGTAAATAACTAATATTAATTTACAATATTTGACTAATCAATCAGAATCAATTAGAGATCTCTTTCTTAACACAGCTTCTTTTGTCTCTGTCATCATCCATAAAGTTGAGCACAGAAGGGCATGGTGAAAGGACGCTGCAACAAATTGATGCTCTTTCACAAGGCACGCATTTGCTTTCCTAGTTTTGACCTTCAATCAAATTGTTTAAACAGTCAAAATTCATGTTATCTTTTCTTTGCCGGGTTGGTGAAGCAAGTTTGAATGATTTATGGGTATTGGAGTTGTTAGGTTTAAGTTCTTCCTGGGGTTTGTTCATGCTAGGTTGTAGTATCTGTTGGAAAATATTATTATTTAGATTTATTTTAATGTTTGGTATTTTGGGCTTAGCCCGTTAGTATTAGGGTTTCGTTTACTTGCCTATTAGGGTTAGGTCAGTTTTATATATATATAATACTTTGTAACTCTATAGAAAAAAAAGTCATTCACAATGTAGCCTCTCGGAGTTTTGTAGCCGTTTCGGCATTCTCGTTTGTTTAATAATATTCCTTTTATTTTGTAATCTTGTTCGTTGTGCACTCTGATATTCAACTTGGTATCAGAGCGGGTTCGATCCTTAGGGTTCAATCCGTTCTCGCTGGTATCAATTTGTTTGCCTTTGTCGTCGTTCGTTTTAGATTTGTTAGTTGGTATTGATTGTTTGCAAGGAAAAGAAAAATGAAAGGAAAAAAAAAAGTTTTGCTTGCAGAGGAGAAGATCCCCCAGCAAATAAAAAAAGGGGACGAAGGAGAAAAGAAGAAACAAAAAAGGAACCACGGAAAGGAAAAAGAAGGAAGAAAAAAAGGAAAAGAAGGAAGGAAAAAAAAAATATGGTTGTTGTGTTTTGAGGTTTGTGGCCCACGTGATGTTGCTATTTGGGCTTGTTTCTATAGCTTGTTGTTGCCTTCTACAATTATCACTCGAGTGTTTGGACTGGTGATCACTAAAGTGACATTGGGTAGATGGTGAACTAGATTTTTTGTTGGTTTGTTCGGAAGTTGGAATTTGCATTGCCATTGGCATTGGTATTGGCATTGGCACTAGCACTGAATTTGCAGTCTTGCACTTTGCACCGATGGAATTCTGTATTGGAATTGGCATTGGAAGTTAGCATAACAAAGCTTGCATCCACATCGTCTGTTGGCAAACTCATGTCGTGTACCGCCATGAGTTTGACACCGGGGGGGGGTGTTGGAAAATATTATTATTTAGATTTATTTTAATGTTTCGTATTTTATGCTTAGCCCGTTAGTATTAGGGTTTTGTTTACTTGCCTATTAGGGTTAGGTTAGTTTTCTATATATATGGTACTTTGTAACTCTATAGAAAAAAAAGTCATTCACAATGTAGCCTCTAGGAGTTTTGTAGCCGTTTCGGCATTCTCGTTTGTTTAATAATATTCTTATTTTATTAGTCTTATTCATGGTGCACTCAGATATTCAACTGTATCATCCTACTACGGTTTTTTTATCTTTCATATGACAAATTTCTCATATAGGAATTAAATTTGAACATACGTAATTCTAGGGATGTATCTATATGAGCTATTAATCACTTGAACATATACCTGATTCAGTCAACATGTATAATCTTAAAGTATTATTCCTAATTTCTTAAAAATAGAGGTGAATGATTTTTCATATTGAGGGGATTAGAAAGGGGATAAGACATGATGGAAAATAATCCTTTCTGATCCTTACCATTTTGGCGTATTGGAATGGAAAATAATCCATCTCGTACCTTCCAGTAACCCACAATTTTTTCATTTCTTTCGTCAACATACCTTGAATATAGTGGGTTGCAGTGGCGAAGCCACGTGAGGGCGAGGAGTGGCGGCCGACACTCCCCTCATCAGAAAACAGGATTGGAACTCTTGGTCGGCCTCTACCCTCGCCGGAAAACCCACTGGTTCAGTGGTTCAGCTCTCTGCAGTCCGGTGATGTCTGGGTTCTGCTGCGCACAGTAGCAGACTACGTTTCCTTTTTTATCAAAACATCCAGACCAAAACGACGTCGTTTTGGTCCTGGTTAAAAATAAAAAATAAAAAAGCAATTGAAACGGCACCGTTTAGTATGTTTCGAATTAAAATATATATATATTGGGGGAACAACGTGTTCCAACCCCTCTCAGACTCTCAGTGCTGCCGTGTCCCTCCCCCTTTTGATTTTCAACCTTTCTGCCATGGAGCACAGCAAAGCTTCCCTCTAAAGTCCCATCAGCAATAGAAGAAATATTGTTTTAATCCGAATTGAATTGTCAACCTTCCAGCCACTCTTCACTTCTCCGGCCGCTGAGCCGTCGGCTTCAGCCTTCGAAGGTAAATTTTTTAATCCCTAAATTTACAATCCCTAACCCTAATTAATTATTTAATACTAATTTTGTTTGATTAGTATAGAATTTTATGGTAATGCACTAATATGGTTATTGGTTATTGAATATTGATTTGATTCTATGATTATTGATATGAAATTAAAATTATTTTTTACGGTGAAAATTAAAATTTGAATTCTTGATTATTGATTAATTAATTGAATTATTACATAATGTATACAATTATTCATATGATTAGATGAATTGAATATTTATTTATTGAATAATTTGTATGCTTATTGGTGTTGCTTAATTGAATTGTTGGTTGGATTCATTATTATGCATATTAGTATAGTCTACTTCTTTGTATGACATGTTTGAGTTTGGTGAATAATTTTGCATCTTTTGACAAAGCAAAAATTATTCGTCTAGCCCAATTTTATCCTCAAGATTTTGATCGTATCAACCTCATGAATCTTCTAATTCAACTTGACAATTACAATCACGATATGAAGATGCATAGTGAGTTTTCATCATTGAGAAGAATTGGTGATCTTGCAAAGGAGTTGGTGAAGACCGGGAGACGTGCAAGCTATATGTTAGTGTATAAGCTTCTAACATTGGCTTTAGTGTTACCGGTTGCAACCGCTTCGGTGGAGAGAGCTTTTTCTGCCATGAAGATTGTGAAAACACCATTGCGTAACAAAATGGGAGATCAATGTTTGAGTGATAGCATGCTTGTTTATATTGAGAGAGATGTATTTGCTTTTATTGATAATGAGCCTATTATGCGACGTTTTCATGATATGAAACCCCGCCGGCAACAATTGTAATTTGTTTGTATTGGTAAATTATGGAAGACATTACTATATAAAAGGATTTGGTTGTTGCTATTTTTTTGAATCTTGCAATCTTTTAACTTCGCCCCTCCCCCTGTCAATTCCTGGCTTCGCCACTGATGGTTTGTCTATTTCAATCCAATCTTAAAGATCAAATGAGGCCACAATTTTTCCATTGCACATATGCATTGCACCGAGCATAGATAAAAGTGGAAAGTTTCATGTCTGTGAATTAAGAGCCATGTACTCAAAAGGTTAATGTCTGTACCTTTAACATTGCACATGTGCACTGCATAAGCTGTTTTAGTGAAAAAGTCCATCCCTGTACCTTTATTTCCTCCATTTATGTTCCTGTTTAAATTATGAGCCATGTATGAAATTTTCTCAACCTTAAAGATATTTGCAGCTTCCTTTCCATGATATTACACTTGAGGCTGCATGGCCTGAACTTTTCGTTGATCATAAAGGAAAATACTGGGATGTGCCTGATTCAATTTCCTTAGATATGTCATCACTTGTTTCCGTATCTGCATTGTAGTACGCATAGGTGTACATAAGAATAGTGGTCATCCCCAGGCTGTTAATTCCATAGATGGTGAAGCACATACTTATCTATTGCCTGGATTCTGTGCAAAGGCTGCCTTTTCTTATGAAAAAAGCCAAGATCTTTGGAGGCAAAAAGAGACACGAAAAGACATCATGATACAGAAAGAAAAGGGATGGTTTTGGCGGCCATCTTATGATGTGTGTCTTAAAGAACCTCATGTTGCAGTATCTTGAATTTTTTATAATTTTACACGTTACTCATATTTTCTGTGATGACTTGTATCATCTCATTACATTTTTTTTGGAAGTTTCATACAAATACTCAGGTGCAATATTGTATAACTTTTAGCTATACATTTGCCTGTTTTTATACATGTATACATGTTTTGGTACCTCTTAGTTTCATTTATATTGTATGTGTAGTTTTCTACTTTAGTATTATAAGTTTAAAACCCAGTACACAAAAGGAGTATGTCTCCTCCTTCCATCTGTCCCGTGGTTGTAGATGTGACTGCGGTAAAAGAAACATCATAAATAATAGTAATAAAATATAATTCTAGAGACAAAAGTTCTAACAAAACAATTCAATATTTTTATTTTGTGTTTATGAGTCCAGATCCATTGCCGACAGTATGCAAGCTCTTAAGTTTTTTTACTTTTACTATTTCCTGATGTTTGCACCAGAGAAGACCAGGTACGGAATTCTATAATATGGTTCCCTTTTGTTTGCAAAATGAAATTGTAATGCCATTTCTCACTTGCTTCTTCTGGTCAATGGTGGCATTACATTTTAGGTGGAAGCTGCACAGCCTGGTTTCAGGATGCGTA